>CP032252.1:26924534-29324534 GCA_005610355.1 Gossypioides kirkii | reverse complement strand
GAAGAAATGGCCTGCACAAAATGAGACTAGTATTGCAGTTATTGAAGTGAACAATGCTGTTAGGCCGATAATGAGTCTCCAAGGCAATTTACAAGCAAAATCTTTCTCTTCGAATCGGGAAGTCAGGATTGCTAGGAAAAATACCAGGGCTGTCACGGAGAAGCAAAGGGCTATTAAGGATGCAATGCAAAACACCAAGAATGGGGGCTCATCCGCGAGAACTGGTTTGCCAGAGGTTTCCTTAACTCCACCTGGGATAGTGGCTGATGTTGCAAATGCTACCGTGGCTATCAATGCTGCTACAAGGGAGCAAGATTCGGAGGTTTTCGTGAGCCATGCGCTGCCGTCTTTGACAAGCAATTTGTGTGTTTCCCTGAAGATTTGCTTTGGGGTTTGATTCTTCTTGTTGTACTTGTAATGGATAGGCAAATGCTTTGAAATGGATCGCTTGACAAACTGCAATACCAATGGAACTAAGATTAAAAAAGGAAAGCAAAAGACAATTCAAGAATTGAGGTCTACAACATATACCTTATACCACTTGAGCTCCCATTGCATTTGTAAAGCAGATCCTGGAATGAGCCAAGGACGATATTCTCCATATTTGGCAGCAAGGTGCAATGCAGTGTTCCCTTGATGATCCCACTTTCGGAAAATGCTTTCATGCAATGGGTTTCTCTGTTGATTAGGAACTGAAAAGTATGAGTTTGCCTATTCTCCACTGCTAAAAGCAACACGTTTTTGCCATCAGCATCCAAGTCCTGAATAGAAACAGGGATCTTGTCTAAAATACTTTCCACCATTTCTGTGATTCCCATCTTTGCTGCTATCAAGAAAGGCGTCTCTGTCTCCTTTTGTTTATGAATTACGTTCTTCTCAAATGCCATTTTCACCGAGTACTTTGAACTCTTAGAATCCACCGACCCTATTATCCTGTATTCTTTAAGAAAGCTCTCCATTGGTGCTACTGTGACTGTCCCTTCCTTGTTGGAGCAACCTGTTATGGATTTACAACATCAATATACATGGACAAAGAGCCAATACACTTAACTACACCAAATCCAACCTTCATTTCGTTGGGTTCCAGCTGATAGGGATTTTTGGCCAAGGTTTGCATGTTGCTGTTGTTGGATACACATAACTTTCTTCCTATCTGTCTCAGCCTCCACACCTTCAGCCTCCCCCGTAATGCGAGGGTCAAAATTAATGTCAGACTTTGATCTTTCACTAAATTTGTATGGACAAGCTGTCTTCATTAATTCATTCATGACTTGCAGTGCAACTGTGTGTCTCTCTTTCTTTATTATGATTTTCTTTATTCTGTGAAACCCTGCATCATCTCAAATTCAATATGTGTAAAGTAGTTTTAAAAGAAATATAAGAACAATTAAGGGGGAAGAAAGGTACTAACCATGTCCCAAAACTATTAGCAGCAAATTCAGGAAAAACCTAAGAGATAGGATAATTGAGGCATAATTGGGTGGAACATAGCGTTGCCTGAAATTGTATTTTTCCACTTCCTCGTCTTTTGATCCACCTTTATCTTCTAAAGATTACAAGATTAAAACAAAGGAAGCATTAAGGACAACTTTAGTGGTACCAAGGATTGGGGCTCCTTAGGAAACTCTCTTCGGCCTTGTTGGATAGTGTCTATGGAAAAATAAGAATTATTTCATTTTTCAAGGAATCTCATGGAGTATTATGGAGATCATTAAAATATCAATTAGTTGAATAAAGTAGTTTCTTGACACTCAAAGATGAGACCCTTCGAGAGATTACAAGTTTGGCCCTGATCACTCATCAAGAGAAGGTTTAGTTTAATTAAGATTTTTTAGGATTAGGTATGTTTAATTGTGTTGTTTTCACCAAAAAAGAGAGAGACAATTTTATGGTCATACACAAAGGTTTAATCTAAACTCATATCAATAAATTATAGAATCTCTCCTAATATTAGAGTTAATCCCCAAACTTCAAAACTCTCTAATTACATTTTTAAACTATTGAGGTTATATGGTTTAGATCCTTCCATTACTAAAATAATTATTTTAACTGTTAAATTACACATTAGATCTTATGTAGCATGATTTAAAATGAATATGGTAAAAATATATGTTAAAAACAAAATCTTGATTTTGAGGTTTTTGAAACTTTTATTCAAGCTTTATTGTGCTATACTCTCTTTTTTTAAAAAAAAATCATAATGCTTTAATATTGGGTAAACTACAACAATAGATATTTTTTTGCCTCAGATTATATTTAGTCACTTATATTTGAAATGTTACGTTTTAGTCTCTTACGTTATTGTTTTGTTACAAAGTGGTCACTCTGTCGTTAAGTTTCGTTACCTCCCTAATGGCAATGCTACGTCACAATCCAAATGTGTTTTAAATGCCAACTTGGACGTCCAACTGGAACAAGAGTGATTACTTCGTAATAAAATGATAGCGTAAATAACTAAAACGTAACATTTCAAACATAAATGACTAAAATATAATTTGAGACAAATAAAAATGACTATTTTTTGTAATTTGCCCTTTACTTTTTTTAATTTTCTATTTTAAATTATATAGATTTGATTAGATAAAAAGATTGTTGACAATATTTTATTTTTCAACCGAAATAATGTGATAATTTATTTAACCTTAACAAGTTCAACATTAAGGGATAAAGCATCTAATTTATGTACTTTTCCTATTCAACACTTTTATTTATTAAAAATTTTGAATACTTTATGGAACAGGCATTTAATAAAAAATTATAAAAATAATTAACATTATTTGTCTTGTGATTCAATTATGTTTCACTTTCTTCTTTTAGAAAACGATGATGGTTAAACCTTTCCCAAGTTACAATGATGCTCACCATGGTTGTTCTTTCTACCCTTCTCTTCATCAGCTTGGGAGCCACACACTTTCGTAGACCAAATAATGTCTGCAAACTCAAATATATTCATATATACTAGTTTTTGTTACGTAATATTCATTTCTTGGAAAATATAAAAGTGGAGAAACGTACTTTTCAAGGATGGCAATCCATAAAAGACAACGCCAAATAGCATGTGAAAGAAATGAGCACAGGTTCCATAATTTTCAGGATACCAAGGCTCTTTGCTTCCATCAAACCGTTTCAAGTAAGCCGCGGGGTCGTTCTCTATCTCCTTTACTTCTTTCACTGTTATGCCTACAACATGATGTCAAACCCTAATACTTTATTCTTTCTGGATGTCGAAAAGCAATCATTGAAGAGTAATGTGCTTGGAAAACAAATACTTACACCAATAGATAATCTTATCAAACAGTCCAAAACGACAGCTACTTTCAAATGCGTTAGGCTTGGTGGCTAAAATATGGAGGGGAGTAAATCCATCTTCGTTCCTATCCTTGGCAAGCTCTGGATATTTGCGAAGGATTTGAAATGCCAAATCTATGCATCAAATTCAATATAATTTCTTATAGTTAGATCATTTTAAATTTTCCTTAATCGAAAAGAAAAAAAAAATCTTACCAAAGAACTCCCCTTGAAGTGCAACATGAAGAAATGTGTCCCCATTAGGCTTCCTACGCACAGCGTCCAAGAGGTTTCCTTCGTAAAGAAAATGGAGGCAAAGAAACGCTTCTCGGTGGCCGAAAAGGGCTGCTAAGAAAAGAGGTGTCGCATTCTGTTCGTTGCAGTCAGTAATCAGAGCACGATCCATATCAGCTATGCATTTGCACATGTACGCATCTCCCAACTCAACCGCCGTGTGTAGCGCTGTATTCCCTTTGTGGTTTTTCAGCCGCAGAATCTGCGAAGCCTTTTCGCCCAGGCTTTCCACCATCTGCTTCACCTCCTTAGGTCTCCCACCCGACACTGCTAAATGCAATGCCGTATCCCCATACGCCGTCAGCACCGCTACTCGGCTTTCCTCCTCAATCTTGTAAATCTCCACGACTTCCTTCCATTCGCCTATCATGGCTTTTTCAAACAGGTATTGTGATAAGTTTGTCACTGCTTTACGAATTTCCATATCCAATGCTGAAGCTAAGCTTTGTTAAGCTCTATGTGTTTCTTGGTGTTTGCCTCTTGGTTCATCAATGAAGTGCTCCCACGAGTGATTTATAATTGTGAATCCTTCTTCTTCACTGTAAATTGAACAACTTTGGAATTTGTCTTTTATTTACTTGGAGCACAATCCATCCATATACTCCATCTTTTTCCAACCCAAATTTAATAAATTAAAGCCTTAAATCACAATCATATTTAATCTATATCACCTTTTAAAAATTGGTATTTGAACTTTCTTTTTCTCATAAATAATATTTGAATTATATTTCATTATTAGTCATACATATAAATTATAATTTGTTACCTAAATTATTTCGATGATTAAAAATTTTCTTAACCAATCATTTTTGTGACATGTAACATTTTTAAATTAAAAAATTATGATCAAATTATATTATATTATAAAAATTAAATTAAACCTTTTATTTTTATTTTTATATTCCATCCTTTCGCGCACTTTTTTCTTCTCTTTTAATGCATTGTTAGATAACTTTTCTTTGCTTCTTTCTAATATTTTGATTTTATGATTTATTTGGGGCTTTTTCATTTTATAGATTCACCAATATTAATTATTTTACGCAAAATATATATAAAAAAAAAATATATATTTTTAAGAAAAATAATACATAAGTTTTGAATCTGTATAAGAAAGGAATCGAAAATAAGGTTTAAAATTGGAAAGAAGCATGCTGAAATTTAGGTTGTATCATTGAAAATTGAGTTTGGATGAGTTTTTTGATAAGTTCTCAAACTTTCGGTCACCGAAATTTTTGGATGAAGAACAAAACAGATGAATATGTTTATAAGTTTTTTAAACTTATGAAAATAATATTTAATTTTTTTTAAAATTTTTTTAGTTAAAAATATCACGTGTTACAAAATGATTAGCTAAGAGATTTTTTATTGTTGAGGTAATTTGGGTAACATATTGTAATTTAAGTATTACTTTGGGTAACAAAATAATGATTAGCTAAAATATTTTTTATGATTAAGGTAATTTGAATAACGGATTGTAATTTAGGCATTAGGTTTGATAAAAATTCGCTTACTGAGTTAAGAAAATACTCACTTATCCCTAAGGTTTGATGAAAATATACTAACCTTAGCAAATGAATTTTAAATAAAATAATAACTTTAGAATCCAATAAGTGGCTTCAATAGTTAAAAAAATGTTATTCATCTTAGGAGATCCAGATTCGAGCACTAATGTGTACAAGGTGTGTGTGCATTGTCAAATGGTCAAGAAAGTATAAACAGATACTACCATATAATCACATCAGTATATTCAAATAATAATAATAATAATAATAATAATAATTTTACACTTTATTAATTACTTATTATTTTATTTATTTTACTTTTCTCAATCTCTATATCCAATAATTTGCAATTGAAAATAATAAAAATCTAATTAATTATAAAATATTTTAAGTCTTAAGTTAAATTATAAATTATTTTATATTCTAATCCATGTAATATGTTTTTCACTTAATTTATATAATTTTTAAAAAAAAATTATAAATATAGTGACATTGCAAATATAATTAATAAATCTTGATAATTATAATCAGAATTAATCATTATAAAATACAATCAAACTGATAATCAAAATATAAACTTATGCTAAAATAAATTCTATATAAAACCCAAATATGCGAGCATAACCCAAAATAAATACGGAGCAAGAATCCATTTGAGATTCGAACCTAATATCTCAAATTTGTCTAGGTCTTCACATTATTTATTTTAAAAAACTACTAGATAATTATATTTTTTTTTTGTCTTTTCTTTTCTTTTTCCATTTTCTAATATTTTTATGGAAATACATGTTAATTATTTAAATTTTAATTATATATATATATATACTTCGAGTTTTTTTTTTATATTTTAATCAATTTCTTTTTTATTAAATGTTCTAAAAAATGGTTGCTAGTTAATTTCACACAAAAAATAATTTAATAAATTTATCTCAATCTTAATATATAGTTGAGCTAAATATAAATTTAAATATTTAATTTTAGTGGAAGCCAAATATATATTTTTTATTTTATAGCACTTGAATATGTAATTAAATTTTCATTATATATTAACTAAAGTTGAAAAAACGAATGAACAAAATAACAAATACATTAATAAATCAATAACTGTTATGAATATCTTATTAAATGGATGTCCATCAACATCAAGATTAAGATAAGTTTGGATGAACTTTAAATTCTAGTAGTCATCAGAATTAGAGTTCTATTTCATTTATACTTTCTATATCTATAAATATAGACCTTTGAGAAGCATTGTAGTATACTTTTGTTCATCAATAAAATACTCTCTCTCTTGCTCTCTTGCGCTCTTGCGCTCTTGCGCTCTTGCTCTCTCTTTCTCTTTGTTATTTACTCTCTGTCTCTTTATTTTATAACACGTTATCAGCACGATTCTTAATTTATTTGCTCTAACTTAGCATTTCAGATTGGTTGCTTGGTTACCCCCAACATTGACGGAAAAAGGGATTTCAAATTGAGGAATCAAATTTAGTTTCTTTTCAACTCAAGGTAATTCTAAATTTTTCTATCGTAATTTGTTTTATACTATTTCATTTTTTTCCAATACATTATTATTTCACTAATTTTTTTAAGTTTTTTTTAGTGATTATAATGTCAAATCTTGCAAAACTTGAATTTGCCGCCTTGGACATCTCAGGCAAGGATTATTTGCCATGGGTGTTAGATGCTGAAATTCACCTAGATGCTAAAGGGCTGGGGAATACTATATTAGCAAATAAAGAAGCATCTAACCAAGAAAAGGCATAAGCAATGATTTTCATCCGTCATCATTTACATGAAGGATTAAAAGTGGAATATCTCACTGTGAAAGACCCTCTTGAGTTATGGACAAATCTAAAAGAAATATTTGATCATCAGAAAACGGTGATCCTCCCTAAAGCTTGTTATGATTGGATGCACTTACGGTTGCAAGATTTTAAGACTGTAAGTGAATATAATTCAGAACTCTTTAAAATTAGTTCTCAACTGAAGTTATGTGGGGAGAACATAACAGATACGGACTTGTTAGAGAAAACTTTTTCAACTTTTCATGCTACAAATGTGCTCTTGTAGCAACAATACCGTGAAAAAGGTTTCCAAAAATATTCTGAATTGATTTCATGCCTTTTGGTGGCTGAACAAAATAATGAATTGTTGATGAAAAACCATGGAATTCGTCCCACGGGTACTACACCACTCCTTGAAGTGAATGTTGCAGTACACTATAGATATGGAAATGAAAAATATAGAGGTCGTGATCGTGGACATGGTTATGGTCATGGACATGGTAAAGGACGTGGTCGAGGGTCTACTAGTAACCGTTATCATGGTATTCATAATAGTGGTACTTCTAACCATCAAAAAAGGAGTAGAAATGAAAGACAAGAAAGAGGTGGTCAAAATAATACTTCAAAGGTTATTGAGAGTTTATGTCACCGATGTGGTATGAAGGGACATTGGGCACGTCTCTGTTGTACGCCTGAACATTTAATGAAACATTATCAAGCATCCATTAAACGGAAAAAAAAATATTGAGACAAATTTTATTTCTTAAAAGGATGCAATGGAGGCAAAAGGTGAGGGTGATGTAATTCATGGCCTTAATGATGAAACTCACCTCGATGTGGCAGATTTCTTTGGGAATCATTAGAAAAGTTAGTGTTATTTCAGCATTTTACGTTGCTTTTAAGTATGTTTCATTTTTTTTTTTGCATAAAAGTTAATGTTATTTAGGTTTTTTGTTGTTGTTATTCATATTCTTTATGCAAGAAAATGAACATACTTAAAATAACAAAAAAAAAAACCTAAATAACATCAACTTTTATGCAAAAAAAAACTCAATAAATTTCTCTGAGACTTGGTGGGAAATAAAGCATCACTAATGACCACTTTTATACCTTTAGGTAACAATATAATAGCTCTTCCGGAGCTTTCAATAAGTTTTGAACTACCCAATATTGTATTAATATGAGCATCACTTATTGTCAAATGAGAAAAATATTTTCTATCTTTGAGTATCGTATGTGTTGTAGCACTATCAGCAAGACACATGTCTCCATTGATTTTGGATTCAACAAGATTTTGTTGATAATTCATATTCTTCATAAAAAGAAAAAAACATAGCATTAGAAGCGTTGCAAATGTTTATTGAATAATCGCTTTATTGAGTTTATTGAGTTTTAAAGATACCATATTGAGACTATGAATGAGAAAGATATTGAATATCTATATATTACAAAAGTTGAATGTGGAAAGAAATATGTGTTGGAAAGACTACTTGCCTTTTCATTAGGATTATATTATACACATATTAGTGCAATTGAGGCACATGTTACTACAAACCAGAAGTTTGTAGAACCACATACTTTTATTATTTGGCATGATCGGTTAGGCCATCCCGGATCTATTATGATGCGAAAAATAATTGAGAATTCAATTGGGCACCCATTGAAAAACCACAAGATTCTTGAATTCAAAGATTTTTCTTGTGATGATTGTTCTCAAGGTAAACTTATTATTACACCATCACCAACTAAAGTTGGGATTGAATCTCCTACATTTCTGGAGCGTATTCAAGGTGATATATGTGGGCCTATTCATCCACCATGTGGATCATTTAGATATTTTATGGTATTGATAGATGCATCTAGTAGATGGTCACATGTATCTTTATTATCAACTCGCAACCTGCCATTTGTGAAACTACTTGCTCAAATGATTCGCTTAAGAGCATAATTTCCAGATTATACAATAAAAACTATCCGTTTTGATAATTCTAGTGAGTTTACATCCCAAGTTTTCAATGATTATTGTATGTCAATTGGGATAAAAGTTGAACATCTTGTGGCCCATGTTCACACACAAAATGGTTTAGCTGAATCGTTTATCAAACGCCTTCAACTAATAGCTAGACCATTACTTATGAGAACAAAGCTCCCTGTTACAGCTTGGGGATATGCTATTTTACATGCAGCAGCACTTGTGCGCATTAGACCAACAAGTTATAATAAATACTCCCCATTACAATTGGCTTTTGGTCAGGAGCCAAATATTTACCATCTTAGAATTTTTGGATGTGCAGTATATGTTCCAATTGCTCCACCACAACGAATAAAGATGGATCCTCAAAGGAGGTTGGGAATATATGTTGGTTATGAATCTCCCTCTATAATTAACTATGTGGAACCTTTAACGGGAGATCTATTTACTGCACGGTTTGTTGATTGACATTTTAATGAAACAATATTCCTAACATTAGAGGGAGATAAAATACAGCTGGTGAAAGAAATTATATGGAATGGATCATTATTATCTCAATTAGATCCTCGTACGAGTCAATGGGAACAAGAAGTTCAAAAGATCATACATTTGCAAAACATCGCCAATCAACTGCCAGATTCATTTACTGATCCAAAGAGAATTACGAAATCTCACATACCAGCTGAAAATGCTCCAGTACGAATTGATATACTAAAAGGGCAAACTATTAATGCAAATGAAAGTAATCCATGCTTGAAACGTGGAAGACCTGTTGGTTCCAAAGATAAAAATCTTCGTAAAAAGAAAGGAGCAAATACTCAAGGTGATTATATTATGGAGACAAATCCCCAAAAAGAGGCCAATGATATAACTAATCATAATCATAAAATCCCAGAAGGGATTCAGGTACCTGAAAATGATGATAATGAGGAGATCTCAATAAGTTATGTTACTTCGGGGAAAAGATGGAACCGGAAAAATATAGCTGTCAACAACAATTTTGCATATAATGTTGCTATTGAAGTAAAAAAAGAAAATGATGATCCTGAGCCTAAATCTATTGAGGAATGTAGAAATAGAAAAGATTGACCAAAATGGAAAGATGTAATTCAAGCAGAATTAAATTCGCTTTCAAAACATAAGGTTTTTGGACTTGTAGTCCAAACACCTAAAGATGTAAAGCTGGTTGGATATAAATGGGTATTTGTGCAAAAATAGAATGAAAAAAATGAAGTCGTAAGATATAAAGCACGACTTGTAGCACAAGGATTTTCGCAAAGGCCCGGCATTGATTATGAAGAGACATATTCTCCTGTGGTGGATGCAATCACATTTAGATATCTTATTAGTCTGGCAGTGCGTGAAAAACTTGAAATGCATCTAATGGATGTTGTTACAGCATATCTATATGGTACACTTGATAGTGAAATTTATATGAAAATCCTTGAAGGGTTTAAAATCCCAGAAGGATATAGAGTTTCTCGAGAAAATTGCTCAATCAGATTAAAGAAAAGTCTATATGGATTAAAACAATCTGGACGTATGTGGTACAATCGTCTTAGTGAAGACTTGTTAAAGGAAGGTTACAAAAACGATCCAGTTTGTCCATGTGTATTTATAAAAAGGTTTGGATCAAATTTTGTGATAATTGTTGTTTATGTTGATGATCTAAATATTATTGGAACTCCTGAAGATTTCCAAAATACAGTAAATTATTTAAAGAAGGAATTTGAGATGAAAGATCTTGGAAAAACAAAGTTTTGTCTTGGCTTACAGATTGAGCATTTAAAAGATGGAATTCATGTTCATCAATCAATTTATACGGAAAAGATTTTAAAGAAATTTTACATGGACAAAGCATACCCAATTAGTACCCCCGATGGTTGTACGATCGTTAGATGTGGATAAAGATCAATTTCGTCCTTGTAAAAATGATGAAGAGTTTCTTAGTCTTGAAGTGCCATATATGAGTGCCATAGGGGAATTAATGTATCTTGCAAACAACACAAGACCTGATATAGCTTTAGCTGTAAACTTGTTAGCAAGATTTAGTTCTTCTCCAACACGTAGACATTGAATGGAATTAAACATGTATTTAGATATCTCAGAGGGACCATTGATATGAGATTATTTTATTCAAGTGATTCAAAATCCCTATTAACCGGTTATGCTGATCCTGGATACCTATCAGATCCACATAAAGGTCGATCCCAAACAGGATATTTATTTACATGTAGGGGTACTGCCATATCATGGCGTTCAACAAAGCAAACATTAGCTGCCGCTTCTTCAAATCATGCAGAAATAATTGCAATTCATGAGACGAGTCGAGAATGTGTTTGGCTAAGATTATTGACCCAACAAATCCAGAAGATATGTAATTTGCCTTTACAGGAAAAAATGCCAACTATCTTATACGAAGATAATGCAGCATGTAGAGCTCAATTAAAGGGTGGTTACATCAAATGTGATAGAACGAAACATATTTCACCAAAATTATTCTTCACTCATGATCTTGAGAAAAAAGGTGATATAAATGTTCAACAAATTCGTTCTAGTGACAATTTAGCAGATCTTTTCACTAAGGCATTGCCCACTTCAACATTTGAAAGACTACTACACAAGATTGGAATGTGTCGACTCAAAAATGTAATGTAATGTTACCATTAGGGGGAGTCTAAAACAAGTTGTACTCTTTTCCTTTAACCGAGGTTTTGTCCCATTAGGTTCTCCTGGTAAAGGTTTTTAACGAGGCAGCTTGTAACAGAAGATTATGTACTCTTTTTCCTTTATTAGGTTTTTTATCCCATAGGGGTTTCCTAATAAGGTTTTAACGAGACACATTATCTACAAATGGACATCTAAGGGCAAGTGTTATGAATATCTTATTAAATGGATGTCCATCAACATCAAGATTAAGATAAGTTTGGATGAACTTTAAATTCTAGTAGTCATCAGAATTAGAGTTCTATTTCATTTATACTTTCTATGTCTATAAATATAGACCTTTGAGAAGCATTGTAATATACTTTTGTTTATCAATAAAATACGCTCTCTCTCTTGCTCTCTCATTCTCTTTGTTATTTACTGTTTGTCTCTTTATTTTATAACACGAACGAAATTATTATATTATATTTAAATTACAAATTAATAACCTAAGATGACTTAATGACAAATAATCTAACAGGAAATTAAATATTCAACATTTTTTTTATCTATTTCTTAAAAAAATTATATATATTATATTTAAAAATTAGATTTATTATTTGGTATTAATTCATAGTGCATAGGAATATGAGGTAAAGAATATTTATTATTGAAATTCACTTTGATTTTAATACAATTTTTTGAATATTTAATTTTGTTACCAAAATTCAAGTTACTTGTAAGAATAAATATTATAAATATTCAAATCGATTGCTCATTTTTATTTTTTTTTAAAATTTAATAAATTTAATATTTTAAAAAATCTAATTAATGTATTTTTATTATAATTATAATTATATAAAAAAATGTATTTATTCCTTTCAGTTATTTTTATACTTATTTTTTTTATATTTTTATCTTTTTGAGTAAAACGAAAATGATAGAAGTAATTGGTGAACTTTTGTTAGGACCACGATTATATAGCAATGTTTGTCCAGTGACATAGACTTGCTTAGTGACAATATATGACAACCTAGGTATTTTTATTTGTTGGCCTTTTTGATCGACCTTACTTTTAAAATCAATGGGCCTCATGAAATATATCATTCTTGCTCTTGAAAACGAAATTATAAAGAGGAGTAGTGTGTGAAGAGTTTGAAGTAGAATTCAACTTCAATTAAAAATAAAACATTTCTCTCTTTAAGACGTTGTCAATGGCTATTTCAAGGAAGGATTTTCTGATTGACTTAGGACTTTATTGATTGTTTATGAAGCACACAGGAAATCAATTTTATCTAGATTTCTAGAAATTTATCATTACTGCCTAAGATGCCTATAAATCGGTGGAACTTTGTGCATTCAAGATACTTTTTTTTTATTGTGTAAAGAGTTGCGAATTGTTATTCTGGTTAACTTTCTCTTTGTTTTCACACTTAATTTCAGACATTAATTGTGAGTGAATTAAACCTTTGTAAGTGAGGTTTGAGTGAGTGGTTGTAACTAGTTGGGACTAGTTATTATTAGGGTTGCAATTAAGGAATAGGAGACTATTCACTAAGCAAGGCTCCCGAAAGTAGGATTGTTTTCAAACTGCGTAAACAAACGACTGTGTTCATATCTCTCTCTATTTTGCTATTTTTTAATTGTTTGTTCAATAATGTGACTAAACTCGCTATCGAACAGTAAAGTGATATTTGCAGCAAACTAACATGGTTTTTCAAGAGGTATCAAAATGGGCTTCAAAATTTATTTGGAGACTTTGCTAACATGGAAATTATGAGAGAAGGAAGCTCTATCACTCAAGCACCTCTTTTAGTTGGCTTGTAAGAGCAAAATAGAAGCTACTGATATGCAGCAGACAATGACTTGAAGCAAAAGCTTCGATTTCTTGCTAAAGAGTTAAGAGTTTTGCAAGAAATCACAAAGAAGAGAAGATGCAAAAATTGAATGTAGAAACTTGAACTGATATTCTTTCATTGATTGATAACTATGATATACAAAAGTTGATTAATAGGAACCATAGGGTATGCTCCAAATCTGCATGACATAAGCAGATTTTCAATAATACATAGTATGGGAAATTGCATTAAAAAATGCTCCTAAATCTAGCTATCATCAAACACTAAGTCAGCCTCAATATTTGACTAAATTACATCATCAAAAAATAAAATATTAAACATAACACTTGTACATCAAAATGTCTCAAAATACATCTGATTCTTCAATGTTGCTGGTAAGCTCTTCATGCTGCATGCTAAGGCATCGATCAACACTCTTCCTTGGCTTGTATGCAGCTAACTCTAAGTTTTGCCCTTAATTCTTCAAACCTAGCTATACCAAGAGGTTTAGTTAGAATATCTGCAAGCTGATTTTCATAACTGCAATGAATCAGTTTAACTTCATAACATTGTTGTGCTTCTCTCACAAAATGAAACTTGATCTTAAAATGCTTTGTTTTTCCATGAAACACTGGATTCTTTGCAGTTGCAACAGCAGACTGTCACATAAAATCTCTGTTGCTTCATCTTGTTGCATATTTAAACCTTCCATAAGCTTTCTTAGCCAAACAGCTTGGCTCATAGCTGCAGAGCTACAACATACTCTGCTTCTGCTGTGGATTGAGGAACAACATTTTGCTTCTTTGAGCTCCAACAAAAAACAGTTGAGCTTAGAGTGAACAAGTACCCAGAGGTGCTTTTCATATCATCCACAGATCCTTCCCAATCACTGTTAAAGTAGCCATACATCTTCATGTGTTGAACTTTGACAAACTTGAGTCCATAACTCAAGGTTCCTTTGATGTACTTGAGAACCCTTTTTGCTGCCTGCAAATGTGTAGAATTACAGCAGTGCATGAATCTAGATAGAAGACTTACTGTGAAAACTATGTCTAGCCTTGTTGTAGTCAAGTAGAGTAAACATCCTACTAGACTTCTGTAATCAGCTTCACTAACCCTTTCATAGTTTCCTTTACTAGATAGCTTTTCCTTTATAGCAACAGAAGTAACTACTAGTTTGGAGTTCTCCATGCAGAATTTCTTCAAAATCTTTGATACAAATGCCTCTTATCCTATGAAGATGCCCTTTTTAGTTTGAAACACCTCTATTTCTAGAAAATAGGACATAAGCCCCAAGTCTGACATTTCAAAGACTTCTTGCATCCTGGTCTTGAAATCTGTCAAATAGTCTTCATTTGCACCAGTTACTAGCAAGTCATCAACATACAATGAAACTATTAGAGTTGTTTTATTTCCAATCCTCTTTACATACAAAGTAGGCCCATTGACACCTCTTTCAAAATCAAGACTTGAGAGATAGCTGTCTATTTTCTCATACCTGGCCCTTAAAGCCTATTTTAAGCCATACAAGGCTTTCTTCAACTTGTACACCTTGATTTCTTCTCTAGCAACTTCAAATCCTACGGGCTGCTCTACATATATTTCTTCATTCAGAAAACCATTTAAGAAAATCAACTTCACATCAAGTTGGTGAATTTTCCATTGGTTTTAAGCTGCTAAGGCTAACAAGAACCTAATGGTGTCAAGCCTTGCTACAGGAGCAAAAGTCTCAAAATAATTAACTCTATACCTTTGGCTAAAACCTTTTACCACCAGTCTTGCCTTGATCCTGTTCAAGGAGCCATCAGCATTATTCTTGGCCCTAAAGACCCATTTGACTCCAATAACTTTCTTGTTAACTGGCCTTTCAACCAATTCCCATGTTTGATTTTTATTGATCATGGTCATTTCATCTTGCATTACATTCAACCATCCTTGTTGTGTTTGAGCTTTATTGTAGCTAATAGATTCAACATCTTCCAGATCTGCTCTTTCATAAACATCAGCTAGCAACCTTGTCCCTCTAACAAGAATATCATCTATGTTTAAGTCTTGTTCAGCTTGATTATCATTTTCTTGATCTGACACAACTTCTTCCCTAACCTTCTTAACCTCTGACTTGCCCCAATTCCAAGTTGAAGCCTCATCAAACATTACATCTCTACTGATATAAACCTTGGATGTTACAGGATCTAACATTCTCTTCCTCTTTTTGTTATTGTTGTACCCTATAAAAACTGCTGGTAGTGCCCTTTTATCCATCTTATCTCTTTTTACTGCTGAAACAGCTGTATAACAGATGCTATAAAAATCCTTATGTGTGCAACTAAGGGCTTGAAACCAAACCACACCTCAAACAGAGTTTTCTCCATTAAGGCCTTAGTAGGAAGCCTGTTCTGAAGATAAACAGTAGTATTAACTACTTCTACCCATAAATTATTAGGCAAATTTTTTTCAAACAGTAAGCACCTGGCCATATCCATCAGTGTTCTGTTCTTTCTTTCACTCACACCATTTTGTTATGGTGTGTATACATTTGTGAACTAATATGCAACACCAGACTCATCACAAAACTTTTGAAACATATCTAATGTGTACTCAGTCCCATTGTCAGATCTTAATGCTTTCAACTTACAATCAGACTGATTCTCAATAAAGGCATTAAACTTCCAAAACTTTGAAGCAACTTTTGATTTTTATTTAAGAAAATAAATCCAACAATATCTAGAGTAATCATCAATAAACAGAATGAAGTACCTGCTGCCATTCAAGGATTCTATTTTCATTGGACCACAAACATCTGTGTGAAAAAGTTGTAATTTCTTAGAAGCTCTCCAAGCTTTGTTGGCAGGAAATGGAAGCCTTGACTACTTTCCCATCTGGCATATATCACAGACTTCTTGTTGATCAGCTAAATTAGTGAGATTTTCAACTAACTATCCTTTAGACAACTAAATTAAAGACTTGTAATTCACATGCCCCATCCTTTTGTGCCATAGCCTTAACTCATCAGTGATAGAAGCATAAGCAATAATTGGATCCTATTTTCAGTCCACTATGAAACTCCTATTAGTCATTATGACTGTCATTAACATAGATCCACTTGGATCACAAATGGAGCATTCATTATTCTTAAACACAACTAAGTAGCCCTTCTCAATCAACTGAGCTATACTCAACAAGTTTCTATCAATTTGAGGCACTAAGAGTACATTTGAAAGAAGCTTAGTACCTGAAGGTGTGTTGATAAAAACATCACATTTACCTTCAGCCTTGATGTACTAACCATTCCCAATTCTGACTCTAGTGTTAAAACTCCTATCAATCTACTTGAAAATGGCAGCATCAGGTGTCATGTGGTTTGTGCAACCACTGTCCAATAACCATCCCTTGGCAACTTTTCTTCTGATTGTTGAATAGGATGTTACAAATGCCTGCTCCTCCTGAATTTCAGCCTCGTCTACTACTTGAGCCTTAACTTCATGTTGTTGTGGCTATTGCTATTTATGTTACACTTTGTTCCTACATACCTTCTCTAGATGCCCCATTTCTTGCAGTTTTTGCACTGAACATCTGGTCTGTACCAATAATAAGCTTCAAGATGAGTTATTTTCTTGCAAAGTGAGCATGGAGGGTGACCTTTCTTCATCCCTTCTCTCTTTGGCTTATCTTTGCTACTCAACCAAGGTTTCTTCCCTTTATAGTTGGAAGAGCTTGACAATGACTTTCCCTTGGCCTGAAATTCACCTTCATGGTGTTCCACTTGCCTACTTGCTCTTCTTTTCTCTTGTGCATAGAAAGCATTGACCAATTCAGTGAGAGTGATACTAGATAGGTCTCTAGAGTCCTCCAAGGAAGAAATTTTTGCCTTATATCTCTTTGGCAAGGTTACTATAACCTTCTCAACTATTCTGCTCTTAGCAAACTGCTCTCTAAGGAGCTTAATACTGTTTACAATAGCCATGACTCTTCCTGCATACTCCTTCACTGTTTCAGACTCCCTCATCTTCAAATTCTCAAAGTCTCTCCTAAGATTGATGAGCTACTGCTGCCTAGCCTTTTCAGTACCCTGAAACTCCTCCTTCAACTTATCCTAGACTTTTTTAGGTGTCTCACAAGCCATGATCCTTGTGAAGATCACTTTTGAAACTCAATTCTGAAGGCATGACATTGTCTTGTACCTCTTGGCTCTATCATCAGAATGCTGCCTTATCTAAGCTACAGTTGGGTTAGCTCTCAAAGGTGGTTGCTCGACATCAGTATTTACCACTTCCCACAAGTCAAATGTCTGCATGTAAGTCTTCATTTTCACTACCCAAATGTGATAGCTCTCACCATTAAACTGTGGTGGTGGTGTTGGAGAGAAGCTCGATGAAGACATGAGTTAATTCTTTGAACAAAAACAAGTAACTGGTCCCTTTAAGAAGATAACTTTGATACCAATTGTAAGAGCAAAATAGAAGTTGCTGATATACAGTAGACAATGAATTGAATCAAAAGCTTCGATTTCTTTCTAAAGAGTCAAGAGTTTTGCAAGAAATCACAAAGAAGAGAAGATACAAAAATTGAATGTAGAAACTTGAACTGGTATTCTTTTATTGATTAATAACTATGATATACAAAAGTTGATTAATAGGAACCATAGGGTATGGGAAATTGCATTAACAAATGCTCCTAAATCTAGCTATCATCAAACACTAAATTAGCCTCAATATTTGACTGAATTACATAATCAAAAAATAAAATATTAAACATAACACTTGTACATCAAAATGTCTCAAAATACATCTTATTCTTCAATGTTGCTGGTAAGCTCTTCATGCTGCATGCTTAGCCATCAATCAACATGGCTCCTCAAACTATGCATATTGAAAAGCATAGATGAGAGCTTTCATTATGTTAGTTGACGAATCAACTTGAGAAGTAGTCGAGGAACGATGGAGAAAGTCTAAGGTAACAAGAATTGGTGGAGCAACCAAGTCAAAAGAAAAGAATCAGTATACTCCTAAAGAAAAGAAGGCAACTCAAGCAAACTCAACAGCTCTCTATATGAATTTTAATGGAACAATTCAAAATGATCTCAACATGTGAAGCTGGTAAGGAGGCATGGACTATTTTACAAAATCAACATGAAGGGAATGCTTTTGTCAAGATGTCAAAACTTCAAATTTTGACCACCAAGTTTGGGAATCTAAAAATGGATGAGGATAAAACTATTTCTGATTATTATACAAGGCCGTGTGACATATCTTTTGAAGCTTTTTGTCATGAACAATTTTTTGAGGTGGAACTTGTCAGAAAAGTTCTTAGGTTTCTTCTAGAGCGATTTGCTTTCAAAGTCATTGCAATTGAAGAAGCCAAGGATATCACCACCCTCAGGTTAGATGAGCTTATTTGTTTACTCAAAACCTTTGAATTGGATCTTGAGGAAGGGAAGTGTGACAAGGTAAAAGGTAAAAAGAATGTTTCTTTCAATATTCAATCTGATGTTGAAACAGAGAAGTAAACATGAGAAGATATCAATGAAATTAGAGAACAAATTGCTCTACTCTTGAGGAACTTCAATAAAGCTTTAAAGAGGTTCTTAAAAAAGAAATTATAAAGAGAAAATGATTCTTGTAGCTCTAATCGAAAATTTCCAAAAAAAAAGACAATGTTTTCAACAAAAAAGGATATTCAATGTTTTGAATGCAAAGGATATGGTCACATTCAATCCAAATGTGCTAACACCAAAAAGAAACTAAAGTCTCTGATGGTTACATGGAGTGAAAAACAAAAGTCTCAAGCGCTTTTGTAAGCTCGTATAAAATCTGAAAATGATTATGTATTGTAATATAAACATGATTTACTTATATTTGAATGTAATGATTTTAAATTGAATATAATTTCATCATAGTTACTCTAAAAATTAATGTGACTCCTTATATCTCAGACCCTACGATCGGGTCAAGTATTGGGGTGTTACAACGACTATCTAGAAATGTTTGTGTAATGATCTGATCGATCATCGACTTAGTTAGTCACTGTAACACCCTCTACCCTACCCGCTTCACCGAGTTCAGGTTTCGAGTATTACTTCACATAAAGCTTAATAAAATTTTTGAAATAGTTGATAAAACACATTACAAAAGAACATTTCTTACTAAATTGATTAAAAACTCTGTATTTAAAGAACAAAGGGAAGTATTTGCGAATAACATATTATACTAGTCTTGCTAAAATTTTATTACAACACACAAGCTACAAAGGACAGACTCTAAGGGTGTATTTTTCCTAGACATTAACTCTTCCTATACGCCTACTATATGCATAGTATTCCCACTTGCTGCTCTTCTGGCATAATCCTGGCATGGTCTCTTCATGTACTCACACTTACATGCCAATACCTAAAACATAGGCATAACACTAGTAAGTTCAGAGGAACTTAGTGAGTTATGAACACAACTTACCTTTTTAACTCTACTTGATAATTCATTCATCTTGAATATATAGACATCCTATATCTATCTTTGGCGATTACTTTCATAATGTTAGTTTCATACTTTCATATCTATACACCGCTTATTACTTATACTATATTCTTATTCGTTCCACTAATTGGTTGACTCCCGATCTTGACAATTGGAACACCTTTTTTCCTTTTCTCTTCAAAAAAATATTCTCGAATAGAAAATTACATATACTATTCTTGGTGGATACCACTTACAGTTCATACAATTGGTGGATACTCATACTGATCTTACTAAGTCTAATTATAATATGGTCCTAGTTCACTTTAAAACATTCTCATTTTGCGAACAGATCAGATTCCATCAAAGACCAGAACAAGACATAATGTTATACAAATACAATGAGTATAAGATAAATCAGAATTTCACATTATTAGTACAGTCACTCAAATATTAACAGACTCTTATATCAAATATACCCATATACAAATTTGATAGATAAACACCCTCTTCTAACATGCCGAACCATACTTCTTTTCAAGAACTTTCTTTAAAACTTATTCGATTTTACCACAAAATCTTTCACAATAAAGCTTTGGAAATATTATTTTCTTAACATAGACTTACCAGAGTACGCCATTAGGGTCGAATAGAATACGCCACAAAGGTAACATACAAATTACACCACAAAGGTAACATATCATAATACCACAAATGCTAGATCGGAGTATGCCATGAAGGCTAGTAAAATGCCACCCTAATTATCATGTTTGCGATATGGATTTTCCTATACTCACATCGCATGAGGTTTTCCTATCATCGCCTTGGGACACGTAGAGAACCCCAATCAATAAATACGATTCAACCGCCACTTCTAGAATGTGCCATGGCCATGGACTTTATTTAAAACTTTCATATCATATCTATTTTTTACTACCTTGACGAAATTCTTCTTTAAATATCATCACGATGACCAAACTCAAATCTCAACCTAAACTCACATCTCAACCTAAACTCACATTTCAACCTCTCCTCACTCAGATACACCCCCATTTCCCAAACATTTCCAATCATACATAATATACACAATATAATCACACAGTCAGGTAAGCTAACCCACTTACTTAACCAAATAACACTTCAAATCATGCTTCACACACATCAACACAGTCACACCTCACTATTTACATCCCAAACACATGCACTTAGTTACTTAAAAGAATCACATGCATCCACACACAATCCATTACATTCTGAACTAATAACGATCTATACCAAGAATACATACATCTTCAACAAACAATCATGAGTTCATTCACCAATTCTAGAGCTTCGATTATAATAAATTTTCTTAGAAAACCTTGTAGGAATCAATATTAGGGACTCACCTGCAACAGCTACCAGCTTCAAACTCAAACATCCAATTTGAACCAACAACAATAATAGCTTAACGAACATAAATTCATCATTAAACCCATTTACAGACATTTTGCTAACATTTAAATTACAAAAAAAATCCCCATGCAAGGTTTCTCATTCATAACTTATTACCCATATACTTCATAGCATCTTTATTCTTAACATGCAAAGTTACCAGACTTACTAAGAGATGGAAAACCTCAATATTATCCAAAAACCCTTAGCTTCCAGATCACATAAAGAGAGTAACCAGAAATAACATTTAATAATTAAGAAAAGAAAGAGTTAAAGAATTACTCTAATGGAAGAAGAAAAACCTTCTCACGAACCTCACACACACACACACACACACACACACACACATATATATATATATATAATCCACTACCATTTTCTGGAATTTAATAAGTGTCCCAAATTTTAGAATATGCCATTTATAACGGCCTACAGAATCTGAAAGAAACATAAATGAAAGTCTTTTCCAAATGCCATTTTTCTTATCAGACCCCAAAATTGGACCTAGAAGTTTTGAGAGTATTTTAGAAATTTTAGCCTATATGTGTTCAAAATTTCGACAATGACTATTAGAAAATTAAATCAATTTCTAAAAATGAGTTTTAAATAACTTTAATTTTGAAAATAGGACTGATTTGTAAAAGAATCAAAATTAAAATTTTTTATGAAGCCATTTGACCAAATGTCCAAAATCAACTTAAACCCCCTTTTTTCAATTCAATTTAACGTCAACTTCTCCTCCCTCATAATTTGTATCATCCTTTGCTCTCCCAATCTCTTCTAATTTCTTTTAAACACCTCCTAATTTCCTTTGAATTTTAATAACCCTAAAACTTTAGATACCTATAAAAACAAAGAGAAACATCCAAAAACCTTCATCACATTCATCTTTTTCATCATCTTCTCCAAACGTGGGTTTTTTTAGATTCGTGTCAAAGCTCGTTTTTCTTCAAGTAAAGGTAACCAATAATTTTCCCATGAGTTTTAAATGATATCTAGTCTTTTAAACTAAGCTTTTAGCCATTAAAACACAAGTTTTGAATAAAAGTCGAAAATAGGGTCTTTAATGGTGAAATTCGGTTTTGTGTATAAAAACTTGATATTGAAGTGTTTTAAACTTGTTTTAACATGATTAGAAGGTTTCTAAAGTTATTTTAAGTTTCGTTGAGTATTTCTCGATTTTTAATGAATTTTCGTTATTATAGCCATTATGTGTCGAAAATATTCGGTATTTTGAAATGTGTAGTTTTGTGTGATTTAAAGGCTAGTAATCAATCGTGGGTAAATATGTAGATGAACGGAATTTGTTTAATGCGAAAATATTAAGTGTAGATCGAGATATTAGAGTTTAAAGTTTACTATGTTTAAGGTTTCAATTTAAGATAACATAGCTTAGGTTATTGTTTATAACTGTATGAGATGTGTGGATGACTAATTTTTTCTTGTATATTTGTGTGATATGTGTGGTTGAAGCGTCGGAATCAGTAGGGCCTTCAACAAGCAAAGATAAAGGTAAAAGAAAGCTTGTCTAAGCTTTAAGTTTTTAAAGAAAGCGTATATTTTTGTGAGTGTTTTGAAATCACTGCTCGTAGATGATTCATTGTGTATTTGGGAATTTAGAGATAGCCTAAACCCGTACTCTAAATTTCGAGTGTAAGTGTTCTTATATCTATGCTTAATATGTGAAACATGTGCTAGTGTAATTGTGAAAAGAGAATTAAGATGTGATATTGTGAACAAACATGAGATATTGTGACATGTGCTATAAGCTTATGATGACTGTTGTGAAAGTGAATATGTGGGTATGTTCTTTATATTGTGATAATAAAGTGAATATGCAGTGAATATATGATAAAAATATGCAATAATATTGTGGATATTTTAGTTTTGTGATCTTATGAGATCTTTGGATATAGTTGGCATGCCATAGGATTGTGAGTACTCACCTTTGTGTTGTGATATATATGGGGCGCTGAGGCCCAGAGACATGTTAGAGAGATAAAGGAATGTGAGCTATGCTTCATTCAATGGGATATGTTTGGTGTGTTGGAGAGTGTTAGCGATATGCTTCACTTATGGGATATGCTTCGACTCTATGAGTCCAGTGTTGGTGTGTTGTAGATCCGTGTATCCAATGTGTGATGATAGAGCTCACTATATATTTCATAGTCTCAAAAACCAAATTATCATAAACTGTGTTTGATTGTGATTATATATGTATATGATTGAATATGCTTGTATGAAGTATGTTGAAAACTATGTGAAAACAAATATAAGAAAGATGCTATGAACATGTTGTTTGATTGTTGAGTTTATGCATGATGATTGTTTATGTAGTGGTTATTCTAGGCACTCACTAAGCTTGTTAAGCTCACCCACTCCTTTTTAACCATTGTAGACACTTAGTACCAGTGTGAGTGGTGTGGTCTCGAGGGTGATCCAAGCCAAGTCGACCTTTTTACTTTTATTAGTAGGTTTATAAGTTATTTATGTTTTGGGAACCTAAGTGAATGTGTTAGGCAATATGGTGGATTTATATTGGTTTTTGTTATGTTCCTTTAGCTATTTTCATGCCATTATAGACTTGAAAATATGATATTTGAGACATTTTGAGGTTTGTTTTATATGATAAATGTTTGATAGTTGATAAATTGATGTAAGTTGGAATTATTTAACATTAAATTGATTTTTCGATAACTGTGAGAAGTGTGGTAATGAGAAGGTGCATGTCTAAGATTGGATTTGGCTAAGAAAGGTTTGATTTTTAAGTGGTCAAATTTGACTCACCTCCCTTTCCTGGGATCATACTTGGTGCATGGTTCACATTCACTTTTTCGTTTTTTCCCTTAAAAGAAAATTTTGCATGTGAAATAAAACGTTTAAAATGAGGTAAGCATGATGTGAAAACGGTGGTGTGGCGTCCTAGTATTCGGGCTCGGCAACTGGGCTGGGTATAGGTTGTTACATGTCCAATCAGTTTAGTCAGTTTATAACTAGATTTAGTTACTAAAACTTGCCCTACGCAGTACTTGAACAAACTAGGCATAACATACATTTTGGCGGTAACTTACACAAAGCTTAATCTTTCTATACATCGACTTCTATCTTTACTAAAGAACACATCAAAGACTAAATCCTGATATACATCCCTTGGCGAATACTCAATTTTCCCAAAACATTAGTTCGCCAAAAGCTACAATTTGATGAACTAACTTCAGGTGTGCACCAAAATAGATATCTTCTCGTCTGTTCGCCATAAATTTGAGTCATTCAAATTTGGGATGTGATAGTCACAATATAAGACAACCTAGGTATTTTTATGTGTTGGCCTTTTTACATAGGCATTGCTTTTAAAATAAGTAGGCCGCATGAAATACATCATTTTTGCTCTCAAAAACAAAATTATCTAGAGGAGCAGTTGTGAAGAGTTTGAAGTAGAATTCGACTTGGATTGAAGAGATAGCTTTTCTCTCTTTAAGATGTTGTCAATGACTATATTCAAGGATGGATTTTTAATTGCCTTAAGACTCTATTGATTGATTATGAAGCACATAGGAAGTCAAGTTTATTTGAATTTCTTGATATTTATCATTACTGTCTAGGATCCCATTAAATAGACAATACTTTGTACATTCGAGGTACTTTTTTTATTGTGTAGAGAGTTGCAAATTGTTATTCTAGTTAATTGTTCTATTTGTTTTCGCACTCAGTCTTAGGCATTAATTGTGAGTGAATTAAACCTTTTTAAGTGAGGTTTGGGTGAGTGGTTGTAACAAGTTAGGGCTAGTTATTGGGGTTGCAAATACATATTGTAGAAGGGTAGGTTTAGCTTACACCAATAGGTGGTAGGATCAATTGAGGAATAAGAGACCATTCGCTGAGTAAGGCTCTGCAGAGTAAGATTGTTTCCGAATTGTATAGATAAACGATTGTGTGCAGATCTCTCTACTTTTACTTTTTTTTTATTTCCGTTTTATTGTTTGTTCAATTCTATGATTAAACCCGTTATCGAATAGTCAAGTAATATTTTCAACAAACTAATGTGGTTGTTCAACTTTCATTTCCAAAAATTAAAAAAAATGAAATCTTAATAATGAAAAATAGCTAAATTTTAATTTTATGAATTTGAAACTTAATTTAATAATAATAATTTGACGTTTTTCTAAAAATATTTTTAATCAACATTTTGGAATAAGTTTTTCCCTATAAAATTAAATAGTTTAATAGTTAAGTATGAATCTCCTGTTCAAAGCAAGGGATCCACACTAGATTAGTAATGGTGGTCATGTAATCTCATAACTTTATAATAGATCGCACTCCTTTGTAAGTGGAAAAGTATTATTTCAAAATAATTTTTTATAAAAATAAATTAATTTAAATGTAAAATAAAATAAAGTGATATTTTTTAATGTGTGTTTGGATAAGAAATCTGTAGGAGGGATTTTATTTTTATTAAGGTTTTTAAAATTTTAAAATGAATTTATTTGTTTAGGTAAATACATTGGAGAATTTTAAAATTTTTGAATAATTTCATGAGAAAATTTTAATAGTGCAAATTCCTTTTTCAAATTCTACCTAAATAGGTGGTTTTTCAAAATTCATCTTAATTTTAGTTGATTGACTACATATGATCTCACTATAAGATAAAAACTTGAAGTTTAAAAATTATTTTTATTTAATTATAATATATATTTTTAAAATTTTATTTTATTAAAACTCTTTATAATATTTATAAATATAAAGATATACATATTCAATATTTTTATATTATGAACCCATTGAGTAGTTCCAGTGGAAAGAAGATGATGTTTATCCTAGGAGACTCGGGTTCATATAAGGTGTGTGTGTTGTCAAAACGTTAAGAAAGTATGAACAGATACTACTATGTAATCACACTAGTATATTTAAAAAATATATATTTTTATAATATTGATTTTAACATAATTGTCTCTAATTTGTAAAATTTTGTTAACCTGTTTTTTTTTTCTAAATCAATTATTTATCCAAGCAAAGCAATTTCAAAACCTGACGTTTTGAATTTATGAATTCTAAAATGTTATCATTTTAAATCTCAAAAATTTTAAAATCATGCATCCAAACACACTCTTAAAGTAATTTTTGTTAGTTAAAATTTGTGATTTTTTTTTGTTAAAGTAGTTTTGACAATTTCTCTAATTGAGTTAGTGTTAGTGAATCTTGACATTAAGTTTTGGGACGGTTAACTAAAATTTTTAAATTTTTTAGTAATTTAATGATAATTCTTTAAAAAAAATTGATAGTTGTAATTAGAACTTTAAAAAAAATTGGAGACTTAAAAATAAAAAAAATACAAAAAAACCTAATTAAAAGTTTAAAAGTTTTAAGAATATAATAAAAAATTCAAAAAAACTGGAGTGACAAACCCGTTTTGACCTTAATGACCGTCTATATGTTCCGATTAACACATGTGTTAGTGATAATGTAAATAGGTGATTTGGCTTTTTAACTCAAATATTATATAACTCATGTCTTGGCATGAGAAAGAATTGTATGAAACTGTGATTCCACGTCATTTCTATTTCTTTCAAATAAGAAAATAATAAATCAAATTTTTTTTCTCCTTATTTTTAACAATTTTAGTTCAATTTAAATTTCTTTCAAAAAGAAAAAGCAGAAAATCAAAAAAAAAATTGATTTATTCTTTTCCTATTGAAAAGAGATAGAAATGATACGAAATCATGATCTCATCCATTAAATTTCGTCTTCGCATTTGAGTTTTTATAAAATAGAGATAAGCAAAAAGAATGGAAAGATAAAAACGTAGTGATAAATCCCATCTAGAATATTGTAGGAATAAAGTAAAAAACACATGAATCTCTACTTTAAGTAGCCAATAAGTAAAAACACTACAATTCCTTTCTTCACGTCTCTCCTTGGCAACCATATATATACTTTTAACTTTTTCCTTTTTTTATATGCTTTAATTTCGTGAAACATGATAAATTTTATTTAAATTCAAATATTATTATTTTTAAGTTTAATATTAAGTTAGTCAATACCGTAGATGGATGCACTATATTTCTAATGGAGGGCCCCTATGCAAGGATGATATAGGGGCTGATGTAAGATGGTTGTTTTGAGGAATCCAACGAGTGGCTTCAGTGAAAAAGTGAATGATGTTCATTTTAGAAGATTCGGATTTGAGCATCTGTATGTGCAAGATGTGCGTGCATTATCAAAGGGTTAAGAAAATATGAACAGATGCTACCATATAATTACACCAATATATTTAAAAAAAATGGTTGTTTTGAGAAAAAGATTGTATATAAAACTTATTTTTGATAAGTTTCAAATGAACTATCAATGTTTTAAAGTGTTATATTTTACTGTAACTTGAACGCCAAATTATTTAATTTGTATATCTTTAAGTATATTAAATATAATTCCAACCCTGGTTTTTATAAGGTTTAGGTCAAAACAGTTTTAAGATAATGATTTTTAAATGGTGTCACTATATACTTAGATTTTCTTAAAGGATTGGATTTGGAATGTTACACGATACGACTGGTATCGACCATCATGCTTAATACCTCTTTCGGTCCATTTACTATAGTTAAATTATTTCTTTCACATTGTATTATTTTTATTAGGTTGGCCCTTAAACTTTTTCTTTTATCAATTTAGCCTCTTTACTTTCATTTTGTATAGTTCGTTAACCCAACTTAAATTTTCATTAAAAAAAATAAACAAACCAATGACATTAAGCCATGTGTCAAGAAAAATAAAAATCACTTGAAATTTAAAAATTCATAAAATTTTAAAAAAAATCATTAAAAAGTCTTTAAAACATCATAATCTATTTTTAAAAAATAAAAAAAAAATATTTTTAAAACTTATAAGTAAGCGAAACTTAAAAAATTAAAAAAATTCGTAAGGTCTAAAAAAAATTGTTTGAAGTTTTAGATTTTTAGAAAATTTTAGAACTTTATGACCATTTTAAATAATTTTATTTTTTTTAATTTTAGAGGGGTTTTTTTTGCATTTTTATGATTTTTTGAGAATTTTGAGCTTTTAAGAAAAAAATCATAAAATTATTAATTGTTTTCTAAAAATTCTAAATTGTTTTTAAAAAACCTAAAATTCTAAACAAACAATTTTTTTAAAAAAATTTATGAATTTTTTAAACTTCTTTCAAATTATGCATACTTATAATTTTAATTGTTTATCATTTTCAAAATAGATTTTATTTTTTAATAATTTTCAAATTTTAAATATTTTTGAGATTTTTATTTTAATGATTTTTTTAGTTTTTGTTATGAATATCTTATTAAATGGATGTCCATCAACATCAAGATAAAGATAAAGATCAAGATCAAGATAAGGTTTAGTATACCTTAAACTCTAATAGTTATTAGAAATAAATCTCTACTTCATGTCTACAAATAGAGACTTTGGAGAAACATTGTATTGACTTCGATTGATCAATAAAATACGCTTTCTCTTACTCTCTCATTCCCTTTGTTATTTACTCTCTATCTCTTTATTTTGTTGAAGCCCAATCTTGACCAGGCCCAACTTGGATTTTAAATTAAGTTTGAATTAATTTTAAATTTATTTAAATTTGTTTTAAATTTAAATACATTTAAAATAATTTGAAACTTAAAATTAAATTAATAATGTCTAAAGTCCATTTACAAGTACGATTGGGCCAAATTTGACTAGCCCAAAGTACAATCCAATTACAAAGAGTCCAATTGGGCTAAAATTTGGCTAGCCCAAATCCAAATAATCTGCTAGCCCAGATACCCCAAAATTCCCACTACTGTTGCCACCTCAATCCCAATCAATGGGAGATCGCCACGTCGGCACCACCAGCCATCATCTCCAAGCAAGTTGCTCCTACACAGCTGACTGCCACCTTCTCCAAGCTGCTCCCAACCGCCACTGCTGAGCACCTGCAAAAGAGATTAGACATACATTTAGTAGTGTATGACAAAAGAGGATGATTGTATATCTGGTTATAAAACCATATTCAAACCAGTTGTAAAAGGTTACGAAGATTCTGTAAAAAAAAAACTCTTGAGATTAATACAACCAAAAAGAAATTTCCAAGCAAGCCAGCAAATATTCGAAGCAATCAGCAGTGCCTAAAGCGTTTAAGTTTCAAACAAACCAGATTCATAGTTCACAGACTTTGAACCGTCAGGTACACTCAATTCATGTCTATTATCATTTATGATTTGAATTTTTGATTTAATCAGTTTCCAAACGCGTTTCAATGTATTAAATACTTTACTGTGTCCATTTATTATTATTTATCTGTTGAAAAGTGTAATAAATATACATATTAAGCATTTTAATGACATTAATAATAACCGACAATGCTCTTAATATCTATTAATATTTAATAATAATAACTAATAATAAATATTATTAATGATAATAAATAAATATTTAATAAAAAAGGAAATCGAAGGGTTGAGAATAGTCTTCCCCAACCATCCACAGTCGGAACCTCCCCCACCGTCCCCGTTCCCCCCTCAAGGTCGAAATCTGAAATGGATAACAAAAAGGGACCCCTTTTTTAAAAAAAAAAGAAAGAAGAAGAAAGGTATTTTAAATCCCAGATCTGGAAAGTCCAGATCTGGGTTGGAAGCAATTGAAAACGGATAATATAAAAGAAAATGAAAATGGGTTTGAAAAGATTAAAAGGAAGGGGTTTTTAAAAAAAACGAAACAAAAAGAAATGAAAATGAGAAGAAGAGAAGAAGTCTTACCTTGAACAACGGCGACCGATGATCGGAGAGCCTCAAGGACGGCGCGTGGCAGTTGGGATCGTTGGCGCGTACGTTGGCAAGGGCGGGGCTGAGGCGCGTTGGCCAGGGACGCGCCCCAGACCATCAGCGTGGCACCAGCCATTGATTGGCCGGTCATGGGACAAGAGGGAGAGAGTTGAGAGAGAGGGCATAAATTTTTTCAAAAAATGAAGGAAATGAAAAAAAACCCTAAAATAGCTTTTATATAAAACCCATTGACCCGACCCGATCCGACCTGACCCGCCTCTGGGATCCGCGTGTTTTCGTTAAACGAGTTATTTGCGCATTTGGTCCTTTCGTATTTTTAATTGTTTCAATTTAGTCTTTTGTATACGTCTAATTATTTTTAATTTGGCCCAGTAATTTTGTTTACTTTTCAATTTAATCCTTTGACATTTTGAATGCACCAGAGACTGCCACGTGTCACTACTTTGGCTTATTTGTGAAATTAGTCCCTTTTATTTTTAATTTGTTTTAATTTAATCCCTAAATCAATTTCTATTTAATTACACAATTGGCCCAGGAATTTTTCAAGATTTACAAATTAGTCCTTGGACTTCTGGATGCCTGTGGGGCTGCCACATGTCACCCATTCTTTGGTTTTATTGCTCTCTAGTCCTCAAACTTCCCAAAATTCCATTTTTGACCCTTAAACTTCTAAAAATTACCATTTTACCCCCAAACTTTCCAAAATCCCATTTTTGACCAAACTCCCTAAAATTCCAATTTTAACCTCGATTTCACTAAAAATTACCATTTTACCCCTAAACATTCCAAAATTCCATTTTTAACCTCGATTTAACCAAAAATTACCATTTTACCCCCAAACTTTCCAAAATCCCATTTTTAACCTCGATTTCACTAAAAATTACCATTTTACCCTCAAACTTTCCAAAATCCCATTTTAACCCTAATTTTACTAAAAATTACATTTTACCCCTAAACTTTCCAAAATCCCATTTTTAACCCCGATTTCACCAAAAATTATCATTTTACCCTTAAACTTTCTAAAATCCCATTTTTAACTTTGATTTCACCAAAAATTATCATTTTACCCCCGAAAGTCAAAAATTACCATTTCACCCCCAGGCATTCAAAGGTCCCGTTTTCGATCTCGATCGCATCGTTTTTCTTCTTTACTAAATACTTGCATTTATTTTAATCATTATGCGCCTGTATTTTACATTTTTGCATGTTATTTATTTTGCTTATTATCTTGCTTCGTATTTAATTTCTCTTATTAATTGCTATTTGATATCTTAAACTTACATTCTTATTTTCAAAGTAATTTTAAAGACGAGGCAATGTTCCTCTCGTGTGAAAGCTTCGAGAAATCATGCCCTAACGTGTCGGGTGTGATTTTTCATATAACTCGCACGCGTCGAATATTCTCTTTTAAGATTTTTATACCTGTTAACTCCGAGATTCCGAGAACATCGTGTCCTAACGTGTTGGTCACGATTTTAATTCTTCACGAAAATCGAAGTAAACGGGTATTTCATATTTGAATCTTTTAAACTATGTGTTCGAGGATTGCATTTTAACGAGTTAAGTGTGATTTTCGTAATTCACGCAAATCGAATATCCTTTTCAACAGTTTTCCAAATGCTCTTAAATCTTATATATACAAAGGATTTTAAGACCAAAGAAAAGAAACAATATTCTTTCGTGTGAAAACTTCGAAAAATCGCACTTTAACGAGTTAAGTGTGATTTTCGTAATTCACGGAAATCGAATATCCTTTTCAAAAGTTTTCCAAACGCTCTTCAATCTTATATATACAAAGGATTTTAAGACCAAAGAAAAGAAACAATGTTCTTTAGTGTGAAGACCTCGAAACACCATGCCCTAACGTGCTGGGTATGAGTTTCGTATAATTCACTCGATAGAATACTCTTTTTAAAATTTCCCTAAACGTCCTTTAATTTTGAAACTCCGAGAATATAGTGCCCTAATGTGTTGGACATGACTTCTAGTTCTCATAGAGGATCGAAATACGGGGACGAATTTTCCTTAAAAGATTTCCTTTGAAATTATACAAAGCCTTCTAAAATAAACATCGCATTTTAAACTTTACTCGAGTTTTCATTGTTTTCATAAAACAAGACCCGAAAGTGATCATGTGGTACCAATTTTGGGCGTGTGAGGGTGCTAATCCTTCCTCATGCGTAACCGACTCCCGAACCTGTTTCTCTGGATTTCGAAGACCCACTTTTTAAACGTTTTATGGTGATTCAATCACACCTAATAAAAGATTGGTGGCGACTCCCATTTCCCTTTTATTCCAAAAATACTTAAAATGATTGATTTTTTTTCGAAGCCCTGTTCCCGAGGTGGTTTCGACATATTTTATAACACGTTATCAGCACGATTCTCATTTATTTATTTTTCTTTCAGTCGTCAATTGAGGCCGACGTACAATGACTAACCACTAGAGCCTTCAACTACTCAGTGCTCATGATAATAGCCAAGGTGATAACGATGATGTTAAAGATTTTCAGGTATATTTCACTATGATTTATTTATTATATCATTTTTATTATAATTTGGGACTAATCATGACAATATGAATAGATGGATTATAATTTGAAATCCACGCATATTTGCGATGATGATTATGGAATAAATAATCTAGTGGGGCATTTATAAGTTCGTCCTACTAAATTTGTTGTATTCCCAATAGTGAATGCAAACATAAAAAAAATAAAAGATATGATCATAGACTATTAAAAGTGGGAACATAGTGATGAATAAGATAAATGAGAGTTCTCAAGATAATTCTTCAAAGTGTAAAGATAACTTATGTTATCAAAGGTTATTGGCCACATATTTTTGACATATGCCCAAATATTTTGTTTTTGTTAATATTCTTTGAGGAAGAATATGAGAATGTAGTAATGAATTCTATCATTACAGATACAAAATATTTATTTTATTTGGTACCGAAACAAACCAATATTATTCCAGTATTTGGTAGTACAAAATTGGTCGAAAGCTCCAGAAGAGCTAATATATTAATATCTTATGATGGTTAATCCATTGGTTTAAAAGATATTCATAATGGATCTCATATTGAGATTGTGAATGAGGAAAAGATTATATTTCATATGAATCAAAAGAGGATCGGGTTATTGATTTATATTGAATTAATTGTGATTATCTTTGTGATATTCTTTTATCATTATCCTCATTAAGGGGTTGAAGTCAAAATATTTGACTGTGAAATATCTACTTAAATTGTGGAAGGAAAAATATGAGTAATAGAATATGGTAATTCTATCTAAAGCTCGTTATGGTTGGATGCACCTAAAGTTGCAAGTTTTTAAAATTGTGAGTATAACTTTATAGTATTCAAAATAAGTTCTCAATTAAAAGTACGTGGAAAAATATTACTGATGAGAACCTTACAGGAGAGAACTTATTTAGTTTTTCATGATTCGAATGTGCTCTTATAGTAGCAATATCATGAAAAAATTTACTTATGGTTGAACAAAAGTTTTTAATCACGAAACCTAACCATTCCTTGAAGAGAATGTAATATTATGTGATAAATTTAAAGGATATAATCTTTGACATGGATGTAGTAAATTGGACTATAATAATAGTCATGAGGGATGATCGTGATAAATTTTCTCACCACCAAAAGTGGAAAAATGAAGAAAGTAAGAAAATACCAAGAATTTTCAAGAACTCTTTAAGAAGAGAGACAACTTATGTATAAAAGGTCATTGGTTATGTACCTGTTGTAAAGTTGGAAAATAAGATCCACTCTCAAAGTTTGCTATTAATAAATGCACTGCATTTGAAGATTTTGGCATATTCCCTGAAGCGAATATTGCATATAATTATTTGGAAATTATATTATATGACTTAGTGTCATTATAAACTTCACATTGATTTAGGCATTTCCAATAGTAAATGTCATAATGGTATTTGATACAAAGTAAAATTATCAATTTGCTACAATTTAGTTCAAATTGAAACGCATGTTAAAGTAAACTAGAAGTTTACTGGTACAAATATATTTACTACTTGGCATGATCAGTTAGACCATCCTAGATCATATATGATGCGAAAATTATTTGAGAATTCATATGGACATTCATTAAAGAACTAGAAAATTCTTTAATTTAAAGAATTCTCATTTGTTGGTTGTTCTCAATGAAAATGGGTTGTTAAAAACTCACTAGTTAAAGTTGAGATTTAATGTCTTGCATTTCTGAAATGAATATGGGCCCATTAATCCATCATGTGGATGGTTTTGATATTAAATGATTTTGTTAGATGCATCTACAAAATAAACACATATGTGTTATCAACTTGTAACCTATTGTTTGCAAGATTGTTTGAATAATTAATTTCAGATCATGCAATTAAGACAATTCATCTTGCTAATAACGATGAGTTTATCTCTCAGTCTTTTATTGATTGAGTTTGAAAAACTTTGGTAAAAGTTTGTTATTTATGCGCATAATGGTTTAGAGAAATTATCGATTGAACGTCTCTAATTATTACTTATGAGAACTTAACTTTCTCTTTCAACATGGGATTATGTTGATTTACGTGTTGTACGCATCAAGCCAATAAGTTTTAAATACTCCCCATTGCAATTGATTTTGGGTCAAAAGCTAAATATTTCTCATCTTTGAAATTTTTATATGTGTGTATATGTTCTGATTGCTCCACCACAATGCACAAAGATGAGTGAATCTTCAAAGAAAGCTGGAAATATATATTAATTATGGGCTTCCTTTTATTATGATATATTAAATATATTGGCGATACAATTATGACATGATTATGATTACTATTTTGATTTGATAGTTTTCCTGACATTAGGGGAAGAGAATTAATAACTTGTAATGAGTTAATGTGAGAGTAATTTGAACCAGAAGTTCAACAAGAATAACTCATTAAAGTTCCAAATATGAAAATTTTCGTAAAAGGAAAAATTTCGATGGTCATATAGTGAAGTCGGGTGCTCCAGAAGAGACCCAAGACATAACTAATAAGTAAAACTTCAAAAGAGATTCAGGTTCTTGAAACTGAAAATTAAAATAGTGAAAATAAGAGATCTCGATAAGTTATGTAAATTTGAGAAAATGTCAAACCAATAATAAAAGTGGTCGACAATGGTTTCGCATGCAATATTATTGGGAAAATAATGAAATAAAAGGAGGATATTGAATAAATCTCTTGGAAAATAGAGATATGGAATAAATTGACCAAAATAGAAAGACGTAACTCAAATACAATTAAATTTATAGAGTTTTTGGACAAACAGTCCAAATATCTAAAGGTATAAAGCTAGTGAGGGTACAAATGAAGTAGTTTTGCCAAGGCGAAATAAAAATATGAAGTTTTTCGCTAAGTCCTGACATTTATTATGAGAAGATATAATATTCTTTTGTGGTGGATGCAATAATAACCTTTAGATATATTATTAAATTGACAGTTCATACTTGCGTCTTATGGTTGTTGTTACAACCTTTTGTGAATCACTATATAGTGAAATTTATATGAAAATCCCTGAAGGGTTTAAAATCCCAGAAGGATATAGAGTTTCTCGAGAAAATTGTCTAATCAGATTAAAGAAAAGTCTATATGGATTAAAACAATATGGACGTATGTGGTACAATCGTCTTAGTGAATACTTGTTAAAGGAAGGTTACAAAAACGATCCAGTTTGTCCATGTGTATTTATAAAAGGTTTGAATCAAATTTTGTGATAATTGTTGTTAATGTTGATGATCTAAATATTATTGGAACTCATGAAGATCTCCAAAATAAAGTAAATTGTTTGAAGAAGGAATTTGAGATGAAAGATCTTGGAAAAACAAAGTTTTGTCTTGGCTTACAGATTGAGCATTTAAAAGATGGAATTCATGTTCATCAATCAACTTATACAGAAAAGATTTTAAAGAAATTTTACATGGACAAAGCACACTCATTAAGTACCCAATGGTTGTACGATCGTTAGATGTGGATAAAAATCAATTTCGTCCTTATAAAAATGATGAAGAGCTTCTTTGTCCTGAAGTGCCATATCTGAGTGCCATAGGGGCATTAATGTATCTTGCAAACAACACAAGACCTGATATAGCTTTCGCTGTAAACTTGTTAGCAATATTTAGTTCTTCTCCAACACGTAGACATTGGAATGGAATTAAACATGTATTTAGATATCTCAGAGGGACCATTGATATGGGATTATTTTATTCAAGTGATTCAAAATCCCTATTAACCGGTTATACTGATGCTGGATACCTGTTAGATCCACATAAAGGTCGATCCCAAACAGGATATTTATTTACATGTGGGGGTATTGCCATATCATGGCGTTCAACAAAGCAAACATTAGCCGCCGCTTCTTCAGATCATGCAGAAATAATTGCAATGCATGAGGCGAGTCGAGAGTGTGTTTGGCTAAGATTATTGACCCAACAAATCCAGAAGATATGTAATTTGCCTTTACAGGAAAAGATGCCAACTATCTTATATGAAGATAATGCAGCATGTACAACTCAATTGAAGGGTGGTTACATCAAAGGTGACAGAACGAAACATATTTCACCAAAATTATTCTTCACTCATGATCTTGAGAAAAAAGGTGATATAAATGTTCAACAAATTCGTTCTAGTGACAATTTAGCAGAGCTTTTCACTAAGGCATTGCCCACTTCAACATCTGAAAGACTACTAGACAAGATTGGAATGCGTCGACTCAAAGATGTAATGTAATGTTACCATTAGGGAAACAAGTTGTACTATTTTCCTTTAACCGAGGTTTTGTCCCATTGGGTTTTCTTGGTAAAGGTTTTTAACAAGGCAGCTTAAAATAGAAGATTGTGTACTTTTTTTCCTTCATTAGGTTTTTTATCCTATAGGGTTTTCCTAATAAGGTTTTAACGTGGCACATTATCTGCAAATGGACATCCAAGGGGGAGTGTTATGAATATCTTATTAAATGGATGTCCATCAATATCAAGATAAAGATCAAGATCAAGATCAAGATAAGGTTTGGTATACCTTAAACTCTAATAGTTAATAGAAATAAATCTTTACTTTATTTATACTTCTTATGTCTATAAATAGAGACTTTGGAGAAACATTGTATTAACTTAGATTGATCAATAAAATACGCTCTCTCTTGCTCTCTCATTCTCTTTGTTATTTACTCTCTGTCTCTTTATTTTATAACATTATTTACAAATGGACATTCAAGGGGGAGTGTTATGAATATCTTATTAAATGGATGTCCATCAACATCAAGATCAAGATAAGGTTTGGTATACCTTAAACTCTAATAGTTATTAGAAATAAATCTCTACTTCATTTATACTTCTTATGTCTATAAATAGAGACTTTGGAGAAACATTGTATTGACTTCGATTGATCAATAAAATACGCTCTCTCTTGCTCTCTCATTCTCTTTGTTATTTACTCTCTGTCTCTTTATTTTATAATAGTTTTGTTATTTTTAAAATTTTAAGTGAAATTTTTAATTTTTTTCTTGACACATGGCAATGTGTCATTGTTTAGTTTGAATTTTTTTTAACAAAAATTTGGACTTAGGTAAGGAGGATTACAAAATGAAAGTATAGGAAACATACTAATACAAAAATTAGGCCAATAGTATAAGTACAAAAGTGATAATTTAACTATAGCACAAAGGTGAACCCAACGAGTGGCTCCAGTGGAAAAGATAATGATGTTCATCTTAGGAAACTTAGGTTCGAGCATTTGTGTGTGAAAGATGTGTGTACGTTGTCAAAGGATTAAAAAAATATGAACAGACACTACCATATAATCACACCCAATATATTAAAAAAAACTATATTACAGAGGTCAAAAGAGATATTAAGCCTTCTTTTTATTTTGTTTCGTTATTCAAATACTATTCTTCTTATTTGAAAATTCAAATGCAATGATGTTAAAGCTCCTTCCATTAAAGAGAGAATAAGAGGAGAGAAACTCAACATCCACATAGAATTCGACATTAAGGCTGTAAATGAACTGAACTTGAACGAACAAATTTCTGTTCATATTCGTTTGTTTGTTCTTGAAGTTGTTCATATTCGATTCATGTTCGTTAAGAATTTCAAATTTTTTGTTCATGTTCGCTTATTTAAAATTATGTGTATTCGTGTTCGTTTGTTTAATGTTCATGAACATGTTCGTTTAACTTAATCGAATATGTTCATGAACGAACATATTCATGAACATATAATTGAACATGTTCACAAATAATGTTAATGAATAATAAACAAACAAACAAACAAACAATAAATACATACATACATACACACAAATATTATTTTAATATTTTTATAAGAAAATATCATTTATAAATAAACGAGTCAATAAACGAGCTTATACATGAGCCAATAAATAAGTTTATTCGTGAACATAAACGAACTGAACATACCTCTGCTCATGTTCATTCGTTTATAAAACGAACATTAAAATTTTGTTCATACTCGTTTATTTAGCTTAACAAACGAACATAAACGAACGTTCACGAAAAGTTCATCGAACGTTCTATTAATTTACAACCGTATTCGACACCCAATTAATTATTGTAATCTTAAAGGTTTTTGAATTTTTTTTTAAATTTAAATAGATTTTGACATCTATGGTCGTCAAGATTCGATTAAGTTCCGTAATTTCCACATTCTATGACATTTTTTATTTGAACAAAAATTGACACTCATCAATGTCAAGGTTTTTTTAACGACACTTTTTGTTAATTACTCTTTTATTCCTTTTTAATTAAAAAATATAAATAATACTAGAAGTAAAACATAATTTATGTTATAACTAAAGTACTTTTAAATTTTATAATTAACTAGAAAATTATTTATTTGAATTAATTCTATAAAATATGTTTAGTTTCCTTTTTTCTTTTATATATAAATGAAAATAAATAATATTTTATATACTAATTTAAATTACTTTTAATTAAAAATTTTAAAACTAGATTGATTATTGAACCGATCAGAACACTAATTCTTAGTTTGATTGATATGATGAATTCAATCAAAAAAATTATTATAAAAATCATAAAAATAAAAAAAATATTTTAAAATAAAAGATTGATTCAACCAATTCAATTGATGGCTTAATCAACTTTTAGTCTTATTCAAATGATTCATACCAGTTTGATTGATCAACCCTCTTTGAATAAATACTCCGTTATGAGAACAGTGATTTTAATGAATAATATATTAAAATATATTAATTTATATTAATTTTATAGAATTATTTTTCTCCTTCTTTCTTTTCTTTTTTTTCTATTATGAATAAAGTAATTATAATTATCAAAGTGATTATGTAATTAAGAATACAGTTATTTTTATTATTAATGATTAAATTACTACAAACAAAATTTACGCTAACTAATATTAAATATTACCTGTTTTTTATATTTAACATGTCATAATTAAATAATATCACGTAATATAAAAATCAGTATATTATATATATATAGTATAAAGGGTTATTAAATATATATGGGATAAATACCAAAATTATACATGTATTTTGATACAATTTACAATGTCATACATCAATTTTAATTTGGTTCATTTGTACAAAATAAATTTTAATTGTGGTTCAATTTACATTTCGCTAACCCTGTTATCTATGTAAATAAATTATTTTCACCTGGATTAAAGAATATCATATCAGCAATTTGTGTCAAATAGAAAATAGGAGGATTTGTGAAATGTGAAAATTAAACCAAAATTGATGTATAACATTATAAATTATATGAAAACTCATGTATGCTTTCGGTATTTTTCCCTATATTATATATAAACACTACCAAGCGACTAAAACATAGGGAACCTCTCTTCACCAAATTCATAAGATTTTCATACAATGTGAGGCTAATTTGTTCTCTAAGCAGTAAACATTGAAGACTTAAAGCAGTAACAACATAGGTTTTGAACCTACAAACTTATTAAATGCACTCAATCATTTTATTTTCCTACCTCAAAGAGCCCGCATACCCTCTTTATATCTGCTCCAAAATAACCTCGGCACCAGAAACCTTGAAGTCAGATGGTGCACCCTCCACGTTCAGAGCTTTCACCTTTCCATCGACCACGTAGGCTGACCATCTACATAAAACCAACCATGATCTTACCATTATTTGTTTCCTTAGCATAGAGTATCGTTCGTTGTCTTCGAGTATATGTAAAACAAGTAAATTCTAAAACAAGGCACGGGCTGGGACAGATTCGTAGATTAAATTGGTCCAAGACCTCTCAGGTTTATATGAGGATCAGAGATGAATGTCAAAGGTTTTTCTTTGATCTATATGAAATTCTGATAACAAATGCATAGTCGTAGAAGTACCTTTCAGAGCGAGGTCCAAGCAAAGCGGCAGAGAGATCTTTTCCCAATTCTAGGCTCTTGTGGAAGCTCCCATCAAAATCCCCATAAAATTCAAGCTATAAGATTTCAGATGATTAAGAGATGGATAAAAAATAATGCACTTCAATAGAGAAAAGGGAAGGGAAAAACAAAAACACAACAAATAGCTTCAAGTTCAGGAATATGAGAACAAAGATGAATCCAAATTGCAAAACAATAATATTAAACTCGTCAACGATCAATGAAACAGCATAAGGAAGAATTCATACAATGCACAAGTAACACTATACATCCTTAACATGGAATGACTTACCACATCTTTGGCTTGCAGTTTGTCTGCCCAAGCATTCATAACATAAGGATCATTAATGGCAACACAAATGACTGAATCAATTCCCTTAGCCTTGAACTTATCGATGTTCTTCTTGTAACTAGGCACATGCTGTTGTGAACAAACACCTGTGTATGCTCCCTATACACAATCCCACATACAATGTAAATCCAAGTTTCATCGAATTTCCATTCTAAACAATAACATCAGAAATAGCAAACTGAATAGGTCCACACTCCACTTTCTTTTGTTCTTCTTCTCAAAACCCGGTTCCAGGTAACATAGCATGTGAACCAATTGCAAGGAGACATCTACATTCTTCTTTAGATACTGCTAAACTATTTAGTAAAATCTTCCACATCGGAAAAGCTTTGAAAAATTCCATTCTCTTAACATAAACTAATTACTCCACTGCCAATTTCAGCATTATAAGAACTAAGAATCATCACATCATGGATATATCTAAATCATGCATATAGTACCTCATATACAGAGAAACCTCCAGAATTCATTAATATACAATTTTAAGCTCAGATTTTCCGAACACAATCTCACAAAATCAAATTCCATTTCTTAATTTCCACATATATAGAGCAAGTCAAATTGGGGGGAGTGGGAGACTTACAGGTAGTCCAAAGATGACAACTTTCTTGCCCTGAAATGAAAATTTCAAAAACAAAATTAATACATACTGAATTAAATGATATTGAAAGAGAAATGATACAACGAAACCTTGAAGATATCATTGACAGAAGTAGTGGAGAAATTGGAGGAAACGCCTTCATCCCAGCTTCGAGCTTTCTGGAGACTAACATGGGATACGGCAGACAGAATGTCAGTCCCCACAGCAACCGAGGCGTAGCTTCTCCTTGACGCTTCAATTAGAAGCCTTGACTTCATGACGGATGAGGTTGCTCGCCTTAGAATTGTTGACGCCATTGGCTGAGGATGCAGCTGTTGGTATGGGATTCTCTGCTTTGCTTCCGCTTGTTTGTTTCACAGGTTTTGGGAATCTTGTTGGTGGAACAAATGTATTGGGCCTAACTGGCTTTAATCATTTTTGGACTAAGTTTTGGTAACTCGAATGAATTTTTAATCCAGAAAATAATTTTTAAAAAAAATATATTGATATTTGGGAATGTCTAATATATTTTTTAAACTAATTTTTTGATCTTTACCATTGCACGGGATTAATGTATTTAATAACTAAATTGTATTAAATTAATTTATATTTTAGTTTTAATAAATATATAATTAAGAGATTAAAACATGGTAATTGACAAGTTAAATTTTCAAAATATGATAATTAGAATGAATATACTATTATTTAAAAATTATATATTTATTTAAAATTGAATGAATAGTGTGATATATTGGTTTGTTATAAGTGGAGTATGCCATTCATTTCGATCAAATTAAAGCATAAACAAATAGCGACGTCACGCTTAGAAGCCATGCTACGTCGTAACGATGCGACGACGAAAACAAGGGAAAAGCAAAAACGACGTTGTGATGACACGATAGGGGACGTCACGACATCACGACATATCATGCAATTTTCTCGATTTTCTTCTCCTAATTAAACTCTGAGTATTTGTATTAATCAAATTTTGATAAGTGTAGATTATTTTAAAATTATTTGACCTACGAATTTAGCCTATAAATAGAATTTTTTCAACCTTAAAAAGATTTAACCCATAACACATTTAAGTATTAGCTTTTATAAGCTTTCAAAGAATTTTGTGTTTATATTGAGGGTTCTTATTCGGGTTTCAGGATTTAATTTTATGTCCATCTTTTGTATTATTCGTTTTTGTTGTTATAGTGAAATTATCTTTACCCTTGATTTTTTATCCTCTTCGGAGGAATTTTTTCACGTAAAATATTTGTATTCGATCTTTTTAATTTATTCGTTATTTTAATTATTTTTTGCTTAATCAAGTTTATCCCAACAAAATATTTTACATTTTTTTACAAATGTTGTGGATAATATAATAAAGAGCTTCAAACATATTATTTCATAAAAAGAAATGTCAAAACTCATAAGTAATATTATTCAAAATATATAAAATAAATATTTCAAGATAATATTCAAATATATGAACTTTTTTTATTTTATTTAGTAAATAGAAAGAATGGAAGCTAATTACACAATGTAATTTTTTTTTTCTTTTATCTCATTTATTTTCAAGATGTACAAATTGATTAACATGATTGTCAACTATACTTTTGTAATTGAACATTGGTAGTAAGCCTTCAATTTTAGAAATAATTTTGTTCTCGTTACATTATTAAGTATATCAATTAGCTTAATTTAAGCTTCATATAACTTTTTTTTTACCTAATAATTAATTTAAGCCTTGTCCATGCCATCACAAACTAGAATTTTAGTTTGGCAAACCGCACGGCTTTAGGTGATTTTTTTTGTTTCAAATCCACCTAAGTTAACCTTACTTTCAAAAAATGAGAATTCTTGTAGAAATTCTCTAAGGCACCAAAGCAAAACGCAAGCAAACTCGAAAGAGAAAGAAGTCACGAACGAATAGAAAAGCCACAAAACAATAGTGCACACCAAGTGTTTGAGTAAATAATCTTAAAAGTATTCTATTACTTTGAATGATTACAATTGAGTGATTACAAATGAGGGGAATACCTCAATTTATAATTGAACTCCCTCAAACCCAACAGTACAAATTGAATTACATCAACGGTTGAGATTAATGTCTATCTACAAAATGTTAGTCCTAAGGGATTTAAAATCTAAACATCTTTATCATTAATGATTTACAATAATTACCTTGGTAACTCTAGTTTTATTAGAGTGTTTCACTGGGTCATCAATGCTTCAAGTAGATGGGCTTATCCGTATATTCCATGAATCGGGGCAGTTCAAGTGCGTTAAATGAGCCCCATTTGATCAATTGACCTCCATGAGATAGTTTGTGTACATTTGTCATGGGCTTTGATCCGTGGCCCGTGATATTCTCCCCTACCATTCTCGCGATGCCCTCGTTGCATCATTGAAATGACACTAATTTGACTTGTCTCAGAACTGCCTCAACGCCTCAATCGCTTCCTAACTTGTCTCTTTGTCAAGTAGTTCCGCCCTTTGGAACATTTACCTCAAAGTCTTCCTTGCCTATCTATTGACCAATTTGTAGCTCAACTCCTTGTGCTACACCTACACTTGAAACCTTTTTGGATTTATCGTCTTGGTCTTCTTAGTCAATTTGCTAATTGAAAGACCAAATTTACCCACGACTTTCTCTAATATGAATAAGCCTGATGCCCCCGTATCAACAAGATCACTCTTTCTTTGACTTGCGATGTTGATATCCATATATATCAACCATTTCTACTTGTGATCCGTCTTCTCTTTCGCAGATTTGAGTCTCATTGACCTAAGCTTTAAAGCCTCACTATCTAGCTATGCTTCATCTTCTTTAGTAACTGTGGGTGGCTTAGATCGCTCTAGAACATCCTGCATCCTATGTAGACCACAACATAAAAAGCACTTCACTAGTTTATTTTCATTCTCCCCAACTCTCTTGTCTTCGATAAAACTCAATATCGAACCAAACCTCATTGATGCTTCTTTTTTTTGGTTCATCATCCCTTTCCATGGAAAAAGACAGATTTCTTGAACAATACCTCATTATATGCGGACTATCGCAAATGAAGCATTTCATTAGCTCTTTCGGTTTGTTGTTGGGCTTCCACTTCCCACTATGTGTTTTCCTATTATCAACATTCTTACCATTGCCATCGTTTCTCGTCTTTTTGGACTTGGAAGACTAGAATTTTCTTTCCTTAGACTAAGCTCGACAAAGGACTTTGCCTCAACCATTGCGACGGTAAGTTTAGTGATGTCTTGTCGATGCAACTCATGTTTTGCCCACGACTTCAACCATCCTCAAACCAATAGAATGTTTTTTTCTCACTCAAGTCAGAGATTTGAAGCATCAATTCATTGAAGTCCTTGACATACTCTCGAACAGTACTTTGTTGTATAAGCCGACACAACTTAACCTAAGCCTCCTTCTCGGCATACTGTGAGTAAAAATACTTTTTCAGTTCTTTTTGGAGCTCCTCCCAAGTCCAAATCGCGATCCTACCCCTTTTCTCATTTGTGGACCTACGATGACACCATAAGAGAGTGACATCAATAAAATAACTGTAGCAATGTTTACCTTAATGGCATCATCCTTGATGCCCATTATACAAAAGTATTATCCCATGCCTTAGAGTAAATTACCCACATCCCTCGCAGACCTCGTCCCTTTAATCTCTTTCAACTTTAGGACATCCATTTGTGATGCTTAAGAACTGAAGCCAGCATCATTTTTCCCACAGCAGCTTTGCACACAACGCTCTCCTTAGAGCTCCTTCAAAGCCACGACCATAGTTGCAACCATAACTGCGAGAGCATCATTCTTCTTATTCAACTTATTGGTTTGATCATCCATGCCGGCATTGAGGGTCTCTCTCATCGCATCCCAATGGGAGTGGAGAGCCTCCACCGTATAGTCCCTGAGCTGCTCTCTCATCGAGTCTAACTCATTAGTGCGTCCCTCAACTACAACGAATGTTTCCTTTACACCACCCATGGAGTCTTCGAGATTGGTGACTTGACTTTCCAAAGTTGATAGCATATCCCTTCATCTGTTATTTTCCTAGTCTTCCCACATGTCTTCATTGTGACATTCTGTTTGTCTCCTCTTTTTGTCATCTCAACCGGCCCCTTCAAACATTGGCTCGGATATCGACTATCACTGATAGCATGTTAATTTTGCATGTTTTATGTGTTTAAATCAATTAATTCTTGAATTAATCCCTACTAAATTGGTGATTTTATGCTTTAATTCTGTCAAGAATGCAATTCAGATGCTTTAAGTAAAAAACAAGCATAAAATGACTAAACTGCAGCTCAAGCAATAAAAGAGGGGCCAAATTAGAAACTTGAGGATATTTAAAGGATTATCAGATTTTTTACTTTGTAAAAGCCATAATTAGAAAAAAATATTATAGTATTTGAATTTTATGTAATGAGTTGTTAGGGAGTTAGTCCAATTTTAGTATATGGTATGTGTATAAATAGGGTGCGCCGTAGCCTTTGAAAATCACACTTGAATACCTGGAAATTGAATAGGAAAAACAATTTGTTTCCTTCTCTCTTTTCATGCGTAAAGTACATGCATTTTGCCAATTTTTTCCATTTCAATATTTTTGGCCTAATTGCTTATCGGTCCCTTTCCCTTTTCACTTTCACCATTTCCATTTAAAATTATTTCAATGCACCAACCAAGCATGGTTAATTCCATGCTCAATTAAGTCTCTTTTAGCCTTAGCCCGATTATCACTCCAACAAGAAAGAAATCGTGAGATATAAACCGGCACTAAAAAAAACCTTTCAATACGATATTTACTATCTCTCCGGAATATGGGATAGTACAAATTCATCCCTTAAAGTTAAATCAACTTCAACACAAAGTGCACGTTAGGTTGGGGTTGTTTTGGCATACAGTTGGGAAGTCGAGTCAGCCGTGCTATATTAGAACTCCCGCGAACAAATTGGCATTTCTTGGCAGGGTCATACTAGTGGGATTTTCGTCAAGGGAGATAGTGATCCATGATTGAGGCCGTTAATTCAAGTTGGGCTTTCTAGATCGCAAGGCTATCAGAATCTTAAATTATGAGCACAAGCTACATAGTTAGAAATTCGACAAGGGTCGGTTTGCAGGTATACCAGAACCGACTACGAAAGGAAAAATTGGCAGTTGGGACGTTCTCAATTTCTATAACCAACTTATCGATTGGAAGGGAAAAACTATTTTATTCAATGATCAGTTCAATTTCGGAGTGAACCGAGGCTGAGGCTAAGATTTATCACATATAATTCTCCAATTTATTTATTTCACTTAGTTTATTTTGCAAATAAAATTTCATTCTTACATTATTTTATTTTATATTTGTTTTTTATATATTATTTTCTTCATCACTAAACCCCCATTTTATTAATTTTCAGCAAGCTCTTCATGAGTCGTGGGCATGACTATTCCCACTACAGTAATTATGTTTACAAGAAAAGGTGAAATTAGAGAGCCAGTCCCTGTGGATTCGACCCTACTACTCTATACTACCATTTTAAATTATTTTGACGTAGGAATATTTATATTTTGTGACTCAGCACACAACAAATTTTGGCACCGTTGTCGAGGATTGAAAATATTTTTTCTAATTTTCTTTTGTTTTCTTTGTGACAAGGTTAGAACTGGGGATTCTAGGATTTGAATTGGAAATAGAGAAGTTGGCTTGAATGGAAGATCAAGACGAAATGGAAGATCAAACTATATGCCAACTTGCAGCAGCACCAAATGGACAATAGTCATGATGCATAACTTATCCGGTGGGAGGAACATCATTCGAGTTAAAATCGAGCTTAATTCATCTATTGCCCATCTTCTGTGAATTGCAAAATGAAAATCTGCATACCCATCTAAAAGAATTTCACATGGTTTGCATGATCATGAAACCTCAGGGAGTGAACGAAGATCAAATTAAACTTCGTGTTTTCCCTTTCTCGTTACCTGACTCTACTAAAGAGTGGTAAATTTATTTACATCCTAGTTCAATTAATACATTGTTTGATATGTCTCATTTATTTCTTAACAGATTTTTCCAGCAGATCGAGTAGTCATATTAAGACGAGACATTGTAAGAATTTGGCAAAAAGAGATTGAATCACTCTATGATTAATGGGAGCGGTACAAAAAGTTGTGTATAACTTGCCCGTAACATGGCTCGACTGAACAATCACTTTTGCAGTATTTCTATGATGGGTTACTCCCAATGGAAATGAATATGATAGGTGCTTTTAGTGGAGGGGCACTTGTAAATATGACGCCTCAAAGAGTGAGAGAGTTGATTTCTACCATGGCTGTGAATTCTCAACAATTCTGACTGACTACAAAACCCACGAGACGGGTTCATGGGTTAAGTTCTATATCTTTAGAAGATAAATTGATAAGCTTACTAATGTTGTTCAAAATCTGCATACAGCTAAGATGAACCTAGCACAGTTGTTTGGAATTTGTGCTATGCCAGATCATCCGACAGACTCATTTCCTATTTTACACGAGGGTTTGACAAAACAATCAAATGTTGTCAGAAACTTTCCAAGACCACCCCAAAGGCGATATGATCTCTATTCGAACACCTATAATGTCGGGTGGAAAGATCATCTAAATCTATGTTATGGTTCGAATCATTGATTCAATCAGCCATATCAATAAATGTCACTTCCGAAACAATAATTACCACCTGCAAAATCATCTTTGGAAGCCATAGTGGAAAGGTTAGCTAACAATATTGAAAATTTTCAACAGAAAACTGACATGCATTTGCAGGAAATAGATAAGCAAGTGAGCAAGCTTGCACTCATGTTTATTCATTTGGAGTCCCAAGGTAAGTTACCATCTCAAACTGAACCTAATCCTTGACATAATGTAAGTGCTATGACATTGAGAAGTGGAACAATTTTGGAGTCATCTCCTGACATGAATCAAACCCACAACCTAGAACAGGAAAGCAAAAGCCCTATCCAGTGTTTGCTACGAATTCGACTCCTCGGAAGTCCTTTCTAATACTGCCTCTATTTCTTGGAAGACTCGTTCAATGTAAATAGGAGAGAGGAGAAAAAGAGAACCTTGACACTTTTCGAAAGGTAGAAATAAACATTCCTCTTCTTGATGCAATTAAACAAATTCCACGATATGAAAAATTCTTAAAATGATTATGCACAAGCAAGAAGAAGCTCCTGTGTAATGAAAAGGTGAGTGTTGGGAAAAATGTCTCTACTGTTTTACAAAAGAAAATCTCACCTATGTGTAAAGACCAAAGTATGTTTTCTATATCTTGCAAAATAGGTAGTGTTGGAATTAAAATAAAACCATGTGCGACTTGAGTGCATCTGTTAACGTTATACCTTTGTCTATTTATAAACTACTAAACACAGGTCATTTGAAAGAAACAGGTGTAATCATTCAATTTGCAGATAGGTTTATAATGTATCCGGAAAGAATGTTGGAAGATGTCCTCGTCAAAGTAAATGAACTATATTTTCTTTCAAATTTTTACATACTTGACTTGGAGGATGACAACTCGACAAGTTCTTCTGATATTCTACTTGGAAGACCATTTTTAAGCACTACGCGAATGAAAATTGATATTTGGAGTGGAACACTCACCATAGAATTTGACAGTGAAGAGGTCAAGTTTAATGTTTATGAGGATATAAGTCATCCTAGTGCAATAACAAATGTCTTTAGTGTCGAGGAAATGGAACCATTGAAAAACTTACATTTTGAAAAAGATAAGTTACAAACTGTGTTTTGCAGGAGTGTAGATCTCAATGTTAAACATGAAGATTTATCGACGGTAAAAAAACCAATACGTGAAACCATCATTCACATATAGGCGTCGAAATTAGAGCTCAAACCATTACCAGAACATTTAAGGATTCCGATAGTGGAAAAGAAAAACTCGAACAGAGAAGCTTAAAGACGTCTTAATCCATCGATGATGGAGAAAAATCAGGAAGTCCTTCGAGAACAATGGATAAATGTTGAAACCTTTCTACGAGAACTTCCAAGTGCACGTAATGGAAGAATTAATTCTTAAGGAGCCAAACGGATAACATTTCAGGTCATCAAGCTAATGACGTTAAACAAAAGCGCCTTTTGGAAGGAAACCTATATTTATTTATTTTAATTTATTTAATTTCAAATTCAGTTTAATTTATGTTGAAAATAAAAAGATTGTTATTTAATCTATTTTAATGTGTTGTTTTTTTAGGAACGATGGGAGAAACTGTCCTCTTTCATCCAAAAAAAAATTAGATTTGGATTTCTATGGTGTAGGAATGCCTTGTCAAATTTCAGTGCTGTCATTTGTTGAAACATACACCTAAGACCGAATCGGCCAGAACCAACCCGAACTGCCCAAACCATCCTCTACCAAGTTAGATATACACAAGGAGTACACTTAACCTTTCTCTTCACTGTACTTTAATTCTTATACAATATGCTTGAGGACAAGCATATGATAAGTAGGGGGGATGTTGGATTAGTAAGTATGCATGATTGTTTCTCTTTCGCATGTGTTAGTTCTTATGTTGGAATTATTCATTAATTTGTTTGACATTAAGCCTTTAATTCCTATGCTTTATCAATTTAGATAGTTGGGCGATTTTTGAATTAAAATATTCATTATCTAGTTTAATTGACGTGTGTGTTATAAAATTAAAATATTGTAATTAGATTGTTTCATGAAAATTGATGTTTTATAAATTTGCTTGGTAAGTATATCGGTTTTAGTTATTTCATTTTTAAATATATTTGCTAATGTTGAAAAAAAATAAAAAAAGGAAAAAAAAGGAATAATTAATTCTACTTTACTGATGGCTTAAGTTATGAGTAAAGGTTTCGGGAATGTGACCGAATTTAGTAACCGGAATGAGGTGTTTGGGTTGCCATCTCATTTCATGTAAAAAGGTTCAAGTGACAAACCAAAAACTTGCAAACACTCCGCTAATCGAGCTGCCATGAGTAGGTAAAAATAATCCATTTGGAGACGTGTAAAATTGAGTAATCGGGGTAAGGTGCTTGGGTTGTCATCTCATTTCACGTAAAAAGGTTTGACATGTCCCAAATTTACTACATAATAAATTGAGAATAAACACCTTACAAATTTTGGTCCAAATTCAATTTAGTGAAATGATTGAATTTACATGTTTAAATTTTATGGAATTTACATGTTTAAATTTTATGGACACTTGTTGATTAAATTGAGTATTTGAGCATTTATTTATTTTTCACCTAAATTGTTTGCATTGATCATGGTTCCGAAAGAGAGGCTTGATTTTTGATAAATTAATGGATAATTTCTGTTGTAGAAACATACAATATGCTTGAGGACAAGCATAGGCCGTAACACCCTATACTCGGCCCAATTACCGAGCATGAATACTAGGATGCCACACCACGGTCTCACATCTTGCTTTACCTCACATTAATGTTTTATTTCACATGCAAATTTTTTTTAAGGGAAAAACCAAAGAAGCGAATGTGAACCGTGCACCAGGTAAGGTCTCAAGAAAGGGAGGTGAGTCAAATTTGATCGCTTAAAAACCAAACCTTTACTAGCCAGAGCCAATCCTAGACATGTACCTTCCTATTACCACACTTCTCATAGTTATCGAACAACCAATTTAATGTTAAATCATTCCATCTTACATCGATTTATCATGCATTAGGACCATTTAGCAAATTTTCCAAAAACTGCTACGTAGGTATCGGTATTTTGAAGAAGGTACTGATACCGACAAGTAGAACTGACTTCTTTTACTTCAAAAATTTCAGAGGTATCATATTTTAAAACTTGATTATTGATTCCTCTGTTCTAGACTTGAAAAATACATCATATATCAGCGCATAAATCAATCAAACAAATCCCTAAGTATCATGTAACATTTACCATATAAAACAAACCTCAAAATGGCTCAAATATCATATTTTCAAGTCTATAATGGCATGCAAATAGCTAAAGGAACTTAAAAAAAATCAATATAAATCCACCATATTGCCTAACACATTGCCTTAGGTTCTCAAAAAACTTATAAAACCTACTAATAAAATTAAAAAGATTGACTTGGCTTGGATCACCCTCGAGACCACATCGCTCACACTGGTACTAAGAATCTGCAATGGTTAAAAAGGGAGTGGGTGAGATTAACAAGCTCAGTGAGTGCCTAGAATAACCACTACATAAATAATCACCATGCATCAACCCAAAAATCAAACAACATATTCATAACGTATTTCTTGTATTTATTTTCACATAGTTTTTAGTATATTCAGTCATATACACATATAATCACAATCAAACACAGTTTATGATAATTTGACTGTTGAGACTATGAAACATAAAGTGAGCACTATCATCACACATTGGATACGCAGATCTCCAACACACCAAACACTAGACTCATAGAGTCGAAACATATCCCATAAGTAAAGCATATAACTAACACTCTCCAACACACCAAACATATCTTGTTGAATAAAGCGTAGCTCGTATTCCCTTATCTCTCCAAACTATTCTTGGGCCTCAGCGTCCCTCATATATCACAACACAAAGGTGAGTACTTGGAACGATGAAAATATAGACTTTTTCATACTTTTTTTAACCTAAATTCATGCAAATTTTGAGTAATTAATATCGAAAAATATAATTTAATTATAAAATAATTAATTTGTGCTAAAATTTACAACGTGTTAATTTTTAATTATTTTTATAAATATTAAACATAAATTTGATGATTTTTTGATAGATTTGCACAATTGGTGAAAATCGACCCGATTGACACTACTAACAGCTTAAACCGTTGAGGGAATTTTTACACTGAGCCAATAAAGAGCTAAGAAGAATACTTTTTCCATCTAAAGGTCGGTCCAATATGAAGCTAAATTATGCTTTATAATTATATTTCTAATTCAATTAATTTGGATTAAAAATAAATTATAAAAGCTGAAGTGAAGTTGCTCAATGTGCATGCAACTGAGGGTCGAATCACACTGATTTGGGCGATCCATGAGCAGTCCAAGAGCTGACCCATTCAGCTGATTATGTTGATCATTTCAACCTTGCAAAACAACCCTTAATATTTCCCAAAATCTCATTCAAATCCCTTCACTTTTGGTGGTTTCAAATTCTCACCCTAAGCCAATTTAGTAAAGTTTGAATTTTTCAAACCTTGCTCATGCATGGCCAGCCAAGCAAGTTGTGTGGCTGATATTTATTTTCTAAATATAGCCACCAACTCTCACCTATAAATACCACCCTCACTCACCTCATTTCACACACCAACACACTTCATTCTCTCTTCTTTCTCTCATTTGCTCTCTAAGCCTTCCATCTACTTTCTCCCCTCTTCCCTTGCTGATTTCCCCTCTTGAGAAAGAGTGGTTCTTCAACCCTTCCATAGTCTTTGTTGAGTGTTCATCAAATACTTCGATCTGAGAAGAATCGAGCAAGAACGACAAAGGACGCGACAGTAGTTCTTAGAATCGACGGATTTAAGCCTAGTCTTTTTTTTTTATTTTAGATTCTTGTTTGTTATTATGATGAATGCTATTATTTATTTAATTGAAATGGCTTAAATTATTTAAGTGTTGGGTTGATTGTGTTTAATTGATTGTTTATATTTAATTCATGTTCATATTGTTATAGGCCCTAAATATTTTGTTTAATTAAATATTATCATGCCTAAGTTATTATTGCATTACCCTTGTGATATAACTATTGAATTAATCATTTAAGAGAATTGAAATTGTGATTAATGGACACACTATTTAATTTGTGCATGTCTAATCTTCTAGGGGAGTTGAATGTTAGATTAGTGATGGTATTAAACAATACATAACCATGCATAACTTGTAGGATTTTTGTGATTAAATTGTTTCAATATAGAGATATGATTGTTACTTCACTTGATCCTTTACATGCTTATGATTGTTAATTAGTCGGTTGAATTGGCATAGAGATATTTTTAAGAGAATTTTTGTGATTAAATTGTTTCAACATAGAGATATGATTGTTACTTCACTTGATCCTTTACATGCTTATGATTGTTAATTAATCGGTTGAATTGACATAGAGATATGTTTAAGAGATTCTTTAGCTTTCATATCGTATGTATGTGCAATAACACATTTGCTTGTTAAAATTGATTTAGTCAATTGAATTGGCATAGAAATATGTTTAAGTGATGAGTGAATTTTAGTAAGTGATGTTGTTCATAAGTTAGTAGGGTACCGGGTTGTCGTGAATATTATTTCGTAACAAGCATGAACATGATTTAGATTTAATTAAGTAGTTAAAGCAATTAACCAGACACATTTATATCATATTGGTTAAAACCTTTAGAAATCGTGCATAGGAATTTAATTTAGTTTAGAGTACTTAAATTAATATCCCTCACAAATATTATCTTGTTTTTAACCAATTTTTTTATTAAATATTTCATAAATACTTTCTATAGCATAGTCCCTGTGGTTATGATACTCGACATTACTTGTCACTTTATTACTTGAATACTATTATGTACACTTGCACATTTTCATTGTTCCAGTACTCACAATTTTATAGCATTCCAACTATATCCAACAGTCTCATAAGATCACAAAGCCAAAATATCCACATTATTATTACATATTTTCTTACACATATTTACTTTATTAGCACAACATAATCAGTCACATGGCATGAAGAACATACCCACATAGTTTCTGTCACATGGCATGAATAACATACCCACATATTCACTTACACAACAGTTATCATAAGCTTATAGCATATGTCACAACATGTCATATTTACTCACAATGTCACATCTTAATTCTTTTTTTTGCAATTACACAAGCACATGTTTCACATATTAAACATATGTATATGAATAATTACACTCAGAATTTAGAGTAGGGGTTTAGATTATCTCTAAATTCTCAAATACACAATGAATCATCTACGAGTAGCGCTTCCAAAACACTCACCAAATATACGTTTTTTTTAAAACCCGAAAGCTTAGACAAGCTTTTTTTTGCCTTTATCCTTGCTTGCTGAAGGTCCTATCGATTCTAACGCTTTAACCACACATATGACACAAATACACAAACAAAAATCAGTCATCCACACATTTCATACAGTCATAAATAATAGCCTAAACTATGTTCTCTTAAACAAAAACCTTTAACCTAGTAAACTTTGAACTCTAATATCTCGGTCTACACTTAATCTTTTTGTATGAAACGAATTTTGTTCATCTACATATTTACCCACGACTAATTCTCAACCTTTAAACCATACAAAACTACAAGTTTTAAAATACTGAATATTTTCGACACACAATGGCTATACTAACGAAAATTCATTAAAACTCGAGAAATACTTAATGAAACTTCAAAGTAATTTTAGAAACCTTCTAATCATGTTAAAACAATTTGAAAAATACTTTAATATCAAGATTTTATACTCAAACTCGAATTTCACCATTAAAGATCATATTTTCGGCTTTTATTTAAAACTTGCGTTTAATAGCTAAAACTTAGTTTAAAGGACTAAATATCGTTTAAAACTCATAGGAAGTCAATTGATTACCTTTGCTTGAAGAAAAATGAGCTTTTACACAAATCCAGAAAAACCCACGTTTAGAGAAGATTATGAAGAAGATGAAGATTTTTGGATGTTTCTCTTGGTTTTAACGGGTATTTAAAGTGCAAGAGTTATTAGAAATTAAAAATGATTAGGAGTTGGTGTTTAAAAAAATTGTAAAAGATTGGGAGAGCAAAGGATGGCACAAAATATAGGGAGGAGAAGTTGATGTTAAATTGAATTAAAAGAGGAGGTTTTTAAGTTGATTTTAGAGATTTGGTCAAATTCCTTCATAAAAACTCTTAATTTTGACTCTTTTACAAATCAGTCCTAATTTCAAAATTAAAGCTATTTAAAACTCATTTTCAGAAATTGAATAAATTTCCTAGTAGCCATTGTCAAAAATATTATCAATTACCAAACTCATGAAACTCTGAACACATCTAGGCCCAAATTTCCTATTTTACCATCGAAACTTCTAGCCTTAATTTTGGGTATGATAATTTTCCCCCTCTAAAAAGAATTTCGTCCTCGAAATTTCCTGCTAACATGTTAATTGCTTAATTACATATTTTGTTATTTATGCTTCTAAACTGACCATCACACTTTCGCTGCGCATTCTGATTCCTATTCTCTTGAACTTCCTACAACTATTCTTAATGATTCTATGCACTATCACAGACTATTCTACGGTATTTCTCTAACAATTTCCTCTACTCACTAGAACACTCTCATCTAAAAAACTCGTAATCATTTTTCCTAGTTTAATAGTCTTTATCAGAATTCTCAACTTATTAGCTAAATCACTTAGAACATACGAATACTTTTGCATACATTACATAATCATATACGTATAACAATCCACACAAATATATTTATCAACCCCACTCATATATATTACATATAACACCAAAATCCATGCATATATATACTATATATAATAAAGCTCATACATATATATTATCTATATAATAAGGCCATGCCTATATACGATATATTAACACTAGAATCACGCATATAACTATTATATATAAATAAACCATGCACACTTATTTATATGATATAATTACCCATTAGTATAACCGCAATTGCTTACACTTACTAATATACACATAAATACAGATGCAATAATTAATGCACCAACCTTATAACGTCAACTTCAACAAACACTCTCAATTTTGCACAACATTCATATCTAGAAATTTAAGCAAGACTTTAACAATTTGCACAAGGAAATAAAAACCAAAGTTTGCATATCATAAACGGATTCGTAGGCCTCATTTTGACATTTTGAATCTCTCAATTCATTCAAAAATACAGTATACAAGTGCACTTACAATAGCACGTTTAGGAGACATATCGAATATAATTTAATTCATACACAAAAAACAAAGGTGTGATGGTGGGGGAAATGATCCAAGTTTCATTCCTACAAGCAAACTTTAGGATTAAAGGTAATGTGTTCCCGTTTTTACCCCACATGCAATTCAAACAAGAGATATCTCAAATAATTTCAAGAAATCAAAGAAAATTTGAACACTTGGGTTTCTTAACCCAATATTCACAACAATCACCTAGGTCCAAGTGTCATTGAACCTAAGCTCTGATACCACCAAATGTAACACCCTATACTCGATCCAGTTATCGAGCCCAAATACAAGGATATCGCACCATCGTCTCATATCATGCTTTATCTCACATTAACGTTTTATTTCACATGCAAATTTTTCTTTTAAGGGAAAACCAGAAGAAGTGAATGTGAATCGTGTACTAGGTAGGGTCTTAGGAAAGGGAGGTGAATCAAATTTGACCGCTTAAAAACCAAGCTTTTCATAGCTAAAGCCAATCCTAAACATTCACCTTCTTATTACCACACTTCTCACTATTATCGAATAATCAATTTAATGTTAAATCATTCCATCTTACATCGATTTATCATTTAACAAACATTTATCATGCATTAGGACCACTACATAAATAATCATAATGCATTAACCCAACATTCAAACAACATATTTATAACACCTTTCTTGTATATATTTTCACATTGTTTTCAGCATACTACATACAAGCATATTCAGTCATAAACACATATAATCACAATCAAACACAATTTATGATAATTTGGCTGTTGAGACTATGAAACATAAAGTGAGCTCTATCATCACACATTGGATACGCGGATCTCCAACACACTAAACACTAGACTCATAGAGTCGAAACATATCCCATAAGTGAAGCATATAGCTAAAACTCTTCAACACACCTAACATATCCCGTTGAATGGTGTGTAGCTCGCATTCCTTTATCTCTCCAAACTGTCCCACGGCCTTAGCACCCCACATATATCACAACACAAAGGTGAGTAATCACAATCCTATGACATACCAACTATATCCATATTATTATTACATATTTTCTTACACATATTCACTGCATATTCACTTTATTAGCATAACATAATTTGTCACATTGCATGAATAACATACCCACATATTCACTTACACAACAGTCATCATAAGCTTGTAGCATATGTTACAACATGACATATTTATTCACAATATCACATCTTAATTATCTTTTTCACAATTACAAAAGCACATGTTTCACATATTAAACATAAGTATAAGAACAGTAACACTCAGAATTTAAAGTAAGGGTTTAGGCTATCTCTAAATTCTCAAATACAAAATGAATCGCCTACGAGCAACGATTTCAAAACACTGACCAAATATACGCTCTTTTTAAAAACCCGAAAGCTTAGACAAGCTTTCTTTTACCTTTATCTTTGCTTGTTAAAGGTCCTATCGATACTAACACTTCAACCACACATATCACACAAATACACAAGCAAAAATCAATCATCCACACATTTCATAGAGTCATAAACAATAGCCTAAGCTATGTTCTCTTAAATCGAAACCTTTAACCTAGTAAACTTTAAACTCTAATTCTCGATCTACACTTAATCTTTCACATGAAACGAATTCCGTTCATCTACATATTTACCCACGACTGATTCCCAACCTTTAAACCACACAAAACGTTTTAAAATATCAAATGTTTTCAACACAAAATTGCTATAATAACGAAAATTCATTAAAACTCAAGAAATACTTAACGAAACTTTAAAGTAATTTTAGAAACCTTTTAATCATGTTAAAAAAAGTTGAAAAATAATTTAATATCAAGTTTTTATACACAAACCCGAATTTCACAATTAAAGACCCTATTTTCAATTTTTTTTCAAAACTTACGTTTTAATGGCTAAAAAATTAGTTTAAAAGACTAGATATCGTTTAAAACTCATAGGAAGTCGATTGGTTACCTTTGCTTGAAAAAAAACGAGCTTTGACACAAATCTAGAAAAACCTACGTTTGGAGAAGATGAAGGTTTTGGGGTGTTTCTTTTGGTTTAATGGGCATTTAAAGTGCAAGGGTTATTAGAAATTAAAATGGATTAGGAGTTGATGTTTAAAAGAAATTGTAAAAGGTTGGGAGAGCAAAGGATGACACAAAATATAGGGAGGAGAAGTTGACGTTAAATTGAATTGAAAAAAGGGGGTTTATGTTTATTTTGGACATTAGGTCAAATTGATTCATAAAAACTCTTAATTTTGACTCTTTTACAAATCAGTCCTATTTTCAAAATTAAAGCTATTTAAAACTCATTTTTTAGAAATTGATTTAATTTCCTAATAGCCATTGTCAAAAATATTATAAATTACCAAACTCATGAAATTTCGAACACTTCTAGGCCTGAAATACCTATTTTACCCTCGAAACTTTTATGCCCAATGTTAAGGTATAACATAGACTAAGTAAGGGGGATTTGATAGCAGTTAATTTTTTATGTTTTATGTGTTTAATTAAATTAATTCTTAAATTAATCGCTAATAAATTGGTGATTTTATGTTTTAATTCTGTCAGGAATGCAATTGGGATGCTTTAAGTAAAAAACAAGTAGAAAAGGATTAAATTGCAGCACAAACAATAAAAGAGGGGCCAAATTAGAAACTTTGGGATATTTATGGGCTTATCAGATTTTTTACTTTGTAAAAGTCATAATTAGGAAAAATCTTATATTGTTTTAATTTTATGTAATGGGTTGTTAGAAAGTTAGGCTAAATTTAGTATATGGTATGTGTATAAATAGGGTGTGTGGTAGCCTTTGGAAATCACACTTGAATACCTGGAAATTCAATAGGAAAAACAATTTGTTTCTTTTTCTCTTTTCACGCGTAAAGTATAGGTATTTTGCCAATTTTTTCATTTCAATATTTTTGCCTAATTGCTTCCCTAGTTCATTTCCCTTTTCACTTTCACCATTTTCATTTAAAATTATTTCCATACACCAACCAAGCATGATTAATTTCATGCTCAACTAAGTCCTTTTAGCCTTAGCCCGGTTATCGCTTTAGCAAGAAAGAAATCATGAGATATGAACCCGCACTAAAAAAACTTTTCAATACGGTATTCACTATCTCTTCGGAATATGGGATAGTACAAATTCGTCCCTTAAAGTTAAATCAACTTCAACACAAAGTGCACGTTGGGTTGGGGTTGTTTTAGCGTACAGTTGGGAAGTCGAGTCGATCGTGCTGTATTCGAACTCTCGCGAGCTAATTTGTGTATCCTGGCGGGGTCATATTTGTGGGATTTTCGTCAAGGGAGATAGTGATCGAATTTAAATGACTCATGCGGTTGATGCTATTAATTCGAGTTGGGTTTTCTAGATCGCAAGGCTGTCGAAATCTTAAATTACGAGCATGAGCTATATAGTTAAAAATTTGGCAATTGTCGATTTATAGGTCGTACGTGAACCGATTACGAAAGGAAAAGTTGGCGGTTAGGACATTCTCGGTCGCTATAACCAACTTATCAATTGGAAGGGAAAAACCATTTTATTCAATGATCGGTTCAAGTTCGGAATGAACCGAGGCTGAGGCTAAGATTTAACACATATAATTCTCCAATTTATTTATTTCACTTAGTTTATTTTGCAAATAAAATTTCGTTCTTATTTTATTTTATTTTATCACTAAACCCCCTTTTATTAATTTTCAACAACCTTGTCACGAGACGTGGGCACGACTATTCCCATGATAGTAAGTTTGGTTACAAGAAAAGACGAAATTAGACAGTCAGACCCTGTGGATTCGACCCTACTACTATTTCGTATTATTTTGACATAGGAATATTTATATTTGGTGACTCGGCATGCATCAGTCATAGGGCTAAAACTTTAGTCTGGCAAACCACGTGGGCTTAGGTGATTTCTTTGCTTCAAATCCGCCTAAGTCAACCTCACTCTAAAAAAATTAAAATTATCGTAGAAATTCTATAAGGTACTAAAGCAAAGTGCAAGCAAAGTCGAAAGAGAAAGAAGCCACGAATGTATAGAAAAACCACAGAAAAATAGTGCACACTAAGTGTTTGACTAAATGCTCTCAAAAGTATTCTATTACTTTAAAGGATTACAACTGAGTGATTACAAATATGAGGAAGGCTTTTATTTATAATTTAGCTCCCCCAGATCCAACAGTACAAATAAATTTACATCAACGTTTGAGATTAGTGCCTATCTACAAATGAGAGTCCTAAGGGATTTAAACTTTATACATCTTTATCCATTAGGATTTATAACAATTACCTTGGTAACTCTAGTTTTACTGAAGTGTTTCACTTTGCCACTAAAGCTTCAAGTAAATGGGCTTCTCTATATGTTCCACGAATCGAGCCAGTTTAAGTAGGTTAAATGAACCCCATTTGAATAGTTGACCTATATGGGATGGTTAGTGTAAATTCGTCACGAGCTTTGTTTTGCAGCTTGTGACATCATCGTAGTTATTCTACTTGTTAAACTATAGAGAAAAGAAACATTTATGGATTGAATCTTGATTGTATTCAACTCAACTTTACATACATCAATGCAACCTATTTATAAGCATAATCTGCAGCTTAGTTACAACTGATATTAACCAAATAACTGCTAAAGCTAACTACTAACTTCCTTAACGACTTCAACTGCTACACTAACAGGTGACAAGTTTACTTAACATAACATTCTCCTAGTTTTCTAACTCCTTGGAACTTCAACAACTTTAAGAGCATCTTGAAAATAAGAGAATTGCTTAGATGTGATAGGTTTTGTCATACATCAGCTACCTGCTTCTCTAAGGGCACAAAATTTACTTGTAGTACTCCATCACGTACCTTTTCACGAACAAAATGATAGTCAATTTCCACATGCTTTACTCTGGCATGATGAGTGGAGTTAGCTACCATTGCCACAGTAGATGTATTGTCACACCATACTATCAAAGGACACTTAATGATGCTCACACCAATTTCAGTCAGCATGTTCTTTATCCAAGTCAGTTCAGAGACACAATTTGCCAGACTTCTATATTCAACTTCAAAGGATAACCTAAAGATAACTCCTTGCTTCTTTGATGACCATGCTATAGGATTCGACCCTAAGAAGATACAATATCTAGTTGTGGATCTCTTGTCCTCCACTATAAATGCCCAATTTGCATCAGAGTAGCCAGTGAGATCAAAAATTCCCTTTCTAAACTACAGTCCATAATTCAGGGTGCCACTCAGATATCTTAGAACCCTTTTTATTGCCTTTCAGTGTGCTTCACAAGGTGACTTCATGTACTGGCTTAACTTGTTGACACAAAAAACAATGTCTGTCCTGATTATACAAGCATATTGTAGCTTGCCAATAATGCTTCTGTATTCATGAACATCCACATGAGGTGCTCCATCAGTACTAGTCAACTTAAGAGTCCCTATCATTGGTGTAGGAGTGGATGAGGCTCCACACATGCCTGTAGTTTGTATCAGCTCAAAGATGTACACTTTTTTAGACAACCATAGCTCATTCTTAGTTCTCTGTACCTCAATGTCCAAGGAAAAATTCAGCTCACCCATGTCTTTTAAAGAGAACTTAGTATGCAACAGCTGAATAACCTGACCAATTTCATCAGTCGAGTCATCAACATACACCATCAAGAACACTGTGGAGTTATCAGTTCTTCGAAAAAATAATGAAGGATCAGCCTTTGATGCTCGAAAATTCAGTTGATCTACAAGATGCTATCTGAGTGTTTGAAACCAAGCTCGAGGAGCCTGCTTTAGACCATATAATGCCTTATTGAGTCGACAAACTAATTTTTCTCCATTTTTCCCAAGCACTTCAAAGCCAGGTGGCTAATCCATATATATCTCTTCAATCAACACTCCATTTAGGAAGGCATTATTAATATCAATTTATCTTAATGCCCACCCATTGTTCACAGCCAAAGCCAAGACAGTTCTAATGGTGACTGACCTGACCACAAGACTAAAAGTGTCTGCAAAATCAAAACTAGCATGTTGGGAAAACCCTTTTGCTACTAACCTGGCCTTGTACCTGTCCACTGACCCATCTGGTTTTCTCTTAACTTGAAATAACCATTTGCAACCCATTGACCTCCTGAAATCTAGAAGAGGACAAAGACTCCATGTTTGATTGTTAAGTAGAGCTTGAAGTTGATTGTGAACATCTTCTTGCCAACAAGTGGATGTCATAATTGCATGAATATCAACTGGTACATCACTGGATGAGTCAGTAGTAGTGCCATTGCCTGATGAGGCAATTACCTTGGTAACAAAGGCTTTAGGTTTAAAAACTCCTAACTTGCTCCTAGTTACCATTGGATGATTATTCGCAACAGGAGGTGGATGATTTGAATTTGATGTAGGTAAACAGGTAGGAGGGTGAGAAGAAATTGAACTATGTATGCTAGATTGCAAGTTCGAGTTAGATGAAATAGGTGAAGAAACAAACTTAGTAGAAGGTGTGGACATATTGTATAAGTTAGAGCTTTTTGAATAGTGAGAGGTTTGAGGGTTTTCTATGGTTGGGAATACATCAAGTTCTGAGCTCCCTGACCTTGATAAAGGTACCAATAAAAGAGACTTCATATACAAGGGTCTAGTAGAAGTAAGGAGAGAACTCTAACCAGATCACAGCACAGGCAATGAAGCTCCATTACCTACATAGACTTTACTTTGACCAGTGTAGGGTGATCCTTATTCCAAAGCTAAAGATAAATTTGTAAGATGATCTGTGGCTCCAGAATCCGGATACCAGGCATTGTCTCCAACACTTTCAAGCGTGGCAACACATGTTTGAGCCATAGAATTCATGGCAGACACCGGTGGTGTATTGTTGACAGGCTGCGAAAACCCACAAAATGGATTCATCCAGGGATTGCCAGAAGGTGGACACATCTATGCTCCATATTGATTCATTCTAGAAGTGGGCATAGGTGAAGCAAAAGATGAACTCCATGGTGGCGTTGCTGAACCAAGACCAACCATACACAAATTTGCTTGAGGTGGTCTTTAATTGAACTCCTTATAAGAAGATCAAACCTGTGATAGCATTTGTCCACAAGATGACCCATTTTACCACACAACTGACATTGCACTCGAGAGCTAGAAAACCTACCACGTCTTCTACCTCGTGTGACATTCGAGGCAGGATGATACACTGGAGTTTGATATTATCAGTTGCTGTAATAGGAGATCGATGAGTAACCATGTTTGCTGAACTAGGAACCTCATTAGAGGTGACCTGCATCCTTGACTCCACATCATGAAGTAAGGAAGTAACATATTGAACTGTAGAGGGCACTTGGCTTGCAATTAAAAAAGTAATAACAAACTCATACTCAGAAGACAAATCATTCAATATAGCAGCAACATGTTCATGTTCAGAGATTACCTCACCACAACTTGCCAAATTGTCACAATGGCCTTTGATTTTCATGAGGAATTCTTTTATCGACAGATCCTCCTTTCTTTGTGAATGAAGGGCTCACGTATTGAACATAAGTCTAGAAGTGGTCTTACTACCATAGATGGTTGACAGTGCACTCCAAATTTGAGAACTTGAGTCCATTCCAATAAGTTGAGGAAGAACACTCTGACTGACTGAGGAAAGTAACCAATAAGCAATTGCACAATCTTGTTGCTCATACAGCTGGAATGAATGATTATCTTGCTTTTCACCATTACCAGCAACTATTGTAGATGGAGGTGAAGATGTCTGTGGATCAAGAAAGCTCTGAAGCTTATGAGTTTTGACAGCTAGCAGCTCCTGCTGCTTCCATAGTAGATAATTCGTATCATCAAGTAAAATACTAATTTTCTTGGTGGAAATAATCAACTATCCACCCTTGATTCTATTTCCATTGAAGAGAAAAAGAAATAGAAAAGAAAAAAAATCAAGAACACAGGTCCTCAAGAAATCTAGATGACTTGTGATACCATGTTAAACTATAGAGAAAAGAAACATTTATGGATTGAATTTTGATTGTGTTCAACTCAACTCTACATACATCAATGCAGCCTATTTATAAGCATAGTCTGCAGCTCAGTTACAACTGATATTAACCAAATAACTGCTAAAGCTAACTACTAACTTCCTTAACGACTTCAACTGCTACACTAACAGCTGACAACTATACTTAATATAACACTACTTGGAACTATCGATGTTGGGAAATTCGAGACTCTTGTGTAGGACTTCATTGAGATTCACGACCGTTTGTATTTGTGGAAACACGCTAAGTGGAACTTCGTACTTGAAGAAGTTCAAACAACATCGTCTGATAACCAGGTCACCAACGACATTAACACCGAAACCAACAATTACAATAATTTTAACTTAAATAAGATATTAGTTGACAAGGAATTCGATGACTCAAAAACCTGATCCCGACAAGCCATATGCTTAAGGCGAAAAAGTCCTCTTGATCAAACCAAATTTCACGCCAAAGTCCTAACTCAATCTGCAATTTAGTGAGAGTGGCAATTGAACTGCGAAGTTCAACTGTTGACTTAAGGTTAAGTTGAATAGGCTAAAAAAAATTCTAATATGGAAATGAAATTATTAGCAGAAATTTTTTTAATATTATTATAATCTAAAAAATTCACATGAGTTTTTCGTTTGCAATTTTGATGGGAGTGTCCACATTGATCTTATTATATAACATCAATGTCTAAATTGAAAGTAATTTTTCAAGTACGAGAATTTTTAATAATTGAATTACTATTTATATAATTTACCTTTATATCAGATAAGTTAATAGTATAAATTTATTCACTATAATTTGATTTTACCAATTTGTTTAGAACCATTATATTTTTAAAAATATTTTTAATAACATAATTACAATTTTTAATGTAAACGGATTATTGAAAATAATATATATTTCAAATAATTAGTTTTTTAATTTGAAAAAAAATGTATTGAACTCTGCGTCTGAACTATCTACAAAATAATGAGAAATTAAAAATTAAAAATTAACACTATTCAAAAGCAAATTAAGTGAGGAACAAAATATATGAATTTTCATTCAAAAATATATATAAATTTAACCACAGTTAATAAATAATTAACTATTATTCAAAAAAATAAACTGTAAAATGTGAAAATAAATTAAAAAGCATAAATTTATTAATTAAAACAAAATTTTACCAATTTAAGAAAATAGAATATGTTTATTAAATTAAAAAATGAGTTACTTATTAAAAAAATTACCAATAAAATAAAACAGAACATATTATTAAAATCAAACTTTATTATTAATAATTATTAATGGTAAGAAACCCTATTTAAAATTTAATTTAAAAATGAGACTCACATTAAATTTAATTAAAAATATTTTAAAATTGAAAAAAATAACCTAAAAAAATTAATATATAAATATTGTTGAGTTAGATGAAATGGGATTTAATATTGGCTTTAGTTATGGTATTAAGTTTATGTATAATTGTCTAAGTTATAATCAGCTCAATAAATTGAGTCTAAAACAATTTGGAAGTTGCTTAGATCTTGTTAGAAGAAATAATGGAGGATACAAGTATCACTATACTTAAAAGAACGTAAAGAATTATGTATTTCGAGGGTCAATAAAAAATAGATATATTTCTAGAAAAAAAAATCGTGTGGTGGACAGATTTACTAAATTATGTCTTTCATAAAAATCAAACTTGTAAATCTTTGAGAAGTCTCTTAACGAAGTTCTGGAAACTCTTTAACAGGATTTAGATTATGGTTTCATTGATATTTTGAATTGATGTAATTGATTGTTTTTAGTAAAAAAAATTTATGTATTATTATTATTTTAGAGAATAAATAACTTTCTTGTGTTTTTGTTTTATTTTTTATTTCATTTATTTATAAATAAATCACATCGTTTATAAATATATATTATACAATTCAAAACATATCAAATAAATGATATATATATTTTTTGTTGTTGGAGACGCCCATCTTTACTTTTTTTTATTTAATTTATTTTATCAAAATCATCATATGGAATCGACAGGCTGGTCCATGGACTATATATGATCTGTTTTGATTCTTCAAAAATATTATCTGTTTTGATGAATTGGAGTTTGAAAATTAAAACAACGCTGATTGAATTAGCTTACACTTCAAGAAATGCAGCTCACATTCTAGAAGTCTCCATAACAAAATCTTCATATTATCCTATTAATTGCAATAAAAACATATTAATATCTTAAATTCATTTTTACCTAGTCAAATTATTATTATCTTTTCTATTCCTTCTATTATAATTAATTATGATGATTAAATATTTGACTTACTTCATGAAAACTATAATTTGAGGAATGTCTCAAAACTTAAAAGAAGCTGAATCTAACGAGTGGTTTTAGTGAAAAATGGAAAAGAAGATGATGTTCATTCTAAGATACTCAGGTTTGAACACCTATATGTGCAATGTGTGTGTGCGTTGTCAAATGATTAATAAAATATGAACAGATACTTCTATGTAATCACACCTAGTATATTAAAAAAAAAAACTTTTGTATTTACAATTTTGTATAGCTTTTACCACAATTGGGCTTACCTTGAATTACTATATAATGTCAATGATTTTTTTTATATATAATTTTTAATATATTTGCCATATTTGGTAGTATAAGCCCCTATACTATGTTGCACATTACATTTTAGTCCCCCTATCTAAAATATAGGCCAAGTTGTCCTTGTAGGCTAGATAAAGTAGCAAAATAGCCATCCGTTATATAAGGCATAGTAACAAATTTAGTCTTCAATTTTTATAGATTTATTCAACTTGATCTCTACTCTTTCTCTTTAGCAAATTAGCCCTCACATTTTCATTAATGACATGGCATTATTTTATCTTGTAAGCTAAATAGTTTTTAAAATATTAAGAAAATTTAAAAATTCAAAATATTATAAATAAAATTCATAATTTCAAAATTATAAAAACAAAGCTCTTCAAAATTTAAAAAAAAACCCTAAAATATTAAAAAATATGTAAAAGTTTTTCAATTTTTCAACAAAAAAGTTTACAAATTAGAAAATTCGAAATGTTGTTTTTATAAAATAACCATATATCTTTTCTTCTATATCTAGGTCTAGTAATAAGTTCATGAAACTTTCAATCTTTTCAACTTCTTTTCATATTTTGATAAAAACATAGAAAATTATAATATTGACCTAGTTGCTAACATGCAAGAAATAATGTACGAGTAAAAGTGATAGCGGAAGTGGACATTTCTACTATAACTACGAAAACCACAATAAAGTAGGGAACAACGAAAATGGTTACTCAATTTGGTATCATTATGTCTCTGGAGTTTAGTTTATTGAGATAAATCCATTATTTTTGAACTCAATACAATTAATGATCCTAGTTCTAACACATTCCAATTAAGAATCTTCATTTTTTTTTACTTCAAAGACTAGACCTCTCACTAATAAATTCTTTCCTAAGAACTTGGCTTGTAAACAACAAGTTTACCAACTTAAATGCACTCTAACAAGTAATGTTCCTTACTGAACAGATAAGTACTCTCAATATGTACATAAACCTATACAAGTCTTTTAAATATATAGATATTTTTGAAACTTGCTAGCATACTAAAGATCAATTACAATCCCTTAAAAATAAACAATTAAAATAGCCAAAATATAACAATGACCAAAGTAAGGTGGACTGGTGGAAGATAAATCGTTAAGTTTTGTTCCGATCCAACATCTTTGATCTAAGGGATTTGGTACAATCTATCTAATTTGATCATCAAGATATGTTTCTCCAAGTGAATTGATCTTCATTAACGGGCTTAAATATTCTCACGATATCTGCAAAACACAAAGAATTGTTTCAATAAATTGCAAATCTTCCAAATAATCCAAGTTGGTTTCTTTTGTAGTGGTAATAGAAGTGGACACTTCCATTAACACAATGCAGCCATTTCAAATACTAACCTTAACATATATCATAATATTTTATATGATTTTGGTTCTCAAACCAACAATTATGACAATTCTGCACATTTTATTTGGATTTTAGGCATAATATTTCCACACAAGTTTTTGGCTAATCAAGACTAAGTACAAATGAGAAATTGTAGAGAGTTATTTTATGGAGAGTAAAAGCATTGTAAACAAGTAAACGAGATGTATCGAAAGAAGGCAAAGAGATTGGTCTGATAACATTGAGCGCAATGATAGGTGGTGGTTGATAAGGTGGAGAAAGGGAAATGTGACACAGGATAAGACTAAGCAAAGAAATTAAGTTGAGAGAATTTTAGAGAGAGCTTTGAGAGTTAGAATTCTAAAGGGTCAAAAAGTTATTTCACCGGTTGTGAAAGGCTCCTATTTATAATGTTCCAAGAATAAGATTTATAAAGCTGGTAATTAATGAGAGTAATGATAGATATTTTCTAGTTAAAATTGCATTAATTATTAAGAATAGATAATGTAATGTTTTGTTAGTGATGATGAATAGTGAAGAAGAATTCACTATGCTTTTGAAAGGAGGGAAAAACACTCAATGTTACAGAAAAAGGTTAAGAGGAAAACTTCTTAACTACCTCCATATCTGATCATCAAGCCAAACTCTCTAGAACGTTCCAAGAGTAAAAATAACCCAAGATCATGTCGTATTCCAAGTGGTGAAGCAGTACCATGTTAAACATCTTTCGCGAAACATCTCTTGAAACATAAAACGATGGTTGTTCTTGGATGAGAGTTGTTCTTAAATAAAAGTTATTTTGACTTGCTCCAAAGATTAGTCGTTTTCAACATAGTTGTTCTCAATATAGAGGTTGTTTTGAATTAGAGTTCTTTTATGATGATGCTTTTTTTGGTAAAGCTTGTTCTGAATAATAGCTCTTCTAGAAAAATACAATTCTTCTAAATACAGGTTGTTACAAACAATGATTGCTCTAAATATAGTTATTCTTGAAATATCGTTATTCTAAACAGGAGTAGTTTCGAACTTTAGCTATTATCAACATAAGTTGTTTTCAAATAACTACACTGGATGACAACATTTCTAACTAAAGTCCAATTCCGAGCAAAGCTATTCTCGAACAACAGTTGTTCTTAAAAATAACTATTCAAAACAAGAGTTGTTGCTCTAAAAGAGATATTAAATGAAACGACAATGCTAGTTGTTTCACACTTAGTATCACAATTTCTTGAAATATATTATTATTTATTTAAAAAAATATAACAATGTTAGTAGCCAAACCAAAACATCTACGAATCAACTTGAAACTCCATCCAAAATCATTCTAAATATCATCTTGAACTTTATTTCGACTTTGTGAAATTGAAGTTGCACTTCTCCAAATTCTAAATGGTTAGGGTTATCTAATCATATACATTACACATAAATCATTTTAAAGGCAACATATTCAACTTACATTGTGTTAGATTTGAATAGTAACCCTTTTTTTTAATTTTAATTTTAATTATATAATTTTTATTGAAATTTTGAAAATTGTTTTTATATAATTTTTGAATATTTATTTTTCTGCTTTGAAGATTTTTTTTTATAATTTTGGAATTATGTAAATACTTCTAGTTTTTAAAATATTTGTTGGGATAATATATAAAAAAAAAATAGTGCCACATCATCAGTTAAAAGTTGAGGGACAATTTACTCTAAATAAAAGAATAGAGACTAAATTTAATATATGTGTAAAAATTGAAGGCCAAATTTGTTATTATCCTTTATGTATAAAATATTAAAATAAACATTTAACAGAAATTTAATGGAGAAACTATTTTGATCCTTTATTTAATTTACATTGACAAATTTACTCATATGAATATTAACAAAAATTTCTATAATATTTTTACCGTAATATTTATATTATTTTTAATGTTATGCGTGTTTTACATAGTAGATCATGAAGAATAAGCTATGTTTGTACTGAATTCAATTTTGAGAAAAGAAAAAAAGATTTTACTATTTAATTTACCTCATGTTTATAATATTTTATTTTATATAAATTTCAGCAAGTTGGTTTTTTTCTGTGGTTTTATATTTTAATTATTTTTTATTTTTTATATCTTCCTGATTTAATTAATATAATTTTTCACAATAATTCAATTTTAATAATAAATTTATTTAATAATCAAATTAGACTGAATATTTGGTATATTAGTAATGTATTTTTTTATTCCATAAATATTTTTAAAATTGACGTATATTTTTTAAATATTTTATTATTGGTTGTAAGATACTTATCAATCCTATAATTTTATTTGTAAAATCTAAAAATTTTATTGACAGAGAGTATACCAAATAATTTTTATTAAATTATTACACTTACCACATAATCATGTTTGACCTAGAAAAGAACAATTTTAAATTTGTTTTTGTTTTATAGCATTCTAGAATATATTAGAATGATTGTAGTTAGTTGACATAAGCTAAAAGAATTTAAAACTTATTCCGTATATATAATTAAAAGTTTTATTTGAAAACTAATTTTCAATCTTTTATTGTCTTGTTTTGCTGATAACATGTGCTCCCCCCAAATGTAACACATTACTTTATAAATTCCAAAAATTCACCTACTTAGATTGAGTATAAAATTTCATTTTTTTGTAATTATAAAAGGAGGATAAAACTGTAACAGCAACGCAATTAATGCGATTTGAATTCAAATCGTACTTGAGACAATGAACATTTTTGACCATCAGACCAACACACGAGATTCTCATATCCTTTCTTTAAATCTACAAGTATAACTACAAGTAAAAGTGTAATTGTAAATATAATTAATTAAAAATTATGAATATTCATAATTATAAAATACAATAAAATAATAATAAAAATATATTTAAAGTTAAATTAAAATAAATCAAAATAAAGTCTACTTATAAAAAAATTAAATATGAATAAAATCTAAATTGAAAACCCTCACATAATTCCCATAAAATGAGATTCAATCTTTAGAGCCTCAACAATATCATTAAACCTAGAAAAAAAAAACTTATTTTAATTGTCTAAACTCTCATATAATCCGACATACTATGATTAAAATCAACAGATGGAGGTGTCGGGAGAGAGGCTATCCATTATCTAGATTAATCATAGTTCGACTAAAACAAATAAATAAAGTAAAATTTAAAAGATTATTTCTCAAATTTGACTGAAATATGAGGTATACTCAACAAATTTCCACCTTGACTCATACTTCCATAACGTCATCTTTTCCAAAGCCCGCCACGGGCCTATATTGAATTATGCAGGGAATTAACCGAGTCGAATTTATGCTTAGAAGCTGAAAGACTTCTAGCCTTCGACTTGAACACTATCAAGTCAAAATTAACCCAGGTCTAATTTTCATGAACACAATGCCCTAACTTTTCAAAACCTGTAACCAAAAGAGAACCTCTATTCAACGAAACGGTCACGTCTTTTTCCCACCTATGAACAAGTTGTCTCTGCTCTAAACAGGTTGACTTCGACTCCGTAATGGACGAGGGATGTTCGATTTCATCAATCGCTAAGACCCTTCCAGAATATAAATATTATCGATCCTTTTACCTTTTAACAAAACGAGAGCCCACAAGACACCTTAATGTCGCTCGACTCGATGTTGATTTTGTAGCCTTTCGAGTCTAAAATACTCAAGGAGATGAGATTTTTTTGTAAATCAGGTACATACTTGATATCTGAGAGTGTCCTAATCGTCTCATCGTGCATTCTAATTTTAACAGTACCAATATCAATTACCTTACTGGATGAATCGTTTCTCATGCGCACAACTCCACCTTCAATCGAACTGTATGTGGAGAACCATTCTCTATTGAGACACATGTGGAAAGAACATCCTGAATCTGGAATCCACTCAGACGTAAGCTTAGATATTTCGGTCGTTGATTCTAACAAGAAATCATCACCACTTTCATCGGTCAAATTAGCACCAGTTACATTTTTCTCGTTACTCTTAATAGCCCTTTTATTTCGCAGGTTATAATAATCTGCTTTGACATGACCTAACTTCTTACAATAGTGACATCTTTTGTCTCGTTTTTTTGATGCTACCAAAATAGAAGCTTGCCTATCGGCCTTGGTATATGAACCAAACTTATTGTCGAGTTTATCTTTTCTAAAAAAATGTCCTTTCACATCCTCAAATGAGAGATTATCTCCCCCATAAATCATAGTTTCCCTAAAAGACTTGTATGAAGGGAGTAAATAGCATAACAATAGCAAAACATGATCCTCATCGTCAATCTGAGCCTCAACGCTATTTAAACCATTTAAATGAGAAATGAATTGACTGATGTGATCTTTAAGAAGCTCACCTTCGTTCATGTGAAACGTACATAGACTCGATTAAGCAACGGACAAGTAAAAATAATGGAAAAAATTGAGAAATTGAACACACAAATTTAACATGGATAAACCCCTCCAAAGAGGATAAAAACCACGAGCAAAGATAATTTTATTATAATGGAAAAAGAGTGAAGAGTACCAAAGATGGAGACAAAAACTAAACAAACCCGAAAATAAGGAACTCCCAAAATGTAAACATAAAATTCTCCAAAAGTATTATGATTTCTACTCTTTAACGGGTATATTTTCTAAGGTTGTAAAATAGCCTTTTTATAGGCTAAATTCGTAGGTCAAATAATAATAAAATAATCTAAACTTATCAAAGTTCAACTAAAATAAATAAACAGAGTTTAACTGAAAGATTATTTCTCAAATTTAATTGAAATGTGAGGCATACTCAACATAGTTATTCTCGTTAGATTAATTGTAGTTTGTAATCACTCTAACATTAAAATACATTTAGTAACAAAATAGAATGTTGGTTTAACAACAAATTTAACTTTTAATGTAATCACACCAGTACATTAAAAAAAAACTTTTAATGTTTACACATTTTTAATAATTTAGTCTTGATTTTTGTTAGCTCGGAAGGATCAACTCGAGATTGTCGATAGGAAAGTTGAATTGGCCTTTGAGATGTTGTGGTGGAAGTAATAAAAATTGTGCAACAAAAACACACGGATTTATAGTGGTTCGGTCTCAATTATCTACTCCACTACCTAAGCTTACTACAACTAAGGATTTCCCCAAATTCACTAATTTGGTAACCTTTGAGGACAGGTTTAACCTTACAACTCCCTTAAGATTTATGACCCAAAATCTTAAGATTGCACTACCTTAAGGTTTCTACCCAAACCTTAGGAATTAACCCTCTCTTAAAGAGAAAAAATAAGCAAAATAAGAAGTAATCCTTACAAGATCCAAGTGTTTTTCAATTAAGTGCTAATACAAAGAAGAACACTTGAGCTAAATGAATGTAATGAAAGCTCACAAGTGTTTACAAGAAAGGTATGAAAGAATTAAGCTCTTAGGTTGTTTTGATTGATCTTTAAGCTTTGCACATGCCTCATGTTGTTCTAGGACCTTTGAAAGATGGTATTGATACCCTCGAATTAATTTTCAACCATTGTGGTTGTCGAAACCATTTTTTTTAAAAAAATCCCGACTTTTATTTTTAAAATTGAAAATGAGAATCGTCACCAATCTTTTTTATTTGGTGTGATTGGAGCACCTTAAAACATTTTAAATCCGTTTTAACAAACATTTTGGTCTCTGAAATCCAAAAAATAGGTTCGGGAGTCGATTACGTTTGAGGAAGGATTAGCATCCTCACACGCCCAAATTTGGTACCTAGTCGATTTTTCCGGTCTTAATGTAAAAATTTGAAATCTCGAGTAAAATTTAAAATACGATCTCTAAATGCATGATTTCTTTGATGTAATTTTCAAAAATTAAATTTGAAGACAAAAATACCCGTTTGTTTTAATTAATCGAGAAATTGAAGTCGTGTCCAAGACGTTAGGGTACAACATTTCTGAAATTTCCAAATTAACAGGCGTTTAACAATTTTAAAGTGAGATATTCTATTGTGCAAATTTCACGAAAAATTATACCTAGTATGTTAGGGCATAATTTTGTCGGGGCTTTTACACAAAAGGATATTGCCTCGTTTTTTGAAATAAAGTTTAAGGCACTTGATTATTTCAAGTCGAAGAGGAAAAAAAACACCTAGTAAGTTAAGGCATGAGTTTCTCGAATTCCCGAAAATAACAAGCGTTCCTTAGTTACCAATTTCAAAATTTTGAAAAGGGCATTCGATTATTACGGTTCGAACAAAAATCGCGCCTTGTAAGTTAAGGCACAATTTTTCCAATCCCGAAATAAGAGAATATTGCCTTGATTTTAAAATTATTTGTATTTTTATAGAAAATCGAACAGCAATTTTAATTAAAATATTTTTTTAAAAATAGTATGTAAATTAAATACGAGTTGTGCAATTAATGACAAAATTGAGCAATATGAAGAAAGTGCAATTATACGAGTAATGAATACACAAAACAACTATATAAAAATAAAAAAAATGCAATGCGAAAGAAAATTCAAATCGAAATATCGAAGAATGGGATTAATTTTAGAAGAAATAAAAATAAAGGATTAAATTAAAATGAAAATGAAAATTTTGGGGTAAAAATGTGAAAATAAGGAAAAATGAGGTCAAAAACAAAATTTTGGAAAGTTTAGGGTTAAATCAAAATTTTTGGGAAGTTTGAGGGTCAAATCTGAATTTTTGGAAAGTACGAGGGTCAAATCCAAATTTTTAGAAAGTTTAAAGGTCAAATACGAATTTATGGAAAGTACAGGGATCTAAGGAAAGTTTGACGGTTAAATCTGAATTTTTAGGAAGTACGAGGGTCAAATCCATATTTTTTAGAAAGTTTGAGGGTCAAAACTTAATTTTTGGATAATTTGGGGGTCAAAAAGAAATTTCTAGATAAAACAGGGGCTTCGTGGGAAATAAACTCAAAATTTTGACACATGGCAACCTCAGGGTCATTTTTGAGTCAAGGACCAAATTGAAAATATTTAAAATTATTGAGCGAATTTAAAATAAATTAAAAATAACACAAAATGACTAAATTGAAACAAATAAAAATATGAAATGACCAAAGAAGCAATTAGACCCTAAAGTAAAAACACGTGGATCCTCCCTTAGGCGAGTCGGATCCAGATCGGATCTATTAAAATGACATCATTTTTGGGGTGTTTTGGCTACACCCAAAATGACATTGTTTTGGGGCCTATATAAACAAAAAAAAACCTTCAAAAAAATCATTTTACTTCTTATTTAAAAAAAAACCTTTTCTCTTTAATTTTTTTTCTCTCAACCTTTCTTCTCAAAACCCATGACCGACCATCGGCCACCCGACGCTTCACCATCGCTGTCTTTGCTGGCGTCGACCGACTGCCGTTCACTGTGGTCGAAAATAAAAAAAATTCTTTTTTTAATTTTTTCGTTTTAAAATCATAAATCGAGGCTAGATCCATCAAGATCAAGCCTCATTTTCAAAAAAAGGCTAGAAAGATTCGATTTTTCTTTAGTTTTGAAATATGTTTTGGTTTTTTTTACCTTTTGTTAAAATCCTTTATTTTTCTTTTTTCCATTTTGTGTAGATCTACTCACTGTGGTATGGGCGGCGTTCGGGGAGGAACGATTTGCGACTCCGACGGTAACGGTGACGACGATAACCAAGTACGAACCGTAACTTTTGTATTATTCTTTTTTTATACTTATATTTTATTGATATTTTGAAATAATAACACAAAAAAGAAAAAAAAGAAGCAAAATATGTAGTATATGTATGAGTTATCTAATATTTGTGAAATAAAGAAAAAAAATAAGTAAAGATATATAATATGTAACTTATATATGCGAAAATGTATGTACTATAGATGTTGGGATTTTATTGAATCTCTTGTTGTTTTTCTTAACTATAGAAGAAAAAAAGGGTGGGATTAAAATGGATTTTCATGGCTTTTATAAAGCAGAAACACATCATTTTTCTTTGTCTTTTTGTTTTGCCTTTGTGTGTTTTCTTCTCTGTTTTGCAGGTGAATAGTGGCAGTGGTGACACTTTCGATGATGTCAGGTAGCAGATCTGACATGGCAGAGGCAAGTGGTGAGGGTGGGCGATAGTGGTTGATGGAATCTTTAGGAAATTAGGGTTTCCAACTTTTCCAAAAGTTTGGGCTTGTTGGGCCTTTTGTGCATTGGGCCATTTGTAAATTTGGGTAATGGGTAATTGGGTTTTGATGTAAATGGACATTTGGGGTTTTTTTGTGTTAAATAAAAGGACTTTTATTTATTCATTATTTTTGTTTTATTTTTGTGGTTTTTTGGTTTTGAATGGGCCAGGTCAAAATTGGGCTTCAACAATTGCACCTTTTACTCGTTGTTATGTAAAGGGAACAGAGCAAAGACTAAAAGGATTACCAATTTTGTCTGGTCCCACTGGATTTGGTTTCTTCGGTGCTTCTTCTTCAAGTAGCTTAACCTTCTTTTCATTAGTCGTTCAACTTCACTGCATCCGCTTCTCTACAACTTTAGGAAGATAAGATTTAGTGTCGTTACTTTATCTTGCCCCATGACAACTTCAAAGAGATAAAATTTTATCTTGCAGCTTCATTCCATTCCACTGCAACTTTAGGGAGATTGAGATTCGCTATTTGTTTTAACCCACTTTTTTGTACCTCACTAGGAAGATGGGATTTAAAGTCTCACTTCACTCTACTGTATCCTCATGGACGTTGAGATCGACTTCGCTGTTTTGATTCAACATACTGTCTTAACCCACTTTTCTATACCTCATCAGGAAGATGAGATTTGAAGTCTCACCCCATTCCATTGTATCCTCAGGGACGTTGAGCTCAACTTCATTATTTTGATTTAACATACTGTTTTGACCCACTTCTCTATACCTCACGAGGAAGATGGGGTTTGAAGTCTCACTCCATTCTACTGTAACTTTAAGGTATAAGATTTGCCATTGCGGCTTCAATCTGTAGCTCTTTAACTTTAGGGTATTAGATTTACCGTTGCGGCTTCAATCTTTCTCGTCATGTTTCTAAGGTACTAGGTTCGCCGTTACAGCTTTAACCTTTCCCTTTATATTTTCATGGTACTAGATCTGCAGTTATGGCCTCGATCCTTCCCGTCACATCTTCTAAGGGACAAGGTTTATCGTTGCGGCCTCAACCTTTCCCATCACGTTTCTAAGGTACCAGGTTCGCCGTTGTGGCCTCAACCTTTCCCTTTATATTTCCATGGTATTAGATTCGTCGTTACAGCCTCAATCTTTCCCATCATGTTTCTAGGATATCAAGTTCGTCGTTGCGGCCTCAGCCTTTCCCTTTATATTTCTATGGTACCGGATTCGCCGTTGTAGCCTCAATCCTTCCTATTACATCTTCTAAGGTACAGGGTTCGTCGTTACGATCTCAACCTTTCCCTTCATATCTTCATGGTACTAGATTCACCGTTACGGCCTCAATCCTTCCCATCACATCTTTTAAGGTACAGGGTTTGCACTTGCGGCCTCAACCTTTCCCTTTATTTTCATGGTGCTAGATCCGTTGTTACGGCCTCGATCTTTCCCATCATGTCTTATAAGGTACAGGGTTCGTCGTTGCAGCCTCAACCTTTCCTTTCATATCTTTATGGTACCGAATTCATCGTTGCGGCCTCAATCTTTCCCATCACATCTTTTAAGGTATAGGGTTATTTTCAACTAGTGGTCTTGTTTCAGGTCCCTATACTATTTAGAAATTTTTCAGAGCGATATGCATAAATCCTTTTATTCCTTATATCGTTGGACTATTAACTGTTATTTCAAATGCAAAAATGCTTGAATCAGAGTTATAAGGTGGATGAAATTGAATTTGACTTAAGGCAGAGCTCACATGAATGAAAATATCATTGGATATGTCCTTTATAAAAGGATCCCTATTACTCTCGGACTTAAAGTGATAAGTGTGTTCTGAATATTTTTCTGAAAAAGTCCTAAAAAATAACAGAAAGTTCCTCCATAGTTTAGTCGTCCAAAACACTTCCAAAGGCATAGGGACGAACTCTCAATGGGTTCCATTCTCCGTTCTCTTATTCGGATATGACTTTTCGCTCAACATATTTTTTAACATTCTCTCATTATCTTGATTTATCATGTTTCCTCTCAGTTTTCATTTAGGGTTGATGACTCTCTCTCATACGAATGTTCCAGATATGTGAGATTTTATTGAAATTTAATGCATGAAGTGCAATGCAAATGAATGGTAAAATGCATGCAAAAAAAGTGTTGATTCTTGGTTCAATTCCATCATAACAACTTTACTAGAAAACAAATTTCTTTACAGAAGGCAGATACATATATGGTCATGCCTTAATGCTCAAAGCCTTAATCTTCCAAGCTAATTTTTGCTCCGGTTTGACCTTGATTTCAAGTTCAAAGTGTAGGTCTTGAATGGCTAAAGTCTACAAGTGGTTAGTCATTTCTCGCACTTAGGTCAAATCCTTGCTTGCGACATGGTCTCTATCCCAGACTTGCCCCTAAGAGCGTTGGAGTCCTTCCTCGTTTATTTCCAGTTTTCTTTTGCGACATATTCTTGTCTTTGGATAGCCATAAATTCCTTCAACAAAGAGTAGTCTTTAAAGAATACTCGATGAAGGACCTTTTTCACTTTCAAAAATAGCTATAAAAAATTTATGCTCGATAAATCTCGCTTTCCCCTCTCATCAATAGGCATTTAATGGCTAAGATTGTTAGAACATGAGCGATTCTCTTATCATGTTGGATAAAAAAAATATGCAACCGCGTCCTCTACGTGCCCCAACACTTTAGGGAAGACGACTAACTCATACGTGTCTGAGGTGAAGATGTCAACATTCCTTTTTGCATTTGAGTGTACTATGTCTTGCGGGGTTTTCAAAGCTATACACATGTTATCCCCTTTCTCTTTAATTAGGGCCGCAACCTAATGCTCACTCCTCTAGAGTAGGCCTTATCAACTTGAGTTCTTAGGCAATAGAGCAACGTAGTGTATTCTTCTATAGTATGTCCATGTTTCTGAAAGTGAAGCGACTAAGTTGGATCCCAGTACTGTGTTAGGACTCGAAAAATGTGCATCTCTACTTTAACTTTAAGCAGGTAAAGCCGATCACCATATTCAAAGTAGACTTTATTATTCTGAATCCTCGGGCAACAGGGCAAAGTGATGAACTCTTTTATCGTGGGTATCATGTTCTCCTTTCCAAATGTGAAACCATTAAAAGTTGGATTCCAATACTGAGTGAGAGCTCGAAACCAATGTCTATTCCTTTTAACATCAAGTAAGTCAACATATTCGTGATTGCGCATCTGCCTTGTTTCATCGTACATACTCCTTTCAGCTCTTGCAAACTTGTTATGGGTTACGTTTATTTGAGTGTAAACCCAAAACTTTGATAGGTGCCCCTTTGACCAGTTATCACCCTTTTCACGCTATTTTTCTTTGACCACATACGCACGACCTTGTTGACTTCTACCATATCAAGGAACTCATTTTCTTATGATCGGTTCTCTATTTAGCAATAGAACATGAATCAACACCTTTTTAGATGAAAATGCAATGCAGACAAATTCAAAATAAATTAGGTAGTATGATTAATATAGGAATAAAACTTTCAATTAAAAGCAATGAAACAAGAATATAATCATATTTCTTACCTTATTTATGTAACCACTAAAGGTAGGCTCTCATGGAATTCTATGCAAGTTAATAAAATGTGCTGCTTATGAATGCATGTATGCATAAGAAAGGCATTGACTTATAGCTCAATTTTATTAGAAAACTTTACTAGAAAATAAATTTCTTTACATAAGGCAGATACGCATATGATCGTGTCTTAGTGTTCAAAAGCCTTAATCTTCATAGGAAATCATCCAATTTTGCCCTAGTTTATAATTTTTTTTGTCCAAAATGTCAGCTTGAATCGTTAAGTGATTAGTCACTTCTCGTAGTTGGTTCAAAGTTTGGTTCATTGTGCGATCTTTGTTTTCGTCTTACTCGTCTGGTAAATCATCGATTTTTCATCTTTCTTTTGACCATATTCGCGCGACCATATTGTCTTCTACCTTATCAAGAAACTCGCTTTCTTATGACCAATTTTTTATTTAGTAATTGAGCTTAAATCCGCATCTTTCCTTGTATAAGGATGTAATGCAAGCAACAATAAAAAAAAAAGCAAAAGAAAACATAAGGTAGTGTGATAACAAAATATAGATATCAACAAAGAATCTAGGCTTGGGAGACTACAAACAATTTAGTGTAATTTTATCTTAAGGCAGGCACTTAAGACTCATTATATACGGTTTAGGTTCTAGAGTTAAGGTACCTAAACCAGCAGACCCATTATAGGCTTATCACATTTCCCATATGTTTGCACGGAAGTGAAAACTTCACGAAAATATAGGTATAGATGTAATCCCGAAAGCAATTCACTATCCTGCACGGAGGTAAAAACCTCAAGAATGAATAGTTTCTCACTTTCACTTAAAGGGTGTAGTAACAGATGCAAATGAATGCGAACTTATACTAGCAATAATATTATCATGGCATTTCACAAAAAATGCAAAGGATCATATATCAATTTAAACCGAGTTTTTGAAATTTTTAACAAAAAAGGACAAAAAAAAAATCAACTTTTGTCTTGACTCTCTTATTTTTCCTAGTGGAGTCACCAAGCTGTCAAAACCATTTTTTGAAAAAACGTCCCGACTTATATTTTTAAAATTAATAATGGGAATCACCACCAATTTTTTTTATTTGGTGTGATTAGAGCACCTTAAAACGTTTTAAATCTGTTTTAACAAACATTTTGGTCTTTGAAATCCAGAAAACGGATTCAGGAGTCGGTTACGTGTGAGGAAGGATTAGCACCCTCACACGCCTAAATTTGGTACCTAGTCGATTTTTTTTGTCTTAATGTAAAAATTTGAAATCTCGAGTAAAATTTAAAATACGATTGCTAAATGCATGATTTATTTGATGTAATTTTCAAAAATTGAATTTGATGACAAAAATGCCCGTTTGTTTTGAATTAATCGAGAAATTGAAGTCATGTCCAAGACTTTAGAGCACAATATTTCCGAAATTTCCAAATTAACGGACATTTAACAATTTTAAAATGAGATATTCTATTGTGCAAATTTCACGAAAAATTATACCCAGTACGTTAGGGCATAATTTTGCTGGGGCTTTTACACAAAAGGATATTACCTCGTTTTTTTGAAATAAAGTTTAAGGCACTCAATTATTTCAAGTCGAAGAGAAAAAACACGTCTAGTAAGTTAAGGCATGAGTTTCTCAAATTCCCGAAAATAACAAGCATTCCTTCGTTGCCAATTTCAAAATTTTGAGAAAGGGTATTCGATTATTTCAGTTCGAAAAAAAACCGCTCCAAGTAAGTTAAGGCACAATTTTTCCAATCCCGAAATAAGAGAATATTGCATTGATTTTAAAATTATTTGTATTTTTAGAGAAAATCGAACAACAGTTTTAATTAAAATATTTCTTTTAAAATGAGCATGTAAATTAAATACGAGTTGTGCAATTAATGACAAAATTGAGCAATATGAAGAAAATGCAATTATACGAGTAATGAATACACAAAACAATAATATAAAAATAAAAATAAAAATAAACAAAATACGCAATGCGAAAGAAAATACAAATCGAAATATCGAAGAATGAGATTTATTTTAAAAGAAATAAAAATAAAGGATTAAATTAAAATTAAAATGAAAATTTTTGGGTAAAATGTGAAAATAAGGAAAAACGAGGTTAAAAATGAAAGTTTAGAAAGTTTAGGGCCAAAACATAATTTTTGGAAAGTTTAAGGGTCAAATCTAAATTTTTGGAAAATTTAAGGGTTAAATTTGAATTTTTAAGAAGTACGGGAGTCAAATCCAAATTTTTGGAAAGTTTGATGGTCAAATATGAATTTATGGAAAGTATAGGGGTCTAAATTTAATTTTTGGAAAGTATGAGGGTTAAATCTAAATTTTTAGAAAGTTTAGGGGTCAACACTTGATTTCTGGACAACTTAGGGGTCAAAACAAAATTTCTAGATAAAACAGAGTCTTCGTGGAAAATAAACCCAAAATTTTGACACATGGCAACCTCAGGGTCATTTTTGAGTCAAGGACCAAATTGAAAAATATTTAAAATTATTGGACGAATTTAAAATAAATTAAAAACAGCACAAAAGACTAAATTGAAACAAATAAAAATGCGAAAGGACCAAAGGAGCAATTAGCCCCTAAAGCAAAACACGCGGATTCTCCCTTAGGCGGGTTGAATCTGGATTGGGTCTGTCAAAACGACGTCATTTTTGGGATGTTTTGGCCACATCCAAAACGACGTCGTTTTGGGGCTTATATAAACAAAAAAAGAAACCCTTCAAAAAATTTATTTTACTTCTTATTTAAAAAAAAAAACCCTTTTCTCTTTAATTTTTTCTCTCAACCTTTCTTCTCAAAACCCATGGTCGACCATCGGCCACCCGACGCTCCACCATCGCTATCTTTGTCGGCGCCGACCGATTGCCATCCGAAACGACCGAAAATCAAAAAAAATTCTTTTTTTAATTTTTTTTTTGTTTTAAAATCGTAGATCGGGGCTAGATCTATCAAGATCAAGCCCCGTTTTCAAAAAAAAAGTTAAAAAGATTCGATTTTTCTTTAGTTTTGAAATAGGTTTGGGTTTTTTTTTTTTTTTTTGCCTTTTGTTAAAATCCTTTATTTTTCTTTTTTCTTTTTGTGTAAATCTACTCACTGTGGTATGAGTGACGTTTGGGAGGAACGATTTGCGACTCCGACGGCAACGATGATGGCAATAACCAGGTACGAAACCTAACTTTTGTATTATTCTTTTTTTATATACTTATATTTTATTTATATTTCGAAATACTAACACAAGAGAAAAAAAGAAGCAAAATATGTAGTATATGTATGAGTTATCTAATATTTGTGAAATAAAGAAAAAAAATAAGTAAACATATATAATATGTAACTTATGTATGCGAAAATGTATGTACTGCAAATGTTGGGATTTTATTGAATCTTTGTGTTGTTTTTTTTTAACAATAGAAGAAAAAAGGGTGGGATTACAATGGATTTTCATGGCTTTTATAAAGTCGAAACACATCATTTTTTTTGTCTTTTTGTTTTGTCTTTAAGTGTTTTTTTCTTTGTTTTGCAGGTGAACAGTGACGGTGGTGGCACTTTCGACGGTGTTAGGCGGCAGATCTAACATGGCAAAGGCAAGCGGTGAGGGTGGGCGACGACGGTTGATGGAATCCCTAGCAAATTAGGGTTTCCAACTTTTCCAAAAGTTTGAACTTGTTGGGCCTTTGAGCATTGGGCCATTTGTTTTGGGTAATGGGTAATTCGATTTTGATGTAAATGGACATTTGGAGGTTTTTTTGTTAAATAAAAGGACTTTTATTTTTGTGGTTTTTTGGTTTTGAATGGGCCCAATCAAAATTGGGCTTCAACAGTGGTTGTTGAGGAATTCAATATAGTCGTTGGGATGAAAATAATAGTTCATTTAATTCACCTGCAACATCGAGTATCGATACTTACTAAAAGGGTATCGATATTTTTTTGTAAATAATGTAGATTTTAGTGACTATTGGAGTAAAGATATCAATACCTGGTAAAATGTATCGATATTTTTTGTCATTGTTTGAAAAATCATGAAAATAGAATATCAATTTGGTATCGATTTCATAATGAGAATCAATATTTTGAAAGGAATCAATACTTGGCCAAAAAATATCGGTACTTTTTGGCCTAGAGCAATACAGACTTGTTTAAAAACAATTTTAACATGATTGAAAATGTTTTATTCCATTGAAACCATTTTAACTTGATTTTAACATTTTTCCAATTTTATTTAACTTTAACTTTTATTCAAAAATATTTTAATTTGTTATATCAAAACATATTATCAAATAAAGCTTGGTTTAACAATTTTATTAAAAAGAGTAATAAATTTAATCATCAACATTTATATATTTTATCAATTTGACCCTAATTCTAAAAATTCAAAAAATATAAAAGATTCAAAAGTTATTAAAAATTTAAAAAATATTATAAAATTTATTTAAAAATATTATATACATATATATATATATATATATAAATATATATATATATATATATATGATGTCGTTAAAATTTAAAAGATAGTTAAAAAATTACTTTTGACACATTTTTATCTTTCCTTTTTTAGGCTATAACTTTTGGTATCTGAACTTGATATTTTTTTTTATTTTGGTATTTAAACTTTTATTTGACCTAATTTGGTACCTGAACTTGACAATTTTTTTCTAATTTGTTACCTATACTTTTTTGGACCCAATTCGGTACTTGAACTTAACATTTTTTTTCCTAATTTGGTACCTAAGCTTTTTTTAGATTCAATTTGGTACCGAAATTTGTTAAATTATAAAAAAAATTACGTAAAATAATAACGGTGTTGAAATTTTTTTGGTTATGCTACAAAAATATTGTCAGTTTTAGAGAAAATTCATGTTAAAAATAGGTATTGTACTATACTTAACGAATTAATATTAAAAAAGATTAGGTACTAAATTAGGAAAAAGAGTAAAGTTTAAGTACTAAATTGGACCCCAAAAAGTTTAAGTACCAACTTAAAATAAAAGTGTCAAGTTTAGGTACCAAATTAGGAAAAATGTCAAGTTTAAATATCAAATTGAATAAAAAAATTTAGTTACCCAATTAAAAAAAATTTCAAGTTCAAATAACAAATATTACATTAAGCTTTTTTTTATGACGCTGCCACTACTCCTTCTCGTGGTTGTCCGATGCTGTCTCCAACCATCCTCACCGTCAAAATGCTCCTCTCTTCATCCACTTTTATACTCCTAGTTTAAATCATTCTAAAATAACCCAAAATTCTATGAAATAGAGCCCTAAGTCATCACCTTTCTTTGCCCTGATCTCCACTGCAGGTTGTTATTGAAAGCTGATGTTCACATTTCCACAGTGGATAGTGCCGCAATTATTGGTTCTGACCTTGGCGACCCAAGATTTGGGGTATGGAAATGAAAGGAAGATGACTGTGACACCTAACAACGGAGATCTGATTTCAGCTTTCTGAAAAAATTTGGTATATTCTTAATAAAAATATATCTAATTTGAATTTGAATACCATCTAACTTAAAATAATTGATTAATTTATTCATACCCTAAATTGAATTTGAAGAGTGCAAGTTAAAAAAAACTAAAACAAAGACATATAATGATAGAATAAAATATTATATACAAAATAATGATTCACATGTAAACACTCATCAAGACCAAATTGAAATTATATATTTTTAATTATCTCTTACACTTTAATGTCATTATATATTTTTTAAATAGTATATTATATTTTAACATTTTAAGTAAATTTTATAATTTATTGAACATTTTATAATATTATACATTTTAATAACTTTTGAAATTTTTTATTTATAATTTTTAAAATTTTTAGAATCAAGACCAAATTTATTGAAGGTGGAAATATTGTAGGTTAAATTTGTTAATTTTTTAAAATTAGGACTAAATTAATAAAATATGTAGATTTTGAGGGTTATATTTGTTATTGTACCAGCATTTTATCTAGAGACCAAAGGTTATTTAACGGTGGATGACTACTAATCGCAATTGATCTAACGAGAGTGACTAAACAACAAAAAGAAACTAGGTAACCAAAATAGCAATGCTCTAAAACTTGGGTGACTATCTCGGTAGTTTACCCATTTATTTAAAATGGCAATATTTGCATTTTCAGTTTAACGAAATTTTTGGATTTGTATTGGATTTAACTGAATTGGATTAGGTAAATTTGTAGGAAAATCATGAAAATGTCTGGTTGCTTAATTAAATTTTTTTTTTCAAAATTTGGACCTTTTCGTGTTAACAAATGCAACATATTAAAAAGTTTAAGAATTTTAAGCAAATTTGGAACAAGGAATGTAACACCCCTCGCTTGACCGATCGTTGGGACCGAGCTATAAGATGCTACATTTTTGTCGGAATAACTACAATCAATTAAACAACATACAATCATTTATACATATGATCAAGTGTTAATCAAATTCAAAATATTTTAAACAATCATTTTCGGATCTTAATTAAGCTTATGAAAGCTCAATACCATCTCAAGATCGAATTAAAACTAAACTGAAAAATTTTAAATTTGTGAAGAAAAGGGTATCACGATACCCAAGGCTTAGTATCCCGATCCCGAAGACAATAGCCAAGCATCAAAATATGGTATTGCGATACGCAGGGCTTGGTATCGCGATCCCAAAGACAGTAGCCAAATATCCCTACTTGGGGATCAAATTATAAATTTTATAACATAATTTAGGATAAGTATCATGATATCCAAAGTGTGGTATCACAATACTGAAAACATTCCACTAAGTTACTGTTTTAGGTAAAATACCTTTTGGTCCAAATTTCAAAGCTTTCATTGAACCTACACATTCAACTCAGCAATTCACCATTTTAACTTGAATCAGCCATATCAAAAGCATGTCAAAACAAACCATTGAATAATTTCTAAACAACCAATGATAGTCTTTCATATTTGGTTGTAGGAAATATACTCTAGACATTAGTACGTCTGGAGGCAGTTAGTGTGATTATTTCATGACTTGTATCTAATCTAGAAATACAGGATAAAAGGATATAATACAAGAAAAATTTATCACAAAATGGTTATGTCGAATCACGACTTCTTGTAACTTGGATAGCAATGATGCATTGCTAGATTTCATTCATTACTTGTAATATTAGAAATATTCTAGTATTATTACTAACGTTACAAGAGCTTACAAGGTCACACCCTATGATTGAAGCGAACAAAATCCAAATACAGTTGATACAATGTTTAATTGTCACATGAATTAAATTAATTATTTAATTAATTTGATAGTTAAATATTGAATGCATTATGTTTACAAATTTGTTATACACAAACAGAGAACATAGTTAAAATTAATATATGAATTTGATTCATATAAAATATTAACTGAATATAGTTTATCGAAATTATTAAAATAATATAGTTATAAAAATAATTTCAGTCAATGATAAAAAGACATAGAAGTTGATATTCTTTTGGACAGAATATATTTTTAATACATTCCATATGTTTCTCTAAAAAATAAGCGAATAATTCTGTTTTTCTAATTATGTGATATGAAAGAAAAAAAAATGTGAATCCTTATATGTGCGTAGGTTACCAAGAAAATAATACAAAGGTCTAGCTACCGTTTTTTAAAACACTCTCTGAAAAGTTCAAGAGAATTTTGTTGTTCATTCTTCGATTAGGTGAACTACGTAGAGGTCGAGATGATTTTGTTACGGCTTGCGATCGACATTGTGCAAGGGAATTAGATCGAAAATTATATATATTTTACCTTGTTTCAACCTGAATTCGTTCCTCATACGTAGATCCAGGGTTGTTGATCACTGAAATAATTTTTCTGTTGTGTCACGTGGCATATTGGCGTTCTAACATTCACAGCATAGTCATTCACCATTTACATATATGATCATGAATTAGGACACACTCAGAACAGACACAGGCGCAGATCACACAAAGCAGTATATCATCAATAACCACTCATAGGAAGAGTGTTACAGCCCAATTTCGTCCGAGCTTTTAAGTCCAATTTTTTACAAAATCCAAAAATTAAAAAAAAACTCTAAAGTAAAAAACTGGAAGAACCTAGCAACTGTCATTGGATGCTTGGTCACCGTTGCCCTTGTCGAAAATATTGAAGAATTGCAAATCTGCAAAAAAAGAAGGAAAATCACAAAAAATGTAAATTTTGTGTTCTAAAAATACGAAATCAAATGTAATAGGGAGAATTTTTTTGAATAAGATTCAGATATTTTTTATACACCACTCAGAGAATTTTTTTTGAGACATACATTCAAAGAACATTCAAAGCAAATATTGAGGTATCGATTTGTATTTGTATTTTTTTTTCTTTTGAAACTAAAAAAATATAGAACTAGGTTTTTTTTTTTTTTTTTACCTTTTGGTTTTGATGTGAGACCCATGGTTTCTTTCGGGTATGTGAGACCTATGGTTTCCTTCGGGTTTGCTCGGAGTTCGTCTTCTTTTTTATTATTATTTATATTTAATTGTTTATTTTGGATTTAATTTATTGATTTTTTGTTTATTTATTTATTTTTCATTTATTTTCATGTCTAATCTCAATTATTTTTATTAGTTATATTTGTTTATTTATTTTAACATTTTATTTTTTTTTTATTTTTTTATTTTTTTATCTTATTGTTATTTATTTCATGTCATTTTATTGTTATCTCTTTTATTATTTTTTATTTAATTTACATTTATTGTTATTATCTTGTTTGATTATTTATCTATTTATCATTAAATTTTTTTTCTTTTTATTTAATTACATGTTGATTAATCATTAATTTAATTATGTTAAATATTTTTATGATTGCATTTCATATATTTATTCATTGATATTTTTTTTATTTATATGTCATATGTTTTGCTTTTAAATTAATTACATGCCTTATTGTATCTTTGACTTATTATTTTAGAGTTTTCATAATAATGTTTTATATTTATTGTTGTTTATACTATTAATTAATTAATTAATATTTATTGTCATTATTACTACGATTTTATTATAATTTTATTTACTCCCATTTATTATTTTATTGTGTTATTAATTGCATTTGATTGTCTTCATTTAATTATTTATATTCATGTATTTTTTATTATTTTGCCATTATAATTGTAAATTATATATATACTCATTTATTTATTTTTGAATAACATTTTAATTCTTTTTAAAAATATATAAACTGTTTTTAAAAAAATCAAGGCAATATTCCTTATTTCGGGAATTTGAGAAAATTATACCCTAACTCACTAGCTGTGGTTTTTTCTTTGAATCGAGATAATTGAATATCCTATTTAAAATTAAAAAATACGAGATTTTGAGATAATAATTAGAAATGCTCATTATTTTCGAAAATTCTAATTGTTGTGTCCTAACTTACTAGACTCGAATTTTTCTCTTGATTAACTCGAAATAACGAGCTTTCTTCGTAAAATTTAATTTTTAAAATAAACATGTTATTCATGCATTTAAAAATCATAATTTAAATTTTTCTTGAGTTTTTTAATTTTCAACAATTAAGACATTAAATAATTGAATAGGTACCAATTTTGGGCGTGTGAGGGTGCTAATATTTCCTTATGCGTAATAGACTCCCAAACTCGTTCTATGGTTTCAAAAACAAAAATTGTTATTTTAATGATTTTAAAATTTTAAGGTGATTCAATAACACCTATATAAAAAAGGTTGGTGGCGACTCCATTTTTATTTCCAAAATATAAGTCAAGACTTTTTTTAAAAAATAGTTTCGACAGCTTGGCGGCTCCACTGGAGATTAATAAGAGAGTCAAGCCACAAGTTGATTATTTTTGGTCTTTTTGTTGAAAATTTAAATTTCGATTTAATTTAATTTGCGATCCTTTGCATTTCATTTTTGTTTTTTATATGTTGCTTTGCTAATAATATGTTGATATTGCTATATATATGTCTATGTTTTCGTATACATACATTTGTAGTATACCTTTTAAGTGGAAGTGAGAAGCTACTCCTTCGTGAGGTTTTCACCTCCGTGCAGGATAGTGGATCACTTTCGGGATATATCCGTACCTATGTTTTCGTGAGATTTTTACTTCCGTGCAAACATATGGGAAATGTATCCCCCTGAATTGAACTTGTCCGTATGAGCCTATATGTAACACTCCTATACTCGGTTTATACGTATAAATCTAATATAAGAGCATTACATTACAGTACGACACAGAAAGGAGTAACAAAAAATTTTCTTTAAAAACCGATGTCTTTTAAGGTCATTCAAGTCGAAATATCGTATATTAATAATTTCATTTTCATAATTCATAACATTCGAGATAACATTTTTCTCACTCATTAGGGATTCACACCAACACCATTGTACATGCCATTTCCTTAAAAAAATACCTATATTTGGAATCCTCCAAAGGATGATGTGATTTGATAAGAGGTCCTTGAACTCGACTTTACTCCTTGTAACTTTGTACCTACGCGTTAAAATAAACACGTTAAGCCGGTGAAGGCTTAGTAAGCACTACAAGCATAATAGATGACTATTTATTTATTTCTTAATTTTATCAAACATTTCAATACTCATGCGTATAAAATTTCTAACCTTTCTTGCATGTAACATTTAACTTACCTTAATGCCACCATAACACACATTCATTCTCATATACCAACTTACCTCAATGGTAGATATTACATTTTCATCCCTTTTTCACAACTTAGTCATTTCAGCCAAATTAGTTCACTTAATTATTAACATTTAATTACACATACACATATAGTACTTATCTTTCATATATTCATCATTTCACTTACCTCAATATCATAATTCGCACATTCTTTCACTTTTCACAATCTAGTCATCATAGTTTTCTTAACCATAGCTCACTTAGATTATTTATCCACTTGGCAATAGTAGACTTTTATAGAACCTATCGGATAAACGGAACAAACAGAGAGTACCGTAGTACTGAACAGAGAGCACATAAGTGCTGGGCAACAAAGAGCACACACAGTGCTAAATAGAAAGTACACAAAGTACTAATTAGAGAGCACACACAGTGCTAAAAATAGAGAGCACGAGACGTGCTAAACAGAGAGCACACACAGTGCTAAACAGAGAGCACGCTAGTGTTCCTAAATGGCATGCCACTAATATCACAAGGGTTCTAATTCGTCTACATGGCATAATCTCATTTAACATCATTATCCACAATTCATTCATCACATTTACATTTCTCTTCACATTATACATAATCATGTAAATCTCACATTTATTTTCTCAAATAAATCCACAATTTCACCAATTACTCAAATGATCAATCTTTATAATTAACCACATAATATTTTACATATACATTTTTCATCACATATATATCATCATATACCTCTTATTTTTTTTTCACATTAATTTTCAAAGCTGTCCACTTGCGTCACAGTCACTAAATTATTTATATCTTGAGCTACAAAATTCGAAATTATAATCTGTTTGATGTTTCTGAAACTAGACTCAATCCTATTTTTACCATAAAATTTCCAGAATTTTTAATTTAGCCAATTTGTACAGTAAATTCTTTCAAGTTACCCCTTCTCTGCTGCCTGACAGTTTCAACCTTTCTTCACTAACAATTATCTATATTTTAGTAAAGAGATAAAATGATGTTCATGTCTGTTTCTTTTGAAAATAGACTCATTAAAGATTCAGCCGTATAAATTTCAGTCTCTAATAATTTTCTATACTTTTCTATGATTTTTCAAAGTCGGAACAGGGGGAACTCGAACCTACTCTGACCTTGTTACACAAAAACTAGTATATCTCGAAATATAAAATTCCTTTTAATTCACTGTTTCTTCCATATGAAACTAAACTTAATAAGATTTAATTACATATATAATTTGACCCTTAACTCATTATATACAATTTTGGTGAATTTTCGAAGTTAATCCTCTGTTCTGTTCAAAACTGTTTTACTAAATCACACATTAATCCCTTCATTTTATCATTGTAAACATTCAAATCATGTGCCTATATAACAATTTTTATGCTAATAATTCACATACCATTATAGAAATTAAACTATAACTCAAAACTCTTGTAGTGCTTACAACAAAAAGGTTGATTTCCTTCTCTTTTCACTCTTTGCTCTTCTCTTTTCCTTTCTCTTCAATTTGATCCTTTCCTCTCTTCTCTTTCTCTTCAATTTCACATAAACACATATAAGATATAAGCTATAATTCAATAATTTTCATGCTGAATAATAGTAAAATACATGTATGTCATGAGAATTTAACCATTTCTTACCTTAACCCTTGAATTCAAAATTTCTCAATTTAGTCCCTATGCTCTCTAACACCTCAAATGAATTCTATAAGAAGTTTGAGGTGTCTACTAACCCTCTTCTATACTTTTATTTCAGAAATTTCAAAGAAAATAGGAGATTTTGGAGCTTGGAGGGCTTAAAAATGATGGAAGAACCTATTTGGAATAAAATCAAAAGTTGGATGGAAGAGAGAATGGCATGAACGGTTGAACAATGAAAAGAGCTAATATTTTTGACTTTTAATTGATTTTTTAACCTTCCTTACTTCAACTAAACATTTCAAATTCTCAATTCTATTTTATCACTCAAATCCGGTTCAAGAACACGGATGTTACACTATAATTGGTGAGGATTGAGGAATTTGCTGGTTTGGGTACCCTTACTCTAGAACTCAAACTACATATAATGAATCGTAAGTGTCTATCCTAGGTAGAGCCATGTCGAACTTTTAGTAATTACCCAAAATAGATGTGTAGGTTCTTTGTTTATGCTTTTAATTTGTTGTTAAATTTTATAATGATTGTACTGGCTTGTTTTATTTTTTTCTCTTATTTGCATTGCATCCTTATATTAGGAAAGGTATTGATTTAAGCTCAATTACTAATAGAAAACTGGTCATGGAAAAAGGGTATCTTGATAAGGTGCAGGACAATGTGATCGTGCGCATGTGGTTAGAGGATAAACAACTCGAGAAGGGTGATAGCCTAGCTGAAGGGCATATATCAAATTACTGGGACTTTACTTGGATTAGTGTGACACAGAATAATCTACAGGAGCTGAAGGAGATATGGGATCAGTGAAACGATTTCTACTGTGAGTATGGGGATCTACCGTATTTACTTTATGTTAAGGTAGATAAGCAACTCTTCTGAGCCCTCACACAGCACTGGTACCCTGCCTACAATTGTTTCACCTTCGAAAACATGGACATGGTACCTGCAATTGAGGAGTACACTACTTAGCTTCGTTTCTCAAAGATTCAAGTAAGCAAGGCCTACTCGAGAGCTGCCGGTGTTCCAACCTTTCTCAAGAAACTAATGAACATTATGGAAATGAGTTGGCAATAGGTTACAGCTCGAATTAAAGTAAAAGGCAACAACAAATGCATCACTTAGAAGAGCTTGCGAGATTTGATCTTAATACATCCAGATGCAAAGAAAAAGGTTGATATATTTGCTCTCAGTTTATATAGATTGGTTATCTTTCCTAAGGCATTGGGGCACATAGAGGAGGCGATCACTGATCTATTCTATTGCCTAGATAAAAGGGTCACACCTGTTCTAGTGATTTTGGCTGAGACTTATAGATCGTTGAATGGATGTCGAAGAGAAGGAGAAAGAAGATTCATAGGTTGCACGCCACTACTAATGGTTTGGTTCTATTGTCACTTCTAAAAGGTGGAAAAGGTATCCTATCGAGTATTTTTTGAGAGTTCTTCCCCTTTGAGAGAATTTGTGACTACATAGAGGCAAGAGAACATCTGAGGAGAAGTAGATGGCGATACGCCATAGTCTCCGAGAAGAAGACATCGACTAGAGAGCACCATGGTTCATTCCTGATGAAATACTTTATCGATGCTGAGATTTTGATTGAGTACCATTACTTAGGATATAGGGAGTTGTGGGATATGCCCTTTTGTTAGTTGTAACACTCGAATCCCGTTTTTATTACCGGAGAAGGGATACGGAGAGTTATTAAAAATTTACAATATTTAGTTTCAAATCATCACTTTTGCTAATTTAAAAGTTTAAAGATAGATCAAGGGTTCCAATTTACATCATTCAATTAAATTATACTATAATCCCAAAAGATTAGCATAAGATAAATGCATAAACTTTACAATGCATAAATTGTTGTACTATACAAAAACAATGTGTATATTTTATATCCAATCACAACCTAAACACATGACAAAATTTAACTAAAAAGTCGAGACATCAAAATCTACCAAATAATGATGTAGATTGATGTGCATGCTTTGGTCTTCCAACCCGCACGATACCCAAAATGTTCAAAATCTACAAAACATAAAATAATGATAAGTACATAAAATACTTAGTAAGCTTCCTCATAAAAATAAATAAATTTGTATGAATGTAGTTTTTCAAAATTGTGATACTCGTATAAGTTATTTCGTATACAATAGATTGCGTCAGGTTATCCTTTTGGAACCAACCAATGATCGCACATATGAACTAACTTGGCCAGAGCTAGAGAAATCGTATGAAACGACATCGGATAGCTTCTCTTGTGCTACTTCCGAGTCACATGTTAAATTCGAGTCCGTAACACATGTAATAGCTCGATACAAAACATTTGAATTGGCATAAAAGCCACGTATGAAAGCTTGAATCAACCATTAACTTCAAATCTATGAATATATATATATATATATATATATATATATATATATCCTATTTCCAACATTCTTCCAACAACCTCATAACTCACATCAATATGCATATATGAACAAGGTTAAAGGAATATTTGTTTATCATAAAAGAAAAACTTAATAAAGTTATACCACATGAAAAGGAGAACTTACATGTTGTGGAGTTTCAACCAACAAAGACTATTCGGTGACATTCCCTTTTCCTCGAACATCCTCAACACGCTGTGATTCTTGATCTAAGACAAGGATTTCACCCAATAAATCCTCAACTTCATATATCATAACTTTTTCTAGGGAAACTGTTACAAGTTTCCCCTTCTTTTATCATTTTTTTTTGTTAAATTCCATGTCAATAAAAGTATATTTCTGTACTCAAAATCATTAAACTTGTCAGCAAAAAGCTACAGCTCATTATCAAATTACTCAAAATTATATAATATACAATTTTCATCATAGCATATTGATAGCGTAAGTATCTTAACCAGAGAAAATGTCCAACTAGCATAAAAAAGATGAAAAAGAATGACATGGCTAAATTGCAAATATGTAGAACTTTGTCAAAAAGCTTAACCAAAATCCTGAATTTACAGAACATGACAAAAACAACATTCAATAATAGAAACAAAGCCAATATCATTTGACAAATATTAAGAAAAATTAAGGAATTTAGTGTTTACAATCTCAATCCAAATTTCATAACACACATATTATTTCCCATTTACTTATGCTTTTACTCACTCATTCCCTATTATTACTAAATCATCAAAAAGTTCTAAACCAAAATACTTGTACAAACTATTAACCATAGTAGTCTATCATTTAACGTTAGAAATCCATCAAGAATCATTAATGGTAAAACTACAAACTGTTCAAAATCTCACAAATAAACTACTGGGCTAGTTAAAACAAGTTTAGAATTACTAAAATACATACAAAAATCATTGAAGAAACTTTAATTTCCTTACTGGATTTTTGAGAAGAGAGTGACCACTTCTTTTTCTCTACTTCAAGCCCTTCACGTTGGAGAAGAAGAGAAAAGATTGAAAATTCTTCTTTTCTCTCCTTTATTTTTATTATTACAAAAGCATGTCATCATTACTTTTATTTTAATATTCATTTCATTTTTATTTTATTTTATCACTAAATATCTTCTTTAACATACCTAACACTCCATATCACTTCACATTAAGGGATAATTATTTACTAGGCCCTTATATTTTGTCTCAAACTCACTTCTTTGTCAAATTCCACTAATAAGATTTAGTACCTTCAATTTCCTTCACACTTAAATTCGAGTTGTTACATCAGTAGTGAGGTAGTATAGATCAAGGCAGTTCATCCCAGCGACGCACGGTCTGGCTTAGTGTGAGTATGCGTATAAGGGTGAGAACTACAAGAAGAAGGTTCAAGACATATCGAATGCTTGGAATCAAGTTCGCATAATGAAGACGTTTCCTACAAATCCCATAGTAACCCTGGAGTATGATGAGTGGAGGAATAGGAGAACCAATAATAACATCCCTGTGCCAAATCCAAAAAATGTTCGTCCAGCTCAGGAGCATTTGCAGGTAGTTCCATCAAAATTAGAACTCATAAAGCAAGATTTTGAGAAAAAGAGTTCTGAGATGGGAAAGAAGATAGAGATGCTAGAAGAATAAAATATGCAACTGGGATTGGATGTTGACATCCAAATGTTAGAGGCCAAGAAGCTGAGGAAAGGAAAGAGAAAGGTTGAGGACTTGGATAATTTGAAGAAAGACTATAAGAAGCTCCGTCTATCAATGAGAACCACTGGGTTAGGTAAGATATCAGTACAGTGGCAACAAGAAATCCAAGAAGAAAAGATTCGAGTGAATCAGTAGAAGAGAAAGTTTCAAGATGCTCAAGTCTAAGAAGATGTCATAAAGAGTAAGATGTTAGAGAGCTAGGTCGTGAAAGCTGAGTTGAGAGCCCGAATAGTTGATTTGGAGGAGTCCTTGCATAGGCACCGCAGTCATAACTCTACAATAGAATTAAGGGCAAGTCAGATTGAGAATGAGGAGCTGAAAAAGAGAGTAGAATAACTTGAAACTTCTTTGCAAAACTGTGAGATTCGGATTAGGTTCCTTGCAAGAACCTTAGAGATAAATGATAGGCAACTTCAGCACTCCCAAAGGCAAGTCAGAGATGTTAGTTGTTCAAGTCGGATGGGTGAAGCATTGACTCAAGTAAGAGAAGTGGCGAAATACTTGCAGACGTTAGTTGTTCAAGCTGATGTTTTGAGTTTTGAGTATGAATCAGAGTTTGATAAGGACCAAAAGTTAGCATGTCTCTTTTGAAAGATTAAGACTTTGAGTAGTAGGGCAAGGCTTCATATGTAATTTATCTTATATAAAGACATTCATTTTCTAGTAAAGTTATTCTGTCAGAATTCAACCAAGAATCAATATCTTTCTTGCATATGCATATATGCATTCATTAGTATTGCATTTCATTACAGGCATTAAATTTCAAAATAAAAATAAAAAAATAATAAATAAAATAAAAATCCTTACATATCTAAAACATTCGTGTCAAGGGGAGTGTTATCAACTCTGAACGGAAACTAAGAGAAAGCAAGATAATCAAGATAATGAGGGAATGTTGAAAATATTTTAGCGTTAAAACTATATCCAAAGAAAAGAACGAAAATGTGAACTTATCGAGAATTCGTCCCTTCACCCTCAAAAGTGTTTTGGACAATTGGACTGCAGAAAAGCTGCCTGTAGTTTTTAGGACTTTTCCAGAGTAATGTTTAGAACATTCTTACTGCTCTAAGCTCGAGAGCAATAAGGATCCTTTTGTAAAGGGCACATGACCATTAGCTTTTATTTCAATAAAAAGATGCATTTTCTTTCACCCCAATTGGTAAACATTATTGTTATTCTTTTCATTTGTTTCATACTGTAATAAACAATTCTTGAATTCATGTATTTATTTGGATCCCCTCTTGTCCATATGTCGGATCCCTTGATATCAATGATATGAACGACACTATTGCCGACCTAGAGCTTCATTTTGAGCAGGATGTGTGTTTAGAAGAATATCAGGATTTCGAAGATGCTCAAAATTATAATTTATCTCCTGATCGATTATGGATGATTGATCAAGGTGAGAAACAAATCTTACCTCACAAAGAATCAATAGAAGTTGTGAGTTTAGAGGACAAAATTGAAAAAAGAGAGGTGAATATTGGGAGCTATATCTCTATAGAAACAAGGCGAGATCTTATTGAATTGCTTAGAGAGTTCAAAGACGTATTTGTGTGGTCATACCAAGACAAGTTTGGTCTAATTACTGATATTGTGGTGCACAAGCTCCTTATAAGAGGAGAATGCAAACCGATCTAGTAGAAGTTTCGAAGAATGAGATCTAAATCTGTTAAAAATAAAAGTGGTCAGAAAACAATTTGATGTTGATTTCCTTCAAGTGGTTAAATAATCATAATGGGTAGCTAACATAGTGTCAGTTCCTAAGAAAGATGGGAAGGTACGAATGTGCATGGATTATAGGGACTTAAATAAAGCTAACCCAAACAATAATTTTCCTCTACCTCATATCAATATTTTAGTGGACAACACAGCAAGTCATTCCTTGTTCTCCTTTATGAATGGTTATTTTCGGGTGCAATCAGATAAAGATGCATTCTGAGGATATGGATAAAACCACATTCGTTACCATGTGGGAAACCTTTTGCTAAAAAGTCATGCCATTTGGAATAAAGAATGCAGGGACAACATATCAAAGGGCTATGGTAACTTTAATCTATGATATGATTCATAAGGAGATTGAGGTCTATGTCGACGATATGGTTGCAAAGTCTTAAACAAGAGAAGAACATCTGAAGGTTTTGAGAAAATTGTTCTTGAAATTTAGAAAGTTCTAGTTGTAGTTGAACCCAAGTAAGTCTACTTTCGGGGCTACTTCAAGCACGTTGTTAGGCTTTGTGGTTAGTAGAAGAGGAATTGAGATCGATCCTAATAAAATCAGAGCTATACAAGAGTTACCACCGTCACGTACTCAAAAGGAAGTTCGAGGGTTCCTAGGGAGATTGAATTACATTGCTCGGTTCATCTCACAACTAACAGAGAAGTGTGATCTTATCTTCCTCCTTCTCAAGAAGCACAACCCAGGAGTATGAGATAATGAATGCCAAAAGGCCTTTGAAAAAGTTAAATTTTATTTGTCCAACGCTCCAATTTTAATGCCACCAAATCCTGATAAACCTTTGATTCTGTACTTAATCGTATTTGAAAACTCTATTTGGATGCGAATTGGGCCAACATGATGAGTCAGAAAAAAAAGAAAAAATAATTTATTATTTCAGCAAGAAGTTCACTGAATGCGAGATAAGATATTCGCCAATCGAGAAATTGTGTTGCGCTTTGGTATGGAATACTCGAAGGTTGAGGCAGTACATGTTATACCATACAACTTGGTTGATTTCAAAATTAGATCCTCTTAAGTTCATGATGGGGTCGACTGATAAACCTTTGATCCTGTAGTTAAACATTATTTGTCCAACACTTCAATTTTAATGCCACCAAATCCTGATAAACCTTTGATCCTATACTTAGTCGTATTTGAAACTCTATTTGGATGTGTACTGGGCTAACATGATGAGTAAGAAAAAAAAAAGAGCAATTTATTATCTCAACAAGAAGTTCACTGAATGAGTGATAAAATATTTACCAATCTAGAAATTGTGTTGCGCTTTGGTATGGAATACTCGAAGGTTGAGGCATTACATGTTATACCATACAACTTGGTTGATTTCAAAATTGGATCTTCTTAAGGTCATGATGGGGTCAACTGATAAACCTTTGATCCTGTAGTTAAACATTACTTGTCCAACGCTCCAATTTTAATGCCACCAAATCCTGATAAACTTTTGATCATGTACTTAGTCGTATTTGAACACTCTATTTGGATACGTACTGGGCCAACATGATGAGTCAGGAAAAAAAGAAAGAGCAATTTATTATCTCAGCAAGAAGTTCACTGAATGTGAGATAATATATTCGCCAATCAAGAAATTGTGTTGCGCTTTGGTATGGAATACTCGAAGGTTGAGGCAGTACATGTTATACCATACAACTTGGTTGATTTCAAAATTGGATCCTCTTAAGTTCATGATGGGGCCGACTGATAAACCTTTGATCCTGTACTTAGTCGTATTCAAAAACTTTATGGGATGCGTATTGGGCTAACATAATGAGTTAAGAAAAAAAAGAAAGAGCAATTTATTATCTGAGCAAGAAGTTCACTGAATGCGAGATAAGATATTCGCCAATCGAGAAATTATGTTGCGCTTTAGTCTGGACTACTCGAATGTTGAGGAAGTACATGTTATACCATTCAACTTGGTTGATATCAAAATTGGATCCTCTTAAGTTCATGATGGGGTTAACTGCATTAGATGGAAGAATGGCTAGATGGCAAATGCTGCTCTCTAAATTCGACATAGTCTATGTGAGTCAAACGACAATACAAGGGAGTGTAATAACAGATTTTCTAGCTAGCAGAGCTCTTGAAATTATGAGCCATTAGATTTAGATTTCCCAAATAAAGATCTAATGTGTGTTACAACCACAGAAGAAGAAATTTTAGAAAGGCATCCATGGAAAATGAATTTTGATAGATCTTCAAATGCCACTAGTAAAGGAATTGGGGCAGTTTTGGTATCCCCAAAAGGAGATCATTACCCTATCACAAGAAAACTTGACTTCAATTACACAAATAACATGGCGGAATATGAAGCATGTATCATGGGTCTCCGTGCAACTATAGAACGCAAGATCCAGGTTCTAGAGGTGCATGGAGATTCTGCATTGGTAATTTATCATCACAAGGGTGAATAGGAAATGAGAGACTCTAAGTTGATTGATTATTGAAAGTTAGTTCTCGAGTTAATTAAAGAATTTGAAAACATCACCTTCCATTATCTCCCGCGAGAAGAAAATCAAATGGTTGATGCTTTGGTTACCCTTACCTCCATGATTACGGTCAATAAACAAGAAGATATGAAGCCCATTCAGATGAGCATCTATGAGGTTCCTACTCATTGCTACAATATTGAAGGGGAAGAAAAGGATAATCATCCTTGGTACAAGGAAATATTGCAGTACATAAAAGACCGCAAGTACCTTGAGCAAGCCATTAAGAATGATAAAAGGATGTTGAGAAGGCTCATAATTGATTACGTCCTTAATGGGGGTATTCTATACAAAAAGAGAAAGGATCGGGTTTTGTTGAGGTGTGTTAACATTTTTTAGGCTCAAAAAATTCTAGAAGAAGTTCATGAGGGCGTTTGTGGAATGCATGCCAATGATTTTATAATGGCCAGGCAGATCATGAGATTTGGATATTATTGGTCAACCATGGAAGGAGATTACATTAGATATGCTAAGAAATGTCACAAATGCCAAATTTATGGAGACAAAATTCATGCACCTCCTTCATCTCTTCATGTTATGACTTCCCCATGGCCTTTTTCTATGTGGGGCATGGATGTCATTGGGCCAATTTCATCGAAGGCTTCTAATGGGCTTAGATTCATTTTTTTGGTCATCGATTACTTCACTAAATGGGTAGAAGCTACTTTCTATGTTAATGTTACGAAATTAGCGATCAGTAAATTCTTGAAGAAAGAAATCATATGTCGGTATGGAATGATAGAAAAAAATCATATTCGATAAGTCTTTGAACTTGAACAATAGCACAATAGCAGAGGTCTGTTTAAGATCAAGCATCATAATTCAACACCGCATCGCCTGAAAATGAATGGGGCAGTGGATGCAGCTAATAAGAACATCAAAAAATTGTTGGGAAAATGACAAAGACCTACAAAGATTGGCATGAGAAGTTATCATTTTCTCTCTATGCCTATAGAATGTTTGTGAGAACTTCTATTGGGGCAATGTCGTTCTCATTAGTATATGGAATGGAGACAGTTTTACCCATTGAAGTCGAGATTTCTTCACTCTGAGTCTTATCAGAAGTAAAGTTAGATGAAGCGGAATGGATGCCCTCAAGATATGACTAACTAAACTTGATGGAGGAAAAGAGATGGAAAGCCATCCGACATGGTCAATTGTACCAAAAACGAATGATGAGGGCTTATGACAAAAAGGTTCACCTTAGGGAATTCCATTAGTGAGATCTAGTTTTGAAAAAGATTCTTCTTATACAAAAGGAATTCCGAGGGAAATGGATACCAATTGCAAAGGCCCATATGTTATAAAGAAAACCTTTTTTGGAGAAGCTTTATTTCTAATTGAGATGGATGGCAAGGATTTGTCAAATCCTGTGAACTCAGATTCAGTGAAAAAATACTTTGCCAAAAAAAAACAAAAGTTCGAGTTGAAAACATGAAAGGGCAGCTTAAACTAGCACAAGAAGAAGAAGAAGAAGAAGAAGAAAACAAAAAAGAGGGAGGGGCCGAGATGAAAATCCACAAAGGGCATCTCGAAGCCTAAAGGAGATTTGAGTCGAAAACTCGAAAGGGTGGCTCAAATTTGGACCAAAATATTGGGCATGAAATTGTCTTCTCTCTCAAAAGTAACAAGATGGAGAGACGTTACATCTTGGGCATCGACGAAGTACAACAATTTCCATGGGTACACATCAAGCTCAAAATGGTTCTCGTCAAGTTTCCTCGAAGAAATTCATACGTTGATATTTGGGGCATCTAGTTGTATTCCTTTTTATTCACCTTTGCATCTTTTGACTAACGTTTGCCAATATTTTCTATTTTGACCAATGTTTGTAATCTTTGGTCATTATTTAATCAAACCCACTTTTTGAGTAATATTGATATTCTTGACCAATGTTTGTTATCATTTATTCTCATTTAAGCCTTATCTTCAATAACTTCAATTTTATCCATGTTCAAGGCATTCTTTGCATTGAAATAATGGTTAGTTGACTAGACAATATAAGGAATAAAAGGATTTCTGCATACTGTAGAAAATTTCTAAAAAGTATAGAGACCTGAAACAAGACTACCAATTGGAATTAACCAAATCCGAGGTTCAAAAGGACCCTAAAACAGTGGCTCAGAGTATGACTGTCTTTTGGATTTCATGTTGAGGACACCAGACTTGAAAAGAAGACATGGTGATATATCACTTAGGCAAATGATGAACAATGTGGATCTAAGGATCAAAACAGAAAATCATTCTAAAATATGACATTTTTGCATGCATATCAACATCATTCATGTACATTTAGACAGAAGTATTTGATTCACTCAGATCATGACATCCTAATTGCATGGCCTAGATAGAGGCTCACAAGACAGATTCTATAAGTCATATCCCTAGAGAATGATGTGACAGAACAACAACTTCTATATCCTTAAAATGGTAGAAGGGTGGAGTAAAACAAGTAGCAGATCTCAATCTCCATGGAAGTTATAGTGGAATGAAGTGAAGCCATACCAAATCCTAGAGTTCAAGAGGGAAAGACTAAAGCCGTTAGATCTTACACCCTAAAACTGAAGAGGGATAGGTTAAAGTCGTAATGGCGGACCTAACACTCTAAAATCGAAGAGGGAAAGATTAATCGTAACGGCTGATGTTATAAGCTAAAATCGAAGAGGAGTAGGTTAAAGTCGTAATGGTGGATCTAACACCCTAAAATCTAAGGCGAAAAGATTAAATCCGTAATGACGAATCTTACACCTTAAAATTGAAGAGGGATAGGTAAAAGCTACGACAGTGGACCTAACACCCTAAAATCAAAGAGGAAAAGATTAAAGTCGCCACGGTAGATCTTACACCCTAAAATCGAAGAGGAATAAATTAAAGCCACAACGACAGATTTAACACCCTAAAACCAAAAAGAGAAAGATTGAAGTTACAACGGCGAATCTTTTTATTATCATTTATATTAAGTTGTTTATTTTGACATTTAATTTATTGATTTTTTGTTTATTTATTTATTTGTCATTTATTTTCACGCCTAATCTCAATTAATTTTATTGGTTATATTTTTTTGTTTATTTTAGCATTTAATTTTTATTTTTATTTATTTTTTATTTATCTTATTGTTATTTATTTTCATGTCATTTTATTGTTATCTCTTTTATTATTTTTTATTTATTGCAATTATCTTGTTTGATTATTTATCTATTTATCATTAAATTTTATGTTTTTTTTATTTAATTACATGTTGATTAATCCTTAATTTAATTATGTTAGATATTTTTATGATTGAATTTTATAGATTTATTCCTTGATATTTTTATTTATTTATATGCCATATTTTTTTCTTTTAAATTAATTATATGACTTATTGTATTTTTTACTTAATTATTTTAGAGTTTTCATAATAATGTTTTATATTTATTGTTGTTTATACTATTAATTAATTAATTAATATTTATTGTCATTATTACTATGATTATATTGTGATTTTATTTACTCCTATTTTTTTTTGTGTTATTAATTGTATTTGATTGTCTTTATTTAATTATTTATATTCATGTATTTTTATTATTTTGTCATTATAATTGTAAATTATGTACATACTCATTCATTTATTTTTGCATGACATTTTAATTCTTTTTAAAAATACATAAACTGTTGTTAAAAAAATCAATGCAATATTCCTTATTTCGAGAATTTGAGAGAATCATGCCCTAACTCACTGGTATGGTTTTTTCTTTGAACCGAGATAATCGAATATCCTATTTAAACTTAAAAAAAAAGTAAGAGATTTTGAGATAATAATTAGAAATACTCGTTATTTTTCGAAAATTCTAATTGTTGTGTCTTAACTTACTAGACGCGACTTTTTTTCTCGATTAACTCAAAATAACGAGCTTTCTTCGTAAAATTTAATTTTTAAAATAAACATGTCGTTCATGCATTTAAGGATCACAATTTAATTTTTTCTTGAGCTTTTTTTAATTTTCAACAATTAAGACATTAAATAATCGACTAGGTACCAATATTGAGCGTGTGAGGGTGTTAATCCTTCCTTATGCATAACCAACTCCCGAACCCGTTTTATGGTTTCGAAGACCTAAATTGTTATTTTAATGATTTTAAAATTTTTAAGGTGGTTTAATCACATCTATTTAAAAAAAGTTGGTGACGACTCCATTTTCGATTTCCAAATATAAGCCAAGACTTTTTTAAAAAAAATGGGTTCAACATAGAGTATAAAAACTCACCTAGCATCCTTTGTCCTCGCCAGCTTAGCTAGTCCAAACGCCAGAGCCTCTTCATCCTGGAAGCTAAGAATGACAACAATATGTATCGATTAAATCAATTATATTCAAACCTCAAAACCAAAACTTTAGTATCATTCAAAGCTCAAAGCTTCTCAGAGATTTCAAAAATCCTTACTCCCCTTTCTAATTTTTTAATACAAAAAGACATAAAGACTTACATGTTCCTTGGATTCTGTACTTCCTAAATTCAATCCTCACAATCATTGCCCCATGCAGCGTTTTCTTAAATTTTCTCTCCTTTGGATCAATTGAAGAAGACGATGGAGAAGGAAGGAAAGAAAAACAGAGATGAGCATAATTCTGCCTTCAAAAAGATCCCTCACTCACTTATATATAACCCTCCTGACGTATGGTTCAAAGCCCCAAGTAACCATCCCTTGAAAATCATTTTGTCTACCACTAAAGAACCAACTCGTTCCAACGTAATTGAACCAGAATTGGTTCCCAACTAATTATCAATCAACCACCAAAATTTTCCAAGTTTACCATTGGAGCCCACTGTCTCACCAACTTATTCAATTTACTCCCAAATCTCCTATAAATTCGGGCCTCTAATAAAAATCGAGTGTGATAATAACTCACAAGTGCGTACATGTAACACCCTATATTCGGCTTGCTTGTCGAGTTCGAATACTAGGACTCCACACCATCGTCTCGCATCATGTTCATCTCATATCGGCATATTAGTACACATGCAACCCCTTTTTTCAATCACTACTATAATGTTCATACATATTACAAGTCATACATTCACATTATTATTGATAATTCATGTAAAGTATTCATTAAATAGCATAAAATGGGTATTAAGCATGCATTAGGACCACTTAGCAAATTTTCCCAACACAGTCACGTATGTATCAATAATAAATATGAAGTATCGATAATTCTCTTAAGTGGTATCAATACCGCTTGAAAAATCGATACCAAACTAGCTTATTGTTTATCGAATTAAAACCCATATATTGAAAATCATTGGTACCTCAAGACAGGTATTGATAATTTCACCCTGAGTATCGATACTCGTAGTAAAATATCGATACTAACAAATGAAACTTACTTCTACACTTCGAAAATTGTAGAAGTATCGTTTTTAAAACCCGAATATCGATACCTCTGTTTTAGACCTTAAAAATACATCATATATCAGCATAATAACCATACTAGACAAGTCCTAAACCTCATGCAATAAATACCTCATAAAATAAACATAAAGACATCTCTAATGACAGTCCAAAACACCATATTTAAAGTTCATAAATCACCAAACATAATAGGCATGCAAACAACTAAAAAACCTTAGCAAAAACCGATATAAAATCTACCACATTGGCCTATCACATTACATTTATTCCCCAAACATAAATAAACTTATAACACCTACTAATAGAAGGTAAAATAATCGGCTTGGCTTGGATCACACCTCAAGACCACACCTTTCATACCGGCACTATGTATCTGCAATGATTAAAATGGGAGTGGGTGAGTTTAACAAGCTTAGTGAATGTTCAGAATAACCACTACGCACACAAGTCGTCATGCATTAACCAAACAACATATAGCATTTTCAAAACATATTTAACTTAGTGTCATATTTTACATATTTCTTTATCTTTCATGCATTCTTTTACACATTAATTGTACGAATATTTAAGCATATTTCGTAACATATTAATCACATATATTCACAATTTATGACAATTTGGCTCTTGAGATTATGAAATATAAAGTGGATTATATCACCACACACTGGATACATAGATCTCTAAACACACCAAATATGACTCATAGAGTCGAATATGTCTTATAAGTGAAGCATGTAGCTAACACTCTCCAAACACACAACACATACATATCCCAATGAATGGAACGTAGCTCGCATTCCCTTATCTCTCGGAAAACTATCCCTAGGTCTCAACGCCCCATATAACACAACACAAAGGTGAGTACTCATAATCCTATGACATGTCAATTATATCCAACGGTTTCACAGTAACGCGATTAGTGCGACTCGAACCCAAGCCACATCTGAGATAATGAACACCCTTAATCATCTGGCCAACACACAGAATTCTATTTTTTTTTCATTCTTAATTTAAGAAAGACAATAGAAGGGAGGATTTCGTAAATGTGAACCGTGTTCTTAGGAAAACAAATTCCTTGAAATTAAAGAAAACTTATTAGTTGGATTTGAACTAAAAATAAGTTTGTTCCAAAAACAATAGAATTAAGTGCAATCAAGAAGGGGGGGAAGTTGGGAAATTTCAACAAATTGCTACCCATTGTTGAATAAATCCAAATTCCTAAAAACTTGGCAATACCAACTTTTTATTCTGGCTTTTGTCTGTTTCTTTATTTTTGTATTTGACATTAGCTTTTTCAAGAAATTAATTTTTATGGTCCCCAATTCACATTTGAATCCACAATTTTACATATTTATATTCATATACGTGTTTGCTTAAGAACTTTTTTATTTAATTATGTATTTGCTTAAATTTTTAATATAAAAAAATAAGAGAAAAGATTGTATAAAATTATGATTTCATGTCATCTTTATTCCTTCCCAATATGAAAATGATAAATCATATTTTTTTCTCCTAATTTTCAGCTTTTTTTAATTGAATTTAAATTTTTTCAAGAGAAAAAAATTAAAATTAAAAAAAAATATAAATTATCATTCTTCCATTAAAAAAATAGAGATAACATCAAATTAGAGTTTCGTACAATTTCTTTTTAAAAAATAAAACGATAGGTATAGGAATTTGGATTGATTTGAAATAGGTGGAAAATTAGGTTGATTGCAATTAAGAAAGGTGATTTCATATTGAGAAAGCTGACGTCTAAAGGCTTTGGATGGACCATATATCTGGCAGACAGTATATCCACCAAACTTATACATACATACATACATACATACACCCTTTTCTTTTCTTTTAAATACAAATTCAAATTCCTTGGAAAATGTAAATTTATATCACATTCGAGATTTGTAATTATTTTTCTCAATAATATTAATTTTTAATATTTAAATTTTTATTTTTTTTTTAAAATGTAATGTGTCTTATTATTATATTCATTCACTTATTGGTAATTTATATATTAATTTTGATTATGATTTTTATAATATTGAAATTTTAAAATAAATGAATAGAAAAATGTAACATGATTTCTCGCTTTAATATTTAGAATGAATTATATATGATTGAGATAAAGTTTTAATGATCTAATAAATATTTAGATACCAATATCAAAAATCAAGATCTTCGGTCCCACCAATTGCATTGAAAAGAAATTAATATTAAATTACTTAAAATTGTATTTTCTTAAATGATAATTTTTTTATTATAGACCCAAAAAAGTATTATTACCTTTTTGAAGTTCATAAGTAAATTATATGTAAAATATAAATAGTAAATAATATATGTTACATCAATTGAAAACTGAATCAAGTCAATAAATGTACATTAAATTGAAAAGTAAAATATATAACTTTTGCGCATAATAAAATTCAAATATGTATACTTAAAATCCAAAAATTTCAAACATTTTCAGTACCATCCCACCTTGATTGGTTAGTATCTAATATTTTAGGTTTTTATGGGTTAAGTTAATTATTTATGATATATGCATGGTATATATTAATGATCACCAACTCGAAATTTAAATAACATTTGAGTCACCATCTCATGACTTGGATGGGTCCTACCAGATGGACATATACGAGGCATACAACAAGAGGATAGCAAGGGAAGCTCGCGGAATCAGCTTGCACGAGTAGAGAGAAGTTCATGGTCTCAATTCACATATACTCAAAGAGTTCACATGTGAGGAGACGCGAGGTCTAGCAGGTGATCCAGAATGGTACAGTTGTCTAGCATGCTCGAGGGCCGCTCAGAATGTCAGTCCATGATACACGAGACCATGCTCGAGGGTCAAGTTCATGAGCATTAGAGTCTAATCATAAACAGTAATAATATGTATAAATACTCAAATATTTCTTTTAATGATACACGAAAAAATTACTCAACAAAATCGAATAAAAGAATAAAAGTTTCAATTCAACCCAACCAACTAATCAACCCAACTTATTTTTTCTTAAAATATGAATTTAACCTAAATGATATATTCATTTTTAGAAAAAATGTGATTCCTACAACAATAGATTAATTGTATATCATAAGAATGGGGTTAGGTAAACTGTTTTCTCTTGATTGATTGAAATGTGATTCCTTCGTTTTCTAAATTGAATTGATGAATGTGTAGTTGTTGAGATTTATTTATTTATCTTTTTGTGAGTTTCAAATAGCATTGCCGTCATCAACCATCATCTTCTTCATAATCATAAATATTTTATCAAGTTTTTCAAGAGTTTGGTAGGATTGCTTCATCAACTTAACTAAGATTCCATTGTTTTGAACGCTTAATTTCAATATCTAAAATTTAGTGCTTGTTCCAAATTTAAATTGATTGAAATGTGCATTTTTTTCAAAACAATTTCAATTATTTCATCCATAAAAATCTAATTGTGGAATTATTAATCATTTATTAGCTTAATAGTGAGCTTAGCCTTTGGAATTTTGAAATTCCATTTTAGAGTTGTTTGCGATTTTTTTTAAAATTTTATTTTGATTTACATTCATCATAAACGGGTTTTTATCTAGATTTGTTTTTATTTAAGTTTATATATATATATGTTATTAATTCTTAATTCGATTGGCATACATATTGTTATCAATGCAGGAGGACGTGGGTTCAAGTGAGTTAAAGCACATTATCTTTCTATTCATGAGTTGAGAAAGGACTATTGGTAGTTCGAGATTCTTCAAAAAATATATATAATATTATAATTATCAATTTAATTATACATTGTAGTGATTGATTTTAGTTATAATTATTTATAATTGAAAATTGCTCATAACTTTTTCAAAAGAATAAAATATTAAAGTAAAAAAATGCAATCTAGTCTATGTATTATAAAACTAAGTAATTTGATTTTTTATGATTGATATTGTTGAAAAAAATTAGAATTGATAACATGGTTAATAATATAAAACAATATTAATTATTAGGGTAAATTACATTTGTAGTGATCCAATTATTAGTAAATTTCTTTTTTGGTCACCAACCATTAAATGGTTAATGGAAGATGACATGTCAGCTTTTAAAATTGGCATAATAATAATCTTAACACTTAACATTATATATTGTGTTAAGTTAATCTTGATTCTAAAAAGCTTAACCCTCAACTTTACACTTTGTGTAATTTGATTTTTTTTCTATTTTGCTTTTCTTTGTGATCCTTTCCTCTAAAAAGCTAAAAGAATAAATTTATTATTTAAATTTGATCCGAAATATACCAAAAATAGAAACACCCAAAAATCCAAGACAATAATTTTCACTTTTCTCATTTTTTTTAAAAATTAATCATCAATATCAAGAATAAAAGTAAAACTACAAAAAAAAAGATCAAATTATGTAATGTGTAAATATTGAAGTTTTTTTTTTTGTTGGAATAAAGATTAAATTGACATAATGTATAAATATTGAAGGTTAAAATTGTTATTATATCAATTTTAAAAGTTGTCTAGTTATCTTTTTGTTAATATTTTAACTGCTAGTGACCAAAATAGAAAATTTTGAATAATTGAGTGAGACAAAAATTATTGCTAATAGTTAGAATGATTAATTTATAAAGTTTGAAATTTGATGGTACATAATTGAATTAATTACAACAAAAAGATATTTTTCTTATTAAAAGCAGATGCATTGTGAGATTTCAATTCATATTCAACGTTTAAAGGTTTTTTCATTAACGATGCATTTAATAGCAACAATGTATAGGAATATAAAAGTAAATTCTACCATAACATATAAAAAAAGTTTAATTATATTTTAATTTTTTGGTGAATTATAATAATAGGGTAAAGCCCAAACAATTAATGTAATTAATGCGATTCGAATCCAAACCACACTTGAGACGATAAATATATTTGATCATCAGGTCATAATATAAGATTCAAATTATATTTTAATTGTATTGTTTTTAACAAAAAGATAATAAAATTGAAAAAATCCACTGCAAATATTTAAAATACAAAAAGAAAATATTTATTGTCTTTATCAAAGTTGAATAATATATATTTATATTTGATGAAATATAAGTGTAAAATATAAGATGCAATAGGTTTGAAGGTGGCAAGAGTAATGTTTGAAGAGTCAAGAACTAATTTCTCTCTTGATAATATATCCCATCTATAGAGAAAGTGAGAAAGCTTATATAAATAGGGTAGAACAGATGTCACGTGTTGAGGTCTCATTGGTAGCAATGTCGCATTTTGTCTCCTTGCAGAGATGATGATGTGATATTATAGGGAAGCTTGGTGATCAATGGGTGTGAGGTTCTATACACTCTTGGTGAGGGTGATTTCCATCAGAGGTTTATTTTGTGTGAGATTCATTTAGCCGTAATTTTATATTGAAACTTTGCTAATTCACTAAAAGGTGACGCATGTAATCAACAGGTAAATGGTATAATAGTATCATCAATGCATCAAATAAAAAAATTAACAATCTTTAATTTTAAAAAAAGTATAAAGGAAAATGCAAAAGATAAAATTGGAAATATGACAAAGAAGTTAAAGACATTAATTGCAATTAAACTAATTGGGGGGACAAAAGTCAAAATCAGGGACAGTTTTCAGTACCCCACTAACATTAAGTGTACCCACTTCACAAATAAAACAAACTTAAAGTAGGCTAACCACATCACCCAACTTAAAAGCTACCCTCATTTCTCAAAATTACTCATTTATGTTACTTGAATTTATTTACATTAATAACTAAAATTATTTGCATTCAAAGTTTTATGGTTGGTGATTAAGGAAATGAATGATATAATGATATACCATTTGACAATTAGTGGTCATGGGTCAACAACATTTGACAATTTGAGTTGAATGTTTTGTAATTAATTTTTTAGAAATAATAATATTAAAATTGAGTGTCGACAATGAGGAAATATTGTAAATCGACAATGAAGAAATATTGTAAAGAAAACGAAACAAAAAAAATACAAAAATTTTACGTGAAAATCTTTTCGAGAAAAAAATCACGGGCAGAGGAAAAGAAAATTCACTAATATTAAATTCGAATGATTATAGATTGAAAAATCTTATTCTAATCAATCTCTAATAAAAGTAATGTTGTAAAATCGAAATACCTTATTCTAAACAAAATCAAATAGTAAAAATATATTTCTATACGAATTTGAATAACACAACTCTAATAAATAAATTATTTTATTTAGACGTAATACAAGTGAAACAAATTACTTTCACCTACGAACATGAATGCATGGAATATAAAGGTTTTATGTAAGTGTCAATTTGCAAAAAAAGAAACGGTTGCATTGTTTTTAAGAACTTTTGGGTGACAAAATTCTACACTTAATTGCTCCTAATTGCGCCTTTCTTCATGCTTTCACTCCCACACCACCATTTCAAACTTCCTTTTGATTTTTATTTTATATGGCTCTTGTCTTTCTTTTGTCGTCTTTTGAATATCTTTAAATATATTTTTGCAATATCATATTTTTTTAATGTAAATATGGGTAAACAATATTATTAGTTATTAAATTATGGATAAGTTTTTATTTTAGTCATTTAATTAAAAAAGTTACAATTTGGTCACTGAATTACTAAAAAATTTTCATTTAAGTACTGGGTTATTAAATTCGATGCTATATGGTTTTTTCTATTCGCGCTACTTACACCATTCGAGAGCTCTCTTTCTCTCTCTTCTACAATTAAGTTTTTTCATGAAACAATTTTGAACGTCATAAATCTGCGAACCAAAATTCAAACTTTTTCTTTCTCCAATCTCCAACATGATTTTTCGATCAACTTGGATCCAAGACATGTTTTTCTATTTGTTGATGGGTATTGATCCACTATAGCGATCGTTAAATCGTCGCTTGAAGCTTGCTAGCAGAACTTTTTTTTTAAAGAAAAAAAACTTACATCTGATGACTTAAAAACTTTTGAATAGTTTAGTGAGCAAATTATAACTTTTTTTTTAGTTAAGTGATCAAAACAGAAATTTACCCATAAATTAGTGACTAATGATGTATTTACCCTAACAATTTCTATATGTGTAAAAGTAAATATAATTAATATGCATAGAAAATACATAAATATGTTTTTTTTAATATACTGGTGTGATTAAATGGTAATATCTGTTCATAGTTTTTTAATCTTTTGACAAGGCACACACATTGCACACACAAATGCTCGAATCCGGTTCTTCTAGGATGAACATCATCTTTTTTTTTGCTGGAACCACTCGTTGAGTTCATAAAAATATTAAATTATGGGTGTTAACATTTTATATAACAAATTATAAAAAGTTTTGATATAACAATGAAATATTACTTTAGTTTAGCTTATAAAATTATTGAGTTAATTTGTTTTTTGGTTATCTGGAGTGAGATTATAGAAGAAAGATTGAATGAGATAATTGTGTATTATTAGAGGGAGCAATAATTCACCTTCCCAACCTAACCAAGTTGTTTCTCATTCAATGCTTATCACATGAACTTTGTTGCCTATCATTGAAAGGGATTTTTATTTCTATTTCTTCAACTTATAATTTATCTTTTTGGTAATAATAAGAGGTTACAACCAAATGAGGGGTGTGGTTTGGAATATTCTTCAATTTTTTATTTTTTATTATTTAATTTTGATATTCGGATTATTTCATTTTAAGTTATTTTAATTTTTAAATTATCATGTTTTACAATAGAACAAAGGAATTGAAATGCACTTTTTGACACTAAAACTATGGGTTAATTTAATCGTTTTTTTTTAATTAGTATAAAAATTAAATTTAAATTCGATCATGAAAATTGAATTTATTTTATTAAATTTAAATGAGTTTAATTAAATAATTTTGAACAACTTAATTTCATCTTAAATTAAAAATAAAATTGAAGTCTCGAATTTCAAATTCAACTCCTAGAAGTAAATTTTACCGCATCTAGAAAGGTGGAATCTGGTACAAGATTAAAACTTAAAAAGGATAAATTGCATCCAAGGTCACTAAACAATTAGTAATTTTACTTTTGGTCATTCAACTTCAAAGAATTAAAAAATAATCATTGAATTATTCAAAAGTTTTCATTTAGATACTTGGGATGTTAAAATCGTTGTTGTATGATTTTCTCTTTTCCCATTGTCTACTTCAGTTGAAAGCTCTCCCTTCCTTTCTCTTCCATAGATCAATTTTTTTCATGTAATAGCTTTGAACATCATGAATCTGGAAAAAAAAAATTTAAATGGCTTTCTTCTTCGATCTCTGACATCGATAATCAAAATCAATTTGGATTTAAAATATATTTCTCTACTTGTTAATTGGTTGTCGAAGCGTTAATTGAAACTCACTAGTAAGACCATTTTTAAAAAAAAAAACCTCAATCAATTGATCTAAATATTTTTTTAAATAGATTAATTACTTAAATAAAAACTTTGAAATAATTAAGGTTTAGAATTTTTCAACGGTGTTTCCACGCGCTTCAACGGTGGTCTTGTGTGAAACCATCTTTTAAGAAATTTCTGTGTTTGATTGTTATTGTTGCTCTAGATGTTATAGGTTATTATGGCAACAAAAATATAGATTAGTATGAGAAAGAATATTTTATGCTTATGGTCAGCGTAAAATGAGAAAAAAAAATAGTAGAAAGATTTATTATACAAATACATATTTATTATCTAAATATAAAGTTATTTAAATATAACCCATATTAACTATAATAATTAAAATTAATACTTAATTATATTAAATAAGAATCTTCCTTATTATGTTGATTTGGAGAAATGAGAATCTTCCTTTATTTGATTACATCAGAAAAGGGGACGGCAGCTTCCAGGTTTCAGAAAGTTTTATAGGCAACAATTCAACCATGCAAACCTACCAACGTTGAATAAAAGCACTAATAAGAAACCCCAATCACAATCCCACCTCATATATTTAAGTATCCCAAAGTTCAAATTTTCCTTCATGTTCATCTACTTTCATCACCACCATGAAGGTGAACCGGCTTTGCTTCATTTTACCTGCTGATTTTAATGAAATTGCTCCCTTGGACTACCCCCCAATGGAAAAACCTGTTCAAAAGGAGGTGAAGAAGCACCCATACCGTGATTGTGGGGCTCATTTTCTTGGTTTCATCGGGGATTCCCTCCGCCGTTTCTATGGCTCCACACGCCTGCTTCATTGTTGTCATCAAGCTAACCCAAGGAGGCAGCAGTCGAGCGTTTTTCATGACCTGGAAGGGGTTCAGATGTCCGAGAAAGTTGGTGCAGAGAATCCAAGGATTTTCAGTTATGCCGAGCTTTACATAGGCTCTAAAGGATTCTGTCAAGATGAAATTCTTGGAAGTGGGGGTTTCGGGAGAGTTTATAAAGCTGCTTTACCCAGTGACGGAACTGTGGTTGCCGTCAAATGTTTGGCCGAGAAAGGGGAGAGGTTTGAGAAGACTTTTGCAGCTGAGCTGGTGGCGGTGGCTCATCTCCGCCATAGAAATCTTGTTCGGTTGAGGGGCTGGTGCGTTCATGAAGACCAGTTGCTCCTCGTCTATGACTACATGCCTAATCGAAGCCTCGACAGAGTACTCTTTAGAAGGCCCGAAAACACCGGGGCACCTTTAAACTGGGACCGCCGGAGGAAAATCGTTCGAGGTCTAGCGGCTGCACTGTTTTATCTCCATGAACAACTGGAGACTCAAATCATACACCGCGACGTAAAAACAAGCAACGTGATGCTCGACTCCCAGTACAATGCCCGGCTCGGTGACTTCGGCCTGGCACGGTGGCTTGAACATGAACTGGAGTACCAAATCAGGACACCAGCGACGAAACGACACCAATTCCGTTTAGTTGACACCACGAGGATCGGTGGCACAATTGGGTACCTCCCACCGGAGAGTTTCCAAAAACGAAGTGTGGTGACTACGAAGTCGGATGTTTTCAGCTTTGGGATTGTTGTTTTGGAGGTGGTTTCGGGCAGGCGAGCTGTTGATCTTACGTTTCCCGACGAGCAAATCATTTTACTTGATTGGATCCGAAGGTTGTCTGATGAAGAAAAGCTTTTACAAGCAGGGGACAGACGACTTGTAGATGGCTCCTACAAGCTTGCCGATATGGAGCGGTTCCTTCATATAGGACTCCTTTGCACGCTCAATAATCCATTGTTGAGGCCTAATATGAAATGGGTTGTTGAAGTTCTTTCCGGTAATATTTCCGGGAAGCTTCCGACTTTGCCATCATTTGAGTCCCACCCTTTATACATCTCACTCTCATCCTCATCCAATACTAGTGGAAGCAAGAGCACCACCAGTAGTCGGTTGTCCACTGCCACTGCCACCACCAGCAGCGTCAACATTACTGTCTCATTTGCTTCATCCGATTATGTGACTGCCACCGAAGAAACTATATATGAAACTGCTGAATTTGGAGTCAATGGTTCCGGTTTATCCACCAACAGCAGCCGTCGTCCGACCAACTTCTTTATGGTTGATACTCCAAGGGAAATACCCTTCAAGGAACTCATTGTCGCCACTGATAATTTCGCGGAATCACGAAGGGTGGCGGAGCTTGACTTCGGAACTGCCTACCAAGGTTTCCTTGACAACCGTCATCACATTCTTGTGAAGAGACTTGGCATGACCAAATGTCCTGCATTGCGAACAAGGTTTTCAAGTGAACTCCAAAACTTAGCGAGGCTCCGCCATCGTAATCTAGTTCAACTCCGTGGATGGTGTACCGAGCAAGGAGAGATGCTCGTTGTATATGATTACTCGGCAAATCAACTGTTGAGTCACCTCCTCTTTCACCGTAACAATATAACTGGCAGCTCTATTTTGCAATGGCGACATCGATACAACATTATCAAATCCCTTGCCTCTGCAATTCTTTATCTTCACGAGGAATGGGATGAACAAGTCATCCATAGGAACATTACCTCTTCAGCCATCATTCTTGATCCCGACATGAATCCACGGCTTAGTAGTTTTGCTCTGGCTGAGTTCTTGACAAGAAATGATCACGGCCATCACGCAGCTACCAACAAAAACAAATCAGTTCGTGGAATTTTCGGTTATATGTCACCTGAATATATAGAATCTGGAGAAGCAACACCAATGGCTGATGTTTATAGCTTTGGAGTGGTGGTGCTTGAGGTGGTCAGTGGATATATGGCAGCTGACTTTAGGCAGCCTGAGGTATTATTGGTGAAACGAGTACACAACTTTGAGACACGAAAAAGGCCATTTGAGGAACTGGTTGACATCAGGTTGAAGGAGGAATACAATACTGAAGAAGTTTTGAGACTGACAAAACTGGGAATCGCTTGCACACGATCTGACCCGAAATTAAGGCCCACCATGAGGCAGATAGTGAGCATACTTGATGGGAATGATAAAAGCTTCATGGAAGAATGGCAGAGGAAGGAGGGTAGTGAAGAATGGAAAGAGAGAAATGCTTGTTCTTTGTCACTTGTTAGAAGAATCCATGCTCTGGGATTACATTGAAACTCATACAGGAGAGGAAAGTTCTAGCATTCGTTTTCCACAACAATTTTCTTTTCGATTAATGTGTACCGTTAAAGATAGTTTGTGCTTTTGGATGTATCTATCTTAAACAATGAGATGAAATGTTGTATCTGTATAGATAGCTGTGGTTAGGAAGTTTCTATGTTCATAATCTAAGCCAGATTTGATTGATTCCAAGTACAATTTGCGAAGCTCGGATGGTAGCCATTCATGGCTACCAAACCGTTTCTTGCTATATCAAATGCTATGAACACATTCATGCTAATTACATCATAAATTCATTGCTTCAACAGGGCATCTCGAAATTGTATCATTTGAAAGAAAACTGCGAAGATATATATGACAAGATGCAGCAACAAAAGTCAACTAAGTACTTGGGATGTCTTAGGCATATGAACAAATCTTAATCTGACCTCATCCAGATTTATCCTGTAGCCCTTCCAAGTGTCATTAGGTCCCCGAATCAGGTAGTTCTTCATCACTTTCAATTCCGACCCAGTTGATAAAAGCAAAGAGGAACTCTCTGAAGCTGACTTTTCCATTTTTATCCCAGTCCATTTCTTCTGCATTTTTCCATGGGGAATTACCAAAAGAAAGATTAATATCATTGATAAAAGAAATTTCTGAGAAATTAATTAAAAGTTAAGTTGAGCTGGAGCTGAAGCTGAGATACTGAATCTAGTCTGAGTGACACGTGCAGGGGAGCGCTCCCATGGAGAAGCTTCATTTAGTGCCTTCATCATGTTTTTCTTGTTCAGTTTTCCATCACCATTCTTATCAAGAAACAAGAATGCTTCGACAATAGTATCAAAAGTGGCCTCAAGTTGCAGGGAATGCATCTTCAATGTCTGAAACATTCTCAATTTACGAGTAAAAACACTGATTAATACTGTCTGCAACATGCTGTGTTCTTAAATCTTAAACATAGGGAAAGAAACAAAAATAAGTTCATTTTGGATACATTATCAGGAGAGGAGGAAGGCTTCATTAGGAGATAGATGAGACATAGCAGCACAATAAACTCGTTAAATTGAATCCCTTCGCTCCTGTCAATGTCACATGAATGAAACAAATCTTCAACCTCCTCTTTTGTAAAGTGAAGTTGCAGTTTCTCCAAGCATCTGTTCAGTTCCTCACGATCAATAGTTCCATTAGAGTCTTCATCTAGAGAAAGAGAAAGCCATTTTTGTGGTAAAACTCAAAGATCAAAAAATCTTATAAAGAGCTTAAGATTAAACTACTTGTTGCAACCCACCATACTGCTCGAACACCCCTCTGAGGTTTCTCAATCCTTCCCTGAACTGAGGGAACCTCAAGATTATGCTGTCAATTGATTTGAAATTAGATTGTCCTGATGCACTTCTCTTCATTTCGATCATCTTCTTTTCAAGCTTTGAATCCAACTTCTTGTACTTGTTTGATGAACCGTAATTGCATAGCATGTCTCCTATTCTGCTGGATAAGGACTTCAGCGAAGGGCAAGGATGACATTTGCCTTAAGATAAGATATGGAAATCAGATGTCAATTGCATGCTCAATGTCGACATTTTTGCAGAAAGTGTTTCATACAATATATCTAAGTACATCTAATGATGACGAATTCTCCAGTCCAAACCATGTAACAAGTCCCTATACAAGACACATATGATAACTGCATAAATATAGAGCAAACCTGTTGGTGAAAGACCAAGAGACTGATCCTAGTTGCATACATCAGCACTCAGCAGTACTAATGGCAAAAGACCCTGGTGCTGATCCTAGAGCAAACCTATATGTATTTGCACTTTTGAGCCATTTCGATACCAACATCCATTTTTGGTTCCAAAATTCCTTCTCTAAAATATTGGCTAATAGAGTTGGTTATCAATGGACAGTCTTTCCATTTTGGAGGCTCTTCTTTTTCATAAAACTCCATGGAAGTAGTAAATTTACCTTGAATCACCAATGTCCTAATCCTGGATCAATCTCTTGTTAGCCATATCGATATTCACCTCGAAGATTAGCTTGACAAAATCAAGCATAAATCCACATTACAGCATGTCAATTGAATTCTGAATCAGGTTGATAATCAAGCTACAGAGCCACACAAATAAGTGAAAATTTTGAAGGAGTCCATTAATTTCCTAATAACTGATAAATCCTATACTTCACAGTTTAGACAGATAACTAGATTACTAGAACCCCACAACAGTATTCTTGATTACTAAGAATGCTAACAATTATACAAGTACAGAACTGTAAACAGTAATTAACAGCCAAAACAAAACCTACAAACACAAGTAAAAAATGGATGATATGAAAAATAAAACAAAAGGCTGTAGAATAACTCAATCCATGAGCCTCATGTATGCATAAACAAGAATTAGAAAAGAAAAAAAAAAGGATAACTCATAATCCAGAACTTCAATAACATTCAACTACATATTAGTTGCACAAAATATAAGTATAAAAAAGGGAAAGAAAGAAGAATCAAAGACATACCCATGGAAGCTTTAAGTTGATGATAATGAGTGTTGGAAGAGATAATGAGAAAAGAAGAGTTCTGAAGTCAACAAGGAATGATGGAAGGGAAAGCTGTAAGTAGTCCCACCAAGCTGAAAAGAAGAGAAGTGGTGGAGGTAGAGAATAGGGCAAAGAATAAGCAAAAAAAGGGAAAGGGAGAGTTTCACAAAGTGGAGAGTAGCATAAATCATGGCCTTTGACAACACATAATGCATATTTTTATTCTTTGTTTCAAATATCGTAACGGTAGAAGAAATAAATAAAAAGGCATAAATTCTGCTTCCCTTTGGACCGTTATCTCTCATGCCATGCCTTTCAGGGTCATCATTACTTTTCTCTTTTATATATATATCCTCCACCATTGTTAAGGTTACTCGATGATAGTGGATTAATACATCTATAATTAGATATGTTAAGAGTTATTATTATTGTTGACAAAATGATTTAAAAACATAATGACTTATCCAATTTTATAAAAAATAATTATTTTAGTATTTCATTTCATTTTTTTTTATCTTTTTAATATTTAAATTTACGATATTTATCAAATCATCCCAAAATGAATGAAAAATTAATTTTTGTTAATTTTATTGATGTGGCATATACATGGATTGTTATGTGGATGTCACCCATGTATATGCCACGTCGATAATTAGTTAATTTTTTTAAAATTTAAAATAATTATTAAAAAGTATAAAATATATAAAAATATTTTTTAATTTTTAAAAAATTAATTAATTGTTAATGTGATAATTCACGTGTATATCACATAAAAAATGTAAACAAATATTAATATTTCATACATTTTGGAATGATTTGATAAACAAAGAAAGATCAAGGATTAAAAAGAGACAAAAAATTAAATTGTGGACTAAAATGATTTTTTTTTTACAAAGTTGGAGGGTTGAAAAAGTATTATGCCTTTTATATGTTCTCTACTATTGTTAAGGTTACTTATGATAGTGGATTAATACATATAATTTATTATAAACTAAAAGAATTATAGAATGAAGAATAGAAAAATGAAATCATGATTCAACTTTCACTTAAATATCAAAAAGTTTATATATGCCCTCTATTTATATAGTCTTAATAGTATACGTTACAAAACTCTAATAAACATAATTAAAGTACTTTATAAATTTTTAGGGGTTACAAAAGTTACAAGAAAATGAATTCTTGAAGGTTATTGGAGTTATATAATATTTATTTTACAACAATATGGTCATTGAGGCTGTATAAATAGAGGCCATGTATAAACTTTTTTTCATATCCAAGTGAAAGTTGAATCATCCTTTCATCTTTTTTATTCTTCCCTTTTGGTTAATTCTATAATTTTTTTAGTTTATAATACGTTATACTAGCATGATTTTGCTTAAAGTTCTTGGTTTGAATCAAATTTAATTTCACTTTTGATTCAAGAACATGGATATTCCCATAATTTTGTTGGATCCAAGATCAATGGAGACATATGTGTCTTACAAATAGTGCTATAACACATACTATACTGAAAGAAAAAAAATATTTTTTCATTTGACCATAAGTGATGCTTATATTAATACCATATTGAGTAGTTCAAAACTTATCGAAGGTTCGAAAAGAGCTACAATTTTATTATCCAAAAGAACAAAAATTGTCAATGAAGCTTTATTTTCCACTAAGTCTAAAAAATTTTATTAAATATTAAAGATCATCATTTTAATGAATATCAATATAATGAAAAAAAACTATTGAATACATATAAATCCATTGATTAAGCATTTTTAAATTGGATAAATTAAAGAATTTTAAAATTTAAAATTTAGGATAAATCATTTCATTAATCACTCATAAAAAATTATTAATTTAGTCACTATTGTAAAAAATAAATTGACCAAATTAATCATTCCACGTTAAATTTAATGAAATGTTTTCATTTTTTAATTTATTTTTTATTTAATTTTTTCCTTCCTTAACACTTTCATTTTCTCCCTTCTAACCCAAATGATATCTTTAAAGGAGGTGGCAGCTAGGATTTCTGGGTTAGAAAATAGAAGTAAAGGTGAGTGTTTGATCGAATCAAGTCAAATTACATAAGGTGAAAAAAATCAAGTTAGTCTGGTTTACTAATCCAACTTCATCATCTTAGCTCAATTTAGTTTTTTTAATTTAATCAAGTGAAATAAAATTCGAGTTCAATGAGCTTGTTCGACCTAAAAAAATAAACATGTTAAAATAAAATCTTGTTACAATATAACTAATTACATATTAGAGTACATAAATTTAAAACTATATATATTTGCACACTCTTTCAAAGCAAAATAAGAAAAAAAATATAAGATGCTAGTATGATAAATTATTTGTAGTTTATTTGTTTAGAATCTTAAAATTATTATTTTGAATTTCTTTAAAAATATTTAAAAAAATTTATATATTCTTTAGATTTTTTAGAATTTCTTTTTTTTTTAATTTTTTATAATTTTTAAAAATTATAAATTTTTCTTTTTGCAATTTAAAGATTATTTTAATTTTTTTTATAACTTATTTTTATTGAAAAAACTAATTTATTTGTTTTCAAAATTGTCAAGAACCAAAAAAAATCTTACCCCAATATGTTATTTTAATTATTCAAATTTAACTCGACTCGAATTCAAATAAACTAAAAATTCAAATTTTTTTCAAATACTTAAATAAATTAATAAAAAGAATTATAACAAAAAAAATAATTAATAAAAAGAATCAATCTAATTAAACCGAGTACCAGACTTTCAATTTTTCCAAACTTGAATACATAATAACAAAGTACCAATGACAGAAGGTCGTCAGAAGCTATAATATTTTCTGCAAGTAATTGATTTATTTTTCTCAAATGTAAACCCAAAATCATATTTCGAAAATACTTAATTTAGAAGATGAAGTGAAGTGCATAGAAATCCAGTTCCATAACACCGTAAGCAACTTTTCCAATCACAAAGATGTTAGAGGCCACCTGCATGAACCAATTAAGCTAAATTCCACATTCTAAAAGAGATCTGCTTTAATAATATACATAGTTGATACAAGGGGGGGAAATGCATTTAGATTAACTAAACAAGGATTAAAACAGAAAGAAAATAATAATAATAATAATAATAATAAAAGAGAGAAGGTACCATTTCTAAGAAGGAAATGTCCTGCAACTCAACTAATATTAGGCATCCCCCATTCTATTTCTTGCCTTATATTGCCATCCAAGGGCAGAGGCTCTCCATTTCCAAACATGGGTCTTGGCCTCTTCTTCATAATACCAGCCTGTGAACCCAACGGGCTTCCACTCGAAGTCAAGCAGCTTTCCACGGAGCAATCACCGATCCGGCCCGGCATATTGGATGTTGTGTTGTTCTCTAAAACTACTGCAAGTTCAGACAAGGAAGGCAGTTTTATGTTATCATGAGAAGGGATCATCCCTTGACAATCATTGGAAACCTTAATAGCCAGTTCCGATAGTTCTTCTCTTGCAGCTTCCAGACCTGTAGAAGCAGCTTGATCGTTCAGAGCTTTGCAGGCTTTCTCAAGCATTGACTGTAGGTATTTGCTTTGTGCTTCAATCCGAAGTTGAAGGCGATGTTGTACCTGCCAACTGAAACCATTAGTACACACAAAAAGTTTATATCCTACAACGAAAAAGAACACCCCTTCAAGGTCACTGAATTTCAGTATCTGCATGTTGCTTTACAGGGCAATAATTAAGTATACAACCAAGGAAAACTGACGCTAACCAAAAGTCTAGGCAACTATAACCAACCTCCAACTGTTCATGCAGTCTTCGTTGCACTTCCATTTGCGCTCGTAGAGCTTCAGTTACCTGGTAACCACTGTTAGGAACATGAAATTCAGCATTCATCTGAGGACCAAGCAACAAGTGAAACTGTCAAACAAGAGGAAATATAACATACTCGTTCAGATCTTGCGCTATCATTCTTGACGAAGATGTTGTAGATGAACCAGTGTCCTGACTTTCTGCAACACAAGATGCTGAAACAACAATCACATATCCAATTATCAGTCGATTATAATTTATGAATAGGATAGCCTATCATCTGGCATCTATTAGTTGACAAGATAATTGTCAAGACTGTCTAGAAGAGAAATTCACATATAAAATAATTTTAGAAACAAAAGTTGGTATTTTTATAATAACCCCAAGACCTCACGTCTAAAAAGATCAAGTTAAAGTCCAAGATGAACAAATCAATAAATTCATATCAAAATAAATTTTATCAAAACCTCAAAAGCTTATGTCTTCAGTCTTCTTGAGTGTGGTTACTTCTCTTTGAAGTGTCGTAATAAACAGGGTGAATATATTAGAGGCCTTTCTTCAATGGTCTTTTCTTGGTAGAGTCAAAAAAGTGAAAGAATCATAAGTACATCAAAGGTACAAGACTTAAAAGGGTATAAGTTATCATATTTGTTATTAAATGCACAGGCTCTAAAGTAATAGTAATTTAAAGAGACTAAGACGCTTACCATCCTTAGAGTTATCAGTTGATTCCTTGCATGATTGCTTCCCCAGCCGATATTTCTGAAATATGGGGAAATGAGTGAAGGAAATAGAAAATTCAGATCATTAGAACTCCAAAATAGCTTAGTATGTAGACTCCCTTCCTCCCAACACAAATATGTGCGATATTAATGGGCACAGGAAATCAGATATTAAGCTTACTGAATATGGTAAATCATGTTTCAAATCGAGATCCATCTTTGACATGTAAAAGAGAGGGGGTGAAGACATGAAATCACCAATATAAAGTACAGAAAATCTTAATGATCATTGAAGAGATGGAAGTGATGACAAACCTGAAGATGTGATTTCAAGTGATAGAGGGTAAGGCCTTTTACTCCCATTGTTCTCATAATAGTCTTTGGGGTGGCTTCTGTAGTGCATATCAAGACAAAATAAGTTATCTACAACTTTTGAATAACAAAATGCAAGAGCATACAAGACATAACAGAAGGGCGCATGAACATTGACTCCTAAATGCCATTGTCAATCAGCTAGGTTTGGTTCACAAAAAAAAGAAGAAAACACTCTGGCATTCAAATAGAAAAGCATGCATGATCAAACTGGACAAGACATTATATTAAGCTATGACAGAGTTATGATTAGAGAAGTTCGGAAAATAATCATCTATATCTTTGGTAGAATATGAACCACGGTTGGACCTGGAAATTAAGCCCTGACTTCCAACTCAGAGCATACAAAGCCTGATAAACTTTTTCTCTCAGCAGTGATAAGCCTCACCGAAACATAAAGATGCCAGAAAGTTTAACAGTCAGACATTAGTTGCCTACGGATTTAGGTGGTTGCCAATTGGCCATCACGAAATCACCCATAGTTCTCTTAGGTTGTTATCCATATCTTACTACACTTTGCTCCCTCTATTCAAATGGGCAAATTAGTCCATATACGTTACAGCAAAGAGAAAATTGGTCCTTTATGTTAAAAATTTCATCCGTTTATACTATTAAAAACTGACATGATTGATGGAATAACCAAACAATGTCACGTGGTGTGCCACCTATACCTCTTGCTGATGTACAAAGATTAGCTGTTTTTAACCGTAGAAATTGATAGAATTTTTAATAGAAGAACCAATTTGCTCTTTGATTTAATATACATGGATTAAATTGCTCATTTTTTTTTAAGTAGAGGGAGCAAAATGCAGTCTAACTCCTAGTACAAGGACTTCCATTGTACTTTTACCTGCTACCATCTTGTCTGAAAATCACTCACAAAATCAACTATTTTTTATGGTGGTTCTCCAAATCTTTTGACCTCGCATACCAATGGGATTTCAGTTGTCCAAAAGCATCATTATTGCAATTTCATGCATACAGATTTCTTTAGCAATATCCTCAGAAATCCAATTTAGACACCAAAAATTGGACTAGAAATTCATTTAAAGAGACAAGTCCAAGCATTGCATCTAAACAGAACATTGCGTCTTCCAACAAGAAGGAAATAACATCGCGGTATCTTACAAGCTATGCTTAAACACCATAAAAAAAAAAAACTTGCTCCACAAGCCCTCTAACTTAATCATTAGGCAGAGTTTTTACACGAAAAGGAAAAAACACTAACACCAAGAATATTCTTCCCAGGCCAAGACAAAGTACCATACTTATACTAGTTTGTCTTCCAACAAAAGCAAGCTAAGTTGATGACCAAATTATTGACCAAAACAAGGCTTAATGAATCAACTAGTCAGTATCTATGTGTTTATATGCAAATGTAAGTTGTGTAAAAAAAATCAGCAAGAGGTCAAAAATATAGGATTGGCAGATATGATGAAGAGAGAAACAGCCAATAGCAATAAGGTAAAGTTCCTAGACAGTCACGATTCATTTTCAAATGATGTTAATGGAACCGATAGAGGTCATGATTCTAAACCATTGCAGTGATATTGTGTCTGCTTATTAATATTAAGTCATAGCTGATATGAAGAACACCCTAACAACATATCTTCTACATCCAAATAGGGCAAAAATATATATTTTCTGAACTGAGGGATTCATGTGTAGATAAAAACTAGAATTACCAAAATAATAATTGAAAACAAAAGCCCAAATCTCAAAAGCAAGACTAAAACAAAGAAACCAACCAAAAAACAACAACAAAATTCAGCTATCAATCCAAAAGATCCCGAAATGACCAAATCTCATCGCATGAACCCGCCATGTACTAAAGTGTTCCAAAATCCTAAACGTTCATTAACATATAACACATTATATAAATCCAAATGCTTAAGAAAAGGGGGGGGGGGTTGGGGAATCACATTTTTCAAGTTGAAAGCAAAAGCAAAGAGAAGCTATAAAGGGAAAAAACTGACTGTCAGGACCGCCAAGTTGAGTAACAGCATCGACAAAACGTTCATGGAGCTCGGCGGTCCATCGGAGTCGGGGCTTAGGATCGGTTGTTAAGACCAAACAAGCATCACCAGGCAAGTTTGTACCATCAAGCGAGCCTTGATAATCTCCCACCATTCCATCTAATGGTAACGACCGAATAGCCGAGTACATTTCTTCTGGAACCTTCTTCCCAGATAGAAAAAATGCAGAGGGAAAATTAATGGGGGTGAACGAGTGGAGCTCTTTTTGCGGGTCTCCGGTTCGGGTATGGAGCCCCGAAGTTAGAAGGAGAGAGAAAGAGGAAGAGGAAGGAGGAGAAGATGAGAAGAAAGAGAAAGAGAGAAAAGGGGAGTGAGTGAATATTGAGGCATGCAGAGGTTAAGACAGCGATGTGTTGTGTCATTGTCTTTGTTCTTTCGCTTTCATCTCTCTCTCCCATCCCATCTCTTTTAATTATTTATTTCATTTTCTTATTCATGCTATATAAATATTTTGTCATAAATAGTATTTCCATCTCATAAAATAATAGAACATAAAATATTTAATAACCTATCGATGAAATTTTTAAATTTCGCAAATAAAATTAAAAATAATAAAAAATGTTTTATAAAATATAATAAAATTTAAAAATATATAAAAATTGTCAAAAAAATAAAAATTATTTATATTGAAAGATATGTTTATAAATTTTATATATTAGATTGATGATTAAAATATTTATTATTCTTAATATAATTTAAGTTCGAATTATGTTAATTTTAATTTTGCAAAAAAAAATGTTTGTTGGGTTGGGATGAAAATTTTGCTTCAGGTTTTTGTGTAAATGACAAAAATAGGGCTAAGTTTTGATTAAGACTTTTAGGGTTCAATTGCCATGAAATTAAATCTGCAATTATATTATAATATTTTTTATGAAGTTGCATGTGATTTTAAAATAGTTTAATACCTAATTAGATTTTTAAATTAATTTTGAAGTAAACTGTTCAAGTTAATCAAATTATTATATTATCTATTTCGCAGTTTTTAAAAGTTGATTGCATATTTTTATACTGATTGCATTATTGGTTGGTACGGTTAGCTCACTTTGATTTTCATTGAAATAAATTTTAAAATTATATACATTTTAATTTAATATATAATATTATATTAAAATTTTGATTTTATGTATGAAAATTTGATTTTATTTAATTTTAACAAATTATTAATATTGTAGCCGATATATGTATCAGAAAAACACCATTATCGACATAACACTATTTTAACAGTTTATGTTTACATATTACAAATATAATAACTTATATTTATCTGTTTAAAAAAAGTTTACAATTGAATAAAAATCAAAATTTTGTTTATATAACTAAACTAAAATTAAAATTGTATGTGTGTAATTACAACAAATCAAAATTTATATATCAAATTGTATATTCAAATTTGAGATTTATACTTAATTTTTTTATTATAACTAGAATCAAGTTAATTTGTCAAATTCAAAACATTTGTTCTACTATTAATTGAACTTTAAAATTATTTATGTTAGTTAGACCACAATATAATGGGTTCAAACACAAATATTATACTACAAGCTTAAACCTTGAAACAATGACGGAGCCTAAAATTTTTTTCGGAGATCGAAATTAAATTGTATATTTTTTCGATAATAAAAATATATTTTCATCATTTTAATATTCTATATCTTTATTATTTTTAAAAAATTAAATCAAATTTTTATCTTTAAAAAGAATAAAATATAATTTTATTATTACTAATTTAAAATTTCATAAATTATAAAAAATTTAAATTTAAATTTTATTATTTAAAAAGTTCATCATCCCCAAATATCTACTACACTTAGCCACCGCCCTGAAACACAATATTTGGTCAACAAAATGAGCAAGCTGGCTCAAAGTACGAAAATCCAAAGCAATAATTCCGCCCAAACAATATTGGACAGACCTAAGAGCCTCACACGAAATTTCATCCCACAAGCTTAAAATGATTACACATGTGGCACCCTCCTTATTCTTCTAGATTAACACACGATGGTTTTACAACAAACTCTACCACCTCAGTTGCTCAACAAAATAAAGCATGGCCGAATGCCCCTGGAAATGAATTCACCAACAAGGAGCAATAGTTAGATACACACAGGGGCGGATACAAGGGCGCTGGTAGGGGATTCGATCTCTCTTAAAATGAGATTTTTTTCATTTTAACCTTTTAAAATTTTAAAAATTTTAAATTAATAAAAATAAATTTGACTTTTTAAAAATAATAAAAATTTAATTTAATCTTTTAAAAATTTTAAAGATATAAAAAATTAAATTTTGATCACCTTAAATTTTTTTTTTTTACTTTACCCCTATCCATACACAAGTTTAGACAACTTTGGGCAACCCCATATCTATAAATACCATGACTATGGAGTTGATTAAGTATGATTATAATTTACTTTTGTACAATTCTTTCCTTTTCCCTCTAAATCTTTGTTGACTTACGCAATAAAGGGTACTTTGAAGTACAAACTCTAATGTGCTCTAACTTGTTTTCTACCTTGCGTATCATTTGAAATACCAATTTAACCCATTTCAACCATTATTTTGTAAATAAACCATAATAAATTTGTGTCTTTTGCTAGAATCCTTGAACAAAAAGCTATAGACACTAAACAACTCAACCTAACCATTGCAAAAATCCAAAATCTAGATTCACGATTCTCAATGCAATTAATTGCCTAAAATTTTCTCATAGTATTTTTGAATATAAGAGATCCACCTAAGACAGTAACCATTGGAATTACTAGATCAAATTTAGTTACTAATCTCTCGGCACAATATGTGTACTCTAAGATTCCTTTTAGCCTCTTTCAAACCAATCCATGGGCAAAGTAACTTGGCTGCCAATCTTTTTTCTTAACTTCACTTATCGACAATGGAGACAACATAAGTAAGCTTGGGTACTTCACATTCAGTTGCATCCAGCTAGATGATCTCAAGAACAAACACCTTATTGATAATTGGAAACATGAAATTATATAGATTTTTTCATGCTTTTTCTAGCTCAAATTCATGTAATTCCATAGTAATTATTGTCAAAAAATATAAATTAATTATTTTATAATTAATTTGTACTTAAATTACCAACATATTAAATTTTATTTATGTTTATAATAATTAATCATGAATTTGATGTATTTTAGACAGTTTGACACAATTGATGAAAATAAGCTCAGCAAACACTATAGAATGTTTGAACCGTTGAGGTAATTTATACATCGAGTGAACAAAGAACAAGGCTGATTATTTTTTCAGCAAATGACCGTCCAAATTATGAATATTTATATACTTTATAATTAAATTTTAATCCAATTTTATTTAGGTTAGAAATTAATATAAAGCTTGAAGAGAAAGTGATTTGGTGCGCTAAGTATGAAGGACTGAACCACCAAGCAATTGGGCAGCCTAGTACCGTCCATATAGCTGATCCAATCAGCTGATTTGAGTTGTTTTTTATACTTACAAAACAGCCCTCAAGGTTCCCTTAAACTCCATTCAAACCCCTCTACTATTTGTGCCTTTGAAGATTTGCTCCAAGGTAAACAAAACAAAGTTTAAACAATTCAAACTTGCTTGAGTGGTGGCCGACCATGGAGAGGTTAGTGGCTGAAATTTCCTTGTTAAAAATAGCCTCCAATCCCACCTATAAATATTCCCTTTGTTACTCATTTTCATCACTTAATTCATCAACACATCTTTTCTCTTCTCACTCAATTTCCTCTCTAGTTTTCCATTCCATTCCCTTCTTTCCTTTGCCGATTTTCCTCTCTTTAGAAAGATTTTTTCTTCAGCCTTGAAGTAGCATTATTCGAGTGTTCATTAGAGACCTCGATCTGACAAGAACAAGTAGAAACAAAGAGGAACGTGCTAGTAGCTTCAGAGAATTGCTGGATTTGTTTCTAGTCCCTTTTTCTCTTTTAATGTTTTGTTGTCGTTGTTGTTATGATGAGTACTATTTATTTAGCTATGCTTTATTAATTAAAATGGTTTAATTTTATTTAGTGTTGGATTGAATGTGTTAATTGTTTAATTTATTAAAAATCATGTTTGTGTTGTTATAGGCCTTGTTGTTTTGTTTAATTAAATAAAATAATGTTTATGTTATACTTACATTACATTTGTGAGAAAACTAATGAACTATTCATTAATCGGATTGAAATTATGATTAATGGACACACTATTTAATTTGTGCATATTTAATCTTCTAATGTAGTTGAAGGTTAAATTAGCGACAGTATTAAAAGGTACATTAGCTTTGCATGCATAACTTGCAGGATTTTTGTAATTAAATTATTTCAATATAAAGTTATGTTGTTACTTCACTTGATCCTTTACTTGATTATTAAATTAATTAATTGTTTGAATTAACATAGGAATATGTTAAGAGATTATTTAATTAAATAAGTATGTATGTGCATTAGTTAACAAAATACCAAGTTGCCGTGAATTAATTCGTAACAAGTATGAACATGATTCTAATAATATTAAGTTAGAAATGCAATTAATCTAACCCATTTATGTCATATTGATTAAAAATTAGGAATTGAGCATTGAAATTTAATTTTCTTTTTAATTTTACTTAGAATAATTTTTAGTTTAAATTGATCGTCTTTAAGATATTATATTTCCCTAACCAATTTGTTACTTAATTATTTCACAAGTATTTTTCTGACACAGTCCCTGTGGGTACGATAGGTCGATATTTACTTGTCACTTTATTACTTGATACGATTGTGTACACTTGCACATTTTCGTAGTTCCAAATTTTTGGTGCCGTTGCTGGGGACTGTTTAAAATTATTTGTGAAATTGTTATTTTGCATTTTGGTTTATTTTTCTGTTTAATTTTAACTTAATCATTTTTTTGTGATCATTTCAGGTGTTTATGAGTATTGATCGAATTATCGACTTACTCCCCGTAGACCCTGAGGTTGAATGAACCTTTCGAGATAGAAGAAGACAAGCATCTCAAAGAAGGATTGAAGAGATGAATTTTGAAAATCAAAATCAGAATCAAGGAAATTGAGCAAATCAAGCTTGAAATCCTACCCTTATTGCTGATGATAGGGATAAAGCCTTAAGGTAGTATGCTGTGCTGTAGTTTATGAACTTAAACCGGGCATTAGGAGACCCGAAATTGAGGTACAACAATTTAAGTTGAAGCCAGTCATGTTCCAAATGCTTCAAATAGAGGGCCAATTCAGTGGAATGCCTACCAAAGATCCTCATATTCATCTAAGATTGTTTATGGACGTGAGCAACTCTTTCAAGTTAGTCGGAGTATCCGAAGATATGCTACAATTGAAGTTGTTACCATATTCACTAAGGGACTGAGCTCGAGCCTGATTGAACTCTTTGCCACCAGATTCTATCACCACATGGCAAGAGTTAGCAGAATGTTTCCTTATGAAGTATTTCCCATCTAGCAAGAATGCTAAGTTAAGGAATGAAATTACTACCTTCCAACAGATGGATGATGAGTCCTTGTATAAGACGTGAGAAAGATTCAAAGAACTGTTACAAAAATGCCCTCATCATGGGATCCTGCATTGTATCCAACTAGAGACATTCTATAACGGTCTCAATGCTCACACGAGGATAGTAGTAGACGCTTTCGCCAATGGTGTTATTTTTTTTAAGTCTTACAATGATGCTTATGAAATCATAGAAAGGATTGCGAGAAACAATTTCCAATGGCTAACCAATCGAGTAGCTTCAGGAAGACAAGTTGCAAGAATACATGAAGTGGATCCACTCACTTCACTTGCAGCTCAGGTATCTTTGATTTCCTCAATGCTTAAGAATTTTACCGCTAATGGGTTTAATAATGTTGCAACTCAGCCACCTAATCAATTTGAAAATATAGCCTATGTCTACTTTGGGGAAGGGCACTTGTTCGAAGATTGCCCATCAAACCAGAATCTGTGTACTACATAGGTAACCAGAACCAAAACCAAAACTAAGGCAGGCAGGGACTGTAATCAAACTTCTACAACCCATCTTGGCGAAACCACCCTAATTTCTCTTGGAGTAATCAAGAGGCTAGGCTCAGTAACACTTACGCACAACCCAAACCGATAAGCCACAAGGATTTACCCAACAAGTTTAGAAACGACAACAAGATGAACCTTCCAATAGCTTAGATAACCTATTGAAGGCATATATGGCTAAGAGTGACGTCACTCTAAGAATTTTTGGAGAATCAAATTGGTCAGCTTGCTACTAAACTTAGGAACCGACCACAAGGTGCTTTGCCTAGTGATACGAAGAATCTGAGAAATCCGGGGAAAGAGCACTGTAAAGCGTTGACATTGAAGAGCAGAAAGACATTAGAGCCCAATGCTATAGAAGTTGAAGAGGAGTAAGCTAATGCTTAAGACGTAGTGGAAGTTCAACCAAGTGTTGAAACCATAGTTTCACTAGAACCAGAACCTGTGCACACTGAAAAGGTAACTTCAAAATCAATCAATTATAATAAACTAACAACTTCGTTAGATGCAGAAGTGCCATAGAAGATGAATCAGCCAGTCCAAGTAAAGAATCCTCCACCACCCTACCCTCAAAGACTTCAAAAGAAGAAGCAGGAAGTCCAGTTCAAGAAGTTCCTAGACATACTCAAGTAACTTCATAAAAACATTCCGTTGGTAGAAGCACTTGAGCATATGTCGAATTATGTCAAATTTATGAATGGTATCCTGTCTAAGAAACGAAGACTTGGAGAATTTGAGATGGTAGCCCTGATGAAGGAATGTAGTGCATATCTTCAAAATAAACTACCCCTAGAGATGAAGGACCCTAGATGTTTTACCATTCCTTGTAACATTGGAGCAACTATTGTGGTAAGGCACTATGTGATTTAGGTGTGAGTATTAACTTAATGCCGATGTTAATATTCAGAAAGTTGGGGATAGGTGAAGTTAGACCAACTACGGTTACACTTCAGTTAGCAGATTGATCCTTAACACATCCAGAAGGAAAAATCGATGATGTTTTGGTACGTGTAGACAAATTTATTTTTTCTGCTGACTTTCTTGTTTTAGACTTTGAAGTAGATAAAAAGGTGCCAATCATCTTAGGAAGGCCTTTCCTAGAAACCAAAAGGATCCTGATTGATGTGCAGAAGGGCGAGCTTACCATGAATGCTCAGGACGACCAGGTAACATTTAGTGTTTTTAAATCTATGCGATTCCATGACGCAATTAATGAGTGTTCTGCAGTGACTAAGTTAGAGCAATTAACCACGATATGAGAACTTAATTCTAATGAGGACTAATTAGGACAAGTCTTAATGTCAAAACCCTCAAGCGAGGAGGAAGGGGATGATTATTCAACTTTGCTGAAAGCTAACCCGAAAGGATTCACTTCGAAAGTTCAGTTCGAGTCACTAGAGCTATCATCTTTTGAGTACAAGCAACCCAAATCATCAATAGAAGAACCATCCGAGTTAAACTAAAAGGTTACGAAAAGGCATGTGAAGGATATCTGGTGGATTATTTCAAATATTCGAGGTAATTATCCTTCTTCGTACACTCACACGTTATTGCTAGGAGAAACTGGAAAGGTGTCTACTGAGGGACAACGGAGCTTGATTAAATCTCAAATATTTGATCCCGAGAAACTCAAGTCCCAATGGTTAAAAGCATGGATCAATTATCCCATCTATGATAAAATTTGGATGGAACACGTTAAAAATGCATCGAAAGAAGAAGGTATCACAATTGCAGAAAATGAAAATAACGAGTTGATTCCAACAAGGATAGTTACTCGTTGGAAAATCTTTGCAAAGTATAAGAAGCTAAGTAAGGTTACCAAGAAAGATCACATCTTGTTTCTTTTCCTAGATCAAGTACTTAACAGAATTGTTGGGCAAGGTTATTCTTTCTTTCTAGATGGATAGGATTGGTATGACAAATGGCCATTTGACACCTTCGTGGTCAGTAACAATCCTCAATAACATTAAGGGAGTTCTCTCTCTTCCATTATTTTATATTGTCGATTTTTTTGAATAAAATGGCTGACTTAGGTTGTACTTCTTGGATTAGATGCTGAAATAAATTATGTCTAGGAGATTGGAACTTAAACGGGACCGCTTGTGACCCCTCAAATGTTTCTAAGAAATTGATTTTAACGTAATCTTCCAAGAAATTATTTCCTAAATGAGAAAATAAATTTTTAATTTTTCGAATAAAAAGGGTCAATTTTTTTATCCAATTTTAATTGCAACCCAATTATCAAATTATTTTGAATTTCAAGGACTTAATTAAATTATTTGTGAAATTTGATTGTTCTTTTTGTAAATATCGAAATTAGCTGTCTTTTCCTGTAAATATTTTAAACAGCTAAAATAAAAGTCTTTTTTAATAAATTGATAATAACTAATATATAATTATAATTCTTTATAATATATATTAATTATTAACAAAGTTTATATAGAATTGAGATTATGAAGAATTTTTATTTCAATAAATCAAATAATAGCAAGTAATATATTAATATACTCTATATTATATGTTAATTTTTATTAACTTTACTTAGGACTTAGAATATTTTATTATTAAATTAGTCTACGAATTTAAGTTGAATTCCTTCTTCCATTCATTATAAATACCATCAACCTTCTTTAGCATTCACATCACCTCCAAACCAAGCACACACCTCTTCCCTTAGCACATTAACACCCATGTCCAGCAATAACCGACAAGCACCAGTCGCACCTGCCTGCTCACGCCTCCTGCTGTCCAGCACACCAGCCTCCATCGCGCGCTGATCCTGCATTTGGCTGCTCCACTCACGTACAGTTGCTCCAACTTTAGCCCACGCACGCTAGCTGGTTTGTGTTCGTGCCCTATTGCACCTAGCAACTGCTGGAGTTTGCTGCTGCCGAGTCGCGCTCCTCAAGCCTTCGCGCGTTGCTACTGCTGAAGTCCTCGCCTAGCCTCGCACGTTGCTGCTGCTTGCTGCGCATGCCAGCCACCCTTTTGCACAGCTACTGCTTCTACCAAGGTTGTGTGCATCATTGTTTTACATCACCATCACTGATCACCCTCCAACCAACCCTAACCTGACACTAATTGCTTCACATCCTATTTATTTTTTGGAATTTTTTATTTTTCATACAAGGGTGGTAAGGAAATTCTTCTCCTAATTTTGAATTTGTTTTAATTGTTTAACTTTTCAATTTATTTTGAATTGTTAATATTTTATACTAATTAAATTTTGGAAAAATATTATTTATTTTCACCTTATTTGATGATCAAGTTTAAATCATACTTTGTAAGAGAACTCGTGCCGATGTCCAAAGTGAAGAAGCACAAAATAAATTTCACAGTGCAGAAGCTAAAGCAAGATAGGACACTGTATTTAAAAATCAACAAATGCTGCCGGAGAAAGGTTTTACGTTGAAAGAAAGCAATTATACTAACTTCATAGCGAGTATCTGACAAGTTGCTGAAGCTTTAAATTGGGGAGCGTTTTGTGAAAAGCGACATAGTGCAGACAAGGAATTAATTTGAGAGTTCTATGCAAATTTGACCTCAAGTGAACTTACAGAAGTTCCCGTCCGAGGAATCAAGGTACCATTAAAGTTGAGCACCATCAATGAATACTTTGACCTACTTGATTTTGAAGAAGACGAATATTCTATCTTAATGAAGAATCTCGAGGCTATGAAATTGCAAGAGGTCCTTCGAGAACTTATAGTTCCCGGTTTTGAATGAATGGTGTCAAAGAGTGGTATTCATGCTTCCTGTAGAAAGTACTTTAGCAAAAGTATGATTTTATTTTATTTTATTTGGTTCAGTCTTATGCCTACCTCACATGGGACTACAATTTCAAAGGAACAAATGGTCTTGCTATACTCGATCCTGACAAAAAAGACCATAGATGTGGGAAAATCATCCTTAGAGAAATTCAAAGTTGTGCGTCAAGATGTTCTAGCCAAACCTATTTCCCATTCACGATCAAAGTCCTGTGCTTAAAAGCTGAAATATTTGGGAACGTGAAAAAGACTGGGTATAGCCAAGGTGCAATCATTGATTGGGACCTTGTTTGAATAGCAGGAAATTCCATCCTTCAACAAAAAGCTGATTCAAGTGAAGATCTCAAAGAAGAGGAAGATCCTGTAGAGACAGAACAAACAGAGCCAGTAGAAATTCCTGATGAGGCAGAACCTACTGAACAAATGTTTGAACTTGACATATCTATTCCAATACCTAGACCCCAATCACCTCACTCCGAACTTCGAAATGAGCTATCAAAAATGATAAATTGTATGCAACATATACAGTGCCAACAACAAGCATATTGGAGATACACGAAAATATGAGATGACTCATTTAAATGTGCACTCGAGAAAATATTTCGTGATTCATTTATTTTTGTGCCTGAATTTCCAGATTGCATATTTGAACCATGGACTTCAATGTCGAAGCAGGAGCAAGGTGATTCGACCAACAATAAGGACAATGAAGCCAAAGATGAGTCAAAGTTTGAGGGGTCTGCATATAAATAAAAAGGGGGAGGGGATCTTGTCTTTCTTTATTTAATTTCTTAGGTTATTTCATTTTTCTTTTCGTAAATGAATTTAGGTTTAGGTTTTAAGCCTTTAGGTTATTTTTAATTTTTGCATAATAAATTAAGAGGTGGAAGTCAGTAATAAAATTGAACAATTAGCAAAATAAAAAGTGTGATAATAGATATGTACATATCTAAGATTGGATCATGGAAAAGCTTGATATTTCAGAAGTCAAATTTGACTCACCTCCTCTTCCTTGATCCTACCTGGTGTGTAGTATCTATTCACTTTTATTTTTGCAGACTCTCGATTGTTTTTAACAATGTGGTCATTGTTCATCTTCAGTAGCGGGACCGAAAATTGAAAACTTCTCTTAATAATAATTATTTCTTCTTATTTTATGAACTTACTTATAATTTGGCTCAAAAATTTGAATTTCTGTTGATTATGCTAAGTTTTAGTACAAATAAAGTTCAATTATCTTAACAGTTGTGATGTTAAGTTGAACCATGACATGAATGTTATTCTTAATAAAATATGTTAATCATACCATAAAATGTTTAATTCCTTATAAAATCTAAACATGCATGAAAGTTTAAGTCTTTAGAATTGACTTGGTAATTTCTTAAGGTGAAATCCTAAGAAGCATGGAAATTTTGAAAATATTTAGGCAACATTCGTTTGGACCGTTTGAGCTTTGCAACTAACCTTAATGAATGTTATCTCTTGAAGCCAACTTTGAGACTATATGGTCTGATTTTCTTTGAACCTTACAATGATAAGTCATCCTATCTCTCGTACTTATCTCCAAACAATCCTAACTACTAGACTCAGTCTATCAAGAATATTTTCTGAAAATAAGTTTGGGGGAGTTGAGAAGAAGTAACAAAATGCTCAACAAATTGTAGTACATGCAATATGATGCTTGAAAAAAAATGAAAAAGAAAAAGAATAGAGCATATGTACTCAAGAGAAAAAAACGAGAAAAGAGCATGAGTACTCAAGTTTGAAAAAGTTGATGGATTTGAAGGTAATTATCCTAAAGGTCCGATGCAAGCCGCGTATAGGGTTTTTAGCTTAAACATATCTATCTTTTACCTACCCCTAGCCTAGCCCCGCTACAACCTATATAAAACACCTATTTGATTCATATTTCAATGCTACCTACATTAGTGGAGAGAACTTTCTATGTTCAACATATGAAGGCATAAGTTAAACTTAATGATTGCATTTTGGTCTTAAATAAGGAAATAAAAATCAATTCGTAAGATTTTGACATGTTTTTATTAAAAAAGCATTTAGTCTATTTTCTGTTAGCATGGTGATAGTTGAGATTAATTTGAATAATAAGTATACTTGAGTTGCATAACATTAGAATTCTTGTTCTTGCGCTTAATTGCATTAAACTCATACTTATGTGGATAAATGAGGATTTCAAATAAAAATCTTGTGTGATTTGTGCATTATTCGGGATAAGCAAGGACTTAAGTTTGGAGGTGAGGAAACATGAAATTATGTAGACTTTTTCATGCCTTTTATAGCTCATATTCATGCAATTCCGTAGTAATTATTGTCCAAAAATATAAATTAATTTGTACTAAATTACCAACATATTAAATTTTAATTATTTTTATAATAATTAATCATGAATTTGATGTATTTTCGACAGTTTGGCACAATTGATGAAAATAAACTCAGTAGACACTGTAGAATGTCTGAACCGTTGGGGTAATTTATACATCAAGTGAACGAAGAGCAAGACTGATTATTTTTCCAGCAAATGACGGTCCAAATTATGAATATTTATATACTTTATAATTAAATTTTGATTGAGTTAGAAATTAATATAAAGCCTGAAGAGAAAGTGACCTGGTGTGCTAAGTATGAAGGATTGAACCACCAAGCAATTGGGTAGCCTAATACCGTCCATATAGCTGATCCAATCAGCTTATTTGAATTGTTCTTTATACTTTCAAAATAGCTCTCAAGGTTCTCTTAAACTCCATTCAAACCCCTCCATTATTTGTGCCTTTATAGATTTGCCCAAGCTAAACAAAGCAAAGTTTGAACAATTCAAACTTGCTTGAGTGGTGGTCGGCCATGGAGAGGTTAGTGGCTGAAATTTCCTTGCTAAAAATAGCCTCCAATCCCACCTATAAATATTCCCTTTGTTACTCATTTTCATCACTCAATTCATCAACACATCTTTTCTCTTCTCACTCAATTTCCTCTCTAGTTTTCCATTCCATTCCCTTCTTTCCTTTGCCGATTTTCCCTTCTTTAGAAAGATTTTTTCTTCATCCTTGAAGTAGCATTATTCGAGTGTTCATTAGAGACCTCGATTTGACAAGAACGAGTAGAAACAAAGAGGAACGTGCTAGTAGCTTCAGAGAATTGCTGGATTTGTTTCTAGTCCTTTTTTCTCTTTTAATTTTTTGTTGTCGTTGTTATGATGAGTACTATTTATTTTGCTATGCTTTATTTAATTAAAATGGTTTAATTTTATTTAGTGTTGGATTGAATGTGTTAATTATTTAATTTATTAAAAATCATGTTTGTGTTGTTATAGGCCTTGTTGTTTTGTTTAATTAAATAAAATAATGTTTATGTTATACTTACATTACATTTGTGAGAAAACTAATGAATTATTCATTAATCGGATTGAAATTATGATTAATGGACACACTATTTAAGTTGTGCATGTTAATTCTTCTAAGGTAGTTGAAGGTTAAATTAGCGACGGTATTAAAAAGTACATTAGCCTTGCATAACTTGCAGGATTTTTATGATTAAATTGTTTAAATATAAAGTTATGTTGCTACTTCACTTGATCCTTTACTTGTTTATTAAATTAATTAATTGTTTGAATTAACATAGGAATATGCTAAGAGATTATTTAATTAAATAAGTTTGCATATGCATTAGTTAGTAAAATACCAAGTTGCCGTGAATTAATTTGTAACAAGCATGAACATGATTCTAATACTATTAAGTTAGAAATGCAATTAATCTAATACATTTATGTCATATTGATTAAAAACTAGGAGTTGAGCATTGAATTTTTGTTTTTAATTTTACTTAGATTAATTTTTAGTTTAAATTGATCCTCTTCAAGATATTATATTTCCCTAACCAATTTGTTACTTAATTATTTCACAAGTATTTTTCTGATACAGTCTCTGTGGGTACGATAAGTCGACATTAAATTGTCACTTTATTGTTTGATACAATTGTGTACAATTGCACATTTTCGTCGCTCCAATCACATATAGGTCACAAGATATAAATAACTTCCGACAAATTTTTTTCTTGTTAGGATCTAGAGCTCTTAGTGTAGTGATTTCGTCTATGTAGTTGTAATTTTTTGAAAATATTGATTTAATAAAAATTCATCATTATCATTAATATATTTTGTATAATGTCCTCAGTGTTTTTGGCATGCAAAGCAAAAGAAAGCGACTATTGGCTTACCGATTATCTAATGTTTAAACTAATATTAAGTGATGGTCGAATTATAATGTGAGAAGACAACTTATATTAGTAGATAACCTAAATATTTCCTTAGTCTAATCGGAATTGAACAAATCGATTGAAAAACTGATATGTTGTCTATCAAGTCCAAATGAGTAGATATATTGTCTTGGTATCAGATTGGATTACTCCCAGAAGATAGAGACATAGATGTGACTGATTTGATTGATAGTACATCAAATAAGACCCAGGTAGAATAGATCCTAGATTCGTTTATGGATTTATTCACTTGTGTCATTCATAGCGTGGCCTGCTTTAATCCTGAGTAGATGATGGACTATTTATGTGTGACTCATATACTTTGATTTAAATGAAAATTTAAGTTCAAATAGATAAGAAACTAAAATTTGGTACGTTGGTCATACAATTCTGCATGATGTATCATTATTCCACAACAATGGAATTCAAAGCCCAATAAAAAGTAAATGATACCCTCTCATCGATATTACATGATAGATGAAAAGTAATGTGGTCAGGGATAATTTGTCTTAGAGATAAATTATTTAATTACAATTTGTTATTAATTGACTTTTCATGAAGATGTAATGATTATCATGAGATAAAATAGGATAATATTAGGAGAATGTATTTATTCCAAAGAGATTAAAAATATCCTATGAGGGTAACACACATATAATGAGGTCATTGTATATAATTTGGGAGAGTTCGATCATGGTACTATAGTGGAATGGCTCCATTATTAAATAATATTGTAATTAATAGACGAAGAATTGAAACTTAATTACAAATTATTTGAGCCGTAATTATATATATCTGATCAGTCCCTTCGATAGCTTAATAAAACCTTTATGGTTTGCATCAATTGACGAAATGGAAAAGTAAAATGACGAATAAGAGAAATGAGTCACATTTATCACTACCTGTAGTGAATGTGTTTTCTCCTCATAAACATTGAATAAGATAAATTAATTTATCTTCAAATTATTTTTTATTGAAGTTTGAAATTAGATAGATGGAAATTCGAAGTAGAAATTAAATTAATTAATTTATCATAGTTTCATGAGAACAAATTAATTAAATAATTTTACTCATAGATTCTAATACATTAAAGTAATCATGATTTTAGCGGAATGAGAATTAAGTTGAGAAAAATAATTTAATTAGCTAATTAATTATTTAAAAAGAACAAATAATATTTTGGGTGTAGGAAAAATATATTTATCTAGTTTTGAAAAAAATTATATGAGTTGATTTGAAGATTAGATAAACACATATGATTGACCCGATAAATAAAGAAGCCCAAATAGACTTAATATAGGAGGGAGGGGCGGTAAACCCTAGTTCCATAAGGGGCTTGTTGTCGCCCACCCTATAACACTCCCTATGAGAGTTATTTTCCTTTTAAAATATTATTATTTGATTAATACTTGTTCAACTAAAACTCATGTTATTTTCTCTATATATAAAGACTAAGGGTTAAATCAAATATACAATATACAAATGTCGACATTCTGTCAAATATAAAATATTTATTCTTATTATTAAATTCTTTCTTTCGATGAGAATTTTATTTTTTGATTTCTATCTTACAAGTTTCACTTTAAAGTTTTCATTGATTTACTATTAGAGCCCACACTCTAGCAAACCTAGGTCTAGGATATCAGAGAAGATCGATTGATAAAAAGTTGAGAATGATATATTCCGCCTCAAAGAAAACTCAGGTACATTGTTAATAAATAGGTTTATTATCATAAACATCACAATTGGTCAATTTTGAAATAATTTTTTTTAAATTCCATTGTGCACTATTCCACTATTTTCAAATCGATTTTTCCAACATCCCAATCATCAACTATAATTACTACATCGCCCATTTCACAACAACTTGATCCCCACTCTCAGTGTGCATTGTAGTTCTAGCTCATCTCAAATTCCTTTGAATCACATCAAAAGATCTTGGATAAAACACAAAAGCAATTAGAACAGATCCTTCAGAACAAAAAAAAAAGGAATACTAGGTGACCTTCCAAGCACACAATCTTCAATGAAAGTTTAGGTTTTTCCACAAGCAATAATACACCTCCATTCAAACAATGAACTAAAAGTGTACTCTAACCATAATCTAAATGTTGAACAACTTCTACCAACTAGATTGAGTCGATTTCATTGAACAAGTAGTTATGTTGACGTAGGAGTTAAAGAATCAAAGACAACCAAACAAAAATTATTTTGAATGGATCGATGTATTGCATGATCCTCTATCACTCATTATTCAACAAATCCCTGTGCCTACAAGGGTGAAGCTATCTCCAGATATCTATGATTGTTTCACAAACCTAGTTGACCATTTGAATCATTTTAGATCCTGTCATAACATCAAGAATGTTCTAGATCTAATCTAGTGTCGCATCTTTCCAACAGCAGTTAAAAAACCTAATAACAATTTGAAAGACAAAGAGTAGATATTTGATCGCGCTGTGAACGTCACAGTAATTTGTGCAAGTGTACATTGTCGATGCAAGTATAATAGATAGATGAAAATCTATCGGATATCGATCCCACAAGGATGCAAGGAAAGTTAAAACTAAAGAGATTGTGATGAATAATGTCGGAGCAAGTTAATAAGAAAATGTAGTAAAGAATTTAGAGTAATTTATCGAAGCAATTTAAGAAAATTTGAGAAGTAAAAACAGTGATAATGAGATGGGGTTCCCTGACTTGAAAAGTTGGTAAACAGGTAAATGTGATAACAAGTTAAATGATAGATAAATTGTCGCCGCAATTAAGTTCAATAAAATCTTATCAACCTTGACTTCCTTGTTTATCAAAGACTCAAATACTCACACTAAACAAACCTTCCAGTGCTGACAATGCAAAATATTCAAGAACAAGTGGTCAGAATTCCTTCGATCCTCAAGCAACTTCCATTGGCTTGCTTGTTGACTTATGTCACTGCACTTTCCAGTGACAGTGACTGCAATTACACTTCCTTGGTCAAACAATTAAATTAAAAGATAAACCATGAAGAAAAGATTGAATATATATCAGACTAGATTTGAAATTAAATTGTACTTCCATACAAATTCAATTAATCAAAATTCATCAGCATTTAAAGAGAGAATAAAAGAATGAATTGAAGCATCCTATTTCTAGTCTACTAGAACCATTCCCTTACACTCCTCTTGCGTCACAATTAGGAATGCTTCTCGTCAGGAGCAGATTTGCCTTCTCATCACAGTCAAGTTGCCCTCAATGAAGTTAAGCTACCATGGAAGCAACCTTAAGAAAAAGTTGAAGAGAAATTTTTATGCGTTAAAAATCTAGAAGATAAAGTTTGAAGAAGATCCTCTCTCATCAGTATTTATCAATCACTATCTAGTACATGTGTCCTTTTCAGATCCAACTTCCTCTAGCTGTACAAGTTGGTCATACCAGCTGTACACTCACGTAGATCTGGTGTGTTCATCAGACAATTGTCGGTTGTAATGACATTTCTTGGCGTAAATTTAGATTCTATTTTACGTCGACAACCCTGGATACCTTCATTCATTGACCTTTTAGGACAGACTCCTGCACTGACATCTTTGGATGCAATACTGAACAACTAATTGTGGTGACATTAGTAGCACAAACAAGATAAAATTAAGGAAAATTAAATCGAGCATCACTAAGTTAAAAAAAGTGCAATCACTAAGTTAAAAATGTTAAAAATGCATGCTAAAAAAATGATAAAATGGGAACAAATTATACCCTAAGTAAGGAGAAACCAATGGTCTTTTCTAATGCTATCACACCCCCAAACTTGAATTTTTACTTGTCCTCAAGTAAACAAAAGCTAGCAAAGTCATAGCGAAAGGTTCTATCAAAACATTAGCCATTCTAGCAACTTGAATCTTCTGAAATCTTAATGTATGAATTACATTCACATGACAGAATATTGCACCGACAATTTATAGGTATGAATAATCAGAACTGCAACTTCATCAATCCTAGTATCATGCTTTAAATTTTAAAATTCTTTTTACCAACACAACATTTATTATATACATATTCATTATTATTTTTTTATGTGGCTGAGGGATGTCGTTGCATTACTATACCCTTGTTCCTGGGAAGTAACGATGGGGTGCAACAAACCCCAGGGAGTATGTAATTGCACCGACACACACTCTTGCAGTGATAGCCTTTGGCTAGATTACTTTTTCTAACACATGCATTGGAGTGTTCCCCCTTGATAATTCACAATACACCCACATTGGAGTGTCTTTTATTTATAACTATACTTTTATACAAGTAGCTGTAAATGACAAATTTATTCAAGATTCAAATAATGATACTATTCATTCATTACTAATGCAATCTCAATCATTCATCCAAAAATAGAAGGCACAACATTCAATCACATTTATCCAACTCATTCATTAGCATCTCACATGATTCAAGAATTAAACATTGAATGAAAAAAAATTGTAATCACCTTTCCCATAATATTGCATGGTTTTATTGAATTCAAAAGGACAATTTTTTTCTTTTTTAAATGTGGGTGCAATTGCATTTCCAATCCATATACATTTCCCCCAAACTTAAAGTCAGCATTGTCCCCAATGCAGTGACATTAGTGTACAAATATATATGGAAATGCAGTGACAAATGCTGATGCACTGACAATAAAAATGTGGGGACAAAAGAAATGTGATGACAATGATATTACAACTACATGATATGCATGAAATCTAAATTGAGTGCTGAAAAATAAAAATTAAGTGTGTTGCAGCCGAGGATGTGGCTGCATGGGTTTTCTTCTTTTTCTTCCTGTGTTCCTCATTGCATTTCTTTTTATCCTTGGCGTGCTTTCGTTTCCTTTCTTTTGGCTTAGTCGGATCCTCAGATTGCTCCTCCAAATCAGGCTGTGCCTAGGCTTTATCTATTTAAAATTGTTTATGAGTTATATATTTGTCATCTGAATTCTGCATTGCATGGATTAGAAATATGTAAGGAAAGAAGTGTTCTGTATTGACTTGGTGGCTAAGCTACCCATAATTGTATTTTATTTGGCAGCTAGACTATAATTACTAAACCGTGTCATACCGACACTATAAAGTGTGTAGGGTTGGATGGGTATAATATACCTATATTGTGTGTTGGGATGGACAGAGATGGTGTATAGCGAATAGGGGTCAGAAAACTGCATCTATATCTGTATCCGTATCTATATCTGTATCTGATCATCTGCTATGTATTTGGAATAAATCTTCATGTCTGATTTGTGAAACGTGGATAACCGACATTTGAAAAATGACAATGTTTTTGATTCTATATAACTTTCGATTAGTTTGTAAGTTGAGTTGGTTTTACTTTTGTTATAAGTTGAGCTTAATACTCACTAATTTATTGAATAAATTCTAGATAACCTTCAAAGTTGAACGGGTCGATGGATGGAGAGCTTGGTCACTCCAACTGTTTTCTTCATTATGCTACTAGTTTATTTCTATATTTTTTCATAACTTAAGTTTCTAGGATTTAACTATGATTTCAATTTTCGTTATGATATTCAATACATAATTATATTTCATTCAAGTTGTTTTCAAAGTTGAGCTTAATTAAAAAATGTTAATGTGGCATTCTAGACTTAACCTTCTCGTCTAGGGCGGGTATAGGGTGTTACAAACATGCAACAAGAGTGCAACAAGTAGCTCAATATTACAATAAAAAAGTGAAGGATAAGCAATTGCAAGTTGGAAATTTAGTATTGTGTAGTTACATTAGAAGTAAGCAAGTTGTAGAAAGAAATAAAGAACCTCTCTCCAAATTAAGAAGGCCTGTACCTAATGCCACACATGCTAAGGCATAAAGCCTAGAAGCTAACTACTATAGAAGGCAAACCTACAAAAAATACTTGGGATGCAAACCACCTAAAAAAACACTACATTTAAGCATTCATATAGCAATTAAAATCAACATTCATATAAATTCAAAGTGAAATTCTTGATCTTCCGCTGGCATAGCAAGTCGATAGAGACTACTTATCGCTAGATGTCATTGTCTAAACCGGTTTGGGGGAAAGGTGTTCACGGATGGGCAATACCAATTTTGGGTTCATTCTTACCTAAATGATGTTTTAGGGTTGTCAGGCCTAGTGTTTGTTTGATTTTCTTCCTTTCCCAAAAGTTAATCCGAAAGGAAAAATCCCTGTTAAACAACAATTAAATATTCATACTTTCACTCCTTAATTCCCTAAAATGGAATTAGTTCTTCATAGGTTTCTTGATCATCGTATACACAATAATATATAAAAACATATAATTGAATAAAGAGAATGAAAAAGAAACTCAAATTGTATTGACAATCTGTCGAGAAAAATTCCTTAAACGTTTATGCGAGTTCTAAAATCTTGTTCCAAACCAAAACATAAAATAAAACTAAAAACTAAAAACTAGTAAAATGATGTCCTTAACCCTAGTGCTAAAGGCCCTATTTATAACCTTTACCGGCCATTTTCATCAACCATAGGTTAGCTATTGTCCTTCGTGCTTAAGTTGTATTGTGAAGAAAAAAATGCCCCTCACTTGATGTAGAGTTGAAGTTTGGGGTCGATGTCGTGACACACCAGGACTTGTGTTGCGACAAAGCAAGCAGTCCTTTAATTCTTCGCTGCTGGCCATTTTGTTGCGACATAGAGCTCCTTATGTCGTGACAAAGTGGTCAATATCACTGTTATTCAGTTGCTATTAGTCTTATATGCACTCACGAAGTAGGTAAGCTAATCTTTAGGTCGTATTTGGCCTTAAAAGTAATAAAATAACCTTTTTAGCATAATTTTTTCAAAAGAAAAAATGAAACTAAAAATCCATAAAACATTTGGAAAATCAAGCTCATCAAATGTGAAAACTAGTTCAATCTGCTAGGTACAAAACAACAGATCAAATTGCCTTACACTTAAATCTGTGCTTGTCTTCAAGCAAACAAGAAAACAAAACCAAATAACGAAGAAAAGAAATAACAAAGGAAAGATAAGTGAGCTTGAAACTTGTATCATACAAAGATTAGGTTCTTAACATCTACTCTAGGTTTTAGGTATCTTTTGATAATTCTAATATGATGAGTGAGCAATTTTTCCATTTTTAGGCAGAAACGATATAAGTTCAGTAAGTTACAAGAAATATGAATATTAAAGTCTTATTGATATAAATCCATCAATGCCTAACATAAGTATTTTGATTATCTTAGTACAATACAGACAATTATAATGAGATTATGCAATTTCCACATCTATCCATGCATAGAGTTTATTTAGGTCACATAGGGCTTTTCAGCTTGTAATGTTTGCGGTTTAGGACAAGTATGATTTCAAAGAATAGTTAAGCACAAAAGAGGTTAAAAAACATGAAAACAGTTTGGCACATTGTATTGTTACTTATTCTCCCCCTGTATGTCCCGCTCCATCTCACCTCCTTATTTCTCCTTCTCTCTCCTTCCCTATTTCTCCATTTTTAGGAAATCAATCTAAAGTAATCCTTTTAGCTAGTCTATGAGTACTTCCTTTTCTTTGTTTTTTGAGTAAGCTTCTATTTTTTTTCTATTTTTTGGTGACTTAATGATTTTGTCACTCTTCAGATATTTTCTTACTCAAGATTCTCTCTCTTTTTGTTTCTACTCATTTTCTTTTTGCATTTTCACTATTTTTCTCTTCTTTGGCTAAACTAAAGTTCATACATTATCATGATTTCCCTATTTTATTTTACAACCTCTACCATAACGTGTCCACCTACCCTCAATACATATGGCCATACATCATTTTTCATGCAAAATAGGACCAAAGAAAAGGATATACACAAATCATCATTCGACGTCTTAAAGGCTTTATAATGTGGTTCATTAAAAAGGGTCAGAAGGCTCAAAGATGGGTACTAATTGGAAATTCAGAACAAGGTTTGATTTTTAGCTCTAGATGTGTCCAAACAATTCCTTAGGTCATTCTTAAACACCTCAATATGCAAAAATATCAATTTACTTACCTAATCTCAAAATTATCATTTATCATATACACTAGCATGCTCGTTCCTCATGTTATGCACATCATTTGGTATCAATAATACCTTTCTATCTATACATAATGTAACCTATAAGACTTAAAAAATTTCATGCTTAGCAATGAAGAATTCCTCATCATCATGCCAAATTTATCATGAAACACAATCAACCTATTATACATGCTCCTACCTAATCACTTGCATTTTTACAAGCTCAAGCACACATAAAAAAGACAAATAAAAATAAGAACTATATGTCAAATTTCCTATGTCAGCCTCACACTTTAGAAAACACATTGTCCTCAATGTGTAGCCCAATAAGTATTAAGGAAAGAAGTTACCCGATTGATCATGAAGGCCTTTTTCTTTTCGTGATGGTTGTCCTTCTTCCTTTGGCGTGAGTGCTCGAAATTGTTGTGTCTCAATAATGTGGGGTTCTTAGAACAAGAATTAAAACATATATAAAAAATAATTCTTAATCCTGCTCCTACAAATTATATAAGTCTAAATAAGAAGTCAAAAAGTATCCCAAAACTACAATTCTTAAAATTAAACCAAGTCTTAAAAAATAAAACTTTAATCCTCTTCTTCCGAGTCGGATTGAGGGTCCATGGGAGCTTTGCCTTTGTCGGAGTACTTTTGGCAGGAGCTCTCACCCTGTCAACATGCTGGGCTTCGAATCATCGACCCTTTAGGAGTTGAGTATTGGGGTTGAAACATTCCCTCATGCTCACCTTCAGTGTTATCATCCCCTTGCTCCTCCTCGCCTTCTTCCTCTTGAAATATGTTTGGTAGATAATTCAAGGTTGATAACCCATGCATTTTTGCAAATTCTTTCAGTACTGAAGTTATTTCCCTCATCCACCAAATCATGCCATTAAGTTTCCTGTTGATGCTTCCTTTGATTTTTTCCTTTGTCCTTGATTTGTCCTTTTTCCTCAATGATGTCGATACATCCATCTTCTCCTTTCACCTCTAATTTCTTTCCTTGATTTGTTTTCTCTAAAGCTCAACATATTGTTTGTACAATGAATCTCTTATGATGCTTCGAGTTGGCTTTAAGAATTATTCATTTTCTTGCATTAGTACACTTGCCTTTTTGCACAAGGCCGTTACCAAATGAGGAAAGAAAAGGCCACTCTTTTGGCCTTGGGTGCATCGCTTCATTTCTTCAAAAATCCAAGAACCTACACAAATTTGTTTACGCTGCAAAATGCCATAGAGAACCAAAGCTCACAAAGAATTAGCGTTAGAAACATTTAGCACAAGTATAATTTGTGTAGACAAAAACTACATCCACATCTTAGCTACCGAAAACATGATAGCTTGGTTAAAGTTAGAGGGGGTGCCTGTATCGGGTCTATAATTCCACACACCTCATCCCTCTGTCAAGAACCTAATAATTTCTTCCATATTTACATTTTGAAATGGATTAAAATCTACCTTTTCTACATAATCTTTTCATAAAAAGGAATATTGTAATATTCGTAAATATCCCTAGGTAGCATAGAGACATTCGTTCCCCTTACTATTACTGTTCCTAATGGTTTCTACCTAACAATATCATCCTTAAGGGATGCATAGAACTCATGGACTATAGGTACTACTGCATTATATGTTGGAGGGACGCAAAATTGCTCCCATCGATGGTATCGCAGTAATGGTCATATTTCCTTGTAGAGTATCATTGAGGGTTCAAATTCTAGTTCTTGGATGAGAGTCCAACCCTGCGAATCCAAAAAGTATTTTTTGGTTTAGGCATTTTCAAACCGTTCATAATTCGAATCGCTATCGCCCTATTGCATCATGGTTCTCTTTTGGGGAGGCATTGTAATCTGACATATCTAAGATGAACAGTAATCAATGGAATAGTAAAGTTGTTTAGAAGTACCTTTGATGTGTATCGTGCCAATAAGAATCGATCTAAGCTTTGGGGATGGAGTAAAGCCTTTGGAGAATTAGGGTATTAGGGTTTGAAGATGGAAAAGAGTTGTGAGAGATTTTAGAGTAATTTTTAGTATTTGGTGTTAAGTAATATGTTTTAAGTTAGTGGGGTATATATAGGGGTTTAAAATTTTAGGGTTTTAAAGGTTAAAAATCGAGTAAAGTATGGGTTTTATTGTCGGGTTACGTAACTGGGTCGAGGCAACCCTGTAAAATTTGCAGACGATGTCACGATGTAGCATAGGTATGTCACAACCAACTTTCTAGCATCCTATTTATCGCGACGTAGTTCTCCCTGTGTCACGACAAACACATCAGTCTTTAACTACAGCAGTCTACCCTCTATGTCGTAACATAGCCTTCCTCGTGTCGCAGCAAACCTATCAGTTATAAATTTTCAGCATTCTGACCCCTTGGTCTCAACACAGGGGGTATGTCATGTCATAGCATGCTTGAGAGTACTTGGAGTCTGGTTGCTTCATCGCGACGTCGAGAAGCTGTGTCACGACAAACCTGTCAGATCTGATGAAAAAATGCTGAAACGAAAAAAATGTTATCAAGTTGGTATGTTATTGTCTATAAATTAAAATTGAGTGTTAATACTTGTCAGAATTGTTTGACAAGAGTGTTAGTGTGCACTTCGGTACCCACGAACGGTCCGTTCCATAGCTGTTCGTCTAGTAACTGTTGTGCCAGGCTACTCATTGGTGTTTATCCCTTTCTCAAAATTTCCTTTTCTCCTTGCGTTGATAACTGTGAACTCTTTTTGTCAGTCATACCTATTCACGACAACGGTTATTTTATGCCACCACTTATACTTGTAACCGCTTTCACTGTTGATCCTCTTGCGGAATCGGTACATATTTGTGTGGTGGGCCAGTAGCTGCTCGATTACCTTGATCAGTAAAAATGGTGGATTTACTACAAACCCATGTATTGATGTTATGGCAGCTATTTGTTTCCCTTTGTAATTTCCATCACCTTGTTCGATATTCTTTGGTTCGTGGTACCATTGCCGTAATTGCCTTTTCCACGGTCGCGTTTCTTTGTTTTCTGTGGATGTGATTATTATTCCGTCTGAGAATTGGGACTCTAGCTTGTAAATACTCTCTATTTTCTGCATAAATTGATAAATTTTCACATTAGTAATTTCTTTAGGGATTTGTTGTACCAGGAAAGTATTATACATAGTATCTATTTTCCATTGAAAATTGGATCTTTGATCTATGATATCTTCAACTAATATTTCTTTTTTCGATGTGTTTATAGTAGTAATTAATTGAAGAACTAGAATTGGGATATGGGGACCGTTATCTTCTTCTGTAGGAATCGATTCATCCTTGGATTGGGGCTTAATCTCGATCTTCACAAAGTCATCCGTTTCCACTTCCAAGGATGAGATCTTGATTTGCTCGACAGTTCGGTTATCCGACTTTTCCAAGGATTTGGTTTCTATTTCCTTATCTAGCCCTTGTCCTTGTTCTCGCTCCATTTGTTCAGATTTGAAATATGCTCCTTTAGAAGATAGATCATCATATTGATCGAGGATTTGGGCTTCTCCACAGAGTTGACTTAATTCTAACATCAATAATCTTTGACTTTCCTGGATATCCTAATCTTCATAATACTTGTATTTGTAGATATCATAGCCATACATATCGTCATAAATGTCATTTGCACAAAAATTGTTAGTATGGTTAAATTGTATCTATAACCTAAAGTTTTCCTAATTATTTTAATACAAAGAAAGGAAAAAATTTACTAAAGCGTTGCCTCCCGACAACGGCACCAACAACTTGACCGCTCCCGAATGTACTCCCATTTGGTGTACATTTTAGGCTTTCTGCAAGTATAAGGGTCAGGTTGTAAATATAGTATGTACAATTAAATACTTGGTTTTATTTCGAGGATCGTACCCAAAGGAGGTGTAAAGCGATAGTAAATTAGATCCATGCAAAGAATAAAATTAATTAGTACTTACTTTAGGGATTATAGTACAAAGAATAATGGAAGAGTTGATTTTGAAAAGCATAAAATAAAAGAGAAAACAAAAGGAAAGATTTGAGATGTAGAAAATATTATAAACAACTTTGGGGATATTAGGTTGTTTCCTTATGAGTTCTTCAATCTTGGGTTTTGGGGATTTTCCTCCAATAAACTAGTCACTACACCAGTTGGATCTCTTGATCTTCCATTGACATAACAAGTCGATAGAGACGGCTTATCGCTAGATGTCACAGTTTAAACCGGTTTGGGGAAAAGGTGTTCACGGATTGGCAATACCAATTTTTGGTTCATTCCCACCTAAATGACGATCTAGGATTATTAGGCCTATTGTTTGTTTGATTTTCTTCCTTTCCTAAACAGTTAATCCGAAAGGCAAAATCCCTATTAAACAACAATTAAATATCCATACTTTCACTCCCTAATTCCCCAAAATGGAATTAGTTCCTCATGGGTTTGTTTATCACCATAAACACAATAATATATAAAAACATATAATTGAATAAAGTGAATGAAAAAGAAACTCGAATTGTATTGGCAATCTATCGAGAAAAAATCCTCGAACGTTTATGCGAGTTCTGCAATCTCGTTTCAAATGAAAACACAAAATAAAACTAAAAATTAAAGACTAGTAAAATGGTGTCCTTAACCTTAGTTCTAAAGGCCCTATTTATAGCCTTGACCGGCCATTTTCATCAACCCTTGGTCAGCTACCATCTTTCGTGCTTAAGTCGTATTGTGAAGAATAAAATGCCCCTCACTTGATGCAGAGTTGAAGTCTGGGGTTGATGCGCGACATACTAGAACTTGTGTCGTGACAAACGAGCAGTCCCTTGATTCTTCGTTGTTGGCCCCTTCGTTGCGGCATAGAGCTCCCTATGTCAGACGAAGTGGTCAGTATCACTGTTGCTCAGCTGCTACTAGTCTCCTGTGCACTCACAAAGTAGGTTAGCTAATCTGTAGGTCGTATTTGGCCTTAAAAGCAATAAAATAACCTTTTTAGCACAATTTATTTGAAAGACAAAACTAAACTAAAAATCCATAAAACATAACAAAAATTACTTGATTTAAAGCTCATCAAATGTGAAAACTAGTTTAATCTGCTAGGTACAAAACCGACAGATCATGAACCTCTTTAGAACAACATGCAACAATTCAAAAGGAACTATGCTGAGGTTCAAAGGATCGTACTTTAACTGCACCTTCAAGAGTGTCCACTATTGTTGTTCAGTACTAATATGCATACTATATGCTCCAAAGGTGATCCTTTTTAACCTTCTATGTGTATAAATCTTTTTCCAACTACTATATCAGGGCTTTGGTCTACTCCAGTTGTGTGGCCAACAATTTCATTTATTTTTGCAATAGTGACATTTTCCCCTCTTCACCTTGAGTATAAACTATAGGTTTTCCTTAGTTACTTGCTTTCTTGGGCTCTAAGCACTTCACCTCCCCTTCCTAATGCTATTTTTCATTTTGACCATGTTTCTCTTCTATATTAGTCTTAGAAAAGCTTAATAATGCTCCCAACTACATAGAAATAACCTACAAACATATGCAATAGCATCATGCAATATAACAAACGATAAAAGATGAACAAAAGCAGTATAAACAAATGAAATACTTGCATTAGAAGTAGGTCCCAAGACTCTACTACTTGGTTAAAGAGCTATTCTTGTAACTTTCAAGCTTAGTCATAGGTCGGTACCTTAACACCAATTCAAATTGTATTGATGAGGCAACAAATAGAGAGATAGGCTACATAAGAGATGCATTGAAAGGAGTACTTGATGAGCTATATAGTAAAGTGTGCTCAGTTTTAGAAATCTTAGGTAACTTCTTTTTTGAATTATAGGTCTTCTGCGTTTCTTCATAGAAATTCCACAGATCAATGTAGTGGCAGAACCCTTCATACTTGCATATAAAATTACAATGTGTACAACGACCCGATTTTAAGTGGTTTCAAAAAATGCAATTTCAAAACCTCATTTTCATAAACCAAGTCTGTAAGGATGAAATATAGATATTAGTGAAGTTATTAAGAAAATATATTGAAGATCGATTAAGAAAATTAACTGAGAAAGTCATTAATTAAAGCTCAAGGACTAAATTGTAAAAGTCCAACCACTAATGAGTTTTAATTTTGAAAATACTTAAGAACCTATATAGCAATTATCCAAATGGCCAAAATGATTAATTAACCAATTTTAAATGGTAGATAGTGGAGTGTGATGATGTTAGTGATTAAGTTTAGTTAATTATAATTAAAGATTAAAAATAATATTAATTAATGGTATAATCATGATTAATTAAATTAATCAATCCTTAATCAAAGTATAAATATCACCTTGTGAAAAATGAAAACAATTTACCATCTTTCTCATCTTCCTTTCCATCCTCCATTGAAGAAAAACAAAGAAGAAAACCTTCAAACATTCGACCATTAATCAAGTAAGATTTTTAAGCCATTTTTCTTTTCTTTTTATAGATTTTTTTATCTTGGGAACCTGAATTAGTCAGCTCATGTATTAATTTTGTTAATTGTTAAGTTTTTAGCAAGTTGCCATTAGAGATAAATTGATGATTTTGAGCTTATATTGAAGAAATTGATAGTTAATAGGCTTAGATGGTGACAGACTAAATTCGAAAGTAAATTAAACTTGTTAGCTAACTTTTGACATTAGGTACTAAATTGAATAAATTAAAAAATGTCAAAAGATTATGCTATAGATGAAAACTATAGGGTCCCTAATGAAAGAATGTTAAATCAAATTTTGATGTAATGTTAGACATTAATGAATATGCATATCTTGAGCATAGGGACTAAACTGAATAAAATGCAAAATATGATTGACTAAGTATTTGGTTATGATTTGAATTTAAATTGATATTGTTTTTATTATTTAATTATCGAACATAGCAAGAGACGAAGCTAGGCTGTCGCGAGAGTAAGGAAACTCAAGAATCTTAGATGAGTAGTTAACAATTTCGATCTGTACTTTTATGATTCGAGATCATTAAACTTATACACATATACGTTTTGATTGCATGATTAGCTATCGAGGTAATCTTGTACTTCTCATATGAATTGATTCGTATTGAATGATATATGTCAAGAATTGAATTGAGATGTGCATAACCTAAATGAGCATCGTATAAACTTGATAATGACATGACTTCTGAATTGGTGATGAAATTGTATGAGAAATGATATGTGAATTGGTTTATAAAATGTAATTAGATCATTAGTATCCTATTAACTGCTCGAGTAGAGTCGAATATAGTTGGCATGTCATAGGATTAGGTTGTGTACAGGTTATACTTCAGTTATATGCCAATAAGCACTAGGTACATATTACTTTAGACGTTTTGATGAATGTTGGGTACACATTTTACTCTAGTTATACAAATGAGCGTTGGGCACAAGTTACAGTTCGGATGATTTGATGAGGCACTGGATGATTAAGTGGTGTGATGGTTGAATGATTCATGTATCCTATCTTGAGCCTAGGTCTCGTTAATAAAGATTATAAATCGTGAACTTCAGAAATGATAATTGGATTGAAAAGAGTATATGAATTGGTACATCATGAGCATTTATGTGAAATGTGTCAAATGACAACATGTGAAAGATCATGTGAACCGATTAAAAATGAGCTTTGAGGGTTGATTTGAATATGAATGAGTTAATAGATTCGAGAGAGAATAAGATAGCAAAATAAATACTCAAATTTGATAATTACATGAAAATGAATTAGACTTTACCTATTGAAAGCATTATGTTAATGGTTTACATGGATTACTTAAAGGTATTTAACATCAAATTTTTATGTGTGTATATATATTTGTATGGATAGTGCAATGAATTGGAAATTGAATGTGAAATGTGCATATAAAGTATGGCATAATATGTTTATATTAAATTGGTCATTTAGATTAATGTATATACTTGATACATGGGATATGAATGATTAAAATTAGATTGTGCATTGTTAGTTTCTCAACATGCTAATGTTTATGTTATTTGACTTGAATCATGAAAGTACTGCTGAGCTTTATCGTTCAACGTACGGTTTGTTTATTTCGTGTGCAGGAATTGGTGGATCTCAAAGCCTTGAGAGGTGAAGCAGCATCCGGATCGAAAATTCTTGACTCAACAATGTTTGTACAGTTCTTTTCGTTTAGATAAATGGTCTGTACCTAGGGTTGAACCAATTTAAGTTGTAAATGGTCAATTTGGTATTTTTTATTAGTAAATGTTAGCTTAAAGTTGACACATGAATTGTTTAAAGCATGTACATAAGTGGTTTGAAACTTTTAAAGAATTTAAATGTGCAAATGATCATCACCATCATATGCTTAATCGAATTGTATATTGGGTCCCTAGACCATTGGTGTGTATAATTGGATAGGTGGAATCATCTAATGCAATGACTGAAGGAATATGCCTTTAATTTCACAACACCACCCTATAGATGATGCGACATCAGTCCCCAACATTGCGATGTCCTCCGTTGAAGTTGCGATGTCAACCTACAATTTTTAGGGTCGCGACACTGTACTATTGAGGTCACGATGCCAATCCACTGTCGTTGATTTCATAACGTAAGCTTTCGTAAGCTTGTTTTAAACTTGAACATGATCTTGAGGTAACGAAAGCTTTCCTAAGTTTGTTTTAACCCAAAAAATGTTTAAATAACATGTTGTAATGATGTAATAAACTTAATAGCATGTATGAGTTGTTTGACTTGAATTGTAATTGATCATAGTTTTTCTAGCAATGAATGTGACATCCCGTAACTCGGACCTGACGATTGGGTCAGATATGGGGTGTTATAGTTAATGGTATAAGAGCTACAAGTTTTGTCGATTCTCGGACAAAATCGAGCTTGAAATTGAGTCTAGATGTACATGCCAAAATCAAGTCTAGTCTGAATCAAGATTTGGAAGTTGATTATGGATTTCTATGTTTTAAAGTTGAAAATGTCTAAGGAATCGAGAAATGTTGTTGAAGAAGAAACCAACAACAGTGATCACTTTGTTGGGTGATAATCGGGTACAAATCGAGGCACACAGTATTGATCAAGTCGTACTCAATGAAATAGAGCTGATAGACCTCATCGATAGGGTTGAGGTGTTGAGGATCTACTCTGCACAATAGCAAAAATACTTTAGAAAGTAGCGGGAGTTGCTCCGCAAGTTGCGTCAGTAGCTTCAGATCAGTGAGCCTCAATAAAAGTTGTGAAAGTATAGGGAAACTAAATTAAAGGATTGAAAGGTGTTGGTCCTTCTTCAGTTGAAATTTGGTTGGAGTCAAACCGAGCGAGTTCTCCAATAATTAGAATGTTTACCACCCGAGTGTGTTACATGTGTGATATCTCTTCTTAAGGAAATGGCATATCAGTGATGGTTAATAGTCACTCATCATGTTCTGGTAGATCATATTAATTGGACGTTCTTTCAGTCAGAGTTTAAAAAGAAGTATGTAGGTGAACAATATCTAGAAGACAAAAAGTAATAATTTATGATGTTGAAACAGGGTGATATGTTGGTTTTTAATTAAAAGCAAGAATTGTTACAACTCAGCAAGTATGCCCTCAAGTTAGTGCCAATCGAGGAGGAAAGTTGCAAACGATTCCTTCTGGAATTAAAAGTGAAGCTTCGGGTTTAGCTAATCTCACATAAGCTTAAAGAATGCACTGGTCTAACTGAACGAGCAAAAATGGTTGACGAGGCCATAGGCTTAGATAAGAAAGTTTAGCCTTTTTGAGAATTCAGAAAGAGAGTTGGGGTTAGTAGTTTGCAACCTTTGCCTAAGCGAGCTAGGGAGTCTCGATGACTTCAGAGATTAACTCCACTAAATGTCAGGTTAGAGAAAGGTTGTGTTAGGCAACTATGATCGCGCTATGAATGTCACAGCAATTGTGCAAGCAAACACTTGTCGATGCAAGTATAGCTGATAGGTGTAAAGCTATCAAATATCGATCCTATAGAGATGGTTGTCTATGCTTAAATTTGTCGATGCAAAAGAGGTCAGAATAAGAAGAACTGTCAGGAATAATGTCAGCGCAATTAAATCAAAGACTGCAAATAAAAGGATTAAAACTGTCAGAGCAAATATTGTAATACTGTGATATAATATGTTAGAGAAATTGAATAACAAAATGTAGTGAAGGGGTGAAGGTATTTTGTCAATGCAATTTAAGAAAATTAAAAATGTAAAACAATGATAAAGAAATGGAGGGATCCCTGACTTGATAAGTTGGCAACCACTAAATGTGACTACAAGGTAAATGATTGATAAATTGTCGATGCAATTAAACTTAATGAAATCTTACTCCTTTCAACTTCTCTTCTTATCAAAGACCCAAACACTCACATTAACCACACCTTCCAATGCTGGCAATGCTTTGCATTCGAGAACAAGTGGCCAGAATTCCTTCTTGCCTCAAGCAACTTTTGTTATCTTGCTTGTCAATTTAACTTGTCACTGCACTTTCTAGTGTCAGCAATTGCAATAACACTTCTGTGATCAATCAATTAAATCCAAAGATAAACAGATAAGAAGAATTGAGAAGAAATCAAAATAGATCTAAAATTAAAAATTATTTCCATACACAATTAAGTTCATCAGAATTTATCAGTGTTTAAGAAGAATTAAAGAACAAGTTGAAGCATTCTATTCCTAGCCTACTAGAACTCTTCAGTAAATGATCCTCTTGCGTCACACTTAGAACACTCCTCGTCAGGAGTAGATGCTGCCTTCTCGTCGCATTAGTTCATCCTTTAGGAATTTTAAGCTGCTATAGAAGCAAGCTTAAGAAAAATCAGAATGGAATTAATTTGTCACGAGCTTGATGATCTCCCTTCTCTTCTCTCTCTCCTTAGTATTTATCTTCACTACCCAGTATAAGTGTCATTCTTTTCTCAGATCTAACTTCCTTGCACTTGTACAAGTTAGTTAATCTAGTTGTACAATCATGCAGATCTGGTGTATGCAGTAAGCAGTTGCAGGTTGTCGCGACATTTCTGGACGCAAATTTATACTTTAATTTGTTGTGACAACTTTGACATCCTCATGCACTAGTACTTCTGAATATGTTCACACAGAAAAATTCCTGATGTAATCTGGAAGTACTTATGCGGTGACATGTTTGGGCGCACTTTTGGATTAAACTTGTAGCGACAGCTTTGAACACTTTTCTGCTTTGATCTTCTAAGATAGATCCCTTCACTGATATCTCAAGATGCAAAACTGACACTAAATGTAACGACATTAGTAACATAAGTGGGATAAAATAGAAGAAAATTAAACCAAACATCACTGACTTAGAAAATGCAATTACTAAATATAAAATGCTAAAAATGGATGCTAAACATAATACAAAGGGAACAAATTATACTCTAAATAGGGAGAATATAATAGTCTTTTCTAATGCTATCACACCCCCAAACTTGAGTTTTTACTTGTCCTTAAGTAAACAAAAGCTAGGAAAGTCATAGCAAATTCTTGTCAAAGCAATAATCATTCTAGGAACTTGAATTCTCTGAGATCCTAGTGTATAAATTACAATTATATGATAGAAAATTGCGTCGATAATTTATAGGTATGAATAATTAAAACTGCAACTTCACTAATGCTAGCATCATGATTTAAATCTTGAATCTTCTTAACCAATACATCATTTATTATATTATATATATTTTATCAGATTTTCTTTCTTTCTCTTTTCTTTTCCTCGATTGAGAGATTTCATTGCATTACTATACCCTTGTTCTTGAACAGTAACGATGGGGTGTAACAAACCCCTAGGAAGTATGTAAATGCGCCGACACACACTCTTGTAGTTATAGCCTTTGGTTAGATATTTTTTCTAACACTTGCATTGGAGTGTTCCCCTTTGATAAGTCACAATGCACCTACATTGGAGTGTCTTTTATTAGTAGTTATAATTATATACATAGCTGCAGATGGCAAGTTATTCCAAGATTTAAATAATGATACTACTCATTTATTACTAATGCAAATTTGACCATTCATCCAAAAATAGAAGGACACAACATTCAATCACATTCATCAAAATTACGACTTAGCATCTCAAATAATTCAAGAATTAAGCATCAAATGAAAAAAAATTTGAAGTCACATTTTTCATAACTTTGCATAATTTCATTAAACTGAAGGACAAATAATAGCTTAAAAATGTGGAAGCAATTACATTTCCATTCCATACACATTTCCCCCTAAACTTAGAGTTTGCATTGTCCCCAACGCACTGACAATAATAAATAAATATATATGGAAATGCAACTACAATGCAAATGCGTTGACAAATAAAATGTAGTGACAATAAAAATGTGATGACAACTACATGATATGAATGAAACTAACTAAGGACTGAAAAGTAAAGACTAACTCAGTGTGTTGTAGCCGAAGATGTAGCTGCCTTGGTCTTTTTCTTCTTCTTAGGACGCTTCTTCTTGCGCTTCTTTTTATCTTTGCGCTTACGTTTCCTTTCCGTTGGTTCAATCAGGGTGGTGGATTATTCCTCCAAGTTCGGTTGTGTGCTGGCTTCACCGACTGTGACATTAAAAGGATGAATTTCAACAAGAGGTGCCACATAAGGTACTATAGACAGAGGATTAAAATCCTCATTGCTGAATGCATCAGCCTCGGCCTGACTCACAACAGATGGTGCCAGGGCTTCAATAGTTGCACCCACATTGTCAGGTGCGGTGACAAATTCTTCAGGTAAATTTGTCGCGATAGGAACTTCCTCTTTCTCCTCTTCTCTTTCATCTTTTTTTTCTTCTTCCTTCTCCTCCTTGATACCCACAGATTCCAAGGTCGTGTGCCCCTTTGCAACAGCAGCTTCCTTCTCCGCCATATTTGCCGTTAAACTATTAGAAAATTCATCTTCAAAGAGGCTAGCAATATTGCAGAAACATTCCTCAACATCCCTTGAATTCACATCCTGATCCTCATCATAAAAAATGTGGACCATATGCGGAGACTCGACAGAGTGATCCTTCCCCTTTGAAGCAGCTTTCTCGGTTGATGGTGTTGCCTCCCTAATCATAGAGGAAACACATGGAATTTTGGCAAATGCTGCTTGCTTATGCTGCGTAGTGTGTTGACGATTGTAGTATTTCATGCCCTGGTGTAGGCATAAAATAAGTTCTGTGAGTACTCCATGTCCTTAACTGTGACGACAAGTTTGATTTACTGGATACTTATTTGGTCAACCAACTGCTTAATTTCTTTAAGTTTCCTCCAAAGTTGAGGATCTGTAGGAGCATGAGGTTGCTTGCCTTTTTTTTTTGCCTTTCCTTTCTCCTTCTTTTGTGCAGCTTCTTTTACCACAGGGGTTTCTTGCCTCTTAGTCATGCACTCAACTGAGACATCATTAATAGGTCACTTATTTTTGAAGAACTCTTCCCCTTCGTGAGGCACAACACCGCTCTGTCAACATAACTGCATGATAAGAGAGGGGAATGGCAGTATACCTATTTGCTTCGCTGTAGACTCTGCAATCTCTTGATGGAGGATTGCATCACCATCAATCCGGTGGCCTTTAATGATTGAATGTATGAGACACATTCTATCTAAAGTCACCATGGTGCTGTGAGTGGAGGGTAATAGGTGGCAATTGATGAAATGGAACTAGACTTTACTCTGAACCATAAGGAAACGATGATGCATTGTATAATTTTTGGGGTTTTTCGGGTCCAAATGGCACTGTCAATGCATAGATCATCCATTAACGAATCAGCACCTTCCTCTATCAGTTGTTCTAGGAAAGTGACATGCTCATCCTCCCCCTCAGCAATGTTGTACAGGGTATTTATATGGGCAACGCCCCATGGCACCAGTTCCTCTCGAACAAAGACGAATTCCTATTCCTTATCAATTAAATTGGTGTAGAATTCATGGACGAGAGACGGGTAATATCCTTCAGGATGATCGCAAAATTTTTCCCACCCCAAGCGCGAGATGGTTCTACTGACATGTTTTCCTAGTGTAAGTAGTAGAGGCAGCTAGAATCCTTGCTTTGGGTGGCAGTTACGCTTCAACATAATGTCATGGAAATAGTCTTTGGCAGCTTTGATAAGAAATAGTACTGGCTTTTTAGGTGGCAGTTGCTCGGCGTTACGAACCACTATCGCATATGATTCAACGACTGATTTAGAAGGGGTTTTGGCTTCTCTAGTTCTAGCCATGGCTTTATGAGAGAAAGAGATTAAAAATTTCAAGAAATTTGAAGATTGAAGAAAACAAAAGTTTTGCAGCAACAAAGGTGGATGTGGTTGTGCAGAACACCGTCTTCATAATGGGGTGTTTTATAGAGGATGAAGATGAAGAAGCGTGATGATTTCCTTTGCAGTGATAGGACACTGTGTCTGCATCCCATAAATGCAATGACATGGATTGTCCTTTTTCTGAATCGATGCAACTGTTGGGGAGTAGTGTGAATCAATAAATATGATTCTTTCCTGAAACGCTTCACAGTGGTGAGTCAGTAATTAAAATGCGTCGACAAGTTGAGTTTATGAGCATCGACAAAAAGGATAACTTTTATTCCTGCAAAGAACTAAAGAAGAGAGTTGAAAGAAAATAAAATGCAAAAAGTAAATAGAATAAATATAATGACATGCTAAGGAAATGTGACCAGGTTAATGGTCTCGTTTTGCTCATGGTTGTCTGGACTAAGATAGTGCTTTAATAGTTGGCCATTTACCTTGAATTGGTGCCCATCATTTAAATCTTTAATTATCACCGCACCATGAGGAAATGCTTCGACAACTTCGAACGGCCCTGACCATCTGGAACGCAATTTACCAAGATACAGTTTTAAACATGAATTAAATAAAAGAACTAACTGACCTGTAAAAAATTATCGTCGTAAGATAATGTTGTCATGCCATCATTTCGTTTTTTCTTTGTATATGTGATAGCATTAGAAATGACATATATTTTCTTCCTAAATTTATGTATTAACTGTCCCTTTTGCATTATATTTAGCATGCATGATAACCATTTCATACTTAGCATTCATATTTTCTAACTCAATGTTATGTAACTTAAATTCTCGTTATTTTATCTCTTTTGTGCACTAATGTTGCCATATGCAGCATATGTATTACGTCTGAAATTGTCAGTGCAGGGATCCATCTAGGAAGATCGATGCTAGAAAGAGTTCAAAGATGCAGCCACAAGTTTAGTTTGGAATTGCGGCCAGAAATGTCACCGCATGGAAACATTTACTTTGTAAGAGTGAATTCACGCTGCAATCACATCTGAAAGCACGAGCGCAGGAGAATAACACATTATCGCCACAATTAAAGATTATAGATTGTGCCTAGCGATATCGCGACAAATGAAGAACACACCAAATCTACTTGAGTACAGCCGGATTTTAAAACACTTTGACGGTTGCAAAAGGAGTTAGATCTAAGAGGAGATGAGATCTACAATTCTCAAAGCTTATAAATAGAGGAGAGAAGAAGGAAGGAAATATCAAGAGATGAAGAAATTAATTCTACAAATTCTCTAAAGCTTTGAAGCTTGGTTTGCGAGTCCGGTGAGCTGATCGAGCAAGTGTGCAACAACTTCTGACTAGGAGTACTTGATGCAATACAAGAGGAGCGGTTAAGGAATAATCCTAATAGCCTAGGAATAGTATGCTTCGAATTATTTGTTAATCCCTCTCTTAATGCTGATGAATTTTTATTGGCAATTGATTGTATATGGAAATATCTTTCAATGTTAGATTACTTTGATTCCTATTTAATTCTTCTTATCTGTTTTCCCTTGGACTTAACTGTTTTGACCACAGAAGTGTAATTGTAGTCTACTGACACTAGAAAGTGCGGTAACAAGTTAGGTTAACAAGCAAGTCAACGGAAGTTGCTTGAGGCTAGGAGGAATTCTAGTCACTTGTTCTTGAGTGCAAGGCATTGCCAACTCTAGAAAGTGGGGTAAATGTGGGCACTTAAGTCTTGGTTAAACAGTGAGTTGTTATTGGTATGATTTCATTGGAACCTTATTGCTACGACAGTTCATCTATAAAATACCTTGTCGACACATCTAGCGTTGCTACTTAGTGAAGTCAGTGATCCACTCCATTCTTTGCACTTGATCACACTTTTACTTTTTACTGCATTTAAATTCTCAAGATATCAATAACAATTTATTTTACTTTCAGTTGTTCTGACATTTATTTTTCTCGGACATTTTTTATTGCATTGACAACTTTGACTAACTTAGTGGTGCAGGTCTGATTTAATTGTATTGACATCCTTACTAGCATTTTCTTTAATTTCAACTTTAGTTGCTTTGACAATTGAACATCAAGAACTCTATCCTCATGGGATCGATATTCGATAGAGCAAATCTATCAATTATACTTGCATCGACGAGTGTCCATTTGCAGTTAAAAGCTGTGATGTTTACAGGTCGATCAAGTTTTAGTGCCATTGTCGAGGATGGCGTTTGTTTGATACTCATTTTTGTAGTTGTAATTATTCTTTCTTTCTTAACTTTTGTTTTTACTAATCTGTTTAACTTTCTTTTGTTGATTTTCTCTTTATTCTTTAGGAGTTGCATGTCCACAAGGAGAAATCCTAAGGATATTGTGACCTTTTATCTAGAACTTGAACGGACTATTCGAAGGAGGAAGAAAGAACAAAAGAAATGGCTGGAAACAATAATGATCTTCCACCATTGCTACCACATAATGTAGTTACTCTACTCATATGCACTTTTTTTAGTCAACATGGTGTTCTTGATAACGCCTTGAAGATGCAGCTGTTCCCTTATTCTTTGCAAGGGAGGGCGAGAACATGGTTCCTTGGTTTACTAGCTAGATCCATTACTTCTTGGAATGCGCTAGCAACACAGTTCGTGCTAAGATTTAACCCGTCGATAATGAATGCAAGATTGGGGAATGATATCACGGCATATCATCAACTTGATGATGAGAACTTACACACTACATGGGAACATTAGAAGACTTTATTGAGACGTTACCCATGCATGGAATTAAACAAGAGACTTAGATTAAGATATTTTATAATGGGTTGAATGCGTAAACAAGAAATCTTGTCGATGCATCTGCCAATGGACCGTAGTTGGATTGCACCTACAATGAAGCCCTACAAATATTAGAGAGAATTGCACAAAATGACTATCAATATCAAATTTCTTGTTCTGCTCAGGTAAAAACTGGTGTTATGAAATTAGATGCTATATGATCGGTGTTTTTACGACACAACGATTGTGCAAGCGTACACACATCGATGCAAGTATAGTTGACAGATAAATCTATCGGATATCGATCCCACGAGGAATGGGTTCTTGATGTCTAAATGTCGGAGCAATCAATACTAAAATTAAATGTAATGTGAGTACTAATGTCAGTGCAATATGTTAGATCTGCACACTAAAATAGTTAATCAATGTCAACGCAATTAGATTTAAACTTCAGAGATTAAATGTCAGTGTACTGACAATAAATCCAATTGTGTTGGGTGTTGAATACTAAATATTAAAATGCATGAAATATAAGTGTGACCAAGTGTAAGGGTAGAAATGGTTCACTGAATATTGCTAAGTTGCAACGCTAGATGCATCGACAAGGTAAGATATGGATGAATTGTCATTGCAATGAAGTCCCTTTGAGTTCTTACCAAGAACAACTCCCTACTTAATCCCTACTCAAATACAATCACTCCACCTCTCGGTGCGAGTAACGTTGTGTATCCAAGAACAAGTAATTGGTTTTTATCCCAGTCCCGAACAGCTCTCGCCTAACCCACTTGTTAACCTAACCTGTCATTGTATCTCTCGATGTCGGCGTACTAAAATTTCACTTTTGTGTTTAGAGCGGTTAGATCCAAGAATAAACAGATAAGTAGTGTAAAGTAAGAATCAAAATGATCTAACATCAAAAGATACTCTCGTATTCATTTAATATCATCAAAATCCATCATCGTTTAAGAAGAATTAAAGAGTACAACGAAGCTTACTATCTCTAGACTACTAGGCCTACTCCCTAATTATTCCTCTTGCTCGACATCAAGCACCTCTCGTCAGAAGCAGTTGCAGACTTGCTTCATCAGCTCCCTGATTTCTAGCTCAAATCTCTAATTCACATAGAATTTTTAGAATTAAATCCCTTAACTCTTGATTGTTTTTTTCCTTCTTTGTTCATCTATTATAACCTTTAAAATGTTACAGGATTTAGCCTTCTCTCTCAGATCTAGATCTGGATTTTACAGCTGTCAAAATTAGTTAAATTACAGCTTTGCACTCACGTAGTTCTAGTGTATTCTTTAGAGATTTGCAAATTGTCGCTGTATCGTTGGACGCATTCTGAAATTGTAATTGCAGCGACATTTGTGAAATTCCTGCGTTGGGGCTTCCATCTGTGAATTCAGCTTGATTCTTCTCATTTGAGGTTCAGTTTCAACGCAGTGACTTCTCTTTGTCGCAATATTCAGCTGATCTTGTGGTTGCAATTAGGCTCTAAACTGAGTTCTTGTGTTGACAATATTAAGACACAATATTCCGGCTGCTTGCGTCGACATTAGTACAAAAATAGATAAAAATAACAAGAATTTAAACTAAATATCAATGAGTTGAAAAACATGAAAACTAAGAATAAAATGCTAATGATGCATGCTAAATAAAGTACAAAAGAGACAATTTAAACACTAAATTGGAAATAAAATCTATGTCATTTGTAATACCATCAATATATCAGCTTTGAGTGCACAGGTATCCTCACTGGAAAACATGATCAAGAACATGAAAGGAATAAGTAAAGTTGCCCTGATTCAAGCAGCCCAACAGTTGGATGTCCAGACATTTTCCTGTGAAATTTGCAGTGACAACCACAGTTATGAGGATTGCCCATAACATGCTGATAACATATTTTATGTCAACAACATTAGAGGAAATTCCTATGGTAACTCATACAGTAATCCTAATCGTACACAACAACCTTTGGGGAACCAGAATGCCTAAACTCAAGGTAATTTTAGACAAGGGAGTTACAACAACAACCAACAACAGCAGAACTATAATCACAACCTACAATTGCATGCGCACCCAGATAATATACGATCACATGACCAAATGCGATAAAAAAATCAATTTTATACATATAACCAGATGCAGTCACAAGCTCGAATGCCACTACAATAGAATGCAATGCCAAGTATGCAAGAACAATATCAACAACAGCAATAGCAATATTCTCAACCAAGAGTAGATTCGTTTGCTACCCTTAAAGCATTGATGTGAGAGCATATCATGAGAACGGAAGCAATCATTCAAGGAAACTCTTCTTCTATTGACACGTTAGAAGCTCAGGTAGGACAATTGGCTTCTAACATGAGCACAAGGTCACTAGGTGCTTTGCCTAGCGACATTGAAAATCTAACTCAAAAGGGGAAGGAGCATTGTAAGGCTATCATGTTGAGAAGTGGAAAGCAAACTACTAAGCCAAGGAGCATTGTAAGGCTAACATGAGCATTGTAAGTGCTTTGCCTCTACCTTGAAGCAATTACACATTAACATACCTCTAGTGGATGCTCTTGTACAGATCCCCAGTTATGGGAAATTTATGAAGGAGCTACTATTGAAGAAGAAAAAGCTTTTTGACATCGAGACGATTGCTCTCATAGAGGGGTGCAGCGCTGTGCTAACAAATAAGTTTCCACCAAAGATGAAAGACCCTGACAGCTTCACAATCCCATGCTCCATTGGAACTCATTATCTGGGTAAAGCCTTATGCGATCTAGGAGCTAGTATTAACCTTATGTCTTTGTCCACATTCAGGAAGTTAGGAATTGGATTTATGAAACCCACTGCAGTGACACTACAGCTTGTGGACAGATCTTTAGCAGAACCTAAAGGTCAGATCAAAGATGTCCTTGTCCAAATTGACAAGCTTGTGTTCCCTACTGACTTTATCATCCTTGACTGTGAAGTAGATAAGGAGGTGTCTATCATCTTGGGTCACCCATTCTTAGTAATGGGATGCATGCTTATTGATGTTTTCAAGGGCGAGCTGATTATGCGTCATGACGAGCATGTCACTTTTAGTGTGTTCGAAGTATCTCCGTTAAGAAGTAAGGAGCAATGTCACCCCATTGATGTGCTAGATGAAATTATTATAGAAGAATTCAATGAACGAAATTCAACAGTTTCAGATGAAGATGCAGTGACAACTACCTATGATATCCTAACTGACTGCGACCACAGAGCTGAGGCTAATAGTTGTGAGCTAAAACAAGGTTGACAATTGAAGTCCTTGGATTTGTCCAACAGGAAAATCCCTGTGTTTAAACCATCAATCGATCAAGCTCCAACCTTGGATTTAAAGCTATTTCTGACATATTTGAAGTATGTCTTTCTAGGTGACAATGACACATTACTTGTGATTGTCAGCACAAGCCTCAATACGAGTCAAGAAGAAAAACTTATCGTAATTTTGAAGTAATAAAAACGAGCCATAACTTGGAGCATTGCAGACATCAGAGGAATTAGTCCCTTTTTTGCATGCAGAAGATCAGGCTGGAGGATGAAGGGAAGCAATCCATTGAGCAACAGCAAAGACCATGTTTACATGCCCATTTGGAACCTTTGCCTTCCGATGTATGCCGTTTGGATTGTGCAATTCAGCTGCTACATTCTAGAGATGTATGATGGCTATCTTCTCGAATATGATTAAAGATTCATTAGAGGTATTCATGGATGATTTCTCTGTGTATGGGCAGAATTTTGACCAATGCGCCGATAATCTGGCAAAAGTATTGAAAAGATGCGAGGACACAAATCTAGTGCTAAATTGGGAAAAATGTCAGTTCATGGCAACTAAAGGCATTGTCTTTGGTTATCAAAAATCATGTCAGGGCATTGAAGTAGACGAAGCAAAGGTAGAAATCATTGAAAAATTGCCACCACCCACGAATGTCAAAGGAATAAGAAGCTTTCTTAGTCATGTTGGTTTTTATAAGAGATTTATCTGAGATTTTTCCAAGATTGCCAAACCACTATGCTCATTGCTAGAGCAGAATAAAAAGTTTGTGTTTGATAACACATTTCTAGACACATTTGTCACAATAAAGAAGCAGCTAGTACAAGCTCCAATTGTCATCACACCAGATTGGACACAACCATTTGAATTAATGTATGACGCGAGTGGTTTTACTGTAGGAGCTGTGCTGGGACAACGCAAATAGAAGGTATTTCACTCAATTTATTATGCTAGTAAAACCTTAACTGAAGCGAAAATGAACTATACAACTACTGAGAAGGAATTATTAGCAGTAGTTTTTGCATTCGACAAGTTCCGTTCATACATTGTCAGCGTAAAAATCAAAATATACATAGATCATTCTACATACCTTTTTACAAAGAAAGAAGCCAAACCAAGATTGATCGGATTGATCCTGCTCTTACAAGAGTTTGATATTTAAATTAGAGATAGGAAATGATCTAAGAATCAAGTAGCAGACCACTTATCCCATTTGGAAGCTGAAAGCGAGGATGGCTATTAGTCACGCATTGTCGATGCATTTCTAGATGAGCAATTATTTTATGTTGATGCATCTCCATGGTACACTGATGTTGTCAATTATTTAGTTTGTGGTAAGCTACCTTTGAGTGCAACAGGTCATAAGAAGATCAGATTTATGTGCGATGCTGTAAAGTATCATTGGAACGAGCCATACCTGTTCAAGGTATGCACCGACAACATTATTCGTCGTTACGTTCCTGAAGAAGAGATGACTTCCATCTTGAGACATTACCATGATGCTCCCTGTGGAGGCCATTTTGGTGGAATGAGAACTGCTACAAAGGTTCTACAATCAGGATTCTTCTAGCCCACATTGTTTCGAGATGCCCATAATTTTGAGTAACAATGCGATAGATGTCAATGCACAGGTTCTATATCTCGCCGCAATGAGATGTTCCAACAACCTATCATGGAGGTGAAGTTATTTGATGTTCGGGGTATAGACTTCATGGGACCATTTCCAAACTCTTTTGGGAATGAGTATATTTTATTTGCTGTTGATTATGTCTCTAAGTGGATCGAGGCATTTGCGGTTCCAAAGGATGATGCTCTAATGGTGTTGAAGTTTTTCCATACGTATATTCTTACCAAGATTTGGAACATCTAGGGTATTGATAAGTGATCAAGATACTCATTTTCACAACCAAGTAGCAATAGCCTTGAAACGATATGGTGTGAAGCATCGCATGACCACCACATACCATCCACAAAGATATGGCCAAACTCAGAGATTTCCAATCGACAAATTAAAAGCATTCTTGAGAAGGTGGTTAATCCATCTAGGAGAGATTGGTCTTCCGGCTACATGATGCGTTGTGGGCGCTTCGCACTGCATATAAAACCCCATTGGGGATGTCATTGTATCAATTAGTGTTTGGTAAATCCTGTCACTTGCCGGTTGAACTTGAACATAAAGCCATGTGGGCAATCAAGTAGGTAAACATGGACTACGATGTTGCTGGACAAAAACAGTTGTTGGACATTTCCGAGGTAAAAGAAATTCGACGCACTGTGTATGAAAATGCAGCTATATACAAAGAAAATACTAAGAGATGGCACGACAATATCATCTTGCGGTGACAATTTAACCCTAGTTAGTTGGTACTTCTATTTAATTCACGTTTGAAATTACAACTAGGTAAATTGTGCTTGAGATGGTCAGGCCCTTTCAAAGTTGTCGAAGCATTCCAGCATGGTGCGGTGACAATTAAAGATATGAAGGATGGTCACCAGTTTAAAGTAAATGGCCAACGACTGAAGCATTACGTGAGTCCAGATGTCAAAGAACACAACGAGACCATAAATCTGGTCACATTTTTTTAATGTCATTGCAATTTTTACTTCTATTTTTCTTTTTATTTTCATTTGTTTCCTTTTTAGTTTATGCAGGAATAAAAAATATCCTTTTTGTCGACACATCATAAAGCACAACTTGTCGACGCATTCAGTGATGACTCAGCAAAGCTTTTTCAACAAGAATCACGCCTATTGATCTTCTTCATCTATCCCTAACTGTTAGATTAAACCAAGAGGTACTTTCTACAGCCTGGCATTTATTGGCTACAGACGCAACGTTTTCCTAAGATAATCGCAATAATCATGTCTCTTCCTCTGAAAGAATTATAAAACCCTTATTCTGTCTTTCTTCTTCTCCCACTCATAATCGCCATTGCTGCTATAACCATCTTCTTCATTGTCTTCACACTTTTCTACAAAACTCTCTCGTTCTCTTTATTCAGTTATTATGGCAAGAACACAAGGAGCAAAAACCCTTCGAAATCCCCCACTGAATCCTCAGCCACTATGGTTTGGAATGCTGACCAACCCTCACAGAAAGAATCCATCCTGTTCCTCTCCAAGGTAGCAAAGGACCGCTACCACGACGTCATGCTTAAGAGAAACTGTCACCCAGAGTAGGGTATCCAGTTGTCGCCACAACAGCCGTTAAGGAAACAAATTGCAAGGACAATCTCTCACCTGAGTTGGGAGTCTTTTTGCTACTATCCGACCGGTGACTCCCCCACTTTGGTAAGAGAGTTCTATGCCAACTTAGTAGATTCTGAATAATAGTTTGTATTTGTACGCAAAGGTCTGGTGCCTTGGAGTGCGACTCACATCAACACACTCTTCCACCTTGTTGAGAAGGAAGATACCCACACTACGTTTTTAGAAGAGTTAATTGATGAAGGTGCTGACATGGTGATGCGAGATCTATGCATCGAGGAATCTGTGTAGACTGGCAACGGTTCGCATAACTATACTACAATTATCTAGCTACATGTGTTAGAAAAATTATCTAGCTAAAGGCTGTCACTGTAAGAGTGTGTGTCGGATCAATTACATACTTCTTGGGGTTTGTTGCACCCCATCGTTACTGTCAAGGAAAAAGGTAGAGTAATGCAATGACATCTCTCAATCACGTACAAAAATAGAAAAGAAGAAAAAGAAAATAAAGAAAAAGAGAAAAGCAGAAAAATGTTGCAATAAATGCTGTATTGGTTAAGAAAGGTTGAGATTCAAAGCATGATGCTAACATTAGTGAAGCTGCAGTTTTGATTGTTCATATCTACAAATTGTCGGCGCATTATTCTGTCATATGAATGCAATTTATATATCAGGATTCCATAAAACTTAGTTGCTAGAATGATAATTGTGGTGATAATTTTGATTGTGATTTTATTAACTTTTATTTACTTGAGGACAAGTAAAAACTCAAGTTTGCGGGTGTGATAGCATTAAAAATGACATCTATTTTCTTCCTAAATTTATGTATTAACTGTCCCTTTTGCATTATATTTAGCATGCATGATAATCATTTCATACTTAGCATTCACATTTTCTAACTCAATGTTGTGTGGCTTAAATTCTAGTTATTTAATCTTTTTTGTGCACTAATGTCATCATATGCAGCATATGCTTTGCATCTGAAATTTTCAGTGCAGGGATCCATCTAGGAAAATCAATGCTAGAAAGAGTTCAAAGATGCAGCCACAAGTTTTTGGAATTGCGGCCAGAAATGTCACCGTATGGAAACATTTACTTTGTATGAGTGAATTCATGCTGCAATCAAGCTGGAAGCACCAGTGCAGGAGAATAACACGTTGTCGACGCAATTAAACATTACAGATTATGCCCAATGATGTCGCGACAACCTGCAGATATATGAAGAACACACCAGATCTGCGTGAGTGCACAGCAGGATTTTAACAAACTTTGACAGCTACAAAAGGAGTTGGATCTGAGAGGAGATGAGATCTAAAATTCTCAAAGCTTATAAATAGGGGAGAGAAGAAGGAAAGAAATATCAAAAGGAGAAGAAATTAATTCTGCAAATTTTTAAAGCTTTGAAGCTTGGTTTGAGAGTCTAATGAGCTGATCGAGCAAGTGTGCAACAAATTCTGATGAGGAGTGCTTGATGCAATACAAGAGGAGTGGTTAAGGAATAATCCTAGTAGCTTAGGAATAGTATGCTTTGAATTATTTGTTAATCCTCTCTTAATGCAGATGAATTCTTATTGACAGTTGATTGTATATGGAAATACCTTTTAATGTTAGATTACTTTGATTCCTATTTAATTCTTCTTATCTATTTTCCCTTGGACTTAACTGTTCTGACCACGAAAGTGTAATTGCAGTCTACCGACACTGAAAAGTGCGGTAACATGTTAGGTTAACAAGCAAGTCAGCGAAAGTTGCTTGAGGCTAGAAGGAAATCTAGTTACTTGTTCTTGAGTGCAAGGCATTGCCAACACTGGAAGGTGGGGTAAATGTGGGTGCTTAAGTCTTGGTTAAACAGTGAGTTGTTATTGATATGATTTCATTGGAACCTTATTGCTGTGATAGTTCATCTATAAAATACATTGCCGACGCATCTAGTGTTGCTACTTAGTGAATTAGTGATCCGCTCCATTCTTTGCACTTGATCACACTTTTACTTTTTACTGCATTTATATTCTCAAAATATCAACAACAATCTATTTTACTTTCAGTTTCTCTGACATTTATTTTTCTCTGACATTTTTTATTGCATTGACAACTTTGACTAACTTAGTGGTGCAGATATGATTTAATTGCATTGACATCCTTACTAGCATTTTCTCTAAATTCAACTTTAGTTGCTTCAAAAATTGAACATCAAGAACTCTATCCTCGTAGGATCGATATCCGATAAATCAAATCTATCAACTATAATTGCATCGACGAGTGTCCGCTTGCACTTAAATGTTGTGACGTTTACAGGCCGATCAATATGGCAACAATCTCGTAAGCATTACATCGAATTTCCTCTAGTTCCAAAATGTCCAACAATCTCTTTTGTCCAACAGCATCATAATCCATATTCACTTGTTTAATTTCTCACATTGCTTTATGTTCAAGTTCCATAAGCAAGTGACACGATTTACCAAAAACCAGTTGATATGACGACATTCCTAATGGTGTTTTGTATGTTGTGTGAAGTGCCCACAATGCATCATTGAGCCGTGAAGACCAATCATATCTAGATGGATTAACCACCTTTTCAAGAATTTTTTTATTTACTGATTGGATACTTCAGTTTGGCTATTAGTTTGTGGATGATATGTGGTTGTCATTCGATGTTTAACACCATAGCGCTTTAATACTGTTGCAACTTGAATGAAAATGAGTGTCTTGATCACTGATTAATGCTCTAGGTGTGCCGAATCAAGTGAGGATATATGTGTGAAAGAATTTCAACACCGTCTGAGCATCATCTTTAAGAACAGCTATTACTTCGACCCACTTTGAAACATAATCGACAGCGACCAAAATATAAACGTTTCCAAAAGAAATAAAAATAAAAGAAAGTATAATTAAAAGAAATAGAAAATAAAGAAGTTGAAGTACAAATAAATAGCATAAAATAAACAAGTTGAAAGAAGAAGAGTTTATCAATATTCAAAGATTCAGCCTCCGGTTATCTTGATTTTTCCTTAGTTCAATTATAGACTTTGGATGGTTCTTCTCATGCTCGAATAAGCCAGTTATAGTGGAAGAGGACGCCTACGACAACCAGCTCCGGATATAGTTTTTAGAGGAACTTGACTCTAGCCAACCGTCGCTCCAATGGGACTGTCTTACACTAGATCACCTTTTCCCAACGACGAATGCCACATCGTTTTGTCTCTTTTGGCTCGGAAACCTCTGACGCAGTAAGTTAACGAACCGACTGTGCAACCTTCTCAAAACACACAAAGCGGCCGTCTTTGCACAAGATGAAAAGATTACTTTTGTAAGGATTTTGGATGGAAGCGTCAATCCCATATTACAGAGAATTGATGGATACTCGGGTTGAAAAGAATTAAGCGTGAATTCTAAACCTCATGAACCTTGGAGGAATATTTGATAACCTTTGGCTAGAAGGGTTTTTTAGTTACTCATGATTTTGGAGAAAAACACAAGATAATAAAATAAAGCTTTTATTGAACTAGGGATTTAGGGAGATGGAGGATTTTTCAATGAATTGGGAATGAATAATTCAATCACTCCACCCCCTATTTATAGTACATAATATTCCTAGATGAATCCAATCTAAATTCTAAAATATAATTAGAATTATATCTAATATTTAATTTTCCTAATTGGATCCAATTTAAACTCTAAAAGATAAATATAAAAAGATAAGCATAAACTAAATACAAATTTAAATAATAAATAATATCTTAAATATTAAATCCTAATATAAAATATATTTTAAAAATAAAATAAAATAAAACCAAGTCTTTTTGTCCTATAAACTCTCTCTTTTAGCATTCCATCTTCACACAACTTCAAATTCTCCTCTAAAACCATGCTTTTTATCTTCAATTTATCTTCTATCACCGCTTGAGTCCCTACAAAATAAAAAGACAATAAATAGCCCAATTTAATAGGATCGTACTCTAAAATATATATATTTAACATCCAAAAGTATGTCATATTTAAGCATTATCATATTCCCCCTACTTAGCCCATGCTTGCCCTCAAGTATGACTCATAATCCACTAAGTAATTAAAATTTCACCATGGAAAATAATACTCCAAAGTTCTACAGACAATTAGGTTTAATGCTTATGAAAAATAAAGAGAACCTTTAGCTTGCTGTAGGTAAAATCGAAAAAGTAACCCAATTAAAACACACAACAATTAAATCATCTTGAATTATTTCATGAGAGTTAGATAATTTACTAAACTTACCAAGACACCTATTTGTTCACCCTTGTTTCCAAATTTAGTTCTCTTCCTTTTATTTTTTCAATTTTTTCTCTTTTTTTTTAAAGAATACATTGGACCTTTTAACGCGAAATGAAATGACACCCAAGCACTCCATCCCGGTTACTCAGCCCCACATGCTCTCAATTTTTTCTTCTTTTTTTTTTTGTAGAATGTGTTAGCCCTTTTGACGCGAAGTGAAATGACGACAAAGCACTCCACCCCGGTTACTCAGTCTAACACATTCTGAATTTATTTTGTTTCTTTTTTTTTATTTGGGTTAGTGGAGTTTTGCTTAACACGTCACACAACCTTTTTTCGCGAAGTAGGATGACAACCCAGGTACCCTACCCCAGTTACTCAATTAGTCACGTTTTAAACTATGCTCATAACCGCAGAATCATCAAAAAATTTTATTATTATTTTTTTTTTTTTTCGGACAGAAAACTTAAATTTAGGAGGACTAGGAAAAACAAACAAGTATCAAAAATAAATTTGACAATTAATTAACAATCAAGAAAAACAATTTTAGCATACATCAGAATTAACTATTCTCTTATACTTAGACTCAATCAATTTTACCATAAGCAAGATAGAGTTTTCTTCATTAGTCATAATCTTGTGAGCCTAATAGAAATAAAACAGCGGAGATAAATTTAATCATAGCAAAATCAAAATTAACTCAGCAAACAAGAATCATAATGATGGGCAAAACAGTGGGCATTTCGTGGGTAAAATCATGGGCATGAAATGAGACAAAATATACCTAAAAAAAAATAAAACAGGAAGAAAATAGCAAGGTAGCAGTAACAATAAACCCATAGCAGCACAAACAGCAGATAAAAATAGCAAAAACAATGAGGAACGTCTATTATTCTCCTTACTTAAAACGCATTGCCCTCAATGTGAAGATGAATAGGAAAAAGAAAAGGGTTTAGAATACTCCCCATGTTATCGTTGCTCTCGTAATGCTGCAGTTTCCATAATTAAATTTTTTGAAATAAATTTCACGAGTTTCCTGGACAAAAATAAATAAATAAATAAAATAAGATAGAAAAATAAAAAAATAAAAAATAAATAAAAATAATTGGGTTGCCTCCCAACAAGCGCTTGTTTAACGTCGCTAGCTTGACGACCAAACTAGAGTTGGGGTCGTTCCCACTGGATTTTTTTGATCATATGAAGTTGGAAATTTGGTGCCTGCACAACAGAAGGTAGAAGTTTAATGTTCATAGGGGGCAATAATTTCTTAACAGATTTGCAAGATGAATTTAAATCATCAAACAATATTTTAGGTTCATTTTTATGGAGTGATTTGGAAGTCTCTTCTACTAAGGATTCCACTATATATAACTTCTTAACAGATTTGCAAGATGGATCTAAATCATCAAACAATATTTTAGGTTCATTTTTATGGAGTGATTTGGAAGTCTCTTCTACTAAGGATTTCACTATATCGACACGGTTTACATTCAAGATTTCACTAGGGTGACTGATTGCGTCATAAACATTGAACTTTACGATCTCCCCATCAAACTCCATTGTGAGGGTTCCACTTCGCACATCGATCTTAGTGTTTGCATTACTAAGGAAAGGTCGCCCTAACAAGATATTGGAAGACTCAGGAGTTTTATCTTCTTCCATCTTTACCACATAAAAATCTGCAGGAAAAATTAGTTCATTGACTTTCACTAACACATCCTCAAGGACTCCTTCGGGATTTACAATAGACCTATCCGCCAATTGAATTATAACACCTGTTTCCTTCAAAAAACCCACGTTAAGTGATTCATAAATAGAAAAAGGCATTACATTTATAGAAGCTCCTAAGTCACACATAGCTTTCTTAATTCCAAAGTGACCTATTTTGCATGGTATTGCAAACATACCTCTATCCTTACATTTTGTTGGCATCCTTCATTGCAAAATCGTAGACACATTCTCACCAACATTTACCTTTTCGTTTCCAGTCAATTTTCTTTTGTTGGTGCAAAGTTCTTTCAGAAATTTAGAATAACTTGGAATCTGTTTAATAACATCTAACAACGCTATATTTGCCTCGACTTTTCTGAATGTTTCGAGGATCTCTTTTTCTTCATTATCTTTCTAGGTTTGCCTCAGTTGTCTAGGAAACGGAGGTTGAATTCTAGGTAATGGAGGTTTCGATCGGACCTATTCGTCGTCTTTCTGATTTTCATGGGCAAATTCTTGGGCATGATTTTTACCATGAATTGGTTCCAGTACTTTCCCACTTCGTAGAGTCACTGCATTCGTGTTTTGTCTTGGGTTAGATTTTGTTTGTGACGGCAGCCTACCCTGTGCATTTATTTTCTCCATTTGCATGGTCAACTCCTTAATAGATGCCTCAGTTTTCTTTTAAAAATCTATAGATTGCTGCTGAAATTCAAGAACATTAGTTGCTAATTTATTTACTATAGTTTCTAGGGAAGTACCTGAATTTTACGCTTGTTATAGAGCTCAGTTTTGGAATGACTGGTTATAATGTGAATTTGTCCCATATCGCAAGTTAGGATGATCCTTCCATCCTAGATTGTATGTATTTGCATAAGGATCATATCGTCTTTGAGGTGGTCCAGGGAAGTTTTCCATAACATCAGAATGAGCCATAGTATCGTTATATAAACTAGGGCATGCATCAGTTGTATGCTCGAATTCACCACAAAATCCACATTGACGGGTCGGCCCTAATTTTCCTGCAATAAGAGAACTCACAACATTAGTAAGTTTTTCAACTTTATCTTCTAAGGAGGAATTACTTAACTAATGAACCCTTCGAGTAGGTTCAGGGTTGGTTTGAAATTGTTGAGTATTTGCGGCCATTGTGGAAATAAAGTCTCTTGCTCATTAAGGAGTCATATTAACCAATGCTCCTCCACTGGCTGCATCTATCATATTCATCTCCATAGGTTTCAAGCCTTCATAGAAATATTGGAGAAGAGACTGTTCAGTTATACCATGTTGTGGACAACTTGCACACAACTTCTTGAATCGTTCCCAATAGTCGTAAAGAGACTCCACATCTTTTTGCCTAATCCCCAAAATTTCTCTTCTTAATTCAACAGCACGAGAGGCTGAAAAAACCTGTTAAGAAACAAACAAGAAAGATCAGCCCAAGTTGCAGTAGATCCAGGAGGTAGATAGAACAACCATTCCCTAGTAAAGTCAGCTAAAGAAAAAGGAAAAGTGCGTAATTTAATTTGATCCTCAGTTACCCCCTGAGGTTTCATACTCAAACAAACCATATGAAATTCCTTCATATGTTTATGTGTATTCTCATTCCGCAACCCATGAAAAATCGGTAATAATTGGATTAAACCTGATTTAAGCTCAAAATTAGCATCCACAGTAGGATACGCAATGCACAACAGTGGTTGATCATCAGGAGCCTCGGCTAATTGTCGAATTGTCTGATCCATAGGTGGTGGATCTCGATTTTTGTCAACCCTAGCAATCGACACTTCCGCCAGCAGATCAACTCCTTGGTTTTCCAGTGTTGGATAAGGGTTTTCGTTTACCCTAGATTCACCTTCGTCGCCTTCTTCTTCTTCTGAAGGTGGGCTATGCTTAACTCCTACAATTTCTGACTGCCTTTTTCGTAACTTTGCTTCCTTGCGATTGGCTTTTGCAGTCTTTTCAATCTCGGGATCGTACGAATATGCAAGATTACTTGGAGCAAATCTAGTCATAAGCAGAAAAAAGAAAACAAGATTAGTACGTTACCAGTCCCCGGCAACGGCACCAAAATTTGATGTGTCTTCGGGAACACCAAATATAACATATTCCAAAAATTAAAGTAATAATAGTAAAAAGGAAGTAGGGTCTAATCCTCAGGGACTGGAAATTCGTAAAAAGTCTTGTTTGTCAAGATCGTGGGCAAAATCGTGCCCAAGAAAAGCGTTGCAATCTAAGGAAAAATAGAAGAAACAGAATTAAAAATAGAAGAAAGTATAATTAAAAGAAATAGAAAATAAAGAAGTTGAAGTAAAAATAAATAGCATAAAATAAACAAGTTGAAAGAAGAAGAGTTTATCAATATTCAAAGATCTAGCCTCTGGTTATCTTGATTTTTCCTTGGTTCAATCATAGACTTTGGATGGTTCTTCTCATGCCCGAATAAGCCAATTATAGTGGAAGAGAACACCTACAACCACCAGCTCCGGATATAGTTTTTAGAGGAACCTGACTCTAGCCAACCATCGCTCCAATGGGACTGTCTTACATTAGATCACCTTTCCCAACGACGAATGCCACGCCGTTTTGTCTCTTTTGGCTCGGCAACCTCTGACACAGTAAGTTAACAAACCGACTGTGCAACCTTCTCAAAACACACAAAGCGGCCATCTTTGCACAAGATGAAAAGATTACTTTTGTAGGGATTTTGGACGGAAGCGTCAATCCCGTATTACAGAGAATTGATGAATACTTGGGTTGAAAAGAATTAAGCGCGGATTCTAAACCTCATGAACCTTGGAGGAATATTTGATAACCTTTGGCTAGAAGGGTTTTTTAGTTACTCATGATTTTGGGGAAGAACACAAGATAATAAAATAAAGCTTTTATTGAACTAAGGATTTAGGGAGATGGAGGATTTTTCAATGAATCGGGAATGAATAATTCAATCACTCCACCCCTTATTTATAGTATATAATATTCCTAGATGAATCCAATCTAAATTCTAAAATATAATTAGAATTATTTCTAACATTTAATTCCCCTAATTGGATCCAATTTAAACTCTAAAAGATAAATACAAAAAAATAAACATAAATTAAATACAAATTTAAATGATAAATAATATCTTAAATATTAAATCCTAATATAAAATATATTTTAAAAAATAAAATAAAATAAAACCAAGTCTTTTTGTCCTATAAACTCTCTCTTTTAGCATTTCATCTTCACACAACTTCAAATTCTCCTCTAAAACCATGCTTTTTGACTTCAATTTATCTTCTATCACCACTTGAGTCCCTACAAAATAAAAAGACAATAAATAGCCCGATTTAATAGGATCATACTCTAAATATATATATATATATTTAATATCCAAAAGTATGTCATATTTAAGTATTATCAGTGTTGTAGCATCTCGTTGCATCGAGATATCGATCTAGTGCGCTAACATTTATCGCATTGTTGAACAAAATTGTAGGTGTCTCGAAACAATGTTGACCAATAAAATCCTGACTGAAGGACCTTTGCAGCAGTCCTAACATCACCAAAATGACCTCCATAAGGAGCATCATGGCAATGCTTCAGGATAGGGAGCATTTCTTCTTTAGGGATGTAACAACGAATAAGATTGTCGGCGCATACCTTGAACAGGTATGGCTCACTCCAATAGTACTTTGCAGTAGCACAAAGAAATCTGACCTTTCGATGACCATTTGCACTCAATGGTAGTTTTCCATAAACCAAATAATTAATAATATCTGCATACTATGGAGATGCACTGACATAAAATAGCTTCTCATCTAGGAATGTGTAGACAATTTATGACGTATTTCCATCTTCACTTTCAAATTCCAAATGAGATAAATGGTTTGCTACCTAATTTTCCAATCCTTTTCGATCCTTAATTTCAACATCAAATTCTTATAATAACAGGATCCATCTAATCAGTCTTGGTTTAGCATCTTTTTTGGCAAAAAGGTATCTCAATGCAGAATGATCAGTATAAACTGTAACTTTTGCATCGACAAGATACGAACGAAACTTTTCGAATGCAAAAACTACTACCAACAATTATTTTTCTATGGTTGTATAATTAACCTACATTTTAGTGAGAGTTTTTCTAGCATAATATATTGTATGAAATACCTTGTCTTTGCGTTGCCCAAGCACTGCATCTATAGCATAGTCGCTCGCATAACACATAACATCGAACGGTTGTGATCAATCCGGTGCGACGATAATAGGTGCCTGCCCTAAATGCTGCTTAATTTTTACAAATGCTTCCAAACAGGCAGCATCGAAAAAATTGTTTATTTTGCTCCAATAGGGAGCAGAGAGGTTTTGCAATTTTGGGGAAATCATGAATGAATCATCGATAGAATCCTGCGTGGCCGAGAAAACTCCTTATTCCCTTGACATTGGTAGGTGAGGGCAGTTTCTCAATAATATTTACCTTGGCTTTGTCTACTTCTATGCCCTAACAAGAGATACGATGCCCAAGGATAATGCCTTTAGTTGCCAAGAAGTGACATTTTTCCCAATTTAGCACTAGATTAGTGTCCTCGCATCGCTTCAAAACTTTAGTTAAATTGTCAGCACATTTATCAAAAGTGTGACCATAAACAGAGAAATCATCCATAAATACCTCCAACGAATCCTCAATCATATCGAAAAAGATTGCCATCATACACCTTTGAAATGCGACCGGTGCGTTGCATAGGCCAAATGACATTCGGTGAAAAAGCAAAGGTACCAAACGGACAAGTAAAAGTTGTTTTTGCTTGGTCCTTCGACGCAATTGTAATCTGGTTGTAGCCAGAATATCCATCAAGAAAATAGTAATAGGCCTTACTAGCTAGCCTGTCCAGCATCTGATCAATGAATGGAAGTGGGAAATGATCTTTTTTTTTGTGACAGCATTCAAACGGCGATAGTCCATTCAAACTTGCCAACTAGTAGCAATGCAAGTAGGAATCAAATCATTTTTTTCATTTCTTACCACCGTAATACAGCTCTTCTTTGGAACGCATTGGACTTGGCTTACCCATGTACTATTATAAATTGGGTAAATAATGTTTGCATCCAACCATTTTATGATCTCTTTTTTTACAACTTCCTTCATTTTCTCATTTAATCTACATTGTTGTTCAATGGATTACTTTCCCCATCCTCCAGCTTGATCTTGTACATGTAGATAGAGGGACTAGTGCCTCTGATATCCGTAATGCTCCATGCGATGGTACATTTGTGTTGCTTTAATATTCCGATTAATTTCTCCTCTTGGCTTACGTTGAGATTTGCGAAGACAATTACTAGCAAGGCATCATTGTCACCAAGGAAAACATATTTTAAATGCGTTGGCAATGGTTTCAACTCCAAATTTGGAGCTTCTTCAATCGATGGCTTGAAAATAAGGATCGTTCTATTGGTCAGATCCAAGGATTCCATCTATCAACCATGTCTAAGCTCACAAATATTTTCCTCAACCTTGTGGTCGCAATCAGGTAGGAAATTATCTTCGAATGGAACTGCAAATTCTTCTTACGCTACTGAACTATGCTCATTAAACTATTCCGTAATTAATTCATCCAGGATATCAATGTGGTGACATTGTTCTTTACTCCTGCAGGGAATTGCTTCGAAGACACTGAAGGTAACATGTTCATCATTAAGTCGCATGATGAACTTGCCTTCGAAAACATCTATAAGAGTGTGACCCGTAGCAAGAAATAGGCGTCCCAAAATTATAGGTACCTCCTTATCAGCTTCGCAATCCAGTATGATGAAATCTGCTGAGAACACAAACTTATCTACCTGGACGAGAACATCTTTAATCTGTCCTTCAGGTTCCGTTAAAAATCTATCTGCTAGTTGCAATGTCACCGTAGTGGGCTTCATGTGACCAATTCCCAATTTTCTAAATGTTGACAAGGGCATAAGGCTGATGCTTGCTCCTAGATCACAAAGAGCTTTGCCTAAATAATGATTTTCAATGGAGCATGGAATTGTAAAACTGTCAGGATCTTTCATCTTAGGTGGCGATTTATTTGTCAGTACAACGCTACAACCTTCTGTGAGCGCAATTGTCTCGATGTCGATAAATTTCTTTTTCTTTAACAAAAAGCTCCTTTATAAATTTCCCATAGCTGGGAATCTGCATAAGAGCATCAACGAGAGTATATTAACATATAGTTGTTTCAAGGTGGCCAAAAACTTTTGATATTCTCTGTCATGTTCTTTCTCCTTGAATCGTTGTAGAAATGGAAAAGGTTTGGAGACATTAGGCTGTTGTGATATAACCGGCTGCGTTGACATTGGCGATTTCATCGACAATTTTGAAGGTCGAATGGTTGGCATGAGTGTAATTACTGGTGGCTCCTCCTCATTTATGTCTACTACTTCTTCTTCAGATACAACTTTTTCTTTCTGCTCTGTTTTATTTGCGTTGATAAGTGCTGTATTCGAGTTGCTGCTTTGTTCAACAATTTGCTTTCAACTCCGAAGAGTAATAGCCTTGCAATACTCCTTCCCCTTTGGATTTGGATTTTCAGTATCACTAGGTAAGGCACCTGGTAGTCTCGTGCTCATATTAGAAACCAGCTGTCCTAATTATACTTTCAACGCTTTGATGAAAGAAGAATTTCCCTGTGCCACATGGTATCTCACACGGGTGTGTGGACCACACGACACCCACGCATGGCCATGTGCCCTAGAAACCCTAGGCTAGTTCGTGAACCACACAACCAAGAACCTTCTACACGTTTTGTCACACGACTGTGTCACTCCTATAAGTTGATTTTTGCATATGCCACACCGCCACAGTCTGTTACACGACCGTTTAACCCTCTACACGGATAATAGCTCCTCACACGGTCGTGTGACCCCTGCTTATAGTTGTGCTTAGAATTTTGTGAATTGTTCAGTTTAGTTCATGTACAATCCTCAAACTATTTTTAGAGATTTTATTCACTCGATTGAGCCTTTGATATTATGAACATGCTAGAATATGTGATTTGATGATTAAACTACTACTATATAATGATGATATGTGAATATTACATGTCTATTGTCATTGTCTTTTTGATGAATTGATATTGTTATTCTTACCATTGTATTATTGATTACATGCCTATTGTTATTGTTGAATCGAATACATGTTGAGCATGTCTAGCATATCATATTGCATTGCATGGGATGGGATGATTAAAAGGAAGAAATACTGGCAGTTTAATAATCTGCAACACTGGCGGTTTATCCATAAATTTACTAATAGCTTTTATCTACAAATACATTGTGCATTCACAACCTACTAGTAGTTTATTTGCAATCACTGGTAATTCATCCACAAACTTATTGGTAGCCTTTATCGACAAATATGTTATGCATCCACAACCTACTGGCATTTTATCTGCAAATACTGGTGGTTCATCCATAAACTTAACTATTTGGGTTGAAAGAGTTCTGGGGAACTCTTACTGTGGAGCGAGTAGTTATGACCCTTTTCTATTAAACTAAAATTGCATTGCATTGACACTCATAAGAATGCTCGAATGAACTGTCAACTTCTGCTATACTATACGAATGCTATTGCTCTGGAAATTGTTATTATGAATGCTTGGTTTATTATTTTGCATTGGTTTACTTGTGATCGGACTCACACTCAGCTTCATAACTCATTCTCTTTTTTAATTTCCATCTTTACAAATAATCCATCAGGTTAGGATACAGACGCAACATTCGGAGTGTCTCGACTCGAAATTATTTTATTTTGCATAAAAGTATCTTATTATTATTTGAAATTTTCCGTTTTTTCGAGACTGTATTGTTTTATTATTGAACTGTGGCATTGGATTTAGGTTTGGGTTTAAATTGCATGCATGACATTTAATTCGAAAATAGGATGTTGAGATTTGGATATTAACTAATTATGCATGAAATTCGGTTTTATTTAAATTAAATGTTTTACAAACTCTGATAGCTTATTAGACCATTTCGGTGGCTAGTGTAATATTCCAAATTCCGGCCTAACGTCTTGGTTGAATTTAGGGTGTTACAAAATTATACAAACTTTGTTGAGTTGAGAATTGAATCCTAAATGCTGTCATACTTCTCAATTCCTCGAGATCTAATCTTACCTGCACACGAAAATAAACAAAATCATATGTTGAGCAATAAAACTTAGTGATGCTAACATGATTTGAAAACAAAATAAACAATTCTAATCAAGATAAACATATACATTAATATGTAATTCCATTTTAGATAAAAAAACATCTATCATTTCTTGTCTGATGCCTTGTTGATCATATCATCATGCTTATTGAGCATATCACATGTTATCATTTTGAATTCAACTATTAGACTATTTCAATTATGTGTATATTTAAGCAAATCATTTTCATATATTCATCTATTATACATTTTCCATACCATCTCAATAACATGTATCATATGGCATTTCATAAGAACGTATCCATTTTCTTATTTTCACAGTTGAATTCATTGATTTGTATTATAATCATATCAACCATTGAACTTTTTAAATCTGGTACTTTGAGTGTAGTATATTCATTTGTATCTAACTAAAGAGTTAACAAATGTATTATGTTAATTGGAACAATTAGTTCTCAACAACTAACATTTTCAATATCCTAGTATAACAATTGTCCCCTCGTAATTTTTAAGTTGATAATGGGCATACATTTTAGTATTCTTTTCACACTTATTGCTAGCTTATTTGGGGTAAAATCAAGGTTTTGGGAGAATTTCTTAATATTTTAAGGTTTGCTTCATAACATTTCATTTTGAGTAGTTTTTACAATTCAAGGATGGGGAACGAATCCCGTAACAAGCGTTGTGACACAGACTGATGGAAGTCACAACTTATAGTCCCTAACTTGCCTTGCAGCCAAGGCAGAAATGGTTGGAAAATTTTGATTAAGAAAACAATTTATTGTAACAATGGGAGTTTGAAAAAAAAATTAAACGTTTATGACATTTATGATAATAAATTTTTATGAAAAAGTATTTATGCTTTACGCGAAATGAATTTGAATTATTTTTGAATTACGTTGAGTGTTAAAGATTTATCGACATCCATTAATGTTAGTCAAACTCATTAAATTATTAATTTTTTTTAAATTTTTAAATTTTAAATTCTTTTTAGAAATTTTATATATTTTTAGTCTTTTAATTTTTTAAAAAATATATTTTCAAATTTATATTTTTTATAGACAATACTTTTTTAGAATTTAAAAAGTTTATTTAGTTTTTATATTTTTTCCTTTTTCCTTTTATATTATTTTTATATGATAAAATACATATATAAAAATTATGAAAATATATTTTTAAATCCTTATATATTTATTTTTTTTATAAATTTTATAAATTTTTTTTTGGAATTATTTTGTATATATAATGACATGGTAATGTTGATGTCACCTTTTGTACCACATGTGATTATTGGGTCACAACATTATTATTTAATATCGTTAGTGAAAGATATCAAATTGTGTAACTGTGCAATACTTTATAGGTACTACTTTTAATAAATAAAAAAAGGTATAGTTCATAGGACAATTTACTAATAAAACCAAAATCATTGGTCATTGGTCAAAATTTGTTATTAATTCTTACATTTTATTTAAGTTGTGAATTTGGTCTATGTACTTTAAATCGGTCCATTTTAGTTCATGTAATTTTTTTAGTTTTGAAATTTCAATTTTTAATCTAAATTATACCAGTTAAATTTGTTAGGTCAAATTTTATTAGTCATATATTATGCATAAGTTGTGGATTTTGTCTTGATACTCTAATTTAATCATTTTTAGTTTTTGTACTTTTGAAATTTTAAATTTTTGTCCCGACTTAAACAATATCAATTAAATCATTAAATAAAATGACGTGACATTTTTATGAGTATTAAGTGAAAATAATAAACCGATACGACAATATACATGTGATAATATATTTAACAAATAAAATTTTGGAAATAACAAAATGTAGCCTAATATATTCAACAACTATTGCTTTAGAACTATTTGATCAAATTATTTCTTAATACTAGATATAATTTGTAATTAAATATTGTATTTGGTTTTGTTATATAAAATTAATAGGTTAAATATTCAAATAATCGTAAACATAATTTTGTAAAAGAAGAATACATTAACAAACTTTAACAGAAATTATCCAACTTAATTAGTAAAATCGGCTTATAACAAATTGAACAACAATCTGTTATCCATTCACCTGTTCTTGCTGAGGTTTTGTAATAGTTTATAAAAATAATTTTGGAAATTAATTCTTTAAATATTAATCTGCAAAGCATACACTGATATGTTAGTGAGAGAGAGAGAGAGAGAGAGAGAGAGAGGTTTTATTTTATTAACAAATGTTTGGCTTCCTATATAATTCTTAGATCAGCTAAGCTAATAAATAAATAAGAGCTGAGTACATGGGATTGCCAAAAACTTAATAAATTATTATCCGTAAAGTGTTGTCATGGATTAGTGGCTAAATAAATAACAAAAAATAAAATATTTAAAAATTAAGCCATAATCTTTAACAAATGCAGCATGTGAATGTCAGAAAGTAAATTTTTTATTGCCTAATTGTAAAAATAGTAACTTATGTTTGTTTAAGTTTACTTTTTAGTCACTAATGTTTCAATTGTTACAATTTGGTCATTAATGTTATCGATTTATAACAATTTGATTATTGTGTCGTTACCCATCGTTAAAAGTGTAACATAAGTCAGACGTCACTATTTTTCACTTTTAGTTGATAATATCCAGATCTCATATCAATATAGGAGAGGACTGATGCACTTCCAACTGATCAAACAGATCGTCAATACACAGTAACAAATATCTATTATTATTACCAACTTATTTAACTATCGATAATCAATACAAAGCCGCATCAACCCATCTTTTTTTTTAACAAAAAGCACTGGAGCTCCCCAAGGGGACATACTATAGCGTGTAAAGCCAAGGTCCAGAAGATCTTGCAATTAAATTTTCAGCTCTTTTAGCTCCATTGGCACCATACGGTATGGAACAATAGACATTGGTGTTGTACCCGGTAAACTTCAATTGCAAATTCAACCTCACGATCAGGAGGTAATCCTATCAATTCTTTTGGAAATACATTCGGGTAATCACATATTATATGGATCTTGCTTATTTGGCTTTCATCCAAGTTCTAGTCAATAACATAGGCCACATATACCTAGCAACCTTGGTTAAAAAGCTTATTAGCTCGAACCAATGAAATAATATGAGTAGAATCACTCGATCTTATGCCTTTGACTTCAATGATTTCACCTTCCAAACTCTGGATAAAGAACTTTTTATGACAATTTAATATCACTCTATACTTGGTCAACTAGTCCATTCCTAGAATTACATTAAAATTGCCAAATGACATGATCAACAGATCAATTACGAATGATTTATTATGGATTTCTAATGGACAACATCTGCACCTTGATTAATAAGCACAAATTGTCTCAAAGGACTTGAAACAGTTATTGCTATGCTTGACAACTTAGATTTTAATTTTTCTAATTTCAAAAGGCTATAATTAGCATACGAATGCATAAAGCCAGGGTCAATTAAAGCATGAACGAGTGCAAAACATAAAAGAAAAATATTTGCTACAACATTGGTAGCATCACCCTCTTCTCTAGTTCAGACCACATAGGTTTGTACAGGAGCTCTAGCTTCAGATTGTTGGACGCAGAACCAGCTTTCTTTCTCTGACTGCTCCTTGCTACCGAGACATCACAGTTATTTCCCCAACCTCTAATTGTAGGAGTAGATCTTTGATTAGCAACAGGAGTATCATTATCATTTTTCGAGCACTCTCAGGCAAAAAATGCTCCAAGGATTTACATCAGAAGAATGTTCTCTTCTTTTTCCAGCATTCACTTATGTGCTTCTTTCCATAATGTTCACAATTCAAAATGTTTGCATCTCTCGCGGGACCCCTAGTGCTACCCACTTATACTAGTAGTTTGATAGCATTAGAAAAGACCATTAAATTCTCTCTATTTATAGTGTAATTTGTTCCTTTTGTATTATGTTTAGCATGCATATTTAGCATTTTATTTAGTAATTACATTTTCTAAGTCAGTGATGTTTGGTTTAATTTTCTTCTATTTTATCCCACTTATGCTACTAATGTCGTTACATTTAATGTTAGTTTTGTGTCTTGAGATGTCAGTGCAGGGATCTATCTTAAAATATCAAAGCAGGAAAGTGTTCAAAGCTGTCGCTAGTTTGATCTAGAAGTGTGCCCAAACATGTCACCGCATAAGTACTTCCAGATTACATCAGGGATTTTTCTGTGTGAACATATTCAAAAGTACCAATGCATGAGGATGTCAAAGTTGTCACAGCAAATTAAAGTATAAATTTATGTCCAGAAATGTCGCGACAACCTGCAACTACTTACTGCATACACCAGATGAGTGTACAACTGGATTAACTAACTTGTACAGCTACAAGGAAGTTAGATCTGAGAAAAGAAGGACACCTGTACTGGGCAGTGAAGATAAATACTGAGGAGAGAGAGAAGAGAAGGGAGATCATCAAGCTCGTGACAAATTAATTCCATTCTGATTTTTCTTAAGCTTGCTTCCATGGCAGCTTAAAATTCCTGAAGGGTGAACTGAGGCCACGAGAAGGCAGCATGTACTTGTGACGAGGAGTGTTCTAAGTGTGACGCAAGAGGAGCATTTAAGGAAGAGTTCTAGTAGGCTAGGAATAGAATGCTTCAACTTGTTCTTTAATTCCTCTTAAACGTTAATAAATTCTGATGAACTTAATTGTGTATGGAAATACCTGTTAATTTTAGATCTATTTTGATTTCTGCTCAATTCTTCTTATCTGTTTATCTTTGGATTTAATTGCTTGTTCATGGAAGTGTTATTGCAGTTGCTGACACTGAAAAGTGCAGTGACAAGTTAAATTAACAAGCAAGACAACGGAAGTTGCTTGAGGCACAAAGGAATTTTGGCCACTTGTTCTCCAATGCAAAGCATTGCCAGCATTAGAAGGTGTGGTTAATGTGAGTGTTTGGGTCTTTGATAAGCAGAGAAGTCAAAAGGAGTGTGATCTTATTAAGTTTAATTGCATCGACAATTTATCAATCATTTACCTTGTAGTCACATTTAGTGGTTACCAACTTATCAAGTCAGGGATCCTCCCATTTCTTTATCATTATTTTACATTTTTAATTTTCTTAAATTGCATTGACAAAATACCTTCACCCCTTCATTACATTTTCTTATTCAATTGTTTTGACATATTATATCACAGTATTACAATATTTGCTTTGACAGTTTTAATTCTTTTATGTGCAGTCTCTGATTTAATTGCGCTGACATTATTCCTGACAGTTCTTATTTTGACCTCTTTTGCATCGCCAAATTTAAGCATAGACAGCCATCTCTGTGGGATCGATAGCTTTACACCTATCAACTATACTTGCATCGACAAGTGTTCGCTTGCACAATTGCTGTGACATTTCATAGTGCAATCAAGCTTTGGCGCTGTTGTCGGGGATGACGTTTGTTTGATGTTTAGTATTGTAGTTGCAATTACTCTTTACTTCTTGACTTTTATTTGTTACTAATCTGTTTTATTGTTGTTAATTCTCTTCAATTCTCTTTTAGGTATTGTATGATCACTAGGAGAAATCATAATAATATTGTTGGCTTAGATCTAGAAAATGAAAGAACCATTAGGAGGAGAAGACAAGAGCAAAGAAATATGGTTTTACTGGGAAATGATGCTATACCATAGTTGCCACCACAAAATCTTGTCCCTCCAATACAGCCACAAAATGTAAATAATCCACCGCTGTCACAAGAAGAACAAATACAAAATAGAACAATTAAAGATTTTGTTGTTCCTGTGCTTGATGATCTACAGCCAGGGATTGTTAAACCAGCAATCCAAGCTGAAAATTGTTAGTTAAAACCAGTGATGTTTCAAAAGTTAAATTCGAATGGCAATATGCTGGTTTGCCTTATGAAGATGCAAGAGAGCATCTTAAATCTTTTCTACTAATCTGTGCTTCTTTTAGTCAGCATGGTGTTCCTGATGATGCCTTGAAGATGCAGTTGTTTCCTTATTCTTTGCAAGGAAGGATGCGTACCTGGTTTCTTGGATTACTTGTTGGATCTATTACATCGTGGAATGCACTTGCAACTCAATTTGTTTTGCGATTTAATCCACCCACAATGAATGCTCGATTGCGGAATGATATTACTGTTTATCATCAGCTAGATGATGAGAACTTGCATACTACATGGGAGCGTTACAAAACTATGCTTCGACGTTGTTCCATGCGTGGAATCCAACAAGAAACACAAATCAAAATTTTCTACAATGGATTAAATGCACAGAAAAGAAATATTGTCGATGCATTTGCAAACGGTCCTTTGTTGGATTGCACCTACAATGAAGCCATGCGAATTTTGGAGAGAATCGCACAAAATAATTATCAATACCCAATTTCTCAAACTGCTCAAATAAAAATGAATCCTAGATTTATCGAATTAGACGTCATATCAACTTTAAGTGCACAGGTATCTTCGTTAGCTAATTAAACACATGAAAGGGACGAGTGACGTTACCCATATTCAAGTAGCTCAGCAGATGGATCTCCCAACATTTAGTTGTGAAATTTGCGGCGACAATCATAGCTATGAAGATTGTCCGCAGCATGCCGAAAATGCTTTTTATGTCAATAACATTAGAGGAAACTCGTATGGTAACTCTTACAACTGTTCAACTAGGACTCAACAATCTTGGGGAAATCAAAATGCGTCCACATTTCGATATGAAAATTCCTCGAGTCAAGGAAATTTTTGACAAGGGAGTTACAATCAGCAGTAGCAGAATTACAACCATAATCCTCAAGTGCATATACATCACGATCAAATGTAGTCACATGCTCGTATGCAGCCATAGCAGATTGCAATGCCAAATATAAACATGCAAGGACAGCATCAACAACAGCAACAGCAGTATTCTCAACCAAGATCGGATCTATTAGCTGCCCTTGAAGCTTTGATGTGTGACCATATTACAAGAACTGTGGCCCTAATCCTAGACACAATTTGGCCCGATTCACTTGTAAAAGAACACACACCTTTCACCGGGAGTCTGATCGACGTTCTTTGCGATCAAATCTGATAAGATTCACCTGAATCTGATCCTTGAACGACAAATTTGCACGAATTAACATTGGGTATCAAGATTTAATTATATTTTTATAATAGTAAAAATGCAATTCCATCATTTTCATAATCTATATCTTTAATTTTTTTTAAATGATTAAATCAAATTTTTATTATTTTGGAGGGGGTAAAGTGTGATTTTACCATTATTAATTTAAAATTTTATAAATTATAAAAGGCCAAAATAGAAAATTTTCCATTTTGTGGAAGATTATAATGATAATGGAATTGGTTCAATTTCATAATTATTTTTAATAATATAATATTTCTTATTTTTAGTTTATTTGAATTTTTATAAACTTTTTAGTTTTATATCTGAAACTTTTAATTATAGTTGAATTGACTGTTTTGATCCTTCAAATCTTTCTTTTAATTCATGCAAATTATCTCTTATAACAAAAAAAAAATTGCAAATATTAACAAATAAAGCTTGCTTTCCATTTGAGAAATGAGATGTTGAGATTTTGCAAAATAATTAGACCAAGTTGTTGAATGTCTTTATTTCCTTTTCCTTTTCTTAATGCCATTCCAAACCGCCCTAAGTTAGTGAAAAGCTGTAACTTGTAAGAAACACATATCTTTGTTTACGACAAAAGTGGACCAATATATTTATTTAATATACTTTCTTTAATTTTTTATTTCAACTTTCAATCAATATTTAAAAATCATAACTATATCAATATTTTAGTTGACATGGACTTGATCTCATGTTTTTTTTATAATTGTATTTATATAAATTAATAAATAATATTACATATAAATTTTATCATGTTCATGTATCATACTATATTCAAATTATTTTCCAATCGATTGCTGAGATAACAAAGATTGGAACCAATCATAAGCTTATTGGGTTAATATAATTTAATAATTAATATATTATAATCTAACAACAATTATCAGTGTTTTTTAAATACCTCGATTAGGATAAAACAACGCATTTGAGGCACGATTATGTTGACGAGCCACCGTCGGCCGAAATGTGATAAATTCAACTTCACTAAAACAAATATAATATACATGAATCGTCTTATATATGGTAACCAAAAGCTAATTTACTTGTTTTTTTTATTTTATATCATTAAAATATATATAAAAGAAGGATTCACTTATATTAATAAAAATTTTCATCATTTTTATATTGAAATTAATATTTTAACAATCCAATATTTTTATGATATAGATATAAAATATAGTTTATAATAATATATATTAACGGTAAAAACAATTAGTCATAAATTTTTTGATTTTTTTCCGAACTTGACATACAAATATAAATAAATAAATGAAACATGAAATACAACGGATATAAGTTTTTAATGTAATTTTTAATTTTATTCTAATTTTGTTAGATATTATCTCTTAAAGATGAATGTAGGATCCTAATTAGACCTGTTAATGGGTCGAGGCACCCGCTCGAGCTTGAAGGTCCATAAAAAATTTGAGAAGATTTGGGCAAAAAAATTAGACCCAAAAAATGTGCTTGAGAAAAAAAATTAGGTCCGTTTAAAAATATGATTTGTGCTCGAGTCTGAACATTCAATGCCTGAGCTTGACCCGACTCGTTTTAAGTTTATAATACTTTATATTATATTATTTTTATATATTATGTAATTTAGAACACATTAAAAAATAAAATATACTAAATATATAATACTACTCTAATGTAAACATTAAAATAATGTTAAGATGACTATATAAAAAATTTCAATAAATAAAAAAATTATAAAATTATTAAATATTAAAATAATATAATATAAATATTTTTTAAAAAATAAAAAATATGGGTTTGACCTAAAATAGATTTGAGTTAGTCTTTTGTAAATATGAGCAAGTTTGGACAAAGTTTTAGGTTCAAATTTTGGGTTGGACCAGACTTGAACAAGTATAAAATATGTTAATATCGTGCTTAAACCTAGTCCGAACCTGGCTCGATGCAACTCATGAACACCTCTAATCCTAACTATTCTGATAGAGATTTTTTTAAAATATTTTTGGAATATGAAATAGTAATATTCTTTAAAAAAAATTAGGCAACATTAATAGAAATCCAAGCGATTGTTAAGTGGGTTGATTTAAAACCAGTGAGCATGATTTTAGGTCTACTCCACGCTGTAAGGTTTTGAGTACTCAAATGAACAAGACATTTGTGGTGGAAGGTTTCTTCATGTGTTTTTAAGGCATTTTAGGGTCTCTTTTCCGAGTTATAGCACTCAAAGTCAACCCAATGGAGTAGCATGTAGGACCACTTTTAAACAATTATAGTCCTCTTGATGAGTCTCCAACCAAAACCACCATACACTTTCCTCACTTTACAACAATTGCTAACATATATGACCCAACAATCATTCTACCAATCACGTAATTGTTTATTTTTTATACCATTTAAGTAAAGACTATGAAACCATGTCCTCCACTTATCCTATCTCGACTTTCTATTTTTCTTATATTTATTTTTTATTCCAATTATATTTGAGTATCACTACTTGTATAAGAATGAAATTATAATTTAATAAATATATAAAATATTTTAAAGAATTAATATATCCATTTTTTTTGTAATGAGTGTATTTACTATCAATAACAGTGATTAATTCTCTTATCGCGATGTTCTCAAAAGAGATAAGTAGCTAATCATGAAATATATTTCATTTTCATGAGCGAAAATTGAACCAAACTACTTTATCAAAGGAAATATATATACCTAAATTTACTTTTAACAGTGTATCAAAAAATATCCAACCACAATTATTCATGTTTTCAGTTTATTGTATATCCATTTCTTTTTAAAATACTTATATTCAACATATTTTAAATATAAATATTAAAACATAATCCTCTAGACTAATAAAAAAACTAAAAATTGCTTACTTGTAATCTTCAATTTAAGAGTGCAGTTACTTTCATCATTGTTTAATTGTAATTTTTCAAATAGAATATGGAAATATTTTTAAATGATTATTATTTTTAATGGTTTTTACATATAAAGTAAAATATATAAATAAATATTCATTTATTGGTTACCTAATGTTTTTAATGGTTTTTCCTTTATGAAATTTACTACCACAACTTGATTGTAAGATAGTTGATATTTATCAATTTACCTTTCAAGCTTTCCACAAGGAGCACATTTTGGAGTAGTGGCATTCCTTCTACGTTGAGGACCCTCTTTCAAGCATTATTCCCTTTTTACCATCACCAAAGGTCACTCTACCTCCATGGTTTTCTTCAAACTCTTTGAGGCAACTTCTATTTCTAGTCATGTATTTGGAATACCCAGTATCGAAAAATCATATATGTTCAATATAAGCCTTTAAGGATAAGTGAGAAACAATGAAAAACCTTTTATCTTTCTTTTTCTAGGCAAGCTTTTCCTTCTACTTTCTTATTAGTTGCAATTGGAGTTGCAATTGGAGATGCATCTGACTACATTATCCTAAGATCTTTTAGAAACTTGTAACACCTGTGCTTGATATGACCTAGTGTACCATAATAAGGGCAGACAATTTTGTTATTGTATTTGTTAGGACTTTTAGTGTGAACAATCTCAGATTTCTTGAAGCATTCAACTTGATTCACAACACACTTGCTTTTGAAAAAATTGTTGGATTCATAATCTTGTCACCTTTTTCAACAAATCCTAGTCCACCTTTGCCTATTTCTCTTCTTGATATGGCAAAAATTCTTGTCTAATTTTTCACTTCTTGATCCTTTCAAGGTTGCATTCAAGTTTGACACTTTATTTTTTTTGCTTTTTCAAGGTACCTATTGGAACAAGTCCAATGATTAATCCTCCACGTTTTGTAAGCCTATTAAGGAGATAGATGCTGGATAATCACAAAAAAAAACATTGTATTGCAGGTTGCCTCATTAGTAATTGCTAATTTCTTTTCCATATAAACTTTTCCTTCTACCTTTTATTAGTTGCAGTTCCAGATACGATATCTTTCTTAAATCCTTTTTGCAAGATCCTAATGTTCTTGCTTCAACCTAGAATGAACGAATATACTAAAGAAATAGAAACAACTGATTAAAGAAATCTTTACTCATTATTGACTGAGTAATCAATACTTAAACATACAAGAGCCTAAGGCTCTTATTTATACAGAAAATGACCAACTGCCTCAACTAATGCCAACTAACTTAACTGATACTAACCACCTACTAACAAAACTTTCCTTAATATTCCTCTATCAACTCTTTCTCCCCACTCTTAGCATGCTCGAAGCAACATCATACTTATTAACCACTTTGAGTAAAGCACGAAACTTGTTAAAAAATGGAGCAGAAAGAGGCTTTGTCAATACATCAGCAACCGGTTCCTGCGCAGGTACATGACCAACAGCCAACTTCCCAGCTGCAACCTTTTCTCTGACAAAATACAAATCCAACTCAACATGTTTGAAATTGGAATGCATCACTGGATTAGCAAAGACTGCTACTGCTCTCGAACTATTGCACCACAGAGCATGTGGTCCTGAAGTCGAGACATGCAACTCATCTAATAAGGACTGCAGCTAGGCAATTTCAGCAATCGCATGAACAAGGCTCCGATACTCAGCTTCAGCTGTTGACCTGGAAACAACTTGCTGCTTCCTTGATCCCCAAGACACAGGATTACCCTAAAAAAAAAACGCAAAAGCTTGAAGTAGAACGCCTGTCATCCAAGTCTGTTCCCTAGTTTGCATCAGCATAGCCCACTAAGGAAAGTTTGGAAGCTGGTTTAAACAATAGACCAAAATCAATTGTGCCTTGTAGATACCACAATATTCTTTTAACAGCTTTAAAATGATGATCCAAAGGACGATGCATTTACTGACACACCTTGTTTGCTGCAAAACCAATATCAGGCCGAGTAATTACCACATATTAGAGGGCCCCAACTATGCTCCGATACTCAGATTCATCTGGAACAGGATTGCCAACTTGAGTAGACAATTGACATGAGATCACCATAGGTGTAGGAGAGCTATTTGAATTATCCATCTTACACTTCCTCAATAAATCCAACACATATTTCCTCTGGCTAAGAAACAACCCAGTAGGTGTGTGTGTCACTTCTGTCCCCAAGAAAAAATTTAATCTTCCTAAATCTTTGAGAGAAAACTTTAAGTTGAGATACTTAACAAAATCATCCACCTCAGCATTCAAACTTCCACTGACAATAATGTCATCAACATATACTAAAACATAAAGTACCTGCTAACCAACCTTCTTAACAAAAAGAGAAGCATCTAATTTTGATAAAACAAAACCAACAGAAACCATAAACTCTTTCAGCTTGTGGAACCAAGCTCGAGGAGCTTGTTTTAGACCATATAAAGCTTTCCTTAGTCTGCACACAACTGGAGCATTGCCATCCCCAAAAACCTCAAAACCTGAAGGTTGATGCATATGGATTTCTTCTGCCAAATCACCATTAAAAAAGTATTGTTGATATCTACTTGTCAAAGCTGCCATCCATATGTCAGAGCTAAAGTTAACACAACTTTGATGGTTGTTGGTTTAACAACAGGGCTGAAAGTCTCCTGAAAATCAACCCCAGCCTCCTGCAAATACCTTTTGGCAGCAAGCCTTCCTTTATACCGAGCTATTGACCCATCAGCATGCCTCTTAAGCTTAAACACCCACTTGCAACCTATTGCCCTTCTGTTTAGAGGCAAAGGCACCAACTCCCATTTCTGGTTCTTTAGAAGTGCATCATACTCCTCTTGTGTAGCTTTAGTCCATTCTGGACTTAAAAAAGCTTTTGCAATTGTCAAAGGCTCATGATCAGTCAAACTGGCAGCATAAACCTTTGGTTTGAACACTCCATTCTTAAACCTTGTCACCGCGAAAAGAACATTAGTAGGAACAACAGAAGCAACCGGTTCTGGTACTACAACAGCAGCAGAGGAAACCTCCTCAAAAAAATTCTGACTCAGCAATAGGAGATGCAGTATGAGAACTAGAACTGCTAGCAACCTCTTCAAAAGGATCAGGTACCATAGAAAAATTTGACCTGTCAGCAACACTTGTATGCCTTATCAAATCCTTAGACAAGAGAGGAATAGAAGAACATTGATGATCCTGTGTCTGACTTGAGGATGCACTTGAAGCATCCTTGGAAGCAAAAGGAAATTTACTTTCATAAAAAATAACATGCTTGGAGACAAAAATTCTTCCGATAGCATCAAGACACTTATAACCTTTATGTAACGGGCTATAGCCAATAAAAGTGCACTCTGTAGATCTAAACTATAGCTTATGACTATTGTAAGGTTTGAGATAAGGATAACAAGTACATCCAAAAACCCTCAAGTGTTGATACTCAGGAGACTTTTGAAAAAGAACTTCATATGGTGATTTATCCTTTTAAACAGAAGTAGGGAGCCTATTAATAAAATGCACAGCACTTACAAATGCATGTGTCCAAAACCTCATAGGTAAAAATGCTTGAGCCAACAAAGTAAGACCTGTTTCAACAATGTGCCTATGCTTCCTTTTAGCAAGGCCATTTTGTTCAGAGATGTGTGGGCAGGACACCCTATGTTGAATACCTGATCGAGCAAGAATAGAGAATAAAGGCTTGTACTCTCCTCTCCAGTCACTTTCAAAAGCTTTAATTTTAGAGTTAAACTGCACTTCAACTAGCTTCTGAAATTCCATGAACTTTGAAACCACTTCAGATTTATTTTTAACTAGATACATCCAAGTAAACCTACTAAACACATCTAAAAATGAGACATAGTACAAACAACCTTCAGAAGAGACAGCAGCTGGTCCCCAAACATCAGATACAACCAACTCAAAAGGAGAAGAAAACACAGTCTGAGAATCTGAAAATGGTAGCTTATGTGACTTGCGAAGCTGCCAAGCTTTACACACTACAGACATCTTACTTTGTTGAATCGAAATATTACAATTTTGAAGAACACTCTGAAGGACCCTAGGACCAGGATGACCAAGCCTCCTATGCCACAAATCAACTATACCAGAAGAACCAAACTCAGCATTATTCAGAAAATGATTTTTCTGAAAATTGATACTCCTTCCACCAGGCTTAGCAGCTGTAACAACAAATCTATACAAACCTTCATAAATGTGCCCCATTAGTAAAACCTCCTTGGTTTGAACATCCTTCACAAAACAATAAAAAGGATGAAACTCAAAGAAAACATTGTTATCTTTGGCAAACTGAGCAATTGACAAGAGATTTTTACAAACATTAGAAACATGAAGAACATGCTTAACATGAATAATTCTTTTTCCTGATACAAGAGCCGAAGAGCCTATATGATCAATAGGTAGACTAGTACCATTTCCCATAACTAACTTACCCATACCTGTATATAAGGTAGCATCAGTCAGATTAGAAACATCATTAGTAACATGATGAGTGGCACCAGAATCCGGGTACCACACTTGACCACTACTAGTACCAGGTCCTGCCACAGCAACATTGCATTCTAACTGTCTAGGAAGAAAAGATTGCCCTTGAGGTTAAGCACAACATTGAACAACCTGAGGCTGAAGAGAAGCACATCCTCTCCAAGATTGTGACAAATGCCTATCACCAGTAAACTATGACAATTAGTAGCCATGTTGTACCCTGAGGTAGAACCTATTTCTCCTGAAAAATTCTTATCAAAACGATAAAAACATTTTTGTACAACATGACCAATACGCCCACATAATTGACATTGAGGTCTGTTACTAGTAAATCGTCCTCTTGAAGCACGACCCCTAAAATAACCTCTTGCTCCCCGAAAACCACCTCTGTTAAAACCCAAAACCATTTCTTTAAACTGACCAGTCTCATTTTCCCTTTTTTGGACCACATTTGCTTGCATAGGAATATTACTCACAAATTCAGTTTGTCTAGACTCACAATCAATCAACAATTCAGCAAGAAACTCAAGAGAGACATTTGTAGCAAAAGCAACTGCTCTGACTGAATCATATTCAACAGGTAAACCAGAAAGAATAACTCCCACTTGTTCTTGATCAGAAACATCAGTACCAGTAGCAATCAAAGCATCACACATCTGCTTTTCTTTGAACATATAATCTTTAATGGACATTTGACCCTTCTTTTGAGAATACAGCATATGCTTTGAACTAAACATTTAAATATTGAATTTAGTAGCAAACCTCCTTTCAATTGCTAACCAAATATCCATACTCGTAGTGACCTTTGTCAAATGAACAAGAACACCATCACTAATGGTACACAGCAACCATGAAGCCAAGAGTTTATCTTGCTGTTTATGAAACAAGAACTCTGGATCATCTTTACGAGCACCATCTTCACCAATCACAAATTGAGGAACATCAAAAAGAGGACCTAACACATACCTCTGCAACCCATAGCCTTCAAGTATCAGCATAATCTAAAGCTTCCACAAGAGAAAATTATTGTCACTAAGTTTAACAGTATCATGTTTTGGTAGATGCTGAACACGATGACTTCCTCCACCACCTGCTGACACATTGGACCTTTCTCGTATTTCAACATCTGAGGATGAATGACCATTCCTAGACACTACCTCCACTTCAAGATTCATACTTCTTGATTTCCAGAAGAAACAATCACCAAGAACGAACCAGCTCAGATACCATGAACGAATATACTAAAGAAATAGAAACAACTGATTAAAGAAAGCTTTACTCATTATTGACTGAGTAATCAATACTTAAACATACAAGAGCCTAAGGCTCTTATTTATACAGAAAATGACCAACTACCTCAACTAATGTCAACTGACTTAACTGATACTAACCACCTACTAACAGACTTTTCCTTAATATGGAATTTTCATCAATTAATCTCTTATTGATTTTGCAAACAAGATCCCACTTATTTAGCATTGTTTTGTAGTTATCCATGAAATCTTCAATGAATTCAACATGACTATAACTGGAATTGTCTAAGTCAATTGCAACATGATTTTTTAAAGGATGGATCTCTTTTTCTTTACTACTAGATCAAAGTTCTCTCCTCTTAATTTTTACATCGTTGATCCAAAGTATCATCAGATATATATACTTTTTTTATATGTACTATAAAAAATATCCTTAAATTAAATATATATATATTTATAAACTTTATTATTTACCATACTATGAATCCAGATATATCACATGGCAAAGTTGATTAATTAAATCAACCTTAACTGATTAAGAAACAATTGTTTTTAATTTTCTAGAAAAAAGAGGAAGATATAAAGGCTAGACAGACACCTCTTGCAACAATGTAAGGTTTAGAAAAGCCAACCATTATTTTATTACCAAATCAATATTTTTGGACACAACCATGTATCTCTTCTGTCTTTCTATTTAGTATAGATTTAATTAGTTACAAGTTCCATACAACTTTTCTCTTACCTCCTACTCCTACCATTATTTTTTAATTTTCATAAATAATTCATAAAGTATACTTTTTCTTGGAAATATATGTATGATGGTATCTTGTGTGAGTTTAATTTTGCTTATGTTTAGCCTTTTTATGTTTTCTCTCATGGTTTTCTACTTTTTGTCCAATACATTAATGTACCATTAAGAAATTAATTAATTAATTAAATGAAAGTTGGTGCAATTTGATGAAGAAGCAACTTGCTTCTTACATAAGCAGTTTATTAAATATTAATGAAAAATATTCATTGATAATGGAATTTTTATTAAAAAAAATATAGAGTTCAATTTTTAATATGTTCATAGATCTATATCGGGTTTAAATTAGTTTTATATTATATAATATTTTAATTGTTTTTATATTAGGTCTAATACTAAATTAAAATTAATTTTTAAGAATTTTATACCACTTTAAGAAAATAAGCTTAAACCCTAAAGAAGAAATGGCCCAAAAGGTCCAAACTCGAAGACATGTTAGACCATAAAGCTAACCCAACTTATGGAACCACCTAAGCTTTACAAGCCAAGCACAAGGGAAAAGAAAAAAGAAGAGATATGAATCCATCCTATCGGGTCTCTTATCTCTCCATCTTCTCGTTTTATCAAGTTTGACACTGCAAATTGTATGGAAGTGCGATTGCTTAGGACCCAAAATTAAAGAGTTCAAAATATTACTTTTTAATTTTTAAGGAGGTCAACTTCTTTTAACTTTTTAAAATTAAAATTTTTTTTATCAACTTTTAAGGGCCTTCAAATTTTTTTTAATTGTTGAAGATACAAAAATATTTTTTTACCAATTTTTAAAAAATTTAAAAAAAATTCTCCAACTTTTAAAATCTAAAACTCTATTTTATTATTTTACCTAAAACTCATAAATATCAAGAACGAGTTTGAGTTTTATATATTCATCCCATATTCATTATCCTCAAGTTTATCCATTACTTTCTCTATTAAAAAGTATTAAGTTAACTTAAGCATCGAAAAACACTTTGGAGCACAAGCTCCAGTGCTCCTTAGCTTACCATTTCCTTGTACGAAGTTGAAAACGTTCGAGTCCATCTCCAAACCTAACCCATTACCAAAAAAGGTGTAAACATTTGGCATCATCTATGGAAAACGAGCAAAACATCTATGGCTCAACCCCTAAAAGCACTTTTATGTTGTTTTTTTTGGTTCCATTTCCCTCATTTTCATGTTGGAGTTTCTTCCCATTTTTAGCTCCATATCCCCCATTTTATTTTTGGATATTGGTCCATCTTATGTTTCTCCCGTTTTTGGTTTCTTGAAGCTTACCCTATTTATGGTTTCTTAAAGCTTTCATCTTTGGGTTGGGTAAAGTTTCATAAGCATATTTCTCCTCCATTTATGATTTTATTGAAGCTTTCTCTATTTTTGGTATCTTAAAGTTTCTATCAAGTTTCATAAATTTTCCTAAGCACATTTCACCTGCATTTATGGGTTTCTTAAAGCTTCCTCCGTTTGTTGTTTCTTAAACCTTCCATATTTGGATTTCATAAAGCTTCCCAACCACATTTCACATCCATTTTTGGGTTTGTTGAAACTTCAATCATTTTGGTTTATTAAACCTTCCATCTTTGGGTTTCATATAGTTTTCCAAGCATATTTCACCTCCTTTTATGGGTATTTTTAAGCTTACTCCATTTGTGGTTTCTTAAAGCTCACATCTTTGGGTTTCATAAAGCTTCCCAAGCATGTTGAGTCTTATATACCCTAAATATGTGAATCCATGTTAAAAATGTGAGTTAGAATCTAATGGGTTAAATAAATAATGAAATAAAAATTTGGCAATTAGGGTTATTTACAAATTGGGCTGTGAAGTTTTATGGTAAAGGTAAGTTTAATTAATAATATAAAGATAATATTTGATACCTAAAGAAATAATCATGCTAATAAGGAGACATTGGACATTAAATGTACATACTGATTATATTGTAATATATTGATATCATGATCCTAGGAATCTTATGCTTCACTTGAATTGTCTAAACAAAAAGAATTAGTAATGGAAAACATAAGACATGTTTTGATAATGAGAATTGATAAATGTCGAAGAGGGTCGATTCTTTTAAGAGAAGTCTCTGAAGCGTCATCCTTCGAGTAGTCCATCAAACCCTTAACGGCGATCAAGTATTGTCCCCAGGTGAGGTTTTTGTCTCCCTCCTCCGTTCAGAGCCTCAAGGGGTTCACAGAGTGGGAGCACCTCATTACCAAGGAAATGTGAGCATTTTCTATTGGAAGGGTTTGAACCCATGTCTTTATATGGAATTAGTGGTGAAGATGGTACCACTCACATTTTCTTGGTGGGTGAGGCACTCCTCTCCATGAACCTCTCGAGGTGCACCTTTTATTGTTGAGGGGACTAACTCTTTTGAGAGAAAATTTTGACACTTTGTTCATCAAGTAGTTAACCAAACCCCAATAATGGTTGGGATTATCCTTGTTTTCGGGTTTTGTCTCCTAACTTTGCTAGAGTCTCGAAGGGTTCATAGATGGTAGTGCTTCACCTGTAAAATGACACTTCAAAGACTTCTCTTGAAAGAGTGACCCCATCAATAATAAGTAGATAACTGACAAGTATATGAAATGGTGATTGAATAAATGCATATGAAGTTAATGAAGTTTGGTATTGTGGTATGAGCTTGATTGATGAACTAAGCATTTATTTCTGTATGATTGACTGGAAAATGCCTTTGTAAACTAGTAAGAATAGATTTGGATATAGTTGGTGTAACACCCTTCACCTATCCCATCATACGATGCGAGTGGCAAGTGTCATTTAAACACATACTTATTGAAATACTAGAGTTATTTAAAATTTTAAAATTTAAAACATTTTTGTAAAATCATAAAATGAAGTTTGAGTTTGTTTGGATACTTTAGAATGAATTTAAAATCATTTAGAAGTGGTTTGAGAGTAATCGAAAATGCCCAAAACTCAAAACAAACCTAGAAGAGTCAAAGAGACCCAAAATAGTAAAGTAGGCAAGTTGGAGATGGGATATAGGCACCTCTAGAGAAGTACCAATTCAACTCCCTGGAAATGTATGTTTTTGCTTACATCCAAACTTGCTGTGATACCATAAGGCCTTGTATTGCTACAAAGGACCCCTAGAGTTGAAAATTAGTTCAAAACACTCTAAATAATCCCCAAACACCAATAAAACACATTCATGGGTTTCATTCAATTATAATTCAATTTCTAAACTTACTTATACTCAAATTCAAGTCGTAAACACATTCAAGGTAAGTAACGAAACTAAAGCTTATAAATGGATTACCAAAAGAGTTTAATTTACAAATAAACTTTACAAATTTAATTCCAATATATGTGTTTATGCACATGCCAAGGTCCAAAACCATTTACAACTAAATTAAGGAAGTACAACCTTAATCTCAAATGGTGATGTGATGCTCCCAAGCTAGAATCACCAGCATCTCGGCAATACCAACATCTTCGGGTTTAAAATAACCAACACGTGAGCTTGAGAAGCTTAGTAAGTACACAAGGATAAACCTACTTATCCTGTCCCATTATTAGTGTTAAGCCCATTTGTAGGGATTATCCAAAGTTCATTTATTCCATACTATAGCCTATCTAGTGAGTTCAAACTGAATTACCAAATTATGAGGCTCAATTTACTTATTAACGATTCATTAGCTTTTCACATTATGGTGTCTATATTGGATAAACCATTTAGAAAACAATGTTTGTCGCATAGTGGAAGTTTATTTTTTCTTAAAATAGAGCTTTATGGTGTTTATAGTAATAAACCCTAAATCGTTTAGAGACTAATTTTTTTCACATTATGTGTTGAGTTGTAAGGAAGAGGAGATTGGTTATAGCATTGAGGATTCTTGGGTAATTTGGGTTATCGCCAAAGGTATTGTACACCAAGTTTATTTAGTTACTGTGCTAGTTTATAATGAGGTGGTTGGGAATGAATGAAGGGATGAATAAAGTATACATCAAAATATTGAATTCTCATATATGTTTCTATACAGTTGTGAACCATTTTTAAAGGAAATTTTGAAAGTTTGTGACACGTGTCAAATTCTATTATGAGAACATGGATCTTATATATATATATGGGCTTGAGAAGGAGGGAGAGAGTTATCTTCTTCTTCCATTTAAAATGCCATTGTTGATTTGCCTTGGAGCTGAGCATAGATCTTTCTTGTTAAGTTGAAATTAAGGATCTGAGTCCATGCGAAAGGTTGTTTAATATCCTAGGTAAGTAATATAGTCTTGCATGTTCATTTCTAAAAGAGTAAGTCTGTTTTTTTGTGCATGAATAGTAAGATGGAGAAGTAAGGTTTTGCATGAGGGTTCTTTGGGTTTGAGATGATGGTAAAGGTTATACGAATGAGTTTTAATGGTGTTCTTATTACGAATAAGTAGTGGTTACTGAAGTTTCTTACCGGATGTTTGAATCTAGAGACCAATCTTTTATACGCAGGTGTCAGGTGAGTCTTTACGTTGACTCCTACATGTGAACTATTTATACTAGTATGTTTGTAAGAAACAAATCAAATTATGAAGCAAAAATATTGCAAGGAACAAATTGGTATGTATGTGATTACATGAATGATTGTTGAGGATAGAATGCATGTTTTGGTATGGAACCTGAAAAGGTTAGGTATGATCGTATATGTGTATCATAGACATATGCTATAGGGTATGTTCTGTTAAGAGTAAGTTGTGGATTGTGTTAGTGCATGAAGGGTCTATAAAGTGAGTCCATGTCTGTCTCTGTGGTGTTGTCTAAAAGGGTCTGTTGGTACTGTAACATCCCGTCCGGCGAAGTCTTAGTAATTAAATATTGTTCAAGAAGTAAGAATGATAGGATAAATATAGAAGTGTATTGTGTTACAATTAGACTATGTAAAAGAGCTATTTAAGTGCACCTATGGCGCCTTAACAATGGCGAACATTGGGGTAGCACAATAGTAATCAAGAAGTATGTTTGGTAAGGGAAGATTTTCCCCCAAAAGCCTTTATTTCTATACATAGGGTGGGCCATTATGTGTAATAAGAAAATGAACCTTGAAATGTGAAGCTTATAAAAGCAATAGAAAACACCCCGTAATGTTTGTCTTGAGCCGTTTAGGTTATAAGGAAAGGATAGTTAGGAATCAATCGAATGTGAACTGAGATAGTTAAGAACCTAAGGAAACACTTGATTAGTTTCCTTGGAATTTTTAGATTTGGATAAGACCACCCAATGACTGATGTGATGTTTATCAAGTTACAATGAGGTCTTGGGTTAAGACAAGATAAGATAAAGATATTTTCTCTGAGCAAAGCATAAGGCCCGATGATTAGATGAAATCAAGGTAGGGTAACACTCAGAATATGGGTGAGCTTTGAATTTTACGAGTAAACTAAATGTTATTTGCCCTAATCAAACTCTTGGCGTGTACATGGACAAAAAATCGATACCGAATATGATGCGAAATTCCCAAAGAAAAGAATGAATTAATAGGAAATAAAGCCAATTTGGATGTTAAGGAGATTCATATAATAGGGTCACTGCCAGGAAGGCATGATGCACCAAGTGCGAGTTGTAGAACTATCAACTAATGCTCTAGCGAATAATGGGTTAAGAACCCAAGGGTATGTTACGTATACATATAAATTTTTATACACATTTATTTACAGATGTCGTGATTGAGACGCATGTCGAACATCTAAAGGGACTAGGAAAAATATCTAAGAGACCGGGTAAGTGATGAGAACTATTCCCTTACTTCCTCAAGAAGTAGTCTCAGTTTATATAAGGATTAACTGAGAGAAAATCCTTTCATCCTTTAATAAGATGTTGGGAAATAGATCTAAGCTTTGAGATGCCCTTTGTCATTGTAAGCCTCACGATCTTGCATGTTATGCTCTAAAAGAGTAGATCTGTTTAGCTTAGTAGAGCAAGCATGACAAAGTTTTGCTATGAGATTCTGGTATTCAAAGTAAAAGGAAATGAGTTAGATGGAAAAATCTTGATAGGTTTCTATGGTTTATCGTTAGGGGCTTTCGATATGCTTGATGGAAGCCCGGATATGATGTTTAAAGTTGTTAAAGGTAGGGGTTCTGTGAGGGTTCATGAGGGTTTAGTAAGTACCTCATTAATATTTAATGTAACTCTTTTATGTATGTTTGTATGTTTATATTTCCTGTACTAAATGACTAATCTGTGAAATGAAAACATAAGCTACAAGTTTGATATGATAGTTCTGTGATGGATATATGTTTGATGAACTCGCATGTGATGCTTGTATGAAGTTATGCCTTTGAATTGAGAGAAAAGTATATGCTTGAGGAATGTGTGTGAAAGTGTGTTTATGCCTGTCATGAGTAAGTCTCTGCATGACAAGTCTAAGCATGAAGTTCAAGTTAATGAGTTGTATGTTTGGAAATGTGAATGGATCTGGTATGATGTAGTCTGAAAAAGTTAGTCTGTCAAGCATGAGTCTGTATGATGAGTCTGTGTTTGTCTAAAGGGTTCGTCGAGACAATGAACACGAATCTCTGATATGAAAAGTCTATGGCCATGGCAATCGAAGACCATATAGTGTAAGACCTAGTCATGGTGGCTATGGCATCATATGGAGAATTGAAGACCACATAGTGTAAGACCTAGTCTGGTGATTATGGTGTCATGTGGAAGAAGAAAATGTAACATTGTCAGTAATCCAAGATATTAAATATGGATTTAATTCAAAATGATTATGATAAATTGGGTTTCGAGCAATACTAGATTGTAACCATTCTAAATCAAAACACATCCCTAATGCATTTTTCATCATCTTGTAAGTTAAAGTAAAGGAAAATTTAAAAGTAGAAAAATAATAAATGAAGTAAAGAGAACTGTATCTATGGCCTAAAAATTTCCTAATTATTCTAATAACAAAGACGAAATAAAATTCACTAAACTGTTGCCTCCCTAACAACGACACCAACAACTTGACGGCCTCCGAACGTACTCCTGCTCGGTATAGGTTTTTAGGCTTCCGCAAGTATACGGGTTAGGTTGTAAATATAGTGAGTTACAACGAAACAATTGGTAGTATTCCGAGGATTGTACCCAAAGGAGGAGTGAAACAATAGTGAATTAGATCACTGCAAAGAATGGAAGTAATAAATAATCACTTTAGGGATTATAAAACGAAGAAAAAATAAAAAGGTTGTTTGTGCAAAGCATAAAAAGAAAAGAAATAAAAGTAAAAAGTTAAGATGTAGAAAATTAATAAATGACTTTGGGGATATTAGGTCACTTTAATATGAGTTCTTCAATTTTGGGTTTTGGGGATTTTCCTTCAATCAACTAGTCACTACCTTAGTTGGATCTCTCGATCTTTCGCAAGCATAACAAGTCGACAGAGACTACTTATCGCCAGATGTTACAATCTAAACCAGTTTAGGGAAAAGGTTTTCACGGATGGGCAATACCAATTTTTGGTTCATTCCTACCTAAATGACGTTCTAAGGTTGTCAGGCCTAGTGTTTGTTTGATGTTCTTCCTTTCCCAAACAGTTTATTCGAATTGAAAAATCATTATTAAACAAAAATTAAATAATCATACTTCCACTCTCTAATTCCCCAAAATAAAATTAGTTCCTTATGGTTTTCTTAATCATAATCAGAACAACAATATATGAAAGCATGAAATTAAAGAGATCAAATGAAAAAAAAACTTGAATTGTATTGGCAATCTGTCACGAAAAATTCCTCAAATGTTTATGGGAGTTCTAAAATCTCATTTCAAATAAAAATACAAAGTAAAAACTGAAAGCTAGTAAAATGGTGTGTTTAAACCTAGTGCTAAAAACCCTATTTATAGCCTTGGCAAGCTATTTTCATCAACCCTAGGTCAGTTGTCATCTTTCGTGTTTAAGTGGCATTGTTAAGACCAAAACGCCCTTTACTCGATGCAAATTTTGAGTCCAAGGGTCGATGTCGCGACACATCAGGACCTGTGTCACGATGAAGCCATCAATCCCCTGTGTAGTGTCATCTTGCAGGCGTTGTCGCGATGTAGCCCATGTATGTCACAACAAAGAAGTTAGTCTTTGAAATCTCCAAGTCTGATCCCTTTGTTGCGATGTAGAACATCCTATGTCATGACGAAGTGATCAACTTCATATTTATGCAACTTCTTATAGTCTCTTGCACACTCACGAAGTATGTTAGCTAACCTTTAGGCCTCAATTGGTCTTAAAGACAATAAAACAACATTTTAGCACTTAGGTTACACAATTTATGCAGAAGAAAAACTTAAATTAAATCCTATGAAAATATAAAGAAAATACTTGATTCCAAGCTCTTCAAGTGCAAAACTAGTTCAATCTACTAGGTATAAAACTGACAGATCACTATTCTACCCATAAAGACGCTCAAATATGATATGATGCGACATACCCCTTTGTATGTTGTGACAAATGGGTTAAACTGCCAAAATTCTAGAATTGATAGGTTTATTGTGACATAAAGGGAGCTATGTCGCGACAAAAAGGTACTAAAGGGTTTGTCATGACATACAATTGGCTACGTCGCGACATTGTCTGCAATATCAGTAAGGGTCGACCTGACCTGTTCGTGCAACCCGACATTTTAACCATTATTTTACCCGATTTTTAACCCTAAAACCCTAATTTTTCACACCCCTTATGAGAATTTTTTATTGTCATCCAAATGATACTTATCCGAAACTGGTATGTGAGTTCTATTCTCACATTAGTACTGACAGTCCATTTGTGTATGTGTGAGGTATATTAGTTTTGTTTGATGCAGACAAGATAAATAATTTTTTCGATTTTGATAATGGAAAAGAAGAACATTCAAAGTTTGTGAAAGAGATGATTGAAGAAGGCTTAGAAAAAGTATTAAAGGACCAGTATGTAAAAGGAATAGTATGGGACAAGTCAAAGACGGATCATTACACAATTGAAAGGATTTCGTTGAAGCTCGAATGCTGTATTTGGGTGAACTTTTTGAAGTCGAGGTTGATGCCGACAATACACAATACCACTGTGGGGAAGGAGAGACTGTTACTATTGCATTCAACAATGAAAGGAAGGAAAATCCATGTGGGAGCAGTGATTTGCAACGAGGTGCATAAGTGTGCCCAGAAAAATTCAGGTAGTCTAATTTTTCCAGATTTAATTACAACACTTTGCTTGCAAGCGGGTGTACCTATGGAGGAAAATGTTATGCCAAATAAGGGTGCCATAACAAAGCAGTCTGTAGCAGGAATCAGGAAGGAAGAAGCGCTAGTGGCGACACCACCATCGAGGACTCCATTTGAGTTACAAGCACTGTTGTCCTTGGGAAAAATTAAAGAGAACGATCGAGATCTCTTGATCCAAATAAGGAAAATCGACATGATATTGGAAGACTTCCAATGTAAAATGGAAGCTCTATGGAGTTACATGCGTATGCGAGATGATGCGATTTGCCAGGCGCTACAGCAAAACAATGTCAAAGTCCCTAAATTTCCAGATTTTCCTAGAGTGCTTTATGATGAAACGGTTGAGGTTCGACGGGATGCAAGTGACACAAGGATTCAGTTGGCATCCTGTAAATCGTCATCTGGAGAAGAATTTATTCCAGAGGAAGAAAAAAAAGAGGAGACTGAGGTTGAAGTGGATCAAGAGAGCCTCTTAGAGAAAGAGAAAGTCGCAACATCGAAAGCCAAGATTGCAACACCAAGAAAAGCCACCACACTAAAAGTAACAACCACAACACCATCCAAGGAGATTGATCAAGAGAAAGAAATCGATCAGTTGATTTGAAAAAGTCGGATGATGAAGAGGAGGAAGACGCTGTGTTGACACCACAAAAGCGTAGGATGAAGGGCAGGAAACCTGCTCGAAAATCCCTCTGTATCAACTAAAGGGGTAAATTTAAATTTTTACAGCTCCAATTTTTTTGTTTTTGTTTTATTATTTTCATAATATATTTTTTTGTTTTGCATTCATTAGTTTTCATGCATTGAGGACAATGCACTCTTTAGGTTTGGGGGTGTGTTGTTACATTTAGTTGCATTTGTGTTATATGTTTTTGTTTTTATATTTTGTCATTACATTTTTAGTTGTCATATGCCAATACAAGTTTTTGTTGAGAGTTTGTTAAACCCATAAAGTATAGATGTGTTGTTGATGTTCGATGAGGAAATATAGCCTTTAAAATTTAAAATTTTTGTAGAAGTGAATTAGGTGTTTTAGTTTAGGATACTTGCTTAAAATTGATTTTCTAAAAATAATATGATTTGATTTCTTTGTGATTGATTTAAAGTAGATTGTTCTTAATAAAACTTGGATTTTCTTTTAGGTAAGTTGTTTAAATGAGAAATGTTAAGGCAAATGTTTAAGAAAAGAATATTTTGTCACTGCAATGCTCAACAGTTCTAAGCACGTTAGCAGAACTTTGTTTCCTCCATCATGTTGTTGATGAGAACAGTGTGTCTGAGTATGAGTGCTTAAAGAAAAAAATATATAAAAAATAGAAAAAGAAAAATTCTTGTTAGGTAAACTCTATTGTAGCAATAAGTAGAGTAGGCTAATGAGGTAGTTGTTTGCTCCATCCATCTTGTTAGTTGAAAACCTTAGTTGCATGAGTGCATATATTCAGATTGTGATATGATGAATGACATGGCAAGTGAGTGTTTGCTCCATTGTAGTTGTCAAGTACTAACATCGTATGACAAAATGAATTCCCTAATTACTGAAATAAAATTTTGCCTGAGGAAAATGTAATAAAAATAAAACTTAGCTAAAGAAATGAGATAAGTGTTTTAGGAATTATCTGCTTTAGATTTTAAATACATGTGAAATTCAAATTCTTTAGTTTTTAGATTGATATTTTTTCGCTGATTTTTCTAAATTTACCTATGACACTGATGCAATTTTTTGCAAATACAAAAGGTTGTTGAGAACTGAAAGGTATACTATACTAGACAGGTACAACAAAACTCTTTTAAAAGTTATCACGACAATTCTCTACTATATTCATGCATACATGCATTAGCATATTTTTGCTTGAGGACAAGCAATAGCTTAGGTTTCGAGGTATGATAACTCTTGAAAAGGAGTTATATAACAAGTCCTTGTTGGAGTTATTTGATTGTTGTTAAGTAATTTGTCCTAGCATTGTTAGTGTTTTTACGTGTTTTTGTCTATTGGAGCTAGGTTGAGCCCTAATGACAAGTACTATGTGTTTTTACCTTTTTGTTATGGCAATGTTATGCTTTTGGTACGTGTGGTGAGTTGATGCAGGGAAGGAGAAGGAGTACGAAACCTAGAGAGAAACATTATTTGGGAGCGGAAGCAATAGAAGGATTTTGCTGTTAAATGCTCTGGCAATACCAGGCTTATGAGAATCTACTGAAGCAAAAGTCAATTCTGATGAGGTTGTGCATTAGAAGGATTTAGGGAGGCACTAGAAGGTCCCTTAGAATCTGGATCTGGCAACGTGAATGGTGTGACAAAGCTTTTATAAATAGAGGAGCTTGTGAAAGAAGAAATTAAGCAGTAATAAAACAAAGGTTAGAGTGATAGAATTAAAACTCTGAAAAGAGAAAAATATGAAGAGTTACACTGGCAGATCAAGTGCAAAGGTAGAGTTGACAGTGAACGTTAGGAGCGGAGCCTCGACGCCGTCGTAGCAACCACTTGAGCAACGATATTTTGTTGTGTAATTTTGAAAGCAGAATCGGGATAAGAGCCTGATGTTCTTCTTGGGTTTCAACTTAGTACTCTTGTTTGTTAAATCTAAATGTTAATTGTCTTAAACGATATTTTGACGCCCTTGAACTAACCATTCAAAGGGTTGGATGATCTGGATCTTGAATTCCGTTTTATTAAATGTTTATTAAATCTTCTTCTATTAAGTTGCTTTATTTGAATTATGTTCTTTGTTCGTAATTCTACATGCTTACAAAATCTTAGACATAGGCACTTGTTTGTCATGTGCATAATCTAAACTGAAAACACGCTAGATTTGCTGGAGCATAATTCGGTGTTATGAACAGGTAATTTGAAAGATATCTGTAGTGTCTCTAGACATAGAGCTACGTTCATACGGAGTGAGTTAAGTTTTTTTGGGAAGATTCATGCTATAGACATATAATGTGGATTAACTGTAAAAATTGTCATGACATTGGTAAGTCATCACTTAATCATTCTGGGTAATTGGTAGAGCGAAGATTTGTCATAGCATTTGTAGATCTGGAGTTTAGCTTTGTGGATTCTCAGTTTTAACAAGCACAACTTAGTCTTGTACTTAGATCTTACCGTCATCTCTGCTAAGGTTGATATGTTCTTAGTGGATTTAAGTCTTGCTTGTTTGTTTGTTGAAACTTTACTGTTTTTGCATATTGTTATGACACGCAGTTACAATCACAATTATACTTATTATCACATTTATTTATATGCACAATTATTTTGTCGACAGCTTAAGGAAATTTTACTGAAAGCCAATCTCTCTGTGGGTACGATACTTACTTATCACTTTATTACTTGAACATTGTGTACACTTTCACATTTGCTACATCAATACATATTTGCACGCATGATCGCGCTATGAATGTCACAACAAATGTGCAAGCATACATTATCGCTGCAAGTATAGTAGATAGAAGTGAATCTGTCGGATATCGATCCCATTGAGATGGCTATTTATGTTTAAATCTGTCGAAGCAATTTGAGTTAAAATGATGAGAACTATTAAGAGTAATGTCAACGCAAGCTGGTTCAAACTACACAGGTTAAGAGTTAAATCTTGTCAATGTGAATGTAATATAAAATGTCAGAGCAAATTAATAAAAATGAATTGATTGTTGAGATGTTGTAATGTAAATTCATAAATATAAAAGAAACAAATCAAGTGTAAAGAATTGGAGAGGATCACTGACTTCACAAGTTGGCAATGCTACTGTGACTACAAGGTAACTAATAGGTGAATTGTCACCGCAATTATGTTTCAATGAGATTTTATTACTATCAACTCTCTGTTTAACAATGACCCAAGTACTCACAATTACCATGCCTTCCAGTTCTGGTAATGCTTTGTACTCAAGAACAAGTGGCCAGAATTCCTTCTTGCCTCAAGCAACTTCCATGTCTTGCTTGTTAATCTAACTTGTCATCGCACCTTCCAGTGACTGTGACTGCAATCGCACTTCCGTGGTCAAAACAATTAAATCCAAATATAAACAGATGAGAAGAATTAAGTAGAAATCAAAGTAAATCTACCATTATTAGATACTTGCTTATACAATCAATTGTCAATAGAATTCACCAGCAATTAAGAGGAAATAAAGAACAAGTTGAAGTATTCTATTCCTAGCCTATTGAAACTCTTCCATAGATGCTCCTCTTGCATCACACATAGCACTTCTCATCAGAAGCAGTTGCTTCCTTGTTACATCAGGTCACCTTCCTCCAGAATCAAGCTTCCATGGCAACTGACTTTGAGAATGAATGAGAGAAATTATAGATTTAAATTCTTCATAGCTTGATATCTCGATCTCCCTTTTCTTCCCTCTATTTATAATCTCTTCACAGCACAGATTTATCCTTCTTCTCAGATCTAAATTCTTCTTTTGTAGCTGTATAAGTTTGTTATTGCCAGCTGTGCACTCACGTAGATCTGGTTTGTTCATTATGTAGTTGTAGATTCTCTCGACATCTATGGATGCAAATTATGATTTAAATTTACTGCGACAATCTTGATATTCTCCTATGTTGGTGCTCTTGAATGTGTTAGCAGCGTAAAAAATCCCTGATAAAATGTAGGAGCATTTATGTAGTGACATCTTTGGCCGCAAATCTGGATCAAACTTGTGGCCACAATTCTAAATGCTTTCCTACTTTGATCTTCCCATGTGGATTTCTACGCTGACAACTTTAGATGCAAAACTAGCATTAAATACAGTGACATTAATAGTACAAAAAGAGATAAAATGAAAGAAAATAAACTCAAAAAACATTGAGTTAGATAATGCAAATATTAAGTATGAAATGCTAAATATGTATGCTAAATATGATGCAAAAGGAACAAATTATATACTAATTTAAGGAGAAATTAAGTGTCATTTCTAATGCTATCAAACCCCCAAACTTGAGTTTGTACTTGTCCCCAAGTAAATAAAAGTTAAAAAAGTTATATCCAAATTCTTGTCACCACATTCATCATTCTAGCAACTTATATAATTTGAAATCCTAATGTATAAATTGTATTCATATGCTAGAATATTGCACCGACAATTTATAGACATGAATAATCAAAATTGCAACTTCACTAATGCTAGCATCATACTTTAAATCTTAAATCTTCTTAACCAATACAACATTTATTATATAATAATATATATATACATTTTTTTTCTTCTTTTATCAACTTTTCTTTCTTTAATTTTTTTTCTATTTTCTTTTATGCGATTGGGAGATGTCATTGCATTACTATACTCTTGTTCTTGGGCAGTAACGATGGGGTGCAATAAACCCTAGGGAGCATGTAATTGCGCCGACACACACTCTTGCAGTGACAGCCTTTGACTAGATAATTTTTCTAACATTTGCAGTGGAGTGTTCCCCCTTGTTGAGTCATAATGCACCCACATTGGTGTGTCTTTTATTTAGTAAATATAATTATATACATAGTTGCAAGATGGTAAGTTAATTCAATATTTAAAGAATGATACTACTCATTTATTACTAATACAATCTCAATCATTCATCAAAAAATATAAGGATTCAACATTCAATCACATTAATTCAATTCACGCATTAGCATTTCAAATAATTAAAGAAGTTATGCATCAAATGAAAAAATTGTGGTCACATTTTTCTTAACTATGCATACTTTTATTCACTAAAAAGACAAATATATTCTTAAACTTGTAGGTGTAATTACATTTCCATTCCACACTTCCCCTCAAACTTAATGTCTACATTGTCCCCAATGCACTGACAATACTATACAAAAAAAAAATAGAAATGCAACTACAATGCAGATGCTAGAACAAATAAAATGTAGAGACAATAAAAATGCAATGACCATTAAAAGAAATGCATGCAACTAACTACTGAAAAGTAAACTAACTCAGTGTGTTGCAGCCTCGGAAGTGGCTGCTTTGGGTTTCTTTTTCTTCTTAGGGCACTCCTCTTTGCTCTTCTTGTGTGCCTTTCGTGTGCGCCTCCTCTCATTTGGTTCAACTGGTGAAGTTGATTGCTCCTCCATTACTGGTTGAATGTCAGCTTCATCGACAGTCATGTCCGATGGATGTATTTTAGCAAGTGGTGCCAAGGATGGCATTATAGCCAGAGGATTGGAATCCTCATTGCTGGATGTGATTACCTCAGCCCAACTCACCCCAGATGTTGCCAAATGTTCAACAGATGCACTCACATTGGCAAGTGCATCGACAAATTTCTCAGATAAATTTGTCAGGGCAACATCTTCTTCTTTTTCTTCCTTTTCTTCTTTTCTTCTTTCTCTTCTTCTTTTCTTTCTTCTTCTTTACCTTAATACCTATAGAAGCAACTGATGTATGCTCTGCCGCAGTTGTAACCTCTCTCTCTCTCCATAGTGGCTCCCAAATTGTTCGACAGTTCGTCTTCAAAGAGGTTGGCTAAGTTTTGGAAGCAATCTTCCATTTCCTTGGATTGCGCCTCTTGATCCTCATCATTGTAGATGTGGATTCTATTTAGGGACTGGATGGACTAGGTTCTGCCTTCTGAACCATACTGTTCCGATGATAGATTGGCTTCACCAATAATAGGAGGAAAAACAGGGAATTTTGGCATCGGGTTCCTACTCAAGCCATACAATGTGCTAATAATAGTAGTATTCTATGCCCTAGTATATGAATAGAATAAATTCTGTCTAAATTGCATCTCCTCCACACTACACCGACAAGTCTGATTTGTTTGCTACTCATCCGATCAACAAACTTTTCAATCTCATCAAGCTTCCTCCAAATTTAAGGATTTATGGGTGCATGGGTTTGAGTGTCTTTCTTCTTCCCTTTTCCCTTTTCCTTCTTTGGTGGCACCTCCTTCACCATAGGCGTTTCCTACCCCCTTATCATTATCTCCACTGAAACATCATTGATTAGCCCTTTTTTTTCCAAAGTCTCCTCCCCTTTACGAGGCATAATGTATCGTTGTTTACACAACATCATTATCAGAGAAGGGAAGGGTGGGATACCAGTTTGTTTGGTGATGGCTTCAGTGATTTCTTGATGTAGGATTGCGTTGACATCAATATGTCGTCCCTTCAATATAGAATGCAGCAAACACATTCTGTCTAGCGTTGCAGTCGTACTGTGGGTTGATGGCAGGAGACGACAGTTTATAAAATGAAACCATACCTTGCTTTGAACAGTAAGGTAGCGATGGTGCATGGTGTAGTTGTTTGGATTGTTGCCCTTTCAAACTGTGCCATCGACACATAAGTCATTCAGAAAAAGCTCCACACCGTCCTCTGTCAAGTTCTCTAAGAACTCTACGTGTTCATCTTCTCCCTCAACAATATTGAAAAGAGCATTTATGTGGTCAATGCTCTAGGGCACCAAACCTTCACGGAAAAATATTGATTCCTGTTTCGGGTCAACCAAGTTAGCGTAAAATTCGCTTACCATGGTGGGAGAGTATTGATAGCATTACAAATGACATATATTTTCTCCCTAAATTGATGTTTTATTGTCTCTTTTGTACCTTATTTAGCATGCATCATACGCATTTCATACTTAGTTTTTATATTTTTCTAACTCATTGTAGTTTATTTTAAATTCTTGTTATTTTTATCTCTTTTTGTACTAATGTCACGGCAAACAGTCGATGTATTGCACCTTAGGATTGTTAGCACAGGAACTTAGCCAGAAGATCAATGCCGGAAGAAGAAAGCAGCCACAAGATCAAAAATTGGGTAGATAATGCTCTCATCCAACCATTTAATGATCTCCTTTTTAACAACCTCTTTCATTTTTTCATTTACTCTTCCTTGCTATTCAATGGACTGGTTTACCTCGTCTTCCAATCGAATCTTATGCATGTAGAAAGAGGGACTAATGCCTCTAATATCCGCAGTAATCTAGGAAATCGCACACTTGTGTTGCTTCAGTATTTGGATTAATTTTTCTTCCTGACTTGCGTCGAGAGTTGCAAAGATAATTACTGGTAGGGTGTCGCTCCCACCAAGGAAAACATACTTCAAATGGGTAGGCAACGGTTTCAAATCCAAGGTAAGTGCTTCTTCAACAGATTGGCTTAAATACAGGATCCGTTCTATTGGTCAAATCCAAAGATTCCATCTGCCATCCGCGCCTAAGCTCAACATTATTTGCCTTAACCCTGTAGTCATAGTCACTTAGAAAATCCTCTTCAGTTGTCACCACAAATTCTTCTAGGACTGGTGTGCTACGCTCATTAAATTCCTCCTCTATTAATTCGTCTAACACATCGATGTGGTGACATTCCTCTTTATTTCTGTAAAGAATTGCTTCAAAAACACTAAAGGTGACATGTTCGTCGTTATGTCGCATTATCAATTAACCTTTGAACACATCAATAAGAGTGCAGTCAGTGGTAAGAAACGGGCGTCCCAAGATTATGCGCACCTCTTTATCAGCTTCACAATCAAGGATAATAAAATATGCTGGGAACACAAACTTATCTACTTGAACTAGAACGTCTTTAATTTTCCCTTCAGGTTGCACTAATGATATATCTGCTAGATGCAATGTCACTGCAGTGGGCTTTATGTGTCCAATCCCTAATTTTTGAAATGTTGATAATGACATGAGGTTGATACTTGCTCCTAATTCACAAAGAGCTTTTCCCAAGTAATGATTTCCAATGGAACATGGAATTGTAAAACTACCAAATCCCTCATCCCTCTATGAGCGTAATTATCTCAACATCGATCAACTTCTTCTTCTTAGATAAGAGCTCCTTCATGAATTTCCCATAGCTAAGAATTTGTACGAGAGCATCCACAAGAGGTATATTAGCATGCAATTGTTTCAATGTGGCCAGAAACTTTTGATATTCTCTATCGTTGTCCTTCTCTTTATATCTTTGTGGAAATGGCAAAGGTGTTGATACATCAGGTTATCATGAAAACACCGGTTGTGTCGACATCGGTGGTTGCATCGAAAATTTTGTTGGTTTAATAGTAGGCATGAGAGTAACAACTAGTGGCTCCTCTTTATTGGGTTCGTCTGTTTCTTTTTTAGATACAACCTTTTCTTCTTGATCTTCTTCACTTACATTGACAGGTGCTATATTAGAGCTGCTAATTGGCTCGACAGTTTGCTTTCCACTCCTAAGAGTAATAGCTTTGCAATGCTCCTTCCCCTTTTGATTTGGATTCTCAATGTCACTGGGTAAAGCACCTGGTAGTCTTGTGCTCATATTTGAAGCTAGTTGTCCTACTTGTGCTTTCAATGCTCGTATGGAAGAGGAATTTCCTTGGACAATAGCTTTTATCCACGTGATATGTTCACGCATCAAGGCTTCAAGGGCTACTAATACATCATCTCGTGGTTGGGAATACTACTGTAGCTGTTGTTGTCCTTGCATATGCAAATTTGACATTGAAGATTGTTATGGCTGCACATGAGTGTGTGGCTGCAACTGATCTTGATGTACATGTATCTGAGGACTTTAGTTGAAATTTTACTGTTGGTGATTATAATTTCCTTATCAAAAATTTCCTTGGGTCGAAGAATTGCCATATCTAAAGGTGGTTACATTTTGATTTCCCCAAGCTTGTTGGTTTCAAGCTGAGTTGTTAAAGGAATTACCATACGAATTTCCTCTGCTATTATAACATAAAATGCATTCTCTGCATGCTGTGGACAATCTTCATAGCTATGATTGTCACCGTAAATTTCGTAAAAAATGTCAAGACATCCATTTCTTGGGCAACTTGAATGGGAGCAACTTCACTTGTCCCCTTCATGTTCTTTATCATATTTGCTAACAAAGATACCTGTGCACTTAGAGCTGATATAACATCTAACTCTATAACTCAAGGGTTTGTTTTGACTTGAGCAGCTCGAGAGATCGGATATTGGTAGTCATTCTAAATGATCCTCTATAAAATTCTCACAGCTTCACCATAGGTGTAGTCCAACAAAGGACCATTCGCAGATGCATCGATAAGATTTCTTGTCTATGCATCCAACCCATTATGAAAGATCTCGATCTGTGTCTCCTGTTAAATTCCATGCATGGGAAAGCGTCGAAGCAAGGTTTTGTAATGCACGCATGTGGTGTGCAAATTCTAATCATCCAATTGATGATACATAGTGATATCATTCCTCAGTCGAGCATTCATCGTTGGTGGATTAAACCGCAAAACAAATTGAGTTGTAAGTGCATTCCACGATGTAATCGATCCAACAGGCAATCCAAGAAACCAAGTATGAGCTCGTCCTTGCAATGAGTAAGGAAATAGTTGCATCTTCAAGGCATCATCAGGAACGCCATGCTGACTAAAAGAAGCACAAATTAGTAGAAAAGATTTAAGATGCTCTCTCGCATCCTCATGAGGCAAACCAGCATACTGTCTATTCAAATTTAACATTTGAAACATAACCGGCTTTTACTCAAAATTGCCAACTTGAATAGCTGGTCGAACAACCCCTAGCTGTAAATCATCTAACATAGGAACAACAAAGTCTCGGACTGGTCAATTTTGCATTTGTTCTTCTTATGGCAGTGGTGGATCATTTATATTTTGTGGCTGCATTGGAGGAATAAGATTTTGGTGGTGGCAATGAAGGTATGACTACCTCATTTCAAAGCAAAGCCATATTCCTTTGTTGTTGTCTTCTCCTTCTAATAGTTCTTTCGATTTTCGGATCTAAGCCAACAACAATTTCAGGATTTCTCCTGGTCATAAAACACCTAGAAAATTGAGAAAGAGTTAACAAAAACAAAAAAAAGTTAGTAACAGGTAAAACTTAAAAAAACTGAAAAATAATTACAAGTATAAGAATAAACATTAAACAAACGCCATCCCGGTAACGGCGCTAAAACTTGATCAGGCTATGAACATCATAGCAAATATGTGCAAGCGTACATTGTCGATGCAAGTATAGTAGACGGAAGTGAATCTGTCGGATATCGATCCTGTCGAAACATTTATTTTTGGCAAACAAACAGGTCTTAAACAATATTTTAAAAATCGAAGTATGGAGTCGCCACCAATCTTTTTATATGGTGTGATTGGATCACCACAAAACGTTTAAAATCCGTTTTGAAAAATATTTTGGTCTTTGAAATCCAGAAAATAGGTTCAGGAGTTGGTTATGTGTGAGGAAGGATTAGCACCCTCACATGCCCAAAATTGGTACCACATTGACTACTTTCGAGTCTTTGGTTGTTAAAACTTTACAATCTCGAGTGAATTTTAAAATGCAATCTTTGTACTCATAAATAACTTCGCATGGTTTTCAAAAATCATATTTGAGAAAAATGTCCGTGCGTTTCGAATTTCCTCAGAGAATTGAAGTTGTGTCCAACACGTTAGGGCACTACATTCCCGAAATTTTGAAATTGAAGGACATTTTAAAAGATTTTCAAAGAGGATATTTGATCGCACGAATTATACGAAAGATTATACCCAGCACGTTAGGGCATAATTTTTCGAAACTTTCATACGAAAGGATATTGCCTCTTTTTTGTTTAAAATTATTTGTATATTTTTTGAGAACTTGAAGTTTCGAATTAAGTTTAAAATACGATCCTCAGACACATAACTTATTTCATGTGATTTTCAAAAAAATTAGATTTGAAGAAACATGCCTGTATGTTTCGAATTTCTCAGAGAATTAAAGTCGTGTCCAACACGTTAGGGCACGACATTCTTAGAATCTCGTAATTAAAGGGCATTTGAAAAGTTTAAAAGAGGATATTCGATTCATGAAGATCTACGAAAAATCACACCCAGCACGTTAGGGCATGATTTTTCAAGATTTCCACACGAAAAGGATATTGCCTCGATTTTAAAGTTTATTTGTATGTAAAAATAATTTTGAAAACGAACGTGTAAATTAAATATGAATGGGCAGTTAATAGCAAAGATTAAATAACAAGAAATAAAATAATTAAGAAGATAAATAAATGCACAAAATTTAAACATAAAATTAATAGAATAGAAAATACGAAAGAGTAATAATTAAATTCTATGTATGAACATCGTAGAAAAAAGAAAAACAAAACAAACAAGGTCAAAAATGGAGCTTCGGAGAATTCAGGATGAAAATGTAATTTTTGAGGAATTTAGGTTAAAATTGAAATTTATGGAAAACTTGGATTAAAATTAAAGTTTGGAAAATTTGAGGTTGAAACTGTGACTTACTTTTGGAAATTTGGGGTAAAATGGTAATTTAGTATGAGTTTGGGAAGCAAAAATGCAATTTTGGGAAAGTTTGGGAGTTAAAAATGTAATTTGGAAAGGTTCGAGATTAAAATATAATTTTGGAAAAGTTCGAGGGTCAAAATGTGATTTTTGAGAAGTTTGAGGGTTAAAATGTGTTTTTTTTGAAAAGTTTGAGGGTTAAAATGTGATTTTGAAAAGTTTAAGTGTTAAAACGTAATTTTTGCAAATTTTAAGGGTTAAAAATGTAATTTTTAGATTGTTAAAATTTAATTTTTGGAAAGTTCGAGGGTCAAAATACGATTTTTGGAAAGTTCGGGAACCTCCGGAGCAATAAACCCAAAAAATGACACGTGACAGCTTCTTATGCTTACAGAAGTGGAAGGACCATATTGAAAATCATTTAAAATTATTGGGCAAATTTAAAATAAAATAAAAATTGATTTAAGGATGAAATTGAAACAAATGAAAACTGAAGGGTTAATTTTTGAAATAACCCAAAAAAGGACATGTGGCAGCTTCTCAGGCTTCCAGATTGTCAAGGGACCAAATTGAAAACAATTGAAATTTCTAGGTAAATTTAAAATAAAGTAAAAATATAAAAGGACTAAATTAAAACAATTGAAAAATGCGAAAGGACTGCGCGCATAAATTGACCATTAAACGAAAACACGCTGATCTTAAGTTGGGTCGGAGCGAGTCAGACCGGGTCAAGCAAAATGACGTTGTGTTGGGGTGTTTTGGCTACACCCAAAACAACGCCATTTTGGTAGCCTTTAAATACCACATTTTAGCCCTTTTTTTTCATTTTTCCTTCCTTCTCACCGAAAAAACCACAAAAAAACCTCTCCCTTCTCTCCTCAAGCCTGGCCTAGGGTTCTAGTCGCTAACGCTGCCCGACTACCGTCGTGCACGGTGGTCGAAAGGTAAAATTTTTTCCTTTTTCATATTTTTTTACTCTAAAACTAGATCGGGCTCGGATCTAGCAAAATCGAGCCCCGATCTTCAAAAAGGTTAAAGTTTTAAACCCTTTTTTTGTTATTTAAATCTGTTTTCATATTTTATTTTTTTTTAAAACTGTTTTTATTTTTTTATTATTTCTTTTGTTTGTTTACATCATATTTTTTGTTTCGAATATCTTGTTAATTTAATTTTTGTTTGCCATTGTTTCCTTTGCAAATCTATCCACGATGAGGCACGGACGACGCTCGGAGAGGATCTCTTCACTACTCTGGGCGACGGCGGCACTACCAAAGGGCGTAATCCTAACAAACCCTTCGTTTTCCTTTTTTATTTATTCTATTATTAATGTTTACTACTATAATCAATATGAATTAAATGTATATTTAGAAATAATAAATGATAATGGTAATATAATAAATAATATATATTAATAAATATATGTATAGGATTTAAACAGTTCGAAATTTGATTAATAAATGACAGTAAATAACTATCTATTGAGATTATACCTTGACTGCTTCGAATCTACTTGAAAAATGGTATCTATTGCTTCGAATACTTCCTGCTTGTATTTCTGAATGCAATCTGTTTGCTATTAATTTCAAAAATCATTTCTGTCTGTATTGGTTTCAAAATGCTAGTAGAAAAAAGTCTCTTACAATTGTTTTTGATTTCGGCTTTATAGCCCATTTTACAATGATGATAATTTTTTCTTTGCCATTAAAAACTGTCTTTTCCCTTTACAGGTACCAGTGGCGGTGGTGGTGGCAGTGGCAACTTGCTGGTGGTGGTGTTGATGTGGCAGCTTCTGGTTGGACGAGGGAAGGCGACTGGTGATGCAAGTGGTTTAGGGTTTGACTTTAGGTTTAGTTTATTATGCTTGGTTTAGGTCTTTTGTAATTGGGCCAAAGGTTGTAAAATTTGGATTTTGGATTTGGACTTTAGAATTTTGTATTTGGACTTTTAAAATAAATAAAATTTATTTATTTATTTTATTTATTTCTATTTGGGTTTAATGTTGGGTTTGAAATGGGCCTAATCAAAATTGGGCTTCAACAGATCCCATAGAGATGACTGCTTATGTTTATAATTGTCGATGCAAAGGAAGTTGAAACAAAAGAGATTGTGATGAATAATGTCGGAGCAAATTAATAAGAAAATGCAGTAAAGGTTTGAAAATAATTTGTCTAAGCAATTTAAGAAATTTAAGAAGTAAAAACAGTAATAATGAGATGGGGTTCCGTGACTTGAAAAGTTGGCAAACAGGTAAATGTGATCACAAGGTAAATGATAGATAAATTGTCGTCGTAATTAAGCTCAATGAAATTTTACCAACCTCGATTTCCCTGTTTATCAAATACTCAAACACTCACACTAACCACACCTTTAAATGCTGGCAATGCAAAATATTCAAGAACAAGTAGACAGAATTCCTTAGTTCCTTAAGCAACTTCCATTGACTTGCTTGTTAACTTAATTTGTCACTACACTTTCCAGTGACAGTGACTGCAATTACACTTCTGTGGTCAAGCAATTAAATCCAAAAATAAACAATGACGGAAAGATTGAGTAGATATCATATTTAATCTGAAATTAAATTGTACTTCCATACAAATTCAAATAATCAAAATTCATCAGCGTTTAAAGAGAGAATAACATAATAAATTGAAGCATCCTATTCCTAGTCTACTAGAATCATTCTCTTACACTCCTCTTGCATCGCATTTAGGAATGCTCCTCGTCAGGAGCAGATTTTCCTTCTCGTCATAGTCAGGTTGCCCATAAGGAAGTTAAGCTACCATGGAAGCAAGCTTAAGAAAAATGTTGAAGAAAAAGTTTTAATGTGTCAACAATCTGGAATATGAAGCTCCCCCAAATATCCTCTCTCATCAGTATTTGTCAACCACTTCCCAATACAAGTGTCCTCCCTTTCAGATCCAACTTTCTCTAGCTGTACAAGTTGGTTATACCAGCTCTACACTCAAGTAGATCTGGTGTGTTCATTAGACAATTATTTGTTGTAGCGACATTTCTGGGTGCAAATTGGATTCTATTTTGTGGCGAGAATGAATATATTCCTGCACTGACATCTTTGGATGCAGGATTTAACAACTAATTGTGGTGACATTAGTAGCAAGAACAGGATAAAATTAAAGAAAATTAAACCGAGTAGCACTAGGTTAGAAATTCCAGTCACTAGGTTAAAAATGCTAAAAATTCATGCTAAAAAATGATAAAATGGGAACAAATTATACCCTAAGTAAGGAGAAATCAATGGTCTTTTCTAATTCTATCACTGCCACCACTCTAATTGAGCATTTAGAGATTCCTCAATTGTCTCTTCTTCCATAGTTTCCTCATCTTCCGAATCTTCTTCTTTGGATTGATTGGTAATAAGTTGGTTGCAAACAAGATTGCTACTCTCTCCTGAAGGTTTCACTTATTCCTCCTAGAATATCTCATTTGTGCTTGCAACCTCTAATATCTCTGTAACATCTTGTCATTTCCTAGTCCAAATGCTTCCTCCAGTCATTATATTCACTTTGTGTCTATTTTCTGTAATCAACCCGTCATAGAAGTCTTGAAGCTGGATAGCAATATGAATTCCTCCTCCTAATATGGATCAAAGTATCATTTTTAATCTAACCCAGGCTTGTCCCAATGTTTCCATCATCGTTTGCTTGAAATGAAACATTTGTATATATCCCTTCATAATCTTGGGCATAGAAATCATTCGCTGAAAAAGCTTATGTACAAATTCTTCCTAAGTAATAATAATATTTGGAGGTAAAGAAACCAACCATAACTTAGCCTTCTCGTTTAAAGCGAACGGGATCAAAAACAATCTGATCACACTTAAGGCGACTCCAGAATAAGAAATTGTGCTACAAATGGCCTCAAATTTCCATAAAAATACAACAGGATCCTCTATCGAAGGGTCATAAAATGTAACATTATTAGTAATCCAAGATATTAAAGATGGATTTAATTGAAAATCGTTTTGATAATCTGACAGTCTAGCAATACTAGACTGTAACAATTCTAAATCAAAGAACATCCCTAATGTATTTTTCATCGATTTTTTAAAGAATATATTAAAAGAAATTAACTAAGAGCAAATAAAATAAAATCGTATCTATATCCTGAAAGTTTCCTAATTATTTAATGAGCAATGAAAGAATAAAATATACTGAAGCATTGGCTCCTCGGTAACGGGGCCAACAACTTGACCGCTCCCGAATGTACTCCCATTCGGTGTAGATTTTGGCTTCCACAAGTATACGGGTCAGGTTGTAAATATAGTGTGTTTACAACGGAACACTTGGAAGTATTCTGAGGATCGTACCCAAAGGAGGCTTAAGGCGATAGTAAATGGAATTCCTGAAAAGAATAAAATTAATTAGTACTAGTTTTAGGGTTTATAGTATGAGTGAAAATAAGAAAGTTTGTTGGAAGCATAAAAATAAAAAGATCAAAATAAAATAAAGTAAAGATGAGTTGTAGAAATTCTTATAGGCCTCTTTGGGGAGATTAGGTCGTTTTCGTATGATTTACTCAATTGTTAGGTTTTAAGGATTTTCCTCTAATCAATTAGTTACTAACCCAGTTGGATCTCTCAATCTTCCATCGATTTAGTGATTCGATAAAGATTACTTATCGCTAGATGTCACAATCTAAACCGGTTTGGGGAAAAGGTGTTCACGGATGGGCAATACCAATTTTGGGTTCATTCCCATCTAGATGACTTTTTAGGGTTGTCAAGCCTAGTGTTTGTTTGATGCTCTTCCATTCCCAAACAGTTTATCCGAAAGGTAAAACAATAATAAATTATTCATACATCCACTCCTTAATTCTCCAAAATGGAATTAATTCCTCATGGGTTCTTTATTCATCAATAATATAATATATGAAAACATATAAATTAAGAATCGAATGAAAAAGAAACTAAATTGTATTGAGCGATCTGTCGGGAAAAATTTCCTCGATCATTTACGCGAGTTTCTATAATCTTGTTTCAAAAGTTAAACAACAAATAAACTAAAATTGAAAATTAAAGGCTAAGTAATTATATGTAAACCCTATTGCTAAAGGTCCTATTTATAGCTTTACATGGTCATTTTCCTAAACCCTAGGTTAGCTACCGTTCCTCATGTATAAGTGGCATTATAAAAACCAAAACACCCTTAATTTAATGTGAGATCTATGTCTAGGGGTCGATGTCGTGACACACCAGGTCCTGTGTTGCGACACAAGCATCAGTCTCCTTGTACGTTGTCATTCTACAGGTTTAGTCGCGACATAGCTCCTATGTTGTCATGAAAAAGAAGTCAAATGTCAAATTCCTTATGTCTGGTCCCTTGGTTGCGACATAACTCAGCCTATGTCGTGATGAAGTGATCAGTTTCCTTTTAGTGCACTTCTTTGTGGTCTCCTGCACACTCACTAAGTATGTTAGCTAACCTTAGGCCTCATTTGGCCTTAAAGACAAATAAATCATTATTCTAACACTTAGGTTACACAATTTATTAAAATAAGAAATCTAACAAAATACTATGAAAATATTACGAAAATACTTGATTTCAAGCTCTTCAAGTGCGACAAGTAGTTCAATCTGCTAGGTATGAAACTGACAGATCACCCGTTTGACGTAGGTTTAGGCTTTTCGCAAGCATACGAGTCAGGTTGTAAATATAGTGTGTTACAACGAAACACTTGGCAGTATTCCGAGGATCGTACCCAAAAGAGACATAAGAGATAGTAAATTAAATCCCTGCACAGAATAAAATTAATTAGTATTTATTTAAGGTATTACAGTACGAAGAATAAAGAGTGGATTTTGAAGAGCATAAAATAAAAGATAAAAATAAAATAGAAATAAAGGAAGGATTTGAGATGTAGAAGTTCTTATAAACGGCTTTGGGGATATTAGGTTGCTTTCATATGAGTTCTTCTATTGTTGGGTTTTGGGGATTTCTCTCCAATCAACCCTGGTTGGATCTTTCGATCTTCAACCGACATAGCAAGTCTATAGAGATTACTTATAGCTAGATGTCACAATCTAAATCGGTTTGGGGAAAATGTATTCACGGATGGGCAATACCAATTTTTTGTTCATTCCCACCTAGATGGGTTTCTAGGGTTGTTAGGCCTAGTGTGTGTTTGATGTTCTTCCTTTCCCAAATAGCTGATCCGAAAGGTAAAATCCCTGTAAAACAATAATCAAATATTCATACTTCCACTCCCTAATTCCCCAAAATAGAATTAGTTCCTCATGGGTTTCTTAATCATCATAAACACAAATATATATATATAAACATATAATTCAGTAAGAGAATGAAAACAAAACTAGAATTGTATTGGCAATGTGTCAGGAAAAATTCCTCGAACATTTATGTGAGTTCTACAATCTTGTTTCTAAAAGAAAATACAAACTTAAAACAAAAAATTAAAATCTAGTAAATGGTGTTTAAACCTAATGCTAAAGGCCCTATTTATAGCTTTTGGCCGACTGATAACATTAGAAAAGACCATTAATTTCTCCTTATTTAGAGTATAATTTCTTCCCATTGTACCATATTTAGCATGCATTTTTAGCATTTTATATTTCGTAATTACATTTTCTATGTCAATGATGTTTGGTGTAATTTTCTTTCATTTTATTATATTTATGCTACTAATGTCACTACATTTAGTGTCAATATGACGTCTTGAGATGTCAATACAAGATCTATCTTAAAAGATAAAAGCAAGAAAGTGTTCAAGGATGTCACCGCAATTTTAATCCAGAATTGCGCCGAAGCATGTCATTGCGTGAGCGCTTCCAGATTACACCTGGGATTTTACTGTTTGAACATATCTAGAAGTACCAATGTGTGAGGATATCAAAGTTGTCACAGCAAATTAAAATATAAATTTGCATCCAGAAATGTTGGGACAACCTGTAACTGCTTACTACATATACCAGATCTACGTGAGTGTACAGCTGGATTAAAATACTTGTACAACTGTAAGGAAATTAGATATGAGAGAAGGGCACATGTACTTGGTAGTAAAGATAAATACTGAGTAGAGATAAGAAGAAAGGGGATCATCTAACTCGTGACAAATCAATTCCATTTTCTCATTTTTCCTAAGCTTGCTTCCATGGCAGCTTAATTATCTTGGAGGGTGAACTAAAATTTAGATCTAAATAGATTTCTGTTCAATTCCTCATATCTGTTTCTATTTGGATTTAATTGCTTGATCATGGAAGTGTTATTGTAGTTGTTGACACTGGAAGTTGTAGTGACAAGTTAAATTAACAAGCAAGATAACGAAAGTTGCTTGAGACACAAAGGAATTCTGGTCATTTGTTCTCGAATGCAAAGCATTGCCAACACTGGAAGGTGTGGTTAATGTGAGTATTTGGGTCTTGGATAAATAGAGAAGTCGAAGTGAATAAGATCTCATTAAGCTTAATTACAGTGACATTTTATCTATCATTTACCTTGTGGTCACATTGAGTGATTGTCGACTTATCAAGTTAGGGATCTCCCCATTTTATCACATTGTTTTATTTCTTTAATTTCCTTAATTTTCATTGACAAATTATGTTCAACTTTCACTACATTTCTTATTAAATTGTCTTGACATATTGTATTATAGACTCACAACAATTGCTTTGACAGTTTTGATTCATTTTAATTCTGCAGGCTGTGATTTAATTGCGCTGACATTATTCCTTACAATTCCTTTTATTCTAACTCTAATTGCTTCGACAATTATAGCATCAACAACCATCTCTATGGGATCAATATCTAATAGCTAATACCTATTAACTATATTTGCATTGACAGTGTTCGCTTGCACCAATTACTGTGACGTTCATAGTGCGATCAAGTTTTGGCCCATTGCCGAGGATGGCATTTGTTTGATGTTTATTTTTGTAGTTGTAGTTATTTTTTTTGTCTCTTGATTTTTATTTGTTACTAATTTGTGTTATTTTTGTTGACTATTTTTCAAAATTTGTTTAGGTGTTTTATGATCACTAGGAGAAATCCTGAAAATATTGTTGGCTTAGATCCGAAAATTGAAAGAACCATTCGAAGGAGAAGACGAGAACAAAGGAATATGGCTTTACTAGGAAATGATGCTATACCACAGTTGCCGCCATAAAATCTTGTTCCTTCAATACAACCAGAGTATTTAAACAACCCACCACTACCACAAGAAGAACAAATACAAAACAGAACAATTAGAGACTTTGTTGTTCCTGTGTTAGATGACTTGAAACTAGGGGTTGTTAGACAAGCTATCCAAGCTGGGAATTTCGAGTTAAAATCGGTTATGTTTCAAATGTTAAATTCGAATGGGTAATATGTTGGTTTGCCTGATGAAGATGCGAGAGAGCATCTTAAATCTTTTTTGCTAATTTGTGCTTCTTTTAGTCAGCATGGTGTTCTTGATAATGCCTTGAAGATGCAACTGTTTCCTTATTCATTACAAGGAAGGACTCGTACCTGGTTTCTTGGATTACCTGTTGGATCTATTACATCGTGGAGTACACTTGCAACTCAATTTGTTTTGTAGTTTAATCCACCCACGATGAATGCTTCAACGATACAAAACTTTGCTTCGACGTTGTCCCATGCATGGAATCCAACAAGAAACTCAGATCGAAATTTTCTACAATGGATTAAATATGCAGAAAAGAAATTTTGTCGATGCATCTGCAAATGGTCCTTTGTTGGATTGCACTTACGATGAAGCTATGCAAATTTTGGAGAGAATCACGTAGAATGATTATCAATACCCAATTTCTCGAGCTGCTCAAGTAAAAACAAATCCTGAAGCTATTGAATTAGACGCCATATCAGCTTTAAGTGCACAGGCATCTTCGTTGGCTAACATGATTAAAAACATGAAGTGGACAAGTGACGTTGCTCCCATTCAAGTTTCTCAGCAATTGGATGTCCCGACATTTTGTTGTGAAATTTGCGGTGACAATCATAGCTACGAGGACTATCCACAGCAAGCAAAAAATGCATTCTATGTTAATAACATCAAAGGAAACTCGTATGGTAATTCTTATAACAGTTCAACCAGGAATTAACAACCTTGGGGGAATCAAAATGCGTCCACATTTTGATATGGAAATTCCTAGAGTCAAGGAAATTTTTGATAAGAGAATTACAATCAGCAACAACATTACAATCATAATTCTCAGGTGCAGTTACATCATGATCAGATGCAGTCCTTAGGTTCGTATGCAGCCACAGCACACTACAATGCCAAATATGAATATGCAAGGATAGCATCAACAACAGCAACAACAGTAGTCTTTAATTGCGAGTAGATCCTTTAGCTGCACTTGAAGCTTTGATGCGAGAACATATTACAAGAACTGAAGCTATTGTGCAAGGAAATTCTTCTTCCATCCGAGCATTGGAAGCACAAGTAGGACAGCTAGCTTCTAATATAAGCACGAGACCACCAGGTGCTTTATCCAGTGATACTGAAAATCTAACTCAAAAGGGGAAGGAACATTGTAAAGCTATTACTCTTCAGAGTGGAAAGAAAATTGTTGAACAAAGCAGCAATTCCAATCCAACCCTTGTCGACGCAAATAAAACAGAGCAAAAAGAAAAAGTTGTATCTAAAGAAGAATCAATAGATCTCAATGAAGAGGAGCCACCAGTAATCATACTCATGCCAACCAGTCGACCTACAAGATTGTCGACGTAACTACCAGTGTTGACACAACTGGTTGTTCTGCAACAGCCTAACGTTTCAAAACCTTTTTCGTTTGCACAAAGATTCAAGGAGAAAGAAAATGACAGAGAATATTAAAAATTTTCGGCCACCTTGAAACAATTACACGTTAATATACCTCTTGTCGATGCTCTTGTACAGATTCCTAGTTATGGAAAATTTATGAAGGACCTTTTATCCAAGAAAAAGAAGTTGATTGATATCAAGACAATTGTGCTCACAGAAGGTTGCAGCGCTGTACTAACAAATAAATTGCCACCCAAGATGGAAGATCCTGACAATTTTACAATTCCATGCTCCATTGGAAATCATTATTTAGGCAAAGCTCTCTATGATCTAGGAGCAAGATCAACCTTATGCCCTTATCAACATTCCGAAAATTGGGAATTTGGCACATGAAACCCACTACGGTGACATTGCAGCTTGCGAATAGATCTTTGTCGCAACCTGAAGGACAAATTAAAGATGTTCTCGTCCAAATAGATAAGTTTGTGTTCTAGTAGATTTGATAAGGAGGTACCCATAATTTTGGGACTACCATTTCTTGCTATGGGATGCACTCTTATAGATGTATTCAAGGTCGAGTTAATCATACGACATAATGATGAACACGTTACCTTTAGTGTCTTTGAAGCAACTCCCTATAGGAGTAAAGAGCAATGTCACCATATTGATGTACTGGATGAATTAATTGCAGAAGAATTTAATAAGTGAATTGCAACAGCTTTAGAAGAAGTTGCAGTGACAATTGAAGACAATTTTCTACCTAAATGCGACTATAAGGCTGAAGCAAATATGGTTGAGCATAGGGATGGTTGGCAGATGGAATCCTTAGATCTGACCAATAGAACGATCCTGTATTTATGCCATCTATTGAATAAGCTCCAACTGTAAAGTTGAAACCATTACCAACGCATTTAAAATTTGTTTTCCTTGGTGACAATGACACCCTACCAGTAATTATCTCCGCAAATCTCAACACAAGTTAAGAGGAGAAATTAATTGGAATACTGAAGCAACAAAGGCATGCCATCACCTGGAGAATTACGAATATCAGAGGCATTAGTCCCTCTTTTTGCATGCACAAGATTAGGCTAAAGTACGATGGAAAGCAGTTCATCGAATAGCAACGTAGATTAAATGAGAAAATGAAGGAAGTTGTAAAAAAAGAGATCATCAAATGGTTGGACGCTGCCATTATTTACCCAATTTCTGATAGTAAAAGGGTGAGCCCAGTCTAATGCGTTCCAAAGAAGAGCGGTATTATGGTGGTAAGTAATGACAAAAATGAATTAATCACTACTCGTATGGCTACAGGTTGGCGAGTTTGCATGGACTACCGCCGTTTGAATGCTACCACAAAAAAAGATCACTTCCTACTTCCCTTCATTTATCAAATGCTGGACAGGATTATTGGTAAGGCCTATTACTTCTTTCTTGATGGATATTCTAGCTACAACTAGATTGCAATTGCACCAGAGGACCAAGCAAAAACAACTTTTACTTGTCCATTTGGTACCTTTGCTTTTCGTCGAATGCCATTTGGTTTATGCAACGCACCGGCCACATTTCAAAGGTGCATGATGACAATCTTTTCTGATATGATTGAACATTCGTTGGAGGTATTCATGGATGATTTTTCTATTTATGGTCACACTTTTGATAAATGCGCTGGTAATTTAACTAGAGTTTTAAAACGATGCGAGTACACTAATCTGGCGCTAAATTGGGAAAAATGCCACTTCATGGCAACTGAAGGCATTGTCCTTGGGCATCGTATCTCTTGTCAGGGCATCGAAGTAGTCAAGGTGAAGGTGGAGATTATTGAGAAGCTGCCCTCACCTATTAATATCAAGGGAATACGGAGTTTTCTCGGCTATGTAGGATTTATCGATGATTTATCCAAGATTTCTCAAAAATTTCAAAACCTCTTGCTCACTGTAGCAGCAAAATAAAAATTTTCTGTTTGATGCTACTTGTCTGAAAGAATTTGTAAAAATTAAGCAGCAATTAGTGCAGGCACATATTGTCGTTGCACCGGACTGGTCACAACCGTTCGAAGTTATGTGTGATGCGAGTGACTATGTAGTTGGTGCAGTGCTTCGGCAACGTAAATACAAGGTATTTAGCACAATATATTATGCTAGCAAAACTCTTACTGGAGTGCATGTCAATTATACAACCACAGACAAAGAGTTGTTGGCAGTAGTTTTTGCATTTGACAAGTTTCGTTCGTATCTTATCGGCGCAAAAGTTACCGTATATACTGATCACTATACATTACGATTCCTCTTTGCCAAAAAAGATTCCAAACCCAGGTTGATTCGATAGATCCTGTTGTTACAAGAATTCGATGTTGAAAACATTAAAGATAGAGAAGGATCGAAAAATCAGGTAGTAGATCATTTATCTCGTCTAGAGTCTAGGAGTGAAGATGGAAATACTTCACAAATTATCGACACATTTCTAGATGAGAAGATCTTTTCTATCGACTCATCCCCATGGTATGCGGATGTTGTCAATTATTTGGTCTGTGGAAAACTACCACTAAGTGCAATTGGTCGCAGAAAGATAAGATTTCTTCGAGATGCTGCAAAGTATTATTTGAATATTTGTTCAAAGTATGCACTGTCAATATTATTCGTCGCTGCGTTCTTGAAGAAGAAATGTTTACTATTATGAAGCATTGTCATGATGTCCCTTATGGAGGTCATTTTTGTGGTGCTAGGACTGTTGCAAAGGTCCTTCAGTCATGATTTTATTGGCCAACATTGTTTCGAGATGCCCACAATTTTGTTCAACAATTCGATAACTGTCAGCTCACTGGATCAATATCTCGACGCAACGAAATGCTGCAACAGCTTATTATGGAAGTTGAGCTTTTCGATGTCTGGGGTATGGATTTCATGGGACCATTTCTTAATTCTTTTGGAAATGTTTATATTCTGGTCACTGTCGATTATGTATCAAAGTAGGTCGAAGCAATTGCTATCCCTAAAGATGATGCTCAGACAGTGTTGAAATTCTTTCACACACACATCCTCACACGATTCGTAAGTTCTAGAGCATTAATCAATGATCAAGGCACTCATTTTCATTGCAATCAAGTTGCGATAGCGTTAAAGCGTTATGGTGTTAAACATCGAATGGCAACCACATATCATCCACAAACGAATGGCCAAACTATAACACCCAAAAACCCAAAACCATTTCCGGTCCAAGGTCTTAGGGTTTATAGAACTTTTTGAGTCTTTTTTTTTTACATACAATTCAATCTCAATTTGTACAATTATAACTTGTAGCTCACAATACTAACTATATTTAATTTTACACATTCATTTATAACCTTTAAATCAATCAATCCAACAATCAATCCACCAATCAATAATTAAATTCAATTACGCAAGAACTTAGGAATCACGTACAAATATTTCCCATCAGGGATCAGATGGTCCTGTATCTCAAACACAAAGTTCTCACCATTAGCTAACCAAACTATAACCAAACATACTTATCATTACATCACAAAAGGAATCAATACTCATTTTATAAATCATGACTTCCTTTTTTCATGTCTGTAACACTCAAGACCCGAAAACCATCGCCAGTTAGGGTCCCGGTGTCTTTCTATGCATTTTTTAATTTCATGTCATACATAATCATTTAAATATAATCATAACTCGACAAGGAAAAAAGGTCATTTTAATGATTTTTGGATACTTCTACCTGTACTTGTTGGACAAGTATTGGTAGTTGTCAAGTTAGTAAACAGTTCAAGAATAGTGAAAACTTCTACCGGTACTTGAGACAATATTACCGATACAAGTATGACTTCTATCAAAACATGTCATGCTTCAACCAATACTAAAAACTCCAGAGAGCTAAGAAGTTTTACCCTACAACTTCTACCGATACAAATATTCAGACTACCGGTACTACTATGGACAGAACTATCGATATAATGTAAGTCAGTAACCAACCTCTCCCCTACTCTCTACTTCTCTACCGATTCATGCAAGAATTCTATCGAAACAAGTATACATAATTCGATTATTCACACAAGTCTTCAAGTTTATCAACCATAATTCAGCACATGATTTTTATTCAAATTCTCATCCTGCAAAATCTATACATGACAATACCTGTTTCATCATATAACATAAATTACAACCAATCATCACAAGATTTCTTAAACTCACATGTCAGTCCTTTACTAAATAGATTTGCTCAATTACAACATCAAGCAAGCAAGCAAGTTTAGTTCAACAAAAAACCCAACAATCCAGAATCAAGCATTTCAAGGGTAACATCATCCTAGTGCATGCCATATAACTAAGTGATGTAAATACTACTGAGTGAGCTCTCGAGATAGTGTGATTTCTTCGAGATGATCCGATCTTCAACCAGCAACATCTATAAAATAATAATAACATCTTTGGTAAGCTTCAAAGCTCAGTAAGTTCGAAGAGTTTAAAAAGTTACCAATCATATGCATAAAGCAATTATATCTCAATCGAACTAGGATAAACTGTTGCTTTCTCAAGCCATATTTGGTGTTCCAACTTTCCTGTCTATACCTTTTCTATTACTAGTACTCGATGCTACTCACAAGAGCTATCGAGGACTCGCAACGTATGCGGTACCCCAGCCATCGGTACAGTGCCTGTTTGTACTATAAACTGTTCCTTAATGATGCTGCTCACACGAGCTGTTCCTTAATGATGCTGTTCCTTCTACCGATATCACCACGATAACTTTAGACAAAATGTGTCTCATACATTCAATTATTAAAGGCCGCCAAATAGATGTCGATCCAATCCTACATCAAGAGATTACAAATGGAGCAATAGGTATTTTGCCATTCCCCTTTCTTATAACGCATTTATGTCAACAGAGGGGTGTTGTGCCTCATGAGGGGGAGGAATTCTTAGAAAATAAAGGACTAATCAATGATGTTTTGATTTAGCGCATGAAAAGGGGAAGGAAACCCCTATGGTGAAAGAATATGTACTAAAGAAGGAGAAAGGAAAAGTAAAGAAGGAAGCAAAACAATCTCATGCCCCCAAAGATCCTAAATTATAGAGGAAGATTATAGAAATTGAGCAACTGGTTGACAGAAAGAATGTGCGGCAAATTAAACTTGTCGCCACATTGAAGACATGGAACACTCGCAAAACATATTATATGCCTACACCAGGGCATGAAATACTGCAATTGTCAGCACCTTATGCAGCTTTAGCAAGCATCCTTTACCAGAATTCCCAATGTTTCCCCTATCATCAGGGAGGCAACACATTAGTCGAGAAAGCTACTTCGGAAGGGAAGAATCACTCTCTCGCGTCTCCTCATATGGTCCATATTTTTTATAAAGAGGACAAGGATGTGAATTTAAGGGATGTTGAGGAGTGTGTCCGCCATATTGCTAGCCTCTTTGAAGATGAATTTTTTAATAGTTTAGGGGCAAATATGGCTGACAAGGAAGTTGCTGCTGATGAGGAGCACACAACCATGGAATCTGTGGGTATCGAGGAGGAGAAGGAAGAGGAGAAAGAAGAAGAAAACAAAGAAGAAGAGAAAAAGGAAGTTTTTGTTGTGACAAATTTGCTTGAAGAATTTGTCGTCACACCCGGTAATGTAAGTGCAACTACGGAAGACCTGGCGCCATCTGTTGCAAATCAGGCCGAGGCTGTGACAATCAACAATGAGGATTTCAATCCTCTGGCTATAGTTCCCTATAAGTTACCCCTTATTGAAATTCGTCCTTCTGATGTCACCGTCTATGAAGCCAGTACACAAACGCATATGGAGGAGCAATCTGCCAACTCGATTGTACCAACAAAAAGAAAACGCAAGCGCAAAGATAAGGCGAAGGGTAAGGAGGAGGACCACAAGAAGAAGAAAAAGTTCAAAGCAGCCACATCTTCGGATGTACATCATTGAGTTAGTTTTCTTTTAATTTGTTTAGTACATAATTTAGTTACATATCATGTAGTTGTACTTGCATTGTCATCATATTTTAATTGTCCCTGCACTTTATTTGTCAACGCATTTGCATTGTAGTTGCATTTCAATAAATATTTTTATATTATTGTCACTGCACTGGGGACAAATAGACTCTAAGTTTGGGGGGAAATGTATATGAAATGGAAATGCAATTGCACCCACATTTTTAAGAAATTATTTGTACTTTTAGTTTAATTAAAGTATGCAAGGTTATGAAAAATGTGACTAAAATTTTTAATTCCATTTGATGCTTAATTCTTGAATTATTTGAGATGCTAATGCATGAATTGGATGAACGTGATTGAATGTTGTATCCTTCTATTTTTGGATGAATGGTTGAAATCGCATTAGTAATAAATGAGTAGTATCATTATTTTAATCTTGGAATAACTTGTCACCTGCAACTATATATAATTATAACTATTAATAAAAGATACCCCAATACGGGTGCATTGTGACTTATCAAGGGGAACACTCCAATGCAAATGTTAGAAAAAAATCTAGCCGAAGGCTGTCACTGCAAGAGTATGTGTCGGCGCAATTACATACTTCCTGGGGGTTTGTTGCACCCCATCGTTACTGCCTAGGAATAAGGGTATAGTAATACAATGACATCCCTCATTCATAAAAGAAAAGAAAGAAAGAAAAATGGATAAAAAAGAAAAAAATATATTTATATATATAATAAATGTTGTATTGGTCAAGATGATTTAAGATTTAAAGCATGATGGTAACATTAGTGAAGTTGCAGTTTTGATTATTCATACCTTTAAATTGTCGGCACAATTTTATATCATATGAATGTAATTTATACTCTAGGATCCTAGAGAATTCAAGTTGCTAGAATGATTATTGCTTTGACAAAATTGTTTTGCTATGACCTTGTTAGCTTTTGTTTACTCGAGAACAAGTTAAAACTCAAGTTTAGGGGTGTGATAGCATTAGAAAAGACCATTAATTTCTCCTTATTTAGAGTATAAATTGTTCCCTTTGTACCATGTTTAGCATGCATTTGTAGAATTTTATATTTAGTAATTGCATTTTATAAGTTAGTGATGTTTGGTGTAATTTTCTTTCATTTTATTATATTTATGCTACTAATGTGACTACATTTAGTGTCAGTATGGCGTCTTGAGAAGTTAGTACAGGGATCTATCTTAAAAGATAAAAGCAGGAAAATCGTCAAGGCTTTTGTCGCAATTTTAATCCAGAATTACGCCCAATCATGTCACCGCATGAGCACTTCTAGATTGCACCTGCGATTTTACTGCTTGAACATATCAAGAAAGTACCAAAGTGTGAGGATATCAAAGTTGTCATAACAAATTAAAATCTAAATTTGCGTCAAGAAATGTCATGACAACATGCAACTGCTTACTGCATATACTAGATCTGCGTGAGTGTACAGTTGGATTAACTAACTTGTATAGTTGCAAGGAAGTTAGATCTGAGAGAAGAAAGACACCTGTACTTGGCAGTAAAGATAAATACTGACGAGAGAGAAGAAGAAAGGGGATCATCTAGCTCGTGACAAATCAATTCCATTTTCTCATTTTTCTTAAGCTTGCTTCCTTGGCAACTTTCCTGGAGGGTGAACTGACTGTGAGAAGAAGGCAACATCTGCTCCTAACGAGGAGTGTTCTAAGTGCGACGCAAGAGGAGCATTAGGGAAGAGTTCTAGTAGGCTAGGAATAGAATGCTTCAACTTGTTCTTTATTTCCTCTTGAACGTTGATAAATTTTGATGAACTTAATTATGTATGAAAGTACATTTTAAATTTAGATCTAAATTTATTTCTGTTCAATTCCTCATATCTATTTATCTTTGGATTTAATTGTTTGATCACGAAACTGTTATTACAGTCACTGACACTGGAAGGTGCAGTGGCATGTTAAATTAACAAGCAAGACAATGGAAGTTGCTTCAGACACGAAGGAATTCTAGTCACTTGTTCTCAAATGAAAATATTGCCAGCACTTGAAGGTGTGGTTAATATGACTATTTGGGTCTTGGATAAATATAACTTCCTTGTCTATAACTCCCTTGATGTGAGGGATGCATTCTGATTTCCCCAAGGCTGTTTATTCTATTATTGTATGAGTTACCATAAGAATTTCCCCGGATGTTATTAACATAGAACGCATCCTCAACATGTTGTGGGTAATCCTCATAACTGTGGTTGTCGCCGTAAATTTCACAGGAAAATGTTGGGACATCCATCTGTTATGCCACTTAAATAGGGGCAACATCACTAGTCCCCTTCATGTTCTTTATAATGTTGGCCAAAGAGGATACCTGTGCACTTAAGGTTGAAATTGCATCTAATTCAAGAACACCGAGATTAGTTTTTACCTGAGCAGAACGAGAGATCGGATATTGATATTCATTTTGTGTAATTCTTGCTAGAATTCGTACAACTTTATTGTACCTATAATCCAACAAGAGACCATTTACAAATGCGTCGACAAGATTTCTTGTCTAAGCATTCAATCCATTGTAAAAGATCTCGATCTGAGTCTCTTATTAAATTTCATGCATAGGGCAACGTCTCAGCAAAGTCTTATAATGTTCTCATGTAGTGTGTAAGTTCTCATCATCCAATTGATGATATGCTGTGATGTCATTTCGCAACCTCTCATTCATTGTCTTAGGATTAAATCTTAGCACGAACTATGTTGCTAGTGCATTCCAAAAAGTAATGGATCCAGCTGGTAAACAAGGAACCATGTTCTTGCCCTCTCTTGCAAAGAATAAGGGACAACTATATCTTCAAGGCGTCATCAGGAACACTGTGTTGACTAAAAGAAGCGCATATAAGATGAAATGACTTAATATGCTCTCTTGCATCTTCATGAGGTAAGCCTGCATATTGCCCATTAGAATTCAACATTTGAAACATAATCGGTTTCAATTCAAAGTTACCAGCTTGTATTGTCAGTCTAACAACCCCTGGCTATAAGTCATCAAGCACAGGAACAACAAATTCTCTGATTGTCTTGTTTTGAATTTGCTTCACTTGTGGCAGTGGCGGTGGTAATTTGTTCTTTGTGGCTGTATTGGAGGAACTACATTCTGTGGTAGCAATGGAGGAAGATCATTATTGTTTCCAGCCATATTCTTTTGTTCTTGTTTCCTCCTTCGAATAGTTTGTTCGAGTTCCGGATCAAAGCTCACAGTATCCTTAAGATTTCTCCTTGTGGACATGTAACTCCTAAAGAATTTGAAAGAAAATTAAAAGAAAGTTAAACAGATTAGTAAAACTAAAAAAATTAAGTAAGAAAGAATATTTGCAACTACAAAAATGAACATCAAACAAATGTCCTCCCAGGTAATGGCACCAAAGTTGATTGGCCTATAAATTTCACGACATTTAAGTGCAAGCGGGCACTCATCAATACAAGTACAGTTGATAGAGTTGCTCTATTGAATATCAATCCCACAAGGATAGAGTTCTTGATGTTCAATTGTCGAAAAAATTGAAGTAAAAATAAGAGAAAATGCTAGTAAGGATGTCAGTGCAATTAAAGCAGATCTGCACCACTAAGTTAATCAAAGTTGTCAATGCAAAATAAAATGTCAGAACAACTAAAAGTAAAATAAGTTGTTGATATTTTGAGAATTTAAATGCAAAAAAGTAAAAGTCTGATCAAGTGTGAAGAATGGAGTGAATCTCTGACTTCACTAAGTAGCAACGCTAGATGTGACAACAAGGTATTTTCTAGATGAATTGTAGCAACAATAAGGTTCCAATGAACTCATACCAATAACAACTCTCTGTTTAACCAAGACTCATGCGCCCACATTTACTCCACCTTCTAGTGTTGGCAATGCTAAGCACTCAAGAACAAGTGACTAGAATTCCTCCTAGCCTCAAGCAACTTCCGCTGACTTGCTTGTTAACTTAACTTGTCACCGCACTTCCTAGTGTCGATAAACTTTAATTACACTTCCGTGGTCAAAACAGTTAAATCCAAGGGAAAACAGATGAGAAGAATTGAATATGAATCAAAGTAATTTGACATTGAAAGATATTTACATATACAATCAATTGTCAATAAGAATTCATCAGCATTAAAAGAGGGATTAACAAATAATTTAAAGCATACTATTCTTAGGCTACTAGGATTATCCCTTAACCACTCCTTTTGTATCACATAAAGGACTCCTCATTAAAAGTTGTTGCACACTCGCTCGATCAGCTCACCAGACTCCGGAACCAAGCTTCAAAGCTTTAGAGAATTTGCAGAATCAATTTCCTTAACTCTAGATACCTCTTTCCTTCTTCTCTCCTCTATTTATAAGCTTTGAGAGTGATAGATCTCATCTCCTCTCAGATCCAAATCCATTTGCAACTGTCAAAGTTTGTTAAATATCCAACTGTGCACTCACGTAGATCTGGTGTGTTCTTCATGAAACTTCAGGTTGTCGTGACATCGCTGGGGACAATCTGTAATCTTTAATTGTGGTGATAACGGGTTATTCTCCTGCGCTGGTGCTTCCAGATGTGTTTGCAGCATGAATCTACTCATACAAAGTAGATGTTTCCATGTGGTGACATTTCTGGCTGCAATTCCAAGCTAAACTTGTGGCTGCATCTTTGAACTTTGAACTTTTTCTAGCATCAATCTTTCGAGATAGATCCATGCACTGATAATTTCAGACGCAATACATATGCTGCATATTGCGACATTAGTGCACAAAAGAGATAAGATAACGAGAATTTAAGCCACACAACATTGAGTTAGAAAATGTAAATTCTAAGTACGAAATGACTATCATGCATGCTAAGTATAATGAAAAGGGATAGTTAAAACATAAATCTAGGGAGCATTGACAATTTCAGATGCAATACATATGCTACATATGGAGACATTAGTGCACTAAGCACTGACTCATGCTCTTCCTTGTTTTCCTCAACCTCATTATTTTTCACGACAACTTCTGTCTTCGGCTTCTGTTCAGGCTCGACTAACCCTTCCACGCTTTGAACAGTGATTGCATTGATTTTCTCTTTTGGGTTAGTTTCAATATTACAAGGTCTTTTCGAAACAAGTTTAGCAAGCTGTCCAATTTGATTTTCAAGACCATGAATTGATGCTTGCTGATTTTTTAAAGATGTCTCACTGCTTTGAAATCTCGCTTCAAAAGTCAAAATAAATTTAGCAAGCATATCTTCAAGGTTCGATTTTTTTTCTTGTTGATGAGGCTGCTGAAAACTCGGAGGAATTTGTGATCTTTGGTTTCCTTGATGACCCCATGAAAAATTTGGGTGATATCTCCAACCTGCATTATAAGTATTACTATAGGGATTAGTTTGAAGTCTAGAATTATTATCCAAAAAGTCTGCTTGCTCATGGAAATATTCCAAACTCATCATCTTCGTTCCATTTTCTTTGCACTGCATCATTGAATGTACCTGTTTAGCAAAATTCAAACCATAAATTTTTTTATTAAGAGTTTCAACCTGATAAGCCAACATAGAAACGGCACCAACATCATAAATCTCTGCTGCCTTCACAGGTTTTACTCTTGAAACTTGCCACTAATAATTATTTAGTGCCATCTCCTTAATAAATTCTTGGGCTTCTTCCAGTGTCTTGTTATTCAAAGTTCCCCCAGTTGCTGAATCAATCATCTGTCTAGTCGAGGGATTCAAACCATTGTAGAAAGTTTGAACTTGGAGCCACAAAGGTAACCCATGATGAGGACACCTTCTCAATAAATCCTTGAACCTCTCCCATACTTCATAAAGTGTCTCAATATCAAACTGAGCAAAAGAAGAGATGCCATTCCTCAACTTAGATGTCTTAGCCGATGAAAAATATTTTAGCAAGAACTTCTCAGTCATTTGATCTGAAGTAGTGATAGAACCTCGTGGTAAAGCCTTTAACCACAGTTTTTCTTTGCTCCTCAATGAAAACGGGAACAATCATAAGCATATGACATCATCAGTAACACCTTAATTTTGAAAGTGTCACAAATCTCGAGAAAATTAGCCAAATGAGCATTCGGATCTTCATCTTGTAAACCATCAAACTGAACATATTGCTATACCATCTGAACTATACTCGGCTTGATTTCAAAATTGTTTCCTTTAACATTCGGCTTGACAATACTCATTTCAGCCCTGATTGAAGTAGGCTTAGCATAATTATACAAAGTTCAACGAGAAGGACGATTAAGAAAAGCACCAGGGAGAGCAGGAAGAACCTGGTTATTTCGATTGTCACCCATCTCCACAATAATATGCTTTTCCTTTTTACGGTCTACGAAAGTTTTTTGACTTTGCCTAGCTTCTCTAACCTCTTTACGATTTTTGCGAGCAGTCTTTTCAAGTTCAGAGTCGTGAAGAAGTGGTCTCGATGGGTTTCCTCTAGTCATAAACCAAAAGAACCTGCCAGAAGCAAAAGGGAAAAAAATTAAAATAGAAAAATTAAATTAAAAATGCAAATAATAATAAAAAAAAAAAAATAAAAAATGGCTAAAGTAATAGAAATAAAGTTTTCATAATATTTTAGTCCCCGGCAACGGCGCCAAAAACTTGATGCAGTCGAAACTATCTAAAACTATGACTAAGGTAAGTGCACCTATCAATTAATAGTATAGTTACGGTGAGCACAGATATTGTTCCCACGAAGATAAAAAGTACTAGTAATAGTTGTCTTCCTATTATGCAACCGATCGAATAGACTGATTGTTTTAAACTAAATTAATAAACTAAAAATGCGACAAAGAATAAAACAAGAAATAACAAGTGTTTTAATACCAAGAAGCAAATAATACCCAGGAAAGACTCCACCTAGATTTCATCTGTCATTATCATTTTGTATTAACCAATTTATTCACTTAGTATTTTGATCCGTAAAAATTCCTAAATTATGCTAATACCTCTATTCAAGCATAAAAGCAACTGACTCTAGGTAAAGTTTATATTAAAATCCTTGAAGGATTTAGAATGCCAGAAGCATATTGAAATTATTAGGAAATTGTTCATTTATATGAATTTAAATAATTGAACATATGTGGTAAATTTGACTTAGTTAATAGTAGTTGAAAGAGGATTGTAAAATCATCCAAAATACATATTTATGTTTTTATAGAATAATCATGATTAAATTTTGCTATGATTATTGTTGAAACTCTTCAAGAGATCAAAATATATTCCCCCCATATTTTCCCTCACTCATGACTTCCAAATGAATGGTGATTTAAATTCTTAGCAAATACATTCAAATAGTATATATATGAATTCCATCAAAGAGGAACTTCATTCCAAACCATCAAAAAGGATGGTAAAGCATCCATTTTTATCTTTCTTGCTTGTTTCTTTTTATGCTTTCATCTTTTTTTGCAGTGGCAAGCTCTATCAAGAAAACTAAGGAAAAAAAATTGAGATTAAGATAATTAAAAATGAGGATGATTGCCTCATCTCAATTTCAAAACTTCATACAGGAATTTATAAGAAAATCTTTGAGTTCTCCATTTATGTTATTGGGACATTCTCTTTATTATTTTCTCACCACCTTGCAAGTCTTATTCATTTGGTCATCCTTCTATTGAATCTATCGCTAAACGAGTTTTGAACCCAAACCAACCTCTTAATGAAACCACTCATGCTCCTGTTCATGTTTACCGTAAGGTAAAAATCAACTTGCTTTTACAAGATTTCTGTAAGGTCCATGACCAACTAGATGCATCAAAAGAAAATCAATAGGCAATTTCTTTGGCCTAACAGTCACATGGAAGAGAAAATCATCATTGGTGGAAAACTCCCATTTATCTGCTTAACCCAATAGAGCTCTATGAATGAGAAGAATGATTCATAGATTTTATCATCTTGCTCTCTATCACGAGGGACAAGAGGAATGCAAATACTTCCTCAATGCATGCTCCATTAGAAAATTATGTCCTTTATGCCTTTCCTCCTTGACATGGCCTTAGTTAGCAATAGTTTTGTACCTCAAAGAGCACGATGTTAAATTTTATTTTTATTTTTTTTTTCTATGTTTGTTAGGCTTGTCAATCTCGAGAGTCCTCAAGGCATACAAGAACAGGTTCATGTAGCCAACAAACATATGGTAAATGGTCTCTATTGTAGCATTCCCAAGCCTTGATCCATGGAAATAAAGACCATATCTAGGAGGAAAGCCAGAAGGGAGATCTTTATCCATTGGAGAATGCATTGAGGAAATATCTGCAATCTACTTGTCCCTCATGACAGAGAGAAAATTGATAAACTCAATGAAATGTTCTACTCATTCATAGAGCTCCCTCGGGTTAAGCTGATCAATGGGTTTTTTCCACCAATGATGAGTTTCTTTTCCATGTAACTGTTGGGCCAAAGAAATCGCCCTTTGTTTTTCTTTTGATGGATCTGGTAGGTTGTGAACCTCATTGAACTCTTGGACAAGCAAGTTGATTCTTACCATACAGAAAGCCTCAATAGGAGCATGAGTGATTTCATTTAGAGGTTGGTTTGGGTTCAAAAATCATTTAGTGACTAATTCAACAGAAGGATGACAAAACTAATAAGGCTTACAAGATGGTGAGAAAATAATAAAAAGAATCTCACCGCAATTTAAAGTGGAGAGCTTAGAGTTTTTTTTATAAATTCTTGTATGACACTTTGAAAATGAGATGAGTCAATCATCCTCATTTTCAATTATCTTAACCTAAGTTTTTTGTTTTCCCTTTGTTTTCTTACTTGAACTTGCCACATCAAAAAAGATGAATGGGCAAAAAGAAGCAAGCAAGAAAGATAATTATTTTTCATAAAAACTGTATTTATAGCTAGGATAATTAAGCTTGGATGACAAGACTTAATGAGAATAAGAGAATTTTGCAAAAATTAATTTATTTTGTAAGGGATGGGACATGAACTTGAAACCTCCATTACTTTCATGCTCTATCATTGATCAATTAACCATTGGGCCATCAATAGATATTGGGATGTTAAAATTTGTAGAGGGCAAAATTTTGGGATGTTAAAAACATTAGTCTTATCAGAACAAATCAGCACTCCTTATCTTTCCTCATGGATTATGGTTTTTGCACTGGGAAAATACTGAACTAGATAACCCTTTTCACGTGCAATTGTTTAATTTTAGGTGTTCATCTTTCATTTAACTACTTGCTAACACTACAATTTGTAGTAACTCTAAGAGTTGAGTTCTTAAAACTTAGAACAATTTGATTTTCTTCATTTATTCTTCTTTATATAACTCTGAAGAAGACATTGTGATATTTCATGCATTGTAAAATAAAATCAAGTAGAGAAGAAAAATTCGGGTCATTTTAGATGCTAGTTACAGCATCATCATACTTTCAGTGGTAGTACAGACTAACATGTTCTAAAATTTACCATAATCTACAATCCAATAAATTTGATATCCATTTTTTTCTTATATGCTTTTGGAGCAATCTTTTCTTGATTTCTTTAGAAGTATTTCCATTTTTTAACATTCTATTAGTCATTTTAGACTAAACTTTTAATATTTCAGAATAACGATATCTATTTTTTGTAATTTTACAGAATAACAATATCGATTTTTTGTTATTTTACAGAATAACGATATCAAAGAAGAACTTCATTCCAAACAGTGAAAAGGCTGGTAAAGCATTCATTTTTATCTTTCTTGCATGTTTCTTTTTGTCCTTTAATCATTTTTGCAATGACAAGTTCAAGCAAGTAAACTAAGGAAAACAAAAAATTGAGATTAAGATAATTAAAAATGAGGTTGATTGGCTCATTTAAATTTCAAAACTTTCTATAGGAATTTATAAGAATATCACTGAGCTTTTCACTTAATGTTGTGATGACATTCTCTTTATTATTTTCTCACCACCTTGTAAGCTTTATTTATTTGGTTTTCCTTCTATTGAATCTGTCGCTAAATGACTTTTGAACCCAAACCAACCTCTTAATAAAACCACTCATGCACCTATTGAGTCTTACTGTAAGGTAAAAATCAACTTGCTTGTCCAATATTTCAATGAGGTCCTCGACCAACTAGATGCATCAAAACAAAATTAATGGGTAATTTCTTTTACTTAACAGTCACATGGAAGAGAAAATCATCATTGGTGGGAAACTCCCATTGATCAGCTTTACCCATAGAAGTTCTACGAATGAGAAGAACGATTCACAGATTTTATCATCTTGCTCTCTATCACGAGAGACAAGAAGAGTGAAAATACTTCCTCAGTGCATGCTACATTGGATAATTATGTCCCTTATGCCTTTTCTTCTAGATATGGCCTTAGTTAGCATTAGTTTTGCACCTCAAAGTCCAGGTGTTAAATTTTATTTTCTATGTTTGTTAGACTTGTCAATCTCGGGAGTCCTCAAGGCATACATGAACATGTTCATGTAGCCAACAAACATATGGTATATGGTCTCTATTGTAGCATTCCTGAGCCTTGATCAATTGAAGGAAAGGCCATATCTAATAGGAAAGGTAGAAGGGACATCCTTATCCATTGCAACATGCATTGAGGAAATATCTGCAATCTTCTTGTCCCTTGTGACAGAGAGAAAATTGATAAACTCTGTGAAACGTTTTACTAGTTCGTAATGCTCCCTCGGGTTAAGCTTATCAATGGGAGTTTTTTGACAATGATGATTTTTTTTCCATGTGACTGCTGGGCCAAAGAAAATGTGCTTTGTTTTTCTTTTGATGCATCTAGTAGGTCGTGGACCTCATTGAAATCTTGGACAAGCAAGTTGGTTAAGAGGTTAGTTTGGGTTCAGAAATTGTTTAGCGACATATTCAACAGAAGGATGACCAAACTGATAAGGCTTACAAGATGGTGAGAAAATAATAAAAAGAATCTCACCACGACATAAAGTGGAGAGCTCGGAGATTTTCTTATAATTTCTTGTACAACGATTGGAAAATGAGTTGAGCCAATCATCCTTATTTTCAATTATCTTAATCTTAGTTTTTAATTTTCCCCTAATTTTCTTGCTTTATCTTGCCACTGCAAAAAAGATGAACGGACAAAAAGAAACAAGCAAGAAAGATAAATATTTTGCATAAAAATTGTATTTATAGGTAGATTAATTAAGGTTGGGTGGCAAGACTTAAAAAAAAGAGGGAATTTTGCAAAAATTAAATTATTTTGTAAGAGATGGGACTTGAACTTGGAACCTCCATTATTTTCATGCTTTATCATTGATCAATTAACCATTGGGCCATACTTATATTTTTTTATATAATTTTATATTTCTATAAGACTAAATTTTGGGTTGTTAAAAACAACATTCTTAATTCTCCAAACAATAAACACAATGAAAAACAGGCAATAAACTGATTATAAAAAAAAATTGGCACTCTTTATCTTTCCTCATGGATTATGATTTTTGCATAGGGAAAATCTTGAACGAGATAACATTGAAAAACAGGCAATAAACACAATCAAAAATAGGCAATAAACAGTTGTTCAACTTTCAATTAACTACTTCTTAATACAACAATTTGCACTAACGCTGAGAATTGAATTCTTAAAACTTAGAACAATTTGATTTTCTTCATCTATTCTTCTCTATATAACTCTGAAGAAGACATTATGATATTTCATGCATTTTATAATAAAATCAAGTAAAAAAAACAAAATTTGGGTCATTTTAGATGCTATTGACAGCATTATCATACTTTCAATTGTAGTACAACCTAACAAGTTCTAAAGTTTACCATATTCTACAATCCAATAAATTTGACATATAGTTTTTCCTTATACGCTTTTGGAACATTCTTTTGTAATTTCTTTAGAATTCTTTCCTTTTTTAACATTCTATTAGTTATTCAAGAGCGAACTTTTAATTTTTCAGAATAACGGTATCGATTTTTTGTAACTTTACAGAATAACGACATCTAGTTTTACTTCTAATTTTTTGCCTATATATATGAATTCTATCAGAAAAGAACTTTATTCCAAACCATCAAAAAGGCTGGTAAAGCATTCATTTTTATCTTTCTTGCTTGTTTCTTATTGTCCTTTCATCTTTTTTGCAGTGGCAATCTCAAGGAAGAAAACTAGGGGAAAATAAAAATTGAGATTAAGATAATTAAAAATGAGGATTATTGGCTCATCTCATTTTCAAAACGTAGTATGGTTAACTAAATATATATGACTAAGGCAAGTGTACCTATCAATTAATAGTATACTTACGGTAAGCATAGATATCGTTCCCACGAGGACTAAAAGTACTAATAATTACTGTCTTCCTATTATTTAACCGATAAATTGGAGTGCTTAATTAAAACTAAAATTAAGTAAATTAATTAATTAAAAACATGACAAAGAATAAATCAGGAAAATAATCAAATAAACAATCAATAAGTGAAAAAAAATACCCAGGAAAGCATCCACCTAGATTTCATCTGTCATTATCAATCTGAATTAAACAATTTATTCACTTAGTATCTTGATCCATAGAAATCCCTAAATTATGCTAATGCCTCTATTCAAGCATAAAAGCATTTGACTCTAAGTTGATTAATTGAAATTTCTTTCTCATTAAAAACTCTATTGTCGTATTAATTCGATCTGTGGATCCCCCTATTAACTTTAGGTAGATTTATATCATCCTATTTCTAGGATTGCATGCAACTCCACTCAATTATACTAGATCTACTCTTAAATAGGGTCTATTCCTCCTCTAATTTAAGTACATCAAACAAGAATTAGTATCCTAGAAACATCAAATCAAGAATTAGCATAGACAATTGAGAATAAGATCTAAGTATTGATTAAGTAAAACAAAAATCAAATGACAGAATTAATGATCGCATTCATCTCCCCTAGGTATTTAGAAAATTAGTTCATAATCGCAAATAAAAACATCTCAAAGACAGTATAACCATAAGATAAAGAGAAACTCATAATAAAATCAAGAGAAATTAAAAAGAGGTCTTCAATCTTGATCGAAATCTACTTGAATGATGGCTTCAATGGTGTTTCCCAAGTTGTTATCTTGAATATTGTCTGACAACTTACTCCCCTCTTCTTATAATTGGTATTTATATGTCTTAGAATGCCCAAAAACCTAAATATTATGTTTTTCACACATTTTGGAATGCAGATCGCGAAATTCACATGCCCTGGCACACATTCGTGTTCTAGCCCGTATGGCTCACACGACCGTGTGGCAAGGGTGCAACCTGTGTGGCTGATCCGGTTTGTAATGTTACAGCAGTTGTGCAAGCGGGCACACGTCGAAGCAAGTATAGTTGATAGAACAATTCTATCAGATATCAATCCCACAGGGAATAAGTTCTTGATGTCTATATGTCGAAGCAATTAGAACTAAGATTAGAGGTAATATGAGTAAAGATGACATCGTAATTCAATCAGATCTACACACAAAAATTGTCAAAATTGTTAATGTAATAAAGGTTAATTGTCAGTGCAACTGAAAGTAAATCAAGTTGTTGTTTGAAGGTTTGGAAATCTAAATGCAGAAATGTAAAAGTGTGATCAAGTGTGAAGGTCTGGTATGGATCATTGATTTTACTAAGTTACAATGCAAGATGTGTCGACAAGGGTTTGAATAGATGAATTATCATAGCAATCAAGTTCCAATGAAATCTTACCAATAACAATTCTTTGTTTAATCAAGACTTAAGCACCCTCAATTATCCCACCTCTCGGTGTGAACAAAATTGTGCACTCAAGAACAAGTGATCAGAATCTCTTCTAATCCCAAGGAACTCTCGCTGTCTTGCTTGTTAACCTAACTTGTCATCGTATCTCTCAATGTCAGTAGACTGCAAAGGCACTCTCGTGTTTGATAAAATTAGATCCAAGAATAAACAGATGAAAAGAATTAAGTTGGAATCAAAGTAATTCTAACAATGAAAGATACTCTAGTATTCATTCAAATGTCAATAATAGTTCATCATCATAAGAAAAGAGGCGTTAACAAATACATCGGAGAATACTATCTCTAGGCAATCAGATTATCCCCTAACTACTCCACTTGCATAGTATTAAGCCCTCCTCGTCAGGAGTTGTTGCTTGTCAGCTCCGTCAGCTCACCGTTCTCCAGCTTAAAATCTTAAAAACACAATGTATTTGCAAATTTAATTCCTTCAACTCTTGATGATTTCTTCCATCTTTTCCCTTCTATTTATAGGCTTCAAAATTGCAAATTTCTTCCCCTTCATTCTTAGATCCAGATCCGTTTTGCAGCTATCAAAGTTTCTTATAGTCCAGCTGTACACTCACGCAACTTTGGTCTGTTCTTCATAGATCTGCAGATTGTCGCTATATTGCTGGGCGCGATCTGAAATCCATAATTGCGATGACAACGTGTGAATTTCCTGCGTTGGTGCTTCCAGTTGTATTTGCAGCTTGACTTCACTCATCCAAGAATAGATTTCTATGCGGTGATATCGCAGGTTATATTTTCAAGCTGATCTAGTTGCTGCATTCTTCTTCCAGCTAAGTTCCTATGCTAATAATTCTAAAAGGCAATATATAGGCTGCTTGCAGCGACATTAATACATAAAAGAAATAAAAATAACAAGAATTTAAACCAATCAATAATAAGTTAGAAAACATAAAAAGCTAAGTATGAAATGCCTAATATGCATACTAAATATGGCACAAAAGAGACAATTAACACATAAATTTAGGGAGAAAATAAGTGTAATTTGTGATGCTATCAGTGGCCCTTGTTTCTAGCGGAAATCTTTTAGTTTTTGCTCGTTTTTCACTCTTTTCGTACCCAAATGCTCTCCTAAGTATAGAAATATGAATTTAAAGGATTAGAAGCATAAAATTCATCAACTTACATCAAATCATCACAAAAAACACATAAAGAATGTGATTAAAACATCTTACTTTTAGTACTTATAAAATATCCCCACACTTAAGCGTTTGCTTGTCCTCAAGAAAAATTCTCAACCCACATTCAAGTTAACTTTCTCAATTTGTCATTTTCATCAACAACACTCAAGGGTAGCTTCCCACACACAAGATAGTTGACAACATCAGCATACCAGGGTGATGCATCGACAAATAATAACTGCTCGTATGGAAATGCATCGACAGTTTGGATTTTATTCCCATCTTCACTTTCAATTTCTAATCGAGATAAGTGGTCAGCTATTTGATTCTCGGATCCTTTTCTATCCTTAATTTCAACATAAGACTCTTGTAAGAGTAGGATCCATCATATTAATCTTGATTTGGCGTCTTTTTGGGTAAAAAGGTATTTCAATGTAGAATGATCTGTGTAAACAATAACTTTTACGCCGATAAGATATGAGCAAAATTTGTCAAAGGTAAACACTACTGCTAGTAATTCCTTCTCAGTAGTTGTATAATTGACCTGCTCTTCAGTTAAAGTTTTACTAGCATAATAAAATGAATGAAATTCCTTTTCTTTGCGTTGACCTAACACAGCTCCTACAGCATAATCACTTACGTCTCACATTAATTCAAAGGGTTGCGTCCAGTTCGGTGCGACGATGATTGGAGCTTGTACCAGCTGCTTCTTTATTGTGTTGAATGCATCCAGACAGGTGTCATCATACAAAAACTTTTTATTTTGCTCTAGCAATGAGCATAACGATTTAGCAATCTTGGAAAAATCACGGATAAATCTCCTATAGAACCTAGCATGTCCAAGAAAGCTTTTTATTCCATTCACATTTGTTGTTGGTGGCAATTTCTCGATGATTTAGACCATTGCTTTATCTACATCAATGCCCTGACATGATATGTTATAACCGAGGACAATGCCTTCAATTGCATGAAATGGCATTTTTCCCAATTCAAAACTAGATTTGTGTCCTCGTATCTCTTCAGAACTTACACCAGGTTGTTAGCGCATTGGTCAAAAGTTTACCTATAGACCGAAAAATCGTCCATGAATACCTCTAAAGAATCCTCGATAATGTCTGAGAAGATAGCCATCATACACCTCTGGAATGTGGCTGGTGTGTTGCACAATCCAAAAGGCATACGTCGGAAGGCAAAGGTCCCAAATAGGCATGTGAACATAGTCTTTGCTTGATCTTTCGGCGCAATGGCAATTTGAGTGTATCTAGAGTAACCATCTAGGAAGCAATAATAGGCTTTACCAGTTAGCCTATCCAGCATCTAGTTAATGAATGGTAATGGAAAATAATCATTCTTTGTGGCCACATTTACTCGATGATAATCCATGCATACTCGCCAGCTAGTCGCGATGCGAGTAGGGATCAACTTATTCCTATCATTGCTCACAACTATGAAACCACTCTTTTTAGGCATACATTGGACAGGGCTCACCCAATTGCTATCAGAAATGGGGTAGATGGTGCCCACGTCTAGCCACTTAATAATCTCCTTCTTCACTACTTCTTTCATCTTTTCATTGAGTCATTGTTGTTGCTCAATGGATTGCTTCCCTTCATCTTTCAATTTGATCTTGTGCATACAAAAAGAGGGACTGATACCTCTGATATTTGCTATGCTCCAAGCTATGGCTCTTTTGTGTTCTTTTAAACTTTTGATAAGCTTCTCTTCTTGAATTGCGTCGAGGAATGCACTAACAATTGTAGGTAACGTGTCATTGTCACCCAAAAAGACATTTTTTAGATGCGTTGGCAATGGCTTCAACTCCAAGGTAGGAGCTTGTTCAATCGATGGTTTAAACACTGGGATCATCCTATTAGATAGATCCAAAGATTCCAATTATCAATTCTGTCTCAGCTCACAACTGCTAACCTCAATATTATGGTCACATCCAAGTAGGGTTTCATCAATGAATGTTGCCACATCTTCATCTAAGACTGCTGAACTCCGTTCATTGAACTCTTCAATAATTATTTGATCCAGCACATCAATATGGTGACATTACTCCTTACTTCTCGACGGAGATGCCTCAAACACACTGAAGGTCACATGTTCATCGTTATGACGCATGACAAGCTCTCCCCTGGAAACGTCGATAAGAGTGCGTCCCGTTGCCAAAAATGGTCGCCCCAAGATGATGAGTACTTCCTTGTCTACCTCGTAATTAAGGATTATGAAATCAATAGGAAACACAAGTTTATCTACTTTTACAAGGACATCTTTTATCTGGCCTTCAGGTTGCGCTAGAGATCTGTCCACAAGCTACAATGTCACCGTAGTGGGCTTCATTGATCCTATTCCTAATTTCCTGAATGTAGACAAAGGCATGAGATTAATACTAGCTCTCGATTCACATAAAGCTTTACCTAGATAATGATTTCCAATGGAGCATGGGATTGTGAAGCTGTCAGGGTCTTTCATTTTTTGTGGCAACCTGTTAATTAGCACAACGATGCACCCCTCTATGAGCGAAATCGTCTCGATTTCGAATAATTTCTTCTTCTTTGATAAAATTCCCATAACTGGGTATCTACACAAGAGTGTCTACAAGAGGTATGTTAATATGTAATTGTTTCAAAGTAGAAACAAACATTTGATATTCCTTATCATGGTCTTTCACTTTAAATCTTTACGAAAATGGAAAAGGTATAGTAGTAATGGGTTGTTGTGGAATAACCGGTTGCATCGACACTGGCTGTTATGTTGATATCTTTGTTGGACGAATAGTAGGCAAAGATGTCACTACAGTTGGCTCTTTCTCATTTATTTATGCTTCTTTTCCTTTACCTGCAACTTCTCCTTGTTGCGTTAATTCAGATGCATCGACATGTTCTTGGTCGAAATGTCTACTTGGTTCAGCCGTTTGTTTTCCACTTCGCAATGTAATAGCCTTACAATGCTCCTTTCTTCTTTTTGTTGGGTTTTCAGTATCACTAGGTAGAGCACCTAGTGACCTTGTACTCAGATTAGAAGCCAGTCCTAGTTGGGCTTCTAACACTCGGATAGAAGAAGAATTGCCTAGCACTATTACTTCAGTTCGCGTGATATGTTCTTGCATCAGCGCCTCACGAGCAGCCATAGGGTCTGATCTTGGTTGAGAAAACTGCTATTCTGGTTGCTGGTGCTATCCTTGCACATGTGATATTGCAGTCTGTTGTGGCTGCAATCGCGCTTGTGGTTGCATTTGGCTATGTGCCTACAATTGATTAGGATGCGAATGTACCTGCGAATTCTGATTAAAATTCTACTATTGATTATTGTTGTAACTCTCTTGTCTATAACTCCCTTGATATGAGGAATTTCCATATCTTCATGTGGAAGCATTTTGATTCCCCCAAGGTTGTTGAGTTCTATTGTTGTATGAGTTACTGCTCGAATTTCCTCAAATGTTGTTGACATATAATGCATTTTCAGCATGTTATGGACAGTCCTCGTAACTATGGTTATCGCCGTAAATTTTGCATGAAAATATCGGCACATCCATCTGTTGGGCCACTTGGATAGGGGCAACAACACTTGTCCCCTTCATATTCTTTATAATATTGGCCAAAGAGGATACCTGCGTACTCAAAGCAAAAATAACATCTAATTCAAGAACACCAGGTTTAGTTTTTACTTAAGCAGAGCGAGAGATTGGATACTGATAATCGTTCTGTGCAATTCTCTCTAAAATTCTTACAACTTCTATGTAGGTGCAATCTAACAAAGGACAGTTAGCAGATGCATCGACAAGATTTCTTGTCTAAGCATTCAATCCATTATTGAAGATCTCTATCTAAGTCTCTTACTGAATACCATGCATTGGATAGCGTTTAAGTAGAGTCTTATAATGCTCCCATGTTGTATGTAAGTTCTCATCATCCAACTGATGGTAAGCTGTAATGTCATTATGCAACCTTGCGTTCATTTTTGGTGGATTGAAACGTAAAATGAATTGCGTTGCTAACGCATTCAATGATATAATAGATCCAGACGATAATCCCTAGAACTATGTCCTTGCTCTTCCCTACAATGAATAAGGAAATAATTGCATCTTCAAGGCATCATCAGGGACATCATGTTGGCTAAAAGACGTGCAAATCCCTGGTTGTAAATCATCAAGGATAGGAATAACAAAATCTCTGATTGTCCTATTTTGCACTTGTTCTTCTTGTGGAGGTGGTGATGGTAAATTATTTATTCGTTGTGGCTGTATTAGAGGAAATTCATCTTGTGGCAGCAATGGTGGTAAATTATTGTTGTTATTGTTACCAACCAGTTTCTTTTGTTCTTGCTTCCTTCTTCTAAGTGTTCTCACGATTTCTAGGTTAAAGTTTACAATATCCTTAGAATTTCTTCTTGTGGTCATGCAACTTCTAAAATAAAAGAAAATCAACAAAATAAAGTTAAACAGATTAGTAGAAACAAAAATTTAAGTAAGAAATAATTGCTAGTACAATAGTAAACATCAAACAAATGCCAATTCCTCAACAACGGCGCCAAAACTTGATCCGATCTGTAACGTCACAACAGTTGTGCAAGCAGACACATGTCGAAGCAAGTATAGTTGATAGAACAATTCTATCAGATATCGGTCCCACAGGGAATGGGTTCTTGATGTCTATATGTTGAAGCAATTAGAACTAAGATTAAAGGTAATATGAGTAAAGATGTCAACACAATTCAATCAGATCTGCACACAAAAATAGTCAAAATTGTCAATGTAACAAAGGTTAATTGTCTGTGCAACTGAAAGTAAATGAACTTGTTGTTTGAAGGTTTGGAAATTTAAATGCAAAAAAGTAAAAGTGTGATCAAGTGCAAAGCTCTGGAGTGGATCACTGATTTTACTAAGCCGCAACGTAAGATGTGTCGATTAGGGTTTGAATAGATGAACTATCATAGCAATTGAGTTCCAATGAAATCTTACTAATAACAATTCTTTATTTAGTCAAGACTCAAGCACCCTCAATTATCCTACCTCTCGGTGTGAATAACATTATGCACTCAAGAACAAGTGATTAGAATCTCTTCTAATCCCAAGCAACTCTCGCTGTCTTGCTTGTTAACCTAACTTGTCACTGCATCTCTCAATGTCAGTAGACTGCAAAGACACCCTTGTGTTTGATGCAATTAGATCCAAGAATAAACAGATGAAAAAAATTAAGAGTGAAAGTAATTCTAACAATGAAAGATACTCTCGTATTCATTCAAATGTTAATAATAGTTTACCATCATAAGAAGAGAGGAGTTAACAAATACATCGGAGCATACTATCTCTAGGCTATCCGGATTATCCCCTAACTGCTCCATTTGTACAACATCAAGCACTCCTCGTCAGGAGTTGTTGCTCTTCAACTCCGTCTGCTCACCGTTCTCTAGCATAAAAACTCAAAGACACAAAGTATTTGCAAATTTAATTCCATCAACTCTTGATGATTTCTTCCATCTTTTCCCTTCTATTTATAGGCTTCAAAATTGCATATTTCCTCCCCTTCATTCTTAGATTCAGATCCGTTTTGTAGCTGTCAAAGTTTGTTACAGTCCAACTATGATTCACCCAACTTTGCTGTGTTCTACATAGATCTGCAGATTGTCGCTACATTGTTGGGCGTGATCAGAAATCCTCAATTACGGTGATAACATGTGAGTTTCCTGCATTGGTGCTTCAAGTTTATTTGCAGCTTGACTTCACTCATCCAAGAATAGATTTCTATGTGGTGACATTGTTGGTCGCATTTTCAAGCTGATCTTGTGGCTGTATTCTTCTTCCAGTTGAGTTCCTGTGCTGATAATTCTAAGACGCAATATATAGGCTGCTTGCATCGACATTAATACATAAAAGAGATAAAAATAACAAGAATTTAAACCAATCAATAATGAGTTAGAAAACATAAAAAACTAAGTATGAAATGCCTAATATGCATACTAAATATGGCATAAAAGAGACAATTAACAAATAAATTTATGGAGAAAATAAGTGTCATTTGTGATGCTATCAGTGGCCCTTGTTTCTTGTGCAAATCTTTTAGTTTTTGCTCGTTTTTCACTCCTTTCGCACCCAAATGCTCTCCTAAGTATAGAAACATGAATTTAAAGGATTAGGAGCATAAAATTCATCAACTTACATCAAATCATCACAAAAAACACATAAAGAATGTAATTAAAACATCTTAATTTTAGCACTTATAAAATATCCTCACACTTAAGCATTTGCTTGTCCTCAAGCAAAATTCTCAACCCACATTCAAGTTAACTTTCTCAATTTGTTATTTACATCAATAATGTTTCATGATAAATTGAAAACAATCATGAATTAGAAATTCAACTAAAAGATCACTAAAGCTTAAAGCAATCTAAGCTACAAAATTTTTAGCACCAAAATATAGGTGTCTACCCTTATCTAAATAATTACCTTAAATTTAAAATCAACAAGAATTGACATCCTCCCTAAAAGTTCACTCAAAGCACTCAAAGTGTTTAAGGTTCATGAAATAAGCACTCTATAGTCAAACATGAAATGTTATTACCATAGGCTTGCTTGAAAATCAAATCTCCACCACTATAAAATGAAATGACACACCAATCATGAGGTCTGTACAATGTTGTAATGGAGCTAAGATTAAGGGTATGGAAAAGGCTAGAAGAATTGGTTAAAATTGAGATCGAGTTGATAAGTTACTAAACTACACGAACAATCAGTTGTTGAATCATAGAAAGTTACATCAACATAAATAATAAAGAACAAACATGAGCCTTTCAACAAATTATGAGACTAACGATTCTAGCTCAAAAACATATTTTTTCTTTCTTTTTTTCAATTCAATATATGTTTTACAATAAAGTAAAGTTGAGCAATTCAAATAATGAAATATAGTTAGGAAACTAACCAAATCAAATCTCGATATACAAGAAGTCAATGAAAAGGATAAATATGCAATAAAATCACAGGTCATGGGTTAACATTAACGGGTTCATAAAATAAATAGTGTTAGGCTCAATGGGGTTCACTAGGGGTTAATTTTATGGGTATTTGTTTTTCTTGAAGGGGGTTAAATCCTAAGTGCCTCTATCATATTAGTATATCAAATCAATAATGTGGTCTCAACATGTATAATCAAAGCAAGTTCTAGAATAACAAATTAAGTTGACATACAAACAACCAAAAATATCATGAGCTGGAAGACATGCAAGATCTATAAGCTAAAAAACTCACAAAAATTATGGTTTTGATGTCAAACTTGCGATTTCAAAATTTGAAGATAATAATTCAATTTAGGGAGACAACCTAAAATATTTAACTCTGAAAATAACTTATCATGCTTAACTCTCTCATGTCTTAAGGATTGAGTCAACCAATACATAAAAATTTGTAAATTAATCCAAAACACATCAATAAAAATTCCAAATAGAAAAAATCACTCTAATGGGGTATGAGAAAATTACCTAAACACAAAAAATAATTCAGGCATTTTATCACACAAACAACCTTCTCACACTTAAGATGTACATTGTCCTCAATGTACAAGCATATAGAAGCAAAATAAACACAATTTAATAAGGGGGAAATGTAATGAGTCCAAATGAAGTGCAATTTTTCGAGCAAACTAAGAAGAAAATAAATGAACATAATTAAGATAGGGAGTTAACAATTATAATAAAACAACCATAAAAATATAAACAATAAGAGTATAGCTAAAAGAATAAATAAACTAAAGAAGTCTCACAACTAATAATAATAATAAACCAAAAATAAAATGAATTAGGCCAAAACATAGAGGTAAAACTAGATGTCATTATTCTGTAAAATAATCGATATCGTTAAACTGAAAATTTAAAAGTTCACTCTATAATAACTAATAGAATGTTAAAAAAAGGAAACACTTTTAAAGAAATCAAGAAAAGAATGTTCCAAAATCATTTAAGGAAAAAATGGATATCAAATTTATTGGATTGCAGATGATAGTAAATTTTAAAACATGTTAGGTTGGACTACCATTGAAAGTATGATGATGTTGTCAATAACATCTGAAATGACCCGAATTTTGCTTCTCTACTTGATTTTATTTTACAATGCATGAAATATCACAATGTCTTCTTCAGAGTTATATAGAGAAGAACAGATGAAGAAAAGCAAATTGTTCTAAGTTTAAAGAATTCAACTCTTAGCATTACTGCGAATTGTAGTATTAACAAGTAGTTAAATGAATGTTGAACAACTAAAATTAAACAATTGCATATGAAAAAGGTTATCTAGTTCAGGATTTTCCCATTGCAAAAACCATAATCCTTGAGGAAAGATAAAGACTGTCGATATATTTTGATAATCAGTTTATTGCCTATTCTTCATTTTGTTTATTGGTTTGAGCAATAAGAATGATGTTTTTAAAATCCCAAAATTTAGCTCTCTATAAATATAGAATTATATAAAAAATCTGATGATGGCCCAATGATTAATTGATCAATGATAGAGCATGAAATTAATGGAGGTACCAAGTTTAAGTCCCATCTATTACAATATATATTAATTTTTGCAAAATTCCTTTTTTTTCTTTAAGTCTTGCCACACAAGCTTAATTAACCTAGCTATAAATACAATTTTTATGCAAAATAATTATCTTGATTGCTTTTTTTTGTCTTTTCATCTTCTTTACTACGACAAGCTCAAGTAAGAAAACTAGGGGAAAACATAAAACTTAGATTAAGATAATTGAGAATGAGGATGATTGGCTCATCTCATTTTCAAAACGTCATACAAGAATTTATAAGAAAATTTCTAAGCTTTCCACTTTATGTGGTGGTGAGATTCTTTTTATTATTTCCTCACCGTCTTGTAAGCCTTATTAGTTTGGACACCCTTCTATTGAATATGTCGCTACACAATTTTTGAACCCAACCAACCTCTTAAAGAACAACTCAATCTCCTATTGAGGCTTATCGTAAGGTAAGAATCACCTTGCTTGTCCAAGATTTCAATGAGGTCCACGATCTACCAGATGCATCAAAAGAAAAACAAAAGGCAATTTCCTTAGCCAGTAGTCACATGGAAAAGAAAGCCATCATTGGTAGAAAGCTCCCATTGATCATCTTAACATGAGGGGCTCTATGAATGAGTAGAACATTTCACAGAGTTTATTAATTTTCTCTCTGTCACGAGGGAAAAGAAGATTGTAGATATTTCCTCATTGCTGCTCTAATGGATAAGGATTCCCTTCTGCCTTTCCTCTAAGAGATGGTCTTTCCTTCAATGGATCAAGGCTCGGGAATGCTAAAATAGAGACCATATACCATATGTTTGTTGGCTACATGAACATGTTCATGTATGCCTTGAAGAATCCCAAGATTGACAGGCCTAACAAACGTAGGAAATAAAACAATAAAAATAAAATTTAACATCGTGGACTTTGAGGTACAAAATAATTGCTGACTAAGGCCACATTTAAGAGGAAAGGCATAAGGGTTATAATTATCCATTGGAGCATGCATTGCGGAAGTATTTTCACTCTTCTTTTTCCTCGTGATAGAGAGCAAGATGATAAAATTTGTGAATCATTCTTCTCATTTGTAGAGCTCTCTTGGGTAAATTTTAGAAAATGTTAGGCTGTACTTCCATTGAAAGTATGATGATGCTATCAATAGCATCTGAAATGACCAGAATTTTTCTTCTCTACTTGATTTTATTTTACAATGCATGAAATATCACAATGTCTTCTTCAGAGTTATATAGAGAAGAATAGATAAAGAAAATCAAATTGTACTAAGTTTTAAGAATTCAACTCTTAACATTACTACGAATTGCAGAATTAACTAGTTAAATGAAAGATGAACACCAAAATTAAACTATTGCATGTGATAAGAAAATCAAATTTTATTTTACAATGCATGAAATATCACAATGTCTTCTTGAGAGCTAAATAGAGAAGAATAGATGAAAAAAATCAAATTGTTCTAAGTCTTAATAATTCAACTCTTATCGTTACTGCAAATTGTAATATTAACAAGTAGTTAAATGAAAGTTGAACACCTAAAATTAAACAATTGCACGTGATTCTAGTTTAGGATTTTCCCAGCACAAATACCATAATCCATGAGGAAAGATAAAGAGTGCTGATTTGTTTTGATAATTAGTTTATTGCCTCTTTTTCTTTGTGTTTATTTGTTGGAGCAATAAGACTGATATTTTTAACATCCCAAAATTTAGCCCTACTAAAATATATAATTATGTAAAAATTTGATGATGACCCAATGGTTAATTGATCAATGATAGAACTCCAAAGTAATGGTGGTTTCAAGTATAAGTCGCTTCCCTTTCAAAACATATTAGTTTTTGTAAAATTCCCTTGTTTTCTTTAAGTCTAGTCGCCCAAGCTTAATTAACCTAGTTATAGATACAATTTTTATGAAAAATAATTATCTTTCTTGCCTATTTTTTTTGTCCTTTCATATTTTTTGCTGTGGTAAGCTCAAGTAAGAAAACTAGGCAAAAAACTGAGATTAAGATAATTGAAAATGAAGATGATTGGTTCAACTCATTTTCAAAACATCGTACAAGAATTTATAAGAAAATCTCTACGATTTCCACTTTATGCGGTGGTGAGATTCTTTTTATTATTTTCTCACCATCTTGTAAGCCTTATTTGTTTGGTCATCCTTTTGTTAAATCTGTTGCTAAATGATTTTTGAACCCAAACCAGCCTCTTAATGAAACCACTGATAAAATTAAATGTCGATAATGAAGGAATATCGTAAAGAAAACGGAAAGAAAGAAAAAACACATAGATTTTACGTGAAAACCATTTCAGAAAAAAACCACGGACAGAGGAGAAGAAGATTCACTAATGTCGAAAATCCCATAATTACAAGAGGAGATGACTATACCTATTTATAGGTTGAAAAACCTTATTCCAATCAACAACTAATAGAAGTAACGTAGTAAGGTTGAAATACCTTATTCTAATTAAAATAAAATAGATGACCTATTCTAATTAAAATAAAATAAAAGAAGTCTAGTTTATTTGGACTTTACTTTTATTTTATTCTACCACTGAATTTTATTTTAACATGAATTCTAGTCACCCAATTCTAACAATCTCCACCTTGACAAGAATTCTCTACAAACAAGTTCTCCACCTCTTCCACAAAACCCCTTGAGGGGTATTCTTCAACAATGAACACCAACCAAGTTCAAGCAATACTCAAACTTGGTTTTAGGAAGTGACTCAGTCGGCATATCTACAAGATTTTCATGAGTACTAACTTTGCTCACAACAATATCCCCTCGAGCAATAATATCACGCACAAAATGATATCGAACATCAATGTGCTTTGTTCCCTCATGAAACATTTGATCTTTTGTAAGAAAAATGGCACATTGACTATCACAAAATATTGCACCAATATCTTTAGCTATGTTTAAAGCATAAGCCACTAGATCAGCCTGGGCATACCTCTTTGAAGGTTTAATTTCTCTTCTAGGTCTATTCTTGGCAATAGAATATTGTGGTGAAGAAGTGGCTCTATTATGAACTTCTGTGCTAACTTGAGAAGTTAACTCTGTTGTAAGTACTGGATCAATCTGAAACTCCACCTATTTTTGTTGTTCTTTACTGGAAGAGTCTTTAATAGATAAGTTACGTAACATAGTAGTTTCATAAAAAACAACATCTCTGCTAATCACAACTTTTCTATTTTCAGGACACCATAACTTATACCTTTTTACACGAGCCTTAAAACCAAGAAAAACACATTTAATGGATCTTGGTTCCAATTTTTCATTATCAACATGAGCATATGCAGGACATCCAAAAATCTTTATATCAGAATAATTAGCAGGCTTACCAGACCATATCTCTTGTGGATTCTTTTTCTCAATGGTAACGGATGGAGATCGGTTGATCAAAAAACATACAGTAGAGGCTGCTTCAGCCCAAAACGACTTCGGTACATTAAAATTCGACAACATACATTGAACCTTCTCCATGATCGTTCTGTTCATTCATTCTGTAATGCCGTTTTGCTGTGCAGTATGACAAATGTCAAATGTCTCATGATCCCTTCTGATTTGCACAATTCATTAAACTCATCAGAACAGAACTCCAAGCCATTATCTATGTAGAGATGTTTTATCTGTTTTCTTGTCTGTTTTTCAACCATAGTTTTCCAAGACTTGAATGCGGAAAACACATCGCTTTTCTGCTTCAGAAAGAATGCCCAAACTTTTCTGGAAAAATCATCAATAAGAGTTAGCATATAATTAGCTCCACCTCTCAAAGGCACTCTAAATGGTCCCCAAAGATTAGAATGAATATAATCCAATGTTCCCTTCGTGTTATGGATTCCTCTGGTGAATCAAACTCTCTTTTGCTTCCCCAAAACGCAATGCTCACATAACTTCAGTTTGCTAATGCATTGCCTATTAAGAAGTCCTCTTTTACTCAATTCTGCCATGCCATTCTCACTCATATGCCTTAGACGCGTATGCCAAAGTTTAGTAATATCATCATCTGAAAAGGAAGAGGAAGCGACTGCAGTATCACCAGTAATAGTTGAACCTTGCAAAACATATAATTTGACAGTCTTTCTTTGCCCTTTCATCACAACGAGGGAACCCTTGCTAATCTTTAGAACCCCACTTTCAGTTGTGTACCTGTGTCCTTTTGAATGAAGAGTACTCAACAAAATCAAATTCCTTTTCAATTCTGGTACATGTCGCACGCCAGTAAGAGTTCTAACGACCCCATCCATCATTTTTATTTTGATTGTGCTAACACCTGCGATTTTACATGAAGCATTATTCCCTATCAAAACAACACCTTTAGACACAACTTCATATGTTGTAAACCAATCCCGATTGGGACTCATATGAAAGGTGCAACCAGAATCGAGGATCCACTCCTCGCTCACTTTAGAATTATCGACAAAAGCAAGTAGGAGTTCACCATCACTGTAGTCTTCTACTACATCAGCTTCACCGGATTATTCTGGTTGTTTTCCCTTTTGATTCTCTGCCTCCCTTTCGATCTTATTTTGTAACTTGTAGCACTCTTTCTTAATGTGCCCTTTCTTCTTGCAGAAGTTACAAGTTTTACATCTGTTTGAAGATCTTGAGCTACCTTTAGATTTACTGCAGGGATTTCATTCTTGTGTCCTCCCATGATTATCATCATTGTTCGATCTTGTCTTCCACGAACAATGAGACCTTCTCCCTAAAAGTCAGATCCAGCCACAAGATGCTTCATCTTGTCATACAAGGCTAAGGAAGCATAGACTTCATCAACTATGAGAGATTCACTACTATACAAAATTGTATCTCTGAAGGTTATATATGACGGTGGCAACGAACAAAGGAGAATTAACCCTAAATCCTTTTTATCATAATAAACCTCCATGGCCTCCAAATCTAAGAAAATTTCTTTAAACACATTCAAGTATTCGTGCACAGACGCACCTTCTTTCAAACGATGAGAATACAGACGCTGCTTCATATGCAATTTACTAGTTAGGGTTTCTGACATTCATAACTGCTGCAATTTTCCCTAAAATACAGCAACTATCTTCTCCTTTAACACATCTTGTAGAATTTCATTCGACAGATGCAGCTGTAATTGCGTCAAAGCCTTTTGATCTTTACGCTTCTTCTCTTCATCTATCAAATTCGAAGGCTTCTTATCTAACCCTAACATGACATCTTCCAAATCCATCTGAGTAAGAACTGCTTACATCTTTACCTGCCACAACGCGAATCTGGTGTTGTGATCCAACAGCGGAATATCATACTTAAATGTCGCCATTATCGTGATCGAGACTAGTAACCCGAAAAGCCTTGATACCTATTTGATAAAATTAAATGTCGACAATGAAGGAATATCGCAAAGAAAACTGAAACAAAGAAAAAACACACAGATTTTACGTGGAAACCCTTTCAGGAAAAACCACAGGCAAAGGAGAAGAAGATTCACTAATGTCGAAAATCTCAAAATTAGAAGAAGAGATGATTATGCCTATTTATTGGTTGAAAAACCTTATTCCAATCAACAATTAATAGAAGTAACGTAGTAAGGTTGAAACACCTTATTCTAATTAAAATATAATAGATGACCTATTCTAATTAAAATAAAATAAGAGAAGTCTAGTTTATTTAGACTTTACTTTTATTTTATTTTACCACTGAATTTTATTTTAACAAGAATTCTAGTAACCCAATTCTAACAACCACTCATGCTTCTATTAAGGCTTACCTTATGGTAAGAATCAATATGCTTGTCTAAGATTTTCAATGAGGTCAACGACCTACCAGATCTATCAAAACGAAAATAATTCACGATTTATTTGGCCTAACAGTCACATGGAAATGAAGACTGTAAATATTTCCTCATTGCATGCTCCAATGGATAAGGATGTCCCTTCTGCCTTTCCTCTTAGATATGACCTTTCCTTCAATATATCAAGCCTCGAGAATGTTACAATAAAGACCATATACCATATGTTTGTTAGCTACATGAACATGTTCATGTGTGCCTTGAGGACTCCCAAGATTGTCAAGCCTAACAAACATAGAAAATAAAACAATACAAATAAAATTTAACATCATGGACTTTGAGGTACAAAACTATTGTTGACTAAGGTCATATCTAGGAGGAAAGGCATAAGGGACATAATTATCCATTGGAGCATGCATTGATGAAGTATTTGCACTCTTCTTGTCCCTCGTCACAGAGAGCAAGATTATAAAATCTGCGAGTCATGCTTCTCGTTCGTAGAGCTCTCTTGGTTTAAGTTGATCAATGGGTGTTTTCCACCAATGATGATTTTCTCTTCCATGTGACTATTAGGCCAAAGAAATTGCCCATTGATTTTCTTTTGATGCATCTAATTGGTCATGGATCTCATTGAAATCTCAGACAAGCAAGTTGATTTTTACTTTATGGTAAGCCTCAATAGGAGCTTGAATGATTTCATTAAGAGGTTGGTTTGAGTTGAAAATTCGTTTAGCGATAGGATCAACAGAAGGATGACCAAATGGATAAGGCTTACATGGTGGTGAGAAAATAATAAAGAGAATGTGATCGACTATTTAACGTCACAATAATATTGTGCAAGCATACACTGTTGATGCAAGTATAGTAGACAAATATGAGTCTGTCGGATATCGATCCCACGAGGATGGTTGTCTTTTGTCTATCAATGTTTGTGCAATGAACGGATAAAAACAAGAAAAATTGTGGGAATAGTTGTCGGAGCAATACTTTGAAAATAAAAACTAAATGTTATAATGACTAAATTGGATGCCCAACGTGAATATTCAACAGAATACTAAGTGCTCACAAGGTATAAAAGGATAGATGATTGTTAATGCAATAAATTGCAATGAATATCTTACCAAGCTTAACTTCTATATTTGATCTAAGACTTAAACATGCACATTAACCACACCTTGAAATGATGGAAATGAAACACAATTAAGAACAAGTGGATTAAATTCCTCTAATCCTCATGCAACTTTCGTTGTTATGCTTGTTAGCTTGAACTATCGTTGCACTTTCCAATGATGGTGGCCGCAATAACATTTCCATGCTAAAACATTAAACCCAAAGATTAAACAGTAGAAGCAAGGTTGCATAAAATAACATTAAACCTAGATTTCATGTGTACTTCCATACAAACATGAAACAAAAAGTAATCACCATCATTTAGAAAAGAAATATAAAATAAATAAGTGGAGAATACTATTCCTAGACAACTCGACTTGCTCTCTCAATTCCCTCTTGCGCTGTACTTAGGGCCCTTCGTCAAGAGCTAATCTGCATCCCTTTCACGTCGGTTCACCCGTGAGAGAATTAAGCCTCTATAGCCAAAAAGCTTTAAAGATAAGTTGAAAAAGAATATCCATCCCAAAAAAGCTCTCTTTTTCTCTTTCCTTATGAATATATATCCTCTCCAAATTGTACAAGTTCCCTTTCATAAGAATCCTATTGTCTCTATCTGTACTAGTTGGTTATACCAGACTAGATAGCTTACACATTTTTGTTCTCATCCGGATAGCTGTCGGGTGCGATGATAATCCTTGGCGCAATCTGAAAATACTCATGCAGCAACATCAATACCAAAACATGGCAAAATTAAGTGTGAGTAAGCTAAGGTCTATTGAGTCATAAAATGCAATTAACTGAACCAAAAAATGCAAAAGTATGTGCTAAGGATAACTAAATGGGAACAAATTAACCAATAAGTAGGGAGAAAACAATGGTTCTTTCTAGCACTATCACACCCCCAAACTTGAGTTTTTACTTGTCTTCTAGTAAAACAGAAACTAGCAAGGCTACAAAAATTTCACCAAGGCAAATGATCATTCTAGCAACTTGAATAAACTAAAATCCCAATGGATGAATCACATTCAGATGACAGAATATTGCATCGACAATACATAAGTATGAATGAATAAGATTGCAACTTCATCAAAGCTATCATCATACCTCAAATCCTAAATTCTATCTACCATTATAACATTTATTGTACTATAATATATATATATATATCTTTCTCTCTTTCTCTTTTATTATTATTATTATTATTATTATTGTTATTAATATTATTATTGTGAATAAGGGATATCATTGCATTACTATACCCTTGTTCCTGAGAAGTAATGATGGAGTGCAACAAACCCATAGGGATTACGTAATTGCGTCGACACACACTCATGCAACGACAACCCTTGGCCAAATTCATTTTTCTAACACTTGCATTTGAGTGTTTCCCCTTGAACAGTTCACAATACACCCACATTGGAGTCTCTTATTTATAATTATATATATATAAGCAGTTGTAAAAGGCATATTCATTCAAGATTCAAAGAATGCTACTAGTCATCGATTACTAATGCAATCTAAATCATTCATCAAAGAATTGAAGCTACAACATTCAGTTAAATTTATCCAACTCATTCATTGATAACTCACATGATTCAAGAATTAAGTATTGAATGTAACAAAAAATTTCAAACACATTTGCATTAACCACAAATAACCTTGCATGCTTCATTAAACTCAAAAGAAAAATTCTTGAAATGTGGGTGCATTTCCAAACCCCATATGCATTCCCCCAAACTTAAAATTTTCATTGTTCCCAATGCACTAACATTAAAATGCAATGACAATAGAAATGCAACGACAATGTGCACTAACAAAATAAAAATTACAGCTACATGCAATGCATGAACAGTACAGTTAAAAAAACTTAAAACAAACTAAATCAGTTTCCTCAGCCATAGATGCAGCTGCATGACGCTTCTTCTTCCTCCTTTTTCTCTCCTCCTTCTTACGCTTTTTATCATTGGAGTGCTTTCTCTTCTTTTCTTTGGGCTTTACACGGCCCTCGGATCGCTCCTTAGTTTTCGTCTCTACCCAGGCATCATCGACTGCTTCTTGTGTTGGAGGGTCAACCTTGAGAAGTCTGGTGTAGACTACTATCACCAATGAGTTGCAATGCTCTGCACTGGTTATCTCTAAAGCTTCCACTGGTCTCGCTTCATCTTGCTCCAAATTGTCAGTAGTTACAATCGTAAATTCGGGTGCAGTGATAGTATCCTCATCTAATTCTTTCTCAACATCTTCTTCCTCGGTATTTTCTTTCTCGTCCTTCTCTTTCACCTCTTTAACAAGGATTTCCTCTTCTCCGACATCAACTTCCTCCTCAACAGTAGGTTCCTCTTGACCAGTAGTGAATTCACCCTCAAACAGGCTATCAATCCTTCACAAGCACTCCTCAACATCTCTTGATTCAACTTCTTTCTCATCATTAGAGACAAGCATAATGGGAGGGGATGCTACCGATTTGTCTTGGTCCCCTAAGTCAGCATTCTCTGATGAGAATTCATAATCACGGATGATTGGTGGAAACACTGGAAATTTTGGGAGTGGGATTAGGCTCAACTGCCTTAATGGGGCTACAATAGAGCTATTCCAAGCCTTGGTATAAGCATAGAATAAATTTTGTGATCAGACCATATCTTTTATTGTAGCGACAAGCCTGATCTGGCTATTGCTGATGGAATTGGCCAACTTCTCGACATCCTTCATTTTCTGTAACAAGATGTCGCTGTAGTCAGGTTTGTTCCCTTATTTTCTTCCTTTGCTTTGCCCTTCTGCTTGCTTATCTCTACCTCATTCACCATTGACGTATCTTTGCCACGAGTCATTCTTTCAATAGAGGCTTCATTGATCGAGACCTTGTTATCCATGATTTCTTCTTCCTCACGGGACGCAATCCCCTTTTGGTGGCAAAATAGCATCACCAACGATGGGAAAACCAAGATTCCAGTTTGACTTGCAGATCGCAGTCAGTAATTTCCTAGTGAATTATTGCATCGACATCAATCTTTCTACCCTTAACTGTGGTGCTGTGAGTAAAAGGCTTTAGCCTGTTGTTGACAAAATGAAACCATATTTTGCTTTGTACTATCAAGAAGCATCGGTGCATTATATAATTCTTTTGATGTGAACTTGTCCACACTGCTCATTCGACACATAAGTCCTTCACTAATAGGTCTCTTTTGTCATTTGTGATATCCTCAATGAACTAAGAGTATTCATCCTCATCCACTTTAGTGTTGCATAACTCGTTGATTTTTTTAGCATCCCATGGTATTAAGCCTTATCGAACAAAGATAAATTAACTTATGGTCATAAAGGTTAGCGTAAAACTCATGTACCAGAGAAGGAGAATAGCTTCCAAGATGAGTGTAAAAAGTCTCCCATTTCAGCTTTGAGATGGTTTTGTAGACTGGCTCGCCCAAGTCTTGCTGTTGCAAAAGGAGAATGGCCTATTTTGGGTGGAAGTTTCGCTTCAAAATATTGTCTTGAGACCAGTCTTTGGCTACTTTCATTAAAAGGGTTATCGGCTCCTTTTTCTTTGTTGGCATGAAGGGTTTTGGGTCACGAACTGCAGTTGCAGAGGATGAGTATTCTTCGATAGATTTGGCTACTTTCTTAACTGCTCCTCTCATTGTTGCCATATTTTTGTTAGTGAAGAATGTTTTAAGGTGTAAAGGTACGAGCTTGGAAAAAGAAAGTGAATAAAAATGGCTACATTACATTTGTTACAATCGGCACAGTGGAGGTGGGTTTATAGCGAGTGAAAAAAGAATATGGAAATGCTTATTTTTTTGTGATTATTTGAAGGGACATACAGCTGGTGGGAATAAATGCATCCAATGAAAATTATGCTCGCTCAGATAGATCCGACGACTGGGTAACTTTTGATGAAATGGTGGGATCTGAAATCCCTGATATGCGCCCTCATTCTTGATGAGTCCGTAATGGTAGTACAATCGTACAAATTGCATTGACATTAAAGTACAAGTGTGTTGACAATGGTATCTACTTATTCTGCAAAAAAAAGAACAAAAAGTAAAACAAACTTGAACAAAAACAAAAATAAAATAAAATAAAATTACTTAATAATAAATTCAAGAAAAATTAAAAAAATCTGACCAATTTAATGGTCTGTGCTTGTTTTTGATCAATATTCCCAAAATAATGTTTTAGCTGCTTTCTATTCACTTTGAATTGGTGTCCGTAATGTAATTCCTTAATTGTGACTACACCATCAAGAAATACCTCAACCACTTCGAAAGGTCCGGACCAACATGAGCGCAATTACCCAGGTGTAATTTCAATCTAGAATTGAATAATAAAACTTGTAGACCCACAATAATTTGTCGCTACAAAATAATTCTGTCATGCCATCTTTTGGCCTTTTCCTTGTAAATTGAAGCATTTTCATAGGCATTTCGCCTAATCTCCTCTAGTTCAGTGATATCCAACAGCCTTTTGTTTCCAGCAGCTTCATAGTCCATGTTCACTTGCTTAATTATCCATATTGCTTTGTGCTCCATTTCAACTGGAAAATGACATGCTTTCCAAAAAACCAATTGATATGTCGACATCCCTAACGGAGATTTGTATGCTGTCCGCAATGCCCATATAGCGTCGTCAAGTCTGGAAGACCAATCTTTCATTGAAGGGTTCACAACCTTCTCGAGAATTTTCTTAATTTGTCAGTTGGTTACTTCGGCTTGTCCATTGGTTTGCGGATGATAAGTAGTAGTCATTATATGATTAACTCCATATCTCTTCAGTACGGTTGCCACTTGGTTGCAATGAAAGTGTGTACCCTAATCACTACTCAATGCCTTTGGTGTACCAAAGCGGGTGAGTATATGCTTGTGAAAACATTTAAGCACTGTCTTTGCATCATCCTTTGGGACTGCAACAATTTCAACCCACTTCGAGATGTAGTCAACAACTACTAATATATAAAGATTTCCAAATGAACTTGGAAATGGTCCCATAAAATCCATACCCCAAACATCGAACAATTCAACCTCCATAATCGACTATTGCAACATTTCATTGCTTCGGGATATAGAACCAGTACACTAACGCTTATGGCATTGATTCACAAAATTGTGGGCATCCTTGAATAGTGAAGGCCAGTAGAATCATGATTAGAGAACCTTAGCAGCAGTTCTCATGCCACTAAAATGACCTCCATAAGGTTCATCATGATAGTGCTTTAGGATTTAAAGCATCTCATCTTCTAGAACACAATGATGAATGATGTTGTCATTGCATATCTTTAATAAATACGGCTCGTTCCAATGATAAATTGATACTTCAAGAAGAAATCTTTCTTTTTTATGGCCTGTGACACTCAATGGGAGTTTCCTTCACACGAGATAATTAACCAAATCTGCATACAAAGGGGTTGCATCTACAGCAAATAACTGCTCATCTTGGAATGCGTAGACAATTTGAAGTATGTTTCCATCTTTGCTGCCTACTTTGAATTGAAACAAATGGTCTACAACTTGATTCTTTGAACCTTTGCGGCCTTTTATCTCTATGTCGAATTCTTGTAACAGTAAGATCTAGCGTATCAATCTTTGTTTTGTATCCTTCTTCGCAAAAAGATATCTCAACACCGAGTGATCAGTAAATTCGGTAACCTTTGCACCAAAAAGATATGAATGAAACTTATTGAAAGCAAAGATTACTACCAACAATTCTTTCACTGTAGTGGTGTAATTGATTTGAGCCTCTGTAAGAGTTTTGCTGGCATAATATATGGCGTGAAATATTTTTCCTTTGTGTTGTCCTAGAACAGCGCCTACAACAAAGTCACTTGCATCACATAAAACTTCAAAAGGTTGAGACCTCTCTGGTACAACGATAATAGGTGCATTTACTAGCTGCTTCTTTATTTGAATAAATGCATCCAAACATGCATTATCAAAGAGGAATTTTCAATTCTATTCCAGCAATGAGCATAAGGGCATTGCAATTTTTGAAAAGGCTCTAATAAATTTTCCGTAAAACCACACATGCCTAAGAAAACTATGAATGCCTTTCACATTTGTCGGTGGAGGTAATTTCTCAATGATTTCCACTTTAGCTTTGTCTACTTAAATGCCTTGACTAGAGACGTGAGGGCCTAACATAATGCCTTCAGTTGCCACGAAATGACATTTTTTCCAATTTAGAACAAGATGTGTGTCTTCACACCGCTTCAATACTTTATCCAAATTGTCAGCACAATGATCAAAATCATTCCCATACACTGAGAAATCATCCATAAAAACCTCTAAAGAATCTTCAATCATATCCAAGAATATTGCCATCATGCACTTTTGAAATATGGTTGGTGCGTTGCAAAGACCGAAAGGCAAAAGTACCAAAGGGATAGGTGAAAGTTGTTTTCTCTTGATCCTTTGGTGCAATAGCAATTTGATTGTACCCAGAATTGCAGTCTAAAAAGCAATAATAGGCTCTTTCAGCAAGCCTATCCAACATTTGGTAAATGAAAGGAAGTGGGAAGTAGTCCTTCCTTTTGGCCACATTAAGTTTGCAATAATCCATACAGACTCAACATCCCGTAAGAATGCGTTTAGGAATTAACTAGTCTTTGTCATTGCTAAGCATAATGATGCCCTCATTTTAGTTACGCATTGCACTGGACTTACCCAATTGCTATCAGAAATAGGTTAAATAATTCCAGCATCAAGCCATTTTATAATTTCCTTCTTAATAACTTCCTTCATCTTCTCGTTTAATCTTCTTTATTGCTCAATTGATTGCTTGCCTTCATCTTCCAACTTGATCTTGTGCATGCAAAAAGATGAACCAATGCCTCGAATATCGGTAATACTTCAAGAAATAGCTCGTTTATGTTACTTAAGAATATGGACCAATTTCTCTTCTTGAGTCACATCCAGTGTTGCGGAGACAATAACTAGGAGAGTATTGTTATCACCGAGAATTACATATTTAAGATGAGTAGGTAATAGCTTCAATTCTAGAGTAGGAGCTTCTTAATAGATGGCTTGAAAATTGGAGTCGTTCTGTTGGCTAAGTCTAAGGATTCAATCTGCCATCTATGTCTGAGTTCAATATTATTAGCTTCAACCATGCTGTCACAATCATCTAAGAATTCATCATTCGGTGTCACTTGAAACTCCTCAGAAAGTAATGTGCTTTGGGCATTGAATTTGTCCTCAATTAGATCCTCTAACACATCGACAGTATGGCATTCCTCTTTATCCTTGCATTAAATAGATTCGAAAACACTAAAGGTAACGTTCTCATCATTAAGTCACATGGTCAGTTCACCTTTGTAAAGATCAATAAGAGTTCGTCCGGTTGCTAAAAATTGTCGTCCCAAGGTTTTGGGAACCTTCTTGTCTACCTCGCAATCGAGTATAATAAAATCAACGAAAAAATGAATTTATCCACACGAACTAAGATATCTTTGATTTGCCCTTAAAGTTGAGCCAAGGATCGATTAGCTAGTTGTAATGTCATCGCAATAAGTTTCATGTGACCAATTCCCAACTTTCTGAAAGTAGATAGTGGTAATAGGTTGATGCTAGCTCTCAAGTTACATAAAGCCTTCCCCAAATAATGGTTGCCAATTGAACATGTGATAGTAAAGCTCTTAAGATCTTTCATTTTAGCAGGTAACTTATTTGTCAAAATAGCACTACAACCTTTTATGAGTACAATAGTTTCAATATCACTAAGCTTCTTTTTCATGGACAAGAGCTCCTTCATAAATTTCTCATAATTAGGAATTTGCACAAAAGCATCCACTAAAGGAATATTGACATGAAGTTGTTTCAATGTGTCCAAGAACTGCTGATACTGCTTATCATGCTCACTCTTCCTGAACCTTTGTTGAAATAGTATAGAGATAAATCAGATTGTGCCAACACCTTTGATTGCCTTGACAGTTTCGAGGGTTGGACATTAAGCATATGAGTAACAAATTGTGGAACTTCTTTGTCTGGTACATCGACAATCTCTTCAAATTCAAGCTTCTCACCAAGGATCACTTCACTAATATCTTGAGGTGATACAATAGAGTCTGTAGTCGGCTCGCCAGTTTGTTTCCCTCTCCTAAGAGTGTTAGCTTTGCAGTGTTCCTTCCCCTTCGAATTGGGATTTTCTGTGTCACTAGGCAGTCGAGTATTCAGATCTGAAGCAAGTTGTCCTAACTGTGCCTCTAACACCCAAATAGAAGATGAATTCCCTTACACAATAGCTTCTGTGTGAGTAATATGATCCCGCATTAAAGCTTCAAGAGCAGCTAACGGATCAGACGGAGAAGCTTGTATATTATTGTTATCGATGCCCTTAAACATATTGATTTTGCATTAAAGAGTGTTGTGGCTGCATCTGATTCTAATGTGGATGCATGTGAGTGTGCTGATTGTAGTTCTGCTGTGGTTTATTGTAATTCCCTTGTCTTGGATTATAAGTGCCTTGAGTAGATGTATTCCCAAATCTGAATGTCACAGCATTTTGTCCAACACTCTGAATTCCATAAGACTATTGATTACGTGCAGAGTTATTATAAAAGTTGCCATAAGAATTGTTACGGATATTATTGACATAGAAGGCATTCTCTGCATGTTGTGGACAATCTTCATAGCTATGGTTGTCATTGCAAATCTCACAACAAAATGTCGGAACATCAACCTGTTGAGCAACTTGTATAGGTGCAAAGTCACTAGTCCCTTGCATATTTTTTATCATATTTGCAAGAGAAGAAACTTTAGCACTAACTGCAGATATTACTTCCAATTCAATAAAATTTGGAGTATCATTATAAGTACAATCGAACAACATCATTATAAGTACAATCCAGCAAAGGATCATTGGCTGATGCGTCGACAAGATTCCTTGTTTTTGAATTCAGCCCATTATAGAAGATCTCAATTTGTGTTTCTTGATGAATGTCGTGCATGGGGCAATGTGGAAGCAAAGATTTATAACGTTACCATTTAGTGTGGAGATTCTCATCATCCAGTTGAAATATCATTTCGAAGACGAGCATTCATTGTCGACGGGTTAAAGTGCAGAGCAAACTGTGTTGCTAGTGCATTCCAAGAAGTAATTGATCCCATAGGCAGCCCAAGGAACCAAGTACAAGCTCTTTCCTGCAAGGAATAACGAAATAATTGCATTTTGAAAACGTCATTAGGAACACCTTGTTGACTAAAGGAAGCACAAATCAATAAAAATGATTTAAGATGTTCTCGTACATCTTCATGTGGCAGTCCATCATATTACCCATTAGCGTTAAACATTTGAAACATTACTGGCTTGAGTTAAAAATTCCTAGCTTGGATTGCTGGCCTAACAACTCCCGATTGTAAATCATCTAAGACAGGCACTACAAAATCTCGTACAGTCTTGTTTTGTATTTGATCGTCCTGCGGCAATGGTGGGTATTCAACATTTTGTGGCAGTATCGGGGGTATGGTTGCATTGTTTCTTGGTAAAGCCATATTCCTTTGTTCTTGAAATCTCCTCCGAATAATTCTTTCAATTTTTGAATCAAAATCAATAATAAACTCTGAATTACATCGGGTCATAAAATACCTAAAATAAAATATGAATAGCGACAAAAAGTAAACAAGTTAGTAACAACTAAATATTATATAATAAAATAAAATGCAAAAACAAAATAAACATCAGACGAAAGCCATCCTCAGTAACGGCGCCAAAACCTGATCGATAGTTTAACGTCACAACAATATTGTGCAAGCGTACACTGTCGGTGCAAGTATAGTAGACAGATGTGAGTCTATTGGATATTGATCCCACAAGGATGGTTGTCTTTTGTCTATCAATTTCAGTGCAATGAATGGATAAAAATGAGATAAATTGTGAGAATAGTTATCGGAGCAATACTTTGAAAATAAAAACTAAAAGTGATAATGACTAAATGGGATCCACAACGTGAATATTCAACAGAATACAAAGTGCTCACAAGGCATAAAAGGATAGGTGATTGTTGATGCAACAAATTGCAATGACTATCCAAGCAAGCTTAACTTCTGTACTTGATCTAAGACTTAAACATGCATATTAACCACACCTTCCAATGATGGAAATGGAACACAGTTAAGAACATGTGGATTAAATTCCTCTAATCCTCACTCAACTTTCGTTGTCATGCTTGTTAGCTTGAACTGTCGCCTGACTATCTAGTGATAGTGGTTGCAATAACATTTCCATGCTAAAAACATTCAAACCGAAAGATTAAACACTGGAAGCAAGGTTGCATAAAATAACATAAACCCAGATTCCATGTGTACTTCCATACAAGCATGAAATAGAAAGTAATCACCATCGTTTAGAAAACAAATATAAAAGAAACAGGTGGAGAATACTATTCCTAGACAACTCGAGTTGCTATCTCAATTCCCTCTTGCGCCGCACTTAGGGCCCCTCGTCAAGAGTTTATCTGCATCCTTTTCACGTTGGTTCACCCGTGAGAGACTTCAGCCTCCATAGCTGAAAAGCATCAAAGGTAAGTTGAAGAAGAATATCCACCCAAAAAAGCTCTCTTTTTCTCTTTCCTTATGAATATTTATCATCTCCAAATTTTACAGGTGTCCTTTCATAAGAATCCTGCTGCCTCTATCCGTACGACTTGGTTATACCAGACTGGACAGCTCACACATTTTTGTTCTCATCTGGACAACTGTCGGGTGCAGCGATAATCTTGGGCTCAATTTGAAAATACTTAGGCATCGACATCAGTACCAAAACATGAAAAAATGAAGAGTGAGTAGGCTAAGGTTCATTGAGTCATAAAATTCAATTAACTAAACTAAAAATAGCTAAAATATGTGCTAAGGATAACTAAATGGGAACAAATTAACCAATAAGCAGGGAGAAAACAATGGTTCTTTCTAGCACTATAAGAATGTCACCACAACATAAAGTGGAGAGCTTAGATATTTTCTTATAAATTCCTGTACAAAGTTTCTAAACTTAGATGAGGCAATAATCCTCATTTTTAATTATCTTAATCTCAATCTTTTTTCTCCCCTAGTTTTCTTTCTTGTGCCTGCCACTTCAAAATAGAAAAAAGGATAAAAAGAAACAAGCAAGAAAGATAAAAATGAATGCTTTACCAGCCTTTTTGATGGTTTGGAATGAAGTTCTTCTTTGATGGAATTCATATATATAAGCCAAAAGTTAGAAGTACAACTAGATGTTGTTATTCTATAAAATTACAAAAAATCGATATCGTTATTCTGAAAAATTAAAAGTTCACTCTATAATAATTGATAGAATGTTAAAAAAAGGAAAGATTTCTAAAGAAATCAAGAAAAGAATGCTCCGAAAGCATATAAGGAAAAAAAGGATATCAAATTTATTGGATTGTAGATTACGATAAATTTTAGAACATGTTAGGCTGTACTACCATTGAAAGTATGATGATGCTGTCAATAGCATCTGAAACGACCTGAACTTTGCTTCTCTAATTGATTTTATTTTACAATTCATGAAATATCACAATGTCTTCTTCAGAGTTATATAGAGAAGAATAGATGAAGAAAATCAAATTGTTCTCAGTTTTCAGAATTCAACTCTTAACGTTACTGTGAGTTATAGTATTAACAAAAAGTTAAATTAAAGTTGAACACCTAAATTTAAACAATTTCACATGAAAAGGGTTATCTAGTTCAGGATTCTCCTAATGAAAAAACCATAATCAATTAGGAAAGATAAAGAGTGCTGATTTGTTTTTATAATCAGTTTATTGCCTGTTTTTCTTCGTGTTTATTGGTTGGAGCAATAAGTCTGATGTTTTTAACATCCCAAAATTTAGCCTAATAGAAAGATAAAATTATATGAAAAATCTTATGATGAAAGTAATGGAGGTTTCAAGTTCAAGTCCCATCTCTTACAAAATAAATTAATTTTTGCAAGATTCCCTTGCTTTTTTATGTCTTGTCGCCCAAGCTTAATTAACCTAGCTATAAATACAATTTTTATGCAAAATAATTACCTTCCTTGCTTGTTTCTTTTTGTCATTTCATCTTTTTTCCTGTGGCACGCTCAAGTAAGAAAACTAGGGGAAAACAAAAAACTGAGATTCAGATAATTGAAAAAGAGGATGATTTGCTCATCTCATTTTCAAAACATCGTACTAGAATTATTAAGAAAATCTCTAAGCTCTCCACTTTATGTTATGGTGAGATTCTTTTTATTATTTTCTCACCATCTTGTAAGCCTTATTATTTGGTCATCCTTCTGTTGAATTTGTCGCTAAATGATTTTTGAACCCAAACCAACCACTTAATGAAATCACTCATGCTCCTGTTGAGGCTTACCGTATGGTAAGAATCAAATTGCTTTTCCAAGATTTCAATGAGGCCCACGAGCTACCACATCCATCAAAAGAAAAACAAAGGGTGCTTTCTTTGGCTCAACGGTCACATGGAAATGTAACTCATCATTGGTTGAAATGTCCTATTGATTAGCTTAACCTGAGGGAGCTCTACGAAGGAGTAGAACATTTTACAAAGTTTATCAATTTTCTCTTTGCCACGAGGGACAAGAAGATTGTGGATATTTCCTCAATGCATGCTCCAATGATAAGGATGTCCCTTCTACCTTTCCCCTTAGATATGCCCTTTCCTTCAATGGATCAAGGCTCAGTAGTGCTAACAATAGAGACAATATACCATAAGTTTGTTGGTAAAAGAACATGTTCATGTAACACCCAAAACCTAAAACCGTCGTTGATTATGGTCCCGTTGTCCTTCCTATTTTCTATTTCATTTCATCTCATGTTACTTTTGCGTTTAATCGTATTTTAATAGAGTGATGCAATGTGCATGTAACACGTAGGTTTGTGCAAGTGTACATAGTTGTTATCAAGTAATAAGTAATTATCGAGTTATCATCTCCACAGGGATTGTATTTGTGTTAAATCACTTAACTGTAAAATTATATTAACAACTTGGTAAATCTTAAAAACACAATATGATTGACAAGTGATGATTAAACATACTAAATGCAATGATCCCTAATGCAAATTAACCTAAGTATGCAAGGTATATGTATGAATTGGATTTTAGCAAGATTAAACACAATTTGCAACAATTATAACATAAATAAACTAGGACAATTAGTTTGATTAAATTCAATTTATTATCAGCATGCTTAAAAACATTCAAAAAAACATTCCATGGCAACTCGATCATTCATGAGTTTAAAAACCACATTAGGTCCTTTCGAAATCTTTTACTTAGTAAATATGCATTTTACTGATCCTTATTTACTAGGGGTTTCTTAGCATTTGTGTGAGGTAACAAGGACGTGTTAGGTTTGAAACAGTTTAATCACACAAATCTAAACACTATGCAGATAATAGAGCTTGGTTAGAGTTTGTTATGTAACTTGCAATTTAATCGGGTTAGGATCTAAATTGAGCATGCACATTTCAATTATGTGTCTACTAGCCGTCGTCTGGTTAGGATCGCTCAGCTGATTCAAGTGCATTTCAATCACGTATGAACGAAATACAGACTTGATTTTAATTGAAAACATGATTGATTAGGGCACAAACATCATAAGCATGAATAAAATAAATATTATTAAATCAAACCAATTATCTTAGCTTAAATAAAATGAAGCTAACATTGTTGTAAACAAGAACAAAGAACATATAGCAAACATTTTCAGATTAAATTAAAGAAAAGAAAGATTAAACCCAAATCAAAGTGGTTGTCACCCAAGACTCTGATCGAAGAGGTCTCCTTCGTTCCTTCCCTTTGCTCCTTTGCTGATGGCTCTCCAAGGTGGCCGACAAAGGGCTCTTTAAGAGGCTTAATTGCTAAAATCTTTATGAAGAGATGATGCTAGGCGTGGGAAATGGGAAATGCTAGAGAAAATTGAGAGTAAGTAAAGAAAGATGAAGGATGAGGGATGGTGAAATGGGGTCTTATTTATAGGTGAAGAGAGGATAGTAGTTTGCTAAAAATAGAGAGGTTTAGTCTCTTCAAGCTTCTTCAAAGGGTGGCCGACCATGATTAGTGGAATTTGAATGAAATTTTTACTGATTTTTAAGCAATTTAAATGCCATAGCAACTCAAGACTGAGACTTGGTCAAATGTAAATCTTCGGGCAAATCTCTGATTTCTTCAACATTGCAAGGACCTTGTGCAATTAAACCAAAAAGGAGTTTATGAGGGCAGCCATGTGTAGCCGAAAGTGGGTTGACTTGGTCTTCAATTTGGATGGTTTTGTGATTCAGCAAAGTTTATCAAACCTGTCAAAAATAAATTAATTAATTAAAAGACTAAAGAAATAAAATTAACCCAATTTAATTAATTAATTCAACCCAAATTATTTAATGAAATATTTAAAATGAATTATCAAATATGATTTTATATTTTATTATTTAATTTAATCATACATGGCCCACTTTATGTCTTAAAAATATAATATGTTCAAATAAATATAAAATAAGCCATTTTATACATGAAAACTATATAATAAACCATAAAATCACATTTTAATAATTTATATGTCCTAATTTCATATTTTCACATATTTCATTAATTTATTAAACATTTACTTAGTTTTAACAATGAATTTAAGTAAAAGGGTGATAAATTACGTAAGAAAAATCCTATATATTTTTCAGTTTACACACCCCCAAACTTAAATCATTGCTTGTCCCGAGTAATGTTCATGCACAACAAAAGGTCTTGCTATCGCAAAAAGTGCTAGTTGTGTATCAATCTTTGTCCCATAATCATGCATTAATAACTTCATGCTCATAGATCTTCTTTATTAACAAGTAATTCATATGCAAACATTTTTAGAATTTTATACTAAGTTTCAAAATATGTCGACATGAATCATAGTTTGTATGTATGTCACAGTCAAAGATAACATTCTTCATTCAACATAATTTCTCATCAATCAAGCAAAACAATCTAAGGCTTATTTATGATCTTCATATGTTGAACTTAGTACTTCCTCTCCACTAATGTAGGTGAAATAATCATCAAGTCAATAGGCCTTTTATAAGGTTGTAATGGGGCTCGGTTAAAGGTAGGGATTTAAGAGAGATGAGAGATTTCGGTTTCAAAAACCTTAACCTTTAACTTTGTCTTGGATTCCTCGAAATACATTTTTTTTTAAAACCTTTGAACACCCCCAAACTTATTTTGAACTCATGCTCATACATTTTTCTTTTCAAAGACTGAACAAACTTTTGTTCACTCTTTCTTCGTTTTTTTTTAAACATGAGCACGTACATCTTTTTGAAAATTTTCCTCAAATGTTGATCACCAAAACAACTTTAGTTAAGATGGGTGCACAAAATTAGGATAACTTAAAAAGATGGTAATGTGGCTTATAATGTAGGTACATTGCAATAAATAGGCCTTTAAGCTCAAAATTACAGTTTCGAGGCTCTAATATCATAAGGTTGGCTTGAAAAGGCTCAAACGATCCAAAGAAATAGTGGCTATATCATTTTAGGATTTTATGTCTCATAGGATTTCACCTCAAGAAAGTTGCTAAGTCAATTCTAAAGATATAAACCTTTATGCATGCCTAATCTCAATGGAAACTAAGTGTTCATGGCAAACATTAACTAAGACTAAGATCATACAAACATTCCATTCTTCATGATAACATACATTCACTCAAATAGAATCATCATTCATGCTTGCATGCAGACCCAAATTGAGATATTTTATAATGGTTTGAATTCTCAGACAAGGAATCTTGTCGACGCATCTGCAAATGATTCATTGTTAGATTGCACATATGATGAAGCTATTCGAATTCTGGAGAGGATATCCCAAAATGATTACCAATATCCGATTTTTAGTTCTGCACAAGTGAAAACTAACCTTGGAGTTCTTGAATTTGATTCTATTTCTGCATTGTCAGCATAGGTATCTTCCTTGGCCAACATCATTATAAACATAAATAGAACGAGAAATATTGCTCCTACACAAATGGCCCAGCAAATGGATGCGCCGATATTTTCGTGTGAGATTTGTGACAACAACCACAGCTATGAAGACTGCCCACAACATGCAAAAAATGCATATTATATATCAACAACATCTCTGAGGGGGTTCATTTGGTAACTCCTACAACAATCGTTTGCAACAACCTTGGGGAATCAAAATACATCCACATTTCGATATGGAAATTCTTCGAACCAAAGAGGTTATAGGAAAAGGAGTTACAACAATAGCCAATCGTAGAACTATCATCAGAATTCACAAGTACATCCTCGATCTGAATCGATGCAGTCACATAGTCAATTGCAACCACAATCGCGATTACTGCCACAATCAAGCTCGCAACCACAATTGCAAGGACAACCTCAACTGCATCAATAGCAGCAATTTGCTCAACCAAAGGCAGACCCTATGACTGCTCTTGAGGATATGATGCGCGAACATATCACAAGAACTAAGGCGATAATGCAAGGTAATTCTTCTTCTATACGAGCATTGAAAGCCCAGCTTGGACAGTTGGCCTCTAATCTTAACTCCAGATTACCAGGGACTTTGCTCAGTGACACTGAAAATCCTACGCAAAGAGGGAAGGAGCATTGCGAAGCAATTATGCTAAGGAGTGGCAAACAAACAATAGAGGCAAGCAATTCTAACCAAGACCATGTCGAAGCATCCATTTCGAAGCAACAAGATGAGGTTATAACTGAAGAAAATCAACCACAAAACATTGCTGAAGAACCGATTGAAGAACAATCTGTGCCTATGGATTTTCCAATTAACTTGTCAACACAAACATCACTGTTGAAGCAACCAATACATCCACAGCAACCCTATACCACCATACCTTTTCCTTTCCCCAACGCTTCAAAGAAAAAGTCCATGACAAAGATTACCAAAAGTTTGTTTCTACTTTGAAGCAATTGCATATTAGTATACCTCTAATAGATGTTCTTGTGTAGATACCCAGTTATGGGAAATAATGAAGGAGCTGCTATCAAAGAAAAAGAAACTATCCGACATCGAGACGATTGCGCTCACAGAGGGGTGTAGTACTGTACTCACAAACAAGTTGCCAACCAAGATGAAAGATCCTGGTAGCTTCATAATTCCATGCTCCACCGGAGATCGTTACTTGGGTAAACCATTATGTTATTTAGGAGTTAGCATTAACCTAATGCCTTTGTCTACTTTCAAGAAGCTAGGAATCGTATCAATGAATCCCACTACAGTGACATTGCAATTAGCAGATAGATCTCTAACACAACCGGAGGGACAAATCAAAGATGTTCTTGTTCAAGTTGATAAGTTGGTGTTCCTTGCTAATTTTATCATCCTAGATTGCAAAGCTAATAAGGAGGTACCTATTATCTTGGGAATGCCATTTTTAGCAACAGGACAAACACTTATCAAGGTGTTTAAGGGAGAACTAGTGAAGCTCCATAATAATGACCATGTAACCTTCAGTGTGTTCGAAGTAGCACCGTTAGGGCCCAAAGAACAATGTCACCACATTGATGTGTTGGACAAAATTATTTTTGAAGAATTTCATACCAAGAATTCAACAATGTTTGATATTGATGCGGCGACATCTATTGATGTTATCCTAGAAGACTGTGTTGACAAAGAGGAGGTGAACAATTGTGAGTTGCGAAGATATTAAAAATTGGAGTCGTTGGATTTCTCTAACAGTACAATTCCAGTCTTTAAACCGTCTATAAAGCAAGCTCCTACCTTGGAGTTAAAACCATTGCCGACACATTTGAAATATTTATTTCTTGGTGACAATGAGACACTACCTATTATTGTCAACGCAATACAAGAAGAGAAGCTCATCACAATTTTAAAAGAACACAAGAAAGTCATAGCATGGAGCATCACAAACATCAGAGGCATTAGTCCCTTTTGCTGCATGTATAAGATAAGGTTAGAAGACGAAGGGAAGCAATCCATTGAGTAACAAAGACGACTCAATGAGAAAATGAAAGAAGTGGTGAAGAAGGAAATAATCAAATGGTTGTATGCGGGCATAATATACCCTATTTCTAACAGCAATTAGGTAAGCCCTGTTTAATGTGTTCCTAAAAAGAGGGGTTTTACTATTATGACCAACGATAAAAATGAGTTGATCCCTACTCACATCGTAACTGGATGGCGTGTGTGGATGGATTATCGACGGTTTAATGCGACCACAAAGAAGGACCATTTCTCGCTACCTTTCATCGATTAAATGTTAGATAGGCTAGCTAGTAAAGCCTGTTATTGCTTCTTGGATGGCTACTCTGGATACGACCAAATAGCTATTGCGTCGGAAGATCAAGCAAAAACAACATTTACATGCCCTTTTGGGACTTTTTCTTTTCGACGGATGCTGTTTGGCTTGTGTAATGCACCAGCAACGTTCCAGAGATGTATAATGGTAATTTTCTTGAATATGATTGAAGACTCACTCGAGGTATTCATGGATGATTTTTTGGTTTATGGACAGAGTTTCGACCAGTGCACCGATAACATGGTAAATGTTTTGAGAAGATGAGAGGAAACAAACTTGATTCTAAATTGGGAAAAATGCCATTTCATGGCAAATGAAGGGATTGTCCTTGGCCATCGCATTTCTTATTAAGGCATTGAGGTCGATAGAGCAAAGGTAGATATCATTGAAAAACTACCACCACCTGCAACTGTCAAAGCAATAAGAAGCTTTCCTGGACACGCGGGTTTTTATAGAAGATTTATCAAAGATTTCTCAAATATAGCTAAGCCTTTATGTTCTTTATTAGAACAAAATAAAAAGTTTGTATTCAATGACATCTGTCTGGATGCATTTACAACAATTAAGACTAAGTTGGTGCAAGCTCTGATTATCATCGTACCGGATTGGATGCAACCATTCGAGTTGATGTGTGACGCTAGCGATTTCGCTGTAGCAGCTGTTCTCAAAAAAAGGAAAGAAATGGTATTTCATGTTATCTATTATGCTAGTAAAACACTAATTGAAACGCAGGTTCATTACACCACAACTGAAAAAGAGTTACTAGCAGTGGTCTTCGCATTTGACAAGTTCCGCTCTTATCTTGTTGGCGCAAAGACTACAGTCTACACGGATCACTCAGCTTTGAGATACCTTTTCAACAAAAAAGATGCTAAACCTAGATTCATTAGATATATCCTACTCCTCCAAGAGTTTGATGTTGAAATCAAAGATAGGAAGGGATCTGAGAATGAGATAACTGACCATTTGTCTTAACTAGAAAGTGGAAGTGAAGATGGATAACAGACTCAGATTATTGAAGCATTTCCTGACGAGTAACTATTCACTGTTGACACATCGCCATGGTATGTTGATGTAATCAATTATCTTGTGTGTGGAAAGCTACCCATGAGTGCAACTGGTAATAAAAAAATCATGTTCATACGTGATGCTGCTAAATATCATTGGAATGAGCCATACCTATTTAAGGTATGCGCTGACAATAAAATTTGACATTGTGTTCCTGAAGAAGAAATGATGTCAATACTATGACATTGTCATGATGCCCCTTACGGAGGTCATTTTGGTGGAACAAGGATTGCTGGAAAGGTCCTGTAATCCAGATTTTATTGCCCCAATTTGTTTCTAGACACTCACAATTTCGTGCAATAATGTGATCGTTATCAACGTACTGGTTCCACTTCTCATCGTAATGAGATGATCCAACAACCTATCATAGAGGTAGAACTTTTCGATGTTTGGGGTATTGATTTTATAGGACCATTTCCAAACTCTTTTGGAAATATGTATATACTAGTAGCTGTTGACTACGTTTCCAAGTGGATTAAAGTTATTGCGGTACCAAAAGACGATGCTAGGATAGTGCTAAAATTTTTTCACGCATACATTCTCACACGATTTGGAACACCACGAGTGTTGATTAACGACCAAGGCAGTCATTTCTATAATCACTAGGTAGCAACTGCATTGAAACGATATGGTGTGAAGCATCGAATGGCCACCGCATACCACCCACGAACTAATGGTCAGACCGAAGTCTCCAATCGACAAATTAAAGGAATACTTGAAAAGGTGGTTAACCATCTAGGAAAGACTGGTCTGTGCGGTTACTTGATGCATTATGTGCACTTCACACCACTTACAAAACTCCTTTGGGGATGTCGTCATATCAGCTAGTATTTGGAAAATCATGTCACCTACCTGTCCAGCTAGAACATAAAACCATGTGGGCAATTAAGTAGGTAAATTTAGATTATGAAGCACCAGTTTAGAAAAGACTGTTGGACATCACAGAATTAAAGGAGATCTGATGCCATGCCTACAAGAATGCAGCAATATACAGGGAAAAGAAGAAAAAATGGCACGATAATCTCATATTGCATCGACAATTTCATCCTAGGCAGTTGGTACTCGTATTTAACTCATGTTTGAAACTGCACCCAGGAAAATTACGATCAAGGTGGTTCGGTCCATTCCGAGTTGTTGAAGAATTTCCTAACGGTGCGGTGACAATAGAGAACTTACAGGATAACCAACAATTTAAAGTGAATGGTCAATGTCTCAAATACTACGTCAGCCTAGATGTCCGTGAACCAGATGAAATTGTCAACCTGGTGATATTTAAATAATGTTGATGCATTCATTCATTTTCTTTTAATTACTTTATTTTTTGTTTGTGTTGTTTCAAATTCTTAGAGAAATAAAAATCCTCTTTTTGTCGACGCATGAAAAACACATTATGTCGACGAATTCTACGATGAGTCAGCATTACTTTTTGGGCAAGAATTGCCCTAATTGATTTCATTTCACCCAGTGGTTGGATTAAACCGAAATAGTACGATAGGTAGCCTGGCAATTAATGACTGTAGATGCAATGTTTCCCCGTGTTTTTCCACTCATTGAACCTAGGTTATAGAATCCCCCATTACAGTTACCTTTCTTCTTCACAATCGCCATTGTTCCTGCAACTATCTCCTCAAACCATCTACAGAGTCTTTCTCTTCTCTTTTGAAGCAAGATCCTTCTGCAACTTTTTTTGTATTCTTTTTCTTCTAACCGTGGCTAAAACTCGTGCTTCTAAAGTTAATCCTAAACCTTCATCTAAAACCACTCCAACCACCCCTATCGAGATTCTATCCCTTACACCACAACCCTCTGACCTAGTACTATTTCCATAACTGCAGCCAAAGAAAGATATCACAACACTATGCTTAAACGCAATATCCATCCTGAGCAAGGCCTCCAGTTATCTCCGCAATTGGCCTTTGGGAAACAAGTCCACCGCACTATCAGTCGCTTAGGGTAAGAGTCTTTTTGTGACCACCCTTCTTGTTATTCCCCTACTCTGGTTCGAGAATTTTACGTGAACTTGGTGGATTAAGAATAAGAATTTGTTTTTCTTCATGAAGGTTTTATGCCATGGAGTGCGACAGACATCAATGTCCGACTATGGATACCATAATGAGTAGATGAAGAGTTACACTTCCTACATAATCTAAATGAGGATAGCCTTACTGTGATGCTGATTGACCTCCGCATCGACAATGCCACATAGACGGGCAGTGGATTCCATAATTTCACAATGCATAGACGTTACCTGATGACCTTCTGCAAGGTATGGTTTCACTTTGTTAATAGTCGAGTGATGCGTTCTACCTATAGTACTACGACCACTCTGGACCGTATGTGATTGTTACATTCCATCTCGCATCATTGTCACATCGAGATTGGTGAGCTGATACATGCCCAAAATGCAGAGGCAGCAGGGAAGCAAACTGTTATTATCCCTTTCCCATCTCTTATTATGCTTCTTTTCCAGTATTAAGGTATTGTGCTAAGAGAGGATGAGGAAGTTGCAGATAATAAAGGCCCAATTAATGACATTTCCGTCGAGCAGATACAGGGGGCTAGGACACACAGATGGCCAAGGTGACCTCCAAGGAAAAGGAAAAAGAAAAAGGTAAAAAGAAGGCCGACAAATCTGATGTGATGACAATGGCACAAATGACAGAGACACTGGCCTTGATGGAGTAACACTTGGAACACCTTGACAAACGGTCTATCCACACTAATAGTATAGTGGATGTCATGGACTTTCGACTCTATAAATTCAATGGATATACCAAGGCATGGAATGAAGCTCTTATCGCTACATTACGCCAAATCACTCAGACCCCACTTCTAGACTTCCCGCAATTTTTGACCATCTACCACCCAATGCAATATTCCTCATCCGAACAACCTATTCCTGATGGTAGGCCCGCCCCTGTACCCACTCACAACCATGTTTTTAATTATGACAATGATGGAGAGTAGTCGCCAGATGATGACGTGTTGCATCGCAACATTGCTCAATGTTTTGAAGATGAGTTCTCAAATAGCTTAGAGGAGAATATGATGGAAAGGGAAGCTGTGATGAACGATGATGTCGTTACAATTGGATACACTGACATTGACCCAATTGAACCTACTCAACCTGACAAAGAGGAGGTAAATAAAGATGATCATACCGAGAAGATGAAGAACAAGAGGATGAAGTGAAGGATGACGAACACATTGACACCGAACCTACCCTGGTGTTGGACAAGAAGGAACCAGATGCCCCCATAATGATTATTGAGGATGTTGTGGCCGCATCAAGCTCAGACGAGACTTTAATTGCTGCGAGTCAAGCTGAGGTAGTCACCAGCATTGCGGAAGAACCTAACCCGTCAGCAATTGTGCCTTTTGTGGCTCTACTGGCTAAAATTCATCCGTTCGATGTGACTATCGATGAGGTCACCACCCAACCTGCTGAAGAGGAACAGTCTGCTGAGCCGATTGGTTCAAGGGATAAGAAGTGGAATCGACGCAAAGATAAGAAAAAGAGAAAACACCATGATGAGGAGGGGTGCCCGAAAAAGAAAAAGAAGAAAACAAAAGCAGCTTCTTCTGTATCGGCTACGGCCGAATAAGTTGGTACATCCCTTTTTAGTTAGCATTCTTCTATTTTTATTGTGCCTGCATTTTTATTGTCACTACATTCATTTTTATATAGCGCATTATCGTTGCATTTCCATCCATTTTGTATAACTATTGTTAGTGCATTGGGGACAATGCAAACATTAAGTTTGGAGGGAATTAATGTGATTTAGAAATGAAACTACATCTTCTTATTTGATTTTTATTTTTCTTCAGTAGTGAAAAATTGACAATTTTCAACAAAAATGTGACCATAATTTTTATTTTAATGTGTAATTCTTGAATTTTTCGAATGATGATGTGGAAATTGGATGAGTATGAATGAATGATGAATCTTCTATTTTGGAATGAATGATTGGAATTGTTTTAGTAATGAATGTATAGTGTTGATGTTTGAATCTTGAACTCACTGACCAGTACAGCGACATTGTATGAATAAAAAAAACTCCAATATGAGTGCATCGTGATTCTTAAGGGGGAACACTTCGCTGCACCTAAAGAAAAGAAAATCTAGCCAAAGGCTGTATCTACAAGAGTGTGTGTCGGCGCAATTACATGCCTCTTGGGGGTTTGTTGCACCCCATCATTACTACCCAGGAATAAAGGTAGAGTAATGTAATAACATCTCTTAATCACTTGTATGACAAAAATGAGAAAAAGAAGAAAGAAAAGAAAAAGAGAAAAAATTGCTGAAATGGTTCAAGGAAGGATAAGATTCAATGCATGATACCAACATTGATGAAGTTGCAGTTTTAATTGTTCTTACTTATAAATTGTCGACGCATCATTCTATTATATGAATCCAATTTGAACATTAAAATTTTCGAGAATTAAAGTTGTGTGAATAAAGATTGTGGTCACATTTCTAATTGTTACTTGTTAATTTTTATTTACTTCAGGACTAGTAAAAACTTAAGTTTGAGTATATGATGGCATTAAAAATGACATAGATTTTCGTCCCAATTGAGTGTTTAAATTGCCCGTTTTGTAGTTAATTTAGCATGCATCATTAGCATTTTATACTTAGTTTACTTGTTTTCCAATTTATTGTTAGATAGTTTGAATTCTTGTTATTTCACATATTTTTGTACTAATGTCGACGCAAGCAGCCGATATATTGCGTCTTAATATTGTCAGCACAGGAACTTAGTCGAGGAATTGAATATTGGACAATTACAGCCACAATATCAACTGAACATTACGACCATGAAATATCGCCGTATTGAAATTGAACATCAATTGAGAGGAATCAAGCTTAATTCACAACTGGAAGCACCATATGCAGGAATTTCACAGATGTCAGCACAATTATTCTTTCAGAATGCGACCAGCGATACAGCGACAGTCTGCAGATCTTTAAAGAATACACTAGAACTACGTGATTGCACAGCTATAATTTAACTAATTTTGACAGTTGGAAGATCTAGATCTGGATCTGAAAACGAAGGCTAAATCCTGCAACATTTTAGAGATTATAAATAGAAGAACAAAGAAAGAAGAAGGTATCAAGAGCAAGGGGATTAAATTCTGAAAATTCTTTGTGAATTACAGAATTGAGCTGGAATCGGCGAACTGATGAAACAAGCCTGCAACTGCTTCTGACGAGAAGTGCTAGATGCCAAACAAAAGGAACCATTAAGGAGTTAGCCTAGTAATCTAGAGATAGTAACTTCGTTGTACTCGTTAAGTTTTCTTGAACAATGATGAATTTTGATGATGTTAAATGAAAACGAGAGTATCTTTGAATGTTAAATCATTTTGATTCTTACTTTACATTGCTTATCCTTTTATTCTTGGATTTAACTGCTCTAAACACAAAAGTGAAATTACAGTACACTGACATCGAGAGATGCGGTGACAGGTTAGATTAACAAGTGGGTTACGCGAGAGCTGCTCGGGATTGGGACAGACTCCAGTTGCTTGTTCTTGGACACACATCATTTCTTGCACTGAGAGGTGGAGTAGTGTATTTGAGTCAAGATTAAGTAGGGAGATATTGTAAGTAAGAACTCAAAGTGACTTCATTGCTGCGACAATTCATTTATACTCTACCTTGTTGACGCATCCAGCATTACGACCTGTAGAATCAGTGAACCACTTCCACCCTTTACACTTGATCATTTTTATTTTTCCTCCATTTAAAATTTAGCATTCAACACTCAACACATTTGGATTTATTTTCAGCACACTGACATTTAACCTTTGATATTTACTTCTAATTACGTTGACAGTAATGATTAATTTAGTGTGCAAATCTGACATAATTGCGTTGACATCTTTACTCGCATTACACTAATTTTTAGTACTGATTGCGCCAACATTAGAACATCAGGAACCATTTCCTCGTGGGATTGATATTCGATAGCTCTATCTATCAACTATACTTGCATTGACGTGTGTACGCTTGCACAATCATTGTGTAGTAAAAACACCAATCAGGCACTTACTCCACTAGTACCACAATCCAAGGGAAACAAACCGCAATGATGAAAATTACAAGGGAAACCAGATAGCTGTTGTAACATCAAAACATGAATTTACAACAAATATGCCATTTTTATAAGAGCTGATTGAGCAGCTATTAACCCACCACACAAAGGCATGTGAGTTTCACAAGTGGATCAATAATAAAGGCAATCATGTGAAAGAGTGGTGGTATAAATTCGCAGACTTCGTAAATAAATATGATCGACGAAAGGAGCTGATGGTGATTTACGTAGGAAGAAAATAAAAATTTTGGGAAAGAGATAATCGCAAAAGAGTAACCTGACACGACGGTTACTGGATGAACAATGATGAAATAGACTGTTCATGGGGTGCTGCAGTGCACACTACCACTCTTGTCATACAATTCTGACAAGTACTAACATTAAAGTTTTAATTTTTAGCTACTAATGTACTAATTCACTAACCATTTTTTCTATTTCAGGGTATTTCTTTGGGATCTGATAGGTTTGTTGCGACACAGCTTCCTCACGTCACGATGAAGCAACCAGACTGCTTCATGTACGCCCAGGCATGCTATGATGCGACATACCCCTCGTACGTCGTAACCAAAGGGTCAAGATGCTAAAAATTTAAAACTGATGGTTACATAACGACATTGAGGGAGCTACATTGTGACATAAGAGCCAGTCTACTGGAACATCAAGATTAAAGGGTTTTTCGAGACATAGGGTGAGCTACGTCACGACAAACAGGCAATGGCAGGTTGGTTGTGTCAAACTTATGCTACATCGCGACAAACAGGCACTAGTAGGTTGGTTGCGACAAACAGGCATTTTGCAGTGCAAGTAGATTAGTGTAGGCTCTTGGATATATGAGGAAATGAAGTGGTGCACCCAAAGCCAAAAGAGTGGTCTCTTTTGCCCACACTTGGTAACCGCCTTATCCAAGAAGGCGGGTGTACCAATGAAAGATGATGAACAATTTCTAAAGTCGACACGGAGCATTATTGGAGATTCCCTATACAAGCAATACGTCGAGTTGTAGAGGAAACAAATCAAAGACTGAAATCAAAGACGAAAAGAAAAAATAGATGTACCGACTCCATTAAAAAGAAGTGAGAGACTAGAAAGAGCCAAGGAACCATTGAAGCCAAGCTCAATGGGATGATAGCTTGGATAAAAGAAACGACTCCTGTGCTGATGGAGTTTGTGAGGATACACGGGTTACCAACCTTGAATTACCTGACGAACATGTTTGGAGAAGAAGAAGGAAGTGAGAATGAAATCGAGTTGGGAGGAGCCAACGTGGAGCAGGACGAGCCTAACACTGATGACGAGTATGAGGCAATGTTTTAGCCTCAATACTCCACTCCTAAAGAACTAGAAATTCGGAGCCCAGCACGACGACAAGGTGGGAGCTCCTAACAATAATACTCCGGTAAGGGCAACGCTCCTATGGATCCTCAATCTGACTCGGAAGAAGACATGTGAATTTTAATTTATTTTTAAGACTTGTAATTTTTAGGATAATTTTCTTTTTACTCTTTAAGATTTATATAATTCGTAGGAGTAGGATTAGAAATTATTTTGTATATATGTCTTAATTCTTCTTGTAGGAACTCCATATTACAGAGACACAGCAATTTCGAACATTCACACCAAAGGAAGAAGGACAACCACCATAAGAAAAAGTGGGTCTTCAAAATCAATCGGATAACTTCTTTCCTTTATTACTAACAGGGGCGCACATTAAGGACAATGTGTTTTCTTAAATGTGGGGGGTAACATAGGAATTTTGGCATTTACTTTTTATTTACTTTTTTTATGTGTGCTTGAACTTGTAGAAATATAAATGATTGGTTAAGAGCATGTATAATAGGTTGATTGTGTTTTTCTTGATAAACTTGGCATGATAATGAGAAATTTTGAGGAAGCAAGTATGCTAGTATATATGATAAATGATAATTTTGAGATTAGGTGATTAAATTGATATTTGTGCATATTGAGTTGTTTAGGGATGACTTAAGGCATTTTTTGGACACACTTAGAGCTAAAAAGCTAAACTCTATTTTGAATTACCAATTTGTACCTATCTTTAAGCCTTATGACATCTTTTTGATGAGCCACATTACAAGCCTCTTATGCCTCAAATGATGATTAGTGTATGTCCTTTTCTTTGGTTCTATTTTGCATGAAAATGGATGTATTGTCATATGTATTGAGGGTAGGTAAACATATATGATGGAGGCATTAAAACAAAAGAGGGAGATCATGATAAGGTATGACTTTTGGCCTAGTTAAAAAAGAAAAATAGTGAAAAAAGAAAAAGAAAATGAGTAGGGACAAAAAAGAAAAGGTTTTGAGTAAGGAAAACATGAAAGGTGTGACAAAGAAATCATTAAGTAACCAAAAAGTAAAAGAAGATATCTTACTCAAAACTCAAAGATGAAAGAACTACTTTAGATTGATTTCTTACAAATGGAGAAATAAGGAAGGTGAGTGAAGGAGAAATAAGGAGGTGAGATGGAGTAGGATAAAAAAGGGAAGAATAGGTAACAATACAATCTAACAAACTATTTTCGTTCTGTGTAACCCTTTTGTGTACTTAGTTATTCTTTGAAAATCATACCTGCCCTAAGCAAAAAAGCCCTATGCGACCTAATTGACTCTATGCATGGATAGATGTAGAAATTGCATAATCTCATCATAATTGTTTATTTTATACTAGGATAACCAAAGTACTCATGTTAGGTATTGATGGAATCATATTGATAGAACTTTGAAATTTATGTCTCTTGTAACCTACTGAGCTTAGATTGTTTCTACTTAGGAATAGTAGAGTTGCTCAAATATCATGTTAAGATTATCAAAAGATACATAAAGCCTAGAGTAGATGTTAAGAGCCTAATCTTTGTATGATATAGTTTCAATCTCACTTTTCCTTTCTTTGTTTCTTGTCTTTTACTTTTTCTTTTGTTTCCTTGTTTTCTTGAGGACAAGCAAAGACTTAAGTGTGGGGGTGTTTGATCTGTCAGTTTCGTACAAAGAAAACAAGAAAACAAACCAAATAATGAAGAAAAGAAAAACAAGAACGATAAGTGAGCTTGAGACTATAGTATACAAAGATTAGGTTCTTAACATCTATTCTAGGCTTTATGCATCTTTTGAAAATGTTAACATGATAATTGAGCAACTTTACTATTTTCAAGTTGAAACAATCTAAGTTCAGTAGGTTACAAGTAATATTAATATTAAAGTTCTATTGATAAGACTCCATCAGTGTCTAACATAAGTACTTTGATTATCCTAGTATAATAATACAAACAATTATAATAAGATTATGCAATTTTTACATCCATCCATACATAGAGTTGTTTAGGTCACATAAGGCTTTTCAACTTATAACATATTAAGGCTTAGGACAAGTATTACTTTCAAATAACGGTTAAGCACAAAAGAGGTTACAAAAACTCGAAAATAGTTTGGAACATTGTGTTGTTCCCTATTCTCCCCCTTTATGTCCCACTTCATATCACCTCCTTATTTCTTCTTCTCTCACCTTCTTTATTTCTCCATTTTTAGGAGATCAATCCAAAGTAATTGATCATGCTATGAACGTCACAGCAAATGTGCAAGCGTACACTGTCGATGCAAGTATAGTAGACAAAAGAGAATCTATCAGATATCGATCCCACGAGGATAGGTTTCAGTTGTCTAAAATTTTCAATGCAAAAGAAGTTAAGAAGAAAATTTTTCATATATAATGTCAGTGCCATTAAGTCAAAATCTGCACAAATAAAGAGTTAAAACTATCAATGCAATTTTTGTAAAACTGCAATACAAAATGTCAGAGCAATTTACTAGAAAATGAAATGAATGTTGAAGATATTTTGTCAATGCAATTAAGAAAATTAAAAAAGTAAAACAATGATAAAGAGATGAGGGGATCCCTGAATTGATAAGTTGACAAACACTAAATGTGACTACGAGGTAATTGATAGATAAATTGTCACCGCAATTAAGCTTAATGATATATCACTACTTTCGACTTCCCTGTTTAACAAAGACCCAAACACTCACATTAACCACACCTTCTAGAGCTAGTAATGCTTTGAATTCGAGAACAAGTGGCCAAAATTCCTTCGTGCCTCAAGCAACTTCTGTTGGCTTGCTTGTTAATTTAACTTTTTCTCTGCACCTTCTAGTGACTGTGACTGCTATCGCACTTCCGTGGTCAAAACGATTAAATCCAAAGATAAACAGTTAAGAAGATTTGAATAGAAATCAAAATAGATCTAACATTAAGAGGTACTTCCATACAAAATTAAAGTCATCAAAATTTATCAACGTTTAAGAGGAATTAAAGAATAAGTTGAAGCATTCTATTCCTAGCCTACTAGAACTATTCTGTAAATACTCCTCTTGTGTCGCACTTAGAACACTTCTTGTCAAGAGTAGATGCTACCTTCTCATCAACGTTAGGTTCCTCCAAATGGTCTCAAGCCTCCATAGCCGAAAAGCTCAAAAGCTAGGTTGAAGAAGATAAATTGCAAAATGGGAGGCTAAAGGAAGAAGAGACACTTTTCTCTTTCCTTGTGAGTGTTTATATTTAGCCCAAATTGTACAGGTGTCTATTCTAAAAAATTGAGCTGTACAAGTTGGTTATACCAAATTGGACAGCTCACACATTTCTGTTCTTATCAGACAGCTGTCAGATGCGACAATAATTCTTGGCGTAATTCTGGACACATTCATGCAGCGATAATTCTGTACATGTTCATGCAAGGACATTCCTTGCTACAATTGAAGAATACTTACGCAGTGATAGTTCTAGATGCAATTTGAAGAACATTTACGTAGCGGCAATCTTGGGTGTATTTCGAAAATATTCCTGTGACAATAGTTTTATGTGCAATCTGGAAGTGCTCATGCGGTGATAGTTTTGGGCACAAATTTGGATGTTATTTTGCAGTGACAACTCTATACACCTTCATGCATTGATCCTTCTGGACAGGTTCCTACAGTGACATCTCAAGATGCAATACTAAACACTAAATGTGGCGACATTAGTAGAAAAAGTAAGATAAAATGAAAGCAAATTAAACCAAACATCACTGACTTAGAAAATGCAATTACTAAATATAAAATGCTAAAAATGCATGCTAAACATGATATAATGGGAACAAATTATACAATAAATGGGGAGAAAACATAGGTTCCTTTTAGTACCATCACACCCCCAAACTTGAGATGTTATTTGTCCTCAAGTAAAACAAAAACTAGCAAGGCTACAAAAGAATTTTCGTCAAGGCAATAGTCATTCTAGCAACTTGAAGCATCTGAAATCCTAATGCATCAATTACATTCAAATGATAGAATATTGCGCCGACAATTTATATGTATGAGTAACTAAAATTGCAATTTCATCAATGCTAGCATCATGCTTTAAATCTTAAATTCATTCTACCAAAACAACATTTATTGTAAAATAATATGCACATATTTTTTTTCCTTTTTTTAATGTGACTGAGGGATGTCGTTGCATTACTATACCCATGTTCCTGGGAAGTAATGATTGCGTGCAACAAACCCTAAGGGAGTATGTAATTACGTCGACACACACTCTTGCAGTGACAGCCTTTGGCTAGATTACTTTTTCTAACACTTGCATTGGAGTGTTCCCCCTTGATAGTTCACAATACACCCACATTGGAGTGTTTTTTATTCATAACCATACTTATATACAAGTAGCTGCAAATGGAAAATTTATTCAAGATCTAAATAATGATACTATTCATTCATTACTAATGCAATCTAAATCATTCATCCAAAAATTGAAGATACAACATTCAATCAAATTCATCCAATTCATTCATTAACAGTTCACATGATTCAAGAATTAAGCATTAAAAAAATTTCAAGCACATTTTCAATAACCATGCATGCTTCATTAAACTCAAAAGGATAAATTTTTGAAATGTGGGTGCAATTGCATTTCTAGCCCATATACATTCCCCTTAAACTTAAAGTTTGAATTGTCCCCAATGCACTAACATTAATAAATATATATGGAAATGTAATGACAATGTAGATGCAACGAAAATAAAAGTGTAGTGACAATAAAAATGTAGGGACAATTATACTACAACTACATGATATGCATGAAAACTAAACTAAATGCGAAAAATAAAAACTAACTCAGTGTGTTGCAGCCAATGATGTGGTTGTATTGGTTTCTTCTTCTTGCGCTTCTGCTCCTCCTTGCGGCGCTTCCTCTTTCGTTCCTTTGGCTTGGCTGGATTTGCAGATTGCTCCTCAACATCAAGCTGTGCTCTGGCATCATCGATCGTGACATCAGATGGCTGTATTTCAGCAAGTGGTGCAACATAAAGCACTGTGACTAGAGGATTCGAATCCTTATTATTGATCGTTACAGCATCCGCCTGATTTTCTTCAGGTGACATCGAATCATCAGATGATGCACCCACAAGTTCAGGTGCGGTGACAAATTCCTCAGTCGAATTTGTCGCGACATCAGATCCTTCTCTTCTTTCTTCTTTTTTTTTGTTTGAGCTTCGCATAGTCTGTGGATTGCTCCTCAGTTTCCATCTTTGCTCTAGCATCATCAACTGCGTTATTTGTTGGTTCGGTATAAACCACTATCGCCCAAGGATTGTGGTCCTTATTAATTTCATCCACAGCTTCTGCCTGACTTTCTCTATCTTGCACCAATACCTCAAAAGTTGCACCCACAACTTCATGTACGAAGACAAATTTCTCAACTAAATTTGTCTCGATGCCTTTTTCTTAATCTTTTTCTTCCTCCACATGAACTTCTTCCCTTTTCAACATCAAGTCAGTAGGTGCAATACAATTTGTACAAAATTGCTTTGACAAAGGAATCCTAATACGTCGAAAATGGTGTTTACTTATTCCTCAATCGATGCAGACACAATATTTGTTCCTTGTTCTTCAAGTGTTTTGTACTCTTTCATTCTCCACACGATCCCAAAAAATTTCTACTCTTTCTTACTTTTTTTCCAATTTCCTAACTTCTTAATTAAGGATATAGGCATCAAAATTAAGCTTTCATTAAAATCACATAGTGCCTTTCCAATATACCGATCACCAATGGGATAGGGTATTGAGAAACTATTGGGATGCTTAAATTCTTGGAGCAATTTAGTTGTCATGACAATGCACCCTTTAGTAAGTGCAATTGCTTCGAATTCTCCCAATCTTTTCTTCTTTGACCATGCATCTTCAAGTTTCTAAGGCTGTTTTGCTGTAGCATTTATGGTGATAAAATGATCTGATTCTGTCTCCTCAATATTTTGTTTAACCTCTTCAGCTGGAATTTGCTTTTGATATTGTTTTGACATCTTTCCATTGTCGAGATCTGAATTATCTTCCTTTACTGTAGCATCTATAATAACTTCAATTAGTTGAGTCTCACTTCTGGCAATGATTCCCTCACAATGCTTTCGCCCTTGTGATATCGAATTCTCAATATCAATCGGCAAAGATTCTTGTCGTCGCAAATTTATTGCGCTCACAATCTCACCACCATATATAGTGGAGAGCTTAGAGATTTTCCTATAAATTATTGTATGACATTTTGAAAATGAGAGGAGCCAATCATCCATATTTTCAATATGAACTTACTTTGAGATTCAATTTCTCATTCATTACTCAACTATTTTGAGCATATTATTTATCGTTTTGAAGGTCTTATTGAGTAAAATATAATAATAAAATTTATTATTTAAAAATTCCAATTTTACCCATAAGTAATATGCCTCAAAGTTCCCTAGTAAACATTATTTTCCAACAGTATAGCCTAACATGTTCTAAAATTTACCATAATCTACAATCCAATAAATTTGATATCCATTTTTTCCTTAAATGCTTTTAGAGCATTATTTTCTTGTTTTTTTAGAAGTGTTTCCTTTTTTAACATTCTATTAGTTATTCTAGAGTGAACTTTTAATTTTTTAGAATAACGATATCGATTTTTTGTAATATTTATAGAATAACGACATCTAGTTTTACTTCTAAGTTTTAGCCTATATATATGAATTCCATCAAAGAAGAACTTCATTCTAAACCATTAAAAAGGCTGGTAAAGCATTCATTTTTATCTTTCTTGCTTGTTTCTTTTTGTCCTTTAATCTTTTTTGTAGTGTCAAGCTCAAGCAAGAAAACTAAGGGGAAAAATTGAGATTAATATAATTAATAATGAGGATGATTGGCTCATCTTAATTTCAAAACTTCGTACATGAATTTATAAGAAAATCTCTGAGCTCTCAACTTTATGTTGTGGTGACATTATCTTTATTATTTTCTCACCACCTTCTAAGCCTTATTCATTTGGTCATCCTTCTGTTGAATCTCTCGCTAAAATACTTTTGAACCCAAACCAAACTCTTAATGAAACCTCTCATGCTCCTGTTGAGGCTTACCATAAGGTAAAAATCAACTTGCTTGTCCAATATTTCAATGAGGTCCACAACCAACTAGATGCATCAAAAGAAAATCAATGGGAAATTTCTTTGGCCTAAGAGTCACAAGGAAGTGAAAATCATCATTGGTGGAAAACTCCCATTGATCAGCTTAACCCAAGAGTGCTCCACGAACGAGAAGAACGATCCACAGATTTTATCATCTTGCTCTCTGTTATGAGGGATAAGAGAAAATTGATAACTCTGTGAAACGTTCCTAGAGGAAAGGACAAAGGGGCATCCTTATCCATTGCAGCATGCATTGATGAAATATCTACAATCTTCTTGTCTCTCGTGACAAAGAGAAAATTGATAAACTCTGTGAAACGTTCTACTCGATTGTAAAGCTCCCTCGGGTTAAGATGATCAATGGGAGTTTTCCACGAGTGATTAGCTTCTTCCATGTGATTGTTGGGCCAAAGAAATCACCCTTTGTTTTTATTTTGATGGATCTGGTTGGTCCTAGACCTCATTGAAATCTTGGACAAGCAAGTTGATTCTTGCCATACGGTAAGCCTCAAAAGGAGCATGAGTGGTTTCATTAAGATGTTGGTTTGGGTTTAAAAATTGTTTAGCGACAGATTTAGCAGAAGGATGACCAAACAAATAAGGCTTACAACATGGTGTCAAAATTATAAAAAGAATCTCACCACCATATATAGTGGAGAGCTTAGAGATTTTCCTATAAATTCTTGTATGACGTTTTGAAAATGAAAGGAGCCAATCATCCACATTTTTAATTATCTTAATCTCAATTTTATGTTTTCCCCTAATTTTCTTACTTGAGCTTGCCATAGTAAAACAGATGAAAGGACAAAAAGAAAAGAGCAAGAAAGATAATTATTTTGCATCAACTTTGAATTTATAGCTAGGTTAATTAAGCTTGGGCTACAAGGATTAAAGAAAACAAGGGAATTTTACAAAAATTAATTTATTTTCTAAAAGATGGGACCTGAACTTGAAACCTCCATTACTTTCATGCTCTATCATTGATCAATTAACCATTAGGCCATCTTCATATTTTTTATATAATTTTATATTTCTATTGGGCTAAATTTTGAGATGTGAAAAACATCATTCTTATTGCTCCAACCAAAAACACAAAGAAAAATAGGCAATAAACTGATTATAAAAACAAATATGCACTCTTTATCTTTCCTCATGGATTATGGTTTTTTCACTGGCAAAATCTCGAACTATATAACCCTTTTTATTGTTTAATTTTAGGTGTTCAACTTTATTTAACTAGTTGTTAATACTACAATCCGCAGTAATGCGAAGATTTGCATTCTTAAAACTTAGAAGAATTTTATTTTCTTTATCTATTCTTCTCTATATAACTCTAATGAAGACATGGTGATATTTCCTGCATTGTAAAATAAAATCAAGTATAGAAGCAAAATTTGAGTCATTTTAGTTTCTATTGACTATATCATCATACTTTCAATGGTAGTACATGTTAGACAAAAGGCAGTACATAAAAAATATATATAATTTAAATTTAATGATAAATTTAAAAGCAAATAACATGAATACTTTACGTAGTATTTGAAGATAGATTGTAAATAAAATCCGTTGAGGCCTGTATAAACAGTCTCCTTAAAACAGATTCGCCCTCTCCTAGGTGCTATAGAATTTTTGGATGTCTATCTCCGAGGATAGAACAACGATCAGTTACCAAAAGCAATAAAACTTTTACAACAGGCGCATGCTAACCAAGCCTCCTCTATCACCAAAAAGAAATAGAAGCATATTTGAGAGAAAACAAGAACAAGTTTTTGAGAGAGAACAAAAGTTGTTTCTTCTTCTCTTGATGTGTAAAATGAAATGAAAAGTGGTCTATTTATAGTGAAATTTCCATCAAAATGGTTTCATGTAATTTAAAATAAAACATTATGATTGGAGAGTTACAAAATAATGTTTTGTAAGTTACAAAAATGGTGAGTTACAAAAAATTAAAACAAAACTAAACTATGTAACTACCTTTTGAACACCAAAGGATAGTTCTGTTGAAGAGGAAAAATATAAAAATTTCGATAAGCCCACCAAGGCTCGACCAGTCCGAACATTTGGCATCGCTCATGTCGTGCGAGTGCACCCCTAACCCGTTTTGGTTTAATCAACACCCCCTACGTGTAAGGGAGAGCTTTGGTTTAATCATTTACTAACCAACATTTTGCTTCTAGCTTATAAACCCTTCCCATATACCACACTTTTAACAATGTGGGATATGAGGTTTTAAGCACCATTTTCCTCAATCATTTTCATGTAGCTTACTTTGAGCTTCAATTCTCATTCATTACTCAACCATTTTTAGCGTATTATATATCATTTTAAAGGTCTCATGGATTATTATATAATAATAAAATTTATTATTTAAAAACACCAGTTTTACCCATAAATAATATGCCTCAAAGTTCCCTAGTAAACATTATTTTCCAACAATCCCCCACATGAATAAAATTGAAGGATCAACGAAATTCAACGACACGGAGTGGTGATAGAGTTTACGTTAGATATTTGCATAGGATAGGTAAGCATCAACCATTGAACCTTCCCTTGTTAAAGTATATTTACTTTATTGGCTGACTAGTAGACACGATATCCTTGAACTGTTCTTCCTTTGGTGTAAGCGATGATATACCTCACTCAAATACCTCCCTGGCAAGGTTTTTGATTCTTATGGGTATATTCATTTGGCCGTGAACATCTCCTGGTTCTGCAAGAGTTTTAGAGAACTATGCTCCAGTAGTCTCCTTGAAGCGGCCCCACTTCACTCTCACATAGGTGACTTATGTTGTTCGGCTCATCGAAACTTACAATGGGCATTAAAAACATTTGCTTAACCTTTTTTACATTTTGAATCACTGTTGTCATCATAGAAATTGACTTAGAGTAATAACCCCCATAGTGACCTTACAAGTTATATGCAAGTAGGTTGTCCCTTTGAACCTAAATCTTGGGATCTTCAGTCAACTAAGTTGGGTTTTCCTTCACATAGTTCCTTTAAATGTCATGGGTATCAACCCCATTCCTTTCGTTGCTTTGTCAACCTGATCTCAGTTTAATCCTTTGGTTAGTGGACCCGCAATGTTATCTTTTGATTTTATAAAATCAATAGAGATAACCCCACTTGAGATCAATTGTCTAACGATATTATGTCGACGATGCACACGTATTGACTTACCATTATACATCACATTCTGTGCTCTACAAATTGTAGCTTGATTATCACAATATATGCATATTGTGGGCATAGACTTTGGCCATTCAGGAATATCTTCCAAGAAACTTAGTAGCCATTCAGCCTCTTCTCCAGATTTTTCTAGAGCTACAAACTCAGATTCCATTTTGGATCTGGTTATAATCGTTTGCCTTGAGGATTTCCATGGCACAGCTCCTCCTAATGTGAAAACATATCCACTTGTGACTTTAGTATCTTGAATATCAAATATGCAATTAATATCGAAAAATCCTTCTAACACAGCAGTATCTCTAAAATAATGCAATCCGTAGTCTCGAGTATATCTGTGATATCTCAGTACCCTCACAATTGCTTTCTAGTGGTTTTTCCCTGGACTACTCGTGAATCTGCTTAAACTACTCACAGTGAAAGTAATATTCGGTCTAGTATAGCTCATAAGCTACATTAGACTACCTGTGACCCTTGCATATTCCACTTGGTTAACACTGTCACTTTTGTTTTTGGATAAATGTTGGCTCGTATCTGTGGGAGTTCTGGCTACACCAGAATCATCTTTGCTATATTTTCCAAGAATCTTATCCATATAATGTGATTGAGTCAATAGGAGACCTTCAGGTGATCTCTTGATTTGGATGCCCAAAATCACATCAGCTAGTCTAATATCTTTCATGTCAAATCTTGAATTTAACATGTCTGTGGTACGTTTTACCATGTCATCATTACTTCCAATATGAGTATGTCATCGACATATAAACACAAGATTACATATCCATTTATAGTGGTTTTGACATACACACATTTGTCACACTCATTAATTTTAAATCCATTGGTCATCATGACACTGTCAAATTTTTCATGCCACTTCTTGGGTGCTTGTTTAAGTCCATACAAAGACTTCAACAATCTATAGAATTTTAGAATTTAATGGTTTACTTCACGTATGATTTTGCATGATGGAATCAATTTCACTTTTAATAGCATCTTTCCACAAAGTGCTTTTAGAAGAGCATATAGCTTCACTATAAGTTTGAGGTTCAGCCTCTAGCATATAAAAATCTGATCCAAAAGTCTTTTCCACCCTTTCCCTTTTACTCCTCATTGGTTCTACCTCAATTTCAACCTTTTGTTGAACATCTTGACTATTTTCATTAATAGTCTCTGAGGTTCATTTCAATGTACTTGAACCAATATCCCTAGTCGTCTTACAAGGGAATATATTTTCAAAGATAACGTATTATTTGATTCCAATATCGTATTCTTGTAAATTTTAAGATTCTTTGATTCATGTACAAGAAATCGATATGCATTGGTATGGTGTGCATAGCCAATGAAAATACAATCCACCGTTTTAGGACCTATTTTCATTTGCTTTGGTAATGGAGCCATTACTTTTGCAAGACACTCCCATACTTTCAGGTAGTTATAAGAAGGTTTTCTGCCTTTCCATATCTCATATGGTGTCTTATCCTTTCTCTCGCGGGGCACTTTATTTAAAAGATAATTAGCTGACAAAACAGCTTCCCCACACATGTTTTGTGATAACCCACAATTTACTAGCATCTATCTCAAAAAAGTAATCATTGTCACAACAAATATGACATGTGGCACCAGTATCAAGCCACCATTCTCTTGGGTTTGAGTCAACTAAGTTGACTTCAGAAATCACAGCACAAAGATAAATTTCAGACATTTTTCTCATGTAGTAAATTTATGAATCTGTTAAACGTCAGGAATTTAGTTAGAAACTAAAAACCAGAAACAAAAACACAACTTTTGTTAAACAGCAGCAATTTAGTAAAACTAAAAACCCGAAACAAAAGTCCACATGGACTAATAGAAAACACAATAATGAATAATGCACCAAGTAGGTTACTTTGAAAGAGAGGTGATGCACTAGGCACGCTTAAATACCAAGTCTTTCAAAAAACCAATCCTAGACATGCATTCCCAAATTATGTTTCAATTATCCGTACGTACCCACCTTTGATTTGTAGGAGTCTGTCTTAAGATTGTTAGACAAAAGGTATTATATAAAATATATATAATTTAAATTTAAAAACAAATAACATGAATACTTTACATAATATTTGTAGATAGATTGTAAATAAAAATCTGTTGAGGCCTGTATAAACAATCTTCTTAAGACAGATTCTCCCTCTCCTAAGTGCTAAAGAATTTTTGGACGTCTATCTCCCAGGATACAACAACGATCAGTTACCAAAAGCAGCGCAACTTTTATAATAGGTGAATGCTAACCAAGCCTCGTTAATCATAAAAAAGAAGAAGCATATTTGAGAGAAAACAAGAACTAGTTTTTCAGAGAAAACAAAAGTTGTTTCTTCTTCTCTTGATGTGTAAAATGAAATGAAAAGTGGGTTGTTTATAGTGAAATTTTCATGAGACGGTTTAATAATTTAAAACAAAACATTATGATTGGAGAGTTATAAAATAATGTTTTGGAAGTTACAAAAATGGTGAGTTACAAAAAATTAAAACAAAATAAAGATATTTGCCTTTGATACACCAAAGGATAGTTTTGTTGAAGAGGACAGTTCGGACATTTTATGTCACCCATGTCGTGCGGGTGCGCCTCTAACATGTTTTGGTTTGATCGGCAAACCCTTGCGCGTAAGGGAGAGCTTTGGTATAGTCCTTTTCTAACCAACATGGTGCTTCTAGCTTATAAACCCTTCTCATATACCACACTTTTAACAATGTAGGATATGAGGTTTTAAGCACCATTTTTCCTCAACAATCATTTTTGTGAAGCTTACTTTGAGCTTCAATTTCTCATTCATTACTCAACCATTTTGAGCATATTATATATCGTTTTAAAGGCTTCATGGAGTATTATATAATAATAAAATTTATTATTTAAAAACTCTAATTTTACCCATAAATAATATGACTCAAAGTTCCCTAGTAAACATTATTTTCTAATAGTACAACCTAACATGTTCTACAATTTACCAAAATCTACAATCCAATAAATTTGATATCCATTTTTTCCTTATATGCTTTTGGAGCATCCTTTTCTTGATTTTTTTAGAAGCGTGTCCTTTTTTTAACATTCTATTAGTTATTCTAGAGTGAACTTTTGATTTTTCAGAATAACGATATCGATTTTTTGTAATTTTTATAGAATAATGACATCTAGTTTTACTTCTAACTTTTGGCCTATATATATGAATTCCATAAAAGAAGAACTTCATTCCAAACCATCAAAAAGGCTGGTAAAGCATTCATTTTTATCATTTTTGCTTGTTTCTTTTTGTCCTTTAATCTTTTTTGCAGTCGCAACCTCAAGCAAGAAAACTAGGGGAAAAAATTGAGATTAAGATAATTAATAATGAGGATGATTGGCTCATCTCAATTTCAAAACTTCGTATAGGAATTTATAAGAAAATCTTTGAGCTCTCCACTTTATGTTGTGGTGACATTATCTTTATTATTTTCTCACCACCTTGTAGGCCTTATTCATTTGGTTCTTTTGATGGATCTGGTAGGTCGTAGACCTTATTGAAATATTTGACAAGCAAGTTGATTCTTACGATACAGTAAGCCTCAATAGGAACATGAGTGGCTTCATGAAGAGGTTGGTTTTGGTTAAAAAATCGTTTAGCGACAGATTCAGTAAAAGGATGACCAAACAAATAAGGCTTACAAGATGGTTAGAAAATAATAAAAAGAATCGCACCACCACATATAGTGGAGAGCTTAGTGATTTTCCTGTAAATTCTTCTATCAAGTTTTGAAAATGAGAGGAGCCAATCATCAACATTTTCAATTATCTTAATCTTAGTTTTATGTTTTCCCCTAGTTTTCTTACTTGAGCTTGCCATAGCAAAAAAGATGAAAGGACAAAAAGAAACAAGCAGGAAAGATAATTATTTTGCATAAAAATTGTACTTATAGCTAGGATAATTAAGCTTAGGCGGCAAGACTTAAAGAAAACAATGAAATTTTGCATAAATTAATTTATTTGGTAAGAGATGGGACTTGAACTTCAAACGTCGATTACTTTCATGCTCTATCACTGATCTATTAACCATTATGCCTTCTTCATATTTTTTATATAATTTTATATTTCTATAAGGAAAAATTTTGGGAAGTTAAACACATCAGTCTTATCGCTCCAACCAATAAACATAAAGAAAAACAAGCAATAAACTAATTATCAAAACAAATCAGTACTCTTTATCTTTCCTCATGTATTAAGGTTTTTGTACTGTGAAAATTTGAATTAGATAACCCTTTTCACGTGCAATTGTTTAATTTTAGATGTTCAACTTTCAATTAACTACTTGTTAATACTACAATTCCCAGTAACGCTAAGAGTTGAATTCTTAAACTTTGAACAATTTTATTTTCTTCATCTATTCTTCTGTATATAACTCTAAAGAAGACATTGTGATATTTCATGCATTGTAAAACAAAATCAAGTAGGGAAGCAAAATTCGGGTTTCTTCAGAAGCTATTGACAGCATCATCACACATTTAATGGTAGTATAGCCTAACATGTTTTAAAATTTACCATAATCTACAATCCAATAAATTTGAGATCCATTTTTTCCTTATATGCTTTTGGAGCATTCTTTTCTTGATTTCTTTAGAAGTCTTTCCTTTTTTTTAACATTCTATTAGTTATTCTAGAGTGAATTTTTAATTTTTCAAAATAACGATATAGATTTTTGTAATTTTACAGAATAACGACATCTAGTTTTACTTCTAGCTTTTGGCCTATATATATGAATTCCATCAAAGAAGAACTTCATTACAAACCATCAAAAAGGCTGGTAAAGCATTCATTTTTATCTTTCTTGCTTGTTTCTTTTTGTCCTTTCAACTTTTTTGCAGTGGTAAGCTCAAACAAGAAAATTAGGGTAAAACAAAAAATTGAGATTAAGATAATTAAAAATGAGGATGATTAGCTCATCTCACTTTCAAAACTTCGCACAGGAATTTGTAAGAAAATCTCTGAGCTTTCCACTTTATGGGCTGTTGACATTCTCTTTATTATTTTCACACCACCTTCTAAGCCTTATTCATTTGGTCATCCTTCTGTTAAATCTATCCCTAAAGGACTTTTGAACCTAAACCAACCTCTTAATAAAACCACTCATGGTCCTGTTGAGGCTTACCGTAAGGTAAAAATCAACTTGCTTGTCCAAGATTTCAATGAGGTCCACAACCAACTAGACACATCAAATGAAAATAAATAGGCAATTTCTTTGGCCTAACAGCCACATGAAAGAGAAAATCATCATTGGTGGAAAACTCCCATTGATGAGCTTAATCCAAGGGAGCTCTACGAGCAAGAAGAACGATTCATAGATTTTAACATCTTGCTTCTGTCACGGCAGACATGAAGAGTGCAAACACTTCCTCAATGCATGCTCCATTGGATAATTATGTTCCTTATGCCTTTCCTCCTAGATATGGCCCTAGTTAGCAATAATTTTGTACCTCAAAGTCCATGATGTTAAATATTATTTTTATTATTTTATTTTTTATGCTTATTTGGCTTACCAATCTAGAGAATCCTCAAGGCATAAATGAACATGTTCGTGTCGCTAACAAACATATGGTAAATGGTCTCTATTGTAGCATTCTAGAGCCTTGATCCATTGAAGGAAAGGCCATATCTTTGAGGATAAGTAAAAGGGACATCCTAATCCATTGTATCTACATTGAGGAAATATCTACAATCTTCTTGTCCCTCGTGACGGAGAGAAAATTGATAAACTCTGTGAAACCTTTGACTCGATCGTAAAGCTTCCACGGGTTAAGCTGATCAATGGGAGTTTTCCACCAATGATGAGTTTCATTTCCATGTGACTGTTGGGCCAAGGAAATTTCCCTTTGTTTTTCTTCTGATGGATCAAGTACGCCATGGACCTCATTAAAATCATTGAAAAGCAAGTTTATTCTTACCATACGTTAAGCCTCAATAGAAGCATAAGCGATTTCATTAAGAGATTGGTTTGGGTTCAAAAATCGTTTAGCGATATATTCAACATAAGGTTGACCAAACAAAAAAGACTTATAAGATGGCGAGAAAATAATAAAAAGAATCTCACCACCACATAAAGTGAGAGCTTAGAGATTTTTTTATATATTCTTGTACGATGTTTTGAAAATGACATGAGCCAATCATCCTCATTTTCAATAATCTTAATCTCAGTTTTTTCTTTTCCCCCAGCTTTCTTACTTGAGCTTGCCACAGAAAAAAGATTAAAAGACAAAATGAAACAAGCAAGAAAGATAATTATGTCCCTTATGCCTTTCCCCCTAGATATGGCCTTAGTCAGCAATAGTTTTGTACCTCAAAGTCCACGATGTTAAATTTTATTTTTATTGTTTTATTTTCTATGTTTGTTAGCCTTGTTAATCTTGGGAGTATTCAAGGCATACAGGAACATGTTCATGTAGCCAACAAACATATTATATTTGGTCTCCATTGTAGCATTTCCGAGCCTTGATCCATTGACAGAAAGGCCAAATCTAAGAGGAAAGGCAGAAAGGGCATCCTTATCCATTGAAGCCTTCATTGAGGAAATATTTGCAATCTTCTTCTTCGTCGTGACAGAGATAAAATTTATAAACTCTGTGAAATGTTCTAATCATTCGTAGAGCTCCTCGGATTAAGCTCATCCTTGCGAGTTTTCCATTAATGATGAGTTTCTTTTCCATGTGATTACTTGGCCAAAGAAATCACCCTTTGTTTTTCTTTTGATGCATCTGGTAGGTCGTGGACCTCATTGAAATATTTGACAAGTAAGTTGATTCTTACCTTACGGTACGCCTTAATACGAGCATGAGTGGTTTCATTAAGAGCTTGGTTTTGGTTCAAAAATAGTTTAGCGACAGATTCAATAGAAAGATAACCAAACTAATAAGCCTTACAAGATCGTGAAAAAATAATAAAAACAATCTCACTACCACATAAAGTGGAGAGCTTAGTGATTTTCTTATAAATTCTTGTACGAAGTTTTAAAAATGAGATGTGCCAATCATCCTCATTTTCAATGATCTTAATCCCAATTTTTTGTTTTCCACTATTTTGTTGTTTGAGCTTGCCAGTGCAAAAACAATGAAAGGATAAAAAGAAACAAGCATGAAAGATAATTATTTTGCATAAAAATTGTATTTATAGCTAGGTTAATTAAGCTTGGGAACCAAAACTTTTTTGAGAAAAAGGGAATTTTGTAAAAAATAATTTAATTTCTAAGAGAACTTGGAAATTCAATTACTTTCATGCTCTATCATTGATCAATTATCCATTGGGTCTTCATCATATTTTTGGAATAATTCTATATTTCAATTGGGATAAATTTTGGGATGTTAGAAACATCATTGTTATAGCTCCAACCAATAAACACAACGAAAAATAGGCAATAAACTGATTATGAAAAGAAATCGGCACTCTTTATCTTTCCTCATGGATATGGTTTTTGCACTAGGAAAATCCTAAACTAAATAACCCTATTCACCGTGCACTTGTTTAATTTTAGGTGTTCAACTTTCATTTAACTACTTTTTAATACTACAATTCGTAGTAACGCTAATACTTGAATTCTTAAAGCTTAGAAAAGTTTAATTTTCTTCATCTATTCTTCTCTGTATAATTCTGAAGAAGACATTGTTATAGTTCATGCATTGTAAAATAAAATCAAGTAGAGAAGCAAAATTTGAGTCATTTAGATGCTTTCAATGGTAGTACAACATCATCATACTTTCAATGGTGGTACAACCTAACATGTTCTAAAATTTACCATAATCTACAATCTAATAAATTTGATATCCATTTTTTCCTTATATGCTTTTGGATAATTATTTTATTGGTTTATTTAGAAGTCTTACCTTTTTTCAACATTCTATTAGTTTTTCTAGAGTGAACTTTTAATTTTTCAGAATAACGGTATCGATTTTTTGTAATTTTACAGAATAACGACATCTAGTTTTGCTACTATTTTTTGGCCTATATATGTGAATTCCATCAAAGAAGAACTTCATTCCAAACTATCAAAAAGGCTGTAAAGCATTCATTTCTATCTTTCTTTTTGGTTTCTTTTTGTCCTTTAATCTATTTTGTAATGGAAAGATCAAGCAAGAAAACTAGGGGAAAACAAAAACTTGAGATTAAGATAATTAAAAATGAGGATGATTGGCTCATCTCAATTTCAAAACTTCGTATAGGAATTTATAAGAAAATCTTTGAGCTTTTCACTTTATGGGGTGGTGAGATTCTCTTTATTATTTTCACACAACCTTGTCAGCCTTATTCATTTAGTCATCCTTCTGTTGAATTTGTCGCTAAACGACTTTTGAACCCAAACCAACCTCTTAATGAAACTACTCTTGCTTATGTTAAGGCTTACCATAAGATAAAAATCAACTTACTTGTCCAAGATTTCAATGAGGTCCAGGACTAACTAGGTGTATCAAAAGAAAATCAATGGGCAATTTCTTTGGCCTAACAATCACAAGGAAGATAAAATAATCATTGGTGGAAAACTCCCATTAATTAGCTTAACATAAGGGAGCTCTAGGAATGGGAAGAACGATTTACATATTTTGTCATCTTGCTCTCTATCATGAGGGACAAGAAGAGTGCAAATACTAACTGAATGCATGCTCCAATGGATAATTATGTCCCTTATGCCTTTACTCCAAGGTACGGCCTTAGTCAGTAATAGTTTTGTACCTTAAAGCCCACGATGTTAAATTTTTTTATTTTCTATTTTAATTTTTTTTATTTTTTATTTTTGTTTGGCTTGTCAATCCCAGGAGTCCTTGTTGCATACATGAACATGTTCATGTAGCCAACAAACATATGGTATATGGTCTCTATTGTAGCATTCCCGAGCATTGATCCATTGAAGGAAAGGCCATATCTAAGAGGAAAGGCAGAAGGGACATCCTTATCCATTGGAGCATGCATTGAGGAAATATCTGCAATCTTCTTGATCCTCGTGGGAGAGAGAGAAAATAGATAAACTGAAACGTTCTACTCAATCTAGAGCTCCCTCGAGATAAGCTAATCAATGGGAGTTTTCCACCAATGATAAGCTTCATTTCCATGTGACTGTTGGACCAAAGAAATCGGCCTTTGTTTTTCTTTTTATTGATCTGGTAGGCGGTGGACCTCATTGAAATATTGGACAAGCAAGTTCATTCTTACCATATTGTAAGCCTCAATAGGAGCATCAGTGGTTTCATTAAGAGGTTGGTTTGGGAACAAAAATCGTTTAGCGACCGATTCAACAGAAGGATGACCAAACATATAAGGCTTACAACATGGTGAGAAAACAATAAAAAGAATCTCACCACCACATAAAGTGTAGACCTTACAGATTTTCTTATAAATTCTTGTACGACGTTTTGAAAATGAGATGAGCCAATCATCCTCATGTTCAATTATCTTAATCTCAGTTTTTTGTTTTCCCCTAGTTTTCTTACTTGATCTTGCCACAACAAAAAAGATGAAAGGACAAAAAGAAACAAGCAAGAAAGATAATTATTTTGCATAAAAATTGTATTTATAGCTAGGTTAATTAACCTTGGGTGGCAAGACTTAAAGAAAACAAGGGAATTTTGCAAATTAATTTATTTTGTAAGAGATGAGACTTGAACTTGAAACGTACATTACTTTCATGCACTACCATTGATCAATTAACCTTTAGGCATCATCATTTTTTTGTGTAATTTTATATTTCTATAGGGTTGAATTTGGGGATGTTAAAAACATCAATCTTATTGCTCCAACCAATAAACGCAAAGAAAAACAGGCAATAAACTGATTATCAAAACAAATCGACACTCTTTATCTTTCCTCATGGATTATAGTTTTTGCACTGCGAAAATATTGAACTAGGTAACCCTCTTCACTTGCAATTTTTTAATTTTAGTTGTTCAACTTTCATTTAACTACTTGTTAATACTACAATTCGCAGTAACGCTAAGAGTTGAATTCTTAAAACTTAAAACAATTTGATTTTCTTCATATATTCCTCTCTATATAATTCTAAAGAAGACATTGTTATATTTCATGCATTGTAAAATAAAATAAAGTAGAGAAGCAAAATTCGGGTCATTTCAGAGGCTAAAGATAAGATCATCATACTTTTAGTGGTAGTACAACATAACATGTTCTAAAATTTACCATAATCTACAATCCAATAAATTTGATATCCATTTTTTCCTTATATGCTTTTGGAGCATTCTTTTCTTGATTTATTTAGAGAAGTCTTTCCTTGTTTCAACATTCTATTAGTTAGTCATGAGTGAAATTTTAATTTTTCAGAATAAGGATATCGATTTATTGTAATTTTATAGAATGTTGACATCTAGTTTTACTTTTGACTTTTAGCCTATATATATGAATTCCATCAAAGAGGAACTTCATTCCAAACCATCTAAAAGGAAAATAAAGCATTCATTTTTATCTTTCTTGCTTGTTTCTTTTTGTCCTTTCATCTTTTTTGCATAGGCAAGCTCAAGCAAGAAAACTAGGGGAAAATGAAAAATTGAGATTAAGATAATTAAAAATGAGGATGATTGGCTCATCTCAATTTAAAAACTTCGTACTGGAATTTATAAGAAAATTTTTGAGTTCTCTACTTTATGTTGTGGTGACATTCTCTTTATTGTTTTCTCACCACCTTTTGTTGAATTTTTCACTAAACAACTTTTGAACCCAAACCAACCTCTTAATGAAACACTCATGCTCCAGTTGAGGCTTACCATAAGGTAAAAATTAACTTGCTTGTCCAATATTTCCATGAGGTCGACGACCAATTAGATGCATCAAAAGAAAATCAATGGGAAATTTCTTTGGCCTAACAGTCACAAGGAAGAGAAAATCATCATTGGTGGAAAACTCCCATTGATCAAGTTAAACTAAGGGTGCTCTACGAACGAGAAGAACGATTCACAGATTCTATCATCTTGCCCTCTGTCACGAGGGACAAGAAGAGGGAAAATACTTCCACAATGCATGCTCCAATCGATAATAATGTCCCTTATGCATTTCCTCCTAGATATGGCCTTAGTCAGCAATTGTTTTGTACCTCAATGTTCACGATCTTAAATTTTATTTTTATCATTTTATTTTGTATGTTTGTTTGGCTTGACAATCTCTGGACTCCTGAAGGCATACATGAACATGTTCATGTAGCCAAAAAACATATGGTATATGGTCTCTATTCTGGCATTCTCGAGCCTTAATCCATTGATGAAAAGGCCATATCTAAGAGGAAAGGCAGAAGGGATATTCTTATCCATTGGAGCATGGATTGAGGAAATATTTGCAGTCTTCTTGCCCTCGTGACAGAGAGAAAATTGATAAACTCTATGAAACATTCTACTCGTTCGTAGAGCTCCCTCGGGTTAAGCTAATCTATGGGAGTTTTCCACAAATGATGAGTTTCATTTCCATGTGACTGTTGGGCCATAGAAATCGCCCTTTATTTTTCTTTTGATGGATCTGGTAGGTCGTGGACCTCATTGAAATTTTGGACAAGTAAGTTGATTCTTACCGTATAATAAGATTTGATAAGAGCATGAGTGGTTTCATTAAAAGGTTGGTTTGGGTTCACAAATCATTTAGTGATAGATTCAACAGAAGGATGACCAAACAAATAAAGTTGACAAGATGGTGAGATAATAGTTAAAAGAATCTCACAACCACATAAAATGGAAAGCTTAAAGATTTTCTTATAAATTCTTGTACGACATTTTGAAAATGAGATGAGCCAATCATACTCATTTTGAATTATCTTAATCTCAGTTTTTTTTTTTGTTTTCCCCTAGTTTTCTTACTTGAGTTTGCCTCAAAAAATGTATAAAAATTAAGCTTAGGCAGGAAAACTTAATGAGAACTAGGGAATTTTGCAAAATTAATTTATTTTGTAAGAGATGGAACTTGACCTTGAAACCTCCATTACTTTCATGCTCTATCATTAAGCAGTTAACCACTGGGCCATCATAAGATTTTTTTATATAATTTTATATTTCTATAGATCTAAATTTTGGGATGTTAAAAACATCAGTCTTATTGCTCCAACCAATAAACACAAAGAAAAACAGGCAATAAACTGATTTTCAAAACAAATCAGCACTCTTTATCTTTCCTTATGCATTATGGTTTTTACACTAGGAAAATCCTGAACTAGATAACCCTTTTCACATGCAATTTTTTAATTTTAGGTGTTCAACTTTCATTTAACTACTTGTTAATATTACAATTCGCAGTAACGCTAAAAGCTGAATTCTTAAAACTTTAAACAATTTGATTTTCTATTTATTCTTCTCTATATAACTCTGAAGAAGACATTGTGATACTTCATGCATTTTAAAATAAAATCAAATAGAGAAGCAAAATTCAAGTCATTTCAGATGCTATTGACAACATCATCATACTTTTAATGGTAGTACTGTTAGGAAAAATCGAGTATGTTAGAGAATGTTAGAGAATACTCATTTCCCTCTTTGTGTGATTGAAATGGGCTATAATATGTAAAATCTTAAGGAGAATAATAATGCACAAAATATGTGTTGACGTAAAAAACCCAAATGGGAAAAATCGTGGGACTTTAGTCCAGTGCAAACTTGGCTTCTACTATTATATGAGTAGGATTACATTCAATATCTCATCCAATTAAGATTGTTTACACTTCTCATACAATGGTGGCTCTCTCTATTTTTATCTCTTTATGAACTCACTTGGGATTGAGTGTTTGATTCTTCTTGTTCGCTCTCCCTCTCTACCAAAAGCCTTCCCAAAGCATTATATTTATGGTAGAGGAATGGGGTTCCCAAAAGACATCATTAATAGGTTTTATACAAATCCACCATAAATTGATGAACTTGGGAAATATAAATTGAGTTAATAACATACATGGATGTGGATGATTCGTCCCCCAAACATGTGATACACCTCCCTTTGAATAAGGTTCATCTCCATAATTCCCAATTATGAAGGGATGCACCGTCAAATCTCCCCCTTCTTGACTTAATTGGGGGGAACAAGCAAACTGAAACCTTGACAACATTCTTCAAACTTTTTGGTCGGAATCACATTTGTCATCATATCAGACTATTTATCATTAGTGTGAACTTTGTTTAGTTCAAGCAATTTTTCTTCTAATACAACTCGAATCCAATAATAACGTACATCGATGTGTTTTGTTCAAGAGTGATAGGCTAAATTTTTAGCTAAATGAATAGCATTTTGATTATCACATTAAACGACATACTTTTCCTGCTTGTGGCCCAATTCTAGCAAAAAAAATTCATCCATAACATCTCTTTGGACACTTCCGTTGCTACAATATACTCTGCTTCAGTGGTTGATAATGCCGCATATTTTTGGAGCTTTGACTGCCAAGAGACAGGTCGCCATGAAAATAGTCACATACCCTGATGTTGATTTCTTGAGTCAACATCTCCAGCCATATCTGCATCCATGTAAGCACTAAGTTCTGGCTTCCTTTTTCCCAAACACAAACATCTCTTTGATGTAGAACGTAGATACCGAAAAATCCATTTCACAGCCTCCCAGTGGACTTTACCTAAATTAGAGAGGAATCGGCTCACCATTCCAACAGCATGGGTAATGTCAGGTCTGGTACAAGTCATGGCATACATAAGACTCCCAATTACAGATGAATAAGGGACTTTTTCCATTTCTTCTTTCTCTTTCTCACTTGTAGGACTTTGGCTTCTGCTCAACTTGAAATGTCAACAAGTGGAACATTAACTATTTTGGACTTGTACATGTTGAATCTCTAAAGAACTTTCTCAATGTATTATTCTTGAGATAGCCATAATAACTTCTTGGAACGACTTCTAATGATATTAATTCCAAGGATTTGTTTAACTGGACCCGAATCCTTCATGGCAAAGGAATGGCTTAAGGCCTTTTTAAGAGCTGCAATTTTCTTCTTATCCTGCCCAACCGTTAACATATCATTAATGTAAAGAAATAATATGATAAAGTCTCCATTATCATACCCTTTCACAAAGACACAATGATCAGTGTAGGTCTTCTTAAACTGATATTGAGTCATAAGAGAGTCAAACTTCTTGTACCATTATCGTGGTGCCTGTTTAAGACCATAAAGACTCTTTTTGAGTCGGCACACTAATTTTTCTTTTCTTGGCACTAGAAACCCCTCAAGTTGCTTCATATAAATCTCCTATTCTAAATCTCCACGAAGAAAAGCCATTTTCACATCAAGTTGTTCAACGTCCAAATCTAGACTAGCAGCCGAACTAAGTATAACTCGAATAGATGACATCTTGACCACAAGAGAAAAAATTTCCTTGAAATCAATACCCATTTGTTTTTCAACCTCTTGGTAACTCCACAAGATCATAAGCTTGGTTATCATGCAAAGATTGCATTTCTTCTTGCTTGGCTTTTACCCATTCTTCTTTATGATCATCATTCATTGCATCATCAAAACTTTGAGGCTCTCCCTCGTTGACAATTGTCACATTCTCACTTGAAGGATATTTATTCGATGGTGTCCTTTCACGAACTAATCTCCTCACTTTTGGTTGAGGTGTAACTTCTGGTTTACTTAACTCAATAGGCTGATCTTCATTTATTTCTATTGATGATTCCTTTACTGATGACTCATTATTTTCATTCTGGTTTCCAGTATCTCTATCTTCAATAGTTTCATGTCTTACTATTGGTAGTCGATCATGAACAATATGAGTATTGACCTTAGACACAGGGCTCTTCAACTGCTTAGCATCTTCAATGGTTTGGTGATAAGTGCCAAAAGTAACATATTTTAGCCTCATTCTTAATGCGTTTTTGGATAATTAATCGATTTAAAATATTGAATTTTATGTTCATAATCCTTTAAATTTATGTTTTTATACTTAAGAAAAGATTTGGGAGCAAAAGGAGTGAAAAACAAGCGAAAATCGGACAAAAAGAGCAGATTTTAGGAGCCACACGGGCTGGATACATGGTCATGAACTAAATCGAAGACAAAAAAGAGAATTTGGGGGATGGAGCGATATGAATGAGGCATTTTGAATTTTCTGTAAAATCCTCCATTCCCCAAACCGTAAGATGTTAGAGATTATTCAAGAAAACAACTGAAGAAACACCATAGAAGCCGAATTTGAAGCAGATTTCCACAAAGATTGAAGACCTCTTTCTAATTACTTTTTATTTTATTATAAGTCTTTCTTCATCTTTCAGTTATACTACCTTCGAGATGTTTTCCTTCGTTAGCATAAACTAAATTCCTAAATACCTAGGGGAGATGAACCATATGGTAAATTCTATTATTTGATTTATGATTTTACGCAATAAATACTTAGATTTTGTTCTCAATTATGTGTGCTTAATTCTTGATTTAGTATTCCTGGGATATTAATTATTGTTTGATGTGCTTAAATCAGAGGAGAAATAGACCCTGTTTAAGAGTAGATCTAGCATAATTGAGTGGAGTTGCTTGTAATCCTAGAAATAGGATGACATAAATCTACCGGATTAGAGTCAAATCTAATAGGGGAATCCATAGATCGAATTAATGTGATAATAAGGGTTTTAATTAGAAAAAAATTCAATTAATCAACCTAGAGTTAATTGCTTTTATGCTTGAATAGAGGTATTAACATAATTTAGGGATTTTTACGGATCAAAATACTAAATGAATAAATTGCTTAATTCAGAATGATAATGGCAGATGAAATCTAAGTTGAATCTTTTATTTGTATTATTTTCTTCTTGGTATTAAAACACTTGTTATTTCTTATTTTATTCTTTGTCGCACTATTAGTTTATTAATTTAGTTAAATTTAGTTTAAAACAATCGCTCTATTTGATCGGTTAGATAATAGGAAGATAACTATTCTAGTACTTTTAGTCCTGGTGGGAACGATATTTATGCTCATCGTAACTATACTATTAATTGATAAGTGCACTTGCCTTAGTCATATTTTTAGTTAGTTTCGACTGCATCATCTGGTCCTCGGAGAACACAACATCATGACTTCTAATAATATTTTTCTTCATTGGATCCCATAATCGATACTGTAACTCATCTTGAGATGTGCCAAGATAGATGCATTATTTTGTCTTTGTATCAAGCTTGGAACGTTCATCCTTAGAAATGTTGACGAAAGCTCAACAACCAAACCCTTCAAGTGTTCATATGACGCCTTCTTCCCTGTCCATACTTGCTCTAGGATATCTCCATCTAAAGCACTAGAAGGAGAATGATTGATGATAATGATGGCAGTCTTCACTGCTTCTCCCTAAAAAGATTTAGACAATTTAGCATTTGAAATCATGCTTCGAACTCTTTCTTCAATGGTTTGATTCATTCTCTCAGCCACATCATTTAATTGAGGTGTCTTGGGTGGAATCTTTTCGAGCTTGATGCCATATGACTTGCAATATGCTTTAAAAGGGTCTTGATACTACCTCCATTATCAGCTCTCACACATTTCAACTTTCTTCCAGTCTCACGTTCCACCTTAGCATAGAATTCCTTGAATGCCTCAAGTACCTAGTCTTTTGTTTTAAATAAGAATGCCTAAACTTTTCTTGAATGGTCATCAATAAAGGTGAAAAAATATAGAGCATCGCCTAGTGATGTTTTAGTTATTAAACAAACATGCATGTGCACTAAATCAAGAACATGTTTTCTTCTGTATGGTTGATTACTTCGAGAAAATGAAATTTTGTGTTGCCTTCCAACTAAACAATGAATGCAATCCTTAAGTGATTTACCTTTCACCTTTGGAAGAAGCTCTTTCCAGGTAAGGATTTGTAATCCCTTTTTGCACATGTGCCCTAGCCTCCTATGCCATAGCTCCAAACAAGAGTTATCATAGGCAACATTGGCTTCTCCCTTATGTAACTTTCCTTGTGTTATGTACAATGAACCTTACTTGTTTCCTCTTGCAATGATCATGCTATTTCTAGTGAGTTTCCATTTTCCTCCACCAAAATGATTCATAAAATCGGCATCATTCAGCTTTCTAGCTGAAATAAGATTAAGACACATATCTGGCACATGGTTGACATCCTTTAATATGATTTCACAGTCAGTATTGGTCTTCATGATGACATTGCCAATGCCCATAATCTTGCTTGTTACTTGATTTCCCATTTTCATCGTACCAAAATCACCACTTTTGTATGTTGAGGAAAAATCTCCATGTGGGGTTACGCGAAATGAAGCTCCTGAATCAACAATCCATGAGCAATCATCATGAGCAATGTTAAGATAATTAACTTCCCCAAATAGAAAGATTTCGTCTTCTTATTCCTTCATAGCTATGGCGGTTGTGCTTCCTTTTTATTTGGATCAATTTGGTCGAATTTTACTGTCCCATTCTTCTGGTCTCTTTTGAGATTTCGGCACTTCGACTTTTTGTGATTGGGTTTACCGTAATAGTAACAAATAATTTTAGAGCGATATTTAGATTGCTCACGAGATTTTTCATAGCCTCGAGTCTTATTTCTTTCACGGTTCTCATTCCTTGCATGATTCTCCACCATATTGCCTTCTGATTGACTAGGTAAACCTCGTTCCTTCCTCTTAGCCTCTTCATTCATCAATAATAGGGCCTGTAACTCATCATCAATCTTCATACCTATCTTGGTTAGTTGATTTACCAGCCTCTTAAAAGTGTTTAGATGTTCAATATCTTTGTACTCAAGCTTGACCAAGCATCTCACCAGGTGGACCTTATTCCGAGGTGTCTTCTTCTGGATCATGGACTCTAATTTTGTCCATAATTCATAGGCAGTGATGTATGTGGACACATGTTCGAACAAACTTCGATCAACATACTTGTGAATCATGGCCACCGCCTTTTGATTTAAAAGCTCCCATTCTTTCTCATTCTTCCCTTCGGGCATTGTCTCATTTGTAATTGACTCACACATATCTTTGCAATAAATATGATCTTCCATCATTGGCTTCAAATAGGAGAAATTATGTACCGTGAGTCTGAACATGTCACCATCATGAGTAACTCTTCCCTCCATTTTAATGACACAAGATAAATGACGCCTATTACAATCTAGCTCTTGCTACCACTATTAGGAAAAATCGAGTATGTAAGAGAATACTTCTTTCCCTCTTTGTGTGATTGAAATGGGCAATAATATGTGAAAAATTAAAGAGGACACAATAACGCAGAAAAATTTTGTTAATGCGGAAAACCCAAATGGGAAAAACCGTGGGACTTTAGTCCAGTGTATAGTTGCCTTCTACTATTATATAAGTAGGATTACATTCAATATCTCATCCAATTAAGATGGTTTACAATTCTCACACAATGGTGGCTCTCTCTCTATATTTCTCTCTTAGTGAACTCACTTAGGATTGAGTGTTTGATGCTTCTTGTTCTCTCTCCCTCTCTCTACCAAAAGCCTTCCCAAAGCATCATATTTATAGTAGAGCAATGGGGTTCCTAAAAGACATCATTCATAGTTTTTAGACAAATCCACCATAAATGGATGAAATTTAGAAATATAAAATGAGTTAATAACATACATGAATATGCATGATTCATCCCCAAACATGTGATACACCTCCCTCTGAATAAGGTTCATCTCCCTAATTCCCAATTGTGGATGGATGCAACCAACAAGTAAAAGCAAACATGTTCTAAAATTTACTATAATCTACAATCCAATAAATTTGATATCCATTGTTTTCCATATATGCTTTTGGAGCATTTTTTTTCTTGATTTCTTTAGAAGTCTTTCCTTTTCTTAACATTCTATTAGTTATTCTAGAGTGAAATTTTAATTTATCATAATAACGATATCTATTTTTTTTTGTAATTTTACAGAGTAACGACATCTAGTTTTGCTTCTAACTTTTTTGACCTATATATAAGAATTCCATCAAAGAAGAAGTTCATTCCAAACCATCAAAAAGGCTGGTAAAGCATTCATTTGTGTCTTTCTTACTTGTTTCCTTTTTATCCTTTCATGTTTCTTCTAGAGGCAAGCTCAAGCAAGAAAATGAGGGGAAATAAAAAAATTGAGATTAAGATAATTAAAAATGAGGATGATTTGCTCATCCCAATTTCAAAACTTCGTATAGGAATTTATAAGAAAATCTCTGAGCTCTCCACTTTATGTTGTGGTGACATTCTCTTTATTATTTTCTCACCACCTTGTAAGCCTTATTTGTTTTGTCATCCTTCTGTTTAATCTATAGCTGAACGACTTTTGAACCCAAATCGACCTCTTAATGAAACCACTCATGCTCCCATTGAGGCTTATTGTAAGGTAAAAATCAACTTACTTGTCCAAGATTTCAATGACTTCCACGACCAACTAGATGCATCAAAAGAAAATCAATTGGCAATTTCTTTAGCCTGACAAACACAAGGAAGACAAAATCATCATTGGTGGAAAACTCCCATTGATCATCTTAACCCAAGGGAGCTTTACGAACGAGCAGAATGATTCAAAGATTTTATCATCTTGCTCTCTATCGTGAGGGACAAGAAGAGTTCAAATACTTCCTCAATGCATGCTCTAATGGATAATTATGTCCCTTATGACTTTCCTCCAAGATATGGCCTTAGTTAAAAATAGTTTTGTACCTCAAAGTCCACGATGTTAAGTTCTATTTTTATTGTTTAATTTTCTATATTTGTTAGGCTCGTCAATCTCGGGAGTCCTCTAGGCATGCATCAAGATGTTCATGTAGCCAACAAACATATGGTATATGGTCTTTATTGTACAATTCTTGAGCCTTGATCCATTGAAGGAAAGGCCATATCTAAGAGGAAAGGCAGAAGGGACAGAGAGAAAATCGATAAACTTTGTGAAATGTTCTACTTGTTCGTAAAGCTCCCTCGGGTTAAGCTCATCAATCGGAGTTTTCCACCAATGATAAGTTTCATTTCCATGTGACAGTTAGGCCAAAGAAATCACCCTTTGTTTTTCTTTTGATGGATCTGGCTAGTCGTGGACCTCCTTGAAATATTGGACAAGCAAGTTGATTCTTACCATACGGTAAGCCTTGATAGGAGCATGAGTGGTTTCATTAAAAGGTTGGTTTGGGTTCAAAAATGGTTTGTAACAGATTCAAAAAATTGATGACCAAACTAATAAGGTCGATAAGATGGTGAGAAAATAACAAAATGAATCTCACAACCACATAAAGTTAGGAGCTTATAGATTTTCTTATAAATTCTTGTACGACGTTTTGAGAATGAGACGTGCCAATCATACTCATTTTCAACTATCTTAATCTCAGTTTTTTATTTTCCCTAGTTTTCTTACTTGAGCTTGCCACAGCAAAAAAATTAAAGGACAAAAAGAAACAAGGAAGAAAGATAATTATTAAACTAGGGAATTTTGCAAAACTAATTTATTTTGTAAAAGATGAGACTTGAACTTAAAACCTCCATTACTTTCATGCTCTATCGTAGATCAATTAACCATTAAGCCATCATCAGATATTTTTATAATTTTATATTTCTATAGGGATAAATTTTCGGATGTTAAAATCATTAGTCTTATTAAAGGAATAGATACTCTTTATCTTTGCTCATGGATTATGGTTTCTGCACTGGGAAATCTTGAACTAGATAACCCTATTCACATGCATTTGTTTAATTTTAGGTGTTCAACTTTCATTTAACTACTTGTTAATATTACAATTTGCAGTAACGCTAAGAGCTGAATTATTAAAACTTAGAACAATTTGATTTTCTTCATTTATTCTTCTCTATGTAACTCTCAAGAAGACATTGTGATATTTCATGCATTGTAAAATAAAATCAAGTCGAGAAGTAAAATTTGAGTCATTTAAGATGTTATTGACAACTTCATCATACCTTCTACGGCACTACAGCCTAAAATGTTCTAAAATTTACCATAATCTAAAATCCAATAAATTTGATATCCATTTTTCCTTATATGCTTTTGGAGCATTCTTTTTTTGATATCTTTCGAAGTCTTTCCTTTTTTTAACATTCTATTACTTAATCTAGAGTGAAATTTTAATTTTTCAGAATAACGTTATCGATTTTTTGTAATTTTACATAATAATAACATTTAGGTTTATTTCTAACTTTTGGCCTATATAAATGAATTCCTTCAATGAAGAACTTCATTCCAAACCATCAAAAAGGCTGGTAAAGCATTCATTTTATCTTTCTTGCTTGTTTCTTTTTGTGCTTTCATCATTTTTGCAGAGACAACTGATAGCATTTGAAATGCCCATTAAAATCTCCATGATTAGTGTATATTTTGTTTCCTTTTGTATTGTATTTAGCATACATTTTCAGCATTTTATACTTAGTATTTGTATTTTCTAAATCAGTGTTGTATGATCTTATGTTCATTCAATTTATATCATTTGTGCTACTAATGTCATTACATTCAGCATCAGTTTTGCGTATTAAGTTTTCGGCACAAGAATCCACTTTAGAAGATCGGAGTAGGCAAGTACTCAGAACAGTCGCCACAAGTTTGGTGTAGAATTGCAGCCAAATATGCCACAACATTAATATTTCTACAATACACCTGAGACCTCATTCTGCTAACATATCCAAAAGCACAAACGCAGGAGAATGCCAAGTTGTCGTCGCAAATAAAAATCACAATTTACGTCCAAAGATGTCGTGACAATCTGCAACTACATAATACACAAATCATATCTGCGTGAGTGCACAGTTGGAAATAACAAACTTGTACAGCTACAGAAAAGGAAGTTAGATCTGATATGGGGGTAGACCTGCACTTTCCAGTGGTTATAAATATAGGGAAGTGAGAGAAAATCATATAGAGCTATGAAGAAAACAATTCCAAAATTCTCTAAATATTTCTTAAGTGAGCTTCCATGGAAGCTTGACTTCGAGGAGGGTGATCAGATGCAACAAGGAGGTGATTACTCCCGACGAGGAGTGCTTATGTGCGACGCAAGTGGAGCAATTATGGGAGGATTCTAGTGGACTAGGAATAGCATGCTTCAATTTCTTCTTTAATTCCTCTTAAATGTTGATGAATTCTATTGACTATTAATTGTATACGAAAGTATTTAATGTTAGATCTACTTTGATTTCTACTCAATTCTTCTCATATTTATATTTGGATTTAACTGTTTTGACCACAGAAGTGCAATAGCAGTCACAGTCACTAGAAGGTGTTATGACAGGTTAGATTAACAAGCAAGACAATGGAAGTTGATTGAGGCAAGAAGGAATCTAGCCACTAGTTATTGATTACAAAGCATTACCAGCACTAGAAGGTGTGTTAATTGTGAGTACTTGGGTCTTTGTTAAATAGAGGAGTTAATAGCAGTCAATCTCATTAGAACTTAATTGCAACGACAATTCATCAATTAGTTACCTAGTAGTCACATTTAGCATTGCCAATTTGTGAAGTTAGGGATCCCCCATTTCTTTACACTTGATCTCCTTCTTTTAATTCTCTGAATTTACATTTACAAACAACTTCAACAAACATTCAATTTTTTTATTAATTTTCTCTGACATTTTATGTTATATTTGCGTCGCCAGAGTTAACTCTTTAATTGTGCAGTTTTAATTAAATTGTGTTAACATTACTATTGACAATTCTTTTCATTTTAACTTTAATTGCTTCAACAAATTTAAGCAACAAGAACATCATCCTCATGGGATTGATATCCAATAGATTCATCTCTATCTACTATACTTGTATCGACAGTGTCCACTTGCACATAATTTCTTTGACGTTTACAGGCCGATCAAGTTTTGGCACCGTTACCGGGGATGGCGTTTGTTTGATGTTTATTTTTGTAGTTGCATTTACTATTCCTTTTCTAACTTTTATTTGTTACTAATCTTTTTTTGATTCTTTAAAATTCTTGTTAGGTGTTTTATGTCCACAAGGAGAAATCCTAACAACATTGTTAGTTTTGATCCATAAATTGAAAGAACTATTCAAAGGAAGACACAATAGCAAAGAAAAATGGCTGGAAATAATAACTATCAACCACCATTTCTACCACAAAATCTTGTACCTCCAGTGCAGCCACAAGGAGTCAACAATATACCGTTGTCACAAGAAGAGCAAATTCCAGACAGAACAATTAGAGATTTTGTTGTTCTTGTGCTCGATGATCTACAACCAGGGGTTTTTAGACCAATAATACAATCAAGGAATTTTGAATTAAAATTGGTGATTTTCCAAATGCTAAACTCGAATGGGCAATATGTTGGTTTGCCTCACGAAGATACAAGGGAGCAACTCAAATCTTTTCTGCTTATATGTGATTCCTTTAATCAACACAGTGTTCCTGATGACGCTTTAATGATGCAGTTGTTCCCTTACTCGTTGCAAGAAAGGGCACGTACATGGTTTCTTGGTTTACCGGCTGGATCTATTACTTCATGGAATGTGTTAGCAACTCAGTTTATTTTCCAATTCAATCCACCCATAATGAATGCTAGACTGCGGAATGATATCACAGCATACCATAATTAGATGATGAGAACTTGCACGCTACGTGGGAACGTTATAAAACTCTGGTGCTCTTGTTGATGCTCTTGTGCATATTCTCAGCTATGGAAAATTCATCAAAGAGATATTATTAAAGAAGAAGAAGCTATCCGATATTGAGACGATTGCGCTCACAGAAGGGTGTAGCACTGTACTGACAAATAAACTGCCACAAAAAATGAAAGATCCTGGCAGTTTCACAATTACATGCTCCATTGAAAACCATTATTTAGGTAAAGCTCTATGTGACCTAGGAGCTAGAATTAACCTTACTCCATTGTCAACTTTCAGGAAATTAGGAATTGGTCATATGAAACCCACTGCAGTGATACTACAACTTGCAGACAGGTCTTTGGCACAACCTGAAGGACAGATTAAAGATGTTCTCGTCCATGTCGATAAGTTTGTGTTCCCCGTCGGTTTCATCATACTTGATTGTGAAGCCGATAAGGAGGTGCCCATTATTTTGGGACATCCATTTCTTGTCACGGTACGCACATTCATAGATGTTTTCAAGGGTGAGTTGATCATGCGTCATGACGATGAACATGTAACCTTCAGTGTTTTTGAAGCATCTCCATCACGAAGTAAGGAACAATGTCATCACATTGATGTTCTAGACAAATTAATTGTAGAGGAATTTAGAGTGTCTTTATTTGGCTGTAAAAGATTTTACAGAAATGCTTTTCAGCCTTTTCCAATGTTCTGTTGGCTGAAAATAGATTCCCCATGTAAAAGCTATTACAAAACACAGGAAAACATACCTCTTTTTACGGAAAATGCCTTACTATTTTTTTTCGTAAGACATTTTCAGATCTATCTTGAGTCTTCACATCCCAACATTTCCAGTCTTCACATCCCTCTCATTCCCCTCTCGTTACAGACTCAGTCCATCACTCGTACTGTTTTCATCTGCTTCAAGGATAAGTTGTGGGTTTTTGTTATGTGTTTCACTTTGATCTAGCATTTTCAAGTCCATTGATGATGTCTGCAATTGCCATGTCGATGGGAACGGCTTGATCTATAAGAGCTCGAGTTGTCCTTCTAGGTGGCTCTCCCAATTTTTCTTTGCCTTTATGCGAGCATGTTATAGGGTGAGGGATGCCATTTTGCTGCAAAAAAATTTGAAATCCTGCACCTAGAACCGTGGGAATTTTAAAACCCAAGTTGGGATCCCGAGCATTACTTATAATTGCCTTGATATTAAGATTAGAATTTTCATCCATTACCACTACAGAGTGGTTTTCGGGTCAAGCCCTTTTGCTGCAGTAGCATTTCCTTTTTATTTCCTCCTTGCTCCAACTTTGAATCCCACTCCATGCCGCATGACTTTGCCCATACCTTCCTTTTTCAAAACCAAACCTCCACTTTTAGATGCTGCCAATTTTTGTCTTTGATTATTATTCTTTGGGCTCACTCATTCTCCTTTGTTTATATTCATGGAGACATCCTTTTGTGAATTCAAACTTGCATTTCCAATTTGTTCTACACCACTTGTCTGTTTTGGCAAGATTCCTTTGAACCCATTCATTGTTTGCTTGTCAAGTTGGTGAGAATTGTCTTCTTGCTCCTAAAAATTCTCATTGTTGTCCCCCACTTTGGAAAGTAGATTGAAGTGTGAACCCTCCCACTTCTTTCCATCTTGGATTTAGATCCAAGTGATTGGTGTATGATTGGAAGTAGAAAGATTCATAATGTTTTTAGTGATTGGTGTATAGTATTAAATGCATATGTTATGTATTCTGGTCTGCATATATGATGAAAGCATGCTACGTTCAAAACATGGAATTAGATGATTCGAACTGCTATAAATTGGAATAGTTTGTCTTTTCATGTTTGGTGCCTTTGAAGGCAACCGTAACAAATTTTGAGGCTTGGATTCCCATTCTATTTAATGAAGTTCTATGCAAAATTTAGACAATGTTACCACTGATTGATTGTCTTTGCTTCAGCAGCATCTGTTCTTTAATTATGTTCTTTTTTTTTTCTATGACCAGTTTAGTTATATTCTTAATTTGTTATGAAGTTGCATCTCTTTCACTAGTTTAAGGTAAAAAGCCTGTATAAAAATTAGCCTAAGGAGATATCCTTTATTATTTTTCCCTTGTTTCTTTAATATTGTTCTCCAAGTGCCGTAAAGTTTCTATAATTTTCAAAAGAATGGTTGTTGTCCTCTGTTCAAAGTTCAGTTAGATTACCCTGTGGTATCCTAGGTAAAGAAATAACCTTCGGCATAGATCTAAACTATCAAATTGATATTAAGATACCAATAGGGATAGTAATGCATAATTGGCTCCACTTAGAATCCCAACCTACTAACTTATGCTGTAGATTTACATGGTAAAGTACAAAATCATCATAAGGTTATATGATCCATGCACCCTGGAGCTATATTTTTCTTCTTTATTCCTTGCTTGCTTGGCTCTACAATTTATGTATAATGTTTTTGTAATGATTTTTCTGTCTCTTATATGATCAGGGCTTGTGCTTGGGGGCAATGATTGTCATTGGAGATGGAATGTTTGGCATTTATCACAATTCGTGGATCTTTAAAATGTATAACAAAATGAATGGAAAATTACTTTAACCCATATGATGGAATGTTAAATTCTATATATATCTTTAAAATGCTATAGTTTAAAGCATATATGATGGAATGTTATGCATATATGTTGTGTATTCTGGTCTGCATATATGATTGGTGTGTATATTGTTTGGTTTTTTATTTTTATTTTGTTTGGATATAAATAGAGTATCCTAGTAATATCCGAGTTTATGGTTAAGTTGTTAATTTTGTTGCATAATTCTCATTTTTATTTTTTGTAATAATTGACAATGACAATTATTAATGTAGAATGGGTAAGGGTAACAAAGAAGGGACAACCAAGCAATTCAGGTGGACAAAATCGATGGAACATCTTTTTTTCGAAATTCTAGCAGAGGAGGCTGAAAAAAGAAATAAGCCTTCTAACACTTTCAAATTAGTTGCTATTAATAGAGTTGCCGCAGTTATTTCTGAAAGATTCCAAGTTAAATGTGATTCTAAGCATGTGGAAAATCATTTGAGGACTGTAAAAAATTAATGGCAAATTATATGCAGAATTCGGGTCGAAAGTGGTTTTGGATGGGATGATAACATGAAAATGATCATATGTGATAGATAGACATATGATGCGACAGTGACGGTAATATATTTATATATATGTTAAATATATTTCAACATTATATTCTTCATTTGTTATTCTAATTGTGTATAATATCCAACAGGCACACAAGAAGTATGAACAATTTTTGAACAAAAGCATTGATCATTATGATGAAATGGCTTTGGTTGTTGGAAAAGATATGGCAACAAGGAGTTTTGCTAGAACATTTACTGACATAGACTTTGATGATGGTCACCAAAATTCAGTGTCTGTAGACTACGACAATGTGGAGGTTGAGATAAGAACAAATGTATCTTCATCTGACACATCTAAACGTAAAAGAAAAATTGTTTAAGAAAGTGTCGTTGATGAAGAAATTCAATTTGTGGGTGAACAACTTAGAAAGATTGCAAATGCATTGGAACAATTTACTGCAGATAAGACACCACATCTTTACAAAGAAGTGATGTCGATGTAGGCGGAAGGATTTGATGATGACTTCCTTTGTAGTGTGTTTGATTATCTTATGAATCATGAATCTGAGACCAAAGCTTTCTTAGTCAAAAGTATGAAGCATAGAAAAATTTGGCTTCAAAATTTTTCTGAAGGTTGAAGATATATATGCTTTAATGTTCTGTAGTACTAATTATATGGTGTAGTACTAGTTATGCACTTTGACAATATTTTAGTTATAATGTTGTGTACTACTAATTATGTACTTGGATAATATTATTTGTAGTTATCATGTGGTGTACTACTAATTTGTAATATTAACTGTGGTTTGGAAGCTAATTTATTATTATTCAATCTTTGTTTTTTATAACACAATTAAGAATCATCTATTTGCTTTGGTTATTTTTAATTTATGATTATTAATATATTTAATTTCATTTATTTATTTGTAAATAAATTATTGTAATATATGTAAAAACATTGTAAAATATAAATGTAATAGATATAAAATAAACTCAATTAAACAATGAAAAAATAAGAAATTTTCAAATGTATGATTGTTTCATTTAAAACAGTTTTCCTAAAATATTTTCAGGAAATCTGTCAAACAACAGAAAATATTTTACACATATTCATCCAAACACTAGAAAATATTAACTTTTCCACAAAAGGAATTCATTTTCCAGAAATCATTTTCCAGAAAACATTTTCAGTCAAACAAACAGAGTCTTAATGAACGAAGTTCAGCAGTACCAGAGGAATATGCAGTGACATCAAAAGATAATGCCCTACCTGAATGTGACCTCAAAGTTGAGGCTAATGTCTGTGAGCTTAGATATGGCTGGCAAATTGGAGTCTTTGGATCTGAATAATAGGACGATCCCTGTTTTTAAACCATCGATTGAAGAAGCTCCGATTCTGGAGTTAAAGCCATTGCCAACACATCTGAAATATGTTTTTCTAGGTGACAATGATACATTGCCAGTAATTGTCAGCGCAAGTCTCAACACAAGCCAAGAAGAAAAATTAATAGGAATATTGAAGCAGCACAAAAGAGCCATCGCCTGGAGCGTAGCAAACATCAGAGGCATTAGTCCCTCTTTCTGCATGCATAAAATTAGGCTAAAAGATGAAGGAAAACAGTCAATTGAGGAATAACGAAGATTAAATGAGAAAATGAAGGAAGTAGTGAAGAAAGAGATCATCAAATGGCTGGACGCAGGCATAATCTACCCAATTTCAGATAGTACATGGGTGAGCCCAGTCCACTGTGTGCTTAAGAAGAGCGGTGTCACGGTGGCAAGCAACGATAAAAATGAGCTAATCCCTACTCGCATTGCTACAGGTTGGTGAGTGTGTATGGATTATCATCGTCTAAATGCAGCCACAAAGAAGGATCACTTCCCACTCCTATTCATTGATCAAATGTTGGATAGGCTAGCTAGTAAGGCCTATTACTGTTTTCTTGGTGGATACTCTGGGTACAAACGAGATAGCAATCGCACCGGAGGATCAAGCAAAAACAACTTTTACTTGCCCATATGGAACCTTTGCTTTCTGATGAATGTCATTTGGTTTGTGCAATGCACTAGCTACATTCTAGAGGTGCATGATGGCCTTTTTCTTTGATATGATCGAGGACTCGTTAGACGTATTTATGGACGATTTCTGTCTCTGGGCATAATTTTGATAAATGCACTAACAATTTAGCAAAAGTGTTGAAACGATGCGAGGACACCAACTTGGTACTAAACTGGGAAAAATGTCACTTTATGGTAACTGAAGGCATTGTTCTTGGCCATCGTATATCTTATCAGGGCATTGAAGTTTATAAAGCGAAGGTGGAGATCATTGAAAAGCTACCACCACCTACTAATGTAAAAGGAATAAGGAGTTTTCTCGACCATGCTAGATTTTATAGAAGATTCATCTGAGACTTCTCAAAAATAGCAAAACCACTCTGCTTCTTGTTGGAGCAAAAAAAAAAATTCGATGATTCTTATCTGGAAGCATTATTGGTCGCAATCATTCGAGGTGATATGTGATGTGAGCGACTTTGCTATGGGTACTATACTTGGACAACGAAAGGATAAGGTATTTCATTCAATCTATTATGCTAGTAAGACTCTAACTGAAGCGCAGGTGAATTACACAACCACTAAGAAAGAGTTGCTGGCAATAGTTTTTGTATTTCACAAGTTCCGTTCATATCTTGTCGGAGCAAAAATTACAGTGTATACTGATCATTCTATGTTGAGATACCTTTTTGCCAAGAAAGATGCAAAACCTAGGCTGATTAGATGGATCGTATTACTACAAGAGTTTGATGTTGAGATTAAAGACAAAAGGATTGAGAATCAAGTAACAGACCACCTATCTCATTTGGAATCTAGAAGCGAGGATGAAAATAAGTCACAAATTGTCGACGCTTTTCTAGATGAGATGTTATTTTTTATCAACGCATCTTCATGGTATGCAGATGTCGTCAATTATTTAGTCTGTGGAAAACTACCATTGCCGTTGCTGCATTCTTGAAGAAGAAATGCTATCTATCCTGAAGCATTGCCACGATACTCCTTATGGAGGCCATTTTGGTGGCGTTAGGACTCTGCAAAGGTTCTACAGTTAGGATTTTATTGGCCTACATTGTTTTGAGATGTCCACAATTTTGCTCAACAGTGTGATAAATGTCAGCGCACCGGTTCCATATCTTGACATAACGAGATGATTCAACAACCTATCATGGAGGTTGAACTCTTTTATGTTTGGTGTATAGAATTCATGGGACCATTTCCAAATTCCTTTGGAAATGTGTATATTTTGGTCGCTGTTGACTATGTATCCAAGTGGATCGAAGCAATCATTGTTCCAAAGGATGATGCTCGAACGGTGTTAAAGTTCTTTCACACATATATCCTTACACGATTCGGAACACCACAAGCACTAATAAGCGACCAAGGCACTCACTTCTATTGCAATCAAGTGGCGATAGCTTTGAAACGTTACGATGTGAAGCATCACATGGAAACCACATATCATCCACAAACAAATGGACAAATGAAAGTATCCAATTGGCAAATCAATGGTATTCTTGAGAAGGTGGTTAACCCATCTAGAAGAGATTGGTCTTCGCAATTAAATGATGCGTTGTGGGCGCTTCGCACTGCATGCAAAACACTGTTAGGTAGTTGTCATATCAGCTGGTGTTTGGAAAATCCTATCACTTGCCTATTGAACTTGAACATAAGGCCATGTGGGTAATCAAGCAAGTGAATATGGACTATGATGTTGCAGGAAAGAAAAAATTGTTGGACATTTCAGAACTGGAAGAAATTCGACGCAATGCTTATGAAAATGCTGCCATTTACAAGGAGAAAACTAAGAGATGGCATGGCAACATCATTTTGCAACTATAATTTTCTCCTAGTTAGTTAGTGTTTTTATTTAACTCATGTTTAAAATTGCATCCAAGAAAATTGCGCTCAAGATGGTTAGATCCTTTTGAAGTTGTCGAAGCATTTCCACATGGTACGGTGACAATCAAAGATTTGAACGATGGGCACCAATTCAAAGTGAATGACAATGATTAAAGCACTACCTAAGCTGAGACATCAACGAACAAAATGAGACCATTAACCTGGTCCCATTTTCTTAGGTTGTCATTGCAAATTTTTCTGTTTATTTTTGTCTTTTATTTTTCTTTAGTTTTTGTAGGAATAAAAGATCTCCTTTTTCTCGACGCACACAAAAGAACAATTTGTCGACGCATCCAATTGCTAACTCATCAAAGCCTTTCGGGAAAGAATCGCACCGATTAATTCACCTCTTTCCCCAACCGTTAGATCGATCCCCAAAAGTATGATCTGTGTCTTGACATTTATTGGCTACAAGCGCAATATACTCTCACGGAAGCAGCAATCATCACATCTTTTCACCTCCATCTTCTATAAAATACCTTATTTGTGTCGACTCTATTTTCACAACCACAACCACTATTGTTATTGTAATATTCCTTTCCTTCAACCTTCAGTTTTTTTTGTACAATATTCTCACTTCCTTTTTCTCAAATAGATATGGCAAGAACTCATGGTGCTAAAACCCCATCCAAACCAACTGTTGAATCATTGGCAGCAATGGTCTAAAACACCAACCATCTACCACCCAAGGAACTTGTCCTATTCTTAACGAAGGCGGTGAAGGATCGTTACCATGAGGTGATGTTAAAAACAAACTGCCATCCCGAACAGGGATTTCAGTTGTCCCTACAATTGACATTGGGGAAGCAAGTCCCTAGAATAATTTCACATTTGGGCAGGGAAAGTTCTGTGACCATCTAGTATGGTACTCTCCATCAATGGTGAGAGAGTTTTATGCTAACTTGGTGGATCTAGAGTAGGAGTTCATATTCGTTCGTGAAGGTTGGGTTCCATGGAGCGCTGACCACATCAATGCCCTTTTTTACATTGTCGAAAGAGAAGACAAGCATGTCAAATTCTTGGAAGACTTGATAGAGGAAGGTGCCGACCTATTGCTGCATGATCTATGCATCGACGGTGCTGATTGGACTGGTAACAATCGAAACAATTATACTATGCACCACCGTTACCTCACCGTCTAGAGTAAGGTGTGGTTTCACTTCATCAACTGTCGTCTCCTGCCATCTACCCATAGTACTACTGCTATGCTGGATAGAATGTGCTTGTTACATTCTATACTCAAAGGCCGACGAATTGATGTTGGGGCACTCCTTCACCAGGAAATCGCTGAATCTACCACCAAACAAATAGGTAACTTGCCTTTCCCTTCTCTGATCATGACGTTGTGTAAATAGAGGGGCATTGTGCCTCACGAAAGGGAAGAGAGTTTGGAAAACAAAGGCTCGATAAATGATGTTTCAATGGAATGAATGACAAGGGGGCAAGAAACCCCTATTGTGAAGGAGGTACCACTAAAGAAGGAAAAAAGAAAAGAGAAAATGGACACCCATACCCATGCGCTCACAAATCCTCAGATTTGGAGGAAGCTTACTGAGGTTGAAAAGATTATTGATTGAATGAGCATCCAACAAATAAAAATTGTCAGTGCAATAGACGAAATGGAGTATAGGTAGAACCTATTCTATGCTTATAGAAAGGCATGGAATACTGTCATTGTCAATGCATTAAGCAGTTTGAGCAGAAATCCCATGCCAAAATTTCCTGTCTTCCCTCCTATTATTAGGACTGCTACTCCTTCAACTAAACAACCTGCTTTAGAAGGAAGAACTTAGTCCATCAAATCCCTGAATAGAATCCACATCTCTGATGACGAGGGTCAAGAGGTGTACTCCAAGGATATGGAAGATTACTTCTAAAACATTGCCAGCCTCTTTGAGGATGAATTTTCAAACAATTTGGGGGCCAATATGGCGGAAAGAGATGATACGGCTACAAAGGAGCACACAACAATTATCTCTGAGGGTGTTGAAGAAGAAGCAAAAAGATAAGAAGAAGAAAGACAAAAGAAGGAAAAAGAAAAAGAAGAAGAAGTTGTTCCGACAATTTTATCGGAGAAATTTGTCGATGCACCTTCTAGTGTGAGTGCATTTGTTGAACACCTGGCAGCATTTGGGAAGAGCTGGGCTAAGGCAGTCACATCCATCAATGAGGATTCTAATCCTCTGGCTATTGTGCCATATGAGGGACCACTTGCTGAGATCCATCCATCAGATGTGACTATCGATGAAGCGACATTCAACCAGCATCTTCATGAAACCACTCATGCTCCTATTGAGGCTTACTGTAAGGTAAAAATCAACTTGCTTGTCCAAGATTTCAATGAGGTCCACAACCAACTAGACGCATCAAAAGAAAATCAATAGGAATTTTCTTTGGCCTAATAGTCACAATGTAGTGAAAATCATCATTGGTGGAAAACTCTCATTGATCAGCTTAACCCAAGGGAGCTCTACGAACGAGTAGAATGATTCACAGATTTTATCATCTTGTTCTCTGTCACGAGGGAGATGATAAGTGGGAATACTTCCTCAATGCTTGCTCCAATGGATAAGGATGTACCTTCTGCCTTTCCTCCTGAATATAGCCTTAATCGGCAATAGTTTTGTACCTCAAAGTCCATGATGTTAAATTTTTTTTTATTGTTTTATTTTGTATGTTTGTTTGGCTTATCAAACTGGGGAGTCCTCAAGGCATAAATGAACATGTTCATGCAGGCAACAAACATAGGGTATATGGTCTTCATTGTAGCATTCCTAAGGCATGATCCATTGAAGGAAAGGCAGAAGGTACATCCTTATCCATTGGAGCATGCATTAAGGAAATATCTACAATCTTCTTGTCCCTCGTGATAGTGAGAAAATCAATAACTCTATGAAACGTTCTACTCATTCGTAGAGCTCTCTCGCGTTAAGCTGGTCAATGGGAGTTTTCCACCAATGATGACTTTCTTTTCATGTGACAGTTAGGCCAAAGAAATCGCCAATTATTTTTCTTTTGATCGATCTGGTAGGTCGTGGACCTCATTGAAATCTTGGGAAAGCAAGTTGATTCTCACTATACGGTAAGCCTCAATAGAATCATTAGTGGTTTCATTAAGAGGTTAGTTTGGGTTCAAAAATCGTTTAGTGACAGATTCAACAAAAGGATGACCAAACTAATAAGACTTACAAAATGGTGAGAAAATAATAAAAAGAATCTCACCACCACATAAAGTGGAGAGCTTAGAGATTTTCTTATAAACTCTTGTATGACGTTTTGGAAATGAGATTAGCCAATCATCCTCATTTTCAACTATCTTAATATTAGTTTTTTGTTTTCCCCTAGTTTTGTTACTTGAGCTTGCCATAACAAAAAAGATGAAAGGACAAAAAAAACAAGCAAGAATGATAATTATTTTGCATAAAAATTGTATTTATAGCTAGGTTAATTAAGCTTAGGTCGCAAGACTTAAAGAAAACAAGGGATTTTTGCAAAATTCAATTTATTTTATAAGATATAGGACTTGAACGAGAATCCTCGATTACTTCCATGCTGTATCATTGATCAATTAGCCATTACGCCATCTTCATATGTTTTATATAAGCTTATATTTCTGTTTGGCTAAATTTTTTGATGTTAAAAACAACAATCTTATTGCTCCAACCAATAAACACAAAGAAAAATAGGAAATAAAGTAATTATCAAAACAAATCGGCACTCTTTATCTTTCCTCATGGATTATGGTTTTTGCACTAGGAAAATCCTGAACTAGATATCCCTTTTCACGTGCAATTGTTTAATTTTAGGTGTTCAACTTTCATTTAACTACTTGTTCATACTACAATTTGCAGTAACGCTAAGAGTCGAATTCTTAAAACTTAGAACAATTTGATTTTCCTCATCTATTCTTCTCTATATAGCTCTAAAGAAGACATTGTGATATTTCATGCATTGTAAAATAAAATCAAGTAGAGAAGTAATAATTCGAGTCATTTCAGATGCTATTGATATCCATTTTTTCCTTATATGCTTTTGGAGCATACTTTTCATGATTTATTTAGAAGTCTTTCCTTTTTTTTAACATTCTATTATTTATTCTAGAGTGAAATTTTATTTTTTCAGAAAAATCATATCGATTTTTTGTATTTAAAGAATAACAACATCTAGTTCTACTTCCAACTTTTGACCTATATATATCAATTCCATCACTGTAGAATTTCATTCCAAACCATCAAAAAGGCTGGTAAAGCATTCATTTTTATCTTTCTTGCTTGTTTCTTTTTGTCCTTTCATCGTTTTTGCATAGGTAACCGCAAGCAAGAAAACAAGGGGAAAAGAAAAAATTGAGATTAAGATAATTAAAAATGAGGATGATTTGGCTCATATTAGTTTCAAAACAACGTACAGGAATTTATAAGAAAATCTCTAAGCTTTTTATTTTATGTTGTGGTGACATTCTCTTTATTATTTTCTCAACTCATTGTAAGCCTTATTCATTATCTCATCCTTCTATTGAATCTATCGCTAAATGACTTTTGAACCCGAACAAACCTCTTAATGAAACCATTCATGATCCCGTTGAGGCTTACCGTAAGGTAAAAATCAAATTTCTTGTCCAATATTTCAATGAGGTCCACAACCAACTAGATGCATCAAAAGAAAATCAATGGGCAATTTCTTTGGCCTAACAGTCACAAGGAAGAGAAAATCATCATTGGTTACAAACTCCCATTGATCAGGTTATCCCAAGAAGCTCTACGAACGAGAAGAATGATTCATAGATTTTATCATCTAGCACTCAATCGCGAGGGACAAGGAGAGTGATAATACTTCCTCAATGCATGCTACAATGGATAATTATGTCCGTTATGCGTTTCCTCCTAGATATGGCCTTAGTCAGCAATAGTTTTATACCTCAAATTCCATGATGTTAAATTTTATTTTTATTGTTTGTTTGGCTAGTCAATTTCGGGAGTCCTCAAGGCATACATGAACAAGTTCATGTAGCAAACAAACATATGGTATATGGTCTCTATTGTAGCATTCCCAAGCCTTGATCCATTGAAGGAAAGGCCTTATCTAAGAGGAAAGGGGCATCCTTATCCATTAGAGCATGCATTGAGGAAATATTTGCAATCTTCTTGTCCCTCGCGACAGAGAGAAAATTGATAAACTCTATGAAATGTTCTACTTGTTCGTAGAGCTCCCTCGAGTTAAGCTGATCAATAGGAGTTTTCCACCAATGATGAGTTTCATTTCCATGTGACTGTTGCGCCAAAGAAATCACCCTTTGTTTTTCTTTTGATCGATCTGGTAGGTTGTGGACCTCAATGACATCTTGGACAAGCAAATTGATTCGTATCGTACGGTAAGCCTCAATAAGAGCATGTGTGGTTTCATTAAAAGGTTGGTTTGGGTTCAAAAATCATTTAGTGACAGATTCAACAGAAGGATGACCAAACAAATAAGGCTGACAAGATGGTGAGATAGTAATAAATAGAATCTCACCACCACATAAAGTGGAGAGCTTAGAGATTTTCTTATAAATTCTTGTACGACGTGTTGAAAATGAGATGAGCCAATCATACTAATTTTCAATTATCTTAATCTTAGTTTTTTTCCCCTAGTTTTCTTACTTGAGTTTCCACAACAAAAAAGATGAGTGGAAAAAAAGAAACATGGAAGAAGGATAATTATTTTGCATAAAAATTGTAGTTAAAGCTAGGTTAATTATACTTGGGTCGCAAAACATAAACAAAACAAGGGAATTTTGCAACATTTATTTTTTTGTGGAAGATGGGACTTGAACTTGAAACATCCATTACTTTCATGCTCTATCATTAATCAATTAACCATTGGGCATCATCAAATTTTTTTTATAATTTTTTATTTCTATAGGTCTAAATTTTGGGATGTTAAAAACATCAGTCTTATTCCTGCAACCAATAAACACAAAGAAAAACAAGCAATAAACTAATTATCAAAAGAAATCGACAATCTTTACCTTTCCTCATGGATTATGGTTTCTGCAGTAGGAAAATCCTGAACTAGATAGCCCTTTTCACATGCACTAAGAAAATTCACAGTAACGCTAAGAGTTGAATTCTTCAAATTTAGAATAATTTGATTTTCTTTATCTACTCTTCTCTATATAACTCTGAAGAAGACATTGTGATATTTCTTGCATTTTAAAATAAAATCAAATAGAGAAGCAAAATTCGGGTCAGATGCTATTGACAGAATTATCATACTTTGAATGGTAGTATAGCGTAACATGTTCTAAAATTTTCCATAATCTATAATCCAATAAATTTGATATCCATTTTTTTCCTTATATGCTTGTGGAGCATTCTTTTCTTGATTTCTTTAGAAGACTTTGCTTTTTCTAACATTCTATTAGTTATTCTAGAGTGAAATTTTGATTTTTCATAATAACGATAGTGAATTTTGGTAATTTTACAGAATAACGACATCTTGTTTTTCTTCTAACTTTTGGTCTATATATATGAATTCCACTAAAGAAGAACTTCATTCCAAACCATCATAAAGGCTTGTAAAGCATTAATTTTTATCTTTCTTGCTTGTTTTTTTTTTGTCCTTTCATCTTTTTTGCAGTGGCAAGCTCAAGCAAGAAAACTTGGGGAAAACAAAAAATTGAGATTAAGATAATTAAAAATAAGGATGATTTGCTCATCTCAATTTCAAAACTTTGAACAGGAATTTATAAGAAAATCTTTGAGCTCTCCAGTTTATGCTGTGCTGACATTCTCTTTTTTATTTTCTCACCACCTTGTAAGCGTTATTCATTTGGTCATCCTTCTCTTGAATCTATCACTAAATGACTTTTGAATCCAAACCAACCTCTTAATGAAACAAATAATGCTCCCGTTGAGGCTTACCGTAAGGTAAAAATCAACTTGCTTGTCCAAGATTTCAATGAGGTCAACGACCAACTAGATGCATCAAAAGAAAATTAATAGTGACAAGGAAGGGAAAATCATCATTGGTAGAAAACTCCCGTTGATCAACTTAACCCAAGGGAGCTCTACAAACAAGAAGCACAATTCACAAATTTTATCATCTTGCTCTCTGTCACAATTCAGGTCACAATTCAGGTCATTTCAGATGCTATTGACAACATTCTATTAGTTATTCTAAAGTGAAATTTTAATTTTTTGGAATAACGATACCGATTTTTTGTAATATTACATAATAACGACATCTAGTTTCACTTCTAACTTTTGGCCCATAAATATGAATTCTATCAAAGAAGAACTTCATTCTAATCTTGTAAAGCATTCATTTTTATCTTTCTTGCTTGTTTATTTTTGTCCTTTCATCTTTTTGTAGTGGCAAGCTCAAGGAGGAAAACTAGGGAAAACAAAAAAATTTAGATTAAGATAATTAAAAATGAGGATGATTCGCTCATCTTAATTTCAAAACTTCTTACATGAATTTATAAGAAAATCTCTGAGCTCTCCACTTTATGTTGTGGTGACATTCTCTTTATTATTTTCTCACCACCTTGTAATCCTTATTCATTTGGTCATCCTTATGTTGAATCTGTAGCTAATTTACTTTTGAACCCAAACCAAGCTCCTAATGAAACCACTCATTCTCCTATAGAGGCTTAACGTAAGGAAAAATGAACTTGCTTGTCCAAGATTTCAATGAGGTCCACGACCAACTAGATGCATGAAAATAAAATTAATGGGAAATTTCTTCGACCTAACAGTCACATGGAAGAGAAAATCATCATTGGTGGACTACTCCCATTAATCAGCTTAACCCAAAGGAGCTCTACGAATGAGAAGAATGCTTCACAGATTTTATCATCTGGCTCTCTGTCGCGAGGGACAAGAAGCATGGAAATACATCCTCAATGCATGCTCCTATGGATAATTATGTCCCTTATGCCTTTCCTCCTAGATATGGCCTTAGTCAGCAATAGTTTGTACCTCAAAGTCCATGATGTTAAATTTTATTTTTATTGTTTTATTTTCTATGTTTGTTTGGCTAGTCAATCTCGAGAGTCCTCAAGGCATACATGAACATTTTCATGTAGCAAACAAACATATGGTATCTGGTCTCTATTATAGCATTCCAAAGCCTCGATCCATTGAATGAAAGGTTATATCTAAGAGGCAAGGCAGAAGGGACATCCTTATCCATTAGAGCACGCATTGAGGAAATATCTGCAATCTTCTTGTCCCTCGTGACAAAGACAAAATTGATAAACTCTGCGAAATGTTCTACTAATTCGTAAAGCTCCCTCAGGTTAAGTTGATCAATGGGAGTTTTCCACTAATGATGAGTTTCATTTCTAGGTGACTTTTGGGACAAAGAAATCACCCTTTATTTTTCTTTTGATGGACCTGGTAGGTCGTGGACCTTATTGAATTCTTGGATAAGCAAGTTGATTCTTATCGTGCGGTAAACCTCGATAAGAGCATGAGTGGTTGATGCAGTCGAAACTAACTAAAAATATAATTAAGGCAAGCGCACCTATCAATTAATAGTATAGTTACGATGAGCACAAATATCATTCCCACGTGAACTAAAAGTACTAGTAATAGTTGTTTTCCTATTATTTAACCAATCGAATAAAGTGATTGTTTAAAACTAAATTTAACTAAATTAATAAACTAAAAGTGCGACAAAGAATAAATCAAGAGATAACAAATGTTTTAATACCAAGAAGCGAGACAATACCCAGGGAAGAATCCACCTAGATTTCATCTACCATTATTATTCTGAATTAAGCAATTTATTCACTTAGTATTTTGATCCGTAGAAATCCCTAAATTATGCTAATACCTCTATTAAAGCATAAAAGCAATTGACTCTAGTTTGATTAATTGAAATTTCTTTCTAATTAAAACTCCTATTGTCTTATTAATTCGATCTATAGATTCCCCTATTAGATTTGACTCTAAATCGGTAGATTTATGTCGTCCTATTTATAGGATTGCATGAAACTCCACTCAATTATGCTATATTTACTCTTTAACTAGGGTCTATTCCTCCTCTAATTTAAGCACATCTAATAAGAATTAATATCACGAAAATACTAAATCAAGAATTAAGCTCACACGATTGAGAACATAATATAAGTATTTATTGCATAAAATTAGAAATCAAATGACAGAATTCATCATAGAGTTCATCTCCCCTAAGTATTTAAGAAATTAGTTCATGCTAACGAATAAAAACATCTCAAAGACAGTATAACCACAAGATGAAGAAAAACTCATAGCAATCTTCGAGGAAATCTACTTCAAAGACGACTTCTATGGTGTTTCTTCTGTTGTTTCCTTGAATAATCTCTAACGAGTAGGGTTTGGGGAATGGAGGATTTTACAGAAAATTGAAAGTGCCTAGTTCATATCACTTTATCCCCTATTTATAATACATGAAAATCTCTAGTTCGATCCAAATTAAATTCTAAAAAGATAATTAGAATTAAATCTAAACAATAATTCCTTAATTGGATCCAAATTAAACTCTAAATTATAAAGCCTAAAAGATAAATTAAAATTAAATATAAACAATATAATAATAATAATCCTAAATATTAATCCTAAAAATAAAGTTTAAAATTAAATAAAGCCTTATGTCCAATAAATCTCTTCCTAACTCTTTCACATTCACACTTTTTACCCCAAATTGTCCTTTTTGTCTTCGATTTAGTCCATGGCAATATGTCTAGCCCGTGTGGCTCCTAAAATATGCTCTTTTGTTCGATTTTCGCTCCTTTCTGTCCCAAATGCTTTCCTAAGTATAGAAACATGAATTTAAAAGATTATGAACATAAAATTTATTATTTTAAATCCAATCATCCAAAATTACATTACGAATGAGGCTAAAACATGTTACTTTTGGCACTTATCAAATATCTCCACACTTAAGAATTTGCTTGTCCTCAAGCAAAATTTTCAACCCATATTCAAGTTAATTTTCTTAATTCTTCATTTTCATCAATAATATTTCAGGATAAATTGCAAACAATAATGCATTGGAAATTTATCTAAATAATTACCTTAAATTCAAAATCAACAAGAATTGACATCCTCACTAAAGATTCACTCAAAGCACTCAAAAGTGTTTAAGGTTCATTAAATAAGCACTCAATAGTTAAACACAAAATGTTATTACCATAGGCTTGTTTGAAAATCAAATCTCCAGCACTATAAAATGACATGACACACCAATCAAGAGGTTTTTACAAGGTTATCATAGGGCTAAGGTTAAGGGTATGGAAAAGGCTAGAAGAATTGGTTAAAATCGAGATCAAGTTGATAAGTTACCAAACTAGATGGAAACAACTAGTTGCTGAATTGAAAGAAAGTAAATCAACATGAATAATAAAGAATAAATATGAGCTTTTCAACAATATATGGAACTAATGATTCTAACTCAAACACACTTTTGTCCTTTTCTTTTTCTTTTTTTTTTCAATTTTTCTTTCCGACTTTTTTTCTTTTTTTTTAACAATAAAATTCAACAATTCAAATAGTGGAACATAGTTAGGCAACTTAACCAAATCAAATCTCGACAAAAAGGGAGTCAATAAAGGGGTAAATATACCATGTATATATGGATCATTGGTTAATATTATGGGTTTAATGAATAAAATATTGTTAGGCTTAATGAGGTTCACTAGGGTTTAATTTATTAGGTAAGCTTTTTAAAGGTAAAGGGGGTTAAATCCTAAGTGCCTCTATCATCTCAGAATATCAAATCAATAATTTGGTCTCAACATCCGTAATCAAAGCAAGTTCTAGAATAACAAATGAAGTTGACATTCACACAACCAAAAATAAAATGAGCACGGAAGCTCATAAAAATTATGATTTTGATGTCAAACGTGCAATTTATTTGAAGATAATAATTCAATTCAGGGAGACCACCTAAAATATTTAATTCTGAAGACAACTTATTATGCTTGACTCTCTAATATCTTAAAGATTAAATCACCCAATACATAAAAGATTCACAAATAAATCTCAAAACAAAATCAATGAAAATTTCAAATAGCAAAGATTCACTCTAATGGGGTATGAGAAAATTACTTAAACACAATAAATAATTCAGAGATTTTATCACAATTATACACAATCAACCCCCCACACTTAAGATGTACATTGTCCTCAATGTACAAATAGATATAAGCACAATAAGCACAATATCATAAGGAGGAAAAGAACTAAACTTCCTTGAATTAGGATGATTTCATCGGAATTGGAAGAATTTGAGAATGTAGCGAGTCTAAAGGAAGTGTAATTTTTCAAGTAAACTAATAAGAAAATAGACAAAGACAAGTAAGAGCGGGAGATAACAAAAAAAACCATAAAAATAAAAATAGTACATAATAAAATAAAAATAAAAAATAAAAAAAACAAAACAAAACTAAAACTAAAAATAAAAATAAAAAATAAAAAACTAATCTAAAACTAAAAATAAAAAAATAAAAAAAACAATATTAAATAAAAATAAAAATAAAAATAAAAATGAAAATGAAAATGAAAATGAAAATGAAAAATGAAAAATGAAAAATGAAAAATGAAAAATGAAAAATGAAAAATGAAAATGAAAAGGAAAATGAAAATGAAAAAGAGAAAGAAAATAAATGTACTAATTTTTTTTAATTTTTCACTTCATTTCAACATTTTTTTTTTTTTTTTTATTTTTTTACAAAAATAACATGAAAGTAAAATAAATAAATAAAAATATAAAAACTCAAGTTGCCTCCCGAGTAACGCTTATTTAGAGTCTAAGCTGAACTTACCTATTTAAGCTCATAGTTATGGCGGATCTTGAAACTGAAATTCCTCTCTCTCGTTATCAATATTACCAACACAATAAAATTTAAGACGTTAATTGTTTACCTTGAATGTGTCGTAATCAGGATGTGTTACCTCAATTATACCGTAAGGAAAAATGGTTTTTACCACAAAAGGATCAGACTCTCTTGACCTGAATTCTGAAAGAAAAATTCGTGGATCCAATTTGTCTAATAACACTTTGTCTCCCACTTTAAATTTGTTCATCTTTTTGACATGCACTTCATGGTTTTGCGTTGGTTCTTCCTTGGGTTTCCTCGGGTTCTCGTCAAACTTTGTTTGCCATTCATCTAGTTCCTCAATTTGCAACATTTGATCTTCATTTACCACTCGAGTTCTATCAATTTGAATCAAAATTGGCTCCATCATGCTTTCATTAGTGATTTCCTAGAAAGAGTGTTGAGTCATATGGTTACTAAAATTAACAGAACAATTATCATCATTACACTCATTCAGGATTCTAACAAAATCATGTGCTTTAAGAGAAATCTTTTCATCACCTACATGAAGCACATGTTCACTATTACCCACATCAATGATAGCTCTAGCAGTGCCTAAAAAGGGTCGATCTAAGATCATAAGTACCTCAATATCCTCATTCATGTCTAATATAACAAAATCAATAGGGAATATAAATTTATCTAATTTTACTAGTACATCCTCAATAATACCCCTAGGATATCTAATTGATCTGTTAGCTAACTGAATACTTATCCTAGTAGGTTTAGGTTCTCCAAGACCAAGTTGTTTGAACATTTTATAAGGCATAACATTTATACTAGCACCCAAATCAGCCATAGCTTTATCAACATGTAAACTACTAATGAGACAAGGAATAGTAAAACTCTTTGGATCTTTAAGTTTGTTGGGTAGTTTGTTTTTTAGGCTGAGCAAACTGCATTAAGCTCCACAGTTGACAAGTCATCTAACTTCCTCTTTTTGGTCAACAACTCCTTTGAGAATTTCACATACTTCGACATCTACGAAAGAGCTTCAACAAAAGATAAGTTAATATCCAATTTTTTTAAGAGCTTAAGAAATTTACCATATATTTCTTTTCCGTGGTCTCTCTTCAATGCTTCTTCATAAGGAATTCGAGGTTTGTATTCTCTAAGCACCAGCTTTTACTCTTTCTTGCTTTCCTCAACCTCATTATTTTTCATAACAACTTCTAGCTTTAGCTTCTCTTCAGGCTCGACTAACCATTCCACGCTTTGAACAGTGATTGCATTAATTTGTTCTTTTGGGTTAGTTTCAGTGTTACTAGGTAGGCTACCTTGTGGTCTTTTCGAAACTAGTTTAGGAAGCTATCCGGTTTGATTTTCAAGACCATGAATTGATGCTTACTGATTTTGTAAAGTTGTCTCATTGCTTTGGAATCTCGCTTCAAAAGCCAAAATAAATTTAGCCAGCATGTCTTCAAGGTTCAATTTTTTTCTTGTTGATGAGGCTGCTGAAAACCCAAAGGGATTTGTGATCTTTGGTTTCCTTGACCACCCCATGAAAAATTTAGGTGATTTTTCCAGCCTGTATCATAAGTATTGCAATAGGGATTATTTTGAGGTCTAGAATTATTACCCAAAAAGTCAGCTTGCTAATGGAAATTTTATGAACTCATCATCCCCGCTCCATTTTCATTGTACTGCATCACCGAATGTACCTATTTAGAAAAATTCAAACCATCAATTTTTTTATTAAGAGTTTCAACCTAATGAGCCAACATAGAAATGACATCAACATCATAAATCCCTGCTGCCTTCACAGGTTTTACTCACGTAACTTGTCACTGGTAATTATTTAGTGTCACCTCCTCGATAAATTCTTGGGCTTCTTCTGGTGTTTTGTTATTCAAAGTTCCCCCAGCTACTGAATCAATCATTTGTCTAGTCAAGGGATTCAAACCATTGTAGAAAGTTTGAACTGGCAACCACAAAGGTAATCCATGATGAGGACACCTTCTCAACAAATCTTTGAACCTCTCCGATGCTTCATAAAGTGTCTCTATATCAAACTGAGAAAAGGAAGAGATGTCATTCCTAAACTTTGTTGTTTTAGCTGGCGAAAAATATTTTAACAAAAACTTCTCAGTCATTTGATCCCAAGTAGTGATAGAACCTTGTGGTATTGCATTTAACCACAGTTTTGTCTTGCTCCTCAACGAAAACGGGAACAACCGTAAGCGTATGGCATCATAAGTAACACCATAAATTTTGAAAGTGTCGCAAATCTAGGAAAAATTAGTCAAATGAGCATTTGTATCTTCATCTTGCAAACCATCAAACTGAACATATTACTGTACCATCTGAATTATACTCGGCTTGATTTCAAAATTGTTCGCAATAACATTCGACCTGACAATACTCGTTTCAGACCCAATCAGAATATGCTTAGCATAATCATACAAGGTTCGACGAGGAGGAAGCGCAGCAGGATTAGTAGGGAGAGTAAGAGCTGGCGGAACCTGATTATTTTGGGTTTCACCCATCTCCACAATAACATCCTTTTCCTTTTTATTATCTACTAGAGTTTTCTAACTTTGCTTAGCTTCTCTAACCTCTTTACGATTTTTGTGAGCAGCCTTTTCAAGTTCACGGTCGTGAAAAAGTGGTCCCAACAGGTTTCTTCTAGTCATAAACCAAAAGAACCTATCAGAAACAAATAAAAGGGAAAAATTAAAATATAAAAATTAAATTAAAAATGCAAATAATAAAACAAAAATAAAAAAATGGCTAAAGTAATAGAAATAAAGTTTTCCTAATATTTCGATCCCTGGTAACGGTGCCAAAAGCTTGATGTAGTTGAAACTAACTAAAAATATGACTAAGGCAAATGCACCAATCAATTACTAGTATAGTTACGGTGAGCACAGATATCGTTCTCACGAGGACTAAAAGTACTAGTAATAGCTGTCTTCCTATTATTTAATCGATCGAATAAAGTGATTGTTTAAAACTAAATTTAACTAAATTAATAAACTAAAAGTGTGACAAATAATAAATCAAGAGATAACAAATGTTTTAATACCAAGAAACAAGATAATACCCAGGGAAGAATCCACCTAGATTTCACCTGCCATTATCATTTTGAATGAAGCAAATTATTCATTTAGTATTTTGATCTGTAGAAATCCCTAAATTATGTTGATACCTCTATTTAAGCATAAAAGCAACTGACTCTAGGTTGATTAATTAAAATTTCTTTCTAATTAAAACCCCTATTATCGTATTAATTCGATCTATGGATTCCCCTATTAGATTTGACTCTAATCTGGTATATTTATGTCATCCTATTTCTAGGATTGCATGCAACTCCACTCAATTATGCTAGATCTACTCTTACACAGGGTAGATAGTATTAGAAAGACCATTGATTTCTTCCTACTTATTGTTTAAGTTGTTCCCATTTGGTCATCCTTAGTATATATTTTTAGCATTTTTAATTTAGTTATTGCATTTTCTAACTTAATGGAACTTAGCCTAATTGTCATTGATTTTATAATATTTTACTACTAATGTCACTGCATGAGTCTATTCAGCATTGCACCTAAAATTGTTGCTGCACGAACTTATTCGAAATTATCGTTACGTGATTATGTCTAGAATTGTTGATGCATGAGCAGTTCCAAAATTGCACCCAGAATTGTGGCAACATTTGATAGTTGTCTGGTTAAAACACCAAAAATGTGTAAGCTATACAACTGGTTTAACTAACTGGTACGGCCAGAGATTGCTAGATTTCGAGGAAAGGACACCTATATTATTTAGCTGAAGTAAAATACTCATGAGGGGAGAGAGAAAGGGAGTCTTCTTTCAGATTTATTTTTCTTCTTGAATCCATCTTCGAAGCTTGCATCCATGGTAGGTTAAACTTCTCAAAGGCAACCTGACGCGAAGAAGGAGGCAGATCTGCTCTTGACGAGGAGCCCCTAAGTGTGACACAAGAGGAGACTAAGAGAGCAAGTCGAGTAGCCTAAGAATATTATTCTTCATTTGTTCTTTTATATTTCTTTCTTAAACACTGGTGATTCATGTTTATTTCAATATTGTATGGAAGTACACTTGATTTTTAGACTAAATGATATTTTATCCATGCTTGCTTTTACTATTTAATCTTTGAGTTTGAATGTTTTGACCACGGATGTGTTATTGCAGTCACTATCACTAGAAGGTATAGTGAAAATTTAAACTAACAAGCAAGACAACAGAAGTTGCTTAGAGATTGAAGGAATTTAATCCACTTGTTCTTGAATGTGCTGCATTGCCCACCCTAGAAGATATGGTTGGTGTGCATGTTTAAGTCTTAGATCTAATAGAGAAGCCAAGTTTGGTAAGACATTCATTGTGCCTTATTGCAACGACAATCACTTGTTATTTTAAACCTTGTGAGCCATATTTAGTATTCTACTGACTATTCATGTTGGGGACCCCGTTTCATTCTTATTGAATTTTATCTTCAATTTTACATTATTGCTTTGACAATCATTCTCACAATTTTATCGCATTTACTTATTCTTTGCAGCAATAATTATAGAAACAAACATCCATCCTCGTGGGATTGATATCCAACGGATTCACATCTGTCTACTATGCTTGCATCGATAATGTACTCTTGCTCATATTTGCTGTGACGTTCATAGCGGGATCAAGTTTTAGCATCGTTGCTAGGGATGGCGTTTGTTTGATGTTTATTTTTGTTCTTGCACTTATTCTTTATTATCTAACCATTAGTTGTTACTAACTTGTTTTCTTTTTGTTGCTATTTTCATATTTTATTTTAGGTGTTTTATGACCCAAAGCAATTCAAAATTTATTATTGGTTTGGATCTAGAAATTGAAAGAACTATTGGAAGGAGATGTCAAGAACAAAGAAAATGCTTTACCAGGAGCCAATACAGCCATACCTCCGTTACAACCACAAAATGTTAGTAATCCACCACTACCGCAAGCAGACCAAATACAAAATCGAACTATTCGAGATTTTGAGTTAAAGCCAATCACGTTCCAAATGCTAAACTCTAATGGGAAGTATGCTAGACTGCCATATGAAGATGCGAGAGAGCACGTTAAATCTTTTCTATTGATTTGTGCTTCCTTCAGTGGCAAGGCGTTCCTAATGACACTTTGAAAATGCAACTATTTCCTTATTCGTTACAAGGACGGGCTCACACCTGATTCCTTGGACTACTTGCTAGATCAATCACTTCGTGGAATGAGCTCGCAACACAATTTGTCTTGCTTTTCAACCCACCGACTATGAATGCTCGTCTTCAAAACGATATAACTGTGTATCATCAGTTGGATGATGAAAATCTTCATACCACGTGGGAGCATTATAAATCTTTGCTACGACACTTGATGGTATTACAAATGACATATATTTTCTCCCTAATTTAGTGTTTTAATTGTCTCTTTTATATCTCATTTAGCATGCATCATAAGCTTTTATACTCAATTTTTATATTTTCTAATTCATTGCTAGTTAGTTTAAATTATTGTTATTTTTATCTATTTTTGTACTAATGTCGATGCAAGCAGGCGATATATTACGTTGTAGAATTGTCAGCGTAGGAGCTCAGCCGAGAAGATCAATATTGGTAGAATGCAGCCACAAGATCAGCTTGGAATTGTGACCAAGAAATGTCGCCGCATTGAATTTGAACCTCAAATGAGTAGAATCAAGCTGAATTTACGTCTAGAAGCACCAGCATAGGAATATCACAGGTGTCGCCGCAATTACAATCTCAGATTGCGACAAGCAATGCAGCGACAACTTGCAGATATATAAAGAACACACTAGATATGCGTGAGTGCATAGTTGTACTCTAACCAACTTTGACAGTTGTAATTAGATCTGGATCTGAGAAGAGATGTCAAGAAATACGGTGACATTCTACTAACAAATTATCAGCGTAATTTATAAATTGCACCGACATTCTGTAACAGTCTAGTAAACAAATTAGATCTACATAGCTGTCAATAAAAAAATTTTACAACTGTACAAAGTAGTTGGATTTGAGAATGGATGAAATCTGCAATTTTGTGAGCCTATAAATAGAGGAAAAAAGATGAAGAAAAATCATCAAGAGCTAAGGGATTAAATTCTACAAATTTTTTGTGATTTTGGAGATTTAAGGTGGAAATCAGGGGGTCGATGAAGCAAGTTTGCAACCACTTTTGACGAGAGGTGCTTGATGTAGAGTAAGAGGAACAATTAGGAAGTAGTCCTAGTAGTCTAGAGATAGTAAGCTTCGTTGTACTCTTTAATTATTCTTAAACAACGATGGATTTTGATCATATTAAATGAATACGAGAGTGTCTTTTAATGTTAAATCATTTTGATTCTTATTTTACACTACTTATCTATTTATTCTTGGATCTAACCACTTTAAGCACGAGAGTGAAATTGCAGTACATCAACATCAAGAGATGCAGTGATAGGTTGGGTTAACAAGTAAGTTATGTGAGAGCTTCTTGGGAATGGGACAAACTCCAGTTACTTGTTCTTGAATACACATCGTTGCTCGCACCGAGAGGTGGAGTGATTGTGGATATTTAAGTCAGGATTAAGTAGAGAGTTGTTGTTGGTAAGAACTCAAAGGGACTTCATTGCAGGGACATTCCATCTATATTTTACCTTGTCGATGCATCCAGCGTTGTGATTTAGTAGAATTAGTGAACCATTTTTGCCTTTCTACACTTGATCATATTTACATTTTATGCATTTAAATATTCAGTACTCAACACTCAACACAATTTGATTTACTTTCAGTACATTGATAGTTAACACCTAACATTTATTTCTGATTGTGCTGACATTAACAATATATTTTAGTGTGCAGATTTGACATAAATGCATTGACATCAGTACTTACATTACACTTAATTGCAGTATTAATTGCTTCGACATTTAAACATCAAGAACCCATTCCTCGTGAGATTGATATCCCATAGAATTGTTTAATCAACTATACTTGCATTGACGTGTGTCCACTTGCACATTGTTGTGACCAAATAGCACCAATCAAGTTTTGGCACCATTGCTAGGGAATGGTGTTTGTTTGATATTTATTTTTATCATTGCATTTATTCTTTATTATCTAAATTTTATTTGTCACTAACCTGTTTCTTTTTTATTTTTTTTTTACTTTTACATTTTTTTAGCGAAATATGGCTAGGAACGAGGTATATAGAACCTCAAGATGTTGGATGAGTGATGCTATAAAAATGGAGCTCGATGCCATAAACGCCAAGGTATCTTCTTTGACTAATATGAGTAAGTCAATGCAGAATGCTACAGCAATTATAGAATGGAAATTTGCTGCGACAAGTTGTAATTACTGTGGAAGCAACCATGAGTTTGAACAATGCCCATCAAATCCAGCAAATATTTACCGAATGGAAAATTTCTATCGAAATGAAAATCCATATTCCAACACTTACACGCTAGAGTGGGAGTAATATCCAAATTTTTGTTGTAGCAATCAAGACCCTGGAAGTATAGATAATGATGTTAGATTCGAGTGGACATTGCCCAATTATGATCAACCTTTGTCAAGGCAAAATATCCAGCAAGGCGAAGCATCATAGTTTTCATCAATTGAAAATTTACTGAGACAATATATTGCTAAGACTGACGTTGTGCTTTAGAATCAAGCTAAATCCATACGAGCTCTAGAATATCAATTTGGCCAGATTGTGGGTGCAATAAATTTGCGAGCATAAAAAACTTTGTCGGTTGATATTGAGAATTTGATATCACAAGGGCAAGAGCATGATAAGGAAATCATTCCCAAAAGTGAAGCTAAATGAAGTTGTTAGAGATGCTACAGCAAAATAAGATAATTCAAATCTCAACAATGGAAAGATGTCAGTACAATCTGAAAAGAAAACTGTAGCTGAAGAGGTTAAACAAAATATTGCTGCGACAGAATCAGATCACCTTGTCGCCACAAATGCTACAGGAAAACAACCTTAGAAACTTGAATACACATTGTCAAATAAGAGAAGATTGGGAGATGTCGAAGCAATCGTACTTACTGAAGGGTGCACTGTCATGACAATTAAATTGCTCCAAGAATTTAAAGATCCCAAGAGCTTCTCAATACCCTATTCCATTGGTGATCGGTATATTAGAAAGGCATTATGTGATTTCAATGAAAGCATAATTTTGATACCTATATCTGTAATTAAGAAGTTACGGAATTAGAAAAAATGCAAGAAAGAGTGGAAGTTTTTTTGGACCATGTGAAGAATAAAAGAGTGCGAAGCACTTGAAGAAGAAGGAATAAATATTGTGTCTACACCGATTGAGGAATAAGTAAACACCATTGTTGACGCATTAGGATTTCATTGTCAACGCAATTTTGTACAACTGTACTGCACTTACTGACTTAATGCTGAAAACGGACGACGTTCATGTGGAGGAGGAAAAAGATAAAAAAAATAGATGTCGAGGCAAATTTTGCTGAGAAATTTGACCTTACACGTTAAGTTATGGGTGCAATAACTGAAGGCTTGGCACAAGATAGTGGTCTATACTGTATCAACAAATGAAGCAGTTGATGATGCCAGAGCAGAGATAGAAACTGAGGAGCAGTCCACAATTCATGCGAAGCTCAAACAAAAGTAAAAGAAGAAAGAAGAGAAGGACCTGATGTCGTGACAAATTTGACTGAGGAATTTGTCACCGCACTTGAGCTTGTGGATGTATCATCTGATGATTTGGCGCCACTTGAAGCGAGTCAGGCGGAGGCTGTGATGCCTGCTATTTAGGAGGAATCCACAGGTCTGACCAAGCCAAAGGAACAAAGGAGGAAGTGCACCAAAGACAAGAAGCAATGCAAGGAGGAACGGAAGCGCAAGAAGAAGAAGACCAATGTAGCCACATCTTCAGCTACAGCACAATGAGTTAGTTTTTTTTTAGCACTTAGTTAAGTTTTTATGCATATCATGTAGCTGTAGTATAATTGTTTCCTGCATTATAAATATCATTGCATTTTTATTGTCGCTGCATCTACATTGTTATTGCATTTCCATATATATATATATTTATTAATGTTAGTGCATTGGGGACAATGCACACTTTAAGTTTGGGGGAATTTGTATGAAACGAAAATGCAATTGCACCCACATCTTTGAATTTTACATGTTTCTTTAGTTAATGAAAATATGCAGAATTTCAACAAAAATGTGACCATAATTTTTTTTTATTTTTATGCGTCATTCTTGAATTGCTTGGGATGCTGATGTGTAAATTGGATGAATGTGAATGAATAGTGAGTCTTCGATTTTTGAATGAATGATTGGAATTACTTCAGTAATTAATGTTAGTGTTAATGTTTGAATCTTGAACTAACTGATTAGTTGCAGTGACATTGTATTAATAAAAGACACTACAATGTGAGTGTAGTGTGACTTTTCAAGGCAGAACACTCCACTGCAGATTTTAGAAAAATCATCTAGCAAAAGGTTGTCACTACAAGAGTGTATGTTAGTGCAATTACATACCTCCTGATGGTTTGTTGCACCCCATCGTTACTGCCCAGGAATAAAGGTCGAGTAATGCAATGACATCTCTCAGTCACTTTAAAAAGGAAAATGAGGAACGGAAAGAAAAAACTAAAAGAGAAAAGAAAAAAAAAGAAAATGTTTGCTATGAATGTTGTATTGGTTTAAGAAAAATTAAGATTCAATTCATAATGTTAGCATTAATGAAGTTGCAGTTTTAATTAGTCATACCTATAAATTGTCGGCGCATTATTCTATCATATGAATACAATTTGTGCACTAGGATTCAAGAAAAGTCAAGTTATGAGAAGATTGATTGCGGTGACATTTTTGCTTGTAACTTTGCTAATTTTTTGTTTACTTTAGCAGAAGTAAAAACTTAAGTTTTGGGGTGTGATGGTATTACAAATGACATATATTTTCTCCCTAATTTAGTGTTTTAATTGTCTCTTTTATATCTCATTTAGCATGCATCATAAGCATTTTATACTAAGTTTTCATATTTTTAATTCATTGCTAGTTAGTTTAAATTATTGTTATTTTTATCTATTTTTGTACTAATGCCGATGCAAGCAGCCGATATATTGCGTTTTAGAATTGTCAGCGCAGGAGCTCAACCCAGAAGATCAATATTGGCAGAATGCATCCACAAGATCAGCTTGGAATTGCGACCAAGAAATGTCGCCACATTGAATTTGAACCTCAAATGAGTAGACTTAAGCTGAATTTACATTTGGAAGCACTAGCGTATGAATATCACAGGTGTCACTACAATTACAATCTCAGATTGCGACCAGCAATGCAGCGACAACCTGCAGATCTCTAAAGAACACACTAGATTTGCGTGAGTGCACAGCTGTACTCTAACCAACTGTGACAGCTGTAATTAGATCTAGATCTAATAAGAGATGTCAAGAAATGCGGTGACATTCTACAATAGTCCAGTAAACAAATCAGATCTACATAGCTGTCAATAATAAACTTTTACAACTGTACAAAGTAGTTGGATCTGAGAATGGAGGAAATAGAGGAGAAAAGATGAAGAAAAATCATCAAGAGCTAAGGGATTAAATTCTACAAATTCTATATGATTTTGGAGATTTGATCTTCAAATCAAGGGGCGATGAAGCAAGTCTGCAACCACTTCTGATGAGAGGTGCTTGATGCAGAGTAAGAGGAACAATTAGGGAGTAGTCCTAGTAGTCTAGAGATCGTAAGCTTCGTTGTACTCTTTAATTCTTCTTAAACAATGATGGATTTTGATCATATTAATTGAATACGAGAGTGTCTTTTAATGTTAAATTATTTTGATTCTTATTTTACACTGCTTATCTATTTATTCTTGGATCTAGCCGCTTTAAGCATGAGAGTAAAATTGCAGTACGCCGACATCGAGAGATACGGTGACAAGTTGGGTTAACAAGTAAGTTAGGCGAGAGCTGTTTGGGACTAGGACAAACTCTAGTTACTTGTTCTTGAATATACATCGTTGCTCGCACTGAGAGGTGGAGTGATTGTGGATATTTAAGTCAGGATTAAGTAGAGAGTTGTTATTGGTAAGAACTCAATGGAGACTTCATTGCAGCGACATTTCATTTATATTTTACCTTGTCGATGCATCCAGCGTTGTGATTTAGCAAAATTAGTGAACCATTTCTACCCTTCTACACTTGATCATATTTACATTTTATGAATTTAAATATTTAGTACTCAACACTCAACACAATTTGATTTACTTTCAGTACATTGATAGTTATCACTTGACATTTAATTCTGATTGTGCTAACATTAACAAATTATTTTAGTGTGCAGATTTTAAATAAATGCACTGACATCAGTACTCACATTACGCTTAATTGCAGTATTAATTGCTTCGACATTTAAACATCAAGAACCCATTCCTCGTGGGATTGATATCTGATAGAATTGTTCTATCTACTATACTTGCATCGACGTGTGTTCGCTTGTACATTGCTGTGATGTAAAAACACTGATCAACGCTGCCCCATGCATGGAATTTAATAAGAGACATAGATTGAAATTTTCTACAACGGGCTAAACGCACAAACTAGAAATCTTATCAACGCATCTGCTAAAGGTCCTTTATCGGATTGTACATATGATGAAGCTATTAGAATTCTAGAGAGAATTGCTCAAAATGATTATCAATATCTGATCTCTCGAGCTGCACAAGTGAAACCTAATCATGGAGTTATTGAATTAGATTCCATATCTACTCCAAATGCGCAAGTTTCTTCGCTCGCAAACATGATAAAAACTATGAAGGGGACTAGTGACGCTACACCTATTCAAGTGGCTAAACAAATTGATGTCCCTACATTTCGTTGTGAAATTTACAGCGAGAACCACTATTGTGAAGATTGTCCACAACATGCTGAGAATGCTTTCTATGTTAATAACATCCATGGAAATTCTTATGGTAATTCTTATAATAATTCTGCGAGAAATCAACAGCCTTGGGGAAATCAGAATGCTGCAACATTCAGATATGGATATTCTTCTAATCAAAGCAATTATAGACAAGGAAATTACAATCAAGTGTAGCAGAATTACAACCAGAGTACTCAGATGCATTCACATCAAGACCAGATGCAGCCACATCAGAATCGTGTGCAGCCACACCAATCTGAATGTTTAAGGATAACAGTAACAACAGTACACGTTTGATTCGTTAGCAGCCCTTGAAGCCCTAATGCGTAAGCATATCACTCGAATGAAAGCTATTGTGTAAGGAAATTCATCCTTCATCCAAGCGTTGGAAGCACAATTGGGGTAAATCGCTTCAAATTTAAACACTCGACCACCAGATACATTGCCTAGTGATACAGAAAATCTAAGTTTGAAAGGGAAGGAGCATTGCAAAGCTATCACCCTTCAGAGTGGTAGACAAACTGCCGAGCCAACTACCAACTCCACTGCAGCACCTATAGATACTAGTGAAGTGAACCAGGGTGAAAGAGTTGTATCTGAAGGAACTTTTGATGAACTAGATAAGGAAACTCCTCAAATTGTCACCTCGATGCCTACTGTCCGACCATCAAAGTTGTAGACGTAATCGAAGACGTCGATGGAACCTGAGGTATCTCTACCTTTGCCTTCCCCACAAAGATTTAAAGAAATGAGCATGACAAACTATATCAGCAGTTTTTGACAACATTAAAGCAACTTCATGTCAGTATCCATCTCGTGGACGCTCTTGTATAGATTCCTAGTTATGGGAAATTTATGAAGGAGCTCTTGTCCATAAAGAAACTTTGTGATATTGAGACAATTACACTCACAGAAGGATGTAGTGCTATCTTGACAAATAAGTTGCCGCCTAATATGAAAGATCCGAAAGCTTTACGATCCCTTGTTCAATTGGCAACCACTACTTGGGTAAAGCTTTATGTGATTTGGGCGCTATTATCAACCTTATGTTGCTGTCTACTTTTAGAAAGTTGGGGATTGTCATAAGAATCCCACTACAATGACATTGCAGTTAGCGGATCGATCCTTGGCCCAACTTGAAGGACAAATCAGAGACATCCTAGTTCATGTGGATAAGTTTGTGTTCCTGACGGATTTCATTATACTTGACTACGAAGTAGATAAAGAGGTTCCCTTAATCTTGGGACGATCATTTGTAGCTACTGGACGCACTCTCATTGACATGTACAAGGTTGAATTAAGCATGCAACATAATGATGAAATGTTACCTTCAGTGTTTTTGAAGCTATTTCTTGCAAGGACAAAGAAGAATGTAACACTGTTGATGTGTTGGACGAATTAATTGGGGAGGAATTCAATGAGCGAAGCATAGTACTTTTAGAAGAATTTGCAGTGACATCGGATGAAGAACTTCTAGCTGATTATAACTGAAAGGTTGAAGCGAATAACGTTGAGCTTATGCGTGGATGGTAGACAAAATCTTTAGACCTAGCCAATAGAACGACTCTAGTTTTTAAGTCATCTATTAAAGAAGCTCCTACTTTGGAGTTGAAGCCACTGCCTACTCATCTTAAGTATGTCTTTCTTGGCGACAATAATACTCTACCAGCTATTGTCTCTGCAACACTAGACGTAACTCAAGAGGAAAAATTGATCCATATCCTTAAGCATCATAATGTGATATTGCCTAGAGTATTACCGACATTCGAAGCATTAGTCCATCCTTTTGCATGAACAAAATTAGGTTGAAAGACGAAGGAAGGCAATCAATTGAACAACAAAGATGATTGGATGAGAAAATGAAGGAAGTGGTTAGAAAGGAGATTATCAAGTGGCTTGATGTGGATATTATTTTCTAATTTCTAATAGCAACTAGGTAAGTCCAATTCAATGTGTCCCTAAGAAAAGTGGTATCACTGTGGTGAGCAATGACAAAGATGAGCTAATCCCTACACGTATTCCCACGGGTTGGTGAGTATGCATGGATTATCGCAAATTGAATGCAACCACATGGAAGGACCATTTCGTACTTCCCTTCTTTGATCAGATGTTGGATAGGCTTGCTGGAAAAGCTTACTATTGCTTCCTAGATAGTTATTCCAACTACAATCAGATGGTTATTGTGTTGGAGGATCAAGCAAAAATAACGTTTACTTGCCCCTTTTGCGCGTTTGCTTTTCGTCCTATGTCATTTGGTCTTTGCAATGCACTAGCCACATTTCAAAGGTGCATGATGGCAATATTTTAAGATATAATCGAGGATTCGTTAGAAGTATTTATGGATGATTTTTTAGTTTATGGGAATAATTTTTATCAGTGCGCTGACAATTTGGATAGAGTCTAAAAGCGATGTGAAGACACACATCTTGTGCTGAATTGGGAGAAATGCCACTTCATGGTAACTGAAGGCATTGTCTTAGGTCATCATATTTCTAGTCAAGACATTGAAGTGGATAGAGCTAAGGTGGAAATTATTGAGAAGCTGCCTCCGTCGACAAATGTGAAGGGTATCCGAAGTTTTCTTGGGCATTGTTGGAGCAAAATTGAAAATTTATCTTTGATGCTGCATGTTTGGATGCATTTATTCAAATAAGGAAGCAACTCATGAAGGCACCCATTCTCGTTGCACCAGATTGGTCTCAACCGTTTGACGTTATGTGTGATGCAAGCGACTTTGTTGTGGGTGTAGTCTTAGGAAAACGCAAGGAAAAAATATTTCACGATATATATTATGCCAGCAAGACTCTTAGAAAGGCTCATATTAATTACCAAGCCCCATTACAACCTTATAAAAGACCTATTAATTTGATGATTATGTCACCTACATTAGTGGAGAGGAAGTACTAAGTTCAACATATGAAGATCATAAATAAGCCTTATGATTGTTTTGCTTGATTGATGAGAAATTATGTTGAATGAAGAATGTTATCTGTGACTTGACATACATACAAACTATGATTCATGTCGACATATTTTGAAACTTAGTATAAAATCTAAAAATATTTGCATATGAATTACTTGTTAATAAAGAAGATCTATGAATATGAAGTTATTAATGCATGATTATGGGACAAAGATTGATGCTGCTTACACAACTAGCAGTTTTGCCTTAGCAAGACCTTTTGCTGTGCATGAACATTACTCGGGACGAGCAATGATTTAAGTTTGGGGGTGTGTAAATTGAAAAATATATAGGATTTTTCCTATATAATTTATCACCTTTTTACTTAAATTCGTTGTTAAAACTAAGTAATTGTTTAATAAATTAATGAAATATGTGAAAATATGAAATTCGGACATAGAAATTATTAAAATGTGATTTTATGCTTTACTATAGAGTTTTCATGCATAAAATGGCTTATTTTATATTTATTTGAACCTATTATATTTTTAAGACATAAAGTGGGTCATGCATGATTAAATTAAATAATAAAATGTAAAATCATATTTAATAATTCATTCTAAAATATTTCATTAAATAATTTGGGTTGAATTAATTAATTAAATTGGGTTAATTTTATTTCTTTAGTCCTTTAATTAATTTATTTATTTTTGACAGGTCTGATAAACTTTGCTGGATTACAAAACCGTCCAAATTGAAGACCAAGTCAACCCAATTTCGGCTACACATGGCTGTCCACATAAACCACTTTTTGGTTTAATTGAACAAGGTCCCTACAATATTAAAGAAATCAGAGATTTGCATGAAGATTTACATTTGACTGAGTCTCAGTCCCGAGTTGTTATGGCATTTAAATTGCTTAAAAATTAAGCAAAATTCAACTCAAAATCCACTAATCATGGCTGGCCACTCATTGAAGAAGCTTGAAGAGACTAAACCTCTCTATTTTTAGCAAACTACTCTCCTCTTTTCACCTATGAATAAGACCCCATTTCACCATTTCCTAATCATCCCTTCATCCAACACCTTCTCTTCTCTCTTAATTCTCTCTAGAATTCCCTAGTCCCTACGCCTAGCATCATCTCTTCATAGAGATTTTAGCAATTAAGCCTCTTAAATAGCCCTTGGTCGGCCACCTTGGAGAGCCATCAGCAAAGGAGCAGAGCAAAGAAACGAAGGAGCCTTCTTTGATCAGAGTCTTAGGTGACAGCCACTTTGATTTGGGTTTAATCTTTGTTTTCTTTAATTTAATCTGAAAATGTTTGCTATGTGTTATTTGTTCTTGTTTACGACAATGTTAGCTTAGTTTTATTTAAGCTAGGATGATTTCTTTAATTAAATAATATTTATTTAAATCATGCTTATTATGCTTGTGCCTCAATCGATCATGTTTTCAATTAAAATCAAGTCTGTATTTCGTTCATACGTGATTGAAATGCACCTGAATTAGCTGAGCGATCCTAACCAGACGATGGCTAGTAGTCACATAATTGAAATGTGCATGCTCAATTTAGATTCTAACCCGATTAAATTGCAGGTTGCATAACAACTCTAACCAAGCTCTGTTATCTTAATAGTTTTTAGATTTGTGTGATTAAACTGTTTCAAACCTAACACGTCCCTATTACCTCACATGAATGCTAAGAAACCCTTTCTAAATAAGGATCAGTAAAATACATAGTTACTAAATAAAGGATTCCGAAAGGACCTAATGTGGTTTCCAAACTCATGAAAGATCGAGTTGCCATGGAATAATTTTCCGAATATTATTAAGCATGATGATAATAAATTTAGTTTAATTAAAGTAATTGTCCTAATTTATTTATGTTATAATTGTTGCAAATTGTGTTTAATCTTGCTAAAATCTATTTCATTCATATAGTTTGCATACTTAGGAAAATTTACATTAGGGATCATTGCATTTAGTTTAATATATTTAATTTTAATAATCACTTCTCAATCATATTGTGTTTCTAATTTTACCAAGTTGTTAATATAATTTTACAATTAAGTGATTTAACACAAAAAAAATCCCTCTGGAGATGATAACTCGATACTTACTTATTACTTGATAACGGTTGTGTACACTTGCACAAACCTAGCGTTACAACAAGCCACAAGAAAGAAAGATTTCTTCGAGAAATAGAGAAATACTATTGGAACGAGCCATACTTATTCAAGGTATGCAAGGATAATATCATTAGGCGTTGTGTTTCGGAGGAAGAGATGCTTTCAATCCTGAAACATTGTCACGGTGCTCCTTATGGAGGTCATTTTGGTAGCATGAGAACTACTGCAAAGGTTCTTCAATCAAGATTCTATTGGCCTTCATTATTTAAGGACACCCACAACTTTGTGCATCAATGTGATCGATGTCAGGACACTAGTTCTATATCTCGACACAATGAGATGTTACAATAATCAATCATGGAAGTTGAACTCTTTGACGTTTTGGTTATGGACTTCATGGGACCATTTCCAAGTTCATTTGGAAATGTCTATATTCTATTGTTGTTGACTACGTATCAAAGTTGGTGGAAGCCGTTGTAGTCTCAAAGGATGATTGAAGGATAGTGCTTAAGTTTTGACACACCTAAAGCATTGATCAGTGATTAGGGCACTCACTTCCACTACAACCAGGTGGCAGCCGCACTGAAGCGGTATAGAGTTAATCATAGAATGGTGACCACTTACCATCCGCAAACCAACAGACAAGCTGAGGTATCCAATTGATAAATCAAGAATATTCTCGACAAGTTGGCAAACCTTTCATGAAAAGATTAGTCTTCTAGACTTGATGATGCTTTATGGGCATTGAGGACAGCATACAAAACCCCACTTGGGATGTCGCCATATCAGCTTGTTTTTGAAAAAGCATGTCACTTGCCTGTTGAATTGGAGCATAAAGCAATGTGGGCGATTAAGTAAGTGAACATGGATTACGAGGCTGCTGGGAAGAAAAGGCTGTTAGACATCACTGAACTTGAGGAAATTAGGCGAAATGCCTATGAGAATGCAGCAATCTACAAGGAAAAGACCAAAAGATGGGAAGAAAAAATCATTTTGCAGTGACAATTTATTGCAGGTCAACAGGTGCTATTATTCAATTCTCGACTGAAATTGCACCCAGGTAAATTGTGCTCACGATGGTCTGGACCATTTTAAGCTGTCGAAGAATTTCCTCATGGTGCAGTCACAATTAAAGATCTACATGATTGACACCAATTTAAAGTGAATGGACAATGACTAAAGCATTATTATGGCCATAATGATCACAAACAGGAAGAGACCATTAAATTGGTCAAATTTTTCTAATCTCTCTTTTCATTTTTATCATGTAATTTTATTTTTTTTGCTTTTGTTTAAGTTTATTTTACTTAGTATTTTTTGAGGATAAAGTCGTCTCTTTTGTCGATGCATGTAGATCTTCTTGTCGACGCAACTCATCTGCCTGTACTGAAATTGCTGACTCATAAAAAAATCAAAGTATATCAGGAAACAAATCATACCGTTTCATCCATCAACACCCAACCATTGGGTCAATTTGAATGGGTGTAATCCTATTGGACGCATTTATTCTTGTAGATTTTATGCCCTTTCCTCTGATACATAAAAGACACACCTCTCCATTTTCCCTTTCCATACCCTATAAACAACCCTCTTTGTGCCAACTGTGCTATTCAAAAAGATGTCATTTTTACTCATAATCTTTCTTCAAGCTTACACCTTTCTACCTTTTAACTCTACTTACCAACACCATGGCTAGAACTCGTGGAGCAAAAAAGCTAAGTAAATATATTGCAGAACCTTCATCCTCTACAATAGTCAATTAAGAAACAGAGCATCCCATGTCTAAAGAGCCTGTGATGTTCCCCACAAAAGCGACTATAGACCGTTTCCAAGAGAACATGCTTAAAAGGAACTTTCTCCTAGAGCAAGGCTTCCTTTTGGCGAGACAACAAGAACTGTGGAAACAAATTCACAAAAACATCGCGAAGCTGAGATGGGAAACTTTTTTCCAACACCTTGGAAGCTATTCTCCGTCTCTGGTACGTGTGTTTTATTCCATTCTTACTGACCATGAGTAAGAATTTATTTTTGTCCATGAAGGTTTAACACCTTGGGACGATGCACACATCAACGAGCTCTACAACACTACAGTAGAGAAGGATGAACATGCTGCGTTTATTGAGGAACTCACCGATGAGGCCACAGATATTTTGGGGAAGGATCTCTGCGTTGAGGGAGCTACATGCATAGGTTCGAATCCAAACAACTACACCATGCATAGGCACTTTTTAACATTGCAAAGCAAGGTATGGTTCCACTTTGTGAACTGCAGATTGATGGCTTCAACACACAGCACAACTATCACCCTTGATCAAATGTGTCTAATACATTCGATCATTAAGGGAAGGAAATTTGATGTTAGCGCAATTTTACACCTAGATATTGTTGACTGTGCTGCTAGACAAATGGACATATTGGTGTTCCCCTCACTGGTAATACAATTGTGCTAAAAAAAGGGAGTTGTACCCCGTGAGGGAGAAGAGATCTTGGAGAACAAGGGCCCGATAAATGAAACATCAATCAAAAGAATGACTCGTGGGAAAGATACTACCACAGTAAAGGAAGCAGATGCAAGAAAAAGAAAGGAAAAGCAATAACAGAAGACAAGGGTGCACATGAGACTGTAGATTCACCTTTGTGGCGTAAAATGAAGGAAGTCGAGAAAATAGCAGATTCCATAAACATTAGGCAAATCAAGCTTGTCGCCACTATTGAAGACATGGAGAGGTCACAGAATTTATTCTACACCTACACCAGAGCCTGAAATAGTGCTGTTGCGACCACATTGAGGCGGATGAGCAAAATACCTCTCCCTAAATTCCAAGTATTCCCTCCAATTATCAGGGAATATGAACCTTTAACTGAGGAGGCTAACTCAGGGGAGAAAGACCAACCAGTGGCTTCCCTCCAATAGTGAACATATCTAATGATTAGAAGGAGGTAGAATCAAGGGAGGTGGAGGAATGTTTGTAGAATATTACGAGCTTGTTTGAGGATGTGTTCACTGCTAGTTTGGATGCACATGTTGCTGAAGAAGAGACTCCTGCTAAAGGGGAGGAAACACAAGTTGAAGAAAAGGAAGAAAAAGATGATGGAAAAGAAACTAAGGAAGATTCAGCTAAAGAATTTGTCCCTGCACTCGAATTTGAAGTGCCACAACTGAAGGCTTGGCACCAACTGGAGCGAGTCAGGCGGAAGCTATGAATGCAATTAATGAGGGTCATAATCCTTTGGCTATCGTGGTCTACACTGGACCACTCGAAGTGATCAATCTGATATAAGTCACAGTTGATGATGTCGGGCACAACCAGATGTTGCGGAGCAATCTGATGATCAGGCAAAGCCAAAAGAAAGAAAAAGGAAGCACTCTAAAGACAAGAAGCGCCGAAAGGAACAGCTGCAAAAAATTGAGTTAGTTTTATTTTAGTTTTTAGCTTTAGTTTTCATGCATAACATGTAGCTGTAATTTTTTTATAGTCTGTTAGTAAGCATTATTATCACATTCCCATGGTCATTACATTTTAATTGTCATTGCATTTGCATTGTTATTGTATTTCCATTTGTCAGTGCATTGGGGACAATGCAGACTATAAGTTTGGGGGAATGTATATGGGGTTTGGAAATGCAATTGCACCCACATTTCAAATATTTTTTTTTGAGTTTAATGAAGCATGCAAGGTTATTGTAAATGTGTTTGAACTTTTTCGTTTGATGCTTAATTCTTGAATCATGTGAACTATCAATGAATGAGTTGGACAAATTTGACTAAATGTTGTATCTTCAATTCTTTGATGAATGATTTAGATTGCTTTAGTAATCGATGAATAGTATCATTCCTTAAATCTTGAATGAACCTTCCATTTACAGCTTCTTGCATTTATATATATATATAGTTATAAATAAAAGACGCTCCAATGTGGGTGTATTGTGAACTGTTTAAAGGGGAACACTCCAATGCAAGTGTTAGAAAAAGTAATCTATCCAAAGGCTATCACTGCAAGAGTGTGTGTTGGCGTAATTACATACTCATTGGGGGTTTGTTGCACTCCATCATTACTTCTTAGGAACAAGGGTATAGTAATGCAACGACATCCCTCAGTCACATTTAAGAAAAAAGAGAAAAGAAAAGAAAAAGATATATGTATATATGTTATTGTATAATAAATGTTGTTTTGGTAAATAGAATACAAGATTTAAAGTATGATGCTGACATTAATGAAGTTGCAATTTTAGTTATTCATGCTTATGAATTGTCGGCGCAATATTCTGTCATTTGAATGTAATTCATTCCTTGGGATTTTAGATGATTCAAGTTGCTAGAATGATCATTGCCTTGATAAAAATTTTGGTATAGCTTTGCTAGTTTCTGGTTTACTTCAGGACAAGTAAAAACTTAAAGTTTGGGGGTGTGATAGTATTAGAAAGAACCATTAATTTCTTCGTACTTATTGTTTAAGTTGTTCCCAATTGGTCATCCTTAGTATATATTTTTAACATTTTCTAATTTAGTTATTGCATTTTCTAACTTAATGGAACTAAGCCTAATTGCCCTTGATTTTATAATATTTTACTACTAACGGAACTTAGTTATTACATATGGCATCATCACTAACACCATTAATTTTGAAAGTGTCGCAAATCTCGAAAAAATTAGCCAAATGAACATTCAGATCTTCATCTTGCAAACCATCAAACTAAACATATTGTTGTACCATCTGAATTATACTTGGCTTGATTTCATAATTGTTCGCAGTAACATTCAGCCCGACAATACTCGTTTCAGCCCCAATCAGAGTAGGCTTAGCATAATCATACAAGGTTCGATGAGTAGGAAGAGCAGCAAGAACAGTAGGGAGAGCAGGAGGTGGAGGAACCTGATTATTTTGGTTTTCACCCATCTCCACAATAATATCCTTTTCCTTTTTATTGTCTACTAGAGTTTTCTGACTTTGCTTAGCTTATCTAACCTCTTTATGATTTTTGCAAGCAGTTCTTTCAAGTTCACGGTTGTGAAGAACTGGTCCCGACGGGTTTCCTCTAGTCATAAACCAAAAGAACCTGCCAGAAACAAATAAAAGGGAAAAATTAAAATATAAAAATTAAATTAAAAATGCAAATAATAAAACAAAAATAAAAAATGGCTAAAGTAATAGAAATAAAGTTTTCCTAATATTTCGATCCCCGACAACAACACCAAAAACTTGATTCTGTCGAAACTAACTAAAAATATGACTAAGGCAAGTGCACCGATCAATTAATAGTATAGTTAGGGTGAGCACAGATATCGTTCCCACGAGCACTAAAAGTACTAGTAATAGTTGTCTTCCTATTATTTAACTGATCAAATAAAGTGATTGTTTAAAACTAAATTTAACTAAATTAATAAACTAAAAGTGCGACAAAGAATAAATCAAGAGATAACAAATGTTTTAATACCAAGAAACGGGATAATACCCAGGGAAGAATCCAGCTAGATTTCATCTACCATTATCATTTTGAATTAAGCAATTTTTCACTTTGTATTTTGATCCGTAGAAATCCCTAAATTATGCTAATACCTCTAATCAAGCATAAAAGCAATTGACTCTAGGTTGATAAATTGAAATTTCTTTCTAATTAAAACCCCTATTGTTGCATTAATTTGATCTATGGATTACCCTATTAGATTTGACTCTAATCAGGTATATTTTTTGTCGTCCTATTTCTAGGATTGCATGCAACTCCACTCAATTAGCTAGATCTACACTTAAACAGGGTTGATAGTGTTAGAAACACCATTGATTTCTTCCAACTTATTGTTTAAGTTGTTCTCATTTAGTCATCCTTAGTATATTTTCTTAGCAGTTTTAATTTAGTTATTGCATTTTCTAACTTAATGGAACTTAGCCTAATTGCCCTTGATTTTATAATATTTTACTACTAATGTCACTGCATGAGTCTATTCAGAATTGCGCCTAGAATTATTGCTGCGGGAACTTGTTCAAAATTATCGTTGCGTGATTATGTTTAGAATTGTTGATGCATGAGTAGGTCCAGAATTGTCGCAACATCTAACAGCTGTCTAGTTAAAACACCAGAAATGCGTGAGCTATACAACTAGTGTAATTAACTGGTATGGCCAGATATTGCTAGATTTGGAGGGTAGGACACCTATACTATTCTGCTGAAGTTAAATACTCATGAGGGGAGAGAGAATGGGAGTCTTCTTCCGGATTTATTTTTCTTCTTGAATCCATCTTCGAAGCTTTGCATCCATGTTAAACTTCTCAAGGGTGACCTGATGCGATGAAGGAGGAAGATTTGCTCCTGACGAGGAGCCCCTAAGTGTGACACAAGAGGAGAGTAAGAGAGCAAGTCGAGTTGCCTAGAAATAGTATTCTCCATTTGTTCTTTTATATTTCTTTCTTAAATGTTGGTGATTCATGTTTATGTCAAGATTGTATGGAAGTACACTTGATTTTTAGACTAAATGATATTTTATCCAAGCTTGCTTTTACTGATTAATCTTTGAGTTTGAATGTTTTGACCACGTGATTGTATTACAAATGACATAGATTTTCTTCCCAATTTAGTGTTTAAATTGTTCCTTTTATACTTCATTTAGCATGCATCATTAGCATTTTATACTTAATTTTCATGTTTTCCAACTGATTAATAGTTAGTTTAAATTCTTTTTATTTTTATCTATTTTTGTACTAATGTCGACGCAAGCAGCCGAAATATTATTTTTTAATATTGTCAGTGCAAGAACTTAGCATAGAAGCCTAATGCTGAACAATTGTAGTTACAAAATTAACTGAATATTGTGATAAAGAGATGTCGCCGCATTGAAACTGGACCTTAAATGAAAAGAATCAAGCTGAATTCACAAATGGAAGAACCAACGTAGGAATTTCATAAATCGAGCTTCGATTACAAATTCAGAATGCGTTCAGCAATACAATGACAATCTCTAGATCTGAGAAGAACATACTAGAACTACGTGAATACACAACTATATTTTAACTAAATTTGATAGCTGCAAAATCCAAATCTAAATCTGAGAGAGAAAGTTGAATCCTGCAACATTTTAAAGGCTATAAATAGATGAACAAAGAAGGAAAGAAAATCATCAAGAGAAAAGGGATTAAGTTCTGAAAATTCTGTGTCAATTGAAGGTTTGAGCTGGAAATCGATGAGCTGATGACGCAAGTCCATAACTACTTCTAATGAGAAGTGCTTGATGCTGCACAAGAGGAACAATTAGGGAGTAGGCCTAGTAGTCTAGAGATAGTAAGCTTCGTTGTACTCTTTAATTCTTCTTAAATGATGATGGATTCTAATAATATTAAATGAATACGAGACTGTCTTTTAATGTTATATCATTTTTATTCTTATTCTACACTGCTATTCTATTTATTCTTGGATCTAACTGCTTTAAGCACGAGAGTGAAATTGCAGTACGCCGACATTGAGAGATGCGGTAACAGGTTAGGTTAACAAGTGGGTTAGGCGAGAGCTGCTCGGGACTGGGTTAAAAACCAGTTACTTGTTCTCAAGTACACATCGGTGTTCACACCGAGAAGTGGAGCAATTGTGGGTACTTGAGTCGAGATTAAGTAAGGAGCTATTGTTGGTAAGAAATCAAAGGGACTTCATTTCAGTGACAATCCATCAATATTACACCTTGTCAATGCATCCAGCGTTGCAACTTAGCGGATTCAGTGAACCATTTCTACCCTTTGCACTTGATCACTATTATATTTCATGCATTTAAATATTCAGCATTCAACACTCAACACAATTGGATTTATTTTCAGTACACTGACATTTAATCTCTAAAGTTTAACTATAATTGCGTTGACATTGACTGACTATATTAGTGTGTAGATCTGACAAATTGCACTAACATCAGTACTCACATTACCCTTAATTTTAGTGTCAATTTCTTTGACATTTAGACATCAAAAACCCATTCCTCATGGGATCAATATCTGATAGAATTGTCTATAAACTATACTTGCATCGACATGTGTACGTTTGCACAATGCTTGTGTTGTAAAAACACCAATCAAGTTTTGGTGCCGTTGTCGGGGAATGGCGTTTGTTTGATGTTTACTTTTATTGTTGCAATTAGTTTTACTTATCTAACTTTTAACTTTTTTGATTTGTTTATATTTCTTTTCTGGTTTTGAAGGTATTGCATGTCCACAAGGAAAAATCCTAAAACATTGTTAGTTTTGATCCGGAGCTTGAAAAGACATTGAGGAGGAGAAGGCAAGAGCAAAGGAGAATGGCTGGAAACAATAATAATTTACCACTAATGCTGCCACAAAAAATGGAAATCCTCCAGTGCTACCACAAGAGATCGATGATTTACCACCGCTACCACAAAATGAGCAAATATCGGCTAGGATAATAAGGGATTTTATTATTCCTATACTAGATGATTTACAACCAGGGGTTGTGAGAATAGCAATTCAGGCTGGTAACTTTGAACTGAAACCGGTGTTATTTCAGATGCTCAATTTTAATAAGCAGTATTCAGGTTTTCCGCATGAAGACGCACAAGAACATTTAAAATCATTTTTTACTTATTTCTGCATCCTTCAGTCAACATGATGTCCCTGATGATGCATTGAAGATGCAATTATTTCCTTACTCATTGCAGGGAAAAGCACGAACATGGTTTTTAGGCTAGATCTATGACATCCTGGAATGCTTTAGCAACACAATTTGTTTTAAGATTTAATCCCCCGACAATGAATGCAAGGTTATGGAATGACATCATTATATATCATCAACTTGATGATGAGAATTTACACACAACATGGAAGCGCTACAAAGCATTGCTTCGACGATGCCCAATGAATGGAATTCAACAAGAGACACATATTGAGATTTTTTATAATGGTTTAAATGCTCAGACAAGAAATTTTGTCGACGCATCGACAAATGGTCCGTTGTTGGAATGTACATATGCTGAAGTTGTTCGAATTCTGGAAAGGATTGCTCAAAATGACCACCAATATCCAATCTCTCGATCTGCACAGGTGAAAACTAACCCTGGAGTTCTTGTATTAAATGTTATTTCTGCATTGTCAGCGCAGGTATCTTCACTGGCCAATATCATGAAGAATATGAAAGAAACAAGTGACGTTGCTCCTATACAAGTAGCCCAGCAATTGGATGCACCGATATTTTCATGTGAAAATTGCGGCGACAACCACAGCAATGAAGATTGCCCACAACATGCAAAAAATGCATACTATGTTAACAACATCCGAGGGGGTTCATTTGGTAACTTTTAGAATAATCGCTCGCAACAACCTTAGGGAAATCAAAATACGTCCTCATATAGATATGGAAATTCTTTAAACCAAGGAAGTCATAGGCAATGAGGTTACAATAACAACCAATCGCAGAACTACCATCAGAATTCAAAAGTAAATTCCCGTGCAGAACTGACGCAGTCACATAGTCAAATGCAACCATAATCGTGATTGTAACCACAACCATCTGTATTACCATAAATGCAAGGATAATAACATCAGCATCAACAGCAGCAATTTACTCAACCTAAGGTAGATCTTATGGCTGCTCTTGAAGAGATGATGTGCTAGCATATCACACGAACCGAAGCAATAGTGCAAGGTAATTCTTCTTCTATACCAGTATTGGAAGCTCAACTTGGACTGTTGGCCTCTAATCTTAACATTGATCACTGGGTACTTTACCAAGTGATACTGAAAATCAAACGCAAAAGGGGAAGGAGCATTGCAAGGCAATCACACTAAGAAGTGGGAAACAAATGGTAGGATTAAGCAATTCTGATCAAGATCATGTCGAAGTATCCACTTCACAGCAAAAAGAAGAGGTTATAACTGAAGGAAGTCGAGCCCAATTTAATGCTGAAGAACCAACTGTAGTACCATTTTGGCCTACAACTTGCCCAGATAAGTTGTCGACACAACCATCACCGTTGAAGCAACAGAGTGTTCCACAATCACCTACTACAACCATACCTTTGCCATTTCCACAACGTTTCAAAGAAAAAATCCATGACAAGGAATATCAAAAGTTTGTTTCTACTTTGAAACATTTGCACGTTAATATACCTCTAATAGATGCTCTTGTGTTGATACCTAGTTATGGGAAATACATGAAGGAGGTTTTATTAGAGAAAAAGAAGTTATCCGACATCGAGATGATTGCACTCACAGAGGGGTACAATGCCGTACTCACAAACAAGTTGCCAACCAAGATGAAAGATCCTGGCAGTTTCACATTTCCATGCTCATAATGATGATCATGTAACTTTCAGTGTCTTTGGAGCATCACCATCAGAACCCAAAGAACAATGTTACCACATTAACGTGTTAGACGAGGTTATTTTGGAAGCATTTCATGAAAGGAGTTCAAAATTGTCTAAGGATGATGCGATGACATCTATCAATGATATCCTAGCTGATTGTCAAGACAAAAAGGAGGTAAATAATTGTGAGATGCATAGAAATTGGCAAATGGAATCTTTGGATTTGTCCAACAAGACGATCCCAGTATTTAAATCGTCCATTGAGCAATCTCCTACCTTGGAGTTAAAACCATTTCCCATACATTTGGAATATGTTTTCCTTGGTGATAATGAAACACTCCTTGTCATTGTCAACGTAACACAAGAAGAGAAGCTTATCGCAATCCTGAAAGATCACAAGAAAGCCATGGCTTGGAGCATCACAGATAATAAGAGGCATCAGTCCTTCTTTCTACATGCATAAGATCGATTAGAAGATGAAGAGAAGCAATCCATTGAACAACAACGACAACTCAATAAGAAAATGAAAAAAGTGGTAAAAAAGGAAATTATCAAATGGTTCGATGCGGGCATTATATACCTTATTTTTATAGTAACTGGGTAAGCCCCATCCAATGTGTGCCTAAAAAGAGTGGTTACCGATGACTGAATGCAGCCACAAAGAAGGACCATTTTCCACTTCCTTTCATCGATCAAATGTTGGATAGGCTAGCTGGTAAAGCCTACTATTTCTTCCTGGATGGTTATTCTAGATACAATCAAATAGCTATTGCACCGAAAAATCAAGTAAAGACTACATTCATGTGTCCTTTTGGAACCTTTGCCTTTTGACGGATGCCATTTGGGTTGTGTAATGTGCCAGCAACATTCCAGAGAAGTATGATGGTGATATTCTTGGATATTATTGAGGACTCACTCGAGGTATTCATGGATGATTTTTCAGTTTATGGATAGAGTTTCGACTAATGTGCTGACAATTTGGCAAGAGTTTTGAAAAGATGGAAGGAAACAAATCAGGTTTTAAATTGGGAAAAATGTCATTTTATGGAAACTAAAGGAATTGTTCTTGGCCATCGTATTTCTTGTCAAGGCATTAAGGTCGATAAAGCAAAGGCCGAAATTAACAAAAAATTACCACCACCTACCACTGTCAAAACAATAAGAAGCTTTCTTGGACATGCTGGTTTCTATAGATGATTTATCAAAGATTTTTCCAAGATAGCTAAACCCTTATGCTCATTGTTAGAGCAGAATAAAAAATTTGTGTTCGACGATGCATGTCTGGGTGCATTCACATTAAAAAAGAAGCAGCTGGTATAAGCTCCGATTGTCATACCACCAGACTGGACGCAACCATTAGAACTAATGTGCGATGCTAGTGACTTTGCTGTCTGAGCTGTCCTCGGCCAAAGAAAAAATAAAGTATTTCATTCTATTTATTATGCTAGCAAAACACTAATTGAAACGTAAGTTAATTATACCACAATTGAAAAATAATTGCTAGCAATGGTCTTCACCTTTGTCAAGTTCCGTTCTTACCTTGTCGGCGTAAAGACTACAGTTTAGATGGATCACTCAGCATTGAGATACCTTTTCAACAAAAAGATGCCAAACCTAGACTCATTAGATGGACCCTACTCCTTCAAGAATTTGATGTTGAAATCAGAGATAGGAAGGGATCTGAGAATCAAGTAGCTAACCATTTATCTCGGCTAGAAAGTGGGAGTGAAATTGGACAAAAGACCTAAATTGTAGAAACATTTCTTAACGAGTAATTATTCACAGTCGACACATCGCTATAGTATGCCGATGTAGTCAACTATCTTGTATGTGGGAAGCTACCTATGAGTGTGGCTGGTCATAAAAAGATTAGCTTCATACGCTATGCTCACAAATATCATTGGAATGAGCCATACCTATTTAAAGTATACGCCAACAATATAATTCGCTGCTGTGTACTTGAAGAAGAAATGATGTCAATCCTGAGACATTACCACAATGCCCCGTATGGAGGACATTTCGATTGAACAAGGACTGCTGTAAAGGTCCTACAATCAGGATTCTATTGGCCCAAATTGTTTTGAGACACTCATAATTTCACGTAACAATCTGATCGTTGTCAACTCACTAGTTTTATATCTCGACGAATGAGATGCTGCAACAATCTATCATGGAGGTAGAGCTTTTTGATGTTTGGGGTATAGACTTCATGGGACCATTTTTGAACTCTTTTGGAAATGTATATATCTTAGTGGCTATTAATTATGTATCCAAGGGGTTTGAAGCAATTGCAGTACCAAAAGACGACACTCGGACAGTATTAAAGTTCTTTCATACATATATCCTCATAAGGTTTGGAACCCCAAGAGCATTTATAAGCGACCAATGCACTCATTTCTACAATAACAAAGTGGCAACTGCATTGAAACGATATTGTGTGAAGCATCGTATGGCCACTGCGTATCACCCACAAACTAATGGTCAAGCCGAAGTATCCATTCGCCAAATTAAAGGTATACTTGAAAAGGTGGTTAATTCATCAAGGAAGGATTGGTCAATGCGGCTACATGATGCATTGTAGACGCTTCGCACCGCTTACAAAACCCCATTGGGAATGTCGCCATATCAGCTAATGTTTGGAAAATCTTGTCACCTACTTGTCAAACTTAAACATAAAGCCATGTGGGCTATTAAGCAGGTAAATTTGGATTATGATGCTGTTGGGAAGAAAAGATTGTTGGACATCACGGCATTAGAAGAGATCCGATGCCATGCTTATGAGAATGTTGCGATATACAAGGAAATGACAAAGCGATGGCATGACAACCTCATATTGAGTCAAAAATTTCATCCTGGTCAGTTGGTACTTTTATTTAATTCACGTTTGAAATTACATCTAGGAAAATTGCAATCAAGGTGGTCAGGACCATTCAAAGTTGTCGAAGCATTTCTAAGTGGTGCGGTGAAAATCGAAAACTTAAAGGATGGGCAATAGTTCAAAGTGAATGGACAACGTCTTAAACACTATGTGAGCCCAGATGTTCGAGAACCAGATGAAACCGTTGATCCGGTGACACTTAAAACATGTCAATGCATTCATTTATTTTCTTTTATTTATTTCACTTTTCGTTGTGTTGTTTCAGAATATTAGCAGAAATAAAAATCATCTTTTTCTTGACGCATTGAAGCACTGATTGTCGATGCATTTGGCGATGAGTCTGCGTTACTTTTTCAGCAAGAATTGCGCCGATTGATTTTCTCTCATCCAAGCCGTTAGATCAAAACAAAAATGGTATAATCTACAGCCTGACAATTAATGGATACAGACACAACGATTTCCCATATTTTTTCACTCATTACATTTAGGTTATAAAATCTCCCATTGTAGTTATCTTCCTCTTCACAATCGCCATTGTAACTGCAACTCATCTCCCTCACTATCTGCAGATTTCCTTTTTATATTTCAAAGCAATATCCTTCTGCAATTTTTCTTTATTCTCTTTTATTTTCATCATGGCTAAGACCCGTGCTTCTAAGAATACTCCCAAACCTTCCTCCAAAAACACTCCGATGACCCCTATTGAGATTTCGTTCACGATACCACCACTTTAATCCACAGGCCCATTGTTGTTTTTAACGACTACGGTTAAAGACAGATACCACAATATCATGCTCAAAAGTAATATCCATCTTAAACAGGGCTTCCAGCTTTCACAACACTTGAACCTTAGAAAACAAGTCCACCGCACTATCAGTCGTTTAAAGTGGGAATACTTCTGTGACCATCAATCTGGTTATTCCCCTACTCTAGTTCGGGAATTTTATGCCAACTTAGTGGACAAAGAGCAAGAATTATTTTTGTTCGCGAAGGGCTTGTACCATGGAGTGCGGCACATATCAATGTCCTGCTACAGATACCAGAACGCGTAGACAGTCACTTGCCCTTCATGCATAGTTTAAACAAAAATAGCTTAACTGAGATGATGAATGACCTTTACGTCGATAATGCTTCATTGGCGAGCAGTGGATTCCATAATTTTACAGTGCATAGATGTTACCTGATGACTTTCTGTAAGGTATGGTTCCACTTTATTAATAGTCATGTGATGCCATCCACTTACAATACTACGGCCATATTGGACTGTATGTGTTTGTTGCATTCCTTCTCGCACCATCGTCACATCGACATTGGGGAGCTTATACATGCCGAGATACATCGCCAGATTGCGAAAGCTGCAGGAAAGCAAAAAGGTATTCTACCTTTCCCCTCTCTTATTATGCTCATTTGTCAACATAAGGGCATTGTGCCAAAAGATGATGAGAAGGTTATGGAAAATAAGGGTCCGATCAACGATATATCAGTTGAGAGGATGACACGAGCCCAAGATACACCTGTGGCCAAGGAAGCTTCAAAAACGAAAGACATGGAAAAAGGGAAAAAGAAAGAAAAATAAACCAATGTTCCCACAGATCCACAAGCATTGAGATGCCTGGCTAGTTTGGAAATCCATCTTGATCGTATTGATACTCGTACAATCTGCCTCATGAGTGTTTTAGACAATTTGGATTACAGGTAGCATATATTTTATGCATACACAAAAGCCTGGAACAAAGTCATTGTTACTACATTGCGTCACATCAATACCAGACCACTACTAGATTTTCCAACATTCCCTGGTATCTTATATCCTCTGTACCACTCCTCATCTGACAAGCCTACTTCTGATGGTAGGCCTACTCAAATGCAAACAAGAATTCACATAACTAATGATGAAAACAATGAAGGACATTCAAACGCTGAGGAGGATTACTATCGCAATATTGCTAATCTGTTCGAGGATGAATTCTCCAATAGTTTAGGTGCAAAAATAGCTGAAAGAGCAGCTGTTATAGAAGAAGATGTCGATACAGTCAAATGCACTGACATTGGCCCAATTGAACTTGAGCAACATTTGGAAGAGGAAGCCAATTAGGGAGGTGATCAAGAGAAGGATGAAGAAAAAGAAGAAGGAAAGGAAGAATAGAAAGAAGAAACAAAACTTGCCAAGGTCAAGGAAGAGAAGGAACTCGATGCCCCAACAATGATCATGGAGGATATTGTAAGAGCATCCAGCTCAGAAGAGACTTGACCTACTGTGAGTCAAGTTGAAGTTGTCAAAAGCAAAATAGAGGAACTGAATCCTCTCGCTATTGTACTGTACATAGCACCACTTGTCGAGATCCACCCATCCGACGTGACAATTGATGAGGTTGTCACCATACCTGCCGAATGAGAGCAATCCACCGAGCCGGTTAGTTCAAAAGATAAGAAGAGGAAGAGGCGTAAGGACAAGAAAAAGAAGAAACACTATGACGAGGGAGAGCGCCCGAAAAAGAAGAAGAAGGAAACCAAAGCAGCCTCTGCATCAGTTGCTGCTGAATAAATTAGCAATTCTTCAAACCAAGGAAGTTATAGGCAATGAGGTTACAATAACAACCAATCGCAGAACTACCATCAGAATTCACAAGTAAATTCCCGTACAGAACTGACGCAGTCACATAATCAAATGCAACCACAATCTCAGTTGCAGCCAAACCATCTGTATTACCACAAATGCAAGGACAATAACATCAGCATCAACAGTAGCAATTTACTCAACCTAAGGTAGATCTTATGGCTGCTCTTGAAGCGATGATGACGAACTGAAGCAATAGTGCAAGGTAATTCTTCCTCTATACCAGTATTGGAAGCTTAACTTGGATAGTTAGCCTCTAATCTCAACACTAGATCACTGGGTACTTTACCTAGTGATACTGAAAATCAAACACAAAAGGGGAAGGAGCATTGCAAGGCAATCACACTAAGAAGTGGGAAACAAACGGTAGGACTAAGCAATTCTGATCAAGATCATGTCGAAGCATCCACTTCACAGTAAAAAGAAGATGTTATAATTAAGGAAGTCGTGCCCAATTTAATGCTGAAGAACCAACTGTAGTACCATTTTGGACTACAACTTTCCAAGATAAGTTGTCGACACAACCATCACCGTCGAAGCAACAGAGTGTTCCACAATCACATACTACAACCATACCTTTGCCATTTTCACAACGTTTCAAAGAAAAAAATCCATGACAAGGAATATCAAAATTTTGTTTCTACTTTGAAACAATTGCACATTAATATACCTCTAATAGATGCTCTTGCGTTGATACCTAGTTTTGGGAAATACATGAAGGAGCTTTTATCAAAGAAAAAGAAGTTATCCGACATCAAGACGATTGTACTCACAGAGGGGTACAACGCCGTACTCACAAACAAGTTGCCAACCAAGATGAAAGATTCTGACAGTTTCACAATTCCATGCTCATAATGATGATCATGTAACTTTCAGTGTCTTTGGAGCATCACCATCAAAACCCAAAGAACAATGTCACCACATTGACGTGTTAGACGAAGTTATTTTGGAAGAATTTCATGCAAGGAGTTCAACATTTTCAAAGGATGAGGCGATGACATCTATCAATGATATCCTAGCTGATTGTCAAGATAAAAAGGAGGTAAATAATTGTGAGATGCGTAGAAATTGGCAAATGGAATCTTTGGATTATTCCAACAGGACTATCTCAGTATTTAAACCATCCATTAAGCAAGCTCCTACCTTAGAGTTAAAACCATTGTCGATACATTTGAAATATGCTTTCCTTAGTGACAATGAAACACTCCTTGTCATTGTTAACGCATCCCTCAACGCAACATAAGAAGAGAAGCTTATCGTAATCTTGAAAGATCACAGGAAAGACATAGCCTGGAGTATTGCAGACATAAGAGGCTTCAGTCCTTCTTTCTGCATGCATAAGATACGGTTAGAAGATGAAGGGAAGCAATCTATTGAACAACAACGATGGCTCAATGAAAAAATGAAAGAACTGGTAAAAAAGGAAATTATCAAATGGTTGGATGCGGGCATTATATACCCTATTTCTGATAGTAATTAGGTAAGCCCCGTTCAATATGTGCCTAAAAAGAGTGGTTTCACAGTTGTGACTAAGGATAAGAATCAGTTAATTCCTACTCTCATTGCAACTGGATGGCGAGTGTGCATGGATTGTCGACGACTGAATGCGGCCACAAAGAAGGACCATTTTCCACTTCCTTTCATCGATCAAATGTTGGATAGGCTAGTTAGTAAAGCCTACTATTGCTTCTTGGATGGTTATTCTAGATACAATCGAATAGCTATTGTGTCGGAAGATCAAACAAAGATTACATTCACGTGTCCTTTTGGAACCTTTGCCTTCCGACGGATGCCATTCGGGTTGTGTAATGTGCCAGCCACATTCCAGAGATGTATGATGGTGATATACTCAGATATGAATGAGGACTCACTCAAGGTATTCATGGATATTTTTCGGTTTATGGATAGAGTTTCGACGAATGCGCTGATAATTTGGCAAGAGTTTTGAAAAGATGGGAGGAAACAAATATGGTTCTGAATTGGGAAAAATGTCATTTTATGGCAACTGAAGGAATTATTCTTGGCCATCACATTTCTTGTCAAGGTATTGAGGTCGATAAAGCAAAGGTCGAAATCATCAAAAAATTACCACCACCAACACTATCAAAGCAATAAAAAGCTTTCTTGGACATGCTGGTTTATATCGACGCTTTTTCAAAGATTTTTCCAAGATAGCTAAACCCTTATGCTTATTGTTAGAGCAGAATAAAAAATTTATGTTCGACGATGCATGTCTGGGTGCATTCGCATCAATAAAGAAGCAGCTGGTACAAGCTCCGATTGTTTGTAGCACCAGACTGAACGCAACCATTAGAACTAATGTGTGATGCTAGTGTGTTTGCTTTCGAAGCTGTCCTCAACCAAAGAAAAAATAAGGTATCTCATTCTATTTATTCTGCTAGCAAACACTAAATGAAATGTAGGTTAATTACGCTACAATTGAAAAAGAATTGCTAGCAGTGGTCTTCGCTTTTGACAAGTTCCGTTCTTACCTTGTCGGCGCAAAGACTACAGTTTACACGGATCGCTCTGCATTGAGGTACCATTTTAACAAAAAAGACGCCAAACCTAGACTCATAAGATGGATCCTACTCCTCTAAGAATTTGATGTTTAAATTAGAGATAGGAAGGGATCTGAGAATCAAGTAGCTGACTATTTATCTCGGCTAGAAAGTGGGAGTGAAATTGGACAAAAGACCCAGATTGTAGAAGCATTTCCTGACGAGCAATTATTCACTGTCGACACATCGCCATGGAATGCCGATGTAGTTAACTATCTTGTATGTGGGAAGCTACTTATGAGTGTGCCTGGTCACAAAAAGATCATGTTCATACGCGATGCTGTCAAATATCATTGGAACGAGCAATACCTATTTAAAGTATGCACCGACAATATAATACGCCACTGTGTACCTGAAGAAGAAATGATGTCATTCCTGAGATATTGCCATGATACCACGTATAAAGGACATTTCGGTGGAACAAGGATTGTTGCAAAGGTCCTACAATCAGGATTCTATTGGCCCAATTTATTTCGAGACACTCACAATTTCGCGTAACAATGTGATCGTTGTCAACACACTGGTTCTATATCTCGATGCAACGAGATGCTTCAACAACCTATCATGGAGGTAAAGTTTTTCGATGTTTGGGGTATAAACTTCATGGGACCAGTTTTGAACTCTTTTGGAAATGTATATATCTTAGTGGCTATTGATTACGTATCCAAGTGGATTGAAGCTATTGCAGTACCGAAAGACGACACTCATACAGCATTGAATTTCTTCCATACATACATCCTCATAAGGTTTGGAACCCCAAAAGCGTAGATAAGTGACCAGTGCACTTATTTCTACAATAACCAAGTGGCAACTGTATTGAAACAATATGGTGTGAAACATTATATGGCCACCACGTATCACCCACAAACTAATGATCAAGCCGAAGTATCCAATCACCAAATTAAAGGTATACTTGAAAAGGTAGTTAATCCATCTAGGAAGAATGGGTTAGTTTGGCTACATTATGCATTGTGGGTGCTTTGCACTACTTACAAAACCCTATTGAGAATGTCGCCATATCAGCTAGTGTTTGGAAAATCTTGTCACCTACTTGTGGAACTTGAACATAAAGCCATGTGGGCAATTAAGCAGGTAAATTTGGATTATGATGTTGCTGGGAAGAAAAGATTGTTGGACAATACGGTATTAGAAGAGATCTGATGCCATGCTTATGAGAATGCTGCGATATACAAGGAAAAGACAAAGCGATGGCATCACAACCTCATATTGAGTCAACAATTTCATCCTGGTCAATTGGTACTTTATTTAATTCACGTTAGAAATTAAATCCAGGTGGTCAGGACCATTCAAAGTTGTCGAAGCATTTTCAAGCGGTACAGTGACAATCGAAAACTTAAAAGATGGGCAATAGTTCAAAGTGAATGGCCAATGTCTTAAACACTATATGAGCCTAGATGTTCGAGACCTAGATGAAGCTGTTGATCTGGTGACACTTAAATAATGTCGATGCATTCATTTATTTTCTTTTATTTGTTTCACTTTTCGTTGTGTTGTTTCAGGTTCTTAACAGAAATAAAAATCATCTTCTGTCGACGCATTGAAGATCTGATTATCGACACATTCGACGATGAGTTAGCGTTACTTTTTTAGTAAGAATCACGCCGATCGATTTTCTCTTATCCTAGTCGTTAGATCAAAACAGAAACGGTACGATCTGCAGCCTAGCAATTAATGGCGATAGACACAATGATTTCCCATATTTTTTCACTAATTACATTTAGGTTATAAAATCCCCCATTGCAGTTATCTTCCTCTTCACAATCGCCATTGTTACTGCAACTCATCTCCCTCACTATCTGCAGATTTCCTTTTTATATTTCAAAGCAATATCCTTCTGCAATTTTTCTTTATTCTCTTTTATTTTCACCATGGCTAGGACCCGTGCTTCTAAGAATACTCCCAAACCTTCCTCCAAAAAAACTCTGACCACCTCTATTGAGATTCCATTCACGACACCACCACCTTCATCCATAGGCCCGGTGTTATTTTTAATGACTGTGGTTAAAGAAAGATACCACAACATCATACTCTAACGCAATATCCATCCTGAACAGGGCTTCCAGCTTTCACAACACTTGACCCTCAGAAAACAAGTCCACACTCACTATCAGTCATTTAGGGTGGGAATACATATATGACCATCCATCTGGCTATTCCCCTGCTCTAGTTCGGGAATTTTATGCCAACTTAGTGGACAAAGAGTAAGAATCTATTTTTGTTCAAGAGGGGCTTGTTCCTTTTATACTTCATTTAGCGTGCATCATTAGCATTTTATACTTAATTTTCATGTTTTCCAACTCATTGATAGTTAGTTTAAATTCTTGTTATTTTTATCTATTTTTGTACTAATGTCAACGCAAGCAGCCTAAATATTGTGTTTTACTATTGTCAGCGTAAGAATTCAGCATAGAAGCCTAATGTTAAACAATTGTAGCTACAAAGTCTGCTGAATATTACAATAAATTGATGTTGTCGCATTGAAACTAAACCTCAAATAAGAAGAATCAAACTGAATTCACAGATGGAAGCACCAACGTAAAAATTTCACAGATGTAGCTACGATTACAAATTCAGATTGAGTCCAGTAATACATCGAAATTTTGCAAATTTGAGAAGAACATACTATAACTGCGTGAGAGCACAACTGTATTCTAACTAATTTTGATAGCTACAAAATCCATATCTAGATCTGAGAGAGAAAGCTGAACCCTGCAACATTTTAGAGACTATAAATAGACGAACAAAGAAGGAAAGAAAATATCAAGAGAAAAGGGATTAAATTCTGAAAATTTTGTATGAATTGAAGGTTTGAGCTGGAAATCAGTGTGCTGATGAAGCAAGTCCACAACTGCTTCTGAAGAGAAGTGCTTGATGCTACACAAAAGGAACAATTAGGGAGTAGGCCTAGTAGTCTAGAGATAGTAAGCTTTGTTGTACTCTTTAATTCTTCTTAAATGATGATGGATTCTGATGATATTAAATAAATACGAGAGTTTCTTTTAATGTGTATCATTTTGATTTTTATTTTACACTGTTAGTCTATTTATTCTTGGATCTAACTACTTTAAGCATGAGAGTGAAATTACAGTACGTCGACATTGAGAGATGCAGTGACAGGTTAGGTTAATAAGTGGGTTAGGCGAGAGTTACTCGGGACTGGGTAAAAAACCAGTTACTTGTTCTCAAGTACACATCGTTGTTCACACCGAGATGTGGAGTAATTATAGGTACTTAAGTCGAGATTAAGTAAGGAGCTGTTGTTGGTAAGAAATCAAAGGGACTTCATTGCAGCGACAATCCATCAATATTACATCTTGTTGACGCATCTAGCATTGCAACTTAGCAGATTCAATGAACCATTTCTACCCTTTACACTTTATCACTTTTGTATTTCATGCATTTAAATATTCAGCATTCAATACCCAACACAATTGGATTTATTTTCAGTACAAGGACATTTAATCTCTGAAATTTAACTCTAATTGCGTTGACATTGATTGACTATTTTAGTGTGCAGATCTGAAAAATTGCACTGACATCAGTACTCACATTACCCTTAATTTGAGTATCAATTGCTCCGACATTTAGAAATCAAGAACCCATTCCTCGTGCGATCGATATCTGATAGAATTGTCTATCAACTATACTTGCATCGACGTGTGTACGCTTGCACAGATTTGTTGTGACGTTCATAACGCGATCAAGGGTCTATTCCTCTGATTTAAGCACATCAAACAAGAATTAATATCCCAAAAATACTAAATCAAGAATTAAGCCCACACAATTGAGAACAAAATCTAAGTATTTATTGCGTAAAATTAGAAATCAAATGGCATAATTCATCATAGGGTTTATCTCCCCTAAGTATTTAGAAAATTAGTTCATGCTAATGAATAAAAACATCTCAAAGACAGTATAACTGCAAGATGAAGAAAAACTCTTAATAAAATCAAAAGAAATTAGAAAGAGGTCTTCAATCTTCATGGAAATTTGCTTCAAAGACGGCTTCTACTATGTTTATTCAGTTGTTTTCTTAAATAATCTCTGACGGCTAGGGTTTGGGGAATGGATGGTTTTACAGAAAATTGGAAGTGCCTAATTCATATCACTTCATCCCCTATTTATAATACATGGAAATCTCTAGTTGGATCCAAAATAAATCTAAAAATAATTCCTTAATTGGATCCAAATTAAACTCTAAATTATAAAGCCTAAAAGATAAATTAAAATTAAATATAAACAACATAATAATAATCCAAAATATTAATCATAAAAATAGAGTTTAAATTTAAATAAAGTCTTATTTCCAATAAATCTCTTCCTAACTCTTTCACATTCACGCTTTTTACCCCAAATTTTCCTTTTTGTCTTCGATTTAGTCCACAGTCATGTGTCCAGCCTGTGTGGATCCTAAAATATGCTCTTTTGTCCTGTTTTTGCTTGTTTTTCGCTCCTTTTTCTCCCAAATACTTTCTAAGTATAGAGTCATGAATTTAAAGGATTATGAACATAAAATTCATTATTTTAAATTGACTAATCATCCAAACACGAGGTAAGAATGAGGCTAAAACATGTTACTTTTGGCACTTGTCAATTGTTTCATTAAGAGGCTGGTTTGGGTTCAAAAATCATTTAATGATAGATTCAACAAAAGGATGACCAAACTAATAAGACTTACAAGATGGTGAGAAAATAATAAAAAGAATCTCACCACCACATAAAGTGGAGAACTTGGAGATTTTCTTATAAATTCTTGTACGACGTTTTGAAAAGGAGATGAGCCAATCATCCTCATTTCAATTATCTTAATCTCAATTTTTTGTTTTCCCCTAGTTTTCTTACTTGAGCTTGCCACAACAAAAAAGGTGAAAAGGACAAAAGAAACAAGCAAGAAAGATGATTATTTTGCATAAAAATTGTATTTATAGCTAGATTAATTAATCTTGGGCTGCAAGACTTAAAGAAAGCAAGGGAATTTTGCAAAATTAATTTATTTTGTAAGAGATGGTACTTGAATAAGAAACCTCCATTAATTTCATGCTCTATCATTGATCAATTAACCATTGGGTCATTATCAGATTTTTTATATAATTGTATATTTCTATAAGGCTAAATTTTGGGATGTTAAAAACATCAGTCTTATTGCTCCAACCAATAGACAAAGAAAAACAGGCAATTAACTAATTATCAAAACAAGTCGACACTCTTTATCTTTCCTCATGGATTATCATTTTTTGCACTGGGAAAATCCTAAACTAGATAACCCCTTTCATGTGCAATTGTTTAATTTTAGGTGTATCAGGTTTGGGAATGCTATTTTCCATTAGCTGAGTTTGTCTACAATAATAGTTTCCAATCTAGTATACAAATGGCCCCGTATGAAGCACTATATGGTCGAAGATGTAGATCACCAGTGTGTTGGACAAAATTGAATGAAAAAAAGTTGATTGGGCTAGAATTAATTCAAGAGACAGAAGAAACAGTTCAGAAGATTAAAGATAGATTAAAAGCAGCCTTTGATAGACAAAAATCTTATGCCAATTTGAATCGTCGGGACATTGAGTATTCAATCGGGGACAAAGTATTTCTCAAACTCTCTCCTTGGAAAAAAGTGTTGTGATTTGGCCGAAAAGGAAAGTTAAGTCCTCGTTATATTGGGTCATATGAAATTGTAGAAAGAATCGGGCCAGTCGCTTATCGGTTAGCTTTACCTCCGAAATTGCAGAAGATTTACGATGTTTTTCATGTTTCTATGCTACGAAAATGTAGATCAGATCCTTCTCATGTCATTTCTACTGAAGACATTGAAGTTAAACCAGATTTGTCCTACGAAGAAGAGCCGGTTCAGATTTTAGCACGAGAGGTTAAGGAATTAAGAAATAAACGAGTTTCCCTAGTAAAAGTCTTATGGAGAAGTCATAGTATGGAAGAAGCAACTTGGGAACCGGAAGAAACTATGAGAACATAGTACCACCATTTATTTTCAAGTAAATTTCGAGGATCAAATTTATTAAGGGGGGAGAAATGTAATGACCTAAATTCACGGGCACCGGAAATGTGAGTTATACGGCCTCCGTCTTAGTAACCCGAGTTTGTAAATAATTATTAGGAGTAATTATGAGTTTAGTAGTGTGTTTAATTAGGCTTTGATTAGGTGAATTTAGTTTAATTTAGAGTAATTAGTAAAAAGGAATAAATTGAATAAGAGGTGAAAGCCTAATTATAGATTAAAAAAAGAAAGAGGGACTAAAATCGCAATTATGGCATAATTTGAGGCGGCAAATCATGAGAAAAATCTAAAGATTTTTCATGATTAAAATTATTATTAATTAATATTAGAATATAATAATATAAATTATTATTTAATTGGTATTAATTTATTAAATTAATGATATATATATATATTAAAGCCAAATGTATGGTAATAAAATGTACATGTGTAAAAATTATATTAGTACATTTGTAAAATAAAAATTAATTTACTTATTATTTAAGTAAATAGATATTTATAATTTATTAATATTATTATTAACTAATATATATATCTATATATATATAAGAAATAAAAGAATAAACAAAGAAACAAAAGAAGGAAGAACAGAAGCTCAAATGAAACAGGGGAAAAAGAAAAGGAAAGGAAAAAAAAAAAGGGAAGACTAGGATTTTGAAGCTTTAATCTTTAATTGGTAAGTCAATTAAGCCCTTTTCTCTTAAATTAGATGTCTTAGAAGCTTTAGAACAAAGTTTTGATGAAATTAAGTTGAGGTCTTGGAAGTTTTAAGGTTTTTCTACATAGTCCATGTTGAACAAAATAGTGAATTAGGGATTTAATTGAATGAATTTCAAGTTAGCATTGATAAAGGGATTAAATTGTAAAAGAAGCTATAAGTTTTGTGATAGAGGGATTAAATTGAAAGAAATTTTAAAATAGGGTTTTATTATGAACATTAGATAGTTAAGTAGAATATGTAAGGAAATTGAATAAAAATAAAGTATGAATTAAGTTAGAAAAAATAAGTGAGTTAATTAGGATTAAATTGGAATTAGAGTATAAATTGGATAGAAATTCAATTATTATTATTAATTAGTGCTGTAATTAATAGCGCAAATTATTATTATTTTTGTAACTAGCAAAGAACTCGAAGCATCGACACAAAAAGGAAAGGAGAAAGTTAGCGAGGAGTAATCGCGAAATCCGGGTTTGTATTACTATAATTTAAATTATTCATTATTTAATGTTTATTTCGATATTTATATTTAATAAGTGAAATCAAAATTGAAAGTGAAATGAATTGCAAATTGAAAGTCCCTATTAACTAGTCGGGCTAAGTCGGATATAGTTGGCATGCCATAGGATTGGAAAAGTTCAGGGATACTTCGACCTTGAGTCGATGAGACACTGGGTATCATTATTTTACTTCGGATTGATTCGATGAGGTACTGGGTACCACTTTACTTTGGCTAGGCCAATAAGACACTGGGTGTCACTTTATTACTTCGGACTATCCAATGAGGCACTAAGTGCCATTCTGGTGTATTTGGATGGATCCGTGTATCTGCCAAAGTCCGAGTCTCGTTAATAGGGGTAAACAATGTGAAAAAGGAAAAAATTGATGCATATAAAGTGATATGTGATGGAATTAAGAAATGAGAATGAAATGGTTAAATTGATTTGATATTGATATGGAATGAAAGCGGTGTATAAATTAAGATAATATGTGTTCATGTATTATATGATTGATTATGTGAAATTTATTTGGTTATTTATAATTTGAATTATAGTAATACCACTGAGTATGAAATACTCAGCGTACGGTTGTTTCCGTGCGCAGGTTAGTGGAAATTAAGGTCCTGGTTCAGCATCTAGATCAATCCCGACCTCAGTATAAACTCGGTGATGTAATTCTTCTCTTTTGGTAAAAGTGGCATGTACTAAGTGTTGTATAGGTTACATGTATATGCTTGTAATGTTGGTTGTAGAAATATATATACTATATTTTGATATTAGTTTAATAAAATGGTAAAGAGTATACTATAAAATTTGGCATTATGTTTGAATGAAAAATGAATAAAGTTATTAGTAAATTTTGAATAATATTAAGAATGTTTAATTATTGAATTAATATGTTAATGAAATGATTATGATTTTGGTGAATTTGAGTATAAATTGTTTTGATTGCTGGTTGAAATTGCAGGGAAAGTTGGATGTTTATAAAGGGGGTTATATCGCGTTCCAAAAAAAATATTTAGGAAAAATCTGCGAAGCACCAGAACAAGTCCCAATGCCTTTCTAATACGTGTTTTGAGCCTCGATGGTCCAATTAAAGAATTTGATGATTATTTTATAGTATGTTCATTAATTATTTATTTATTATTTGTAAATTGCTTGATATGTCTGGTAATACACTGTAACCCTGTTTCGGCGATGATTTAGGGTTAGGAGGTGTTACACATTTGCTTTCAAACCCATAAAAATGACTGCTGTGCGTAATTCCTCATCAACAGCCTCCCGTTCCACTATGTTGGCCCCAAGACTGTTGGAAAACTCATCCTCGAAAAGGCTGGCTATGTGTTTGAAATAGTCCTCCATAACCTTGGAGTTTCCCTCATGATCCTCATCATCAGAAATATGGATCCTAGTTGGGGATGGGACGGGCTGAGGCCTATCTTCAGAAGTAGGCTACTTAGATGATGATGGGGCTTCCCTAACAATAGTGGAAAAATAAGGAACTCTGGTATAGGGTTTGGGCTTAGACTCCTCAATGTAGCGACAATAGCTTTGTTCCATAATTGAGTATAGGCATAGAAGAGGTTTTGCCTGTAGTCCATCTCTTCTAATACGCTGACAAGTCAAATTTTTCACATATCCATACGGTCAATGAGTTGTTCTATTGCAGTCATCTTCTTCCCCATCTGAGGGTGTGTGGATGCAATTTTTGGGTTCTCCTTTGTCTTCCCCTTCCCCTTGCCTTTCTCTTTTTTTTTCGGCACCTCCTTCATCAGAGGGCCTTCTCGCCCCCTTGTCATTCGTTCCATAGAAATGTCATTCATGGGTCCCTTGTTTTCCAACACTTCTTCACCATCACGAGGCACAATACCCCTCTATTTGCAAAGCATCATTACTAAAGAAAGGAAAGGTAGGATACCTGTCTGCTTGCTCGCCACTTTAGTAATCTCATCTTGCAGGATTACGCCGACATTAATATGTCTTCCTTTTAATATAGAGTAGAAGGGGCACATGCGATCTAACGTCGTAGTGGTGTTGTGGGTAGATGGTAGAATGCGGCAGTTGACGAAGTGGAATCACACCTTGGTTTGAGTGGTTAGGTAACGTCGGTGCATAGTGTAGTTATGTGGACCATTGCTAGTCCACACTGTGCCATCAACGCATATGTCTTGCAACACAATGTCCACCCCCTCTTCAGTGAGATTCCCCAAAAACTCAGTATGTGCATCCTCCCCCGCAGCAATATGAAAGAGCTCATTTATGTGAGTGGCACTCTAGGGCACCAGTCCATCGCGAACAAAAACAAATTTTTGTTCGGAATCAATCAAGTTTGCATAGAATTCTCTTACCATAGTTGGGGAGTAATCGACCGGATGGTCACAAAAGAACTTCAAACACAGGTGAGAAATAGTTCTAGCAACTTATTTTCCTAACAGCTGTTTTGGGACAATTGGAACCTCTGTTCAGGGTGAGAGTTCCTCTTGTTCATCACATCGTGATATCTGTCTTTCACCACTTTCGAGAGAAACAGAACAGGTTCTTTTTACGGTGGTTGTTTGGCGTTCTGAACCATGGCTGTCGATGACTCAGCAGGTGACTTTGATGGGGTTTTAGCTCCTCGAGTTCTGGCCATTATATCAGAGAAAAGAGAGTGATAATATTTGTGCAGAAAACTACGATTAAAAGAAGAAAACAAATGCAGTTGCAATGGCGATTGTGAGTGTAAGAGTAGAGTCAGCAGAAGAAGGATTTTATAAACTCTGGATGTGAAGAGACATGATTATCTCTATTGGCGTGGGAAAATGTTACGTCTGCAGCTAATAAATGCCATGGTACAAATCGTAATTTTATGGGTTGATCCAATGGTATGGGATGATTGAAGATAAACCTGTGTGATTCTTGCCTAAAACACTTAACTGAGTCATCACAAAATACGTCGACAAGTTGTGCTATTAGATGCGTTGATAAAAAGGAGATTTTTTTATTCCTACATAAAACTAATAAGGAAATGAATGAAAATAAAAACACAAAGTAAAAGTCAAAATTGCAATGACATTAAATAAATGTGACCAGATTAATGGTCCCACTTTGTTCTTTGACATCTGGGCTCGAGTAGTGTTTCAGTCGTTGGCCATTTACATTAAACTGGTGACCATCTTTCGTATCTTTAATTGTCATCGTACCATGCTGGAATGCTTCGACAACTTTGAAAGCGCCAAATCATCTTGAGTGTAATTTTTCTGGAAGCAATTTCAAACGTGAGTTAAATAAAAGTACCAAGTGACCAGGGAAAATTTGTTGCCGCAAAATGATATTGTCGTTCCATCTCTTAGTTTTCCCCTTGTATATGTCTGCATTTTTGTATGCATTATGTCGAATTTCTTCCATCTCAGAAATATCCAACTACCATTTCTATCAAGCAGTATCATAATCCATGTTCACTTGTTTAATCGCCCACATGGCTTTATGTTCAAGCTCAACTGGCAAGTGACAGGATTTACCAAATACCAACTTATATTATGACATTCCTAATGGAGTTTTATATGCAATGCGAAGTGCCCATAACACATCATGTAGCCATGAAGACCAATCTCTTCTAGATGGATTATCCACCTTTTCAAGAATGCTTTTAATTTATCGATTGGAGACCTCCGCTTGGCCATTCGTTTGTGGATGATACGTTATTGCCATACAATGCTTCACACCATAGCGCTTTAAAGCTTTCGCCATTTGATTGTTATGGAAATAGGTGCCTTGGTCACTTATCAATGCTCGAGGTGTTCCAAATCTTGTAAGGATGTATGTGTGAAAGAACCTTAACACCGTCTAAGCATTGTCTTTCAGAACCGCAATTGCATTGATCCACTCAGAGACGTAGTCAACAGCAATAAAAATATACACATTCCCAAAAGAGTTTGGAAATGGTCCCATGAAATCTATACCACAAATATCAAATAACTCTACCTCCATGATACGTTGTTGGAGCATCTCATTGCGTTGAGATATAGAACCTATGCGTTGACATTTATCACATTACTGCACAAAATTGTTGGCGTCTTAAAATAATGTTGGCCAGTAGAATCCTGATTGTAGGACCTTTGCAGCAGTCCTAACACCACCAAAATGACCTCCATCAGGAGCATTGTGGCAATGCCTCAGGATAGAAGACATCTCTTCCTCAGGAACACAGCAACGAATAATATTGTCAACGCATACCTTGAAAAGGTATAGCTCATTCCAATGATATTTTTCAACGTTGCACATAAATCTGATCTTCTTGTGACCAGTGACACTCAATGGTAGCTTCTCACAAACAAGATAATTGATGACATCTGCATACATGGAGATGCGTCGACATAAAATAATTGCTTATCTGGAAATGCATCGACGATTCTTAACTAATTGCTATCTTCGCTTCCAGCTTCTAGACGACATAAGTGGTCTACTACTTGATTTTTGGATCCATTCCTATCTTTGATTTCAATATCAAATTCTTGTAAAAGTAGGATCCATCTAATCAGTCTTGGTTTGGCATCTTTCTTCTCAAAAAGGTATCTTAAGGCTGAGTGATCTCTGTAAACTTCTATTTTTACCCCGATAAGATATGAACGGAACTTGTCAAATGCAAAAACTACTACTAGTAATTCCTTCTTAGTAGTCATGTAATTCCTTCTTAGTAGTCGTGTAATACTCCTGCGCTTCAGTCAGGGTTTTACTAGCATAATAAATGGAATGAAATACCTTCTCCTTGTGTTGACCAAGCACAGCTCCCACAGCAAAGTCACTTGCATCGCACATTACCTCGAACGGTTGCGACCAATCTGGTAGGATAACAATTAGAGCTTGTACTAGCTGCTTTTTAATTGTAACAAATGCATCCAGACACGCGTCATCAAACATAAAATTTTTATTCTGCTCCAATAAAGAGCATAGGGGTTTTGCTATCTTGGAGAAGTCTCTAATGAATATTCTATAAAGACTGGAAAGGATAACTGATGTCACAAGTTGCAATGCTAAATGTGGCTGCAAGGTAACAAATAGATGAATTGTCACCACAATTATACTTCAATGAAATCTTACTGCTATCACTTTCTCTGTTTAACAAAGACCGAAATGCTAGTAATTACAACACCTTCTAGTGTTGGTAATGCCTTGCACTTAAGAACAAGTGGCCAGAATTCCTTCTTAGCCCCAAGCAACTTCCGTTGTCTTGCTTGTTGATTGAACTTGTCACCATACCTTCCAGTGACTATGATTGCAATCACACTTCCGTGGTCAAAACGATTAAATCCAAAGATAAATAGATAAAGAGAATAGTATAGAAATCAAATTAGATCTAACTTCAAATGGTACTTCCATACTCAATTGATAATCATCAATATTCATCAACAACTAACAGGTATCAAAGAAAAAGTCGAAGCATCCTATTCCATGTTTACTAGAACTATTCTATGACCGCTCCTCTTGTGCTGCAGATAGGCACTTCTCATCAAAAGTCTTTCTCCTTTGCTTGTCAGATCACCTTCCTTCGAAACTCAAGCTTCTATGGCAGCTTGTTTTGAGATTTGAGAAAATTTTCTAAATTTATTTCTTCACCACTTGATATATATCTTCTTCCTTTCCCTCCTATTTATAAGCTCTGGGAATTTCAGATCTCCTTCTCTCTCAAATCTAACCATTTTGGTAGTTGTACAAGTTGGTTAATTCCATCTGTGCACTCACGCAGATCTGGTGTGTTCCTCAGGTATCTGTAGGTTGTTACCAAATCTCTAGGCGAAATCTATGATTTTTACTTGCGGCGACATCTTAGCTTTCCCTTGCACTGGTGCTTCTAGGTGTGTCTGTAGCATGAAATCACTTGCACAAGGTTAAGGTATATTTACGGTGACATCTATGGCCGTAATTCCATGTTAAATTTAGGGCTGCATCCTTGAACACTTTCCAGCACTGGTATTTAAAGGTGGATCTCTGCACAGTCAATTTCAAATGCAAAACTTATGCGGCATATGGCGATATTAGAAGTACAAAAGAGGCTAAAATGAATAGAATTAAAGCCATACAACACTAAGTTAGAAAATGCAAACACTAACAATGAAATGTTTAACATGCATTCTAAATATGATACAAAAGGAACTATTAACACACAAGTTTTAGGGGGAAAATAAGTGTCATTTCTAATGCCATCAGTCGTGGACCTCATTGAATTCTTGGACAGGCAAGTTGGTTCTTACCATATGGTAAGCCTCGATAGGAGCATGAGTGGTTTCATTAAGAGGCTGGTTTGGGTTCAAAAATCATTTAGAGACAGATTCAACAGAAGGATGACAAACTAATAAGGCTTACAAGATGGTGAGAAAATAATAAAAAGAATCTCATCACTATATAAAGTGGAGAGCTTAGAGATTTTCTTATAAATTATTATACGATGTTTTGAAAATGTGATGAGCCAATCATCCTCATTTTAAATTATCTTAATCTTAATTTTTTGTTTTCCCCTAGTTTTCTTACTTGAGCTTACCACAACGTAAAAGGTGATAGGACAAATAGAAATAAGCAAGAAAGATAATTATTTTGCATTTATAGCTAGGTTAATTAAGCTTGGGCTGCAAGACTTAAATAAAGCAAGAGGATTTTGCAAAAATAATTTATTTTGTAAGAGATGGGACTTGAAAATGAAAGCTCCATTAATTCACGCTCTATCATTGATCAATTAACCATTCGGCCATAATCAAATTTTTATATAATTGTACATTTTTATAGGGCTAAATTTTTGGATGTTAAAAACATTAGTCTTATTGCTCCAACCAATAGACACAAGGAAAAATAGGCAATAAACTTATTATCAAAACAAGCCGGCACTCTTTATCTTTCCTCATGGATTATCTTTTTTGCACTAGGAAAATCCTGAACTAGATAACCCCTTTCACGTGCAATTGTTTAAGTTTAGGTGTTCAACTTTCATTTAACTACTTGTTAATATTACAATTCATAGTAACGATAAAAGTTGAATTATTAAAACTTAGAAGGATTTGAATTTCTTCATCTATTCTTCTCTATTTAACTCTCACGAAGACATTGTGATATTTCATGCATCGTAAAACAAAATCAAATAGGGAAGCAAAATTTGGGTCATTTAAGATGTTATTGACAGCATCATCATACTTTCTACGATAGTACAACCTAAAATGTTTTAAAATTTACCATAATCTACAATCCAATAAATTTGATATCCATTGTTTCCTTATATGCTTTTGGATCATTCTATTTTGATTTCTTTCGAAGACTTTCCTTTTTTTTCACATTCTATTAGTTATTCTACAGTGAAATTTTAATTTTTTAGAATAACGTTATTGATTTTTTGTAATTTTATAGGATAACGACATTTAGTTTTACTTCTAAGTTTTGGCTTATATATATGAATTCCATCAAATAAGAACTTCATTCCAAACCATCGAAAAGGCTGGTAAAGCATTCATTTTTATCTTTCCTGCTTGTTTCTTTTTGTACTTTCATCTTTTTTTCAGAGGCAAGCTCAAGCAAGAAGAGTAAGGAAAAACAAAAAATTGAGATTATGATAATTAAAAATGAGGATGATTGGCTCATCTCAATTTCAAAACTTCGTACAGGTATTTACAGGAAAATCTTTGAGCTCTCCAGTTTATGTTTTGGTGACATTCTCTTTATTTGTTTCTCACCACCTTGTTAGCCTTATTCATTTGGTCATCCTTCTGTTGAATCTATCGCTAAACGACTTTTGAACCCAAACCGGCCTCTTAAAGAAACCACTCAAGCTCCCGTTGTAGCTTACTGTAAGGTAAAAATCAACTTGCTTGTCAAAGATTTTAATGAGGTCCACGACCAACCAGATGCATGAAAAGAAAATCAATAGGCAATTTCTTTGGCCTAACAGTCACAAGGAAGATAAGATCTTCTTTGGTGGAGAACTCCCATTGATCAGCTTATCCCACGAGAGCTCTATGAATGAGAAGAACGATTCATAGATTTTATCATCTTTCTCTCTGTCCCGAGGGAGAAGAAGATTGCAAATACTTCCTCAGTGCATTCTCCAATGGATAATTATGTCCCTTATGCCTTTCCTCCTAGATATGGCCTTAGTCAACAATAGTTTTAAACCTCAAAGTCAAGGATATTAAATTTTATTTTTATTGTTATTTTTTTTACGTTTGTTTGGCAACTTAATCTCGGGATTCCTCAAGGCAAAGATGAACATGTTCATGTAGCCAACAAACATATGGTATATGGTCTCTATTGTAGCATTCTTGAGCCTTGATCCATTGAAGGAAAGGCTATATCTAAGAGGAAAGGAAGAAGGGACATCCTTATCCATTGGAGCATGCATTGAAGAAATATCTGCAATCTTCTTACCGCTTGTGATAGAGAGAAAATTGATGAACTCTGCGAAACATTCTACTCGTTCGTAGAGCTCCCTCAGCTTAAGCTAATTAATGGGAGTTTTCCACTAATGATTAGTTTCCTTTCCAGGTGACTGTTGGGACAAAGAAATCACCCTTTGTTTTTCTTTTGATGGACCTAGTAGGTCGTGACCTCATTCAATTCTTGGACAAGCAAGTTGGTTCTTACCGTACTGTAAGCCTTGATAGGAACATGACTTTTTTCATTAAGAGGCTGGTTTGGGTTCAAAAATCATTTAGCTGTCAGGTTCAACAGAAGGATGACCAAACTAATAAGGCTTACAAGATGGTGAGAAAATAATAAAAAGAATCTCACCACTGCGTAATGTGGAGAGCTTAGAGATTTTCTTATAAATTCTTGTACGACGTTTTGAAAATGAGATGAGCCAATCATCCTCATTTTCAATTATCTTAATCTCAATTTATTGTTTTCCCCTAGTTTTCTTACTTGAGCTTGCCACAACAAAAAGGTGAAAGGACAAACAGAAATAAGCAAGAAAGATAATTATTTTGCATAAAAATTGTATTTATAGCTAGGTTAATTAAGCCTAGGCTGCAAGACTTAAAGAAAGCAAGGGGATTTTTCAAAAATAATTTATTTTGTAAGAGATGAGACTTGAAAATGAAACCTGCATTAATTTCATGTTCTATCATTGATCAATTAACCATTGGACCATCATCATATTTTTTAGATAATTGTATATTTTTATAGGGCTAAATTTTGGGATGTTAAAAACATTTGTCTTATTGCTCCAACCACTAGACACAAAGAAAAACAGGCAATAAACTAATTATCAAAACAAGTCGGTAATTTATATCCTTCCTCATGGATTATTGTTTTTGCACTTGAAAAATCTTGAACTAGATAACCCCTTTCACGTGCAGTAGTTTAAATTTAGGTGTTCAACTTTCATTTAACTACTTGTTAATAATACAATTCGTAGTAACGATAAGAGTTGAATTACTAAACCATAGAACAATTTGATTTTCTTCATCTATTCTTCTCTATTTAACTCTCATGAAGACATTGTGATATTTTATGCATTATAAACAAAATCAAGTTGAGAAGCAAAATTCGGGTCGTTTAAGATGTTATTGACAGCATTATCATACTTTCTATTATAGTACAGCCTAAAATTTTCTAAAATTTACCATAATCTACAATCCAATAAATTTGATATCCATTTTTTCCTTATATGCTTTTGGAGCATTCTTTTTCTGATTTATTTCAAAGTCTTTCTTTTTTTTGAACATTCTATTAGTTATTCTAGAGTGAAATTTTAATTTTTCAGAATAACATTATCGATTTTTTGTAATTTTATAGGATAACGACATTTAGTTTTACTTCTAACTTTTGGCCTATATATATGAATTCCAACAAATATGAACTTCATTCCAGACCATTGAAAAGGCTGGAAAGCATTCAGTTTTATTTTTCTTGCTTGTTTCTTTTTGTCCATTCATCTTTTTTGTTGAGGCAACCTCAAACAAGAAAATTAGGGGAAAACAAAAAATTGAGATTAAGATAATTAAAAATGAGGATGATTGGCTCATCCCAATTTCAAAACTTTGTACAAGTATTTATAAGAAAATCTCCGAGCTCTCCACTTTATGTTGTGGGGACATTCTCTTTATTGTTTACTCACCAACTTATCAGCCTTATTCATTTGGTCATCCTTCTGTTGAATCTATCGCTAAACGACTTTTGAACCCAAACTGACCTCTTAATCAAACCACTCATGCTCCCGTTGTGGCTTACCGTAAGGTAAAAATCAACTTGCTTGTCCAAGATTTCAATAACGTCCACGGCCAACTAAATGCATGAAAAGAAAATCAATGGGCAATTTCTTTGTCCTAACAGTCAAAAGGAAGAGAAGATCTTCTTTGGTGGAATACTCCCATTGATCAACTTAACCCATGGGAGCTCTACGAACGAGAAGAATGATTCACAGATTTTATCATCTTGCTCTCTGTTCCGAAGGACAAGAAGACTGCAAATACTTGCTCAATGCATGCTCCAATGGATAATTATGTCCCTTATGCCTTTCCCCCTAGATATGGCCTTAGTCAGCAGTAGTTTTGAACCTAAAACTCCACGATATTAAATTTTATTTTTATTGTTATTTTTTCTACATTTGTTTGGCAAGTCAATCTCGTGAGTCCTCAAGGCAAACATGATCATGTTCATGTAGCCAACAAACATATGGTATATGGTCTCTATTGTAGCATTCTTGAGCCTTGATATATTGAAGGAAAGGCTATATCTAAGAGGAATGGCAGAAGGGGCATCCTTATCCATTGGAGCATGCATTGAGGAAATATCTGCAATCTTCTTGTCGCTTGTGATAGAGAGAAAATTGATGAACTCTGTGAAACATTCTACTCATTTGTAGAGCTCCCTCAGCTTAAGCTAATAAATGGGAGTTTTCCACCAATGTTGAGTTTCACTTCCAGGAGACTGTTGGGATAGAGAAATCACCCTTTATTTTTATTTTAATGGACCTGGTAAGTCGTAGACCTCATTGAATTCTTGGACAGGCAAGTTGGTTTTTACTGTACAGTAAGCCTCGATAGGAGCATGAGTGGTTTCATTAAGAGGCTAGTTTGGGTTCAAAAATAATTTAGCGACATATTCAACAGAAGGATGACCAAACTAAAAAGGCTTACAAGATGGTGAGAAAATAATAAAAAGAATCTCACCACCACATAAAGTGCACAGCTGATCGGTGTTTTACGACACACGATTGTGGAAGCGAACTCAAGTCGATCCCATGAGGAATGTGTTCTTGATGTTTCAATGTCGGAGCAACTAATACAGAAATTAAGTAAAATGTGAGCAAGCATGTCAACGTAATTAAGTAAGATCTGCACACTAAAATAATCAGTAATGTCAATGCAATCAAGGATAACTGTCAGAGCAACTGAAAGTAAATCAAAGTGTCGTTGAAATGTTGAGTATTTAAATGCATAAAAATAAAGGTTTGATCAAGTGTAAAGAATTGGAGTCGATCACTGACTTTGCTAAGTAGCAACGCTGGATGCACTGACAAGGTAAAATATAGATAGAATGTCGCTGCAATGAAGTTCCTTTGATTTCTTACCAATAACAGCTCCCTACTTAATGCCGACCCAAATACCCACAATCACTCTACCTTTCGGTGCGAGCAACGATGTGTAACCAAGAACAAGTAACTAGTTTTTATCCCAGTCCTGAGCAGCTCTCGCTTAACCTACTTGTTAACCTAGCCTGTCACCACGTCTCTCGATGTCGACGCACGGCAATTTCACTCTCGTGCTTAAAGCGGTTAACTCCAAGAATAAACGGATAAGCAGTGTAAAGTAAGAATCAAAATGGTCTAATATTAAAAGAAACTCTCGTATTCATTTAATATCATCACAATCCATCATCGTTTAAGAAGAATTAAAGAGTACAACGAAGCTTACTATCTCTAGACTACTAGGCCAACTCCCTAATTGTCCCTCTTGCCTAGCACCAAGCACTCCTCATCAGAAGTTGCTACATACTTGCTCCATCAGCTCATGGTAGCTTCCTTCAAGATTTGAAAGATTTGTTGATTTAAATTCTTCACTCCTTGATATTTATATCCTTCTTCTTTCCTCTATTTATAAGCTCAAGAAATTATAGATTTTCTCCATTCTCAGATCCAACAAATTTGTACAGCTGTAAAAGTTTGTTATTGACAGTTGTGCAGATTTGATTTGTTTACTGGACTGTTGCAGAATGCCAACGGAATTAATAAATTTCATCGATAATTTACCGTATTTTTTGACCAACCTGTGGCCGCAACTTTGAATGCTTTCTAACTTCAAGAATGGTAGACCTCATATCTTCTATGATCTAGATCTAATCACAGCTGTCAAAGTTAGTTAAATTCCAGCATCGTACTCATGCAGATATGGTGTGTTCTTCATAAATTTGCAGATCGTCGCTGCACTGCAATGCGCAATCTGAAATCTTAATTATGGTGACAACTATGATATTCCTGCGTTAGTGCTTCCAGATGTGAATTCAGCTTGAGTCTACTTATTTGAGGTTCAAATTCATTGCATCGACATTACTGGTCACAATTCCAAGCTATACTTGTGGTTGCATTCTTCTTCCTAATTGCCCTCCTAGGTTGATTGCCGCGCTGACAATTCTAAGGCGCAATATATTGTGGTGACATTTGTACAAAATGAGGTAAAAATAACAAGAATTTAAACCAACTAGCATTTAGTTAGAAAATATAAAAACTAAGTATGAAATGCTTATGATGCATGCAAAATAAGATACAAAAGAGACAATTAATACTCAAATTTAGGGAGAAAATATATATCATTTGTAATACCATCACACCCCCAAACTTGAGTTTTTACTTGTCCTCAAGTAAACAAAAATTAACAAAGTCACAAGCAAAAATGTCACCATAATCAATATTCTCACAACTTAAATTTTTTGAAATTCTAATGTACAAATTGTATTCACATGATAGAATAATGAGTCGACAATTTATAGGCATGAATAATTAAAAAGTGCAACTTCATAAATGTTAGTATCATGCATTGAATCCTAATCTTCCTTGAACCAATACAACATTTAAAATTTTTTTTCTTTTTCATTTTTTTCCCTTTTTTCTTATTTTTTCTTTTTCAAATGACTGAGAGATGTCATTGAATTACTTTACCTTTGTTCCTGGGCAGTAACAATGCGGTGCAACAAACCCTTAGGAGGTATGTAATTGCGCTGACAAATACTCTAGCAGTGACAACCTTTGGCTAGTTGATTTTTATAACACATGCAGCGGAGTGTTCTCCCTTGATAAGTCAGAATGCACTCACATTGGAGTGTTCTTTATTAATACAATATCGTTACAATTGGAAAGTTAATTCAATATTCAAAGGTTGATACTACCCATTCATTACTAATGCAATCCTATCATTCATCTAAAAATAGAAGGACTCAATATTCATTCACCTTCATCCAATTTACACATCAGCATTCCAAGCAAATCAAGATTTACGCATAAAAATAAAAATTGTGGGCACATTTTTGTTGAAATTCTAGATATTTTCATTAACACAGGAAACAAGTAAAATTCAAAAATATGGGTGCAATTGCATTTTCATTTCACATAAATTCCCCCAAACATAAAGTGTGCATTGTCCCCAATGCACTTACATTAATATATATATATATATGGAAATGCAATGACAATGTAGATGCAGCGAAAATAAAAATGCAATTACATTAATAATGCATGGACAATTATACTACAGCTACAAGATATGCATGAAAACTAAACTAAGTGCTAAAAAAATAAAAACTAACTTAGTGTGCTGCAGCTGAAGATGTGGCTACATTGGTCTTTGTCTTGTTGCGCTTCCGTTCCTCCTTGTGCCTCATTTTCTCCTCTTTACGCTTCCTCTTTATGTCCTTCGTACTAGACGGATCAGCAGATTGCTCCTCTTTAGTTGATTGGTTGATGGCCTCATCGATAGTTACATCTAATGGGCAGACTTGTGCAGGTGATGTTATATAAGGCACTATGGCCAAATGATTATAATCTTCAGCACTGTTAGTAATTGCCTCAGCCTGGCTCGCTTCAGGTGGAGCCACGTTTGCATTGGATGCCCTCACATTTACGGGTGCTTCGTTAATATCCTCAGCGATATCTATCGGGGCATCGTCTTGCTTTTCCTCCTACATCTCTACAGGGTCCTTCTTCTTAAATCCTTCCTCTCTATCCTTCTCCTTCTCTTAGACTTCTTATTGTTCTGCTTCTCCTTCTTCAGGTTGTTCCTGGTCAGTGGTGTCTTTGTCGATGCCTTCCTCTGCGTCCACACCCATGGATACAATTGGAGTATGCACCTCTTCAACCATAGTTGCCCGCTTTGCCATATTAGCCCTAAGGCTGTTCGATAACTCTTCTTCAAACAAGCTGGCTATAGCTCTGTAGCAATCCTCCATAGCATTAGAATGCCCCTCGTTCTTCTCAGCATCTAAAATGTGGATTCTTGTTAGAAAGGGAACATGTTGCGGCCTACCATCATGAGTAGGCTGGTCGGAGGATGAGGTAGCTTCCTTAATAATAGATGGGAAGATAGGGAACTCTGAAAGGGGATTTGGGCTCAAACTTCTCAATGCGTTGACAATAGATTTGTTCCATATTCTTATGTACGTATAAAATAGATTTTCTTTGCAGTTTATGTCTTCCAATGCATTGACAATACGAATCTGGCGCATGTCGATGTGATCAATGTTTAGTTTAATTGCAGCCAACCTCTTCCCCAATTGAGGGTCTGTGGGTGCATTCTCATGTTTGTCCTTCTTCTTTCATTTCTCCTTCTTCTTTCATTTCTCCTTCTTCTTGAGTGCTTCTTTCACTATCGGTGTCTCTTGCCCTCTCGTCATTCTCTCTACTGAGATGTCATTGAGGGGGCTTTTATTCTCTATCACCTCCTCACCATCTCTTAAAAGCAGCTTCAGCAATCTGGTCATGGAGAATTACGTCAACATCAATGTGCAACTTTTGAGGATTGAATGCAAGAGACACATGCGATCTAATGTCGCCGTAGTGCTATGTGTAGAAGGTAAAAAGAAAACTATAGAAAAACTTTAAAAATACTGAGAGGATGAATGTAACAGTAATGGCGATTGTGAGTGGAAAGCATGAAGTCAGCAGAGAAGGTTTTATAACCTTTTTGCTTGATCTAACAAATAGGGATAGAAGAAAATCAATCGGGGTGATTTTTACTGAAAAAGCTTTGCTGAATCATTATATAATGCGTAGACAAGTTGTGCTTGTGATGCATCGACAAAAAGATGAATTTTTTTATTCCTGCAAAAAATTGAAAAGATAACAAGTAAAAATGAAAAGGTAAAAGGAAATGTAAAATGCGTTGACATTGGAATCCTAACACGATGACAATGGTCTTCGTACTCTTTTATTCATCACACCGTCCCAAAAATTTCCACTCTTTCTTGCGTTTTTTCCAATTTCGTAACTTCTTAATTACTGATATAGGCATCAAAATTATGCTTTCTTTGAAATCACATAATGCCTTTCTAATATACCGATCACTAATGGAATAGGGTATTGAAAAGCTCTTGGGATCGTTAAATTCTTGGAGCAATTTAATTGTCATGACAGTGCACCCTTTAGTAAGTGAGATTGCTTCGACATCTCCCAATCTTCTCTTCTTTGACAATGTGTTTTCAAGTTTTTGAGGCTGTTTTGCTGTAGTAATTGTGGTGACAAATTGTTTATATTGTCGTCACAATATTCTATTTAACCTCTTCAGCTACAGTTTGCTTTTCAGATTGGCTGACATCTCTCCATTGTTGAGATTTGAATTATCTTCTTTTGCTGTAGCATCTCTAACAACTTCATTTAGTTGAGTTTCACTTCTAGGAATGATTTCCTCCTCACAATGCTCTTACCCTCGTGATATTGAATTTTTAATATCCATCAACAAAGTTTCTTGTGGTCACAAATTTATTACGCCCACAATCTGGCCAAATTGATATTCTAGAGCTCGTATGGATTCAGTTTCACTCTGAAGCACATATTCAATCTTGGAAATATATTGTCTCAGCAAATTTTCAATTGATGAAAACTCTAATGCTTCGTCTTGCAGGATATTTTCCTTGATAAAGGTTAATCATAATTGGGCAATGTCCACTCGGATCTAACATCATTGTCTATATTTCCAGGGTCTTGATTATTCCAACAAAAATTTGGATGTTGCTCCACTCTAGCATGTATGTGTTGAAATATGGATTTTCATTTCGATAGAAATTCCCCATGTAGTACACATTTGCTAGATTTGATGGGCATTGTTCAAACTCATGGTTGCGCCCACAGTAATTACAAATTGTCGCAGCAAATTTCCATTCTGCAATTGCTGTAACATTTTCCATTGAATTACTCATATTAGTCAAAGAAGATACCTCAACGTTTATGGCATCGAGCTCCATTTCTATAGCATCACTATCCAACATCTTGAGGTTCTATATACCTCGTTCCTAGCCATGTTTAACTAAAAAATGTAAAAGTAAACAAATAAAAAGGAAACAAGTTAGTGACAAATAAAATTTAGATAATAAATAATAAATGCAACGACAAAAATAAACATCAAACAAATGCCATTCCTCGGCAACGGCGCCAAAACTTGGTCGGTGTTTTACGACGCACGATTGTGCAAGCGAACATACGTCGATGCAAGTATAGTTGATAAAAAATTCTATCAGATATTTATCCCTCGAGGAATGGGTTCTTGATATTTAAATATCGGAGCAACTAATACAGAAATTAAGTAAAATGTGAGTAAGGATGTAGCGCAATTAAGTCAGATCTACACACTAAAATAATTAGTAATGTCAACGCAATCAAGGTTAACTGTCAGAGCAACTGAAAGTAAGTCAAAGTGTTGTTGAAATGTTGAGCATTTAAATGCATAAAAATAAAGGTTTGATCAAGTGTAAAGAATTGGAGTGGATCACTGACTTCGCTAAGTAGCAATGTTGGATGTGCCGACAAGGTAAAATATAGATGGAATGTCGCTGCAATGAAGTTCCTTTGAGTTCTTACAAACAACAGCTCCCTACTTAATCCCGACTTAAATACCCACAATCACTCCACCTCTTGGTGCGAGCAACGATGTGTATCCAAGAACAAGTAAATGGTTTTTTATCCCAGTCCCAAGCAGCTCTCGCCTAACCCACTTGTTAACCTAACCTGTCACCATATCTCTCGATGTCGGTGCACTGCAATTTCACTCTCATGCTTAAAGCTGTTAGATCCAAGAATAAACGGATAAGCAATATAAAGTAAGAATCAAAATGATCTAATATTAAAAGACACTCTCGTATTCATCTAATATCATCAAAATCCATCATTGTTTAAGAAGAATTAAAGAGTACAACGAAGCTTACTATCTCTAGACTACTAAGCCTACTCCCTAATTGTTCCTCTTGCCCAACACCAAGCACTCCTCATCAGAAGTTGCTGCATACTTGCTCCATCAGCTCACCCTCCTCCGACGTTAAGCTTCCATGGTAGCTTGCTTGAAGATTTGAAAGATTTTTGGATTTAAATTCTTCACTCATTGATATTTATCTCCTTCTTCTTTCCTCTATTTATAAGCTCAAGGAATTACAGATTTTCTCCATTCTTTGATCTGACAACATTGTACAGCTCTAAAAGTTTGTTATTGACAGCTGTGTAGATCTGATTTGTTTACTGGACTATTGTAGAATGTCAGCGCAATTAATAAATTGCACCGATAATTTACCGCATTTCTAGACCAACCTGTGGCTGCAACTCTAAATGCTTTCTAGCTTCAAGAATGGTAGACCTCATCTCTTCTAAGATCCAAATCTAATGATAGCTGTCAAAGTTAGTTAAATTCCAGCATTGCAGTCACGCAGATCTGGTGTGTTCTTCATAAATCAGCAGATTGTCGCTGCACTGCAATGCGTAATCTGAAATCGTAATTACGGCGAAAACTGTGATATTCCTGCGTTGGTGCTTCCAGATGTGAATTCAGTTTGAGTCTACTTATTTGAGGTTCAAATTCTTTGCGTCGACATCGCTGGTCGCAATTCCAAGCTATACTTGTGGCTGCATTCTTCTTCCATAATTGCGCTCCTGGGCTGATTCCTGCACTGACAATTCTAAGGCGCAATATATTGCGGTGACATTAGTACAAAAAGAGATAAAAATAACAAGAAATTAAACCAACTAGCAATGAGTTAGAAAATATAAAAACTAAGTATGAAATGCTTATGATGCACACAAAATAAGATACCAAAGAGACAATTAATACCCAAATTTAGGGAGAAAATATGTCATTTGTAATACCATCAAGAGCTTAGTAATTTTCTTATAAATTATTGTACGACATTTTAAAATGAGATGAGACGATCATCCTTATTTTCATTTATCTTAATCTCAATTTTTTGTTTTCCCTAGTTTTCTTACTTGAGCTTGCAAAAACAAAAAAAAAGTGAAAGGACAAACAAAAACAAGCAAGAAATATACTTATTTTGCATAAAAATTATATTTATAGCTAGGTTAATTAAGCTTGGGCTGCAAGACTTAAAGAAAGCAAGGGGATTCTGCAAAAATAATTTGTTTTGTAAGAGATGAGACTTGAAAATGGAACCTTCATTAATTTCATGATCTATCATTGATCAATTAACCATTGGACCATCATCAGATTTTTAATATAATTGTATATTTTTATAGGGCTAAATTTTGGGATGTTAAAAACATTAGTCTTATTGCCCCAACCAATAGACACAAAGAAAAACAGGCAATAAACTAATTATCAAAACAAGTCGGCACTCTTTATCTTTCCTCATGGATTATCGTTTTTGCACTAGGAAAATCCTGAACTAGATAACCTCTTTCACGTGTAATTGTTTAATTTTAGGTGTTCAACTTTCATTTAACTACTTGTTATATTACAATTCGCAGTATTAAAACTTAGAATAATTTGATTTTCTTCATCTATTCTTCTCTATTTAATTCTCACGAAGACATTGTGATATTTCATGCATTGTAAAACAAAATCAAGTAGAGAAACAAAATTTGGGTCATTTAAGATGTTATTGGCAGCATCATCATACATTCTACGGTACTACAGCTTAAAATGTTCTAAAATTTACCATAATCTACAATCTAATAAATTTGATATCCATTTTTTCCTTCTATTCTTTTGGAGCATTCTTTTTTTGATTTCTTTTGCAGTCTTTCCTTTTTTTTAACATTCTATTAGTTATTCTAGAGTGAAATTTTAATTTTTCAAAATAACATTATCGATTTTTTGTAATTTTACAAGATAGCGACATTTAGTTTTTCTTTTAACTTTTGGCCTATATATATGAATTCCATCAAATAAGAACTTCATTCCAAACCATTGAAAAGGCTGGTAAAGCATTCATTTTTATCTTTCTTGCTTGTTTCTTTTTGTCCTTTCATCCTTTTTGCAGAGGCAAGCTCAAGCAAGAAAACTAGGGGAAAAAAATTGAAATTAAGATAATTAAAAATGAGGATGATTGGGCCATCTCAATTTCAAAACTTTGTACAAGTATTTATAAAAAAATCTCTGAGCTCTCCACTTTAAGTTGTCGTGACATTCTTTTTATTGTTTACTCACCACCCTGTCAGCCTTATTCATTTAGTCATCCTTCTATTGAATCTATCGCTAAACGACTTTTGAACCCAAACCGACCTCTTAATGAAACCACTCATGTTCCCCTTGTGGCTTACCGTAAGGTAAAAATCAACTTGCTTGTCCAAGATTTCAATGAGGCCCACGACCAACTAGATGTATGAAAAGAAAATCAATGGTCAATTTCTTTGGCATAAAAGTCACAAGTAAGAGAAGATCTTCTTTTATGGTATACTCCCATTGATCAACTTAATCCATGGGACCTCTAAGAAAGATTTGAATGAGGTCCACGACCAACTAGATGCATGAAAACAAAATCAATGGGAAATTTCTTTGGCCTGACAGTCACAAGGGAGAGAGGATATTCTTTGGTGGAAAACTCCCATTAATCAGCTTAACCCATGGGAGCTCTATGAACTAGAAGAATGATTCACTGATTTTATCATCTTGCTCTCTGTTCCGAGGGACAAGAAGACTGTAAATACTTCCTCAATGCATGCTCCAATGGATAATTATGTCCTTGTGCCTTTCCTCCTAGATATTGCCTTAGTCAGCAATAGTTTTGTACCTCAAAGTCCACGATGTTAAATTTTATTTTTATTGTTATATTTTCTATGTTTGTTTGGTAAGACAATCTTGGGAGTCCTCAAGAGAAATCATGAATATGTTCATGTAGCCAATAAACATATGGTATATAGTCTCTATTTTAGCATTCCAGAGCCTTGATCCATTGAAGGAAAGGCTATATCTAAGAGGAAAGGCAGAAAGGACGTCCTTATCCATTGGAGCATGCATTGAGGAAATATCTACAATACTCTTATCCCTCATGACAGAGAGAAAATTGGTAAACTCTGTCAAATGTTTTACTCGTTCGTAGAGCTCCCTTCGCTCAAGCTGCTCAATGGGAGTTTTCCACCAATGATGATTTTCATTTCCAGGTGACTGTTGGGACAAAGAAATCACCTTTTATTTTTCTTTTTATGGACCTGGGAGGTCGTGGAGCTCATTGAATTTTTGGGCAAGCTCTTACCGTACAGTAAGTCTCGATAGGAGCATGAATGGTTTCATTAAGAGGTTGCTTTGGGTTCTAAAATTATTTAGTGACAGATACAACAAAAGGATGACCAAACTAATAGGGCTTACAAAATGGTGAGAAAATAATAAAAGGAATCTGACCACCAAATAAAGTGGAGAGCTTAGAGATTGTCTTATAAATTCTTGTACGACGTTTTGAAAATGAGATGAGCCAATCATATACTTAAGTTTGCCATAACAAAAATTTTGAAAGGACAAACAGAACAAGCAAGAAAGAAAATTATTTTGCATAAAACTATATTTATAACTAGGTTAATTAAGCTTGGGCTGCAAGACTTAAAGAAAGCAAGGGTATTTTGAAATTTTAAATTATTTTGTAAGAGATGGGACTTGAAAAGGTAACCTCCATTAATTTCATGCTCTATCATTGATCAATTAACCATTGGGCCATCATCAATTTTTTTTATATAATTGTCTATTTTATAGGGCTAAATCTTGAGATGTTAAAAACATCAGTCTTATTGCTCTAACCAATAGACAAAAGAAAAATAGGCAACAAACTAATTATCAAAACAAGTCGACACTCTTTACCTTTCCTCAAGGATTATCGTTTTTGCACTGGGAAGATCCTAAACTAGATAACCCATTTCACATGCAATTGTTTTTTTTGGTGTTCAACTTTCATTTAACTACTAGTCAATATTACAATTCGTAGAAAAGATAAGAGTTGAATAATTAAAACTTAGAACAATTTGATTTTCTTCATCTATTCTTCTCTATTCAACTCTCAAGCAAACATTGTGATATTTCATGCATTGTAAAATAAATTCAATCAGAGAAACGAATTTTGGGGTCATATAAGAATTTATCATTTAAGAAGTTATTGACAACATCATCATACTTTCTCGGTTGTACACCCTAAAATATTCTAAAATTTACCATAATCTACAATCTAATAAATTTGATATCCGTTTTTCCTTATATGCTTTTGGAGCATTCTTTTTTTGATTTATTTTAAAGTCTTTCCTTTCTTTAACATTCTATTAGTTATTCTAGAGTGAAATTTTAATTTTCTAGAATAACGTTATCGATTTTTTGTAATTTTACAGGATAACGACATTTAGTTTTACTTTTTACTTTCGGCCTACATATATGAATTCCATCAAATAAGAACTTCATTCCAAACCATCAAAAGGTTGGTAAAGCATTCATTTTTATCTTTCTTGCTTGTTTCTTTTTGTCCTTTCATCTTTTTTGCAGAGGCAAGCTCAAGCAAGAAAAGTAGGGGGAACAAAAATTGAGATTACGAAAATTAAAATGAGGATGATTGGCTCATCTCAATTTCAAAACTTCGTACAAGTATTTATAAGAAAATCTCTAAGCTTTCCAGTTTATGTTGTGGTGACATTCTGTTTATTGTTTTCTCACCACCTTGTTAGTCTTATTCATTTTCTCATCCTTCAGTTGAATCTATCGCTAAACGACTTTTGAACCCAGACCGACCTCTTAATGAAACCACTCATGCTCCCATTGTGGTTTACCGTACAATAAAAATCAACTTGCTTTTCCAAGATTTCAATGAGGTCCACGACCAACTAGATGCATGAAAACAAAATCAATGGGCAGTTTCTTTGGCCTGACAGTCACAAGGAAGAGAAGATCTTCTTTGGTGGAAAACTCCCATTAATCATCTTAACCCATGGAGCTCTACGAACGAGAAGAACGATTCGCAGATTTTATCATATTGCTCACTGTCCCGAGGGACAAGAGGACTGTAAATACTTCCTCAATGCATGCTCCAATGGATAATTATGTCCTTGTGCCTTTCCTCCAAGATATAGCCTTAGTCATCAATAGTTTTGTACCTTAAAGTCTACGATGTTAAATTTTATTTTATTGTTATATTTTCTATGTTTGTTTGGTAAGTCAATCTCGGGAGTCCTCAAGAGAAATCATGAACATGTTCATGTAGCCAACAAACATATGGTACATAGTCTCTATTGTAGCATTCTAGAGCCTTGATCCATTGAAGGAAAGGCTATATCTAAGAGGAAAGGCAGAAAGGATGTCCTTATCCATTGGAGCATGCATTGAGGAAATATCTACAATAGTCTTGTCCCTCGTGAGAGAGAGAAAATCGGTAAAATCTATGAAATGTTTTACTTGTTCGTAGAGCTCCCTCCGCTTAAGCTAATGAATGGGAGTTTTCAACCAATGATAAGTTTCATTTCCAGGTGACTGTTGGGACAAAGAAATCACCTTTTATTTTCTTTTTACAGACCTGGGAGGTCGTGGAGCTCATTGAATTCTTGGGCAAGCTCTTACCGTATGGTTAGCCCCGATAAGAGCATGAGTGGTTTCATTAAGAGGCTGGTTTGGGTTCAAAAACTATTTAGCGACAGATTCAATAAAAGGATGACCTAACTAATAAGGCTTACAAGATGGTGAGAAAATAATAGAAAGAATCTCACCACCACATAAACTAGAGAGCTTACAGATTTTCTTATAAATTCGTGTACGACGTTCTGAAAATGAGGTGAGCCAATCATCCTCATTTTCAATTATCTTAATCTCAATTTTTTTGTTTTCCCTTAATTTTCCTACTTAAGCTTGCCACAACAAAAAAGTGAGAGGACAAACAAAAGCAAACAAGAAAGATAATTATTTTGCATAAAAATTGTATTAAGCTTGGGCTGCAAGACTTAAAACAGCAAGGGCATTTTGAAAATTTAATTTATTTTGTAAAAGATGGGACTTGAAAATGTAACCTCCATTAATTTCATGCTCTATCATTGATCAATTAACCATTGGGCCATCATCAAATTTTTTTATATAATTGGTGTATTTTTATAGGCCTAAATTTTGGTATGTTTAAAACATCAGTCTTATTGCTCCAACCAATATACATAAAGAAAAACAGGCAATAAACTAATTATCAAAACAAGTCGGCACTCTTTATCTTTCCCCAAGTATTATCGTTTTTGCATTGGGAAGATCCTAAACTAGATAACCCCTTTCACATGCAATTGTTTAATTTTTTGGTGTTGAACTTTCATTTAACTACTAGTTAATCTTACAATAGTAGTAACGATAAGAGTTGAATTATTAAAACTTAGAACAATTTGATTTTCTTCATCTATTCTTCTCTATTCAACTCTCAAGCAAACATTGTGATATTTCATGCATTGTAAAACAAAATCAAGTAGAGAAGTGAATTTAGGGTCATTTAAGAAGTTATTGATAGCAACATCCTACTTTCTTCGCAGTACACCCTAAAATGTTCTCAAATTTACCATAATCTACAATCTAATAAATTTGATATCCGTTTTTTTCCTTATATGCTTTTGGAGCATTCTTTTTTTGATTTTTTTCGAAGTCTTTCCTTTTTTTAACATTCTATTAGTTATTCTAGAGTGAAATTTTAATTTTTTAGAATAACATTATCGATTTTTTGTAATTTTACAGGATAACGACAATTAGTTTTACTTCTTGCTTTCGGCCTATATATATGAATTCCATCAAATAAGAACTTCATTCAAAACCATAAAAAAGGTTGGTAAAGCATTCATTTTTATCTTTCTTGATTGTTTCTTTTTGTCCTTTCATCTTTTTTGCAGAGGCAAGCTCAAGCAAGAAAAGTTGGGGGAAACAAAAAATTGAGATTAAGAAAGTTTAAAATGAGGATTATTGGCTCATCTCAATTTCAAAACTTCGTACAGATATTTATAAGAAAATCTCTAAGCTCTCCAGTTTATGTTGTGGTGACATTCTGTTTATTGTTTTCTCACACCCTTGTTAGCCTTATTCATTTGCTCATCCTTCTGTTGAATTTATAGCTAAACGACTTTTGAACCCAATCCGACCTCTTAATGAAACCACTCATGCTCCCGTTGTGGTTTACCGTAAGGTAAAAATCAACTTGCTTGACCAGATTTCAATGAGGTCTAGGACCAACTAGATGCATGAAAACAAAATCAATGGGCAGTTTCTTTGGCCTAAGGAGAGAAGATCTTCTTTGGTGGAAAACTCCTATTAATCAGCTTAACCCATGGGAGCTCTATGAATGAGAAGAATGATTCATAGATTTTATCATCTTACTTTTTGTCCCGAGGGACAAGAAGACTGTAAATACTTCCTCAATGCATGCTCCAATGGATAATTATGTCCTTGTGCCTTTCCTCCAAGATATAGCCTTAGTCATCAATAGTTTTGTACCTAAAGTCTACGATGTTAAATTTTATTTTTATTGTTATATTTTCTATGTGTGTTTGGTAAGTCAATCTCGGGAGTCCTCAAGAGAAATCATGAACATGTTCATGTAGCCAACGAACATATGGTACATAGTCTCTATTGTAGCACTCCAGAGCCTTGATCCATTGAAGGAAAGGCTACATCTAAGAGGAAAGGCAGAAAGGATGTCCTTATCCATTGGAGCATGCATTGAGGAAATATCTACAATACTCTTGTCCCTTGTGAGAGAGAAAATCGGTAAAATCTGAGAAATATTTTACTCATTCGTAGAGCTCCTTCTGCTTAAGCTGATCAATGGGAGTTTTCCACCAATGATGAGTTTCATTTCCAGTGACTGTTGGGACAAAGAAATCACCTTTTATTTTTCTTTTGATGGACCTGGGAGGTCGTGGAGCTCATTGAATTCTTGGGCAAGCTCTTACCGTACGGTTAGCCTCGATAAGGGCATGAGTGGTTTCATTAAGAGGCTAGTTTGGGTTCAAAAATTATTTAGCGACAGATTCAACAAAAGGATGACCAAACCAATAAGGCTTATAAGATGGTGAGTTAATAATAAAAAGAATCTCACCACCACATAAAGTGGAAGCTTAGAGATTTTCTTATAAATTCTTGTACAACGTTTGAAAATGAGGTGAGCCAATCATCCTCATTTTCAATTATCTTAATCTCAATTTTTTTGTTTTCCCTTAGTTTTCTTGCTTAAGCTTGCCACAACAAAAAAGTGACAGGACAAACAGAAACAAACAAGAAAGATAATTATTTTGCATAAAAATTGTATTTATAGCTAGGTAATTAAGCTTGGGTTGCAAGACTTAAAGACAGCAAGGGGATTTTGAAATTTTAATTTATTTTGTAAAAGATGGTACTTAAAAATGTAATCTCCATTAATTTCATACTCTATCATTGATCAACTAACCATTGGACCATCATCAAATTTTTTTATATAATTGGTGTATTTTTAGAGGCCTAAATTTTGGTATGTTAAAACATCAGTCTTATTGCTCCAACCAATATACAAAAAGAAAAGAGGCAATAAACTAATAATCAAACAAGTCGGCACTCTTTATCTTTCCTCAAGTATTATCGTTTTTGCATTGGGAAGATCCTAAACTAGATAACCCCTTTCACATGCAATTGTTTAATTTTTGGTGTTGAACTTTCATTTAACTACTAGTTAATCTTACAATTAGTAGTAACGATAAGAGTTGAAATTATTAAAACTTAGAACAATTTGATTTTCTTCATCTATTCTTCTCTATTCAACTCTCAAGCAAACATTGTGATATTTCATGCATTGTAAACAAAATCAAGTAGAGAAGCAATTTTGGGTCATTTAAGAAGTTATTCATAGCATCATCATACTTTCTTCAGCTGTATACCCCTAAAATGTTGTCAAATTTACCATAATCTACAATCTAATAAATTTGATACCTGTTTTTTCCTTATATGCTTTTGGAGCATTCTTTTTTATTTCTTTCGAAGTTTTTTTCCTTTTTTTAACATTCTATTAGTTAGTCTAGAGTGAAATTTTAATTTTTTAGAATAACATTATAGATTTTTGTAATTTTACAGGATAACGACATTTAGTTTTACTTCTTACTTTCGGCCTATATATATGAATTCCATCAAATAAGAACTTCATTCCAAATCATCAAAAGGTTGGTAAAGCATTCATTTTTATCTTTATTGCTTGTTTCTTTTTGTCCTTTCATCCTTTTTTAGGCAAGCTCAAGCAAGGAAAGTAGGGGGAAACAAAAAATTGAGATTAACAAAATTAAAAATGAGGATGATTGTCTCATCTCATTTCAAATCTTCGTACAGGTATTTATAAGAAAATCTCTAAGCTCTCCAGTTTATGTTGTGGTGACATTCTTTTATTTTTTTCTCAACACCTTGTTAGCCTTATTCATTTGCTCATCCTTCTGTTGAATCTATCGATAAATGACTTTTGAACCCAACCGACCTCTTAATGAAACCACTCATGCTCCCGTTATGTTTATCCGTAAGGTAAAAATCAACTTTCTTGTCCAAGATTTCATTGAGGCCACGACCAACTAGATGCATAAAAACAAAATCAATGGGCAGTTTTTTGGCCTGATAGTCACAAGGAAGAGAAGATCTTCTTTGGTGGAAAACTCCATTAATCAACTTAACCCATGGGAGCTCTACGAATGAGAAGAATGATTCACAGATTTTATCATCTTGCTCTCTTCCTGAGGGACAAGAAACTGTAAATACTTCCTTAATGCATGCTCCAATGGATAATTATGTCCTTGTGCCTTTCCTCCTAGATATGCCTTAGTCAGCAATAGTTTGTACCTCAAAGTCCACGATGTTAAATTTTATTTTTATTATTTAATTTTCTATGTTTGTTTGGTAAGTCAATCTCCCGGAGTCCTCAAGACAAATCATTAACATGTTCATATAGCCAACAAACATATGGTATATAGTCTCTATTGTAGCTTTCCTGAGCCTTGATCCATTGAAGGAAAGCTATATCTAAGAGGAAAGGCAGAAAGGATATCCTTATCCATTGGAGCATGCATTGAGGAAATATCTGCAATATTCTTGTCCTCTCGTGACAGAGAGAAAATTGATAAACTCTGTGAAACATTTTACTCGTTCGTAGAGCTCTCTCCACCTAAGTTGATCAATGGGAGTTTTCCACCAATGATGAGTTTCATTTCCAGGTGATGTTGGGACAAAGAAATCACCCTTTAATTTTCTTTTGATGGACTTGGTAAGTCATGCAGCTCATTGAATTCTTGGGCAAGCTCTTATCGTACGGTAAGTCTCGATAGGAGCATGAGTGGTTTCATTAAGAGGCTAGTTTGGGTTAAAAAATTAATTAGCAACAAATTCAATAGAAGGATGACCAAACTAATAAGGCTTACAAGATGGTTAGAAAATAATAAAAAGAATCTCACCACACATAAAGTGGAGAGCGTAGTGATTTGCTTATAAATTCTTGTACAACGTTTCGAAAATGAGGTGAGCCAATCATCCTCATTTTCAATTTTCTTAATCTCAATTTTTCCCCTAGTTTTGTACTTAAGCTTGCCACAACAAAAAAGTGAAAGGACAAATAGAGAAACAGCAAAAAGATAATTATTTTGCCTAAAAATTGTATTTATAGCTAGGTTAATTAAGCTTGGGCTGCAAGACTTAAAGAAAGTAGGGGGATTTTGTAAATTTTAATTTATTTTGTAAGAGATGGACTTGAAAATGTAACCTCCATTAATTTCATGCTCTATCATTGATCAATTAACCATTAGGCCATCATCAAATTTTTTTATATAAGTGTGTAATTTGTAGGGCTAAATCTTGGGATGTTAAAAACATCAGTCTTATTGCTCCAACCAATAGACAAAAAAAAAACAAGCAATAAACTAATTATCAAAACAAGTCGGCACTCTTATTCTTTCCTCAAGGATTATCATTTTTGCACTGGAAGATCCTGAAATAGATAACCCCTTTTACATGCAATTGTTTAATTTTTGGTGTTCAACTTTCATTTAACTACTAGTTAATATTGCAATTTGTAGTAACGATAAGAGTTTAATTATTAAACTTAGAACAATTTGATTTTCTTCATCTATTCTTCTCTATTCAACTCTCAAGAAGACATTGTGATATTTCATGCAATGTAAAACAAAATCAAGTAGAGAAGCAAATTTTGGGTCATTTAAGAAATTATTGACAGCATCATCATTTATTTATTCGTAGTACACCCTAAAATGTTCTAAAATTACCATAATCTACAATCTAATAAATTTGATATCCTTTTTTTCCTTATATGCTTTTGGAGCATTTTTTTTATTTCTTTCAAAGTCTTTCCTTTTTAACATTCTATTAGTTATTCTATAGTGAAATTTTAATTTTTTTCAGAAGAAAACGTTATCGATTATTTATAATTTTACAGGATAACGACATTTAGTTTTACTTCTTCCTTTTGGCCTATATATATGAATTCCATCAAACAAGAACTTCATTCCAAACCCATCGAAATGGCTGGTAAAGCATTTATTTTATCTTTCTTGCATATTCTTTTTGTCCTTTCATCTTTTTGCAGTGGCAAGCTCAAGCAAGAAAACTAGCGAGAAACAAAAAATTGAGATTAAGATAATTTAAAATGAGGGTGATCGTCTCATCTCATTTTCAAAACTTCGTACAGGTATTTATAAGAAAATCTTTGAGCTCTCCAGTTTATTTGTTGTGATATTCTCTTTATTTTTCTCACCACCTTGCTAGCCTTAATCATTTGTCATCCTTCTGTTGAATCTCTCGCTAAATGACTTTGAACCCAAACCGACCTCTTAATGAAACCACTCATGCTCCCTTTGTGGCTTATCGTAAAGTAAAAATAGACTTGCTTGTCCAAGAATTAATGAGGTCCACGACCAACTAATGCATGAAAAGAAAAACCAATGGACAGTTTCTTTGCCTAACTGTCACAAGGAAGAGAAGATCTTCTTTGGTGGAAAACTCCCATTAATCAGCTTAACCCATGAGAGCTCTTCGATCGAGAAGAACGATTCCCAGATTTTATCATCTTGCTCTTTGTCTCGAGGGACAAGAAGACTGCAAATACTTCCTCAATGTATGCTCCAATGGATAATTATGTCCTTGTGCCTTTCATCCTAGATATAGCCTTAGCCAGCAATTATTTTGTATCTCAAAGTCCACGATGTTAATTTTTTTTATTGTTTATTTTCTATGTTTGTTTGGTAAGTCAATCTTGGCAGTCCTCAAGAGAAATCATGAACATGTTCATGTAGCCAACAAACATATGGTCTATAGTCTCTATTGTAGCATTCCTGAGCTTTGATCCATTGAGGAAAAGGCTATATCTAAAAGGAAAGCCAGAAAGGACATTCGTATCCATTGGAGCCTGCATTGTGAAATATCTGTAATATTCTTGTCCCTCGTGACAGAGAAAAAAATTGATAAACTCTGTGAATCGTTTTACTCGTTCGTAGAGCATCCTCCACTTATGTTGATTAATGGGAGTTTTCCACCAATGATGAGTTTCATTTCCGGGTGACTGTTAGGACAAAGAAATCACCCTTTAATTTCCTTTTGATGGACATGGTAGGTCATGGAGCTTATTGAATTCTTGGACAACCTCTTACCGTATGGTAAGCCCCGATAGGAGCATGAGTGGTTTCATTAAGTGGCTGGTTTGGTTCAAAAATTATTTAGCGACAGATTCAACAGAAGGATGACCAAACTGATAAGGCTTATAAGATGGTGAGAAAATAATAAAAAGAATCTCACCACCACATAAAGTGGAGAACTTAGAGATTTTCTTATAAATTCTTGTACGACGTTTTGAAAATGAGGTGAGCCAATCATCCTCATTTTCAATTATCTTAATCTCAATTTTTTTGTTTTCCATTAGTTTTCTTACTTAAGCTTGCCACAACAAAAAAAGGTGAAAGGACAAATAGAAAGAAGAAAGAAAGATAATTATTTTGCCTAAAAATTGTATTTATAGCTAGGTTAATTGAGCTTGGGCTGCAAGACTTAAAGAAAGCAAGGGGATTTTGAAATTTTAATTGATATTGTAAGAGATGGGACTTGAAAATGTAACCTCCATTAATTTCATGCTCTACCATTGATCAGTAACCATTGGGCCATCATAAATTTTTTTATATAACTGTGTATTTTTATAGGGCTAAATTTGGGAAGTTAAAAACATCAGTCTTATTTCTCCAACCATTAGACAAAAGAAAAAACAGGCAATAAACTAATTATCAAAAGAAGTCGGCACTCTTTATCTTTCCTCAAGGATTATCGTTTTTGCACTGGGAGGATCCTGAACTAGATAACCCCTTTCACATGCAATTGTTTAATATTTGGTGTTCAACTTTCATTTAACTACTAGTTAATATTACAATTCGCAGTAACGATAAGAGTTGAATTATTAAAACTTAGAACAATTTGATTTTCTTCATCTATTCTTCTCTATTCAACTCTCAAGAAGACATTGTGATATTTCATGCATTGTAAAACGAAATCAAGCAGGGAAGCAAATTTTGGGTCATTTAAGAAGTTATTGACAGTATCATTATACTTTCTTTGGTAGTACACCCTAAAATATTCTAAAATTTACCATAATCTACAATCTAATAAATTTGATATCCTTTTTTTCCTTATATTCTTTTGGAGCATTCTTTTTTATTTCTTTCGAAGTCTTTCCTTTTTAACATTCTGTTAATTTTTCTAGAGTGAAATTTTAATTTTTTTCAGAATAACGTTATTGATTTTTTGTAATTTTACAGGATAACGACATTTAGTTTTACTTATTCCTTTTGGCTTATATATATGAATTCCATCAAATAAGAACTTCATTCCAAACCATCGAAATGGCTGGTAAAGCATTCATTTTTATCTTTCTTGCTTGTTTCTTTTTGTCCTTTCATCTTTTTTGCAGAGGCAAGCTCAAGCAAGAATACTAGGGGAAAACAAAAAATTGAGATTAAGATATTTAAAAATGAGGATGATTACCTCATCTCAATTTAAAAACTTCGTACTTTTAAGAAAATCTTTGAGCTCTCCAGTTTATTTATGGTGACATTCTGTTTATTGTTTTCTCACCACCTTGTTACCCTTATTCATTTGCTCATCCTTCTGTTGAATCTATCGCTAAACGACTTTTGAACCCAAACCAACCTCTTAATGAAACCACTCATGCTCCCGTTGTGGTTTACCGTAAGGTAAAAATCAACTTGCTTGTCCAAGATTTCAATGAGGTCCACGACTAACTAGATGCATGAAAAGAAAATCAATGGGCAGTTTCTTTGGCCTAACAGTCACAGGGAAGAGAATATCTTCTTCGGTGGAAAGCTCCCATTAATCAGCTTAACCCATGGGAGCTCTACGAAGAAGAAGAATTATTCACAGGTTTTATCATCTTTCTCTCTATTCCGAGGGACAAGAAGACTGCAAATACTTCCTCAATCATGCTCCAATGGATAATTATGTCCCTTATGCCTTTCCTCATAGATATGGCCTTAGTTAGCAATAGTTTTGTACCTCAAAGTCCACTATGTTAAATTTTATTTTTATTGTTATATTTTCTATGTTTGTTTGGCAGGTCAATCTCGGGAGTTATCAAGGCAAACATGAACATGTTCATGCAGCCAACAAACATATGCTATACTGTCTCTATTGTAGCATTCCTGAGCCTTGATCCATTGAAGGAAAGGCTATATTTAAGAGGAAAGGCAGAAGGGACATCCTTATCTATTGGAGCATGCATTGAGGAAATATCTGCAATCTTCTTGTCCCTCGTGCCAAAGAGAAAATTAATAAACTTTGCGAAACGTTCTACTCATTCGTAGTGCTCCCTTAGTTTAAGTTGATCAATGGGAGTTTTCCACCAGTGATGAGTTTCATTTCCATGTGACTGTTGGAACAAAGAAATCACCCTCTAATTTTCTTTTGATGGATCTGGTAGGTAGTGGACCTCATTAAATTCTTGGACAAGTTCTTACCGCACGGTAAGCCTCGATAAGAGCATGAGTGGTTTCATTAAGAGGCTGGTTTGGGTTCAAAAATCATTTAGCGACAAATTCAACAGAACGATGACCAAACTAATAAGGCTTACAAGATGGTGAGAAAATACTAAAAAGAATCTCACCACCACATGAAGTGGAGAGCTTAGTGATTTGCTTATAAATTCTTGTACAACGTTTTGAAAATGAGGTGAGCCAATCATCCTCATTTTCAATCATCTTAATCTCAATTTTTTTCCCCTAGTTTTCTTACTTAAGCTTGCCACAACAAAAAAGGTGAAAGGACAAACAGAAACAAGCAAGAAAGATAATTATTTTGCATAAAAATTGTATTTATAGCTAGGTTTATTATGCTTGGGCTACAAGACTGAAAGAAAGCAAGGGGATTTTGCAAAAAAAAATTATTTTGTAAGAGATGGGACTTGAATATGTAGCCTCCATTAATTTCATGCTCTATCATTGATCAATTAACCATTGGGCCATCATCAAATTTTTTATATAATTGTATATTTTTATAGAGCTAAATTTTCGGATATTAAAAATGTTAGTCTTATTGCTCCAACCAATAGACACAAAGAAAAACAGGCAACAAACTAATTATCAAAGCAAGTCGGCACTCTTTATATTTCCTCATGGGTTATCGTTTTTGCATTCGAAAAATCCTAAACTAGATAACCCCTTTCACGTGCAATTGTTTAATTTTAGGTATTCAACTTCATTTAACTACTTGTTAATATTGCAATTCGCACTAACGATAAGAGTTGAATTATTAAAACATAGAACAATTTTATTTTCTTCTTCTATTATTCTCTATTTAACACTGACCAAGACATTGTGATATTTAATGCATTGTAAAATAAAATAAAGTAGAGAAGCAAATTTCGGGTCATTTAAGATGTTATTGACAGCATCATCATACTTTCTACGATAGTACAGCCTAAAATGTTCTAAAATTTACGATAATCTACAATCCAATAAATTTCGATATCCATTTTTTCCTTCTATGCTTTTGGAGCATTCTTTTTTTTATATCTTCTGAAGTCTTTCCTTTTTTTAACATTCTATTAGTTATTCTAGAGTGAAATTTTAATTTTTCAGAATAACATTATCGATGTTTTGTAATTTTATAGGATAACAACATTTAGTTTTACTTCTAATTTTTGGCCTATATATATGAATTTCATCAAATAAGAACTTTATTCCAAACCATCGAAAAGGTTGGTAAAGCATTCATTTTTATCTTTCTTGCTTGTTTCTTTTTGTCCTTTCATCTTTTTTACAAAGGCAAGCTCAAGCAAGAAAACTAAGGGAAAAGAAAAAATTGAAATCAAGATAATAAAAAATGAGGATGCTTGGTTCATCTCAATTTCAAAACATCGTACAGGTATTTATAAGAAAATCTCTGAGCTCTCCACTTTATGTTGTGGTGACATTCTGCTTATTATTTTCTCACCACCTTGTTAGCCTTATTCATTTAGTCTTCCTTCTATTGAATATATCGCTAAACGACTTTTGAATGCAAACCGACCTTTTAATGAAACCGCTCATGCTCCCATTATGGCCTACCATAAGGTAAAAATCAACTTGCTCTCCCAAGATTTTAATGAGTTCCACGACCAACTTGATGCATGAAAGGAAAATCAATGGGCAGTTTCTTTGGCCTAATAGTCACAAGGAAGAGAAGATATTCTTTGGTGGAAAACTTCCATTGATCAGCTTAACCCATGGGAGCTCTACAAACGAGAAGAACGATTCAAAAATGTTATCATCTCACTCTCTGTCCCGAGGGACAAGAAGACTGCAAATACTTCCTCGATGCATGCTCCAATGGATAATTATGTCCCTTAGGCCTTTCCTCCTAGATATGGCCTTAGTCAGTAATTGTTTTGTACCTCAAAGTCCACGATGTTAAATTTTATTTTTATTGTTATATTTTCTATGTTTTTTTGGCAAGTCAATCTCGGGAGTCCTCAAGGCAAACATGAACATGTCTATTGGAGCATGCTTTGAGGAAATATCTGCAATCTTCTTGTCCCCAGTGACAGAGAGAAAATTGATGAGCTCTGCGAAACGTTCTACTCGTTCGTAGAGCTTCCTCGGCTTAAGTTGATCAATGTGAGTTTTCCACCAATGATGAGTTTCATTTTCTCGTTACTGTTGGGGCAAAGAAATAACCCTTTATTTTCCTTTTGATGGACCTGGTAGGTCGTGGTCCTTGTTGAATTCTTGGACATGCAAGTTGGTTCTTACCGTACGGTAAACCTCGTTAGGAGCATGAGTGGTTTCATTAAGAGGCTGGTTTGGGTTCAAAAATCATTTAGCGACAGATTCAATAGAAGGATGACCAAACTAATAAGGCTTACAAGATGGTGAGAAAATAATAAAAGAATCTCACCACCACATAAAGTGGAGAGCTTAGAGATTTCTTATAAATTCTTGTACGACGTTTTGAAAATGAGATGAGCTAATCATCCTCATTTTAAATTATCTTAATCTCAATTTTTTGTTTTCCATAGTTTTTTTACTTGAGCCTTCCATAAGAAAAAAGGTGAAAGGACAAACAGAAACAAGCAAGAAAGATAATTATTTTGCATAAAAATTGTATTTATAGCTTGGTTAATTAAGCTTGGGCTGTAAGGCTTAAAGAAAGCAAGGGGATTTTGCAAAAATAATTTATTTTGTAAGAGATAGGACTTGAAAATGAAACCTCCATTAATTTCATGCTCTATCATTAATCAATTAACCATTGGGCCATCATCAGATATATTTGTATATTTTTATAGGGCCAAGGATGTTAAAAACATTAGTCTTATTGCGCCAATCTATAGACACAAAGAAAAAAGAGATAATAAACTAATTATCAAAACAAGTTGGCACTCTTTATCTTTCCTCATGGATTATCATTTTTGGACTAGGAAAATCCCAAACTAGATAACCTCTTTCACGTGCAATTGTTTAATTTTAGGTGTTCAACTTTCATTTAACTACTAGTTAATATTACAATTCGCAGTAACGATAAGACTTGAATTATTAAAACATAGAACAATTTGATTTTCTTCATCTACTCTCTCTATTTAACTCTAATGAAGGCATTGTGATATTTCATGCATTATCAAATAAAATCAAGTAGAGAAGCAAAATTCGGGTCATTTAAGATGTTATTGACAGCATCATCATACTTTTTGTGGTAGTACAGCCTAAAATGTTCTAAAATTTACCATAATCTTCAATCCAATAAATTTGATATCCATTTTTTCCTTATATGCTTTTGGAGCATTCTTTTTTGATTTCTTTCAAAGTCTTTCCTCTTTTTTAACATTCTATTAGTTATTCTAGACTAAAATTTTAATTTTTCAAAATAATGTTATCGATGTTTGGTAATTTTATAGGATAACGACATTTAGTTTTACTTCTAACTTTTGGCTTATATATATGAATTCCATCAAATAAGAATTTCATTCCAAACCATCGAAAAGGCTGGTAAAGCATTCATTTTTATCATTCTTGCTTGTTTAATTTTGTCCTTTCATCTTTTTTGTAGAGGCGAGCTCAAGCAATAAAACTAGGGGAAAAATTGAGATTAAGATAATTAAAAATGAGGATGATTAGCTGATCTCAATTTCAAAACTTCATACTGGTATTTATAAGAAAATCTCTGAGCTCTCCACTTTATGTTGTGGTGACATTCTCTTTATTGTTTTCTTACCACCTTGTTAGCCTTATTCATTTGGTCATCTTTCTGTTGAATCTTTCGCTAAATGACTTTTCAACCCAAACCAACCTCTTAATGAATCCACTCATGCTCCCATTGTGGCTTACCATAAGGTAAAACTCAACTTGCTTGTCCAAGATTTCAATGAGGTCCACGACCAACTAGATGTATGAAAGGAAAATCAATGGGCAGTTTCTTTGGCCTAACAGTCACAAGGAAGAGAAGGTCTTGTTTGGAGGAAAACTCCCATTGATCAACTTTACCATGGGAGCTCTACGAATGAGAAAAATGATTCAAAAATTTTATCATCTCGCTCTCTGTCCCGAGGGACAAGAAGACTACAAATACTTCCTCAATGCATACTCCAATGGATAATTATGTCCCTTATTCTTTTCCTCCTAGATACTGCCTTAGTTAGTAGTCAGCCTGTAATGTCACAGCAATTGTGCAAGCGAACATGCGTCGATGCAAGTATCGTTGATAGATTGGTTCTATCAGATATCAATCCCACAAGGAAGGAGTCCTTGATGTTCAAACTGTCAAAGCAACTAAAGCTACGATTAGGGAAAATGCTAGTAAGGATGTCAGCGCAATTAAATCAGATCGCTTCTTATCTTTGATTTCAACATCAAATTCTTGTAAGAGTAGGATCCATCTGATCAATCTAGGTTTGGCGTATTTCATTGTAAAAAGTTATCTCAGCACAGAGTGATCTGTGTAGACAGTAACTTTTGCACCGACAAGATATAGTCGAATGCAAAAACGACTTCTAGTAACTCCTTTTCAGTAGTTGTATAGTTTACCTGTGCGTCAGTTAAAGTTTTGCTAGCATAATAAATTTAGTGAAATACCTTCTCTTTTTGTTGTCCCAACACAGCTTCTACAACGAAGTCGCTCGTATCACACATTAATTCAAATGGTTGTGTCCAATCCGGTACGACGACAATCAGAGCTTTTACTAGCTGCTTCTTTATTGTGACAAATGCATCCAGACATGCGTCATCAAACACAAACTTTTTATTCTGCTTTAGCAACAAGCATAGTGTTTTAGCAATCTTGGAAAAATCTTGAATGAATCTTCTATAAAAATCTGCGTGACCAAGAAAGCTTGTTATTCCTTTGACATTGGTGGGTGGTGGAAATAACTCAATGATTTCTACCTTTGCTTTGTCTACTAAAAACACCCTGACACGATATGCGATGGCCAAGGATAATGCCTTTAGTTGCAATGAAGTGGCATTTCTCCCAGTTCAGCATTAGATTTGTGTCCTCACATCTCCTCAATACTTTCACCAAGTTGTCAGCGCATTGGTCAAAGTTCTGCCCATATACAAAGAAATCGTCCATGAATACATCTAAAGAATCTTCAATCATGTCCAAGAAGATAGCCATCATGCACTTTTGAAATGTGGCTGGTGCATTGCACAATCCAAATGGCATACGTCGGAAGGCAAAACTTCCAAATAGACATGAGAACGTGGTCTTTGCTTGATCTTCCGGCACAATGGCAATATGATTATAATCTTGAGTAGCCATCTAGGAAGCAATAGTAGGCTTTACTAGCTAGCCTATCTAGCATCCGATCAATAAATGGTAGTGGGAAGTGAACCTTCTTTGTTGCTGTATTGAGACGACAATAATCCATGCACACTCGCCATCCAATAACAATGCGAGTAGGGATTAGCTCATTCTTGTCATTACTCACTACTGTGATGCCGCTTTTCTTGGGCAGACATTGGACAGGACTCACCCATGTGCTGTTTGAAATGGGTTAGATGATGCCTGCATCTAGCCACTTGATAATCTCCTTTTTCACTACTTCTTTCATTTTCTCATTAAGTCTTCGTTGTTGCTCAATGGATTGCTTTCCCTCATCTTCCATCTTGATTTTGTGCATGCAAAAAGAGGGATTAATGCCTCTGATGTTGGTAATGCTCTATGCAATGACTCTTTTGTGCTCCTTTAAAATTACGATGAGCTTTTCTTCTTGAATTATGTTGAGGCTTGCGTTGACAATCACGGGTAATGTGTCATTGTCACCCGGAAAGACATACTTCAGATGTGTTGGTAATGGCTTTAACTCCAAGGTAGGAGCTTGTTCAATTGGCAGTTTAAACACAGGAATCGTCCTGTTGGGCAAATCCAAGGACTCCAATTTGCAATTTTATCTCAGCTTATAACTATTAGCCTCAGCTTTGTGGTCACATTCAATTAGGATATCATCAGTGGATGTCACTACATCTTCATCTGGAACTGCTGAGCTTCATTCATTGAATTCTTCCATAATTATCTCGTCTAGCACGTCAATGTGGTAACATTGCTCTTTACTTGTAGAAGGAGATGCTTCGAACACACTGAAGGTAACATGATCATCATTATGACGCATAATGAGGTCGCCCTTGAAAATTTCAATGAGCGTGTATCCTGTTTCTAAGAATGGTCGCCCCAAGATGATGGGCACCTCCTTTTCTACTTCACAATTAGTGATTATAAAATCAACAGGGAACACAAGCTTATCAACTTGGACAAGGACATCTTTGATCTTACCTTTAGGTTGTGCTAGGGATCTGTCAGCAAGCTGTAATGTCACCGTAGTGTGTTTCATCGATCCAATTCCTAACTTCCTGAATGTGGACAAAGGCATAAGTTTAATGCTAGTTCCCAAGTCACATAAAGCTTTACCTAGATAATGATTTCCAATAGAGCATGGGATTGTGAAGCTGCTAGGGTCTTTCATTTTAGATTGTAACTTATTTGTTAGCACAGCGTTGCACCCCTCTGTGAGCATAATCGTCTAGATTTCAGACAACTTTTTCTTCTTTTACAGTAGCTTTTTCATCAATTTCCCATAGCTGGGGATCTGTACAAGAGCATCTACAAGAGGTATGTTAATGTGTGATTGCTTCAAAGTAGAAACAAACTTCTGATAATCCTTATCATGGTCTTTCTCTTTAAATCTCTGTGGAAATGGAAAAGGTATATTGTCAGTCGGTTGTTGTAAAATATTCAATTGCATCGACATGGCAGTTACGTCGACGTCTTTGTTGGGCGAATTGTAAGCATAGTCTTTACTATAGGTGGCTCTCCTCATTTATTTCTGCTGGGCTCTCTTTAGATATAACTTCTCTTTGTTGCGTTGGTTCGGTTGTGTCGATATTTTCTTGAGTGAAATTGCTGCTTGGTTCAGCAGTCTTCTTTCCACTCTGCAGCGTGATAGCCTTGCAATATTCCTTCCCCTTCTACATCAGATTTTTAGTATCACAAGGTAAAGTGCCTAGTGATCTTATACTTAGATTAGAAGCCAACTGTCCTAACTGGGCTTCTAATGCACAGATAGAAGAAGAATTACCTAGAACGATTGCTTCAGTTCACATAATATACTCTCGCATCAGTGCTTCAAGAGCAGCCATAGGATCTGATCTTTGTTGAGAAAATTATTGCTGATGCTGTCCTTGCATATGTGGTAGCGCAGCCTGTTGTGGCTGCATTCTAGCTTGTGCTTGCATCTGGCTATGTCCTCCAATTGATCAGGATTCGAACGTACCTAAGAATTCTGATTGTAGTTCTGCTGCTGATTGTTGTTGTAACTCCCTTGCCTATAACTCCCTTGCTGTGAGGAATTTTCATATCTATATGTAGATGCATTCTGATTCCCCCAAAGTTGTGGATTTCGATTATTGTATGAGTTACCATAACAATTTCCTCTAATGTTGTTGACATAAAATGCGTTCTCAGCATGTTGTGGACAATCCTTATAACTGTGGTTGTCACCGCAAATTTCACAGAAAATGTCAGGACATCCATATGTTGTGTCACTTGAATAAAGGCAATGTCAGTTATTCCCTTCAAATTTTTTATAATCTTGGCCAAAGAGGACACCTATGCACTTAAGGTTGAAATTGCATCTAATTCAAGAACACCAAGATTAGTTTTTACCCAAGCAGAGCGAGAGATAGGGTATTGATAATCATTCTGTGCAATCCTCTCTAGAATTCTTACAGCTTCAATGTAGGTATAATCAAACAAGGGACCATTTGTAGATGCGTTGACAAGATTTATTGTCTGGGCATTCATTCCGTGGTAAAAGATCTCGATCTAAGTCTCTTGCTGAATTCCATGCATAGGGCAACGTCTAAGCAGAGTTTTATAACGCTCCCATGTTGTATGTAAGTTCTCATCATCTAATTGATGGTATGCTGTGATCTCATTTTGTAACCTAACATTCATTGTCGGCGGATTGAATCTGAAAACAAATTGTGCTGCTAACGCTTTCCATGATGTAATGGAATTTAGTCGACAAACCCAAGAACCATGTTCTTACTCTTTCCTGCAACGAATAAGGAAATAATTGCATTTTTAAGGCATCATCAGGAATACCATGTTGGCTAAAAGATGCGCAAATAAACAGAAATGATTTTAGATGCTCTCGTGCATCTTCATGAGCTAAGCCCGCATATTGCCCATTTGAATTGAGCATCTAAAACATCATCGATTTCAATTCAAAGTTTCCAGCTTATATAGCTGGCCTTACAACCCCTGGTTGCAAATCGTCCAGTATAAGAACAATAAAATCTCTAATTGTCCTATTTTGCACCTGCTCTCCTTGTGGAGGAGGTGGTGGTAAATTATTAATTCGTTATGGTGGTATTGGAGGAACTCCATCTTGTGGCAGCAATGGTGGTAGGTTGATGCTGTTGTTGTTGCCAGCCATTTTCTTTTGCTCTTGCTTCCTCCTTCGAGTTTTGGATCAAAGCACACAATATCCTTAGGATTTCTCCTTCTATACATGCAACTCCTAAAGTATAAAGAGAAAACCAATAGAAGAAAGTTAAACAAATCAGTAAAAACAAAAAAGTTAAGTAAGAAAAAAAAATTGCATCTACAAAAATGAGCATCAAACAAACGCCATTCCCCGACAACGGCACCAAAACTAGGTCAGCCTATAATGTCACAGCAATTGTACAAGCGGACACACGTCGATCCAAGTATAGTTGATAGATTGGTTCTATCGTATATCGATCCCACCAGGAAGGAGTTATTGATGTTCAAACTGTCAAAGCAACTAAAGCTAAGATTAGGGAAAATGCTAGTAAGGATGTAAGCGCAATTAAATCAGAACTGCACAGTTAAAATAGTCAAATTTGTCAATATAATTATAAAAGTTAATTGTCAGAGCAACTAAAAGTAAATCAAATAGTTGTTGAAGTTTGGAGAATTTAAATGCATAAAAGTAAAAGTGTGATCAAGTGTAAAGGGTTGGAGTGGATCACTGATTTCACTAAGTAGCAACACTAGATATGTCGACAAGGTATAGTGTAGATGAATTATCGCCGCAATAAGGTTCCAATGAAATCACATTAATAAAAATCTTCGTTTACTCATGACTCAAGCGCTAGCAACTGCCACACCTCCCAGTGCTGGCAATGCTTAACACTTAAAAACAAGTGACAGAATCCCTTCTAGTCTCAAGCAGCTTTCGCTGACTTGCTTGTTAATCTAACTTGTCACCGCACCTCCCAGTGTCTGTAAACTGCAATTACACTGTTATGGTCAAGCAGTTAAATCCAAGAATAAACATATGAGAAGAATCAAGTTTTAATCAAAGTAATCTAATATTGAAAGATATTCTCATATACAATCAAATGTCAAGAGAATTCATTAGCATTAAAAGAGGAATTACCAAATAATCGAAGCAAACTATCCCTAGGCTCTAGGATTATCTCTTAACTGCTCCTCTTGTATCGCACCAAGTAGTTCTCGTCAGAAGTTGTTGCTCGCCTGATCGATCAGCTTACAGGACTCTAGCATAACCTTTAAAAACTCAAAGTATTTGCAGAATAAATTCCTTCACTCCTTGATATTCATCTCCTTCTTCTCTCATTTATTTATAAGCTTTGAAAATTGTAGATCTCATCTCCTCTCAGGTCCAACTTCTTGTGCAGTTATAAAAGTATGTTGAAATCTAGCTGTGCACTCAAGCAGATCTGATGTGATCTAATCTGCAGGTTGTCACCGTATTTTTGGACGCGATCTAAAATCTTTAATTGCGGTGACATCGTGTGAAATTACTGCACTGGTGCTTCCAGGTATGTTTGCAGTGTGAATTCACCCATACAAAGTAAAGGTTTCTATGCGGTGACATCTCTGGCCTGATTCCAAGCTGACTTGTGGTTGCATATTTAAATTCTTTCTAGCATCAATCTTTTGAGATGGATCCCTACACTGACAATTGTTAACTTATTCTACATACGTCGACATTAGTGAATAAAAGAGATAAAATAACGAGAATTTAAGCCAAACAACAATGAGTTAGAGAATAATAACACTAAGTATGAAATGCCTATCATGCATGCTAAATACGCTACAAAACAGACAATTAATACAGAAATTTAAGGAGAAAATAGGTGTCATTCCTAATACTATCAATCAGCAATAGTTTTGTACCTCAAAGTGCATGATGTTAAATTTTATTTTTATTTTTATATTTTCTATGTTTGTTCGGCAAGTCAATCTCGAGAGTCCACAAGGCAAACATGAACATTTTCATGTAGCCAACAAACATATGGTATATGGTCTCTATTGTAGCATTCTTGAGCCTTGATCCATTGAAGGAAAGGAAGAAGGGACATCCTTATCCATTAGAGCGTGCATTGAGGAAATATGTGCAATCTTCTTGTCCCTTGTGACAGAGAGAAAATTGAAAAACCCTACGAAACGTTCCAGTCGTTCGTAGAGCTCCCTCGGCTTAAGCTGATCAATGGGAGTTTTCCACCAATGATGAGTTTCATTTCCAGGTGATTGTTGGGACAAAGAAATCACCCTTTATATTTCTTTTGATGGACCTGGTAGGTCGTGGACCTCATTGAATTCTTCGACAAGCAAGTTGGTTCTGACCGTATGGTAAGCCTCAATAGGAGCATGAGTGGTTTCATTAAGAGGCTAGTTTAGGTTCAAAAATCATTTAGTGATAGATTCAACATAAGGAAGACCAAACTAATAAGGCTTACAAGATGGTGAGAAAGTAATAAAAAGAATCTCACTACCACATAAAGTGGAGAACTTAGAGATTTTCTTACAAATTCTTGTACGACATTTTGAAAATGTGATGAGACAATCATCCTCATTTTCAATTATCTTAATCTCAATTTTTTGTTTTCTCATAGTTTTCTTACTTGTGCTTGCCACAACAAAAAAAGGTGAAAGGACAAACAGAAACAAGAAAGAAAGATAATTATTTTGCATAAAAATTGTATTTATAGCTAGGTTAACTAAGCTTGGGTTGCAAGACTTAAAGAAAGCAAGGGGATTTTACAAAAATAATTTATTTTGTAAGAGATAGGACTTGAAAATGAAACCTCCATTAATTTCATGCTCTATCATTGATCAATTAACCATTGGGCCATCATCAGATTTTTTATATAATTGTATATTTTTATAGGGCTAAATTTTGGGATGTTAAAAACATTAGTCTTATTGCACAAACCATAGATAGAAAGAAAAATAGGCAACAAGCTAATTATCAAAACAAGTCGGCACTCTTTATCTTTCTTCACGGAATATCATATTTGCACTAGGAAAATCCTGAACTAGATAACCCCTTTCACGTGCAATTGTTTAATTTTAGGTGTTCAACTTTCATTTAACTACTTGTTAATATTACAATTCACAGTAACGATAAGAGTTGAATTATTAAAACTTAGAACAATTTGATTTTCTTCATCTATTCTTCTCTATTTAACTCTCACAAAGACATTGTGATATTTCATGCATTGTAAAACAAAATCAAGTAGATAAGCAAAATTTGGGTCATTTAAGATGTTATTGACAACATCATCATAGTTTCTATGGTAATTCAGCCTAAAATGTTCTAAAATTTACCATAATCTACAATCCAATAAATTTGATATAAATTTTTTCCTTATTTGCTTTTGGAGCATTCTTTTTTTTTTATCTCTTTCGAAGTCTTAACTTTTTTTTAACATTCTATTTGTTATTCTAGAGTTAAATTTTAATTTTTCAGAATAATGTTATTGATTTTTTGTAATTTTAGAGGATAAAAATATCTAGTTTTACTTCTAACTTCTGGCCTATATATATGAATTCCATCAATAAGAGCTTCATTCGAAACCATCGAAAAGGTTAGGAAAGCATTCATTTTTATCTTTCTTGCTTGTTTCTTTCTGTCCTTTCATCTCTTTTGCAAAGGCAAGCTCAAGCAAGAAAACTAGGGGAAAACAAAAAATTGAGATTAAGATAACTAAAATGAAGTTGATTGGCTCATCTCAATTTCAAAACTTCATACAAGTATTTATAAGAAAATCTCTGAGCTCTCCACTTTATGTTGTGGTGACATTCTCTTTATTGTTTTCTCACCACCTTGTTAGCCTTATTCATTTGGTCATCCTTCTGTTGAATCGATCACTAAACGACTTTTGAACCCAAATTGACCTCTTAATGAAACCACATATGCTCCCGTTGTGGCTTACCGTAAGGTAAAAATCAACTTGCTTGTCCAAGATTTCAATGAGGTCCACGACCAACTAGACGTATTAAAGGAAAATCAATGGGCAATTTTTTTGGCCTAATAGTCACAAGGAAGAGAAGATCGTCTTCGGTGGAAAACTCCCATTGATAGGCTTAACCCATGGGAGCTCTACAAATGAGAAGAACGATTCACATATTTTATCATCTTGCTCTCTGTCCCGAGGGACAAGAAGACTGCAAATACTTCCTCAATGCATGCTCCAATGGATAATTATGTCCATTATGACTTTCCTCCTAGATAAGCCCTTAGGCAGCAATAGTTTTGTACCTCAAAGTCCACGATGTTAAATATTAGTTTTATTTTTATATTTTCTATGTTTGTTTGGCAAGTCAATCTCGGGAGTCCTGAAGGCAAACATGAACATGTTCATGTAGCCAACAAACATATGGTTTATGGTCTCTATTATAGCATTCCTAAGCCTTCATCCATTGAATGAAAGGCTATAACTAAGAGGAAAGGCAGAAGGGACATCCTTATGCATTGGAGCATGCATTGAGGAAATATGTGCAATCTTATTGTCCCTCATGACAGAGAGAAAATTGATAAGCTCTGTGAAACATTCTACTCGTTCGTAGAGCTCCCTCGGAGTAAGTTGATCAATGGGAGTTTTCCACCAATGATGAGTTTCATTTCCAGATGACTGTTGGGACAAATAAATCACCCTTTGTTTTTCTTTTGATGGACCTGGTAGGTCATCGACCTCATTGAATTCTTGGACAAGCAAGTTGGTTCTTACCATACGGAAGCCTCGATAGGAGCATGGGTGGTTTCATTAAGAGGCTGGTTTGGATTCTAAAATCATTTAGCGACAGATTCAATAAAGGATAACCAAACTAATAAGGCTTATAAGATGGTGACAAAATAATAAAAAGAATCTCACCACCATATAAAGTGGAGAGCTTAGAGATTTTCCTATAAATTCTTGTACGACGTTTTGAAAATGAGATGAGCCAATCATCCTCATTTTCAATTATCTTGATCTCAATTTTTTGTTTACCCTAGTTTTCTTACTTGAGCTTGCCATAACAAAAAAGGTGAAAGGACAAACAGAAACAAGCAAGAAAGATAACTATTTTGTATAAAAATTGTATTTATAACTAGGTTAAGTAAGCTTGGGCCGCAAGACTTAAAGAAAGAAAGGGGATTTTGCAAAAAAATAATTTTTTTGTAAGTGATAGGACTTGAAAATGAAACCTCCATTAATTTCATGCTCTATCATTGATCAATTAACCATTAGGCCATCATCAGATTTTTTATATAATTGTATATTTTTATAGGTCTAAATTTTGGGATGTTAAAAACATTAGTCTGATTGTTCCAACCAATAGACACAAAGAAAAGAGGTAATAAACTAATTATCAGAACAAGTCGTCACTCTTTATCTTTCGTCATGGATTATCGTTTTTGCACTGGGAAAATCGTGAACTAGATAACCCCTTTCACTTGCAATTGTTTAATTTTAGGTGTTCAACTTTCATTTAAAAACATGTTAATATTACAATTCGCAATAACGAAGAGTTTTGATTTATTAAAACTTTGAACAATTTGATTTTCTTCATCTATTCTTCTCTATTTAACTCTAACAAAGTCATTGTGATATTTCATGCATTGTAAAACAAAATCAAGTAGAGAAGCAAAATTTGGGTCATTTAAGATGTTATTGATATCATCGTCATACTTTCTTTAGTAGTACAACCTAAAATGTTCTAAAATTTACCATAATCTACAATGAAATAAATTTGATATCCATTTTTTCCTTATATGCTTTTGGAGCATTCTTTTTTTAATTTCTTTCGAAGTCTTTCCTCCTTTTAGCATTCTATTAGTTATTCTAGAGTGAAATTTTAATTTTTCAGAATAACGTTATCGATTGCTTGTAATTTTATAAGATAACGACATTTAATTTTACTTTTAACTTTTGGCCTATATATATGAATTCCATCAATAAGAGCTTCATTCCAAACCATCGAAAAGGTTGGGAAAGCATTCATTTTTATCTTTCTTGCTTGTTTCTTTCTATCCTTTCATCTTTTTTGCAGAGGCAAGCTCAAGCAAGAAAACTAGGGGAAAACAAAAAATTGAGATTAAGATAACTAAAATGAGGATGATTGGCTCATCTCAATTTCAAAATTTCGTACAGGTATTTATAAGAAAATCTCTAAGCTCTCCACTTTATGTTGTGCTGACATTCTCTTTATTATTTTCTCACCATTTTGTTAGTCATTTGGTCATCCTTCTATTGAATGTATCGCTAAACGACTTTTGAACCCAAACGAACCTCTTAATGAAACCACTCATGCTTCCGTTGTGGCTTACCGTAAGGTAAAAATCAACTTGCTTGTCCAAGATTTCAACGATGTCCATGACAAACTAGATCCACGAAAAGAAAATCAATGTGCAATTTCTTTGACCTAACAGTCACAAGGAAGAGAAGATCGTTTTTGGTGGAAAACTCCCATTGATCAACTTAACCCATGGGAGCTCTACGAATGAGAAGAACGATTCACAGATTTTACCATCTTGCTTTCTTTCCCAAGGGACAAGAAGACTGAAAATACTTCCTCAATGCATGCTCCAATGGATAATTATGTCCCTTATGCCTTTCCTCCTATATATGGCCTTAGTCAGTAATAGTTTTGTACTCAAAGTCCATGATGTTAAAAATTATTTTTATTTTTATATTTTCTATGTTTGTTTGGCAAGTCAATCTCAGGAGTCCTCATGGCAAACATGAACATGTTCATGTAGCCAACAAACATATGGTATATGGTCTCTATTGTAGCATTCCTAACCCTTGATCCATTAAGGAAAGCCTATATCTAAGAGGAAAGGCAGAAGGGACATCCTTATCCATTGGAGCATGCATTGAGGTAATATGTGCAATCTTCTTGTCCCTCGTGATAAAGAGAAAATTGATAAACTCTGTGAAACGTTCTACTCGTTCGTAGAGATCCCTCGGCTTACGCTAGTCAATGGGAGTTTTCCACCAATGATGAGTTTCATTTCCAGGTGACTGTTGGGATAAAGAAATCACCCTTTGTATTTCTTTTGATGGACCTGGTAGGTCATGGAACTCATTGAATTCTTGGACAAGCAAGTTGGTTCTTACAGTACGGTAAGCCTCGTAGGAGCATGAGTGGTTTCTTTAATAGGCTGGTTTGGGTTAAAAAATCATTTAGCAACAGATTCAACATAAGGATGACCAAACTAATAAGGCGTACAAGATGGTAAGAAAATAATAAAAAGAATCTCACCACCACATAAAGTGGAGAGCTTAGAGATTTTCCTATAAAAACTTGTACAACGTTTTGAAAATGACATGAGCCAATCATCCTCATTTACAATTATCTTAATCTCAATTTTTTATTTTCCCCTAGTTTTCTTACTTGAGCTTGCCACAACAGAAAAGGTGAAAGGACAAACGGAAACAACCAAGAAAGATAATTATTTTCCTTAAAATTGTATTTATAGCTAGGTTAATTAAGCTTGGGCTGCAAGACTTAAAGAAAGCAAGGGGAATTTGCAAAAATAATCTATTTTGTAAGCGATGGGACTTGAAAATGAAACCTCCATTAATTTCTTGCTCCATCATTGATCAATTAACCATTAGGCCATCATCAGATTTTTATATAATTGTATATTTTTATATGGCTAAAGTTTGGGATGCTAAAAACATTAGTCTTATTGCTCAAACCAATAGACACAAAAAAGAGGAAATAAACTAATTATCAAAACAGGTCGACACTCTTTTCTTTCCTCGTGGATTATAGTTTTTGCACTGGGAAAATCCTGAACTAGATAAGCCCTTTCACGTGCAATAGTTTAATTTTAGGTTTTCAACTTTCATTCAACAAGTTGTTAATATTACAATTAGCAATAACTATAAGAGTTGAATTATTAAAACTTAGAACAATTTGATTTTCTTCATGTATTCTTCTCTATTTAACTCTATCGAAGACATTGTGATATTTCGTTCATTGTAAAACAAAATTAAGTAGAGAAGCAAAATTCGAGTCCTTTAAGATATTATTGACTGCATCATCATACATTCTACGATAGTACAGCCTAAAATGTTCTAAAATTTACCATAATCTACAATCCAATAAATTTGATATCCATTTTTCCCTTATATGCTTTTGGAGCATTCTTTTTTTAATTTCTTTTGAAGTATTTCCTTTTTTTAACATTCTATTAGTTATTCTAGAGTGAAATTTTAATTTTTCAAAATAACATTATCACTTTTTTCTAATTTTATAGGATAACGACATTTAGTTTTACTTCTAACTTTTTGCTTATATATATGAATTCCTTAAACAAGAACTTCATTCCAATCCATCGAAAAGGCTGGGAAAGCATTCATTTTTATCTTTCTTGCTTGTTTCTTTTTGTGCTTTCATGTTTTTTGCAGAGGCAAGCTCAAGCAAGAAAACTAGGGAAAAACAAAAAATTGAGATTAAGATAACTAAAATGAGGATGATTGGCTCATCTCAATTTCAAAACTTCGTACAGGTATTTGTAAGAAAATCTCTAAGCTCTCCACTTTATGTTGTTGTGAGATTCTCTTTATTGTTTTCTCACCACCTTGTAGCCTTATTCATTTGGTTATCCTTTTGTTTAATCTATCGCTAAACGACTTCTGAACCCAAACGAACTCTTAATGAGACCACTCATGCTCCCGTTATGGCTTACTGCAAGGTAAAAATCAACTTGCTTGTCCAAGATTTCAATGAGGTCCACTACCAACTAGATGCATGAAAAGAAAATCAATGGGCAATTTCTTTGGCCTAACAGTCACAAGGAAGAGGAGATCTTCGTTGGTGGAAAACTCCGATTGATCAGCTTAAACCATGGGAGCTTTACGAATGAGAAGAACGATTCGTAGATTTTATCATCTTGCTCTCTGTCCCGATGGACAACAAGGTTGCAAATACGTCCTCAATGCATGCTCCTATGGATAATTATGTCTCTTATGCTTTTCCTGCTAGATATGGCCTTAGTCAGCAATAGTTTTGTACCTCAAAGTTCACAATGTTAAATTTTATTTTTATTGTTATATTTTCTATGTTTGTTTGGCAAGTCAATCTCCGAAGTCCTCAAGGCAAACATGAACATGTTCATGTAGCCAACAAATATATGGTATATGGTCTCTATTGTAGCATTCTTGAGCCTTGATCCTTTGAAGGAAAGGCTATATCTAAGAGGAAAGGCAGAAGGGACATCCTTATCCATTGGAGCATGCATTGAGGAAATACGTGCAATCTTCTTGTCCCTCGTGACAGAGAGAAAATTGATAAACTCTGTGAAATATTCTACTTGTTCGTAGAGCTCCCTCGGCTTATGCTGATCAATGGGAGATTTCCACTAATGATGAGTTTCATTTCCAGGTGACTGTTGGGACAAAGAAATCACTCTTTCTTTTTGTTTTGATAGACCTGGTAGGTTGTCGACCTCATTGAATTCTTCGACAAGCAAGTTGGTTCTTACCGTACGGTAAGCCTTGATAGGAGCATGAGTGGTTTCATTAAGAGGCTGGTTTGGGTTCAAAAATCATTTAGCAACAGATTCAACAGAAGGATGACCAAACTAATAAGGCTTACAAGATGGTGAGAAAATAATAATAAGAATCTCACCACCACATAAATTGGAGAGCTTAGAGATTTTCCTATAAATTCTTGTACGACGTTTTGAAAATGAGATGAGCTAATCATCCTCTTTTTCAATTATCTTAAACTCAATTTTTGTTTTCCCTTAGTTTTCTTACTTGAGCATGCCACAACAAAAAAGATGAAAGTACAAACAGAAACAAGCAAGAAAGATAATTATTTTGCATAAAAATTATATTTATAGCTAGGTTAATTAAGCTTGGGCTGCAAGACTTAAAAAAGCAAGGGGATTTTAAAAAAAGAATTTATTTTGTAACCGATGGGACTTGAAAATGAAACGTCCATTACTTTCATGCTCTATCATTGATCAATTAACCATTTGGCCATCATCAAATTTTTTATATAATTGTATACTTTTATATAGCTAAATTTTGGGATGTTAAAAACATTAGTCTTATTGCTCCAACCAACAAACACAAGGAAAAAAGGCAATAAACTAATTATCAAAACAAGTTGGCACTCTTTATCTTTCCTCATGGATTATCGATTTTGCACTGGGAAAATCCTAAACTAGATAACCCATTTCATGTGCAATTGTTTAATTTTTGGTGTTCAACTTTCATTAACTACTTGTTAATATTACAATTTCCAGTAACGATAAGAGTTGAATTAGTAAAACTTAGAACAATTTGATTTTCTTCATCTATTATTCTCTATTTAACTCTCACGAAGACATTGTGATCTTTCACGCACTGTAAAACAAAATCAAGTAGAGAAGCAAAATTCGGGCCATTTAAGATGTTATTGACAACATCATCTTACTTTTTACAGTAGTACAGCCTAAAATGCTCTAAAATTTACCATAATTTACATTTTTCCTTATATGCTTTTGGAGCATTCTTTTTTTGATTTCTTTCGAAGTCTTTCCTTTTTTATTTATCATTCTATTTCTTATTCTGGAGTGAAATTTTAACTTTTCATAATAACGTTATCGATTTTTTTTTATTTTACAGGATAACGACATTTAGTTTTACTTCTAACTTTTGGCCTATAAATATGAATTTTATCAACTAAGAACTTCATTCCAAACCATCGAAAAGGCTAGCAAAGCATTCATTTTTATCTTTCTTGCTTGTTTCTTTTTGTCCTTTCATCTTTTTTTGCAGAGGCAAGCTCATTCAGGAAAACTAGGGAAAACAAAAAATTGAGATTAAGATAATTAAAAATGAGGACGATTTGCTCATCTTAATTTCAAAACTTCATACAGGTATTTATAAGAAAATCTCTGAGCTCTCCACTTTATGTTGTGGTGACATTCTCTTTAATGTTTTCTCACCATGTTGTTAGCATTATTCATTTGGTCATCCTTCTATTGAATCTATCACTAAACGACTATTGAACCCAAACCGACCTCTTAATGAAACCACTCATGCTCCCGTTGTGGCTTACCGTAAGATAAAAATCAACTTGCTTGTCCAAGATTTCGATGAGGTCCACGACCAACTAGATGCATGAAAAGAAAATTAATGGGCAATTTCTTTGGCCTAACAGTCACAAGGAAGAGAAGATCTTCTTTGATGGAAAACTCCCATTGATCAGCTTACCCCATGGGAACTCTACGAACGAGAATAAAAATTCACAGATTTTATCATCTTGCTCTCTATCTTGAGGGAGAAGAAGATTGCAAATACATCCTCATTGCATGCTCTGATGGACAATTATGTCCCTTATGCCTTTCCTCCTAGATATGGCCTTAGTCAGCAATAGTTTTGTACCTCAAAGTCCATGATGTTAAAATTTATTTTTATTGTTATATTTTCTATGTTTGTTTCGCAAGTCAATCTCGGGAGTCCTCAAGGAAAACATGAACATGTTCATGTAGCCAACAAACATATGGTATATGGTCTCTATTCCAGCATTCTTGACACTTGATCCATTGATGGAAAGGCTATATCTAAGAGGAAAGGTAGAAGGGATATCCTTATCCATTGTAGCATGTATTGAGGAAATATTTGCAATCTTCTTGTCCCTCGTGATAGAGAGAAAATTGATAAACTCTGCGAAACATCCTACTCGTTCATAGAGCTCCCTCAGCTTAAGCTGATCATTGAGAGTTTTCCACCAATGATGAGTTTCACTTCCAAGTGACTGTTGGGACAACGAAATCACCTTTTGTTTTTCTTTTGATGGACCTGGTAATTTGTGGACCTCATTGAATTCTTGGACAAGAAAGTTGGTTCTTACAGTACGGTAAGCCTCAATAAGAGCATGAGTGGTTTCATTAAGAGGCTGGTTTGGGTTCAAAAATGATTTAGCGACAAATTCAATAGAAGGATGACAAAACTAATAAGGTTTACAAGATGGTGAGAAAATAATAAAAAGAATCTCACCACCACATAAAGTGGAGAGCTTAGAGATTTTCCTATAAATTCTTGTTCGATGTTTTGAAAATGAGATGAGCCAATCATCCTCATTTCCAATTATCTTAATCTCAATTTTTTGTTTTTCCCTAGTTTTCTTACTTGAGCTTGCCACAACAAAAAAAGTTGAAAGGACAAACAGAAACAAGCAAGAAAGATAATTATTTTGCATAAAAATTGTATTTATAGCTAGGTTAATTAAGCTTGGGCTGGAAGACTTAAAGAAAGCAAGGGGATTTTGTAAATTCAATTTATTTTGCAAGAGATGGGACTTGGAAAGTAACCTCTATTAATTTTATGCTCTATCATTGATCAATTAACCATTGGGCCATCATCAGATTTTTTATATAATTGTATATATTTACAGGGCTAAATTTTTGGATGTTAAAAACATCAGTCTTATTGCTCCAACCAATAGACACAAAGAAAAAGAAGGGAATAAACTAATTATCAAAACAAGTCGTCACTCTTTATCTTTCTTCATGGATTATCGATTTTGCACTGGGAAAATCCTGAACTAGATAACCCCTTTCACGTGTAATTGTTTAATTTTAGTTGTTCAACTTTCCTCTAACTACTTGTTTATATTACAATTCACATTAACGATAAGAGTTGAATTATTAAAACTTAGAACAATTTGATTTTTTTCATCTATTCTTCTCTATTTAACTCTCAAGAAGACATTGTGATATTTCACGCATTATAAAACAAAATCAAGTAGAGAAGCAAATTTTGGGTCATTTAAGATGTTATTGGCAGCATCATTATACTTTCTACGATAGTACAACCTAAAATGTTATAAAATTTACCATAATCTACAATCCAATAAATTTGATATCCATTTTTTCCTTATATGCTTTTGGCGCATTCTTTTTTTTGAATTCTTTCGAAGTCTTTCCTTTTTTTAACATTCTATTAGTTATTCTAGTGTGAAATTTTAATTTTTCAGAATAACGTTATCGAGTTTTTGTAATTTTACAGGATAATGACATTTAGTTTTACTTCTAGCTTTTAGTCTATATATATGAATTCCATCAAATAAGAACTTCATTCCAAACCATCGAAAAGGCTGGTAAAGCATTCATTTTTATCTTTCTTGCTTGTTTCTTTTTGTCCTTTCATCTTTTTTGCAGAGGCAAGCTCAAGTGAGAAAACTAGGGGAAAATAAAAAATTGAGATTAAGATAGTTAAAAATGAGGATGTTTGGCTCATCTCAATTTCAAAACTTCGTACACGGATTTATAAGAAAATCTCTAAGCTCTGCAATTTATGTTGTGGTGACATTCTCTTTATTATTTGCTCACCACCTTGTTAGCCTTATTCATTTATTCATCCTTCTGTTGAATCTATTGCCAAACAACTTTTGAACCCAAACTGACCTCTTAATGAAACCACTCATGCTCCCGTTGTGGCTTACCGTAAGGTAAAAATCAACTTGCTTGTCCAAAATTTCAATGAAGTTTACGACCAACTAGATGCATGAAAAGAAAATCAATGGGCAATTTCTTTGGCCTAACAGTCACAAGGAAGGAAGATCTTCGGTGGAAAACTCTTGTAACAGCTCGATTTTCAGTGGCGTCGAAAACTGTGGTTTCAAGATAACAACTCCGACGAGTCATGTTGTAAATTTAGTTATTTTAAATATTTCTTGTGATATATGATTAATATGAATTACGAGTTGAAAATAGCATTGATTAGATAGTTAAATTGAATAGAAATGACTAAATCATAAAAAGGATAAAAGGATTGATGTTTAATTAGAAGGACCAAATGAGTAAATTAACCAAAGAAGAATTAATTAGTGGATTGGCATGTGTATTAAGTGAATATAGCATGATTAATAAGGTTAACAAAATGGTTAAATAAAGTTAATTATAAAAGTCATAAAAATTACAAGTTTGCCATTATTATATATATGAAATTAAATTAAGAAAATGAAGAAAAACATCATAATTTCTCACCTTCTTCTCCTTCATTCGGCCAAAAGGAGAAAGTTAGAGTTTTTACACTTTTAAGCTTTAAGCTTTGATTTGGGTAAGCAAACCTTGATCATTTTTAGTAATTTTTATGTTTTTTGAGTTCGTATTAGCTTAATCTAGCTTATGCAAGGACTAATTTGTGAATTTGTCAAATGTTATAAAACTTGCCATTCTTGAAATTTCTTGTTCTTGAAAGCTTTTGATATATTTGAGTGTTTGATACTTGGGTTAAATCTTTTTGTAAAGTGATTTTTGATGAAATTAGGGTTTAAGGACTAAAATGTTAAAATGATAATATTATTGTACTTGTTTTGAAATAAATGGATTTTCTTGGATGTATAAGGAGACTATGAATATTCGGCTGGTATGGGTTGAAGAGGAAATGGATATTTTGCATGTTTTGTGTTGTAAGGACTAAATTGAATAAAAAGAAAAGGAAATGGATATTTTGCATGTTTTGTGTTGTAAGGACTAAATGAATTAATTATGTGATTAATATGAGAAATTGAATAATTGGTGAATATAGACTATGACCGTGCCACCATGGAAAGGGAAAATTAGCAGAATAGTCCCTAGAATCCATTCACAACTGCAATCCAATCCTGTAAGTTCGTATGGTTAAATTTTAACATATATTGCTTATTCTTGTAATATGACTATTTCAGTGAGATGAAATGATAATTGAAATTGTGGAAGACAAGTGTGAATGAAATACAGAAGATAAATGGGTTCGAGCTATAAACGAAAGAGTCCGATGATTAAGTGTCATCGTGAGTAAATAAATCCTTTACAAATTAAGGGTTTGATGACTAAGTGTCATCATGAGTAAATGAATCCTTTACGGATTAAGGGTCCGATGACTAAGTGTCATCGTTAGTAAATGAATCCTTCACGAATTAAAGGTTCGATGACTAAGTGTCATCGTGAGTAAATGAATCCTTTACGGATTAAAGGTCCGATGACTAAGTGTCATCGTGAGTAAATGAATCCATGACAAATTAAATGGTTCGACGATAATATGTCATCGTGAGTACTAAATAAAATGAGTTCTTATGCGGAACAAGGGTCCAATGACTTTGTGTCATCGTGAGAAATAAATGCGAGTGAAACCTACCCTAGATGTAAACAGTGTTCCATTCGGTTAATTAGATTTTTACAACTCTTGAAGTTTGTTAAATCTATTTAACTTTATGTACTTACTAAGCCCTAAACTGCTTACATGTGGAATTGTATTTGTTTTGTAGATTCACTTTTGCTGTTCGGAGATCGGATCTTTTTGAAGCATCACACTATCCCGGAGTTGTTCGGTAGATTTTTACATCACTTGGTTAATGTGGCATGTACTAGGATGATGTTACTCTTTTTTCTTTATACAATGAGTTTTTGAAAAACCTTGTTTTGTTTAATGAAATGTTGGATGTAGTTCTAAGTACCTTGTATTGATATAAATATTGTATTTGTGTTGTCTTAAATTCATAAATAAAAGTTGTGCTTATATGGAAACAATGAACTTGTGTTTGGTACAAACTCTAGAGATTTAGCTTACATGTTTTGGTAGAACCCATGTGTGTTTTGGTAGAAGTGCAGGGTAGGAGAGAGGTTGTATACTGACTTGAGTTGTATCTGTAGAACTTGTACAAGTATCGGTAGAAATTTGCACTATTTAGAATTGTTCATTGAATTGACTACTACCGATACTTGACCTTCAGGTACTGGTAGAAGCCCCCTAAAATGTTAAAAATTCCATTTTTACCCTTGTCAAAATAATGTTATGTTTAGATATTATTTTAAATCGTGAGAAATGATTTTTATATTGAATAAAGATGTGAACAATCGGATATGTGTAAATGATGAATAGTATAATATGAATAGATGACATCAGAATCCTAACCGGTGATAATACTCGAGATTTTGGGTGTTACAACTCCCATTGATCAGCTTAACCCATGGGAGTTTTACGAACGAGAAGAACGATTCACAGATTTTATCATCTTTCTCTCTGTCTTGATGGACTAGAAGACTGCAAATACTTCCTTAATGCATGCTCCAGTGGATAATTGTCAAAGCTATCAATGTTAATTGTCAAAGAAACTGAAAGTAAATTAAAGTGTGTTGAAGTGTTGAGTATTTAAATGCAAGAAAGTAAATGTGAGATCAAGTGCAAAGGTCTGGAGTAGATCACTGATTTCGCTAAGCAGCAACGCTGGATGCGACGACAAGATATTGTATAGGTGAATTGTCGCAGCAATAAGGCTCCAATGAAATCTTACCAATAACAATTCTCCATACAATCAAGACTCAAGTACCCACAATCACCCTACCTCTCAGTGTGAGAAATGTTGTGCACTCAAGAACAAGTGACTAGAATCTCTTTTGATCCTAAGCAACTCTCGCCATCTTGCTTGTTAACCTAACTTGTCACCGCATCTCACAATGTCGGTAGACTGCAAATGCACTCTTGTGTTTGATGCAATTAGATCTAAGAATAAATAGATGAAAATCATTAAATAAGAATCAAAGTGATCTAACACTGAAAGAAACTCTCGTATTCATTCAAATGTCATTAAAATTCATCAGCATGAAAAAGGGGTTAATGAATACAATTAAAGCTTACTATCTCTAGACTACAAGGACTATTCCTCAACCGCTCCTATTGCGTTGTATTGAGCACCTCTCATCAGAAGTGGTTTCTTCTTCACTTAATTAGCTCACCGTCTTCCAGCTTAAATCTCAAAAACACAAAGTAATTGTAGAATTTAATTCCTTTCATCTTTATGTTTTTCTTCATCTTTTCTCCTCTATTTATAGGCTCAAGAAATTACAGATTTCCTCGATTCTCAGATCCAACTACTTTGTACAGCTGTAAAGTTTGTTATTGACAACTATGCAGATCTGATTTGTTGACTGGACTGTTGCAGAATGTTGGTGCAAATTATGATTTTAATTTGCGGTGATAATTTGTTAGCAGAATATCGTTGCATTTCTGGAAATCTTGACTCAGATCTAGATCTAACTGCAGCTGTCAAAGTTAGTTAAATTCCAACTGTGCACTCATGCAGATCTAGTGTGATCTTCATAAATCTGCAGATTTTTGCCGCATCTCTGATCGCGATCTGAAATCTTTAATTGCGGCGACAACGTGTGAAATTCTTGCGCTGGTGCTTTCAGATGTGCTTGTGGCTTGAATTCACTCAAACAAAGTAAAGATTTTTATCCGTCGACATCTTTGGCCGCATTTCCAAGCTATACTTGTGGCTGCATCTTTGACTCCTTTCTAGCATCAATCTAATGATATAGATCCCTACGCAGACATTTTTAAGACGCAATATATATGCTACATGGGGTGACAATAGTACATAAAAAGAGATAAAATAACAAGAATGTAAACCAAACAACAACGAGTTAGAAAATATAAAACTAAGTATGTAATGCCTATTATGCATGCTAAATATGCTACAAAAGAGACAATTAATACACAAATTTATGGAGAAAATAGGTGTCATTTCTAATGCTATCAGGTCTCTATTCTAGCATTCCTCAGCCTTGATCCATTGAAGCAAAGGCTATATCTAAGAGGAAAGGTAGAAGGGACATCCTTATCCATTGGAGCATGCATTGAGGAAATATCTGCAATCTTCTTGTCTCTCGTAACAGAGAGAAAATTGATAAACTCTGCGAAACGTTCTACTCGTTCGTAGATCTCCCTTGGCTTAAGCTGATCAATGGGAGTTTTCCACCAGTGATGAGTTTCATTTCCAGGTGACTGTTAGGACAAAGAAATCACCCTTTATTTTTCTTTTAATGGACCTAGTAGGTCGTGGACCTCATTGAATTCTTGGATAAGCAAGTTGGTTCTTACCGTATGGTAAGCCTCGATATGTGCATGAATGGTTTCATTAAGAGGCTGGTTGGGGTTCAAAAATCATTTAGCGATAGATTCAACAGAAGGATGACCAAACTCATAAGGCTTACAAGATGGTGAGAAAACAATAAAAAGAATCTCACGACCACATAAAGTGGAGAGCTTAGGGATTTTCTTATAAATTCTTGTATGACGTTTTGAAAATGAGATGAGCCAATCATCCTCATTTTCAGTTATCTTAATCTCAATTTGTTGTTTTCCCCTAGTTTTCTTACTTAAGCTTGCCACAACAAAAAAGGTGAAAGGACAAATAGAAACAAGCAAGAAAGATAATTATTTTGCATAAAAATTGTATTTATAGCTAGGTTAATTAAGCTTGGGCTGCAAGACTTAAAGAAAGAATGGGGATTTTGCAAAAATAATTTATTTTGTAAGAGATGAGACTTGAAAATGAAACCTCCATTAATTTAATGCTCTATCATTGATCAATTAACCATTGGGCCATCATCAGATTTTTATATAATTGTATATTTTTATAGGGCTAAATTATATTTTTTATATAATTGTTTCAAAGTAGAAACAAACTTTTGATGTTCCTTATCATGGTCTTTCTCTTTAAATATTTGCGAAAATGGAAAAGGCATCGTAGTAATGGGTAGTTTTGGAATAACTTGTTGCATCGACACAGGCAATTGCGTCGACATCTTTGTTGGACGAATAGTTGGCATAGATGTCACTACAGTTGGCTCTTCCTCATTTATTTCTGTTTCTTTTCCTTCAGCTGTAACTTCTCATTATTGCGTTAATTCGGATGCATCGACAGGTTCTTGGTTGAAATGTCTGCTTAGTTCAGCCGTTTGTTTTCCACTTCGCTGTGTAATAGCCTTACAATACTCCTTCCTTCTTTGCGTTAGGTTTTCAGTATCACTAGGTAAAGCACCTAGTGACATTGTACTCAGATTAGAAGCCAACTGTCCTAGTTGGGCTTCCAATGCTCGGATAGAAGAAGAATTGCCTTGCACTATTGCTTCAGTTCGCATGATATGCTCTCACATCAGCACTTCAAGAGCAGCGATAAGGTCTGATCTTGGTTGAGAAAACTGCTGTTGTGGTTGCTGGTGCTGTCCTTGCATATATGATATTGCATTCTGTTGTAGCTGCAATCGCATTTGTGGTTGCATTTGGCTATGTGTCTGCAATTGATCAGGATGCGAATGTAGTTGCGAATTCTGATTAAAATTTTGCTGTTGATTATTGTTGTAACTCCCTTGTTTATAACTCCCTTGCTGTGAGGAATTTTCATATCTATATGTGGAAGCATTTTGATTCCCCCAAGGTTATTGAGCTCTATTGTTGTATGAGTTATCATACGAATTTCCTCGGATGTTATTGACAGAAAATGCATTTTCAGCATGTTGTGGACAGTCCTCGTAACTATCGTTGTCGCCGTAAATTTGGCATGAAAATGTCGAACATCCTTCTATTGGCCCACTTGGATAGGGGTAATATCACCTATCCCCTTCATATTCTTTATAATATTGACCAAAGAGGATACTTGTGCACTCAAAGCAGAAATAGCATCTAATTCTAGAACACCAAGTTTAGTTTTTACTTGAGCAAAACGAGAGATTGGATACTGATAATCGTTATGTGCAATTCTCTCTAGAATTCTTACAGCTTTCGTGTAGTTGCAATCCAATAAAGGATCGTTAGCATATGCATCAACAAGATTTCTTGTCTGAGCATTCAATCCACTATAGAAGATCTCTATCTAGGTCTCTTATTGAATACCATGCATTGGATAGCATCTAAGTAGAGTCTTATAATGCTCCCATGTTGTATGTAAGTTGTCATCATCCAACTGATGGAAGTTGTAATGTCATTGCGCAACCTTGCGTTCATTGTCGGTAGATTGAAACGTAAAACGAATTGCGTTGCTAAAGCATTCCATGATGTAATGGATCCAGTCAACAATCCCAAGAACCATGTCCTCGCTCTTCCCTGCAATGAATAAGGAAATAATTGCATCTTTAAGGAATCATCAAGGACACCATGCTAGCTAAAAGACGCGCAAATAAGCAAAAATGACTTTAAATGTTCTCGTGCGTCTTCATGAGGTAGGCCCTCATATTTCCCATTTGAGTTAAGCATCTGAAACATAATCGGTTTCAGCTCGAAATTTCCAGCTTGTATAGCTGGTCTCACAACCCCTTGTTGTAAATCATCAACGATAGGAACAATAAAATCTCTGATTGTCCTATTTTGCACTTGTTCTTCTGGTGGAGGCGGTGGTGGTAAATTATTTATTCATTGTGGCTGTATTGGAGGAAATTCATCTTGTGGCAGCAATGGTGGTAAATTATTGTTGTTATTATTACAAACCATTTTCTTTTGTTCTTGCACCCTTCTTCTAAGTGTTCTCTCGATTTCTGGGTCAAAGTTTGTAATATCCTTAGAATTTCTTCTTGTGGTCATGCAAGTTCTAAAGTAAAAGAAAATCAACAAAAAAAGTTAAACAGATTAGTAAAAACAAAAAGTTAAGAAATAATTGCTACTACAATAGTAAACATCAAACAAATGCCAATTCCCTAGCAACGGCACCAAAACTTGATCCGATCTATAACGTCACAACAGTTGTGCAAGCGGACACACATCGAAGTAAGTATAGTTGATAGAACAATTCTATCAGATATCGATCCCACAAGGAATGGGTTCTTGATGTCTATATGTTGAAGCAATTAGAACTAAGATTAGAAGTAATGTGAGTAAAGATTTTAGCGCAATTCAATCAAATCTGCACACAAAAATAGTCAAAATTGTCAATGTAATAAAGGTTAATTGTCAGTGCAACTAAAAGTAAATCAAATTGTTGTTTGAAGGTTTGGAAATTTAAATGCAAAAAGTAAAAGTGTGATCAAGTGAGAACGTTTGGAGTGGATCACTGATTTTACTAAGTCGCAACGCAAGATGTGTCGATAAGGGTTTGAACAGATGAACTGTCACAGTAATAGAGTTCCAATGAAATCTTACCAATAAAAATTCTTCGTTTAGTCAAGACTCAAGCACCCTCAATTATCCCACCTCTCGGTGTGAACAACATTGTGCACTCAAGAACAAGTGATTAGAATCTCTTCTAATCTCAAGCAACTCTCACTGTGTTGGTTGGTAACCTAACTTGTCATCGCATCTCTTGATGTCAGTAGATTGCAAAGGCACTCTTGTGTTTGATGCAATTAGATCCAAGAATAAATAGATGTAAAGAATTAAGTAAGAATGAAAGTAATTCTAACAATGAAAGATACTCTCGTATTCATTCAAATGTCAATAATAGTTCATCATCATAAGAAGAAAGGAGTTAACAAATACATCGGAGCATACTATCCTTAGGCTACTCAGATTATCCCCTAACTGCTCCACTTGCACAGCATCAAGCACTCCTCTTCAAGAGTTGTTGCTCGTCGGCTCTGTTAGCTCACCGTTCTCCAGCTTAAAATCTTAAAAACACAAAGTATTTGCAAATTTAACTCCTTCAACTCTTGATGATTTCTTCCATCTTTTTCCTTCTATTTATAGGCTTCAAAATTACAGATTTCCTCCCATTCATTCTTAGATTCAGATTTGTCTTGTAGCTATCAATGTTTGTTATAGTCCAGCTGTGCACTCACACAACTTTGGTGTGTTCTTCATAGATCTGCAGATTGTTGCTACATTGCTGGGCGCGATTTGAAATCCTTAATTATGACGACAATGTGTGAATTTCCTACGCTGGTGCTTCCAGTTGTATTTGCAGCTTGACTCATCCAAGAATAGATTTCTATGCGACGACATTGCTGGTCACATTTTCAAGTTGATATTGTGGCTGCATTCTTCTTTCAGCTGAGTTCCTGTGATGATAATTCTAAGACGCAATATATAGGCCGCTTGCAACGGCATTAATACATAAAAGAGATGAAAATAATAAGAATTTAAACCAATCAATAATGAGTTAGAAAACATAAAATGCTAAGTATGAAATGCCTAATATGCATACTAAATATGGCACAAAAGAGACAATTAACACATAAATTTAGGGAGAAAATAAGTGTCATTTGTGATGCTATCAGTGGCCCTTGTTTCTTGCACAAATCTTTCAGTTTTTGCTCGTTTTTCACTCCTTTTCCATCCAAATTCTCTCCTAAGTATAGAAACATGAATTTAAAGGATTAGGACAATAAATTCATCAACTTACATCAAATCATCACAAAAACCACATAAAGAATGTGATTGAAACATCTTACTTTTAGCACTTATAAAATATCCCCACACTTAAGCGTTTGCTTGTCCTCAAGCAAAATTCTCAACCCACATTCAAGTTAACTTTCTCAATTTGTCATTTTCATCAATAATGTTTCATGATAAATTGCAAACAATCATGAATTTGAAATTCAACTAAAAAACACTAGAGATTAAAGCAATCTAAGCTACAAAATTTTTAGCACAAAAATATAGGTTTCTACCCTTATCTAAATAATTACCTTAAATTTAAAATCAACAAGAATTGACATCCTCCCTAAAAGTTCACTCAAAGCACTCAAAGTGTTTAAGGTTCATGAAATAAGCAGTTAATAGTCAAACACGAAATGTTATTACCATAGGCTTGCTTGAAAATCAAATCTCCACCACTATAGAATGAAATGGCACACCAATCAAGAGGTCTTTACAAGGTTGTAATGGGGCGAAGATTAAGTGTATGGAAAAGGCTAGAAGAATTGGTTAAAATCGAGATCGAGTTGATAAGTTACCAAACTAGACGAACAATCAGTTGCTGAATCATAGAAAGTTACATCAACATAAATAATAAAGAACAAACATGAGCCTTTCAACAAAATGTGAAACTAACGATTCTAGCTCAAAAACATTTTTTTCTTTTTTTTCTTTTTCTTTTTCTTTTTTTTTCAATTCAATATATTTTTTAAAATAAAGTAAAGTTGAGCAATTCTAATAATGAAAAATAGTTAGGCAACTAACCAAATCAAATCTCGACATACAAGAAGTCAATGAAAAGGATAAATATGCAATAAAATCATCGGTCATGGGTTAACATTAACGGGTTCATAAAAAAACAGTGTTAGACTCAATGAGGTTCACTAGGGATTAATTTTATGGGTATTTGTTTTTCTTGAAGGGGGTTAAATCTTAAGTGCCTCTATCATATCAGTATATCTAATCAATAATGTGGTCTCAACATGTATAATCAAAGCAAGTTCTAGAATAACAAATTAAGTTGAGATACACACAACCAAAAATATCATGAGTTGGAAGACATGCATGCTTTATAGGCTCAAAAACTCACAAAAATTATGGTTTTGATGTCAAACTTGCAATTTCAAAATTTGAGTATAATAATTCAATTCAAGGAGACAACCTAAAATATTTAACTTTGAAAATAACTTATCATGCTTAACTCTCTCATGTCTTAAGGATTGAATCAACCAATACATAAAAATTTACAAATTAATCCAAAACACATCAATAAAAATTCCAAATAGAAAAAATTTACTCTAATGGGGTATGAGAAAATTACCTAAACACAAAAAATAATTCAGGGATTTTATCACAAGTATACACAATCAACCTTCTCACACATTAGATGAACATTATCCTCAATGTACAAACATATAGAAGCAAAATGAACACTATAATAAGGAGGAAATGTAATGAGTCCAAATGAAGTGCAATTTTTCGAGTAAACTAAGAAGAAAATAAACAAACATAATTAAGATAGGGAGTTAACAATTATAATAAAACAACCATAAAAATATAAACAATAAGAGTATAGCTAAAACAATAAAAAACTAAAGAAGTCTCACAACTAATAATAATAAAAAACCATAAATAAAATGAATTAGGCCAAAACATAGAAGTAAAACTAGATGTCATTATTCTATAAAATTACCAAAGATCGATATCGTTATTCTGAAAAATTAAAAGTTCACTCGATAATAAATAATAGAATGTTAGAAAGAAGGAAAGACTTTTAAAGAAATCAAGTAAAGACTGTTCCAAAATCATATAAGGAAAAATGGATATCAAATTTATTGGATTGTAGATTATGGTAAATTTTAAAACATGTTAGGCTGGACTACCATTGAAAGTATGATGATGCTATCAATAGCACCTGAAATGACTAAAATTTTGCTTCTCTACTTGATTTTATTTTACAATGCATGAAATATCACAATTTCTTCTTCAGAGTTATGTAGAGAAGAACAGATGAAGAAAAGCAAATTGTTCTAAGTTTAAAGAATTCAACTCTTAGTGTTACTGCGAATTGTAGTATTAACAAGTAGTTAAATTAATGTTGAACACCTAAAATTAAACAATTGCATGTGAAAAGGGCTATCTAGTTCCGGATTTTCCTAGTGCAAAAACCATAATCCATCAGGAAAGATAAAGACTGCTGATCTTTTCTTATAATCGATTTATTGCTTGTTTTTCGTTGTGTTTATTGGTTTGAGCAATAAGAATGATGTTTTTACAATCCCAAATTTTAGCTCTCTAGAAATATAGAATTATATAAAAAATCTGCTGATGGCCCAATGATTAATTGATTAATGATAGAGCATGAAATTAATGGAGGTACCAAGTTTAAGTCCCATCTATTACAATATATATTAATTTTTGCAAAATTCCTGTTTTTTTTCTTTAAGTCTTGCCGCATAAGCTTAATTAACCTATCTGTAAATACAATTTTTTTGCAAAATAATTATCTTTCTTGCTTTTTTTTTGTCTTTTCATGTTTTTTACTACAACAAGCTCAAGTAAGAAAACTAGGGGAAAACATAAAACTTAGATTAAGATAATTGAGAATGAGGATGATTGGCTCATCTCATTTTCAAAACGTCATACAAGAATTTATAAAAAATCTATAAGCTCTCTACTTTATGTGGTTGTGAGATTATTTTTATTATTTTCTCACTGTCGTGTAAGCCTTATTATTTTGGACATCCTTCTATTGAATATGTCACTACACAATTTTTGAACCCAACCAACCTCTTAATGAAACAACTCAATCTCTTATTGAGGCTTATTGTAAGGTAAGAATCACCTTGCTTGTCCAAGATTTCAATGAGATCCACAACCTACCAAATGCATCAAAAGAAAAACAAAGGGCAATTTCCTTAGCCTAGTAGTCACATGGAAAAGAAAGTCATCATTGGTGGGAAGCTCCCATTGATCAGCTTAACCCGAGGGAGATCTATGAACGAGTAGAACATTTCACAGAGTTTATCAATTTTCTCTCTGTCACGAGGGAAAAGAAGACATTGTGATAAGTGTTGAATTATTAAAACTTAGAACAATTTGATTTTCTTCATCTATTCTTTTCTATTTAACTCTCAAGAAGACATTGTGATATTTCATGCATTGTAAAACAAAATCAAGGACAGCCTAAAATGTTCTAAAATTTACCATAATCTACAATCTAATAAATTTGTTATCCATTTTTTCCTTACATGCTTTTGGAGCATTGTTTTTTTTGTTTCTTTCGAAGTCTTTCTGTTTTTTTTAACTTTCTATTAGTTATTCTAGAGTGAAATTTTAAAATTTAAGAATAATGTTATCGATTTTTTTAATTTTACCGGATAACGACATGTAGTTTTACTTCTAACTTTTGGCCTATATATATGAATTCCATCAAATAAGAACTTCATTCCAAACCATCAAAAAGGCTGGTAAAGCATTCATTTTTATCTTTCTTGCTTGTTTCTTTTTGTCCTTTCATCTTATTTCCAGAGGCAAGCTCAAGCAAGAAAACTAGGGGAAAACAAAAAATTGAGATTAAGATAATTAAAAATGAGGATGATTGGCTCATCTCAATTTCAAGACTTCGTATAGGTATTTATAAGAAAATCTATGAGCTCTCCACTTTATGTTGTGGTGACATTCTCTTTATTGTTTTCTCACCACCTTATTAGCCTTATTCATTTGGTCATCCTTCTGTTGAATCTATCGCTAAATGACTATTGAACCCAAACTGACCTCTTAATGAAACCATTCATGCTCCCGTTGTGGCTTACCCTAAGGTAAAAATCAACTTGCTTGTCCGAGATTTGAATGAGGTCCACGACCAACAAGATGCATGAAAAGAAAATCAATGGGCAGTTTCTTAGGCCTAGCTGTCACAAGGAAGAGAAGATCTCCTCTTGTGGAAAACTCCCATTGATCAGCTTAACCCATGGGAGGTCTACGAATGAGAAGAACGATTCACAGATTTTATCATCTTGCTCTCTGTCCTGAGGGACAAGAAGACTGCAAATACTTCCTCAATGCATGCTTCAATGGATAATTATTTCCCATATGCCTTTCCTCCTAGATATGGCCGTAGTCAGCAATAGTTTTGTACCTCAAAGTCCACAATGTTAAATTTTATTTTTATTGTTATATTTTCTATGTTTGTTTGGCAAGTCAATCTCAGGAGTCCTCAAGGCAAACATGAACATGTTCATGTAGCCAACAAACATATGGTATATGGTCTCTATTGTAGCATTCTTGAGCCTTGATCCATTGAAGGAAAGGCTATATCTAAGTGGAAAGGCAGAAAGGACATCCTTATCCATTAGAGCATGCACTGAGGAAATATCTGCAATATTATTGTCCCTCCTGACAAAGAGAAAATAGATAAACTCAGTGAAATGTTCTACTCGTTCGTAAAGCTCCCTCGGCTTAAGTTGATCAATGGGAGTTTTCCACAAGTGATGAGTTTTATTTCCAAGTGACAGTTGGGGTAAAGAAATTACCCTTTATTTTTCTTTTGACCGACCTTGTAGGTCGTGGACCTCATTGAATTGTTGGACAAGTTCTTACAGTACAGTAAGCCTCGATAGGAGCATGAGTGGTTTCATTAAGAGGCTGGTTTGGGTTCAAAAATCATTTAGCGACAGCTTCAATAGAAGGATGACCAAACTAATAAGGTTTACAAGATGGTGAGAAAATAATAAAAAGAATCTCACCACCACATAAAGTGGAGAGCCTAGAGATTTTCTTATAAATTCTTGTACGACATTTTGAAAATGAGATGAACCAATCATCCTCATTTTCAATTATCTTAATCTCAATTTTTCGTTTTCCCCTAGTTTTCTTACATGAGCTTGCCACAACATAAAAGGTGTAAGGACAAACAAAAACAAGCAAGAAAGATAATTGTTTTGCATAAAAATTGTATTTATAGCTAGGTTAATTAAGCTTGGGCTGCAAGACTTAAAGAAAGCAAGGGGATTTTGCAAAAATGATTTATTTTGTAAGAGATGGGACTAGAAAATGTAATCTCCATTAATTTCATGCTTTATCATTGATCAATTAACCATTGGGCCAACATTAGATTTTTATACAATTGTATATTTTTATAGAGCTAAATTTTTGGAAGTTAAAAACATTAGTCTTATTGCTCCAACCAATAGACACAAAGAAAAACAACCAATAAACTAATTATCAAAGCAAGTCGGCACTCTTTATCTTTCCTCATGGATTATCGTTTTCGTATTGGGAAAATCCTGAACTCGATAACCCCTTTCACGTGCAATTCTTTAATTTTACGTGTTCAACTTTCATTTAACTACTTGTTAATATTACAATTCATAGTAACGATAAGAGTTGAATTATTAAAACTTAGAACAATTTGATCTTCTTCATATATTCTTCTCTATTTTAGTCTCACGAAGACATTGTGATATTTCACGCATTGTAAAACAAAATCAAGTAAAGAAGCAAATTTCGAATAGTTTAAGATATTATTGACAGCATCATCATACTTTCTACGGTAGTACAGCCTAAAATGTTCTCAAATTTAACATAATCTACAATCCAATAAATTTGATATCCATTTTTTCCTTATATGCTTTTGGAACATTCTTTTTTTGATTTCTTTCGAAGTCTTTTTTTTTTAACGTTCTACTAGTTATTCTAGAGTGAAATTTTAATTTTTTAGAATAACGTTATTGATTTTTTGTAATTTTACAGGATAACGACATTTAGTTTTACTTCTAAAATTTGGCCTATATATATGAATTCCATCAAATAAGAACTTCATTCCAAACCACCGAAAAGGCATGTAAAGCATTCATTTTTATCTTTCTTTCTTGTTTCCTTTTGTCCTTTCATCTTTTTTGTAGAGGCAAGCTCAAGAAAGAAAACTAGGGGAAAACAAAAATTGAGATTAGGATAATTAAAAATGAGGATGATTGGCTGATCTCAATTTCAAAACTTCGTACAGGTATTTATAAGAAAATCTTTAAGCTCTCCACTTTATGTTGTGGTGACATTCTCTTTATTATTTTCTCACCACCTTGTTAGCCTTATTCATTTGGTCATCCTTCCATTGAATCTATTGCTGAACGACTTTTGAACCCAAACCGACCTCTTAATGAAACCACTCATGCTCCTGTTGTGGCTTACCATGAGGTAAAAATCAACTTGCTTGTCTAAGTTTTGAATGAGGTCCACGACCAACAAGATGCATGAAAAGAAAATCAATGGGCAGTTTCTTTGGCCTAACAATCACAAGGAAGAGAAGATCTTCTTTGGTGGAAACCTCCCATTAATTAGCTTAACCCATGGGAGCTCTACGAATGAGAAGAACGATTCACATATTTTATCATCTTGCTCTCTGTCCCGAGGCACAAGAAGACTGTAAATACTTCCTCAATGCATGCTCCAATGGATAATTATGTCGCTTATGCCTTTCCTCCTAGATATGGCCCTAGTCAGCAATAGTTTTGCACCTCAAAGTGCACAATGTTAAATTTTATTTTTATTGTTATATTTTCTGTGTTTGTTTGGCAAGTCAATCTTAGGAGTCCTCAAGGCAAACATGAACATGTTCATGTAGCCAAGAAACATATGGTATATGGTCTTGATCGGTGTTTTTACAAGACAAAAATTGTGCAAGCATACTCACGTTGATGCAAGTATAGTTTATAGATAGAGTTATTGGATATCGATCCCACGAGGAAATGGTTCCCGATGTTCTATTATCGGTGCAATTAGTACTAAAAATCAGTGTAATGTGAGTAAAGATGTAGCGCAATTATGTCAGATTTGCATGCTAAAGTAATCATTACTGTCAATGGAATTAGAAGTAAATTTCAGAGGTTAAATGTTAGTGTACTGAAAATAAATCCAAATGTGTTGAGTGTTGATTGCTAAAATTTAAATGCAGGAAATAAAAAAAATGATCAAGCATAAAGGGTGGAAGTGGTTTAGTTATTCTACAGGTCGTAACATTGGATGCGTCGACAAGGTAGAGTGTAAATGAATTGTCGCAGCAATGAAGTCCCTTTGAGTTCTTACTTACAATAGCTCCCTACTTAATCTCAACTCAAATACACTACTCCACCTCTCGGTGCGAGCAATAATGTGTATCAAGAACAAGTAACTGGAGTCTGTCCCAGTCCCGAGCAGCTCTCGCCTAACCAACTTGGTAATCTAACCTGTCACCGCATCTCTCGATGTCAATGTACTGCAATTTCACTTTTGTGTTTAGAGCGGTTAAATCCAAGAATAAATGGATAAGCGATGTAAAGTAAGAATCAAAATGATATAACATTAAAAGATACTCTCGTATTCATTTAACATCATTAGAATTCATCATCGTTTAAGAAAAATTAACGAGTGCAACGAAGTTACTATCTCTAGATTACTAGGCTTACTCCCTAATGGTTCCTCTTGCTTGACATCTAGCACTTCTCGTCAGAAGCAATTGTAGGCTTGCTTCATTAGTTCACGGATTCTAGCTCAAATCTTTGATTCACACAGAATTTTCAGAATTTAATCCCCTTGCTCTTGATATCTTCTTCTTTCTTTGTTCTTCTATTTATAATCTCTAAAATGTTACAAGATTTGGCCTTCATTTTTAGATCCAGATCTATATCTTGTAGCTGTCAAAATTAGTTAAATTACAGCTGTGCACTCACGTATTTCTAGTGTATTCTTTAGAGATCTACAGACTATCGCTGTATCGCTGGTCGCATTCTGAAAGAATAATTGTGGCGGCATTTGTGAAATTCCTGCGTCTAGTGCTTCCAGTTGTGAATTAAGCTTTATTTCTCTCAATTGAGGTTCAGTTCCAATGCGACGACATTTCATGGTCGCAATGTTCAACTGATCTTGTGGCTGCAATTGTCCAATATTCCATTCCTACACTAAGTTCCTATGCTGACAATATTAAGACGCAATATATCGACTGCTTGCGTCGACATTAGTACAAAAATATGTGAAAATAACAATAAATTGGAAAACAAGTAAACTAAGTATAAAATGCTAATGATGCATGCTAAATTAACTATAAAAGGGGCAATTTAACACTAAATTGTGACAAAAATCTATGTCATTTGTAATACCATCATACCCCTAAACTTGGGTTTTTAATTGTTCTCAAGTAAATAATTAATTAACAAGTAACAATTAGAAATGTCACCATAATCTTTATTCACACAACTTGAATTCTCTAAATTTTTAGTGTTCAAATTGCATTCATATGATATAATGATGCGTCGACAATTTATAAGTAAGAACAATTAAAACTGCAACTTCATCAATGTTAGTATCATGCATTGAATCTTATCCTTCCTTAAACCATTTCAACAATTTATTCTCTTTTTCTCATTTTTGTCATTCAAGTGATTGAGAGATGTCATTGCATTACTCTACCTTTATTCCTGGGTAGTAATGATGAAGTGCAACAAACCCCTAAGAGGCATGTAATTGCACCGACACACACTCTTGTAGATACAGCCTTTGGCAAGATTTTCCTTTCTTTAACTGTAGCAGAGTGTTCCCCCTTAAAAATCACGATGCACTCATATTGGAGTGTTTTTTTTATTCATACAATGTCGCTGTACTGGTTAGTGAGTTCAAGATTCAAACATCAACACTATACATTCATTACTAAAATAATTTCAATCATTCATTCCAAAATAGCAGATTCATCATTCTTTCATACTCATCCAATTTCCACATCATCATTCAAACATTTCAAGAATTATGCATTAAAATAAAAATTGTGGTCACATTTTTGTTGAAAATTGTCAATTTTTCATTATTGAAGAAAAATAAAAATCAAATAAGAAGATGTAGTTGCATTTCCAAATCATATTAATTCCCCCCCAAACTTAATGTCTGCATTGTCCCCAATACACTAACAATAGTTATACAAAATGGATGGACATGCAACGATAATGCGCTATATCAAAATGAATGCAGTGACAATAAAAATGCAGGCACAATAAAATGCAAGAATGCTAACTAAAAAGGGATGTACCAACTTATTCGGTAGCAGCCGATATAGAAGCTATTTTTGTTTTCTTCTTTTTCTTTTTCGAGCGCTCCTCCTTGTCATGGTGTTTTCTCTTTTTTTTATCCTTGCGCTGCTTCCTCTTCTTATCCCTCGAACCAATCAGATCAGCGGACTGCTCCTCTTAAGAAGGTTGGGTGGTGGCCTTATCGATAGTCACATCAAACGGATGGATTTCAGCCAGCGGAGCCACATAAGGCACAATTGCTAACGGGTTAGGTTATTTCGCAATGCTGGTGACTACCTCAGCTTGACTCGCATCAAGTGGAGTCTCGTCTGAGCTCCTCAATGATCATTGTGGGGGCATTGGGTTCCTTCTCGTCCTGCACCAAGGCAGGTTCGATGTCAATGTGTTCGTCATCCTTTGCTTCATCCTCTTGTTCTTCATCCTTCTCGGCATGATCATCCTGATTTACCTCCTCTTTCTCAGGTTGAGTAGGTTCAGTTGGGCCAATGTCAGCGTATCCGATTGTAACTATATCATCATTCAGCACAACCTCCCTTTCCGCCATATTCGCACCTAAGCTGTTTGAGAACTCATCTTCGAAAAATTGAGCAATGTTACGATGCAACACATCATCATCTAGTGACTACTCTCCATCGTTGTCAACATCAGAAACATGGATGTGAGTGGGTACAGGGGAGGGCCTACCATCAAGAGTAGGTTATTCAAATGAGGAATATTGCATTGGGCGGTAGATGGTCAAAAATTACGGGAAGTCTGGAAGTGGAGTTTGAGTGATTTGACGTAATGCAGCGACAAGAGCTTCATTCCACACCTTGGTATTTGCAAAGAATTTATGGAGCCAGAAGTCAATGTCATCCACTATACTATTAGTGTGGATAGACCGTCTGTCGAGGTGTTCCAAGTGTGACTCCATCAAGGCCAATGTCTCTGTCATTTGTGCCATTGTCGGTGCATCAAATTTGTCAGCCTTCTTTTTACCTTTTCCTTTTTCCTTTTCCTTGGAGGTTACTTTGCCCATCGGTGTGTCCTGGCCCCTTGTCATCTGCTCGATGAAAATGTCATTAATTGGGCCTTTATTATCCACGACTTCCTCATCCTCTCTTGGCACAATACCCTTATACTAGCAAAGAAGCATAATAAGAGATGGGAAAGGGATAATACTAGTTTGCTTCCCCGCTACCTCTGTAATCTAGGCATGCATCAGCTCACCAATGTCAATGTGACAATGATGTGAGATGGAATGTAACAAACACATACGGTCTAGAGTGGCTGTAGTACTGTGGGTAGAAGGCATCACTCGACTATTAACAATGTGAAACCATACCTTGCAGAAGGTCGTCAGGTAACATCTATGTATTATGAAATTGTGGAATCCATTACCCGTCCATGTGGCATTGTCGACGCAAAGGTTGTTCATCATCTCTGTAAGGCTATCCTCATTTAGACTGTGCAGGAAGTGCGAATGTTCGTCTACCCGTTCTAGTATCCATAGTAGGACATTGATGTGTGCCGCACTCCATGGCACAAGTCCTTCACAAACAAAAAAAATTCTTGTTTTTGACCACCAAGTTTATGTAAAATTCTTGAACTAGTGTAAGGGAATAACCAAAAGGGTGGTCACAAAAAGACTCCCACCCTAAACGACTGATAGTGCAGTGGACTTGTTTCTCAAGGGGAAATTACGGAGACAAGTGGAGGCCTTGCTCAGGATAGATATTGCGTTTAAGCATAGTGTTCTGATATCTTTCTTTGGTCGTAGTTGTGAGAAATAGTACTAGGCCAAAGGGTGGTGGTGTCATGGATGGAATCTCGATAGGGGTGGTTGGAGTGGTTTTAGATAAAGGTTTAGGATTTGCTTTAGAAGCGCGAGTTTTAACCATGGTTGGAAGAAAAAGAATACAAAGAAAAGTTACAAAAAATCTTGCTTCGAAAGAGAAGAGAAAGAATCTGCAAATGGTTGCAGGAACAATGGTGATTTTGGAGAAGGAAGGTAACTGTAATGGGGGATCATATAACCTAGGTGCAATGAGTGGAAAAACACGGGGAAATGTTGTGTCTGCAACCATTAATTTCCAGGCTACAAATCGTACTATTTCAGTTTAATCCAACGGTTAGGTTGAAATGAAATCAACCGGTGTGATTCTTGCCCAAAAAGTAATGCTGACTCATCGCAGATTGCGCCGACATAATGTGTTTCCATGCGTCGACAACAAGAGGATTTTTATTTCTCTAAGAATCTGAAGCAACACAAACAAAAAGTAAAGCAATTAAAAGAAAATGAATGAATGCATCGACATTATTTAAATATCACTAGGTTGACAGTTTCATCTTGTTCACGACATCTAGGCTAACGTAGTATTTGAGATGCTGACCATTCACTTTAAATTGTTGGTTATCCAGTATGTTCTCTACTCTCATAGTACCGTTAGGGAATGCTTCAACAAATCGGAATGGATCGGACCATCTTGATCGTAATTTTCCTGGAAGCAGTTTCAAACGTAATTTAAATAGGAGTACCAACTGCCCAAGATGAAATTATCGATGCAATATGAGGTTGTCGTGCCATTTTTTTGTCTTTTCCTTGTATTATTCCGCATTCTCATATGCATGGTGTCAGATCTCCTCTAATTCTATGATGTCCAACAGTCTTTTCTTACCAGCTACGTCATAATCTAAATTTACCTACTTAATTGCCCACATGGCTTTATGTTCCAGCTCGACAGGTAGGTGACATGATTTTCCAAATACTAGCTGATATGGTGACATCCCCAAAGGAGTTTTGTAAGCGGTACGAAGTGCCCACAATGCATCAGGTAATCGTACAGACCAGTCTTTCCTAGATGGGTTAACCATCTTTTCAAGTATTCCTTTAATTTGTAAATTAGAGACTTCGGTTTGACCATTAGTTTGTGGGTGGTATGCGATGGCCATTCAATGCTTCACACCATATCGTTTTAATGCAGTTGCTACCTGGTTATTATAGAAATGAGTGCCTTGGTCACTAATTAACGCTCATGGTGTTCCAAATCGTGTGAGAATATACGTGTGAAAAAATTTCAACACTGTCTAAGCATTGTCTTTTGGTACCGCAATAGCTTCAATGCACTTGGAAACGTAGTCAACAGCTACTAGTATATACATATTTCCAAAAGAGTCTGCAAATGGTCCCATGAAATCAATACCCCAAACATCGAAAAGCTCTACCTCTATGATAGGTTGTTGGAGCATCTCATTGCGACGAGAACTGGAACCAGTACGTTGACAACAATCACACTGTTGCACGAAATTGTTAGCGTCTTGAAACAAATTAGGCTAATAGAATCCGGATTGCAGGGCCTTTGCAGTAGTCCTTGTTCCACCAATATGACCTCTATAAGGGGCATCGTGACAATATCGTAGTATTAACATCATTTCTTCTTCAGTAACATAACGTCGAATTATATTGTCAACGCATACCTTAAATAGGTATGGCTTGTTCCAATGATATTAAGCAGCATTGGTTAAAACTCTATTCATAAACTAAAAAATCATCCATGAATACCTCGAGTGTGTCTTCAATCATATCCGAGAATATTGCCATCATACATCTCTAGAATGTTGCTGGCGTATTACACAAGCCAAACGACATCTATCGAAAAGCAAAAGTCCCAAAAGGGCATGTAAATATGGTTTTTGCTTGATATTCCGGCGTAATAACTATTTGTTGTATCCAGAGTAGCCATCCAAGAAACAATAATAGGCTTTACCAGCTAGCCTATCTAACATTTGATCGATGAAAGGTAGCAAGAAATGGTCCTTCTTTGTGGCCGCATCCAACCGTCGGTAATCCATGCACACACATCATCCAGTTGCGATGCGAGTAGGGATCAACTCATTTTTATCGTTGGTCACTACAGTAAAACCACTTTTTTATGAACACATTGAACGGGGCTTACCCAATTGCTGTCAGAAATAGGGTGTATTATGCCCGCATCCAGCCATTTGATGATTTCCTTTTTCACCACTTCTTTCATTTTCTCATTGAGTCGTCTTTGTTGCTCAATGGATTGCTTCCCTTCGTCTTCTAACTTTTTCTTATGCATACAGAAAGAGGGACTAATGCCTCTGATGTCTGCGATGGTCCAAGCTATGGCTTTCTTGTGTTCTTTAAAATTGCGATGAGCTTCTCTTCTTGTATTGCTTTGAGGGATGCGTTAACAATAATAGGCAGTGTCTCGTTGTCACCAAGGAATACATATTTCAAATATGTCAGAAATGATTTTAACTCCAAGGTAGGAGCTTGCTCTATAGAGGGTTTGAAGACTAGAATTGTCCTCTTAGACAAATCCAACGACTCCAATTGCCAATATATTCCCAACTCACAATTGTTCACCTCCTCTTTGTCAAAACAGTCTTTTAGGATATCATCAGTAGATGTCGCCGCATCAGTATCAGAATTGTTGAATTCCTGATATGAAATTCTTCAAAAATAATTTTGTCCAACACATCAATGTGGTGACATTATTCTTTGGGCCTTAACGGTGCTGCTTCGAACACACTGAAGGTTATGTGGTCATTATTATGGTACATCACTAGTTCTCCCTTAAACACGTCGATAAGTGTTTGTCCCGTTGCTAAAAATGGCCTTCCTAAGATAATAGGTACCTCCTTATCAGCTCCCAATCTAGGATGATAAAATCAGTAGGGAACACCAACTCATCAACTTAAATAAGAACATATTTGATTTGTCCCTCTGGTTGTGCTAGAGATCTATCCGCTAATTGCAATATCACCGTAGTGGGCTTCATTAATCTGATTCCTATCTTCTTCAAAGTAGACAAAGGCATTAGGTTAATGCTAGCTCCTAAATCACATAATGCTTTACCTAAGTAACGATCTCCAATGGAGCATGGAATTGTGAAGCTGCAAGGATCTTTCATCTTGGTTGGCAACTTGTTTGTGAGTACAATGTTAAACCCCTCTGTGAGCGCAATTTTCTCGATGCTGGATAGTTTTTTTTCTTTGATAGTAACTCCTTCATGTATTTCCCATAACTGGGTATCTGCACAAGAGCATCTATTAAAGGTATAATAATATGCAATTGCTTCAAAGAAGAAACAAACTTTTGGTAATCCTTGTCATGGACTTTTTCTTTGAAACGTTGGGGAAACGACAAAGGTATGGTGGCATAGGGTTCCTGTGAATGTATTGGTTGCTTCGATAGTGATGTTTGTGTTGACAATTGAATTGGACAATCCGTAGGCACAGATTGTTCTTCAATCAGTTCTTCAACAGTGTTTTACGGTTGATTTTCTTTAGTTATAACCTCGTCTTGTTGCTTTAAAATGGATGCTTCGACATGGTCTTGGTTACAATTGCTTGCATCTATTATCTGTTTGCCACTCCTTAGTGTAATTGCTTTGCAATGCTCCTTCCCTCTTTGCGTAGGATTTTCAGTGTCACTAGGCAAAGTGCCTGGTAATTTGGAGTTAAAATTAAAGGCCAACTATCCAAGTTGGGCTTCCAATGCTCGTATAGAAGAAGAATTGCCTTGCTCTATCACCTCAGTTCTTATGATATGTTCGAGCATCATATCCTCAAGAGTAGTCATAGGGTCTGTCTTTGGTTGAGCAAATTGCTGCTATTGATGTAGATGAGGTTGTCCTTGCATTTGTGGTTGCAAACTTGATTGTGGCGGTAATCACAATTGTGGTTGCAATTGACTATGTGACTGCATCGATTCAAATCGAGGATGTACTTGTGAATTCTGATGATACTTCTGCGATTGACTATTGTTGTAACTCCCTTGCCTATAACCTCCTTGGTTTAAAGAATTTCCATATCGAAATATGGGTGTATTCTGATTTCCGCAAGGTTATTGCGAATGATTGTTGTAGGAGTTACCAAATGAACCCCTTTGGATGTTATTAACATAATATGCATTTTCTGCATGCTGTGGTCTGTCTTCATAGCTGGGATTGTCACCGCAAATCTTACATGAAAATATTTGTGCATCTATTTGCTGGGCCATTTGTCTAGGAGCAATATTACTCGTTCCATTCAAGTTCTTAATGATGTTGGCCAAGGAAGATACCTGAGCTGACTATGTAGAAATAGCATGTAATTCAAGAACTCTAAGGTTAGTTTTCACTTGTGCAGAACGAGAAATCGGATATTGGCAATCATTTTGGGATATCCTCTCTAGAATTCGAACAGCTTCATCGTATGTGCAATCCAACAATGGACCATTTGTAGATGCGTCAACAAGATTCCTTGTCTTAGCATTCAAACCATTATAAAATATCTTAATCTGGGTCTCTTGTTGAATCCCATTCATTAGGCAGCGTCGAAGCAATGCTTTGTAGCACTCCCATGTTATGTGTAAATTATCGTCATCGAGTTGATGATACGCAGTGATGTCATTTCTCAACTTCGCATTCATTGTTAGCGGATTAAATCTTAAAACAAACTGTGTTGCCAAGGCATTCCAGGATATCCAGTCGGCAAACCTAAAAACCATGTCCATGCTTTTCCCTACAACGAGTAAGGAAATAATTGCATTTTCAAGGCATCATCAGGGACACCATGTTGACTGAAAGATGCACAAATGAGTAAGAACGATTTCAAATGTTCGCATGCGTCTTCATGCGGAAAACCTGAATATTTCCCATTTGAGTTGATCATTTGAAACATATCTGGTTTTAGTTCAAAGTTACCAGCCTGAGTAGCTGGTCTCACAACACCTAGTTGTAGACTATCGAGTATAGGCACAACAAAATATCTTATTGGCCTATTCTGTACTTTGTTCTTCTTGTGGGCTTGGTGGTGGTAAATCTTGTGACAGCACTAGAGGAATGTTATCCTGTGGCAGCAGTGGTGGTAGATTATTATTGTTGTTGTTACCAGCCATCTTCCTTTGTTCTTGCCTTCTCCTCCTAAGTGTTCTCTCAACCTCCGGATCAAAGCTTACAATCTCATTAGGATTTCTCCTTGTGGACATACAATACCTTCAAAACCAGAAAAGAAAAATAAACAAATTAATAGAAGTTAAAAGTTAAGAAAGTAAAATTGATTGCAGCAACAAAAGTAAACATCAAACAAACGCTAATTTCCCCAATAATGGCGCCAAAACTTGATCGGTGTTTTTACGACACAACGATTATGCAAGCGTACACACATCGATGTAAGTATAGTTGATAGACAGAGCTATCAAATATTGATCCCAAGAGGAAATGGTTCCCAATGTTCTAATATCGGAGCAATCAGTACTAAAAATCAGTGTAATGTAAGTAAAGATGTCAGTGCAATTATGTCAGTTTTGCACACTAAAGTAATCATTACTGTCAATGCAATTAGAAGTAAATTTCAGAGGTTAAATGTCAGTATACTGACAATAAATCCACATGTGTTAAGTGTTAAATGCTAAAATTTAAATGTAGGAAATATAAAAACCATCAAGTGTAAAGGGTGGAAGTGGTTCACTAATTCTACAGGTCACAATGCTGGATGAGTCGACAAGGTAGAGTATAAATGAATTGTCATAGCAATGAAGCCCCTTTGAGTTCTTACTTACAATAGCTCCCTACTTAATCTCGACTCAAACACACTACTCCACCTCTCGAAGTGAGCAATGATGTCTATCCAAGAACAAGTAACTGGAGTCTGTCCCAATCCCGAGCAGCTCTCGCCTAACCCACTTGTTAATCTAACCTGTCACCACATCTCTCGATGTCGGTGTACTGCAATTTCACTTTTTTGTTTAGAGCGGTTAAATCCAAGAATAAACTGATAAGCGATGTAAAGTAAGAATCAAAATGATATAACATTAAAAGATACTCACGTATTCATTCAACATCCTCAGAATTCATCATCATTCAAGAAAAATTAACGAGTACAACGAAGTTACTATCTCTAGATTACTAGGCTTACTCCCTAATGGTTCCTCTTACTTGGCATCAGGCACTTCTTGTTAGAAGTAGTTGCAAGCTTGCTTCATCAGTTCATCGATTCCAGCTCAAATCTTTGATTCAAACAAAATTTTTGGAATTTAATCCCTTTGCTCTTGATACCTTCTTCTTTCTTTGTTCTTCTATTTATAATCTCTAAAATGTTGCAAGATTTAGCCTTCATTTTCACATCCAGATCTAGAAATTCCTGCGACTAGTGACATCCTTATCCATTGGAGCATACATTGAGGAAATATATGCAATCTTCCTGTCCCTCGTGACAGAGAGAAAATTGATAAACTCTGCAAAACATTCTACTCGTTCCAAGAGGATGATTGGCTCATCTCAATTTCAAAACTTCGTACAGGTATTTATAAGAAAATCTCTGAGCTCTCCACTTTATGTTGTGGTGACATTCTCTTTATTGTTTTCTCACCACCTTGTTAGCCTTATTCATTTGGTCATCCTTCTGTTGAATCTATCACTAAACGACTTTTGAACCCAAATCGACCTCTTAATGAAACCACTCATGCTCTCGTTGTGGCTTACCGTAAGGTAAAAATCAACTTTCTAGTCCAAGATTTCAATGAGGTCCTCGACCAACTAGATGCATGAAAAGCAAATTAATGGGTAGTTTCTTTGGTCTAACAGTCACAAGGAAGAGAAGCTCTTCTTTGGTGGAAAACTCCCATTAATCAGCTTAACCCATGGGAGCTCTACGAACGAGAAGAATGATTCACAGATTTTATCATCTTCCTCTCCATCACGAGGGACAAGAAGACTACAAATACTTCCTCAATGCATGCCCCAATGGATAATTATATTCCTTATGCCTTTCCTCCAAGATATGGCCTTAGTCAGCAATAGTTTTGTATCTCAAAGTCCATGATGTTAAATTTTATTTTTATTGTTATATTTTCAATGTTTGTTTCGCAAGGCAATCTCGGGAGTCATCAAGGCAATGAACATGTTATGTAGCAAACAAACATATGATATATGGTCTCTATTGTAGCATTCCTAAGCCTTGATCCATTGAAGGAAAGGCTAATTCTAAGAGGAAAGGCAGAAGGGACATCCTTAACCATTGGAGCATGCATTGAGGAAATATGTACAATCTTCTTGTCCTTCGTGACAGAGAGAAAATTGATAAACTTTACAAAACGTTCTACTCGTTCATAAAGCTCCCTCGGCTTAAGCTAATCAATGGAAGTTTTCCATCAATGATGAGTTTCATTTCCAGGTGACGGTTGGGACAAGGATATCACCCTTTGTTTTTCTTTTGATGGACCTGGTAGGTCGTGGACCTCATTGAATTCTTGGACAAGTGGCTTATCGTACGGTAAGCCTTGATAGGAGCATGAGTGGTTTCATAAAGAGGCTGGTTTGGGTTCAAAAATCATTTAGCGACAGATTCAATAGAGGGATGACCAAACTAATAAGGCTTACAAGATGGTGAGAAAATAATAAAAAGAATCTCACCACCACATAAAGTGGAGAGCTTAGAGATTTTCTTATAAATTCTTGTATGACATTTTGAAAATGAGATCAGCCAATCATCCTCATTTTCAATTATCTTAATCTCAATTTTTTGTTTTCCCTAGTTTTCTTACTTGAGCTTGCAACAACAAAAAAGGTGAACGGTCAAAAAGAAACAAGCAAGAAAGATAATTATTTTGCATAAAAATTGTATTTATAGCTAGGTTAATTAACCTTGGGCTGCAGGACTTAAAGAAAGCAAGGGGATTTTGCAAAAATAATTTATTTTGTAAGAGATGGGACTTGAAAATGAAACCTCCAATAATTTCACGCTCTATCATTTATCAATTTACCATTGGGCCATCATCAGATTTTTTATATAATTGTATATTTTTATAGAGCTAAATTTTGGGATGCTAAAAACATTAGTCATATCGCTCAAACCAATAGACACAAAGAAAAACACGCAATAAACTAATTATCAAAGCAAGTCAGAACTCTTTACCTTTCCTCATGGATTGTCGTTTTTGCACTGGGAAAATCCTAAACTAGATAACCCCTTTCATGTGCAATTCTTTAATTTTAGGTGTTCAACTTTCATTGAACTACTTGTAAATATTACAATTCACAATAATGATAAGAGTTGAATTATTAAAACTTAGAACAATTTGATTTTCTTCATCGATTCTTCTCTATTTAACTCCCATGAAGAAATTGTTATATTTCATGCATTGTAAAACAAAATCAAGTAGAGAAACAAAATTCGGGTCATTTAAGATTTATTGACAGCATCATCATACTTTCTACGGTAGTACAGCCTAAAATGTTCTAAAATTTGCCATAATCTACAATCCAATAAATTTGATATCCATTTTTTCCTTATATGCTTTTGGCGCATTCTTTTTTTGAATTCTTTCAAAGTCTTTCCTTTTTTTACACATTCTATTAGTCATTCTAGAGTGAAATTTTAATTTTTAAGAATAACATTATCGATTTTTTTTGTAATTTTACAGGATAAGGACATTTAGTTTTACTTCTAACTTTTGGCCTATATATATGAATTCCAACAAATAAGAACTTCATTCCAAACCATCGAAAAGGCTGGTAAAGCATTCATTTTTATCTTTCTTGTTTGTTTCTTTTTGTCCTTTCATATTTTTTGTAGAGGCAAGCTCAAGAAGAAATACTAGGGGAAAACAAAAAATTGAGATTAAGATAATTAAAAATGAGGATGATTGGCTCATCTCAATTTCAAAACTTCGTATAGGTATTTATCAGAAAATCTCTGAGCTCGCCAATTTATGTTATGGTAACATTCTCTTTATTGTTTTCTCACCACCTTGTTAGCCTTATTCATTTGGTCATCCTTCTGTTGAATCTATTGCTAAATGACTTTTGAACCCAAACCGACCTCTAAATGAAACCACTCATGCTCCTGTTGTGGATTACCGTAAGGTAAAAATCAACTTGCTTGTCCAAGAATTGAATGAGATCTACGACTAACTAGGTGCATGAAAAGAAAATCAATGGGCAGTTTCTTTGGCCTAACAGTCACAAGGAAGAGAAGATCTTCTTTGGTTGAAAACTCCCATTGATCAGCTTAACCCATGGGAGCTCTACGAACAAGAAGAACGATTCACAGATTTTACCATCTTGCTCTCTTCTCGAGGGACAAGAAGACTGCAAATACTTCCTCAATGCATGCTCCAATGGATAATTATGTCCCTTATTCCTTTCCTCCTAGATATGGCCTTAGTCAGCAATACTTTTGTACTTCATAGTCCATGATGTTAAGTTTTATTTTTATTATTATATTTTCTATGTTTGTTTGGCAAGTCAATCTTGGGAGTCCTCAAGAGAAAGCATGAACATGTTCATGTAGCGAACATATGGTATCTGGTCTCTATTGTAGCATTCTTGAGCCCTAATCAATTGAAGGAAAGGCTATATCTAAGAGGAAAGGTAGAAAGGACATCCTTATCCGTTGGACCATGCATTGAGGAAATATCTGCAATATTCTTATCCTTCGTGACAGAGAGAAAATTCATAAACTCTGCGAAACATTCTACTCGTTTGTAGAGCTCCGTCGGCTTAAGCTGATCAGTGGGAGTTTTCCACCAATGATGAGTTTCATTTCCAGGTGACCGTTGGGATAAAGAAATCACCCTTTATTTTCCTTTTGATGGACCTGGTAGGTCGTAAACCTCATTGAATTCTTGGACCAGCTCTTATCGTACGGTAAGCCTTGCTAGAAGCATGAGTGGTTTCATTAAGAGGCTGGTTTGGGTTCAAAAATTATTTAGTGATAGATTCAACAGAAGGATGACCAAACTAATAAGGCTTACAAGATGGTGAGAAAATAATAAAAAAAATCTCACCACCACATAAAGCAGAGAGCTTAGAGATTTTCTTATAAATTCTTGTATGACGTTTTGAAAATGAGATGAGCCTATCATCCTCATTTTCAGTTATCTTAAACTCAATCTTTTGTTTTCCCCTAGTTTTCTTACTTGAGCTTGCCACAGCAAAAAAAGGTTAAAGGAAAAATAGAAACAAGTAAGAAAGATAATTATTTTGCATTAAAATTGTATTTATAGCTAGGTTAATTAATCATGGGCTGCAAGACTGGAAGAAAGCAGGGGGATTTTAAAATTTTGATTTATTTTGTAAGAGATGGGACTTGAAAATGTAACCTCCATTAATTTCATGCTCTATTATTGATCAATTAACAATTGGGCCATCATCAATTTTTTTTATATAATTGTATATATTTATAGTGCTAAATTTTACGAAGTTAAAAACATCAGTCTTATTGCTCCAACCAATAGACAAAAAGTAAAACAGGCAATAAACTAATTATCAAAACAAGTCGGCACACTTTATCTTTCCTAAAGGATTATCGTTTTTGAACTGGGAAAATCCTGAACTAGATAACCCCTTTCACGTGCAATTTTTAATTTTTTGTGTTCAACTTTCGTTTAACTACTGGTTAATATTACAATTCGCAGTAACGATAAGAGTTGAATTATTAAAACTTAGAACAATTTGATTTTCTTCATCTATACTTCTCTATTCAACTCTCAAGAAGACATTGTGATATTTCATGCGTTGTAAAACAAAATCAAGCAAAGAAACAAATTTTGGGTCATTTAAGAAGTTATTGACAGCATCATCATACTTTCTTCGGCATTACACCCTAAAATGTTCTAAAATTTACCATAATCTACAATCCAATAAATTTGATATCCATTTTTACCTTATATGCTTTTGGAGCATTCTTTTTTTGATTTCTTTCGAAGTCTTTCCTTTTTTTAACAGTCTATTAGTTATTCTAGTGTGAATTTTAATTTTTCAAAATAACATTATCGATTTTTTGTAATTTTCTAGGTTAACGACATTTAGTTTTACTTCTTACTTTTGGCCTATATATATGAATTCCATTAAATAAGAACTTCATTCCAAACCATCGAAAAGGCTGGTAAAGCATTCATTTTTATCTTTCTTGCTTGTTTCTTTTTGTCCTTTCATATTTTTGCAGAGGCAAGCTCAAGGAAGAATACTAGGGGAAAACAAAAAATTGAGATTAAGATAATTAAAAATGAGGATGATTGGCTCATCTCAATTTCAAAACTTCGTATAGGTATTTATAAGAAAATCTCTGAGCTCCCCACTTTTATGTTATGGTGACATTCTCTTTATTGTTTTCTCACCACCTTGTTAGCCTTATTCATTTGGTCATCCTTCTGTTTAATCTATTGCTAAACAACTTTTGAACCCAAACTGACCTCTTAATGAAACCACTCATGCTCCCGCTGTGGCTTACCGTAAGGTAAAAATCAACTTGCTTGTCCAAGATTTGAATGAGGTCCACGACTAACTAGGTGCATGAAAAGAAAATCAATGGGTATTTTCTTTGGCCTAACAGTCACAAGGAAGAGAAGATCTTCTTTGGTGGAAAACTCCTATTGATCAGCTTAACCCATGGAAGCTCTACAAATGAGAAGAACGATTCATAGATTTTATCATCTTGCTCTCTGTCCCGAGGGACAAGAAGACTGTAAATACTTCCTCAATGCATGCTCCAATGGATAATTATGTCCCTTATGCCTTTCCTCCTAGATATGGCCTTAGTCAACAATAGTTTCATACCTCAAAGTCCATGATGTTAAATTTTATTTTTATTGTTATATTTTCTATGTTTGTTTGGCAAGTCAATCTTGGGAGTCCTCAAGAGAAAACATGAACATATTCATGTAGCCAACAAACATATGGTATTTGGTCTCTATTGTAGCATTCCTGAGCCTTGATCCTTTGAAGGAAAGGCTATATCTAAGAGGAAAGGTAGAAAGGACATCCATATCCATTGGAGCATGCATTGAGGAAATATCTGCAATATTCTTGTCCCTCGTGATAGAGAGAAAATTGATAAACACTGCGAAACGTTCTACTCATTTGTAGAGCTTCGTCGGCTTAAGATGGTCAATCAGAGTTTTCCACCAATGATGTGTTTCATTTCCAGGTTACTATTGGGACAAAGAAATCACCCTTTATTTTTCTTTTAATGGACCTGAAAGGTTGTGGACCTCATTGAATTCTTGGACAATCTCTTACCATACGGTAAGCCTCGATAGGAGCATGAATGGTTTCATTAAGAGGCTAGTTTGGGTTCAAAAATTATTTAGCGACAGATACAACAGAAGGATGACCAAACTAATAAGGCTTACAAGATGGTGAGAAAATAATAAAAACAATCTCACCACCACATAAAGTGGAGAGCTTAGAGATTTTCTTATAAATTCTTGTACGACGTTTTGAAAATGAGATGAGCCAATCATCCTCATTTTCAATTATCTTAATCTCAATTTTTTGTTTTCCCCTAGCTTTCTTACTTGAGCTTGCCACAAAAAAAGGTGAAAGGACAAACAGAAACAAGCAAGAAAGATAATTATTTTGCATAAAAATTGTATTTATAGCTAGTTTAATTAAGCTTGGGATGCAAGATTTAAAGAAAGCAAGGGGATTTTGTAATAATAATTTATTTTGTAAGCGATGAGACTTGAAAATGAAACCTCCACTAATTTCATGCTCTATCATTGATCAATTAACAATTAGGCCATCATCAATTTTTTTTATATAATTGTATATTTTTCTAGGGCTAAATTTTGGGATGTTAAAAACATCAGTCTTATTGCTCCAACCAATAGACAAAAAGTAAAACAGGCAATAAACTAATTATCAAAACAAGTCGGCACACTTTATCTTTCCTAAAGGATTATCGTTTTTGCACTGGGAAAATCCTGAACTAGATAACCCCTTTCACGTGCAATTTTTAATTTTTTGTGTTCAACTTTCATTTAACTACTGGTTAATATTACAATTCGTAGTAATGATAAGAGTTGAATTATTAAAACTTAGAACAATTTGATTTTCTTCATCTATTCTTCTCTATTCAACTCTCAAGAAGACATTGTAATATTTCATGCATTGTAAGACAAAATCAAGCAGAGAAGCAAATTTTGGGTCATTTAAGAAGTTATTGACAGCATCATCATACTTTCTTTGGTAGTACACCCTAAAATGTTCTAAAATTTACCATAATCTACAATCTAATAAATTTGATATCCATTTTTTCCTTATATGCTTTTGGAGCATTCTTTTTTTGATTTCTTTCGAAGTCTTTCCTTTTTTTAACATTCTATTAGTTATTCTAGAGTGAAATTCTAATTTTTCAAAATAATGTTATCGATTTTTTGTAATTTTGCAGGATAACTGATGCAGTCGAAACTAACTAAAAATATGACTAAGGCAAGTGCACCTTTCAATTAATAGTATAGTTAAGGTGAGCACAGATATCGGTCCCAGGAAGACTAAAAGTACTAGTAATAGTTGTCTTTCTATTATCTAACCAATCGAATAAAGTGATTGTTTTTAAACTAATTTAACCAAATTAATAAACTAAAAGTGCAACAAAGATTAAAGTAAGAAATAATATGTGTTTTTATACAAAGAAGCAAACAATACCCAGGAAAGACTCCACCTAGATTTCATCTATCATTATCATTCTGAATTAAGCAATTTATTCACTTAGTATTTTGATCCATAGAAATCCCTAAATTATGCTAATACCTCTATTCAAGCATAAAAGCAACTGACTCTAGGTTGATTAATTGAAATTTCTTTCTAATTAAAACCCCTATTGTCTCATTAATTCGATCTATGGATTTCCCTACTAGATTTGACTCTAATTCGGTAGATTTATGTCGTCATATTTCTAGGATTGCATGCAACTCCACTCAGTTATGCTAGATCTACTCTTAAACAGGGTCTATTGCTTTTCTGATTTAAGCACATCAAATAAGAATTAATATCTCAAGAATATTAAATCAAGAATTAAGCACACATAATTGAGAACAAAATCTAACTATTTATTGCGTAAAATCAGAAATCAAATGACAGAATTCATCTTAGGGTTCATCTCCCTAGGTATTTAGGAATTTGTTCATGCTAATAAATGGAAACATCTCAAAAAAAATATAACCACAAGATGAAGAAAAACTCATAATAAAATCAAAAGAATTTAGAAAGAGTTCTTCAATCTTTATGGAGATATGCTTCAAAGACGGCTTCTATGATGTTTCTTCAATTGTTTCTTCAATAATGTTTGACCGGTAGGGTTTGGGGAATGGGGGATTTTGCAGAAAATTAGAAGTGGTAATTCATATCACTCCATCCCCTATTTATAATACATAGAAATCTCTAGTTGGATCCAAATTAAATTCTAAAAAGATAGTTAGAATTAAATCTAAACAATAATTCTCTAATTGGATCCAACTTAAACTCTAAAAGCCTAAAGATAAATTAAAATTAAATATAAACAATATAACAATAATAATCCTAAATATTAGTTCTAAGAAATAGAGTTTGGATTTAAATAAAGTCTGATGTCCAATATATCTCTTCCTAACTCTTCCACATTCACGCTTTTGCCCTAAATTCTCCTTTTGTCTTCGATTTAGTCCACGGCCATGTGCCTAGCCAGTGTGGCTCCTAAACTCTACTCTTTTTGTATGGTTTTTCGCTTGTTTTTCGCTCGTTTCACTCCCAAATGCTTTCCTAAATATAGAAACATGAATTTAAAACATTATGAACATAAAATTCATTATTTTAAATCGATTAATCATCCAAGAAGCATTAAGAATGAGGCTAGAACATGTTACTTTTGGCACTTATCAAATATCCCCACACTTAAGTATTTGCTTGTCCTCAAGCAAAATTATCAACCCAAATTCAAGTTAACTTTCTTAATTCTTCATTTTCATCAATAATGTTTCAAGATAAATTGCAAACAATCATGCATTGGAAATTCATCTAAAAGAACACTAAAGATTCAAGCAATCTAAGCTTCAAAATTTTTAGCACAAAAATATAGGTGTCTCTCATTATCTAAATAATTACCTTAAATTCAAAATCAACAAGAATTGACATCCTCACTAAAGATTCACTCAAAGCACTCAAAGCACTCAAAGTGTTTAAGGTTCATTAAATAAGCTCTCAATTGTCAAACACAAAATGTTATTACCATAAGCTTGCCTGAAAATCAAATCTCCACCACTGTAAAATGACATGGACACCAATTAAGAGGTCTTTTCAAGGTTGTAATGAGGCCAAGGTTAAGGGTGTGAAAAGCTAGAAGAATTGGTTAAAATCAAGATCAAGTTGATAAATTACCAAACTAGAAAAAAAACAATCAGTTGTTGATTTGAAAGAAAATAAATCAACACAAATAATAAAGAATAAACGTGAGCTTTTCAACAATATATGGAACTAATGATTCTAGCTCAAACACACTTTTATCTTTTTTTTCTTTTTCTTTTTTTTTTCTCAATTTTCTTTTTTTTTCAATTTTTGCTTTCGACTTTTTTTTTTCTTTTTTTCTAAATAATAAAATTCAGCAATTCAGATAGTGGAACATAGTTAGGCAACTTAACCAAATCAAATCTCAACAAAAAGAGAGTCAATAAATGGGTAAATTTACCACAAATATATGGATCATGGGTTAATGAATAGAACGGTGTTAGGCTCAATGGGGTTCACTAGGGGTTAATTTATTAGGTAAGTTTTTTAAAAATAAAAGGGGTTAAATCCTAAGTGTCTTTATCATCTCAGCATATCAAATCAATAATGTGGTCTCAACATGTATAATAAAAGCAAGTTCTAGAATAACAAATCAAGTTAACATATACACAACCAAAAATAGCATGAGCACGAAATAAAATATATGCTCTATAGGCTCAAAAGCTCACAAAAATTATGGTTTTGATGTCAAACCTGCAAATTTAAAATTTGAAGATAATATTTCAATTCGGGGAGACAACCTAAAATATTTATTTCTGAAGACAACTGATTATGCTTGACTCTCTCATATACTAAAGATTAAATCATCCAATACATAAAAGATTCACAAATCAATCTCAAAACAAAATCAATAAAAATTCCAAATAGCAAAAATTCACTCTAATGGGGTATGAGAATATTACTTTAAACACAATAAATAATTTAGGGATTTTATCACAATCACAATCAACCTCCCCACACTTAAGATGTACATTGTCCTCAATGTACAAATAGATATAAGCAGAATAAGCACAATATTATAATGAGGAAAGGAATTGAAACTTCCCTGAATTAGGATGATTTCATCCGAATTTAAAAAAAAATGGGGAATGCAGCGAGTCTAAAAAAAGTGCAATTTTTCGAGCATATTAATAAGAAAATAGACAAAGACAAGTAAGAGAGGGAGATAATAACTAAAAAAACATAGGAATAAAAATATTGCATAATTAAAATAAAATTAAAAATAAAATAAAATGAAAATGAAAATAAATATATTAATTTTTTTGAATTTTTCAAATTTTTTAATAATTTTTTTCCTTTTTTTAAAAAAAATATGAAAGTAAAATAAATAAATAAAAATAAAAACATTCGGGTTGCCTCCCGAGAAGCGCTTGTTTAAAGTCTAAGCTCGACTTTCCTGTTTAAGCTCGTAGTTATGGCGGATCATGAAACCGAAGTTCTTCTCTCTTGTTATCAATATTACCAACACAATAAAATTTGAGACGTTGATTGTTTACCTTGAATGTGCCATAATCAAGATGTGTTACCTCAATTATACCATAAGGGAAAATGATTTTTACCACAAAAGGATCGAACCCTCTTGACTTGAATTCTGAAGGAAAAATTTGTGGATCCGATTTGTCTAATAACACTTTGTCTCCCACTTTAAATATGTTCATCCTCTTCACATGCACTTCACGGTTTTGCATTGGTTCTTCCTTGGGTTTCCTCAGTTTTTCGTCGAACTTCGTCCACCATTCATCTAGCTCCTCGAGTTGCAACATTCGATCTTCATTTACCACTCGAGTTCTATCACTTTGAATCAAAATTGAATCCATCATGTTTTCATTAGTGATTTCCTGCAAAAAGTGTTGAGTCACATGGTTACTAACATTAACATAATAATTATCATCATTGTACTCATTCAGGACTCTAACAAAATCATGTGCTTTAAGAGTAATCTTTTCATCACCTACATGAAGCACAAGTTCACCAGTACCCACATCAATGATAGCTCTAGCAGTAGCTAAAAAGGATCGACCTAAGATCATAGGTACCTCAACATCCTCATCCATGTCCAATACAACAAAATCAACAGGGAATATAAATTTATCCTCTTTTACAAGCACATCCTCAATAATACCCTTAGGATATTTAATTGATCTGTCAACTAACTGAATACTCATCCTAGTGGGTTTAGGTTCCCCAAGACCAAGTTGTTTGAACAGTTTATAAGGCATAACATTTATACTAGCACCCAAATCAGCCAAAGCTTTATCAATATGTAAACTTCCAATGGGACAAGGAATAGTAAAACTCCTTGGATCTTTAAGTTTGTTGGGTAGTTTGTTTTGGAGAATGGTCGAGCAAACTGCATTAAGCTCCATAGTCGACAAGTCGTCTAACTTCCTCTTATTAGTTAACAGCTCCTTTAAGAATTTTACATACTCCGGCATCTGCGAAAGAGCTTCAACAAAAGGTAAGTTAATATGCAATTTTTTAAAAAGTTCAAGAAATTTACCATATGTTTCTTCTCTGTGGTCTCTTTTCAATGCTTTTGGATATGGAATTCGAGGTTTGTATTCTCTAAGCACCGGCTTATGCTCTTTCTTATTTTCCTCAGCCTCATTATTTTTCACAACAACTTCTAGCTTCGGCTTCTGTTCAGGCTCGACTAACCCTTCCACATTTTGAATAGTGATTGCATGGATCTTCTCTTTTGGGTTAGTTTCAGTGTTACTAGGTAAGCTACCTTGTGGTCTTTCCGAAACTAGTTTGGCGAGCTGTCTGATTTGATTTTCGAGACCATGGATTGATGCTTGCTGATTTTTTAAAGCTGTCTCATTGCTTTGAAATCTCGCTTTAGAAATCGAAATAAATTTAGTAAGCATTTCTTCAAGGTTCGATTTCTGCTCTTGTTTATGTGGCTATTGAAAACCTGGAGGAATTTGTGATATTTGATTTCCTTGACCACTCCATGAAAAATTTGGGTGACTTCTCCAACCTGCATTATAAGTATTACTATAAGGATTATTTTGAGGTTTACAATTATTACCTAAAAAGTCTGCTTGCTCATGGAGATATTCCGAACTCATCATCACCGCTCCATTTTGACTACACTGCATCACCGGATGTACCTACTTAGAAAAATTCAAACCATTAATTATTTTATTAAGAGTTTCAACCTAATGAGCTAACATAGAAACAACATCAACATCATAAATCCCTATTGCTGTCACAGGTTTTACTCTTGTAACTTGCCACTAATAATTATTTAATGCCACCTCTTCAATAAATTCTTGAGCTTCTTCTGGTGTCTTATTATTTAAAGTTCCCCCAGCTGCTGAATCAATTATCTGTTTAGTCGAAGGATTCAAACCATTGTAGAAAGTTTGAACTTGGAGCCACAAAGGTAACCCATGATGAGGACACCTTCTCAATAAATCTTTGAACCTCTCCCATGCTTTACAAAGTGTCTCAATATCAAACTGGGCAAAAGAAGAGATGTTATTCCTCAACTTAGCTGTCTTATCCGGCGGAAAATATTTTAACAAGAACTTCTCAGTCATTTGATTCCAAGTAGTGTTAGAACCTCGTGGTAAAGATTTAATCACATTTTTTCCTTGCTCCTCAAGGAAAACGGGAACAACCGTAAGCGTATGGCGTCATCAATAACACCATTAATTTTGAAAGTGTCGCAAATCTTGAGAAAATTAGCCAAATGAGCATTCGGATCTTCATCCTACAAACCATCAAACTGAACATATTGTTATACCATCTGAATTATACTCGGCTTGATTTCAAAATTATTCGCATTAACACTCGGTCTGACGATACTTGTTTCAGCCCCAATCAGAGTAGGGTTAGCATAATCATACAAAGTCTGACGAGCAGGAGGATCAGGAAGAGCAACAGGAAGAACAGGAAGAACCTGGTTATCTTGATTTTCACCCATCTCCACAGTAATATCCTTTTTCTTTTTACCGTCTATTAAAGTTTTCTAACTTTGCTTAGCTTCTCTAATCTCTTTACGATTTTTGCGAGCAATATTTTAAAGTTCAAAGTCGTGAAAAATTGGTCCCGACGGGTTTCCTCCAGTCATAAACCAAAGGAACCTGCCAGAAGCAAAAGGGAAAAAATTAAAATAGAAAAATTAAATTAATAATGCAAATACTAAAACAAAAATAAAAAAATGGCTAAAGTAATAGAAATAAAGTTTTCCTAATATTTAAGTCCCCAGCAACGACACCAAAAACTTGATGCAGTTGAAACTAACTAAAAATATGACTAAGGCAAGTGCACCTATCAATTAATAGTATAGTTACGGTGAACACAGATATCGTTCCCACGAAGACTAAAAGTACTAGTAATAGTTGTCTTTCTATTATCTAACCGATTAAATAAAGTAATTATTTTAAACGAATTTAACTAAATTAATAAACTAAAAGTGCAACAAAGATTAAAGTAATAAATAATAAGTGTTTTTATACAAAGAAGCAAACAATACCCAGGAAAGACTCCACCTAGATTTCATCTGCCATTATCATTCTGAATTAAGCAATTTATTCACTTAGTATTTTGATCTGTAGAAATCCCTAAATTATGCTAATACCTCTATTCAAGCATAAAAGCAACTGACTCTAGGTTGATTAATTAAAATTTCTTTCTAATTAAAACCCTATTGTCGCATTAATTCGATCTATGGATTCCCTTATTAGATTTGACTCTAATCCGGTAGATTTATGCCATCCTATTTCTAGGATTGTATGCAACTCCACTCAGTTATGCTAGATCTACTCTTAAATAGGGTCTATTCCTCCTCTTATTTAAGCACATGAAATAAGAATTAATATCTCAAGAATATTAAATCAAGAATTAAGCACACATAATTAAGAGCAAAATCTAACTATTTATTGCGTAAAATCAGAAATCAAATGACAGAATTCATTCTAGGGTTCATCTCCCCTAGGTATTTAGGAATTTAGTTTATGCTAATAAATGGAAACATCTCAAAAATAATATAACTACAAGATGAAGAAAAACTCAAAATAAAATCAAAAGAATTTAGAAAGAGGTCTTCAATCTTTGTGGAGATCTGCTTCAAAGACGGCTTCTATGGTGTTTCTTTAGTTGTTTCTTCAATAATCTCTGATGGCTAGGGTTTGGAGAATGGGGGATTTTACAGAAAATTGTAAGTGGTAATTCATATCACTCCATCTCCTATTTATAATACATGAAAAATCTCTAGTTGGATCCAAATTAAATTCTAAAAAGATAATTAGAATTAAATCTAAACAATAATTCCCTAATTGGATCCAACTTAAACTCTAAAAGCCTAAAGATAAATTAAAATTAAATATAAACAATATAATAATAATAATCCTAAATATTAATCCTAAGAAATAGAGTTTAAATTTAAATAAAGTCTGATGTCCAATATATCTTTTCCTAACTCTTCCATATTCATGCTGTTGCCCCAAATTCTCCTTTTGTCTTCGATTTAGTACACGACCATGTGTTTAGCCAGTGTGGCTCCTAAAATCTACTCTTTTTGTATGGTTTTTTGCTTGTTTTTCCCTCCTTTTGCTCCCAAATGCTTTCTTAAGTATAGAAACATGAATTTAAAAGAATATGAACATAAAATTCATTATTTTAAATCGATTAATCATCCAAAACGCATTAAGAATGAGGCTATAACATGTTACTTTTGGCACTTATCAATAACGACATTTAGTTTTACCCCTAACTTTTGGCCTATATAAATGAATTCCATCAAATAAGAACTTCATTCCAAACCATCAAAATGGCTGGAAAAGCATTCATTTTTATCTTTCTTGCTTGTTTCTTTTTGTCCTTTCATCTTTTTTGCAGAGGCAAGCTCAAGCAAGCAAACTAGGGGAAAACGAAAAATTGAGAATTAGATAATTAAAAATGAGGATGATTGGCTCATCTCAATTTAAAAAACTTCATACAAGTATTTATAAGAAAATCTCTAAGCTCTCCACTTTATGTTGTGGTGACATTCTCTTTACTGTTTTCTCACCATCTTGTTAGCCTTATTCATTTGGTCATCCTTCTGTTGAATTTATCGCTAAACAACTTTTGAACCCAAGTCGACCTCTTAATGAAATCAGTCTTGCTCTCGTTGTGGCTTACCATAATGTAAAAATCAGCTTGCTTGTCCAAGATTAAAATGAGGGCCACAAGGAACTAGATGCATTAAAAGAAAATCAATAGGCAGTTTCTTTGGCCTAACAGTCATAAGGAAGAGAAAATCTTCTTTGGTGGAAAACTCCCATTGATCAGCTTAACCCATAGAAGCTTTACGAACGAGAAGAACGATTCACAAATTTTATCATCTTGCTCTCTGTCCCGAGGGACAAGAAGACTACAAATACTTCCTCAATGTAGCTCCAATGGATAAGTATATCCCTTATGCCTTTCCTCCTAGATATGGCCTTAGTCAGCAAATGTTTTGTACCTCAAAGTCCATGATGTTAGATTTTATTTTTATTGTTATATTTTCTATGTTTGTTATGCAAGTCAAACTCGGGAGTCCTCAAGGCAAACATGAACATGTTCATATAGCCAACAAACATAGTGTGTATGGTCTCTGCTGTAGCATTCCTGATCCTTGATCCATTGAAGGAAAGGTAGGAGGGACATCCTTACCATTTGAGCATGCTATGAGGAAATATCTGCAATCTTCGTGTCCCTTGTGACAGAGAGAAAATTAAGAAACTCTACGAAACATTCAACTCATTCGTAGAGCTCCCTCAGCTTAAGCTGATCAATTGGAGTTTTCCACCAATGATGAGTTTAATTTCAAGGTGTATGTTAGGACAAAGAAATCACCCTTTATTTTTTTTGATGGACCTGGTAAGTTGTGGACCTCATTGATTTCTTGCACAAGCAAGTTGGTTCTTACCATATGGTAAGCCTCGATAGAAGCATGAGTGGTTTCATTAAGAGGTTGGTTTCGGTTCAAAAATCATTTAGCGATAGATTAAATAGAAGGATGACCTAAATAATAAAGCTTACAAGATGGTGAGAAAATAATAAAAAGAATCTCACCACCATATAAAGAGGTACGACATTTTGAAAATGAGATGAGCCAATCATCCTCATTTTCAATTATCTTAATCTCAATTTTTTGTTTTCCCCTAGTTTTCTTACTTGAGCTTGCCACAACAAAAAAGGTTTAAGGACAAATAGAAACAATTAACTACTTGTTAATATTACAATTCGCAGTAACGATAAGAGTTGAATTATTAAAACTTAGAAAAATTTGATTTTCTTCATCTATTCTTCTCTATTTAACTTTGACCAAGACATTTTGACATTTCATGCATTGTAAAACAAAATCAAGTAGAGAAGCAAATTCGAGTCATACTTTCTACGGTAGTACAGCCTAAAATGTTCTAAAATTTACCATAATCTACAATCCAATAAATTTGATATCCATTTTTTTCCTTTTATGCTTTTGGAGCATTCTTTTTTTTTATTTCTGTTGAAGTCTTTCCTTTTTTTTAACATTCGATTAGTTAATCTAGAGTGAAATTTTAATTTTTCATCGATTTTTTGTCATTTTATAGGATAATGACATTTAGTTTTTCTTCTAATTTTTGGCCTATATGTATGAATTCCATCAAATAAGAACTTCATTCCAAGCCATCGAAAAGGCTGGTAAAGCATTCATTTTTATCTTTCTTGCTTGTTTCTTTTTGTCCTTTCATCTTTTTTGCAGAGGCAAGCTCAAGCAAGAAAACAAGGGGAAAACAAAAAATTGAGATTGAGATAATTAAAAATGACGATGATTGGCTCATCTCAATTTTAAAATTTTGTACAGGTATTTTTATAAGAAAAGCTCTGAGCTCTCCACTTTATGTTATGGTGAGATTCTCTTTATTGTTTTCTCACCACCTTCTTAGCCTTATTCATTTGGTCATCCTTCGATTGAATCTATCACTAAATGATAATTCAACCCAAACTGACCTCTTAATGAAACCACTCATGCTCCCGTTGTAGCTTACCGTAAGGTAAAAATCAACTTGCTCGTCCAAGATTTTAATAAGGTCCGCGACCAACTAGATGCATGAAAAGAAAATCAATGTGCATTTTCTTTGGCCTAACAGTCACAAGAAAGAGAAGAGTTTCTTTGTTGGAAAACTCCCATTGATCAGCTTAACCCATGGGAGCTCTACGAAAGAGAAGAACGATTCACAGATTTTATCATCTTGCTCTCTGTCCCAAGGGACAAGAAGACTGCAAATACTTCCTCGATGCAGGCTCCAATGGATAATTATGTCCCTTAGGTCTTTCCTCCTAGATATGGCCTTAGTCAGCAATAGTTTTGTACCTCAAAGTCCACAATTTTAAATTTTATTTTTATTGTTTATTTTTCTATGTTTGTTTGACAAGTCAATCTCGAGAGTCCTCAAGGCAAACATGAACATGTTCATGTAGCCAACAAACATATGGTATACGGTCTCTATTGTAGCATTCTTGAGACTTGATCCATTGTAGGAAAGACTATATCTAAGAGGAAAGGCCGAAGGGACATCCTTATCCATTGGAGCATGCATTGAGGAAATATCTGCAATCTTATTGTCCCTCGTGACAAAGAAAAAATTGGTAAACTCTGCGAAATTTTCTACTCGTTTGTAGAGCTCCCTCAGCTTAAGCTAATCAATGGGAGTTTTCCACCAATGATGAGTTTCATATCCAGGTGACTGTTGGGGCAAACAAATCACCCTTTATTTTTATTTTGATGGTCCTAGTAGGTCATGGACCGCGTTGAATTCTTGGACAAGCAAGTTGGTTCTTACCGTATAGTAATCCTCAAAAGGAGCATGAGTGGTTTCATTAAGAGGCTAGTTTGGGTTCAAAAATCATTTAGCGACAGATTCAACAGAAGGATGACCAAACTAATAAGGCTTACAAGATGGTGAGAAAATAATAAAAAGAATCTCACAACCACATAAAGGTGAGAGCTTAGAGATTTTCTTATAAATTCTTGTACGACATTTTGAAAATGACATGAGCCAATCCTCCTCGTTTTCAATTATCTTAATATCAATTTTTTGTTTCCCCTAGTTTTCTTACTTGAGCTTGCCACAACAAAAAAGGTGAAAGGACAAAAAGAAACAAGAAAGAAAGATAATTATTTTGCATAAAAATTGAATTTATAGCTAGGTTAATTAAGCTTGGGCTACAAGACTTAAAGAAAGCAAGGGAATTTTGAAAAAATAATTTATTTTGTAAGAGATGGGACTTGAAAATGAAACCTCCATTAATTTCATGCTCTATCATTGATCAATTAACCATTGGGCCATCATCAAATTTTTTATATAACTGTATATTTTCACATGCAATTGTTTAAATTTATGTGTTCAACTTTAATTTAACTAGTTAATATTACAATTCAAAGTAACAATAAGAGTTGAGTTATTAAAACCTAGAACAATTTGATTTTCTTCATCTATTATTCTCTATTTAACTCTCACGAAGACATTGTGATATTTCATGCATTGTAAAACAAAATCAAGTAGAGAAGCAAAATTCGGGTCATTTAAGATGTTATTGACAGCATCATCATACTTTATACGGTAGTACAGCCTAAATTGTTCTAAAATTTACCATATCTACAATCCAAAAAATTTGTTATCCATTTTTTCCTTATATGCTTTTAGAGCATTCTTTTTTGGATTTCTTTCGAAGTCTTTGCCTGTTTTAAACATTCTATAAGTTATTCTAAAGTGAAATTTCAATTTTTCAAAATAACTTTATCGATTTTTTTGGAATTTTATTGGATAACGATAATCAATTTTACTTCTAACTTTTGGCCTATACATATGAATTCCATCAACTAAGAACTTCATTCCAAACAATCGAAAAGGCTGGTAAAGCATTCATTTTTATCTTTCTTGCTTATTTCTTTTTGTCCTTTCATCTTTTTTGCAGAGGCAAGCTCAAGCAAGAAAACTAGGGGAAAACAAAAAATTGATATTAAGATAATTAAAAGTAAGGATGATTGGCTCATCTAAATTTCAAAACTTCGTACAACTATTTATAAGAAAATCTCTGAGCTATCCACTGTATGTTGTTGTGACATTCACTTTATTTATTCTCATCACCTTGTTAGCCTTATTCATTTGGTCATCCCTCTGTTGAACCTATCACTAAAGGACTTTTGAACCCAAACCAACCTCTTAATGAAACCACTCATGCTCTCGTTGTGCTTACCGTAAGGTAAAAATCAACTTGTTTGTCCAAGATCTCAATAAGGTCCACAGCTAACTAGATGCATGAAAAGAAAATTAATGGGCAGTTTCTTTGGCCTAACAGTCACAAGGAATAGAAGTTCTTCTCTGGTGGAAAACTCCTATTGATCAGCTTAACCCATGGAAGCTCTACGAACAAGAAGAATGTTTCAAAAATTTTATCATCTTGCTTTATGCATGCTCCAATGGATAATTATGTCCCTTAGGCCTTTCCTCCTAGATATGGCCTTAGTCAGCAATAGTTTTGTACCTCAAAGTCCACAATGTTAAATTTTACGTTTACTGTTATTTTTTCTATGTTTGTTTGGCAAGTTAATCTCGGGAGTCCTCAAGGCAGACATGAACATGTTCATGTAACCAACATACATATGGTATATGGTCTCTATTGTAGCATCATCATACTTGATATGGTAGTACAGCCTAAAATGTTCTAAAATTTACCAAAATCTACAATCCAATAAATTCGATATCCATTTTTTCCTTATATGCATTTGGAGCATTCTTTTTTGGATTTCTTTCGAAGTCTTTGCTTGTTTTAAACAATCTATTAGTTATTCTAGAGTTAAATTTTAATTTTCCAAATAATGTTATCGATTTTTTTGGAATTTTACAGGATAACGACAATTGATTTTACTTCTAACTTTTGGCCTATATATATGAATTCCATCAAATAAGAACTTCATTCCAAACCATCAAAAAGACTGGTACAGCATTCATTTTATCTTTCTTGCTTGTTTCTTTTTGTCCTTTCATCTTTTTTGTAGAGGCAAGCTCAAGCAAGAAAACTAATGAAAAACAAAAATTTATATTAAGATAATTAAAAAAAAGGATGATTGGCTCATCTAAATTTCAAAACTTCGTACAGGTATTATAAGAAAATCTCTGTTGAATCTATCGCTAAACGTCTTTTGGACCAAAACCGACCTCTTAATGAAACCGCTCATGCTCCCATTGTGGCTTACAATAAGGTAAAAATCAACTTGCTTGTCCAAGATTTCAATGAGGTCCACAACCAACTAGATGCATGAAAGGAAAATCAATAGGTAGTTTCTTTGCTTAACAGTCACAAGGAAGAGAAGATCTTCTTTGGTGGAAAACTCTTATTGATCAGCTTAACCCATGGGAGCTCTACGAACGAGAAGAACGATTCAAAAATTTTATGATCTCACTCTCTGTCTCGACGGACAAGAAGATTGCAAATACTTCCTCGATGCATGCTCCAATGGATAATTATGTCCCTTAGGCCTTTCCTCCAAGATATGGCCTTAGTCAGCAATAGTTTTGTACCAAAAGTCCATGATGTTAAATTTTATTTTTATTGTTATATTTTCTATGTTGGTTTGGCAAGTCAATCTCGGGAGCCCACAACGCAAACATGAACATGTTCATGTAGCCAACAAACATATGGTATATGGTCTCTAGTGTAGCATTCAAAAGCCTTGATCCATTGAAGGAAAGGCTATATATATGAGGAAAGGTAGAAGGGACATCCTTATGCATTGGAGCATGCATTGAAGAAATATCTGCAATCTTCTTGTCCCTCGTTACAAAGAGAAAATTGATAAACTCTGCAAAACGTTCTACTCATTTGTAAAGCTCCCTCAGCTTAAGCTGATCAATGCGAGTTTTCCACCAATGATGACTTTCAATTCCAGGTGATTGTTGGGACAAAGAAATCACCCTTTATTTTTCTGTTGATGGTCCTGGTAGGTCGCAGACCTCATTGATTTCCTGGACAAGCAAGTTAGTTCTTACCTTACGATAAGCCTTGATAAAAGCATGATTGGTTTCATTAAGATGCTGGTTTGGGTTCAAAAATCATTTAGTGACAAATTCAACAGAACGATGACCAAACTAATAAGGCTTACAAGATGGTGAGAAAATAATAAAAGAATCTCAACACCACATAAAGTGGAGAGCTTAAAGATTTTCTTATAAGTTCTTTTACGACGTTTTGAAATTGAGATGAGCCAATCATCCTCATTTTCAATTATCTTAATCTCAATTTTTTTGTTTTCTCCTAGTTTTCTTACTCGAGCTTCCCACAACAAAAAAGGTGTAAGGACAAACAGAAACAAGAAAGAAAGAAAATTATTTTGCATAAAAATTGTATTTATATCTAGGTTAATTAAGCTTGGGCAACAAGACTTAAAGAAAGCAAAGGGATTTTGCAAAAATAATTTATTTTGTAAGAGATGGGACTCGAAAATGAAACCTCCATTAATTTCATGCTCTATCATTGATCAATTAACCGTTAGGCCATCATCAAATTTTTTATATAATTGTATAGTTTTATAGGGCTAAATTTTGGGATGCTAAAAACATTAGTCTTACTGCTCCAACCAATAGAAACAAAGAAAAAGAGGCAATAAACTAATTATCAAAACAAGTCGGCACTCTTTATCTTTCCTCATGGATTATCGTTTTTGCACTAGGAAAATCCTGAACTAGATAACCCCTTTCACGTGCAATTGTTTAATTTTAGGTGCTCAACTTTCATTAAACTACTTGTTAATATTACAATTCATAGTAACGATAAGAGTTGAATTATTAAAACTTAGAACAATTTGATTTTCTTGATCTATTCTTCTCTATTTAACTCTCACGAAGACATTGTGATATTTCATGTATTGTGAAACAAAATCAAGTACAGAAGCAAAATTTGAGTCATTTAAGATGTTATTGACAGCATCATCATACTTTCTACGGTAGTATAGCCTAAAATGTTCTAAAATTTACCGTAATCTACAATCCAATAAATTCGTTATCCATTTTTCCTTATATGCTTTTGGAGCATTCTTTTTTGGATTTCTTTCGAAGTCTTTGCTTGTTTTAAACATTCTATTAGTTATTCTAGAGTGAAATTTCAATTTTTCAAAATAACGTTATCAATTTCTTTGGAATTTTATAGGATAACGATAATCAATTTTACTTCTAACTTTTGGCATATATATATATGAATTCCATCAATAAGAACTTCATTCCAAACCATCGAAAAGGCTAGGAAAGCATTCATTTTTATCTTTCTAGCTTGTTTCTTTTTGTCCTTTCATCTTTTTGCAAAGGCAAGCTCAAGAAATAAAACTAGGGGAAAACAAAAAATTGAGATTAAGATAACTAAAATGAGGATGATTGGCTCATCCCAATTTCAAAACTTGGTACAGGTATCTATAAGAAATTCTCTAAGCTCTCCATTTTATGTTGTGGTGACATTCTCTTTATTGTTTTCTCACCACCTTGTTAGCCTTATTCATTTGGTCATCGATCTGTTGAATCTATCGCTAAATAACCTTTGAACCCAAACCGACTCTTAATGAAACCACTCATGCTCTCGTTATGGCTTACCGTAAGCTAAAAATCAACTTGCTTGTCCAAGATTTGAATGAGGTCCACAACCAACTAGATCCATGAAAAGAAAATCAATAGGAAGTTTCTTTGGCCTAACAGTCACAAGGAAGAGAAAATCTTCTTTGGTGGAAAACTAACATTGATCAGGTTAACCCATGGGAGAACTACAAACGAGAAGAACGATTCACAGATTTTATCATCTTGCTCTCTGTCCCGAAGGACGAGAAGACTGAAAATACTTACTCAATGCATGCTCCAATGGATAATTATGTCCCTTATGCCTTTCCTCCTAGATACGGCCTTAGTAATCAATAGTTTTGTACCTCAAAGTCCATGATGTTAAATTTATTTCTTTTGTTACATTTTCTATATTTGTTTGGCAAGTCAATCTCGGGAGTCATTCAGGCAAACATGAACATGTACATGTAGCCAACAAACATATGGTATGTGGTCTTTATTGTAGCATTCCTGAGCCTTGATCCATTGAAGCAAAGACTACATCTAAGAGGAAAGGCAGAAGGGACATCCTTTTCCATTGGAGCATGCACTGACGAAATATCTGCAATCTTTTTGTCCTTCGTGATAAAGAGAAAATTGATAAACTCTTCGAAATGTTCTACTCGTTCCTAGAGCTCCCTCGGCTTAAGCTGATCAATGGGAGTTTTCAACCAATGATGAGTTTCATTTCCAGGTGATTGTTGGGACAAAGAAATCACCCATTGTTTTTCTTTTGATGGACCTAGTAGGTCGCGGACCTCATTGAATTCTTGGACAAGCAAGTTGGTTATTACCGTATGGTAAACATCGATAGGAGCATGAATGATTTCTTTCAGAGGATGGTTTGGGTTCAAAAATCATTTATCGAGAGATTCAACAGAAGGATGACCAAACTAATAAGGCGTACAAGATGGTGAGAAAATAATAAATAAATTCTCACCGCCACATAAAGTGGAGAGCTTAGAGATTTTCCTATAAATTATTGTATGACGTTTGAAAATGAGATGAGCCAATCATCCTCTTCAGTTATCTTAAACTCAATTTTTTGTTCTCCCCTAGTTTTCTTACTTGAGGTTGCCATAACAAAAAAGGTAAAAGGACAAATTGAAACAAGCAAGTGGCAACCTCAAGAAAGAAAACTAGGGGAAAACAAAAAATTAAGATTAAGATAACTAAAATGAGGATGATTGGCTCATCTCAATTTCAAAACTTCGTACAGGTATTTATAAGAAAATCTCTGAGCTCTCCACTTTATGTTGTCGTGACATTCTCTTTACTGTTTTCTCACCACCTTGTTAGCCTTATTCATTTGGTCATCCTTTGTTGAATCTATCGCTAAAAGACTTTTTAACCCAAACCGACCTCTTAATGAAACCACTCATGCTCCCGAGGGACAAAAAGACTACAAATACTTCCTCAATGCATGCTCCAACGGATAATTATGTCCCTTATGCCTTTCCTCCTATATATGGCCTTACCTCAAAGTCCATGATATTAAATATTATATTTATTTTATATTTTCTGTGTTTGTTTGGCAAGTCAATCTCGGGAGTCCTCAAGGCAAACATGAACATGTTCATGTAGCTAACGAACATATGGTATATGGTCTCTATTGTAGCATTCCTGAGCCTTGATCCATTGAAGGAATGGCTATATCGAAGAGGAAAGGCAGAAGGGACATTCTTATCCAATGGAGCATGCATTGAGGAAATATGTGCAATCTTCTTGTCCCTCGTGACAGAGAGAAAATTGAAAAACTCTGTGAAACGTTCTACTCATTCGTAGAGCTCCCTCAGATTAAGCTGATCAATGGGAGTTTTCCACCAATGATGAGTTTCATTTCAAGGTGACTATTGGGACAAAGAAATCACCCTTTGTTTTCTTTTGATGGACTTGGTAGGTCATGGACCACGTTGAATTCTTGGACAAGAAAGTTGGTTCTTACCGTATGGTAAGCCTTTATAGGAGCATGAGTGGTTTCATTAAGATGCTGGTTTAGGTTCAAAAATCATTTAGCGACAGGTTCAACAGAAAGATGACCAAACTAATAAAGCTTACAAGATCGTGACAAAAATAATAAAAAGAATCTCACCCCCACATAAAGCGGAGAGCTTAGAGATTTTCCTATAAATTCTTGTACGATATTTGAAAATGAGATGAGCCAATCATCCTCATTGTCAATTATCTTATTTTCCCCTAGATTTCTTAGTTGAGCTTGCCACAACAAAACAGGTGAAATGAAAAACAGGAACAAGCAAGAAAGATAATTATTTTGCGTAAAAATTGTATTTATAGCTAGGTTAATTAAGCTTGGGCTGCAAAACATAAAGAAAGCAAGGGATTTTGCAAAAATAATTTATTTAGTAGCAATAGGACTTGAAAATGAAACCTCCACTAATTTCATGCTCTATCATTAAACAATTAACCATTAGCCGATCATCAGATTTTTTTATATAATTGTATATTTTTATAGGGCTAAATTTTGGGATGTTAAAAACATTAGTCTTATTGCTCAAACCAGTAGATGCAAAGAAAAAGGGGCAATAAACTAATTATCATAACAAGTCGGCGCTCTTTATCTTTCCTCATGGATTATCGTTTTTGCACTGGGAAAATCCTGAACTAGATAACTCCTTTCACAGGCAATTGTTTAATTTTAGGTGTTCAACTCTCATTAAACTACTTGTTAATATTACAATTCGCAGTAATGATAAGAGTTGAGTTATTAAAACTTAGAACAATTTGATTTTCTTCATCAATTCTTCTCTATTTCACTCTAATGAAGACATTGTGATATTTCATGCATTGTAAAACAAAATCAAGTAGAGAAGCAAACTTCGAGTCATTTAAGATGTTATTGACAACATCGTTATATTTTCTACGGTAGTCCAGCCTAAAATGTTCTAAAATTTACCATAATCTACAATCCAATAAATTTGATATCCCTTTTTTCCTTATATGCTTTTGGAGCATTCTTTTTTTGATTTCTTTAGAAGTCTTTCCTTTTTTTTAACATTCTATTAGTTATTCTAAAGTGAAATTTTAATTTTTCAGAATAACGTTATCAATTTTTTGTAATTTTATAGGATAACGACATTTAGTTTTACTTTTAACTTTTGGCCTATATGTATGAATTCCATCAAATAAGAACTTCATTCCAAACCATCGAAAAGGCTGGGAAAGGATTCGTTTTTATCTTTCTTGCTTGTTTCTTTTTGTCCATTCATCTTTCTTGTAGAGGCAAACTCAAGAAAGAAAACTAGGCGAAAACAAAAAATTAAGATTAAGATAAATAAAATGAGGATGATTGGCTCATCTCAATTTCAAAACTTTGTACAGGTCATCCTTCTGTTATGGTAACATTCTCTTTATTGTTTTCTCACCACCTTGTTAGCCTTATTCATTTGGTCATCCTTCTGTTGAATCTATCGCTAAACGACTTTTGAACCCAAACCGACCTCTTAATGAAACCACTCATGCTCTCTTTGTGGCTTACCGTAAGGTAAAAATCAACTTGCTTGTCCAAGATTTCAATGAGGTCCACGACCAACTAGATGCATGAAAAGAAAATCAATGGGCAATTTCTTTGGCTTAAGAATCACAAGGAACAGAAGATCTTCTTTGGTGGAAAACTCCCCTTGATCAGCTTAAACCATGGGAGATCTACGAATGAGAAGAACGATTCATAGATTTTATCATCTTTCTCTCTGTCCCGAGGGACAAGAAGACTACAAATACTTCCTCAATGCATGCTCCAACGGATAATTATGTCCCTTATGCCTTTCCTCCTATATATGGCCTTAGTCAACAATAGTTTTGTACCTCAAAGTCCATGATGTTAAATATTATATTTATTTTTATATTTTCTATGTTTGTTTGCCAAGTCAATCTCGGAGTCCTCAAGGCAAAGATGAACATGTTCATGTAGCCAACAAACATATGGTATATGGTCTCTATTGTAGCATTCCTGAGCCTTGATCCATTAAAGGAATGGCTATATCGAAGAGGAAAGGCAGAAGGGACATTCTTTCCAATGGAGCATGCATTGAGGAAATATGTGCAATCTTCTTGTCCCTCGTGACAGAGAGAAAATTGAAAAACTCTGTGAAACGTTCTACTCATTCGTAGGGCTCCCTTAGATTAAGCTGATCAATGAGAGTTTTCCATCAATGATTAGTTTCATTTCAAGGTGACTTTGGGACAAAGAAATCACCCTTTGTTTTTCTTTTGATGGACCTGGTAGGTCGTGGACCACGTTGAATTCCTGGACAAGAAAGTTGGTTCTTACCGTATGGTAAGCCTTTATAGGAGCATGAGTGGTTTCATTAAGATGCTGGTTTGGGTTCAAAAATCATTTAGCGACAGGTTCAACAGAAAGATGACCAAACTAATAAGGGTTACAAGATGGTGACAAAATAATAAAAAGAATCTCACCCCCACATAAAGTGGAGAGCTTAGAGATTTTCCTATAAATTCTTGTACGATATTTTGAAAATGAGATGAGCCAATCATCCTCATTGTCAATTATCTTATTTTCCTCTAGATTTCTTAGTTGAGCTTGCCACAACAAAACAGGTGAAATGAAAAACAGGAACAAGAAATAAAGATAATTATTTTGCATAAAAATTGTATTTATAGCTAGGTTAATTAAGCTTGGGCTGCAAGACATAAAGAAAGCAAGGGGATTTTGCAAAAATAATTTATTTAGTAGCGATGGGACTTGAAAATGAAACCTCCACTAATTTCATGCTCTATCATTGAACAATTAACCACTAGTCCCTCATCAGATTTTTTTATATAATTGTATATTTTTATAGGGCTAAATTTTGGGATGTTAAAAACATTAGTCTTATTGCTCAAACCAGTAGATACAAAGAAAAAGAGGCAATAAACTAATTATCATAACAAGTCGGCACTCTTTATCTTTCCTCATGGATTATCGTTTTTGCACTGGGAAAATCCTGAACTAGATAACCCCTTTCACATGCAATTGTTTAATTTTAGGTGTTCAACTCTCATTAAACTACTTGTTAATATTACAATTCGCAGTAATGATAAGAGTTGAGTTATTAAAACTTAGAACAATTTGATTTTCTTCATCAATTCTTCTCTATTTCACTCTAATGAAGACATTGTGATATTTCATGCATTGTAAAACAAAATCAAGTAGAGAAGCAAAATTCGAGTCACTTAAGATGTTATTGACAGCATCATCATACCTTCCACGGTAGTACAGCCTAAAATGTTCTAAAATTTACCATAATCTACAATCCATAAATTTGATATCCATTTTTTCCTTATATGCTTTTGGAGCATTCATTTTTTGATTTCTTTCGAAGTCTTTCCTGTTTTTTAACATTCTATTAGTTATTCTAAAGTGAAATTTTAATTTTTCAGAATAACGTTATCAATTTTTTGTAATTTTATAGGATAACAACATTTAGTTTTACTTCTAACTTTTGGCCTATATGTATGAATTCCATCAAATAAGAACTTCATTCCAAACCATCGAAAAGGCTGGGAAAGCAATCGTTTTTATCTTTCTTGCTTGTTTCTTTTTGTCCATTCATCTTTCTTGTAGAGGCAAACTCAAGAAAGAAAACTAGTCGAAAACAAAAAATTAAGATTAAGATAAATAAAATGAGGATGATTGGCTCATCTCAATTTCAAAACTTCGTATAGGTATTTCTAAGAAAATCTCTGAGCTTTCCACTTTATGTTATGGTAACATTCTCTTTATTGTTTTCTCACCACCTTGTTAGCCTTATTCATTTGGTCATCCTTCTGTTGAATCTATCGCTAAACGACTTTTGAACCCAAACCGACCTCTTAATGAAACCACTCATGCTCCCGTTGTGGCTTACCGTAAGGTAAAAATCAACTTGCTTGTCCAAGATTTCAATGAGGTCCACAACCAACTAGATGCATGAAAAGAAAATCAATAGGCAATTTCTTTGGCTTAACAATCACAAGGAACAGAAGATCTTCTTTGGTGGAAAACTCCCCTTGATCAGCTTAAACCATGGGAGCTCTACAAATGAGAAGAACGATTCATAGATTTTATCATCTTTTTCTCTGTCGCGAGGGACAAGAAGACTACAAATACTTCCTCAATGCATGCTCCAACGGATAATTATGTCCCTTATGCCTTTCCTCCTATATATGGCCTTAGTCAACAATAGTTTTGTACCTCAAAGTTCATGATGTTAAATATTATATTTATTTTATATTTTCTATGTTTGTTTCCCAAGTCAATCTCGGGAGTCCTCAAGGCAAAGAAGAACATGTTCTTGTAGCCAACAAACATATGGTATATGGTCTCTATTGTAGCGTTCCTGGGCCTTGATCCATTAAAGGAATGGCTATATCGAAGAGGAAAGGCAGAAGGGACATTCTTTCCAATGGAGCATGCATTGAGGAAATATGTGCAATCTTCTTGTCCCTCGTGACAGAGAGAAAATTGAAAAACTCTGTGAAACGTTCTACTAATTCGTAGGGCTCCCTCAGATTAAGGTGATCAATGGGAGTTTTCCACCAATGATTAGTTTCATTTCAAGGTGACTGTTGGGACAAAGAAATCACCCTTTTTTTTTTCTTTTGATGGACCTGGTAGGTCGAGGACCACGTTGAATTCTTGGACAAGAAAGTTGGTTCTTACCATATGGTAAGCCTTTATAGGAGCATGAGTGGTTTCATTAAGATGCTGGTTTGGGTTCAAAAATCATTTAGCGACAGGTTCAACAGAAAGATGACCAAACTAATAAGGCTTACAAGATCGTGACAAAATAATAAAAAGAATCTCACCCCCACATAAAGCGGAGAGCTTAGAGATTTTCCTATAAATTCTTGTACGATATTTTGAAAATGAGATGAGCCAATCATCCTCATTGTCAATTATCTTATTTTCCCCTAGATTTCTTAGTTGAGCTTGCCACAACAAAACAGGTGAAATGAAAAACAAGAACAAGAAATAAAGATAATTATTTTGCATAAAAATTGTATTTATAGCTAGGTTAATTAAGCTTGGGCTGCAAGACTTAAAGAAAGCAAGGGGATTTTGCAAAAATAATTTATTTAGTAGCGATGGGACTTGAAAATGAAACCTCCACTAATTTCATGCTCTATCATTGAACAATTAACCACTAGTCCATCATCAGATTTTTTTATATAATTGTATATTTTTATAGGGCTAAATTTGGGATGTTAAAGCATTAGTCTTATTGCTCAACCAGTAGATGCAAAGAAAAAGAGGCAATAAACTAATTATCATAACAAGTTGGCGCTCTTTATCTTTCCTCATGGATTATCGTTTTTGCACTGGGAAAATCCTGAACTAGATAACCCTTTCACATGCAATTGTTTCATTTTAGGTGTTCAACTCTCACTAAACTACTTGTTAATATTACAATTTGCAGTAACGATAAGAGTTGAGTTATTAAAACTTAGAACAATTTGATTTTCTTCATCAATTCTTCTCTATTTCACGCTTATGAAGACATTGTGATATTTCATGCATTGTAAAACAAAATCAAGTAGAGGAGCAAAATTCGAGTCATTTAAGATGTTATTGATAGCATCATCATACTTTCTACGGTAGTATAGCCTAAAATGTTCTAAAATTTACCATAATCTACAATCCAATAAATTTGATATCTATTTTTTCCTTATATGCTTTTGGAGCATTCTTTTTTTGATTTCTTTCGAAGTCTTTCCTTTTTTTAACATTCTATTAGTTATTCTAAAGTGAAATTTTAATTTTAAGAATAACGTTATCAATTTTTTGTAATTTTATAGTATAACGACATTTAGTTTTACTTCTAACTTTTGGCCTATATGTATGAATTCCATCAAATAAGAACTTCATTCCAAACCATCGAAAAGGCTGGGAAAGCATTCGTTTTTATGTTTCTTGCTTTTTTCTTTTTTTCCTTCCATCTTTCTTGCGAAGGCAAATTCAAGAAAGAAAACTAGGCGAAAACAAAAAATTAAGATTAAGAAAACTAAAATGAGGATGATTGGCTCATCTCAATTTCAAAACTTCGTACAGGTATTTCTAAGAAAATCTCTGAGCTCTCCACTTTATGTTGTGGTGACATTCTCTTTATTGTTTTCTCATCACCTTGTTAGCCTTATTCATTTGGTCATCCTTCTGTTGAATCTATCGCTAAACGACTTTTGAACCCAAACCGACCTCTTAATGAAACCACTCATGCTCTCTTTGTGGCTTACCGTAAGGTAAAAATCAACTTGCTTGTCTAAGATTTCAGTAAGGTCCACGACCAACTAGATGCATGAAAATAAAATCAATGGCAATTTCTTTGGCCTAACAGTCACAAGGAACAGAAGATCTTCTTTGGAGGAAAACTCCCCTTGATCAGCTTAAACCATGGGAGCTCTAGGAATGAGATGAATGATTCATAGATTTTATCATCTTGCTCTCTGTCCCGAGGGACAAGAAGACTACAAGTACTTCCTCAATGCATGCTCCAATGGATAATTATGTCCCTTATGCCTTTCCTCCTATATATGGCCTTAGTCAACAATAGTTTTGTACCTCAAAGTCCATGATGTTAAATGTTATATTTATTTTTTATTGTCTATGTTTGTTTGGCAGGTCAATCTCGAGAGTCCACAAGGCAAACATGAACATGTTCATGTAGCCGACAAACATATGGTATATGGTCTCTATTGTAGCATTCCTAAGCCTTGATCCATTGAAGGAATGGTTATATCTAAGTGGAAAGGCAGAAGGGGCATCATTATCCATTGGAGCATGCATTGAGGAAATTGTGCAATCTTCTTGTCCCTCTTGACAGGGAGAAAATTGAAAAACACTGTGAAACGTTCTACTCGTTCGTAGAGTTCCCTCGGATTTAGCTGATCAATGGGAGTTTTCATCCAATGTTGAGTTCCATTTCTAGGTGACTGTTGGGACCAAGAAATCACCCTTTGTTTTTCTTTTGATGGACCTGGTAGGTCGTGGACCACATTGAATTCTTGGACAAGAAAGTTTGTTCTTACCGTATGGTAAGCCTTTATAGGAGTATGAGTGGTTTCATTAAGATGCTGGTTTGGGTTCAGAAATCATTTAGCGACAGATTCAAGAGAAGGGTGACCAAACTAATAAGGCTTACAAGATGGTGACAAAATAATAAAAAGAATCTCACCACCACATAGAGTGGAGAGCTTAGAGATTCTCCGATAAATTCTTGTACGATGTTTTGAAAATGAGATGAGTCAATCATCCTCATTGTCAATTATCTTAATCTCAATTTTTTGTTTTCCCCTAGTTTCCTTAGTTGAGCTTGCCACAACAAAAAAGGTGAAATGACAAATAGGAACAAGTAAGAAAGATATTATTTTGCATAAAAATTCTATTTATAGCTAGGTTAATTATGCTTGGGCTGCAAGACTTAAAGAAAGCAAGGGGATTTTGTAAAAATAATTTTTTTGTAAGCGATGGGACTTGAAAATGAAATCTCCACTAATTTCATGCTCTATCATTGAACAATTAACCATTAGTCCATCATCAGATTTTTTTTATATAATTGTATATTTTTACAGGGCTAATTTTGGGATGTTAGAAACATTAGTCTTATTGCTCCAACCAGTAGACGTAAAGGAAAAGAGGCAATAAACTAATTTTCATAACAAGTCCGCACTCTTTATCTTTTCTCATGGATTATCGTTTTGCACTGGGAAAATCCTGGACTAGATAACCCGTTTCACGTGCAATTGTGTAATTTAGGTGTTCAACTTTCATTTAACTAATTGTTAATATTACAATTTCCAAGAACGATAAGAGTTGAATTATTAAAACAAAGAACAATTTGATTTCCTTCATCTATTCTTCTCTATTGAACTCTAACAAAGACATTGTGATATTTCAAGCATTGTAAAAACAAATCAAGTAGAGAAGCAAAATTCGAGTCATTTAAGATGTTATTGACAGCATCATCATACTTTCTACGGTACTACAGCCTAAAATGTTCTAAAATTTACCATAATCTACAATCCATAAATTTGATTATCCTTTTTTTCTTATATGCTTTTGGAGCATTTTTTTTGATTTCTTTTAGAGTCTTTCCTTTTTTTTAACATTCTATCAGTTATTCTAAAGTGAAATTTGATATTTCAGAATAACGTTATCGATTTTTTGTAATTCTATAGGATAACGACATTTAGCTTTATTTCTAACTTTTAGCCTATATATATGAATTCCATCAAATAAGAACTTCATTCCAAACTATCGAAAAGGCGGGGAAAACATTCTTTTTATCTTTCTTGCTTGTTTCTTTTTGTCCTTTCGTCTTTCTTGCAGAGGCAACCTCAAGAAAGAAAACTAGGGGAAAAAAATTAAGGTTAAGATAACTAAAATGAGGATGACTGGCTCATCTCAATTTCAAAATTTTGTACAGGTATTTATAAGAAAATCTCTGAGCTCTCCACTTTATGTTGTGGTGACATTCTCTTTTGGTTTTCTCACCACCTTGTTAGCCTTATTCATTTGGTCATCCTTCTGTTGAATCTATCGCTAAATAACTTTTGAACCCAAACCGACCTCTTAATGAAACCACTCATGCTCCCGTTGTGGCCTACCGTAAGGTAAAAATCAACATGCTTGCCCAAGATTTCAATGAGGTCCACGAGCAACTATATCCATGAAAACAAAATCAATGGGCAATTTCTTTGGCCTAACAGTCACAAGGAACAGAAGATCTTCTTTGGTGGAAAACTCCCCTTGATCAGCTTAAACCATGGGAGCTCTAAGAATTAGAAGAACGATCCATAGATTTTATCATCTTGCTCTCATCCCAAGGGACAAGAAGACTACAAATACTTCCTCAATGCATGCTCCAATGGATAATTATGTCCCTTATGCCTTTCCTCCTATATATGGCCTTAGTCAACAATAGTTTTTTCCTCAAAGTCCATGATGTTAAATATTATATTTATTTTTATATTTTCTATGTTTGTTTGGCAAATCAATCTCGGGAGTCCTCAAGGCAAAGATGAACATGTTCATGTAGCCAACAAACATATGGTATATGGTCTCTATTGTAGCATTCTTGAGCCTTGATCCATTGAAGGAATGGCTATATCTAAGAGGAAAGGCAAAACGGACATCCTTATCCATTGGAGAATGCATTGAGGAAATATGTGCACTCTTCTTATCCCTCGTGACAGAGGGAAAATTAAAAAACTCTGTGAAATGTTCTGCTCGTTCGTAGAGCTCCCTCGGATTAAGCTGATCAATGGGAGTTTTCCACAAATGATGAGTTCCATTTCAAGGTGACTGTTGGGACAAAGAAATCACCCTTTGTTTTTCTTTTGATGGACCTGGTAGGTCGTGGACCACATTGAATTCTTGGACAAGAAAGTTGGTTCTTACCATACGGTAAGCCTTTATAGGAGCATGAGTAGTTCCAATAAGATGCTGGTTTGGGTTCAAAAATCATTTAGCAACAGATTCAATAGATGGATTGCCAAACAAATAAGGCTTACAAGATGGTGACAAAATAATAAAAAGAATCTCACCACCACATAAAGTGGAGAGCTTAGAGATTTTCCTATAAATTCTTGTACGATGTTTTGAAAATGAGATGAGCCAATCATCCTCATTGTCAATTATCTTAATCTCAATTTTTTGTTTTCCCTTAGTTTCCTTAGTTAAGCTTGCCACAACAAAAAAGGTAAAATGACAAATAGGATCAAGCAAGAGAAAGATATTATTTTGCATAAAAATTGTATTTATAGCTAGGTTAATTAAGCTTGGGCTGCAAGACTTAAAGAAAGCAGGGGGATTTTGCAAAAAAATTTATTTTGTAAGCGATGGGACTTGAAAATGAAACTTTCACTAATTTCATGCTTTATCATTGATGAATTAACCATTAGTCCATCATCAGATTTTTTTATATAATTCTATATTTTATAGGGCTAAATTTTGGGATGTTAAAAACATTAGTCTCATTGTTCCAACTAACATACACAAAGAAAAAGAGGCAATAAACTAATTATCAAAACAAGTGGGCACTCTTTATCTTTCTTCAAGGATTATCATTTTTGCACTGGGAAAATCCTAAACTAGATAACCCTTTTCACCTGCAATTGTTTAATTTTAGGTGATCGACTTTCATTTAACTACTTGTAATATTTCAATTTGCAAGAACGATAAGAGTTGAATTACTAAAACATAGAACAATTTGATTTCCTTCATCTACTCTTCTATATTTAACTCTAACGAAGACATTGTGATATTTCATGCATTGTAAAACAAAATCAAGTAGAGAAACAAAATTCGGGTCATTTAAAATGTTATTGACAGCATCATCATACTTTCTACGATAGTACAGCCTAAAATGTTCTAAAATTTACCATAATCTACAATCCAATAAATTTGATATCCATTTTTTCCTTTTATGCTTTTGGAGCAATCTTTTGTTGATTTCTTTCGAAGTCTTTCCCTTTTTTCTAACATTCTATTAGTTATTCTAGAGTGAAATTTTAATTTTTCAGAATAATGTTATCAATTTTTTTGTAATTTTATAGGATAACGACATGTAGTTTTACTTCTATCTTTTGGCCTATATATATGAATTCCATCAAATAAGAACTTCATTCCAAACCATCGAAAAGGCTGAGAAAGCATTCGTTTTTATCTTTCTTGCTTGTTTCTTTTTGTCTTTTCATCTTTCTTGCAGAGGCAACCTCAAAAAAGAAAACTAAAGGAAAACAAAAAAATTAAGATTAAGATAACTAAAATGAGGATGATTGGCTCATCTCAATTTCAAAACTTCGTATAGGTATTTATAAGAAAATCTCTAAGCTTCCACTTTATATTGTGGTGACATTCTCTTTATTTTTTCTCTCACCTCGTTGTTAGCCTTATTCCTTTGGTCATCCTTATATTGAATCTATCGCTAAACGACTTTTGAACCCAAACCGACCTCTTAATGAAACCACTCATGCTCCCGTTGTGGCTTACTGTAACGTAAAAATCAACTTGCTTGTCCAAGATTTCAAAGAGGTCCATGACCAACTAGATGCAATAAAAGAAAATCAATGGGCAATTTCTTTGGCCTAACAGTCACATGGAAGAGAAGATCTTCTTTGGTGGAAAACTCCCATTGATCAGCTTAACCCATGGAAGTTTCTACGAATGAGAAGAATGATTCACAGATTTTATCATTTTCCTCTTTGTCGCAAGGGACAAGAAGACTGCAAATGCTTCCTCAATGCATGCTCCGATGGGTAATTATGCCCTTATGCCTTTCCTCCTAGATATGGCCTTAGTCAGCAATAGTTTTGTACCTCAAAGTCCACGATGTTAACTATTTTTTTATTTTTATATTTTCTATGTTTGTTTGGCAAGTCATTCTCGGGAGTCCTCAATGCAAACATGAACATGTCCATGTAGCCAACAAACATATGGTATATGGTCTCTATTGTAGCATTCCTAACCCTTGATCCATCGAAGGAAAGGCTATATCTAAGAGGAAAGGTAGAAGGGACATCCTTATCCATTGGAGCATGCATTGAGGAAATAACTGTAATCTTCTTGTCCCTCATGATAGAGAGAAAATTGATACTCTACGAAACGTTCTACTCGTTTGTAGAGCTCCCTCGGCTTAAGCTGATCAATGGGAGTTTTCCGCCAATGATGAGTTTCTTTTCCATGTAACTATTGGGACAACAAAATCACCCTTTCTTTTTCTTTTGATGGACCTGGTAGGTCCTAGACCTCATTGAATTATTGGGCAAGAAAGTTGGTTCTTACCGTACGGTAAGCCTCAATAGGAGCATGAGTGGTTTCATTAAGAGGCTGGTTTGGGTTCAAAAATCATTTAGCGACAGATTCAACAGAAGGATGACAAAACTAATAAGGCTTACAATATGGTGAGAAAACAATAAAAAGAATCTCACCACCACATAAAGTGGAGAGCTTAGAGATTTTCCTATAAATTCTTATACGACGTTTTGAAAATGAGATGAGCCAATCATCATCATTTTCAATTATCTTAATCTCAATTTTTTGTTTTCCCCTAGTTTTCTTACTTGAGCTTGCCACAACATAAAAGATGAAAGGACAAATAGAGACAAGAAAGAAAGATAATTATTTTGCATAAAAATTGTATTTATAGCTAGGTTAATTAAGCTTAGGCTGTAAGACTTAAGAAAGCAAGGGGATTTTGCAAAATTAATTTATTTTGTAAGAGATGGGACTTAAAAATGTAACCTCCATTAATTTCATGCTCTATCATTGATCAATTAACCATAAGGCCATCATTAGATTTTTTATATAATTGTATATTTTTTACTGGGCTAAATTTTGGGATGTTAAATACATTAATCTTATTGCTCCAACCAATAGACACAAAGAAAAAGAATGCCATAAACAAATTATCAAAACAAGTCGGCACTCTTTATCTTTCTTCATGGATTATCGTTTTTGCGCTGGGAAAATCCTGAACTAGATAACCCCTTCACGTGCAGTTATTTAATTTTTGGTGTTCAACTTTCCTTTAACTACTTGTTAATATTACAATTCGTAGTAATGATAAGAGTTGAATTATTAAAACTTAGATCAATTTGATTTTCTTCATCTATTCTTCTCTATTTAACTCTTAAGAAGACATTGTGATATTTCATGCATTGTAAAACAAAATCAAGTAGAGAAGCAAAATTCGGGTCATTTAAGATGTTATTGACAGCATCATCATACTTTCTATGGTAGTACAGCCTAAATTGTTCTAAAATTTACCATAATCTACAATCTAATAAGTTTTATATCCATTTTTTCCTTATATGCTTTTGGCGCATTCTTTTTTTTAATACTTTCAAAGTCCTTCCTTTTTTTCTAACATTGTATTAGTTATTCTAGAGTGAAATTTTAATTTTTCAGAATAATGTTATCGATTTTTTGTAATTTTACAGGATAACGACATTTAGTTTTACTTCTAAATTTTGGCCTATATATATGAATTCCATCAAATAAGAACTTCATTCCAAGCCATCGAAAAGGCTGTAAAGCATTCATTTTTATCTTTCTTGCTTGTTTCTTTTTCTTCTTTCATCTTTTTCGCAAAGACAAGCTCAAGCAAGAAAACTAGGGGAAAACAAAAAATTGAGATTAAGATGGTTAAAAATGAGGATGTTTGGCTCATCTCAATTTCAAAACTTCGTACAAGTATTTATAAGAAAATCTCTAGGCTCTCCACTTTATGTTGTGGTGACATTCTCTTTATTGTTTTCTCACCACCTTGTTAGCCTTATTCATTTGGTCATCCTTCTATTGAATCTATCGCTAAACGACTTTTGAACCCAAACCGACCTCTTAATGAAACCACTCATGCTCCCGTTGTGGCTTACCGTAAGGTAAAAATCAACTTGCTTGTCCAAGATTTCAATGAGGTTCACGACCAACTAGATAAGAAAATCAATACGCAATTTCTTTGGCCTAACAGTCGAGAAGATCTTCTTTGGTTGAAAACTCCCCTTGATCAGCTTAACCCATGGGAGTTCTACAAACGAGAAGAACGATTCACTGATTTCATCATCTTGCTCTCTGTCTTGAGGGGCTAGAAGACTGCAAATACTTCCTCAATTCATGCTCCAATGGATAATTATGTCTCTTATGTCTTTCCTTTTAGATATGGCCTTAGTCAGCAATAGTGTTGTACCTCAAAATCCACAGTGTTAAATTTATTTTTATTGTTATATTTTCTTTGTTTGTTTGGCAAGTCAATCTTGGGAGTCCTCAAGGCAAACATGAACATGTTCATGTAGCCAACAAACATGTGGTATATGGTCTTGATCCGGTCTGTAACGTCATAGTAATGTGCAAGTGGACACACGTCGAAGCAAGTGTAGTTGATAGAATAATTCTATCAGATATCGATCCCACAGGGAATGGGTTCGTGATGTCTATATGTTGAGGCAATTAAAACTAAGATTAGAGATATTGTGAGTAAAGATGTCAGTACAATTAAGTCAGATCTGCACAATAAAACTATTAATATTGTCAATGCAATCAATGTTAATTGTCAAAGCAACTGAAATTAAATTAAAGTGTGTTGAAGTATTGAGTATTTAAATGCAAGAAAGTAAAAGCGAGATCAACTGCAAAGGTCTGGAGTGGATCACTGATTTCGCTAAGTCGCAATGCTGGATGCGTCGATAAGGTATTGTATAGACGAATTGTCGCAGCAATAAGGCTCCAATGAAATCTTACCAATAACAGTTCTCCGTTTAATCAAGAGTCAAATACCCACAATCACTCCACCTCTCAGTGTGAGCAATGTTGTGCACTTAAGAACAAGTGACTAGAATCTCTTCTAATCCCAAGCAGCTCTCGCCGTCTTACTTGTTAACCTAACTTGTCACTGCATCTCTCGATGTCGGTAGACTACAAATGCACTCTCATGTTTGATGCAGTTAGATCCAAGAATAAATAGATGAAAAGCATTAAATAAGAATCAAAGTGATCTAACACTGAAAGATACTCTCGTATTCATTCAAATGTCATTAAAATTCATCAGCATAAAAGAGGGGTTAACGAATACAATCGAAGCTTACTATCTCTAGACTACTAGGACTATTCCTCAACTACTCCTCTTGCATTACATCGAGCACCTCTCGTAAGAAACGGTTGCTTCTTCGCTCAATCAGCTCACCGTCTCCAAGTTAAATCTCAAAAACACAAAGTAATTGCAGAATTTAATTCCTTTCCTCTTGATATTTTTCTTCATCTTTTCTCCTCTATTTATAGGCAAGAAATTACAAATTTCCTCTATTCTCAGATCCAACTACATTGTATAGCTATAAAAGTTTGTTATTGACAGCTATGCAGATCTGATTTGTTTACTGGATTGTTGTAAAATGTCGGCACAAATTTTGATTTTAATTTGCGGTGATAATTTGTCAGTAGAATGTCGTCGCATTTCTAGACGTCTCTTCTCAGATCCAGATCTAATTGCATCTGTCAAAGTTAGTTAAATTCCAGCTATACACTCACACAGATCTGATGTGATCTTCATAAATCTATAGATTGTCCCACATCTCTGATCGCGATCTGAAGTCTTTAATTGCGACGACAACGTATGAAATTCCTGCACTGGTGCTTCCAGATGTTCTTGTGGCTTGAATTCACTCAAACAAAGTAAAGATTTCTATGCGTCGACATCTTTGGCCACATTTCCAAGCTATACTTGTGGCTGCATCTTTGACTCCTTTCTAGCATCAATCTACTGAGATAGATCCTTGCGCTGACATTTTTAAGACGTAATATATATGCTACATGTGGCGACATTAGTGCATAACAAGAGATAAAATAACAAGAATGTAAACCAATAATAATGAGTTAGAAAATATAAAAACTAAGTATGTAATGCCTATTATGCATGCTAAATATGCTACAAAAGAGACAATTAATACACAAATTTAGGGAGAAATAGGTGTAATTTCTAATGTTATCAGGTCTCTATTCTAGCATTCTTGAGCCTTGATCCATTGAAGGAAAGGCTATATATAAGAGGAAAGGCAGAAGGGACATCCTTATCCATTGGAGCATGCATTGAGGAATTATCTGCAATCTTCTTGTCCCTCGTGACAGAGAGAAAATTGATTAACTCTACAAAACGTTCTACTCACTCGTAGAACTCCCTCGACTTAAGCTGATCAATGTGAGTATTCCACCAATGATGAATTTCATTTCCAGATGACTGTTGGGACAAAGAAATGACCCTTAATTTTTCTTTTGATGGACCTGATAGGTCGTGGACCTCATTGAATTCTTGGATAAGCAAGTTGGTTCTTACTGTATGGTAAGTCTTGATAGGAGCATCAGTTGTTTCATTAAGAGGCTGGTTGGGGTTCAAAAATCATTTAGCGACAGATTCAACAGAAGGATGACCAAACTAATAAGGCTTACAAGACGGTGAGAAAACAATAAAAAGAATCTCACCACCACATAAAGTGGAGAGATTAGAGATTTTCTTATAAATTCTTGTATGACGTTTTGAAAATGAGATGAGCCAATCATCCTCATTTTCAATTATCTTAGTCTCATTTTTTTGTTTTCCCCTAGTTTTCTTACTTGAGATTTCCACAACAAAATAGGTGAAAGGACAAACAAAAGCAAGCAAAAAAAGGTGAAAGGACAAACAGAAACAAGCTTGGGCTGCAAGACTTAAAGAAAGCAAGGGGATTTTGTAAAAATAATTTATTTTGTAAGTGATAGGACTTGAAAATGAAACCTTCATTAATTTCATGCTCTATCATTAATCAATTAACCATTGGGCCATCATCAGATTTTTTATATAATTGTATATTTTTATAGGGCTAAATTTTGGATGTTAAAAACATTAGTCTTATTGCTCCAACCAATAGACACAAAGAAAAAACAGGCAACAAACTAGTTATCAAAACAAGTTGGCACTCTTTATCTTTCCTCATGGATTATCATTTTTGCACTGGAAAATCCTGAACTAGATAACCCCTTTCACGTGCAATTGTTTAATTTTAGGTGTTCAACTTTCATTTAACTACTTGCTAATATTACAATTCGCAGTAGCGATAAGAGTTGAATTATTAAAACTTAGAAAAATTTGATTTTCTTCATCTATTCTTCTCTATTTAACTCTCAAGAAGACATTGTGATATTTCATGCATTGTAAAACAAAATCAAGTAGAGAAGCAAAATTCGGGTCATTTAAGATGCTATTGAGAACATCGTCATACTTTCTATGGTAGTACAACCTAAAATGCTATAAAATTTACCATAATCTACAATCCAATCAATTTGGTATCCATTTTTCCTTATATTCTTTAGGAGCATTCTTTTTTTGAATTCTTTCGAAGTCTTTCCCTTTTTGTCACATTCTATTAGTTATTCTAGAGCGAATTTTTAATTTTTCAGAATAACGTTATCGATTTTACGTAATTTTACTAGATAACGACGTTTTGTTTTACTTCTAACTTTTGGCCTATATATATGAATTCCATCAAATAAGAACTTCATTCCAAACCATCGAAAAGACTAGTAAAGCATTCATTTTTATCTTTCTTGCTTGCTTCTTTTTGTCCTTTCATCTTTTTTGCAAAGGCGAGCTCAAGCAAGAAAACTAGGGGAAAACAAAAAATTGAGATTAAGATAATTAAAAATGAGGATGATTGGCTCATCTAAATTTCAAAACTTCGTACAGGTATTTGCAAAAAAATCTTTAAGCTCTCCACTTTATGTTGTAGTGACATTCTCTTAATTGTTTTCTGACCACCTTGTTAGCCTTATTCATTGGGTCATCCTTCTGTTGAATCTATCGGTAAACAACCTTTGAACTCAAACCGACCTCTTAATGAAACCACTCATGCTTCCGTTATGGTTTACCTTAAGGTAAAAATCAACTTGCTTGTCCAAGATTTCATTGAGGTCCACGACCAACTAGATGCATGATTTGTGATTCAGCAAAGTTTATTAGACCTATCAAAAGTAAATAAATTAATTAAAGGACTAAAGAAATAAAATTAACCCAATTTAATTAATTAATTCAACCCAAATTATTTAATGAAATATTTAAAATGAATTATTAAATATGATTTATATTTTATTATTTAATTTAATCATGCATAGCCCACTTTATGTCTTAAAAATATAATATATTCAAATAAATATAAAATAAGCCGTTTTATGCATGAAAACTATATAATAAAGAATAAAATCACATTTTAGTAATTTCTATGTCCTAATTTCATATTTTCACATATTTCATTAATTTATTAAACATTTACTTAGTTTTAACAATGAATTTAAGTAAAAAGGTGATAAATTACATAGAAAAAATCCTATATATTTTTCAGTTTACAGAGTTTTCCACGAATGATTAGTTTCTTTTCCATGTGATTATTGGGCCAAAGAAATCACCCTTTGTTTTTATTTTGATGGATCTGGTAGGTCGTGGACCTCATTGAAATCTTGGACAAGCAAGTTGATTCTTACCATATGGTAAGCCTCAATAGGAGCTTGAGTGGTTTCATTAAAAGGTTGGTTTGGGTTTAAAAATTGTTTAGTGATAGATTTAGTAGAAAAATGACCAAATGAATAACGCTTACAAGATGGTGAGAAAATTATTAAAAGAAAAATTGAAGACCAAGTCAACCCAATTTCGGCTACACATGGCTGCCCTCATAAACTACTTTTTGGTTTAATTGCACAAGGTCCTTTCAATGTTGAAGAAATCAGAGATTTGCCCGAAGATTTACATTTGACCAAGTCTCAATCTTGAGTTGCTATGGCATTTAAATTAATTAAAAATCAAGAAAAAATTCTTCTAAATTCCACTAATCATGGCCAACCACCTTTGAAGAAGCTTGAAGAGACTAAACCTCTCTATTTTTAGCAAACTACTATCCTCTCTTCACCTATAAATAAGACTCTCATTTCACCATTCCTAATCATCCCTCATCTTTCTTTCCTTACTCTCAATTCTCTCTAGCATTTCCCATTTCTCACGCCTAGCATCATCTCTTCATAGAGATTTTAGCAATTAAGCCTCTTAAAGAGCCCTTGCTCAGCCACCATGGAGAGCCATCAGCAAAGGAGCAAAGCTAAGGAACGAAGGAGCCCTCTTCGATCAGAGTCTTGGGTGACAGCCATTTTGATTTAGGTTTAATCATTCTTTTCTTTAATTTAATCTGAAAATGTTTGCTATGTGTTCTTTATTCTTATTTACAACAATATTAGCTTAATATTATTTAAGCTAGGATAATTGCTTTGACTTAATAATATTTATTTGATTCATGCTAATGATATTTTTGCCTCAATCAATCATGTTTTCAATTAAAATAAAGTTTGTATTTCGTTCATACGTTATTAAAATGCACTTGAATTAGCTGAGCGATCCTAACCAGACGACGGCTAGTAGACACATAATTGAAATGTGCATGCTCAATTAGATCCTAACCCGATTAAATTGCAAGTTACATAACAACTCTAACCAAGCTCTGTTATCTGCATAGTTTTTAGATTTGTGTGATTAAACCGTTTCAAACCTAACACGTCCCTGTTACCTCACACGAATACTAAGAAACCCTAAGTAAATAAGGATTAGTAAAATGCATATTTACAAAGTAAAAGATTCCAAAAGGACCTAATGTGGTTTCTAAACTCATGAAAGATCGAGTTGCCATGGAATGTGTTTCCGAATGTTATTAAGCATGTTGATAATAAATTGAATTTAATCAAAGTAATTGTCCTAGTTTATTTATGTTATAATTGTTGCAAATTGTGTTTAATCTTGCTAAAATCCATTTCATACATATACCCTGCATACTTAGGTTAATTTGCATTAGGGATCATTGCATTTAGTATATTTAATCATCACTTCTCAATCATATTGTGTTTTTAAAATTTATCAAGTTGTTAATATAATTTAAAATTAAGTGATTTAACACAAATACAATCCCTGTGGAGACGATAACTCAATACTTACTTATTACTTGATAACGACTGTGTACACTTGCACAAACCTACGCGTCAAGTTTTTTTCGCCGTTGTCGGGGATTGTTAACTGTTGCCATAGTCATTTTTATGAAATTATTTATTTTCAATTTGGTTTTTATTTCTAACATTGCAAACTTATTCTTTTTAATTTTGTGATTTTCTTTTCAGGTGTTTATGAACATAGATCGGATTATTGATTTACTCCCTATAGACCCTGAAATTGAGCGAACTTTCAGACAAAGAAAACGTGAACGAACAGCTCAAAGACAAGTCGAGATGGACCTTCGAAATCAGAATCAATACCAAGGTAATAAAGCCGATCGTGTGCGAAATCCCATCCTCATTGTCGATGATAGGGATTGATGCGTCAAACAATATGTTGTGCCACTTTTCAATGAGTTAAATCCAGGAATTAGAAGGCTAGATATTGAGGCAACCCAATTTGAATTCAAACCAGTAATGTTTCAAATGCTACAAATGGTAGGCCAATTTAGTGGTATGCCCACGAAAGATCCACATCTCCATTTTCGATTGTTTATAGAGGTGAGTGATTCATTCAAGATAGCCAGTGTGACTGAAGATGCACTGAGGTTTGAAGTTGTTTCTTACTCGCTACGAGATCGAGCATGAGCATGGCTCAATTCATTACCACCAAGTTCCATATCTACATGGAAAGAATTAGCAGAAAGATTTTTGGTTAAGTATTTCCCACCTAGAAACAATGCTAAGTTGAGGAATGAGATCACAACTTTCCAACAATTAGATGACGAGTCTTTGTATGAGGCTTGAGAGCGATTCAAAGAGTTACTTCGTAAATGTCCTCATCATGGGATTCCTCATTGTATCCAGTTGGAGACATTCTATAATGGTCTCAATGCACATACAAGATTGATGCTAGATGCTTCTACGAATGCTGCAATTTTGTCTAAGTCTTATAATAAGGCTTATGAGATCATCGAGAGGATCACTAGCAACAACTATCAATGGTCAGCAAATCGAGCAGCTTCAGGAAGACATGTAGTCGGAGTTCATGAAGTTGATGCTCTCACTTCATTATCAGCTCAGGTATCGTCTATTTCCTCTATGTTAAAACAGTTTACCGCTAATAGTGCTAATAATTTTGCAACTCAGCCACCAAGTCCATTTGAAGTAGTTTCCTGCGTGTACTGTGGAGAAGGTCACTCTTTTGAGAATTGTCCATCAAATCTCAAGTCAGTGTACTATGTGGGGAACCAACATCAAAATAGGAGTGGACAAGGACTCCAGTCCAACTTCTACAATCCTTCATGGCGTAATCATCCTAACTTTTCTTGGAGCAACCAAGGAAATGGACCGAATAACAACTTTATGCAGCATAGACCTAACCAATCTCAAGGGTTCAATCAGCAAGCTCCAAAACCACCTCAAGCTGAGTCATCAAATAGTTTGGAGAACTTGTTGAAAGCATACATGGGAAAAAATGACACTTTGATCCAGAGCCAAGCAGTAGCACTAAAAAAATTAGAAAACCAAATGGGTCAGTTAGCAACGGAGCTTTGTAATAGACCACAAGGAACCTTGCCGAGCAATACTGAGAATCCAAGAAATTTGGGTAAAGAACATATCAAGGCAATGGCATTATGAAGTGGTAAAATTCTTGAACCTCGAATGATTGATGTTCAAGATGAGCCTGTTGAGGAGGAGAATCAACCACCTGTTGAAGTTCCTACATCAAAAGAGTTAGAATCTGCAAAGTCTAACAAGGTAAATCCTAACTCAATGAATTCAGATACTTTAACATCTTCTTTGGATGCAGATTTACCTACTCATAAGAGTTGTCTGATTCAATCAAAAGTTCCATCACCTCCATATCCACACAGATTGCAGCAACACAAGCAGAAACAAGAGGTGCAATTCAAGAAGTTTTTGGATGTTCTGAAGCAGTTACACATTAATATTCTGTTGGTGGAGCCTTTAGAACAAATGTCGAATTATGTGAAGTTTATGAAGGATATATTGTCAATAAAGAAATGACTTAATGAGTATGAGACTGTTGCCTTGACGAAGGAGTGCAGTACGTTCTTGCAAAACAAACTACCGTCGAAATTGAAAGACCTAGGAAGCTTTACTATACCCTGTAACATTGGGGAATCTTAATGTGGTAAAGCCTTTTGTGACTTAGGAGCGAGTATCAATTTGATGCCTAAGTTTATTTTCAAGATGCTAGGGATAGGTGAAGTAAGATCTACAACTATGACGTTTCAGCTAGCGGATCGATCTTTAGCATATCTCGAGGAAAAGATTGAGGATGTTTTGGTAAGAGTCGATAAATTTATTTTTCCTACTGATTTCATCACCTTAGATTTTGAAGCAAATAAGAAAGTGTCGATCATCCTTGGGAGACCTTTCCTAGCCACGGGAAGAACGTTAACTGATGTGTAGAAAGGTGAACTTACCACACGAGTTCAAGACGATCAGGTAACCTTTAACATTCTTAAAGCTATGAAATTTCCCAATCCGATAAAAGAGTGTTCAATTATGGAAGAGATAGAAACCTTGGTTTCTATGGAAAGCAATTTTGAAGAAGATCCATTGGAGAAAGCCTTAGAGTTTGACCCTTTGGAGGATGAAGAAGGTGAAGAAAACATTGCTTTGATGGAAGCCAATCCGAGAAATTTTATTCAATCCATATGGTTTGAACCGTTGGAGTTAGAAGTTAGAGAATTTGTGCAACCAAAGTTGTCAATCGAAGAACCACCTAAACTCGAACTAAAGGTACTTCCTTCCCATTTGAAATATGTTTATTTAGGTGATTGTTATACTTTGCCTGTGATTATTTCAATAGAACTAACGAAAGATCAAGAAGAGCAACTAATTACTGTTCTAAAGAAATATAAGAAAGCAATTGGTTGGACCATAGCTGATATTCGAGGTATAAGCCCTTCTTTTTGCATGTATAAAATTATTTTAGAGGAAGGTGAAAGAGCTCAAATGATGGGCAAAGGAGGCTCAATCCTATTATGAAAGAAGTTGTGAGAAAGGAAGTGAACAAATGGTTAGATGCGGGAATCATCTATCCTATTTCAGATAGTTCGTGGGTAAGTTCAGTGCAATGTGTGCCGAAGAAAGGTGGAATCACGATTATTAAAAATGAGCATAATGAGTTAATTCCAACGAGAACTGTTACTGGTTGGAGAATTTGTATTGACTACAAGAAGTTGAATAAAGCCACTCGGAAGGACCATTTTTCGTTGCCTTTTATGATCAGATGTTAGATCGACTAGCAGGTAATGAATTTTATTATTTTTTAGATGGCTATTCGGGATATAACCAAATAGTAGTAGCTCCAGAGGACTAACATAAAACAACCTTTACCTGTTCGTAGAGTACGTTTTCTTTTAGGCGAATGCCTTTTGGTTTATGCAATGCACCTGTAACATTTCAACGATGCATGATGGCAATATTCACTGATATGGTTGAAAATTTTGTTGAGGTTTTCATGGATGATTTTTCTGTTTTTGGTGACACTTATGATATTTGTTTGAGTAATTTGGCTAAGGTACTAAAGAGATACGTAGAGACGAATCTTGTCCTTAATTGGAAGAAATGCCATTTTATGGTTAAGAAAGGGATTGTCTTAGGGCATAAAATCTCAAAGAAAGGAATTGAAGTCAATAAAGCAAAGGTGGACGTAATTGAAAGATTACCGGCCCAGTCAATTTGAAAGAAGTCAGAAGTTTCTTAGGCCATGTCAGTTTTTACCGAAGGTTCATCAAGGATTTTTCAAAAATTTCTAAACCTTTGTGTTTGTTGTTAGAGAAAGATACAGTGTTTGATTTCAACAAAGCATGTTTGGAAGCTTTTGAAGATTTAAAAAAAATAGTTAATCTCAACCTCAATAATTGTTACACCTGATTAGAGCTCACCTTTTAAGTTGATGTACGATGCAAGAGATTATGCTGTTGGAGTTGTGATGGGTCAAAGAAGAAACAACGTGTTTCACCCTATTTATATGCAAACAGAACTTTGACGGGAGCCCAACTCAATTATACGGTAATTGAAAAGGAACTCTTTGCTTTTTGACAAATTTCACTCATATCTGATAGATACCAAAGTTATAGTATTTACTGACCATGTGGCCATTAAATACTTGTTCACGAAGAAAGATGCGAAACCGAGGCTAATTCGTTGGATACTCTTACTCCAAGAATTTGACCTTGAGATCCAAGATAGAAAAGGTGTCGAAAATCAAGTAGTTGATCATCTGTCAAGGTTGGAGCAAGATGAGGTAACTCGATCATGTGTGCCTATTAATGAGAATTTCTCAGATTAACACTTATTTGAGGTAAGTCGAATTCATTAAACACCTTGGTTTGTTGATTTTCCCAATTATCTTGCATGTGGAAAATTCCTCGAGAAATGACATACCAACAAAGGAATAATTCCTTCATGATAGTCGGTATTATTTTTAGGAGGATCCGTTTTTATTTAAATAGTGTGCAGATAATATAATTCGAAAGTGCATAGCTGAAAGTGAGATTGTCGTGATCTTGTATCATTGCCATTTATCTCCAAGTGGGGGACACTTTGGTGGTTCATATACTGCAGGAAAGATTTTGCAAGCAGGTTTCTTTTGGCCTACACTATTTAAAGATGCTTATATGTGAAGCACTGTGATAGATGCCAAATGACCGGAAATATATCAAGGAGAAATGAGATGCCCTTGACAAATATTTTGGAGATTGAGTTATTTAACATTTGGGGCATTGACTTCTTACGTCCGTTTCCTTCTTCATATGGGAACAAATATATTTTAGTTGCTGTGGACTATGTATCCAAGTGGGTTGAAGTCGAAGCATACCCTACAAATGATGCAAAGGTAGTCATATGATTTCTACATAAGCATGTGTTTACAAGATTTGGGACTCCAAGAGCTATTATTAGTGATGAAGGTTCTCATTTTGTGAACAAATGGCTTAAGTGGTTACTTGATAAATATGATGTGAAGCACAAGAGTGCTACTGCTTATCACCACCCAATCGAATGGGCAAGTTGAAAGAGTAAACCGTGAAATCAAAGGTATCATTGAAAAGGTAGTACGCCCTAGCAGAAAAGATTGGTCTCGAAGGCTCGATGATGCATTATGAGCCTATCGAACAGCATTTAAGACACATTTAGGAATGACTCCATATAAGTTAGTCTTTGGAAAGGCATGTCATTTGCCATTAGAGTTGGAGAATAGAGCTCACTGGGCTTTGAAACAATTGAACTTTGATCTCAAGCAAGCCGGTGAGAGAAGGATGTTACAACTTGATGAGTTGCAAGAGCTGAGGTTGTTTTCCTATGAGAATGCCAAAATGTGTAAAGAAAGATCAAAGAGATGGCATGATAGTCATATACAACCTCGCGAGTTTAAAGAATGTCAGAAGGTTTTGTTGTTTAATTCAGTGCTGAAGTTATTTCCTGGGAAGCTTAAAACCCGATGGAAAGGACCCTATACCATCTACCGAGTTTATCCTTATGGAGTTGTTGAATTATATGACAATTACGGAGGTACGTTTAAAGTTAATGGTCAACGTCTCAAACACTATTGGGATGGTGAAGTTGAGCGAGCTGAATCCTCGTTCAAATTAACAAACCCTTGATTTTTCCTGAACTCATTTTGTAAATAAATAAATAATTAGAACTTATTTTCTTAACTTAGTACATTTAATTAATTCTGTCTAAAGAGATTGGAACTTAAGCGGGACTGCTGTAACCCCTCCAACCTTTCCTGGAATTAATTTAATGTAATTTGTTAAGAAATTTTCTAATTGAGTTTTAAATTTTGAAGTTTCATTCTTTGTTGTTTAAATTTTAATTTTAATTGTTATGTTAATAAAGGGGTCAAATTTGGCCCAAGTACTAATCAGTTTTTTTTAGTAAGCCTATAAATACAGTCTGAGTTTGAGGCCCAAGATAGCAAAAAGGAGGGAAAATACCCATGCTTTGCCACCACTCCCATTACTTGCCGCCCAAGTAACCCTAATATAGCTAAATTTTTGCTACATGTTGCCTTAATTTTTCCCTATATAAACCCCTCTTCATTCTACTATTTTTCATATCCCTCAAAGCAATTTGCTTAACCTTAAAAATTCCTAAATTTCCCTCTTGTGCCGCTAGCCTCAAATCCTGAAAGAAACCCTAGTTTTCTTCCCTTGTTGCCGAAATCACCTATTGTCGCCGCAAGAAGATTACCGAAGCACTAACGTTGGCCGCACATCGTCATTGCTATCGTCACACATTGCCTTTGCTATCGCACGTTATTGTTGCTACCGTACCATCCTTGTCGTCGCAGGGTTTTTGCTTCAGTAAGTTCTTACACCACCTTGTCGATTTCTCTTCTCTCCCTTGTGCCTAAACTTTGCCGAATTTTCAGTAAAAGATACCATGTCTCGTAAAAGAACTAGATCCTCAAAGACTACTCTTGAAAATCTGATTTTGATCGATGAAGAAGTGAAAGAGAGATTTGATTCAATCTTTAAGCATCAACCTATGATGCCGGAAAAAGGTTTTAACTTAAAGAGTCATGATTTGATGGTTGTTCCTATATCAATTAGAAAAAAAATCAATGCTCTCAAGTGGGACGATTTTGTAATGCTCGTTCACTTCCCGATGATGAACTAGTTCAAGAGTTCTATGCTAGTTTGACTATGCAAGATGTTACTGAGGTCATCATTCGAAAGAAAAAGGTACCTCTTACTTTTAAGTCCATAAATGATTTGTTTAACTTACTTGATGTTGAAGAAGATGAGCACTACCCTATGATGAACAATATCAATTAGGATTTTCTTCAACAAGTGCTTGATGTTGTGACAAATCCGAGATCCCAATGGATTATAAGAAATTTTGGAAGCCATTCTTGCCGAAGAGAATACCTAAAGCCGGTAGCAAAGGTATGGTTTTATTTCGTTCGCTGCAGTTTCATGCCTATCTCACATAGTTCCACCATCTCGATGGACCGGATGCTCTTGTTGTATGAAATTTTGACAGAAAATTCCATTAATGTTGGGAAAATTATTCTCAAGGAGATTCATGATTATGCTAAAAAGAAAACAGAAAGTGCTTATTTTCCATCATTAATCACTTCACTTTGCTTAAGGGCCCATGTTAAAACGCAAGCAAATCTAAAGGGGCAATATGTTCAAGGGTGCATTACAAATCATGATCTTGAAAGGTTAGTAGAGAAGGTGCATGAGCTGAATCAAGGCAAGCAAGAAGAGCCAACTGAGCTAGATACCGAGGAATCAACAAATGAAACTGAAACTGAAGCTAATTCAGTTACAGACGCTAAAGAAGAAGAATCTGATAAGGAACTGAACAGTCCTAAACCAGTTGAGGGATCTACAAACCCTGAACCAAAGGTTGAGCCAAAAAAAAGAAACAATCAAGCTAAGTGTTGAACCTGAATTTACAACTCCAATGTCGACTTCTACAAGCACTTCAAAGAAATTGGAGTTGTCAATTATGATGGATATGTGCAAGTTCATACACAATCAACAACAAACTTACTGGAAATATGTAAAGATTAGAGATGACTTAATTCGAAATACTGTTAAGAATATCTCTAACACTTTTGTTCTTGAGTTCCCAGATGCTATCTTTGAGACATGGAAGGATACTGACTATGCAAGCGAAGATGGAGCTGAAGAAGACAAGGGGAATGAGTCAGAAAAATAAAAGGGGGGATTCTTGTCTTGTTATTTATTTAATTGTTTTTAGGTTTTTAGGAATTTCTTTCTTTCGTAAATAGGATTTAATTTTTTGCAAAACAAAACATATCAAGCATGAATAAAATTAATACTTCTTTAAAAAGAAAATGATTAAGTGATGTGGTAATGGGAATGAACATGTCTAGGATTGGATTGTTAAGGAAGCCTTGGTATTTAAGCAGTCTTACTGACTCACCTCTCTTTCCTTACAACCTTACTTGGTGTTCAGTTTTCATTAATTACTTTGTTCTTGCAATGAGGACATTGCTTCTTTTTAAAAGGGGGTAAGGCAAATTAAATAAATTGCTCAAATTTTTAAATTTTTCAAGTATGTTTCAATCATTTCTTTCATAAGTATGTTTTAATAAATGAATGTTTAGAGAAATTTTTTGTTAATAAGATAGTCTGTATGCAAGCATGAATGATGATTCTATCTAAGTGAATGTATGTTATCATGAAGAATGGAATGCTTGTATGATCTTAGTCTTAGTTAATGTTTGCCATGAACACTTAGTTTCTATTGAGATTAGACATGCATGAAGGTTTATATCTTTAGAATTGACTTAGTAACTTTCTTGAGGCTAAATCCTAGGAGACATAAAAATCTAAAATGATATAGGCACTATTTCTTTGGGTCGTTTGAGCCTTTTCAAGCCAACCTTATGATATTAGACCCTTGAAACTGTAATTTTGAGCTTAAAGGTCTGTTTAGTGCAATGTACCTACATTGTAAGGCACATTACCATCTTTTTAAGTTAGCCTAATTTTGTGCACCCATCTTAACTAAAGTTGTCTTGGTGATCAACATTTGAGGAAATTTTCAAAAAGATGTACGTGCTCATGCTAAAAAAACAAAGAAAGAGTGAAGAAAAGTTTGCTCAGTCTCTAAAAAGAAAAATGTATGAGCATGAAATTTTGATTATTCATGTCTATAAATTGTCGGCTCAATATTCCAACATATGAATGCAATTTATACATTAATATTCTAGCGAATATAAGTTGCTAGGATGATGGTTGTGGTGACAAAAAATTAATATAACTTTGTTAACTTTTATTTACTTGAGAACAAGAAAAAACTTAAGTTTGGGGTGTGATAGCACTAGAAATGACACTTAAATTCTCCTTAATTTAGTGTATAATTTGTTCCTTTTGTATCATTTCTAGCATGCATTTTTGGCATTTCATACTTAGGATGTGCATTTCCTAACTCAATGCTGTTTGATCTTAATTTCTTTCATTTTATCTCTTTCGTGCTACTGATGTCACTGTATTTTGCACTTGTTTTGCGTCTAAAGTTGTCAGCACAGAAATCCACCTGAGAGGATTAGAGTAGGAAAGAATTCAGAATTGCGATCACAAGTTGATCCATAATTGCAGCTAAACATGTTGTCACATGAATGCTTCCACAATTTATCAAAGATTTCACGTTGCTAACATATCTAGAAGCACCAGCGCAGGAGAAAATTGTTTAGAATGAAAGATAAAATGACTGCTTTACCAGCCTTTTTGATGGTTTAGAATGAAGTTCTTCTTTGATGGAATTCATATATATAGGCTAAAACTTAAAAGTAAAACTAAATGTCGTTATTCTATAAAAATTACAAAAAATTGATATCGTTATTCTAAAAAATTAAAAGTTCACTCTAGAATAACTAATAGAATGTTAAAAAAAAGGAAAAACTTCTAAAAAAAAATCAAGAAAAGAATGCTCCAAAAGCATATAAAGAAAAAATGGATATCAAATTTATTGGATTGTAGATTATGATAAATTTTAGAACATGTTAGGTTGTACTGCTGGAAAATAATATTTACTAGGGAACTTTGAGGCATATTACTTATGGGTAAAATTGGAATTTTTAAATAATAAATTTTATTATTATATTCTACTCCATAAGACCTTTAAAACAATATATAATATGCTCAAAATGGTTGAGTAATGAATGAGAAATTGAAGTTCAAATTAAAAATGTGGATGATTGGCTCCTCTTATTTTCAAAACGTCATGCAAGAATTTACAGGAAAATCTCTAAGCCCTCCACTATATATGGTGGTGAGATTCTTTTAAAAGTTTTCTCACCATCTTGGAAGCCTTATTCGTTTGGTCATCCTTCTGCTAAATCTATCACTAAACAATTTTTAACCCAAACCAACCTCTTAATGAAACCACTCATGCCCCTATTGAGGCTTACCGTATGGTAAGAATCAACTTGCTTGTCCAAAATTTCAATGAGGTCCATGACCTACCAATCCATCAAAATAAAACAAAGGGGATTTCTTTGGCCCAACAATCACATGGAAAAGAAACTAATCATTTGTGGAAAACTCTGTAAACTAAAAACATATAGGATTTTTCCTACGTAATTTATCACATTTTTACTTAAATTCATTGTTAAAACTAAGTAAATGTTTAATAATGAAATATGTGAAAATATGAAATTAGGACATAGAAATTATTAAAATGTGATTTATGCTTTATTATATAGCTTTCATGCATAAAATGGCTTATTTTATATTTATTTGAACATATTATATTTTTAAGACATAAAGTGGGCCATGCATGATTAAATTAAATAATAAAATATAAAATCATATTTAATAATTCATTTTAAATATTTCATTTAATAATTTGGGTTGAATTAATTAATTAAATTGGGTTAATTTTATTTTTTTAATCGTTTAATTAATTTATTTATTTTTGACAGGTCTGATAAACTTTGCTGAATCACAAAACCATCCAAATTGAAGACCAAGTCAACCCAATTTCGGCTACACATAGTTGCCCTCATAAACTGCTTTTTGGTTTAATTGCATAAGGCCCTTGCAATGTTGAAGAAATCAGAGATTTGCCCGAAGATTTACATTTGACCAAGTCTCAGTCCTAATCATCCCTCATCCCTCATCCCTCATCTTTCTTTCCTTACTCTCAATTCTCTCTAGCATTTCCCATTTCCCACGCCTAGCATCATCTCTTCATAGATATTTTAGCAATTAAGCCTCTTAAAGAGCCCTTGGTCGGCCATCTTGGAGAGCCATCAGCAAAGGAGCAAAGCGAAGGAACGAAGGAGCCCTCTTCGATCAAAGTCTTGGGTGACAGCCACTTTGATTTGGGTTTAATCTTTCTTTTTTTAATTTAATATGAAAATGTTTGCTATGTGTTATTTGTTCTTTTTTTACAACAACGTTAGCTTAATTTTATTTAAGCTAGGATAATTGCTTTGATTTAATAATATTTATTTGATTCATGCTTATGATGTTTGTGCCTCAATCAATCATGTTTTCAATTAAAATCAAGTTTGTATTTCGTTCATACGTGATTGAAATGCACTTGAATTAGTTGAACGATCCTAACCAGACGACGGCTAGTAGACAAATAATTGAAATGTGCACGCTCAATTTAGATCCTAACCCGATTAAATTGCAGGTTACATAATAGCTCTAACCAAGCTCTGTTATATGCATAGTTTTTAGATTTGTGTGATTAAACTATTTCAAACCTAACACGTCCCTATAACCTCACATGAATGCTAAGAAACCCTTAGTAAATAAGGATCAGTAAAATGCATATTTACAAAGTAAAGGATTTCGAAAGGACCTAATGTGGTTTCTAAACTCATGAAAGATCGAGTTGCCATGGAATGTTTTTCCAAATGTTATTAAGCATGTTGACAATAAATTGAATTTAATCAAAGTAATTGTCCTAGTTTATTTATGTTATAATTGTTGCAAATTGTGTTTAATCTTGCTAAAATCTATTTCATACATATACCCTGGATACTTAGGTTAATTTGAATTAGGGATCATTGCATTTAGTATATTTAATCATCACTTCTCAAATTATGTTTTTAAAATTTACCAAGTTGTTAATATAATTTTATAGTTAAGTGATTTAACACAAATACAATCCCTGTGGAGACAATAACTCAATACTTACTTATTACTTGATAATGACTATGTACCCTTGCACAAACCTACGCGTTACGAACTCCTATTGAACAGCTTAACCCGAGGGATTTCTACGATCGAGTAGAATGTTTAACAAAGTTTATCAGTTTTCTCTCTGTCACGGGGGACAAGAAGATTGCAGATATTTCATCAATGCATGCTTCAATGGATAACGATGCTTGATCGCGCTGTAAATGTCACAGCAATAATGTGCAAGAGGACACTATCAATGCAAGTATAAAAGACAAATGTGAGTCTGTTGGATATCGATCCCACGAGGATAGTGTTCTTGTTGCTTAAATTTCTCGAAGCAAAAGTAGTTAAATTAAGAAGAATTTTCAGGAGTAATGTCAATGCAATTAAGTCAAGACTGCACAAATAAAAGAGTTAAAACTGTCAATGCAAATATTGTAAAACTGTAATACAGATTGTCAGAGCAATTTAATAGAAGATGAAATGAATGTTGAATATGTTTTGTGAATGTAAATTAAGAGAACTAAAGAAGTAAAACAATTATAAAGGAATCGGGGGATCCCTGATTTAGCAAGTTGGCAAACACTAAATGTGACACAAAGTAACTGGTAGATAAATTGTCACCGCAATTAAGTTCTATGAGATCTCACTACTTTCAACTTCTCTGTTCAGCAAAGACCCAAACACTCACATTAGCCACACCTTCCAATGCTGGCAATGCTTTGCATTTGAGAACAAGTGGCTAGAATTCCTTCTTGCCTCAAGCAACTTTCGTTGTCTTTCTTGTTGATCTAATTTTGTCACTGCACCTTCTAATGACAGTAACTGCAATCGCACTTCCGTGGTCAAAACAGTTAAATACAAAGATAAAAAAAAAGAATTGAGCAGAAATCAAAGTAGATCTAACATTAATAGGTACTTCCATACACAATTAAAGTCAACAGAATTTATCAACATTAAAGAGGAATTAAAGAAGAAATTGAAGCATTCTATTCTTAGCCTACTAGAATCCTTCCGTAATTTCTCCTCTTGCGTCGCACTTAGACACTCCTCGTCAGAAGTAGTTGCCTTCTCGTCGCATCAGATCACCCTCTTGGAAAGTTAAGCTTCCATGGCAGCTTACTTAAGAAAGAATCAAAAAAGTATAAATTAATTTCTTCACGAGCTTCCCTTCTCTTCTTCTCTCTCTCCCCTTTATTTGTCTTCACTAGCAAGTACAGGTGTCCTCCTTTTCTCAGATCTAACTTCCTTGTAGCTGTACAAGTTAGTTACTCCAACTTTACACTCACGCAGATCTGGTTTATGCATTAGGAAGTTGCAGGTTGTCGTGACATTACTGGACGCAAATTCATATTTTTAATCACTGCGACAACTTGAAATTTTCATGCGCTAGTGTTTCTGGATATGTTAGCAGCTTAAAGTCTCTGTTGCAATCTAGAAGTGTTCATGCGATGACATATTTAGTCGCAGTTTTATATCGAACTTGTGGCTACAGCTCTGAAAGCTTTCCTGCTTCGATCTTCTATGATGGATTCTTGCGCTGACATCTTTAGACGTAAAAACTAATACTAAATGCAGCGACATTAGTAGCACAAATGGGATAAATGAAAGAAAATAAGACCATATGACACTGACTTAGAAAATGTAATTACTAAGTATAAAATGCTGAAAATGTATGCCAAATATGATACAAAGGGAACAAATTATACTCCAATTAGGGAGAATTTAATGGTCTTTTCTAATGCTATCAATGCCCCTTCTGCCTTTCCTCTAAGATATGGCCTTTCCTTCAATGGATCAAGGCTCGAGAATTCTACAATAGAGACCATATACCATATGTTTATTGGCTACATGAACATGTTCATGTATGCCTTGAGGACTCTCGAGATTGACAAGCCAAACAAACATAGAAAATAAAACAATAAAAATAAAATTTAACATCGTGGACTTTAAGGTACAAAACTATTGCTGACTAAGGCCATATCTAGGAGGAATGGCATAAGGGACATAATTATCCACTACAACATGCATTGAGGAAGTATTTGCACTCTTCTTTTCCTCCGTGACAGAGAGCAAGATGATAAAATATGTGAATCGTTCTTCTCATTCATGGAGCACTCTTGGGTTAAGCTGAACAATGGGAGTTTTCCACCAATGATGATTTTCTCTTCCTTGTGACTCTTAGGCTAAAGAAATTTCCCATTGATTTTATTTTGATGCATCTAGTTGGTCGTAGACCTCATTAAAGTATTGGACAAGCAAGTTGATTTTTACCTTATGGTAAGCCTTAACAGGAGCATGAGAAGTTCCATTAAGAGGTTGGTTTGGGTTCAAAAGTCGTTTAGTGACAGATTCAACAAAAGGATGACCAAATGAATAAGGCCTACAAGGTGGTGAGAAAATAATAAAGATAATGTCACCACAATATAAAGTGGAGGGCTTAGAGATTTTCTTATAAATACATGTACGATGTTTTGAAATTGAGATGAGCCAGTCATCCTCATTTTTAATTATCTTAATCTCAATTTTTTGTTTTCCCTAGTTTTCTTGCTTGGGCTTGCCTTTGCATGACAGGACAAAAAGAAACAAGCAAGAAAGATAAAAATGAATGCTTTACCAACCTTTTTTATGGTTTGGAATGAAGTTCTTCTTTGATGGAATTCATATATATAGGCCAAAACTTAGAAGTAAAACTAGATGTTGTTAATCTATAAAAATTACAAAATAATGATATTTTCGTTATTCTGAAAAATTAAAGGTTCACTCTAGAATAACTAATAGAATGTTAAAAAATGAAACACTTCTAAAAAAATCAAGAAAAGAATGCTCCAAAAGAATACAAGGAAAAACTGGAGATAAAATTTATTGGATTGTAGATTATGGTATATTTTAGAACATGTTAGGCTGTACTACCATTGAAAGTATGATGATGCTATCAATAGCATCTAAAATGACCCAAATTTTGCTTCTCTGCTTGATTTTATTTTACAATGCATGAAATATCACAATGTCTTCTTCAGAGTTATATAGAGATGAATAGATGAAGAAAATCAAATTGTTCTAAGTTTTAAGAATTCAACTCTTAGTGTTAATTCGAATTGTAGTATTAACAAGTAGTTAAATGAAAGTTGAACACCTAAAATTAAACAATTGCATGTGAAAAGGGTTATCTAGTTTAGGACTTTCCAAGTGCAAAAATCATAATCCATGAGGAAAGATAAAGAGTGCCGACTTGTTTTGATAATTAGTTTATTGCCTGTTTTTCTTTATGGTTATTGGTTGGAGCACTAAGGCTAATGTTTTTAACATCCTAAATTTTAGCCCTATAGAAATATAAAATTATATAACAAATCTGTTGATGGCCTAATGGTTAATTGATCAATGATAGAGCTTGAAAGTAATGGAGGTTTCAAGTTCAAGTCCCATTTCTTAAAAAATAAATTGATTTTTGCAAAATTCCCTTGTTTTCTTTAAGTCTAGTTGCCCAAGCTTAATTAACCTAGCTATAAATACATTTTTTATGCAAAATAATTATCTTCCTTGCTTGTTTCTTTTTGTCCTTTTATCGTTTTTGCTGTCGTAAGTTCAAGTAAGAAAACTAGGGGAAAAGAAAAAATGAGATTAAGATAATTGAAAATGAGGATGATTGGCTCATCTCATTTTCAAAACGTCATACAAGAATTTACAAGAAAATCTCTGAGCTCTCCACTTTATGTGGTGGTGGGATTCTTTTTATTATTTTCTTACCATATTATAAGCCTTATTTGTTTGGTCATCCTTTTGTTGAATCTGTAGCTAAACGATTTTTGAACCCAAACCAACCTCTTAATAAAACAACTCATGCTTCTATTGAGGCTTATCGTATGGTTAGAATCAACTTGCTTGTCCAAGATTTCAATAAGGTCCATAACCTACAAGATCCATAAAAAGAAAAATAAAAGGCGATTTCTTTGGCCCAATAGTCACATGGAAATGAAACTCATCATTGGTGGAAATATAAAAGTGAAAGATTTTTAAGGTTTAGAAGATTTAGAGAGTTAGAGTGTAACGTAAGGATTAAGAGAGTGTTTTAGTATTTATAAGGAGTGGAAATTAGGGTTTTAAGGTTTTAAGAATCGAAAAAACAAGTGTTTTAGTTGTTGGGTTGCGAAGTCGAGTCGGGTCGATCCTGCAAAAATTACTGTCGATGTCATGATATAGGGTATTTATGTTGCGACAACTGCATCAGTCCCTCATTATTGCGACACGATTAAGGCTTTATTACAACATCGTCCTCAATTCTGATTTATCATCCAGTTTGCAATCTTTGTCGCGACATGAAGGTCTCTTTATCTCGACATTGGCATTAGTTTCATATTTTCCTCATTCTATCACCTATGTTGCGACACGAAGGGTGGTGTGTCACAACATACCCTTGTATCCTATTAATTATTGAAAGAAAAATTTGTTAGAAATATGTACACTATTATACAGAAGTTTGTTTCACCAATCCACCTCTATGTCTTATTACCGAAATCATCCGGTATGCTTACCCTCATCGATCTTGTCCAACTTTTTCCAGCATTCATCCATCTCTCATCATTCTTCTCCATTTTCTTTAATTGATCCCTTTCTTTGAACCTATTAATTCGTTCCTTGTTCATAAAAGGGATCTTACTATGTTCTTTACTCTCATCCATGTCAAGCAAATGACAACGTTCATTGTGACCTTTTGTTCCATCGATTCTATCACCATGTTTGAAGAATTCTATGTCACCATTAATTCTTATCGTCAATTTGTTGGCGTTCAAATCAATGGTAGACCTAGACGTGGCTAAAAAGAGCCTTCCTAATAATATAGGTATATCCCTGTCTTCTTCAAAATCTAGCACCACAAAATTTACAGGGATGATAAAACTTCTCACTTGGACCAGCACGTATTTTAAAATTCCCTTCGGTCGCACAGATGATCTATTTATCGTTGTAAAGTCACTTGGGTGTTCTTGAGATCTCCACTCCCAAGTTTTCCAAAAACCGATAGAGGCATTAAATTTATGCTCACACCAAGATCGCATAAAGCTCTCTTGTACTGAAGACTCCCAATCTTACTTGGAATAGTAAAACTGTCAAGATTCGTCAATTTTTTGGGAATCTGTTTAGAGATAATAGCACTGCAAGATGCATTTACTTCCACTTGCTCACCTACTTTGATTTTTTCTACGCTTTAACATGATCTCCTTTAAGAACTTGGCGTATTTTGGTACCTTTTCTATGAGTTCAATCAAAGGTAAGTTAACATTTAAGGATTTGAATAGATTTAAAAAACTTACAAAGTCATCACCATCTTGTTTCTTTTTTTCCTCTAACCTCTTAGGGAATGGAATAGTGGTGCCATTTTCCTCTTTCAGCATCTCCTCTTTTTGTCTTGATGTTCCTTCTAGTGGTACCTCTTTGGCTACAATGACCTCAATGCCATCATCGGAGGGGATTTTTATAACCTCTTTTTATTTTCTATGTTCCTCCTCCTTTTTGGGTTTTTCTAGGCTACGCAGTACTTTTCCCGATCTTAACTCGATAACCTTGACATGCTCTTTCCCCTTCCTTTGAAGATTGTTTTCAGTATTACTAGGGATACCGATTCTAATTTGCCTAGTGAGATCTCCTATCATACTCACTACTTGGCCCATCCGTTCCTTTATTTTTGTCAAGGATCAAGCGAAATTAGTGCACTCAAACTGCACTTGCCTTACCTCTGCTCTCATCGATTGCATTTCCCCTTCTATCTTGTCTAACCTTTGACCACATACAGTATTGTCACTTTGGACTGCTTTCTTTGGTTGCCTCTGCAAAAATGGAGATTGGTAGTCTGAATTTCTCGCATTGTTACTACTACCACTTCCTCCTAGATTTCCTCCCCATCTAAAATTAGGATGATCTTTCCATCTTGGATTGTACGTATTTGAGTAGGGATTTCCACCTCTATTTCCAACATAATTAACATCCTCAGTGTTCGTAAAATAATGGTAGAGAGGCTTATCTTCTGCTTGTGATTATGGTGCCCTTATGGCAGATTCGATTCGGTTCAGTCTCTTCAACGGTTGTTGGTATTTGTCATCTTTCTATATCATTTTAATCGAAGAAGATTTTTTCCCATATACGAACCTCTCAGTAGGCCACTGGTAAGAGTTCATTTCCATATTTTCAATTAACTCATAAGCATCGTTATAAGTTCTGTTTATTAGGGTTCCTCCTACCGCACTATCTAACCCAGATCTGGCAGATGCGTCTACCCCTTATAGAATGTCTATAATTGTAACCATTCCGGCAAACCATAATATGGGCATTTTTGTAACAGTGATTTCAATCATTCCCATATTTCATGGAACCCTTCGCCTTCAAATTATTAGAATATCGAGATCTCTCTCCGGAGTTGGACTGTCTTACTAATGGGAAAGAATTTTTGTACGAATTTTCCTAGAGTTCGTCTCATGTAGTAATGGATCTTGGTGCCTGCACATTCAACCAAGCAAAAGCATTGTCATTTAGAGAGAATAGGAATAATTTGAAACGTATGGCATCATCAGTAATACCATTATAACGGAAAGTATCACATAATTGTAAAAACCGCTTTAAGTGTAAACTAGGATCTTCAACCATGGTCCCTCTAAATTGTAAATTGTTTTGAATCATTTGAATAATGGCTGGCTTGATCTCAAAGGTATTAGTGGCTATCGTAGTTTTAGCGATACTCCCTCGCGTTAGATCTATATTGGGTAAAGAGTACTCCCTCAGAGTTCTTTGAACTTCCGCCATCGATTCGTTTGCAGGGAGCTATGGTGGTATCCTAACTTCCTCGACGTTGTTATGGATAAGATTAATGAGTGGTTCTTTTGGCTCTTCTCGTTCCTTGGGCGATGGCAAATTTTGCATTGACTGTTAGTTTCTACAATTTTGTCTAATCAATGCTTCAGGGTTAGACATTGGATCTACCAAGTTTCCTTGGACGGCCATTTTCCTCAACCCTAGGTCAACTGTTGTTCCACGTGTTTAAGTGGCATTATAAAGATTGAAACGCCCTTCATTCGGTGTAAATTTTGTGTCTAGGAGTCAATGTCGCGACACACTAGGTCCTGTGTCGCGACGAAGAGCTCAGTCCACTCCTTTGGTGCAATCGTACAAGCGTTGTCGCAACAAATAAGTTAACTTCAATATTCTTCAAGTCTGGTCCCTTTGTTACGACGTAGATCAGTCTGTGTCATGACATAGTGATCAGTTTCATACTTGTTTTGACTTCTAAAGGTCTTCTGCATTCTCACGAAGTATGTTAGCTAACCCTTAGGCCTCAACAACCTTAAAGATAATAAAATGCACCTTTATTCACTTTTTACACAATTTATTCCAAACAAAAAACAAAACTAAATCCTAAGGAAATTAAAAGAAAATGTTTAATTTCAAGCTCCTAAAGTGTGAAAAGTAGTTCAATCTATTAGGAACAAATTCAACAGATCAGTGTTACATAATCAAATATTTAAGGAAACTCAAGTCAAAAATGTCGGTAGAGACAATTAAATTAGGATTAACAGTTACAAGTTCAGTGGACGAGAGTGTCGTAGTGAATAGAGGATATTGATCGAGATGTTGGCATAAGGAAGTAAAGTAATACGTAATCAAAGATTTCTGTTGGTTAAGGATTTGTGGTTATCCATAAAACTTTAGATGCTACTCGAGAAGCTGGGCATTCGAGGGAACATGAATAATCCTATCAGTTTAGTTTAGGTAATTTTGAGGATGAAATTCTTTTTAGAGATGGAGAATTGTCACACCGCAAAAATCGGGTTAGTAGAATTAGGTAAGTAAGATCGAGGGTTAGTGAACCAGAACTTGTAAATAATTAAATAATTTGGAATTAATTAAATAAAAAATTAAAATAATTAGAATTAATAATTTTAGGTTTTGAAATTAAAATTAGGTGTCCGAGAATTAATTTGGTTAAACTTTATTTTTAAAAATGAGGTTTGATTTGAAAATAATTTTGAAATTGGTTTTAATTGAAAAGCAAGGACCTATTTAAAAAAGGGAAGAAACTAAAGGTGGTTAAATGGGAAATGGCCCAAATTTTAAAAATTGGGTGCTTATTTTAAAAACCCCTACCATCCCTTCCTCTCATTTTAACATCTTCTTCAAAAAATTTGTCAAAAACCAAATTAAAGCTTTCTTCCCGAAATTAGTTCATCTTTTTTTTATTCCTAAGCTCTCTAAACACAAATTTTCTTTTCAATTTTGAAGAACACTCATGTTTTCATCCTCAAATCCTTAAAAGATCTTCACACATTTTAGCACAAGTTAGCTTCATAACTCTTTGATTTTTGCAAAATTGAGATGGTATTCTAACTTTTGTATGATTAACAAGAGAGATAATCAAGCCTAAAAATCAATCAATTCAACCTTAGTGCTCAATTCTTTCATATGATAATATTTTGATCTTGTAAGGATTTCTTCTTAGTTTGCTATTTGTATTTACTCTTTGAGAGAGTTAGTGTCTTAAGATTTGGGTAGAAATCTTAAGGGCGTTGTAAGGTTAAACCTTGTACTCAAAGGTTGAACAAATTAGTGAATTTGGAAAAATCCTTAGTTGTTGAAAGCTAAGGTAATGGAGTAGGCAATTGGGGTGTCGAACCACTCTAAATCATTATGTTCATCTTTCTATCTTTTCTGTCTAGATTTCCTAAATGTTTAAAAAGTCAATTCACCCTCTTTTTGGCAATTTTGGTTTGATCAATTGAGCTTTTAAAAAAGAGACTGGGAGATTAAAGTTTCAAAACAATATTTTGAGTCACAATGAAACTAGATCCTATGATAATTGCATTTTGTCTCAAATTTCGAGACAAAGGAAGATGTTGCAATAAAAGAGATTGTGAATGCATTCGACAACATGATTGATGCTAAAAGAACACTCTGTGAGATGAAGCTCCTTTGTCATGTGGATCATGATAATGTAATCTATTAGATTCTTAACTCGCATTGCTAATACATTTTATTAGGTTTGTTTATTCTTTTCATGTTATACTATGAAGTGTTACATTAACATTTTTTTATAGATTATCAAAATCAAGGACATAATACCCCGCCAGAGAAGGAAAAGTTTAATGATGTTTACATTACATGTGAGCATATGGACATTGATCTGCATAAGATAATACGGTCTAGACAGGCTCTCACCGATGATCACTATCAAGTAGGTTATATACCATTCTTATTAGCTTTTCCCTTTTAGCAAGGTCCTAGTTTGTGATGTTATCAGTGTCATCAATAGTCTATCTTGGCCTGTGTACTATATCTTAGTTTGTTGCAACAAACATATTTCGATATCACATATCACCAATGGTAGTTTAGTACAATTATGTACTATCGAAAGTTGGGCTATAATTATCTTATTTTTTAGTATTTCTTATACCAACTATTGCGGGGTCTTAAGTACATACACTCAACAAATGTTTTGCATCGTGACCTAAAACCTAGCAACCTACTTCTCAATGCAAACTGTGATATCAAGATTTCTGACTTTGGTCTTACAAGAACCACCTCAGAGACAGACTTCATGAGCGCGTATGTTGTAACCAGATGGTATCGAGCCCCTGAATTGCTTATCAATTATTTAGAATATGCTACTACTATTAATATCTGGTCAGTTGGTTGTATTCTTATAGAGAAAATTAGAAGGGATCTACTTTTCTTTGGTTAAGATTATGTTCATCAATTAGGGCTTATTACTATCCTTTAGTTTTCACTCAACCTTAAAACCAATTCTTCAGTTTCATAGAAGAGCATTGAATATTATATAATCAACATTTTTAGGTACGGTTACAATGAAAGATTGAAGCAGGTTGTAAATTTTTAGTAAACATTGATTGCATGATGATAAGACATGTTTAGATAAACGTCTCACTTTTCTAATTATTTCATAAAACAACTACTAAGGTTGACAAAAGATTCAAATCTCGGATTCCTTAGGAGCGACAATGCTCGAAAGTATGTTAAGCAGCTTCCTCATTTCCCTAAGCAACCTTTTGCTGAAAAGTTCACAGACATATCTTCTATGGCAATTGACCTTGTAGAAAAATGTCGGTTTCTGATCCAAGCAAGCGTATCACTAATAAATTTGGCAAGGGAATTTACAATGTTTTTTGTTGGGTGTGGGTCCCACTATGTGGGAAACCAATTTTTTTTAAAATAAGGCAACATTTTATTTTGGCTTTAAAAGGGGCAGCTGATATACAAAAAGATTAGAATTTTATTTTGGCTTTAAAAGGGGCAGTTGATATACAAAAAGATTAGAATTTTAAAAGAAGAAAGAAGGAGCTATCAATTTTGTGAGAAAAAGGAGAAAAATTGGTTTTGTGAAATTTGCACAGCAGTAATCAACTCTACGATCGGAGGTTCATCCGTGGTTCGATTGAGCTGATTTGTTTACAGCAGCTAGGCGACAAGGTGTTTTTGACTTTGTACGGTCAGATTTTTCATCCAAGTCTTGTAGCGTAGAAAAAACCCACTTAACAGCAGGCTGCATTTTTGGTGATGTTCTTTTAATTTTTCTCTCTTTTGCTAAAGATTACTAGTTGTTAGCCTTGTTGGAGTTGTGTGCTCATTGTAGGCTTGATATTATGATCTTTTGCTGAACATTTGTTGATAGTGGAGCTTTTGATCGAACTCTAAAGTCCCGTGGTTTTTACCCTTGATTTGGAGGGGTTTTCCGCGTAAAAATATTGGTCTCTCTCTTTATTGCTTTTGTGGTTGCATTGGTTGATTAGTGTTGCTTGAGAACACATATTTTTGTGTTATTGTGGTTGCCATAATTTTTGATAGGTGTTATAGGGAGAGAAAGAACACAAATTATGTTTCCGTTTTATTTTGATTGTTCGGTTTCTTCCCAACAAACTGGTAGCAAGAGCTTGGTTATTGTGTCAAATAATTATGGAGATCAATACGAGCAAGATGATTATATTGAATGGCATGGATTATCAACTCTGGCAAAATAAAATGAAAGACTTGTTGTTTGTGAAGGCTTTGCATCTTCCGATCTTTGCTACTCAAAAACCAGATTCGAAAAGTGATGAAGAATGGGAATTTGAACATCAACAGGTGTGTGGGTTTATTCAGCAATTTGTTGAAGAGAATGTTTACAACCACATTGATTAGGAGACACATGCTTGTACGTTGTGGGAGAAGCTTGAAAGCTTGTATGCTTTGAGGTTGGGCAATAACAAGTTGTTTTTGCTTAAGAAGATGATGGCATTGAAATACAAAGAAGGAACGTCTACAACTAACCATGTTAGTGAATTTCAAAGTGTGATGAATCAGTTTCTTGGTATGGGCATCAAATTTGATGATGAGATTTTAAGGCTTTGGTTGCTTGCTACTCTACCGGACTCTTGGGAGACTTTTCGGGTTTCACTCATTAATTCTGCTTCACAGGGTATTATTACTTTGGATTTGGCTAAGAGTGGTGTGTTGAATGAAGAGGTTAGTTTCTACATCACAGTCCAAAGTGTTGGTTACAGAGAATAGGGGGAGAAATAGAGACAAAGATGGAAAGGGTAGAGATAAAAGCCGAAGCAAGTTACGATCGAGATACAAGAATCTTGAGTGCCATCATTATGGTAAGAAAGGTCATATCAAGAAATATTGCTTCAAGTGAAAGAGAGAGAACAAAGGTGGTGGTGATAAACACGATCAAAAGGATGATGAAAAATCTAAGCGTGTTGCTACTGTTACTCGTGATGATCTGTTGGTTATTTGTCATGAGAATTTGGTCAACCTAGCATGTGACGAGACTAGTTGGGTGATTGATATTGGTGCTTCAGTTCATGTCATGTCGAGGAGGGATTTCTTCACATCTTATACTCTCGATGATTTTGGGGTATTGAAGATAGGTAATGACGGTTTGGTTCCGGTTATTGGTATGGGAGATGTTAGCTTGGTGAGTAACAATGGAACAAGATTAAATCTCAAGGATGTCAGACATGCACCGGATATTCGTTTGAATTTGAATTCTGCAGGAAAGCTTGATGATGAGGGATTTTGTAACACCTTCAGTGAAGGGCAATGGAAGTTGACTAAAGGCTTCTTGGTTGTGGCTCGAGGAAAGAAGAGCTCAAATTTGTATTTGATGCAAAGTTTGACTTCTCAAGAGACTGTGAATCTGACAGTGAATGACAGCTCAACTGAGTTGTGGCATAAACGACTTAGTCACATGAGTGAGAAGAGGCTTAATTATTTAGCCAAGAAGAATCAACTTTCGGGTTTGAAGAATTTTACACTAAAGAACTGTGCTCATTTTCTAGCGGGGAAGCAGAGAAGAGTTTCCTTTAGAAGTCATCCTTCTCATAAAAGATCAGAGTTGCTAGAGTTGGTCCATTCAGATGTTTGTGGTCCGATAAAGGTAAGGTCACATGGCGGTGTACTTTATTTTGTGACTTTCATTGATGACTGCTCAAGAAAACTATGGGTCTACACTTTGAAATCGAAAGATCAAGTTTTTGAGGTGTTTAAACAGTTTCAAGCATCAGTTGAAAGAGAAGTAGGGAAGAAGTTAAAGTGCATTCGTACTGATAATGGTGGCGAGTACACAGGGCCATTTCATGAGTATTGTCTGCGACAGGGAATCAGACATCAAAGGACACCACCGAAGACTCCACAATTAAATGGGTTAGCTGAAAGAATGAACCAAACATTGATTGAGAGAGTAAGATGTTTGTTGTCAGATGCAAAGTTGCCAAGATCATTTTGGGCTGAAGCTTTGAATACAGTGACACATGTGATTAATCTGTCTCCTAGTGATCCTTTGCGAGGTGATGTACCAAATAGAGTTTGGTTTGGTAAAGATGTGTCATATGATCACCTGCATGTGTTCTATTGTAAAACATTTATTCATGTTCCAAAGGATGAAAGATCCAAGTTGGATGCCAAGACTCGACAATGCATCTTTATTGGTTATGGTTTAGATGGTGAGTTTGGTTATAGACTCTACGATCCAGTTTAGAAGAAGCTCGTGAGAAGCCAAGATGTTATCTTCATTGAGGATCAGACCATTGATGATATTGATAAGACGGAGAAAACAAATTCATAAGATAATGGTGACTTGATCTATGTGACTCCGGTTCCCTTAGACCATTCATTGGATCCTACTCAAGATGATGTACACGGTGATATTAATGATGACCAGCAGGACATAGGTGACTTTGATGCTCCCATGGATAATGTTGTGAATGATCAACAACAAGCACCTATAGCTCTACTAGCAGTTTCACTTCGGAGGTCTTCTAGAGATCGACGACCTTTTGTCAGGTATTCTTCTGATGAGTATGTTCTTTCGACTAATGGGGGAGAACCTGAGTGTTATGAAGAGGCTATGGAGAGTGAAAGCAAAGATCAGTGGGTTAAAGTGATGAAAGATGAAATCCAATCCTTGCATGAAAACCATACTTTTGAGTTGGTGAAACTGCCTAAGGGCAAGAGAACTTTGAAGAATCAGTAGGTTTACAGGCTGAAGCAAGAAGAGAAGTCTTCATCTTTACGATACAAAGCTAGATTGGTCGTCAAGGGTTATCTCAGAAAAAGGGGATTGATTTTGAAGAGATATTTTCTCCGGTTGTGAAGATGTCCTCTATTAGAACTATATTGAGTTTGACAGCTTGTTATGACTTAGAGGTTGAACAAATGGATGTGAAAACTGCTTTTCTTCTTGATGATTTGGAAGAAGAGCTTTACATGGAGCAACTAGAGGGGTTTATTGCACAAGGAAAAGAGGACTATGTGTGCAGGTTGAAGAAGAGCTTGTATGGTTTGAAGCAAGCTCCTAGGCAATGGTACAAGAAGTTTGAGCCTGTTATGGGGGAGCAAGGCTACAAGAAGACTACTTCTGATTATTGTGTTTTTGTCAAGAAATTCTCTGGTGATGATTTTATTATCCTTTTGCTCTATGTTGATGATATGCTTATTGTTGGTCACAATGCATCTAGAATTGACAAGTTGAAGCAAGAGTTGAATAAATCTTTTGCGATGAAGGATTTGGGGCTAGCAAAGCAATTCTTGGCATAAGGTTGACTCGTGATAGAAAGGCCAAGAAATTGTGGTTATCACAAGAGAGGTACATTGAGAAGGTACTTCAGATATTTAGTATGGGCAAAGCTAAAGCGGTGAATACTCCTTTTGCTACTCATTTAGATTGAGTGTTAAGCATAGTCCTTCCACAGAAAAGGAGAAGGAAAAGATGCAAAAGCTTCCTTACTCTTCAGTTGTGGGTAGTTTGACGTATACGATGGTATGCACGAGATCGGACTTGGCTTATGCTATTGGTACAGTTAGTCGGTTTCTTTCTAATCCAGGCACAGAGCATTGGATGCAGTGAAGTGGATCATGAGATATCTCTGTGGTAGTTCCAACTTGAAACTTTGTTTAGGTAATAATAAACCTGTTCTTGTTGGACATACAGATTTAGACATGGTCGAGGACATTAACTCGAGGAGATCGACTTCAGGTTACTTGATCACTTATGCAGGGAGAGCTGCGGCATGGCAATCGAGGTTATAGAAGTGTGTTGCATTGTCCACCACTGAATCAGAGTTCATTACAGTGATCGAAGCGTGTAAGGAGATGCTTTGGATGAAGAAGTTTGTGCATGAACTTGGTTTTACTCAAGAGAGGTATGTCTTGTATTGTGATAGCCAGAGCGCAATTCATCTTGGTAAGAACTCAACTTTTCATTCTAAATCAAAGCATATTGATGTAAGGTACCATTGGATATGAGATGTCCTTGAAGCTAAGTTGTTAGAGCTTGAGAAGATTCATACTGATGATAATGGTGCTAATATGTTGACGAAAGCCTTACCAAGAGAGAAGTTTGAGGCATCTTGTCTGATCTCCGGCATAGAGGCATTCCCCACATAGTTGGAGGGGGAGATTTGTTGGGTATGGGTCCCACTATGTGGGAAACCAATTTTTTTTAAAATAAGGCAACATTTTATTTTAGCTTTAAAAGGGGCAGCAGATATACAAAAAGATTAGAATTTTATTTTGGCTTTAAAAGGGGCAGTTAATATACAAAAAGATTAGAATTTTAGAAGAAGAAAGAAGGAGCTATCTGTTTTGTGAGAAAAAGAAGGAGAAAAATTGGTTTTGTGAAATTTGCACAGCAGTAATCAACTCTTCGATCGGAGGTTCATCCGTGGTTCGATTGAGCTGATTTTTTTACAGTAGTTAGACGACAAGGTGTTTTTGATTTTGTACGGTCGGATTTTTCATCTGAGTCTTGTAGCGTCGAAAAACCCACTTAACAACAGGCTGCATTTTTGGTGATGTTCTCTTAATTTTCTCTCTTTTGCTAAAGATTACTAGTTGTTAGCCTTGTTGGAGTTGTGTGCTCATTGTAGGCTTGATATTGTGATCTTTTACTGAACATTTGTTAATAGTGGAGCTTTTGATCGGACTTTAAAGTCTCGTGGTTTTTACCCTTGATTTGGAGGGGTTTTCCATGTAAAAATATTGGTCTCTCTCTTTATTGCTTTTGTGGTTGCATTGGTTGATTAGTGTTGCTTGAGAACACATATTTTTGTGTTATTGTGGTTGCCATAATTTTTGACAGGTGTTATAGGGAGAGAAAGAACACCGATTGTGTTTTCGCTTTGTTTCGATTGTTCGGTTTCTTCCCAACATTTTTTTCTTCTCAATTTCTTTGTTCATTTTTCTTATAAGAATCATCTGTTTTGTATGATGCATGTAAAGTTGAGGTAGTGTTGAATCACCTATATTTGTAAGTCTTCATGAAATCAATGAAGAGTCTACTTGTCCATCTCCTTTTGTCTTCGATTTGAGCGGATGACCTTGAGCGGAGAAGATGTAAAAGAGCTAAAATGGAGGGAGTCTTTGGACTTCAATCAAGATAAGATGTTGAAATTAAGTTAGTAAAAATGTATCTGACTTCTTTCGTATTGTTTTCTCCTTTGAAGTCTTGGTTCAAAGGTTGAATTTCACGAAGAAGATTGGCTTTAACAAAGGCTTCTCCTTTCTTCAATTTTTTTATCATCCAACGTAGATGCTTGTTTTCCTAAGGGCCTTTTTGGATGGGTGGTGCATTTAGCTGTGGTTAGTGTAAAAACAGTGGTGGTGATGAGATTAGATATTGTAGCAGTATTATAGAATGAGACAAAAAGAAAGCTAAACGCACCGCACTGTAGTTAAATATCCATCCAAAGGAACCCTAAATCCACCACCTTCTATGTGATTAGTATGGGTGAGAAAATTTTTTTCTACCCATTAAAGATGTGGTTATGGTGGTGGATGGATATAACTTTTTGTATACCATAGAGGGTTGTCACTTTTGTGTATGTGTAAATGAATGTGGTGATGAACTAATTTAATTTTTTTGGATGTAATTGTAAGATGTCACTTTTTGTATGTGTAAATGAGTGTGGTGCTGAAGTAATATAACTTTTTGTATTTAATTGTAGGATGATATATTAAGATGGAAGTATATGTTACTATATTGTCACTTTTTTATTTAATATAAATTAATATAAAATATTATTTTTACATTTCAAAAACATAAAAATAAAATATTATTTAAATGTTTTATATTTAAATATTATTTTTTATAAAAAAATTATTCTTTAATATACAATAAAAATTCTATTTCATCCAAATCAAATCATTCTTATTTCTATTCGATTCCATTAGAGCACTATTCTATTCTATTTGACACGTAATCCTATTGGTGTAAATGAACAAAACTAAGACGGAAAACGGAACAAGGGTTTAAGGAGTCCCTCTCCCTCATCAGAAGGGAAAAAAAGCCAGGTCCTTCAAGAAAGAATCTAATCTAACAGGTTCAGGTCATGCTCTCTCGTTCTAATTCCAGCGGAAAGCTTTTTCCATTTATATTTAACAAGCTTAAAGGTTCTCTCTGTCTCTTTCTCTCTTTCTCATTCTCTTAATTGATTTAGATGTTTTATTTATTCATTTACTTATGTCTCTTAAGTTACCCCAAATGAGCCATTTGCTCCATCATTTCAAGCTCTCTTCTCCACCCGCATTGTTGGAGAAAAACCCGTTCTTGTAAGTCAATTTAACTTCTTTCCACTTTTAATTCTTGGGTTTTCCCTTTTTTTTTATATATATTTTGTTAATATCATTGCATTATTCTGGCTACATTCATTTTTTTGTCTGTTTTCCATTCATTGTTTATTGGATTATATATTGTGATTTTCTTTACTTGGTTGCTTTGCGCTGGTTTAGATTTGAAGGCTTCTTCATTTAATATGCGTCCTTGTAATTTCATTCAATTTTGATTGATGGGTTGGATTTTTTCATTCCAGGTTAGGGATTTCATACATTCGGCTTTATATGATCCTAACCATGGGTACTTCTCTCAGAGGTCCGGTGCTGTTGGTGTGCTCGAGAGGAGCATAAAGTTCAACCAACTTGAAGGTATTGTTAGAAGTTTTTGGATTTTGTTATCTGTAAGCTCTGTAATGTGTTTGTACTTTTCCATGTGGATTGGTGATAGATTTTAAATAAAAAAATAATGAGGATGGTTAACTTACCAGTACCAAATACATACATATATATATACATATATACATACATATATATATACATATATATACACATATATATACATATATATACATATACATATATGTGTGTATATATATACATATATGTGTATACATATATGTACATTTATGTATACATATATATGTATACATGTATATATACATATATGTACATATATATATGTACATATATGTATACACGTATATATACATATATATGTATATATATATATACATAAGCTATGCATCAAAGAAGTTGATATTTAGGCAGCTTCAAAACCTTCAATATTGATCACTTACTAGTTTGATTTAGTTGCATTTCTTTCTGTGTACTCAAATCTAAGCTCATAGAATCTGTATTGTGCTTTTATGTTTAAAAGTATTTGTTCTTTGAAATGCAAGAACTGCAATAGACAAATTTTAAGTATAAATTTAGTAGATGTGGCCCTTAAAAGCTTCATTTTTGGGTGCCGGATGGTCTTCTATTGTAGACTATATTGCTAAGGCTAGCACCAATCTTTTGGCATGTTTTAGGAAGGAAAGCATACATGAAACATTTGGATAAGATCTATAAGCAGAGTGGCATTGCATGGTTCACCCCCGTGGAGCTTTTTAAGGTAATGCTCTAGCAGACTTCACAACCATAACCTTACTGGCACTGGAGCAAAGTCTATTCATTCATTTTTTTTTAAAAAAAAGAAGTTTATTGTTCACAGTATCACAGCATGTATTTTGGTGTGACATTGCTCATGCCACTCTTCCTGTTAATGCAGCAAGTATGATATTTATGGTTATTTATGTACTTTTTAACTTTGTTTTTGTGTTTTTTTAAATTATTGAGATTAAAAATACTTGAAGGCTAAGATATCTTTTTGTTGTGCCTTTAAAGTTCACTAACTGATGTTATTAAGAATGGCTGTTTTAGTAAAAGATTTAGGAAACTCATTTTCTCTCTATTCCCCTACTTCAAGAAGACCTGTCCTCTGGTTAAGTAATTGATTTCTATTGCTCCCCCTTTCCCTTCGGTTACTTTATTTCATTTTCTGGTTTAGGGTTTTTCCTTTTTCCTTTATTTTTACTCCAACTTTGTTATGGAAGAGTTACATAGGTTTCTGCTTCAGGCTTGTCATATTATTAACCATTTGGCTTACACCTGCGAGGGCCATTTACTGTGCCTTATGAGATGGTTTTGCAGCTAGACATTGAATTTCTTTTTTCTTTTTCTTATGTTTAAGGTGGCCGTAGTAGTATGAGCAGGAAAAACTTTGATATATGTTTTATTTGTTTTTCTCTGCACCTTGCAAGGTGGTTATAGGCTTATAGCTGATTATTCTCTCTATCTTTGTATAAATACACATACATATATGTGTGTCATGTAATCATGCTACTGTGTGGGTGGGGGCTGTTGTTGAATGTCTGAAATTGTATAACCTTATGTGTCTTCTTGATCTCTTATTCCTTTCCATGGCCATTAAAATATTGAACCGAGCTTCATATATAGCAAAACAGTTTAACTCCTTTTCCCTTTAGTGAGCTTTATTGACGTGATTTTCTCTTCCCTTTATTTTGATGTGAGCTTTACCTTCCTTGTAGCCATGGTATGCCCAGGGAATTGCTGAAGCCATATTGCGTACAGCTAACCTTTCAGTTCCACTAAAAGTAAGTTCCCTCATTCTCTTTATATTAAAAATCATACAAGCTGTCAACTTATAATTTTCTAGCTTCTATAATTTTAAAATCAATTTGACCTTTTCAATCTCTCTCTTTCTAGAAAAAATTGCTCTATTTTTTAGGGGAATATGGTTTTGATAATTTTCTCACCCCAGCTAGAACTTATGAGAAAACTTAATAGTTCTTAGGCATTATAATGCTTCTTCATAGTACAGTTTGTTACAATGTTTCATTCCGTGCTACTAGCATGGATATTCCGTGTTGGAAAGTAAAACTTCTAAATTTGCGGTGCAAATTTTAGAATGTATGCTTTGGAACTCTTGGTTCGCTTCTATTTTCCTTTTGAATCCTCTTGAGTTAATAATTAGATGCAAAACAGTGACTTGCCCTCCTTCATACTTTCATTTGGCAATAGCCAGAAGATGCCTATCTTGTGGGTGCCAATTCATAGTTCAAGATCCTAATATGCAAACATAATCATATGTTCTTCATTTTGTGTATTTTGTAGATTATAGAATCCAAACTGCTTGTGTTTTTTAAGCATAATTGTCATCTTTAGAGTCTTGGAAGTAGTACTTTCACTTAATTTAACTAAGACACAACTAAGCTAGGATTACAGTAATAGGTGAATACAAATTATTCCACTGTTGGAGACTTGGAGGTGTAGGATCACAGGTATATAAGAGCAAAATCTATATTTGGAAATTGAAAGATGATTTTTTGTCACTTTTATATCTGTTGTTCAGCTTATCAGTGGTTATCTGGTATTGGAGGGTTAAACTTTGTTTGAATGATTCTGTATAGTTACTTATGTTTTTGTCTCATTGTACTTTGAGACATGCTTTTCAAGACAAGTATCCTATGTTTGTTTACATAACTGCTACCTCATTTCAGTTTAAACTCTACAAGTTGTAGACGTAGAGTGTTAGATTGTCTTTTTACATTGATAGTCATCTTTATCCCAAACCATCAAGAATGGTGGTAAATCTTGGGATCATTGTATATGGATATAAATCTAATTTTTGAATTAATTCTGCTTGTGCTGTCTGCTCAGATATATGAAATTGGCGGTGGATCTGGAACATGTGCAAAGGGCATACTGGATTACATAATGTTGAATGCTCCTCCTAGAATTTACAACAGTATGACATACACGTATGTATGTTAGCTAATCCTCTATTTAGGATGAACTAATGTGCTATCATATCCCGCTGTCCTATTTTGCCTTACTTATGAATATATGTATTCTGTAAGGACACAATAAACATGTCAAGACACTGCACCTTTAAAAAATTCCATCGCTAAAGCAATTTTACATTGTTTTAAAATTTGAGAGAATAGGGTCCATGTTCTGTCTAGAAGCAAATAAATAAAATTCCCAGTTTAGCCGAGATCATAACTTCATAAAAGGTATCAGTCATTCAAAGGTATGCAGCGTGGGAATGAAAATGATTCATGATTGAAGGTATCATTCAAATGAACTTATGTAGTGTGGGAAAGAAACTGGTTTTCAATGTTATCTTCAATGCCCTCAAGGTCCTTTCTGTAGATAGTAGCATGCTTTTACATAGCTTTAATACTCTATTTGCAGTTGAGACTGTCAGTAGTTCAAATTTCACTATTTAACTTACACCAATTAAAAGTACCTAAGGTTGCATTTGGTAATTAAAATTTCGAGTTTAGGATAAATTGTGTGATAAAGTTCATTTAAATATGACCTTCATGATTATTTTCAAAGTTTGGTGGATGCCTATTTAGTAGTGAATTTGAAATTCATCTATTTGTGCCCTTTTAAATATATAGGTGTATATTAAATCTTAACTAATTTTTGCTCAGTGTGTGTGCATTTCATTCTCATAATTTATATAGCCAACTAAATCCAAACCCACTCTCTTGAATTCATCTTCACAAGCCTAACGTAAGAGAATTTTTCTTGTTGTTGAGGCATATCTTACTGACTTTAACTGCCGTTGATTGTCATCTCTAAATATGGAAGGGCCTGTTTGGAATCCAATTTTTACACCGTACAATCTTGTACCTGAAAGTTCTCTATTTCCTGCAGCTCAGTGGAAATTAGTCCTACATTGGCTGAGATACAAAACAAACTGTAGGAGAAGTTCGTAGTCACCTTTCAAGATTTAAAGTAGAACACCGGATGCCATGGACAGGAGTGGATGGGGTAGGCCTTCTTCAATATTGAACTTTTTTTAGTTTTATTTTCTTACTTTCTAATTGAACTATATATACACGATATTCCATGTTTTATTGTTATGCTGCTATTCTCTCTCTCTCTCTCTCTCTCTCTTACCTTAAATTATTCTTAGGTGATATGTGTATCTTATTAGCTTGGTCTTGTCTTGAATTAGCAATCATGAAGAAAGAAATTAAACTAGTTCTTGTTTTTAACAGGAGATGTGGAGCAACAGCCGTGTTGGGTAATAATGCTTGAGGTGTGCTTTATCTCAACTTTATCCTTTGTCATCCATGTAACCAGTTTTTGCTACTCAATGGTTAGATAATTAAAATTGTTCAGTTTGCTCATTTATTGCAACACATCAAAGCAAATAAACAAATAGGTCAAGTGTAAAAAGATCAAACAAATAATTGGGAATGGGCTTCTTTAAATTTACTCTTCCCGAAAGGTGATCAATATAAATATATGAATGTAGGTTTTGGTTAGAGTGACGGAGATGGGAATTGCTTTATGTAACTGGCAGTTGATATGATGATTCTCTTTCAGTGCTGATGGTAAGACCAGCTGATGATAAATTGATGGGAACAATTTTTTGCTGCGCCATGTGAAAAGACTCTAGATTCTAACCCTGTCAGCTATATTCATGAATAATAAAAATATTTTTACCTTCTAAATAGAAGTAGTCTCTGGGCAAGCTTCTTTTAAGTTCTAGCGGGTCATTTTAGGTCCTGTGTACCAAACCAAATTTACGTGATTGATTTTTCACAGGTGCTTGATAATCTTCCGCATGATCTTATCTATTCTGAAAATCAAGTTTCCCCATGGATGGAAGTATGGGTTGAAAAACAGCTCGACGGGTATACACCACTATGCTATAATTTACAGCTTTTATGTATTACATATTATATCATAGCTTTTAAAGCTTTCCCTTCACATTTTGGCCTATTGTAAAAAACCTAATACAGACAGAATAACAAACAGCAAAATTGCAAAAGGAAAATTAAATTGAGTTCTAATACCATGTTTACTACCAACTGAAAACTGTGTTAAGCATCCAACTTAGAAAAATTGGCAATAGGTGGAGATGGCCTACCTATATAAAGGCACATGTTTTTCAGTCTGAGCCAATGTGAGATCCAAACAACTTAATAATGATATTATGTTCGTAAATAAGTCATCAAGGTTCCACTATTTTTTATTAATTTTCTATCCAGAAAATAGCAATGAGACGTCATTGAATTTGATCATTAACGCATTATGGTGAAATAGACATTTAATCTTTATTGTTATCTACAACTTCTGCTCATGGACAGAATGATCACCTTAAAGGTGTAGGTGAAATATCTCCTGATCTCTAGCAAATGATTGTAGAAGTTATAACTTCCATGTAGCATGCTTTAACAATTTTAACTATTTGTTGACTTGAGGCATACTCTGCTCGTTTATTAGATTCTAAAGTTGAAACAGAAATATCCTACTCTACTCAAAGAACTCCTTTATGCGTACTTATTTTTAGTTCTATAGTGAAGGGACATATCTTTAGAGTTTTAGCAAAGCTACTAACATTGCAAAGAATTGAAAGGATTTCTTAAGCTGGCACATTGTAAGAATTGATATCTTTAGTACATTGTTAGATGTGTGATGATTTCAATGATCTTCTGCCAACACCCTCATTTTCCTTCTTTTGCAGGGTAGGACTATCAGAGCTATATAAACCTTTACAAGACTCATTAATTAAATGTTGTGTCGAAATTCTGGAACTAGATAAAAACGATACCAAGCAAAGCAGCATTGTGTCAAAAGCTTGGTCTAAATTGTTTCCAAAACCACGAAGATGTTGGCTTCCAACTGGTTGCATGGTAAGAGAACTTTTTAAAAGGTTTGTTTTTGGTTCAAAGTGCAAACTACTTTTTGTTATAATATTTCTTTTGATGTATGCAGAAACTTCTTGAAGTTTTACATGCAGCATTACCAAAAATGTCTTTGATTGCTTCAGACTTCAGTTTCCTACCTGATGTGAAGGTACCTGGTGAAAGAGCTCCACTAGTTTCAACCAAGGTAGTTTCTTTATCTTTCATTTATTTATTTATTTTAGTTGAAGTTGCTAGGGTTTGATCCCTGAATGGCATTTGGTAGTGAAGAGCAAAGCCAGGGTTTCTTTACTTTTTACTCTCAGATATAGATATAGGTATAATTTTAAGAATGATTTCCTTAAACTAGTGTCTAAAGCTGTCCAAGAGAGGAGTTCTTCACCTATGAAGATGAATTTTGTTGCTGCTAGTTCTGACTAAATTATTCATTTAGCAATTATAGAGAATGAATAAAAATTCGCAGTGTCTGGTATGAAGATCTTCATTATTATGATTAGAACAAATTGTGATTTTAACTATGCTGATATCTCTTCAAAACTGCATTGACAATTGATTCAAAATAAATAAATTCCAAAAGGAAGTTGTCCTAAATTCATCAAATTTGAATCTTCTTCTCAACATTGCTTATTCTGGTGCTGATTGTAGCTTAGCTGTGACATTTTCTAAAACTACAAATTTGTCAAGGTGCATGTAAACTATGTTTCTCCGGCTCTTCATTTTGTTGAAGTACCTGTGTGCAATACTTGTGTTCGACTCATGGATATGGGGATTTAACCTCCAAGAATCTCCCAAATACATGAAAACCTTACAAAAATGTGACCATTCTCATGACTGATGCTCATACTCGTGTCCAAGTAACATAGCATAAAACTTACTGTGGATGACAGTTGTTTAGAAGAGCCAGTATGTCCAATCGGTAAATAGCCATAATCCATCTAATGCTTTGTTATTATTATTATTTTGTGGTTTATAGTTGCCTAAGATCCATTGTGTAATTACTCTAATATCAGGGTCTTCACTTTCCCATATGAATGAGAGTGCTTAGAAGCATGGTTGGATGTTTGTATGGTTTTCAAGGTCTTATTCTTTATTTGCTTCCTGGAAACTACAGAAAAAAAGCCTCCCGATGAAGATTTTATGTTTTACACTGGTTCCGCAATCTTGTCTAACATTGTTCACCTTTTTTATTTCCTGCAGAAAGATGGCCATAGCTCAGATTACAGCAATTATCTTGATGCAAAGGTGCTTTGTTTTTTGTTGTTTTCTTTCATTTGGTAATGCTAAATTTAAATGAAATTTATGTAAATGACAATGTAGATACTGTTTGTAGTAGTGTTAGCTTTCTCTGGCTGGATAAAGCTCAACAACTAGGAAAAGTGGTACTAGGTTATCAATGGACTATAAAATGATTTAACTAAATATATCTCCAAATGATGCTGAAGACTCAGATTTTTTGGAAAATTGGCAAAGCTCTTCAGCTTTAACGAAGAGTCCACAACCTTTCCCATATTCCAAGTGACAAACTCTACAACTGAGATATGAGGGCTAGTTTACATCTTTCCTTATCTATGAGCCTCAAGCATCAGTATGTAAATAAAATCATAATGCAAGTTGATAGGATCTGGCAGTATAGTTTTCTTTAATTTTGAGGTTTTGAAGTTGAACCTATCTAAAATCTCAAGATCTGTTTTTGTGGTACTTTCTTTGACAGGGAGATGCTGACATCTTCTTTCCTACTGACTTTTGGCTTTTGGAACACATTGATCATTACTGTTCTGGATGGCTGAAACTGCAAAAGGATAAATCATCCCCACAGGGGAAAAAAAGGCGAACTATCACAGTAAGTTCACTTCTTTTATGATGTGGGATTTCTATTCTAATAAAAAGAGTAATTTAGAAGAAAACTATATAAAATATTGGCCGGCTGTATCTCTTGGTTACTGTGAAATTTCAAAACCGTGGAAGGGTATATTTCCAAAACAGTATCATGGCATGAGACCAGTCTTACCAGCAATTCTCTGGGGAACTAAATATAAATATAGCAAGTCTGGTTTGTTAAAACGTGTTAATCTTATAACCTTGAGAGCCTCTGCGATATAAGAGGCAAAAAATACATTCAGATAATTTTCCAATTTGCACCGGTGAAAATATATTGATAGCAATGTGTTAGTCTAACTGCTTTTATGAATATGGAGTGTAATAACTCAACCGATTATAAAAATCATTGCAGCTAGACCTTTGCTGACAGCATTGTTATCGTTTAAATCTGTCACTCGTATCCCAGAAGAGGGTTTTAGTCCTTGGATTTCGAAAATCTCCAGGGAGTCCCTAATATTGTTGGCAGCACACTATATTCTACTACTAGTAAAAGTAGTTACTTTTCAGCAAATTTTCTGTCACTAACCATTTCCTCTTTCCTATATTTGTAGCTCGATACATCTTCATTCATGGAAGAGTTTGGCTTGCCGTCCAAGACAAGAACGAAAGACAGATACAACCCTCTTCTGGATGACTTCAAGAACACTAAATTCTACCTCAGCGTTCCCACACATAATATCAAGTAAGTTAACAACAGTGAAAATGCGGAAATGCCGGCCCCTTTGACTTTCAGAAGTAACAGGTTTATAATACGTCAAGGTCATTGTTGATGAGATCTGAGTAGTTTGCTGGTCTGAGTCAGTGTTTCCATTTTCATAGTAATATCGTTATGCTATTAAAGTTCACAGATTATTGGAAGCAAAGCAGTCAGGAAAGTAGAGTCCAGGAGACTGGCTTGACATGCATTTACAAAGTTACAGAGTGACAACTTTTTTTCCTTATTTATTTCAGCTGTAGAAATAATAATTTTTTCCCATAGAGAAAGGAGGATAATAAATTACTTGGACAAATTCTTTTTTGGGGGGGATTAATGAAGAATTGATCTTGGCTGATATCCTTACTCAAAAGTCAAAAGTCAAAACCCAACACATTTTGCTTCCTGTTAAGATGTCAATGTATCATTTGCAATCTTGCTACAAAACTGAAATACTTTCGCTGGCAATTTTTTATCAAGGTACAAAAAGGTTACGAGAAAATTTATAAAAGCATGCCCTAAATAAATTGAAACTAATAATGGTTTACTAATTGTCAAAGTTATAACCCTTTCAATATAACTATGATGAAAGTAGCGTAGAGATTGGAATCGGTTCTCGTAGAGTGTAGATGGAGGAGGCAAGTTGAGAGAGGAGCCTGGAGGAAGAAAGGATGAAGGGTGAATTTGGAGTCTAAAGAGCACTTTGTTCAGGGACGAGTGGGACAAAAATATGGGTTACTTCCATTGCCTCTTGATAGGTAGATTAGTCATTTCTTGGTTTCTTGTTAGGTTGGTGACGTGGTATCAGATAATCAGGGTGCAAGGTATGTAGTCGATAAGTGACTAGTGTTTCTACGAAATGACTTGGTTATTCAAAGATGATTGGCTTGCATGTTTCATATGATCAGATAGAATGGTTCTTGACAAAGGAGACATGCTTGGTAGAGCCAAGTGATTATAATGCTTCGATGATGGTGCTTTGGTGGTGGAACATATATGTATAACACAAGAAATTTGTCTTAAAATTTCTCCCAAAGTTATCTCTCTAAGCTCCAAACAACACAATATAAAATTTGGAAACCTCATGGATTTGTTTGGCTTGAGGCTTCATCTCCATACGGTTGTTACTTTTGTTCTCACTCACGGGATTCATAGTGTGTTCAAACTTGGAACACCTCAAACATACTCTCTTTTAGGCTCCAAATTCATCCCTTTATCCTCTCTTCCTGACTCTTCTCTCTTCTCAACTTAACTCCTCCAGCCACACCTTATAGCTTTCCGCTTAACTAGGGTGAATCAACTCTAATCACTGTGCCACTTTCCAGTACAACAATTGCTGTGGTGAGTGTGGAACAACATGGTTCACTCTGGCTTAGGTGTTCCCGCAAATAAAGAAGAACGAAAATAAGACCACAAGCCTAGACACAAACCTCAAATGATTCAAAATCAGTCCTAGACTAACACGAGACAATAATATCCTTGGTAACAATCACAACACAACTTGTATGGCTCCAGTATCCATATCATGCAAGTTACAATACACCTACCCAGATATTATCCTCAATACCCGAAAGAACAAACCACCCCACCACCCCCTCAGGGCAATCCCAAGTCCCCATGGTGATCCAATTTCACAAAACCTAGACTTTGATTCATAACAATTTACAAAGATGCAAGAAAATGTGAATGTTAAAACAACTTTTTATGAACAATGACTCTACTAGCAACAATAGGAGCCGACATGTGGCAAGGGAAGTCAATCCATATTTGCGTCTCACTCATCTTTGAGCCAAGGGCTCTTCAAACACACACTCTCCTTTAGGCTCCAAACTTACCCCTTCATCCTCTCTTCCAAGCTCCTCTTTCTTCTCAACTTAACTTCTTTGTCCACATCTTGTGGCTTTCTACCTAAATAGGGTGAATTCATTTTAATCTCTACGTCGTTTTCTAATATAAGCATATATAGAGAGAGAAAGAGGGGTAATGATAACAAATGTGTTTATGGGTCAAGTTGATTTTATATCATTCATATTTACTCAAAATTCAGAATAAAATGTAGATTTTGTTATGAATATTTTATTAGGTGGATGTCCATCAAGATCAAGATAAGTTTGAATGAACTTTAAATTTTAGCAGTCATTAGAATTAGAGTTCAATTCATTTATACTTTCTGTGTCTATAAAAATAGATCTTGGAGAAGCATTGTAACAGACTTTTATTGATCAATAAAATACGTTTTCTCTTTTGCTCTCTCATTCTCTCTATTCTTTACTGTAACAGCTCGTTTTTCAGTGGTCTCGGAAATAGTGATTACGGGATCACAAATCCGACGAAAATTTTTTATAATGAGTGATTAAATTAAATTAGTCAAAAATAATTTTATTTGGAATTTTGAATTGAAGGATTTTAATTATTAAATTAAAATCTTGTATAAGAGGTTTGGTTCAAAGGTTAAGTGGCTTTAGAAAATAAGGTATTGGGACCTCGTTACTGATGTTAAGGGCATAAATGTTTTTATGGAATATTTATAGATTCTTATTATATGTGAATTGAAGTTTGGCTGGGTAATTTTGATGATTAATTGTTTAATTAAGAAAAAAGGAGTAAATTGTAAAAGAGGTCAAAGTTAATTGCTATTGAATAAAATAAAAGGGACTAAAGTGGTAATTACACCATGGTCAAAAATCCAAGGGTGGAGGATATGATTATCTTCCACTAACTTTTGGGTTATTTATTTATTTAGTCCTTTTTAGTTTAAGGCTAATTTGTAAATAAGTGGGTTTAATTGGAATTCAATTATAATTGAAGGATCAAATAAATAAATTAACCTATGGCATTTTAGTGGATGGGTTATTATGAGTTAAATTGATCATGAGTATAATTAATTAAGGCTAAATAAGTGATTAATTAAACTAATCATGAAAGACTAAATATTTACAAAATTGCCATTAGGAATAAAAATGAAATTAAAGAAGAAAAATCACATTTTTCTTCTAATTTCTTCTTCTTCTTCACAGCTAAGACAAGAAAACCTAGGGTTTTCCATTGATGAACTTTGAGCTTTGATTTGGGTAAGCAAACCTTGACCCTTTTTAGTAATTTTTATGTTTTTGAGTCCGTGTTAGCTTGATCTAGCTAATCTAGGGACTAATTTGTGAATCTGTCAAATGTTGTGGATCTTACCAACATTGAAAGTTTTTGATAGTTTCGGATGCTTGATGATTAGGTTGGATCTTTTTGTAAAGTGATTTTTGATGAAATTAAGGTTTAAGGACTAAAATGCTAAAAGATGAAATTAGGGGTACTTTAGGTGAAATAAATGGATTGTAGGGACTTGTATGATATCATGGTATATTCGGCTGGTATGAGTTGAGGAGGAAATGAGTATTTTGCATGTTTTGTGTTAAAAGGACTAGATTGAATAAAAGTAAAGTATTAGGGGTAAAATTATAATTTTCTCGAAAAGGACCAAATTATGTTAAATGATTTGATTATGTGTTTTTAATGTGAAATTTGAATGAATTGTTGATTTAGATTACAATCGTACCACAGATCGCGGAAAAGAGAAATTAACGGAATAGTGCCTGAAGTTTAGCCAAACTTCAATTTCATCCGGTAAGTTCGTAGTGATAGTTTATATACATTGGTTATTTCTTGTGTTTTACTATTGTCACAACAAATGGAGAAAGGTTAAACATTTGTGAAAATGGAAAGGCAAAAAAAAACGAAATGTTAGGCTTGGGACCGGTTATCTGAATTAAAGCGATGGCTAGGATCCTGCATAAATTGCAATATCCTAACAGCATATGTGAGTAGCATCGCAAGTTAACAGATTCTGAATGAATAATGAATAATGGATTCCTCCGATGGTTGAGTCTTCACATATGTTATAGATTCTCATCAGCTTGTGTGAGCAGCATCGAGAGTGAGAAATTCTGGACCGTATTGATGGCTGAGTCTTCGCATATGTTGCGGGTTCTCATCAGCTTGTGTGAGCAACATCGTATATTGGTTAAACTCTCTCTGGGCTCGTAAGAGCTAATCATTCTGGGCTCGTAAGTAATCATTCTGGGTTCGTAAGAGCTAATCAATCTGGGCTCGTGCTAGCTAAATGTCATTTGTGCTCGTAATGAGTTAAAGTCTAGAGGACTGAAGAGATTTAGTTTCGTTATTATACACATGATTACGAATGCATACTCATTATCATCTTTTACCTGATCTGTTTATTATGTGAGAAAAATGATAATCGCGAACTTACTAAGCTTAATAAGCTTACTCGTGAATCTGTTGTTGTTTTGTACATACATTTTGCTGTCTGAAGAGCAAATCATCTCGAGAAAATCACACTATTACGGAGTTTGTATGGTAGATCTTATATCACTTGGTCTTATGGCATGTACGAGGATGATGTTACCTTTTCTATATACAATGAGTTTGTGAAAAACCTTGTTATGTTTGATGAAATGTTGGATGTAGTTCTAAGTACCTTGTATTGATATAAATCTTGTATTGTCTTGAATGCATAGACAAAAGTTGTGCTTCTATGGAAACAATGAACTTGTGTTTGGTACAAATTCTAGAGATTTAGCTTACTTGTTTTGGTAGAACCCATGTGTGTTTCGGTAGAAGTGCAGGGTAGGAGAGAGGTTGTATACTGACTTGAATTGTATCGGTAGTTAAATTGTGAGTATCGGTGGTTGTATGTATAAAAGTATCGATAGTCTGGTTGCTTGTATCGGTAGAAGTTACAGGATGGAAATTTAGCTCTTTGGAGTTTTTAGTATCGGTAGATGCATGACTTGTATCGGTAGAAATTTCACTTGTATCGGTAGAACTAGTTCAGGTACCAGTAGAAATTTGCACTATTTAGAATTGTTCATTGAATTGACTACTACTGATACTTGACCTTTAGGTACCGGTAGAAGTCCCCTAAAATGTTGGAAATTCCATTTTTTTTTACCCATGACAAAATAATGTTATGTTTAGATATTATTTTAAATCGTGAGAAATAGTTTTTAAATTGAATAAAAATGTGAACAATCAGATATGTGTAAAAAATGAATAGTATAATATGAATAGATGACACCGGAATCCTAACCGGCGATAATACTCGAGATTTTGGGTGTTACATTTACTCTTTGTCCTTTTATTTTATAACACGTTATCAGCATGATTCTTTTTTAATTGTTTATCTCCATAAGTCACAAAAATATACCCAAATTTGCTATTGTCAATTGCTTCCTATTTCAATCTTCAATTGAGGCTTGTGTACTATGGGTAATCATTAGAGCCATTAACCACTCAGTGCTCATGATAATAGCCATGGTGATAACAATAATGTTAAAGATCTTCAGGTTTATTTAACTATGTTTTATTTATTATATCATGTTTATGATAATTGGAGACTAATCATGACAACATGAATAGATAGATTTTGATTTGAAATCCATGCATGTATGCGATGGTGATTATGGAATAAATAATCTATTGGAACATTTATAAGTTTGTCCTACTAAATTTGTTGCATTCCCATAAGTGAATGCAAACATAAAAAGAATAAAAGATATAATCATTGACCACTAAAAGTGGGAACATAGTGATGAATAAGAGAACAATGAGAGTTCTCAAGATAACTATTCAAAGGATAAAGATAACTTATGTTATCAATGTGATATGAAAGATTATTGGTTACATATGTGGTGTATGTCCAAATATTTTGTTTTTGTTAATATTCTTTGAGGAAGAATATTAGAATATAGTAATGAATTCTATCATTACAGATAGAAAATATTTATCTCATTTGATACTAAAATAAACAAATATTATTCCAATATTTGATAGTATAAAATTAGTCGAAAGCTCCATAAGAGCTAATATATTAATATCTTGTGATGGTTAATCTATTGGTTTTAAAAGATATTCATAATGGATCTCATGATTGTGAATGAGGAAAAGATTATACTTCATATGAATCAAAAGAGGATTGGATTATTGATTTATACTTATCATAAATCGAATTGATTGTGACTATCTTTGTGATATTCTTTTGTTATTATCCCATGAAGGGGTTGAAGTCAAAATATTTAACTATGAAAGATCTACTTAAATTGTGGAAGAAAAATATGAGCAATAGTATATGGTAATTCTATTTAAAAGCTCCTTATGGTTGGATGCACCTGAAATTGTAAGTTTTTAAAATTGTAAGTATAATTTTACAGAATTCAAAATAAGTTCTCAATTAAAATTACGTGAAAAACTATTACTGATAAGAACCTTGCAAGAGAGAACTTATTCAACTTTTCATGATTCAAATGTGTTTCTACAATAGCAATATCGTGAAAAAAATTTACTTATGGTTGAACAAAAGTTTTTAATCACGAAACCTAACCATTCCTTGAAGAGAATGTAACATTATGAGATAAATTTGAAGGACATAATCTTTGACATGGATGTAGTTAATTGGACTATAAAATAGTCATGGGGATGGTCGTGATAAATTTTCTCACCACCAGAAGTGGAAAAATGAAGAAAGTAAGAAAAGACCAAAAAATTTCCAATAACTGTTTAAGAAGAGTGACAACTTATGCATGAAAAGTTATTGGTTATGTACTTGTTGTACACTTGAAAAATAAGATCCACTCTCAAAGTTTGATATTAATAAATTTTTATTGGATTAAAAATTTACTACTGGAGTTTAATTTGCTTATTTCTTATCATCAAGACTCAATGCAGAACGAAAAAGGTAGTTATTTTTTATGGTTAAACTGATTGTGCAAAACTCTTGTTAAAAGGGCTTTAAAGTATTTTTGAATTGATCTCATATCTTCTTATGGCTATACAAAACAACGAGTTATTCGTTCCACCAATTCTGCTCCATTCCTTGAAGTAAATGTAGTAATACATAACAATTATGAAGATTTTGGACATGTGAATATTTTGGCATATTCCCTGAAGTGAATATTGCATATAATTGTTTGGAAACTATATTATATTATAAACTTCACATTGATTTAGACATTTCCAATAGTAAATGTCACAATGGTACTTATATGTGGATACAAAGTGAAAGGAATTATAGTAAAATTATCAATTTGCTACAATTTAGTTCAAATTGAAATGCATGTTAAAGTAAACTAGAAGTTTACCGGTACAAATGTATTTACTACTTGGCATGAGCAATTAGACCATCCTAGATCATATATGATGCGAAAATTAATTGAGAATTCATATGGACATTTATTAAAGAACCAGAAGATTCTTTAATTTAAAGAATTCTCATTTGTTGATTGTTCTCAATGAAAATTGGTTGTTAAAAACTCAATAGCTAAAGTTGAGATTTAATGTATTACATTTCTGAAATAAATATGGACCCATTAATTCACCATGTGGATGGTTTTGATATTATATGATTTTGATAAATGCATCTACAAAATAATCACATGTATGTTATCAACTTGCAACCTATCATTTGCAAGATTGTTTGAATAATTAATTTTAGATCATACAATTAAGACAATTCATCTTGCTAATACTGATGAGTTTATATCTCAATCTTTTATTGATTGATTTTGAAAAACTTTGGTAAAAGTTTGTTATTTATGCGTATAATGGTTTTGAGAAATTATTTATTGAATATCTCTGGTTAATGGCTAAACTATTACTTATGAGAACTAATCTTCCTCTTTCAACATGAGATTATGTTGATTTACATGTTGTACGCATCAAACCAATAAGTTTTAAATATTCCCCATTACAATTGATTTTTGGTCAAGACTAAATATTTCTCATCTTTGAATTTATGTATGTGCGTATATGTTCCAATTGCTCCACCACAACGCACAAAGATTAGTGAATCCTCAAAGAAAGTTGGAAATATATATTAATTATGGGCCTCCTTTTATTATGATATATTAAATGTATTGGAGATTCAATTATGACATGATTGTGATTATCATTTTGATTTAATAGTTTTCCCGATATTAGGGGGAGAGAACTAATAATTTGTAATGAGTTAATGGGAGAGTAATTTGAATTATAAGTTCAACAATGATAACTCATTAAAGTTCCAAATATGAAAATTTTTATAAAAGGAAAAAATCTAAATAGTCATATAGTGAAGGCGGGTGCTCCAGAAGAGACCCAAGATATAACTAATAAGTAAAACTTCAGAAGAGATTCAAGTACCTGAAACTGAAGATTAAAATAGTAAAAATAAGAGATCTCGATAAGTTATGTCAATTTGAGAAAATTCGAATCAATAATAAAAGTGATCGACAATGGTTTTGCATGCAATATTATTTTTGAAATAATGAAATAAAAGGAGGATATTGAATAAATCTCTTAGGAAATATAGATATGGAATAAATTGGCCAAAATAGAAAAATACAACTCAAATACAATTAAATTCGTGGAGTTTTTGGATAAGCAATCCAAATATCTAAAGGTAAAAAGCCAGTAAGGGTACAAATGAAGTAGTTTTGCAAAGGCAAAATAAAAATATGAAGTTTTTAGCTAAGTCCTGACATTGATTATGAGAAATAATATTTTTTTGGTGGATGCAATAACCTTTAGATATATTATTAAACTGACAGTTCATACTTGCGTCTCATGATTGTTGTTGCAACCTTTTTTGTGAATCACTATATAGTAAAATTTATATTAAAATCCTTGAAGGATTTGGAATGCCAAAAGCATATTGAAATTATCGGAAAATTGTTCATTTATATGAATTGAAATAATTGAACATGTGAAAAATTTGACTTAGTCAATAGTAATTGAAGGAGGATTATAAAATTATCCAAAATACCTATTTGTGTTTTTATATAAGAATCATTATTAAAGTTTGTTATGATTATTGTTGAAACTCCTAAAGAGATTAAAATATATTTCCCCCAAATTTTCCCTTACTCATGACTTTCAAAAGAATGGTGATATAAATGCTTAGCAGATACATTCAAATAGTCATTTGAAATACTAGTATTCAAGATTGAATACGTAGAATATGAGATATTATGTGATGTTTTTATGAAGGAAGTACACGTTGTACTCTTTTTCCCTTAATTGAGGTTTTGTTCCATTGGGTTTTTCTGGTAAGGTTTTTAATGAGACAATATGTTATGCGTATTATAAATATGTGTATTCTTTTTCCTTCACTAGGAAAATTTTTTCTCTCCAAGGAGAAGTGTTATGAATATTTTATTAAGTGGATGTCCATTAAAATCAAGATAAGTTTAGATGAACTTTAAATTCTAGTAGTAATTAGAATTAAAGTTCTATTTTATTTATACTTTCTATGTATATAAATATAAATCTTGGAAAAGCACTATAACAGACTTTTATTGATCAATAAAATACGCTTTCTATTTTGCTCTCTTATTTTCTTTGTTCTTTACTCTTTATCTTTTTATTTTATAATAGACTTCAAAATTTATACAAATTCATTCAAATTTATAAAAAAATAATGTCATCAACAACCCTTAAAAATATATTTGAATATTTAATGTAGTAAATGTGTCATTAACACCCTTAAATATGAAATGGTGTGACACTCATTACATCTTGACGAACTTTTTTTTTTAATTTTAAAAATAGAATTGACATGAGGCAATATACAATAATGCTATGTGAAAATAAAAATGAAAAACAATAAATAATGGTAGAAATATGAGTTTGAATTAATTTTAAAATATAAGAGGTTAAATTATTTTTTAAATATAGAAAAAATATAGCATCACTAATATCTATTTTTCAAATATTAAAAATATCTAAATTATTAAATTAAAAATGTTTATAGTATAAAAATATTTTTTGAAAAAATTGTAATATTTTAAAGTACTTAAAAATTGTGAAAAAAAATACTATACAAATTTTTTTTAAAAAAAAATCATATTCGGAATAACTATTTAAACATTTTGAAACAATTATTTAAAATTTTCAAAATTTTGAAAATTAAAAGAAAACATTTCACCAACATAAGAAAATTTTAGAAAATAGACAAAAAGTTTCATTTTGCCAAAAAATTATATTTAAATTTAAAATAACTATTTTATTTTGAACTGTGATATCTCAGTTCTCACCACTCAATTTGCATGTTTTTCAAAAATAAAAAATAATCAGTTTTCGATACGCATAAATCATTAAATATTATTGTGTGGCGTCAAATGTTACATTTTACTTTTAATATTTAGAAAATGTGTGTCAAATTTTTTCATTAAAAAAACTTTTTTTTTAAATTACATGCAATCGTCATGTAGTGGCACATAGCGAGGGAGAATTATGCTGCATCATTTCATATTTAATGGTAAATTGCAAGGCCGTTTTATAATATTATCGATTAATTCAATCTTATTTATATCTGGCCATATGTCTTTTTTACTTTTTAAATTTATTGATTTTATATATTTTTCTTTTATTAAAATTTTAGCTTAACATATTTTTTCTACTATTTAAAATTATAATATTATATTTAGTTTTATATGATATAAATACATAATTTATAAAATAAAAATATTATAAAATTAGAAAATAGATAAATTCGAAATTAAATATTAAATATTGAAATTAGGTCTAGTTTAATAGTACTTACATTTTTAAGAAGAAACTTTTTTAACTTCTGAAAAAAAATATTTTTAGGTCAATTTTTGATTTGATTGAAATATTTTTTTCCTTAAAAACGTTTTATTTGAAAATACCTTTATCCTAAAAATATTTCTTAAAAGCACTATTAAATAGGCCTTAATTATTTTACCAGCATAATGTGCTTAACTATCCATTCAATTGTTCTAATATATAAATTTCAATTTAATTTTTTATTTTTTAATCCTTAAATTTACTCTTTTTGTTAAAGCATTGAATGAGAAAAAATTATCTTTTTTAATTTTACTCACATATCAATATTTAATTAACTTTTAAAAATTTAAAAATATAAAAATATTTTATAATTTTAAAAAAATTAATTAACTGCACATATCATTCACAGGGATACCACATCAATAAAATTAAAAAAAATCATCCATTTTAAATTAATTTGATAAAAAATATAAATTCAAGAATTTAAAATTAAAAATTAAATGAAACACTTTTAATTTAGAAGTGAAATAAGTTATATACCTATAAAATTTTGGTTCGAAATACATAAAATACTTGTCCAATATAATATAATTTATGCATGTGATGAGACACATCGGATATAAAGTAAGCCATATAATCAAAGTGCAAAGGAAACTGTTTCTGAAGTAAATATGGGGCGAACAAAAAACCCAGAGTATCATACAAAATGTATATAAGCATAACATCATCTACTTCAAAAGATAAAAGGACAATAAGATTATGAGCCACTCAAAAAAAGACGCTACCAAAACGCATTCAACTTAACCAGATTGTTTCAACGCTCCTTGCTCTATGTATCAATATTTGATGGGAGCAATAACTTCCAACTGCGCACCAAGCTTCTCCTCTGCCACCTTCTCAGCTTTAACCCTAAGCTTAACGAGTTGCTTCCGTCTCTCATATGCCACTTGAGCTCTCTCTTTCCTCTTCCTCTCGAGCTCCTGGAAGGAAGAAACAAGGAATCAGGAAATCAACAGATGTTATCAACTCCCAAGGTTTAGATAGTAGAATGTATAACAAAAAGATGAAGAACTGTACAATATCAAATACTAAAATACAAGTATTTCATCCAAGTAAATAACACTCGATAAAAGAACTGAGCAATCGGCAATACATGGTAAAAAATGTTGGGAAAAGTCAAGCATGCATGCTTCAAATCAGATCCCAACCTTCAAACCAGAGACTGAGCAACAAAGGCTGAGAGTACAAAACACAAAGTGATGTTCTCTTGCTTGCATGTAAGATCTCTTTCTATAAAAACCTTCTTGGAGTTTTACTAGGATTAAAGCGTTCAGCAAATAAGCTTTTAGGATATAACACTGTAATAAACCACGTTCTGTGTTGATGAACTTTAAACAAAAACAAGCCAAATATCAGTCTTCACCTTGATAGTGTCATAGTGATTCCATCCAACCTCAGATGAGAGCTGGCCCAACAAGCAGTACTTGTGTCCTTTCTGAAGCCTCAAAACCCTAATTTAAAAACCAGAAAAGATTTTTAAATCATTGTACATAACTAGTCGTGATCAATGCAAGTGGAGGAAATCTAATTTGCGAATAAAAAAATTGACCACCAAAAACTCACTTGAGAGCATCAGGAATAACCATCCTCTTTGTCTTATCATAAGGTGCAGGAATCCCCTCATAAGTCTTCAAGCGAGCAAGAGCTGCTGCTCCACGTTTGGTCTTGTGAGGAATCATACTGCAATAAAAAACAAATATAAAAAATCATAAGCACGTAGTTAAGGTGTGCGCCTTCATATTTAATTTATTTCATTCACTATACTTTTACTGGTTAATCTACTACTCGTTATTTGAGTATTGAACAATATATGCGAACCATAAAGAAATCATGTATATTGACCACAAAGGAAAAAAAGATAACTCTGCAAGCATTGTAGGATAAACTAAACTACTCTTCGGAGTTTGTTAATCAGAATTGTATACACACAAACATTCAATGAGCTCCTTTCAGTCAAGCAAGCACTTTTTAGCACCTTGCACGTTATAAAGGTTCTAACACCTAAAAATGTGTTTGATTCCCATAAGCAAGAATTGAACCCAACCACGTGATTAAGGGACGACGTGAGCAACTATCACACCATATCTCATGCACCATTCACAACACTTATCATAAGCAAAACTACATCATAACTGAAAATGCAGTGAGTGTGAACTTTATTTATAATGAATCAAAACACCCTTTGCACCATAAGATTCATAGATCTTCACATCTTTATTCTCTTAACTCACAGATAATAACCTCTAGCATATTCGTAGTACACTTTCCATTTCTTAAATGAATAATGAGGAATCAGAAAATCCATCTAAAATTTCTATTATCAAACATGAATGGCACGCAACTTCCTCTTCATTCTTTACAACATTTTCCAACAACATATACAAAAAACTTGAAATCAATAAACCAAATATCCATCATAAAATGAAAACAGAAACATACCCACGAATGGTACGCCAGAGGATCTTAGCAGGAGCACGAAAGTGGATGGGACCATGAGAAGGCTTAGTGTTCATACGCTTCCTCAAGAACCTCATGTACTTCATCTTTTGCCTCACCAATCCACCCGAAATGCAAATTTCCTCACACCTCACTACCACTACTTTCTGCCCATTCAACAACTCCTTGGCCAATATCGATGCCAGCCTTCCTAGCATGTGATGCCTGGCATCCACCACCACCCTCTTCACGCAGATCCCTGAGCCTGAAACCATCTTTTCTTCTTCTTTGCTTGATAGCTTAGCCCAGCTGCTGCTGCTGCCGCTGCCGCCCTTCCAATAAAATTATATTGGTTCCAGCCTCTAGGGTTTTTAACAGGCTTCCTTTTAGGGTTTGTTTTTGGGTTAAGAAACAAAAAGACATGAACTAAGAGAAAAGGAATGGACTTTGGTTGAGCCCAACTACTCTGACCTAAATTTACATATTCAATGGCAAAATAATCTGAACCCTGCGAGATTTTCAAATATCGGATTTGAAGAGTTTCAATAAATTAAATTTGGTTAGGTGTAAGGTTAGAAGGGTTCATGGGTCGGGTTCAGGTCAGGTTTAAATATGATATTAATATATTTTATATTTATTCAAATTCGATTCGATCTGAAATATAGATTTAAAATTTTATCTAAATTCAACTCTCAAAGAAGTGTGAACATATTTAGTGTCAAGGGAATGTCGTTTTCAGTTCTTTTTGTCTTCCCTATTAGATTGGGTGAGGGAAAATTTGGGAAACTTTGGGACGTCGTGGAAGAACGGAGCCCCTAATCTTTGCTCTTTGGATTGTTAGCTTGGTGCATATGGAAGAATAGGAACCTCTTTATCTTTCAAGGATTATCTTAAAATTGTTCAAAAATCATTAAAGTATCAATAAACTGGGCAAAGCAATATAATGCAGTATATAGTATGGATCCATCGAGAGATTATACCGTAGAAGCTGAGCACCCCTTAGGAATAGTAGGAATAGTAGAGTAGTTGATAATTGAGATATAGGTAATTAGTCAAGCTAGGTTTTTTTTCACCAAAAGATATTTAATAATTTTATATATTATTTATTTATTAATTTTTTATATAGTCATCTTAATATTATTTTAATATTTACATTAGAGTAATATTATATATTTTGTATAGTTTTTTAATGTGTTTTAAATTACATAATATATAAAAATAACATAATATAAAGTATTATAAACTTAAAACAGATCAAATTATTTCAGGTTCAAGCCTTGAATGATCAAGTCAAAGCCCGACCCATATTTTAAATCGGCTTAATTTTTTTGCCCAAACTTATTTTTGGATCCAATATTTTTATTCAAACCCTCCTAAATTTTGAACAGGATTTTAAACTTGGACGAATAAATAGATCTAGTTTAAGGTAAGGTTAAAATCAAACCCACTCCTTTCCGAGAAAATAACCAAAATACCGCTCTTTAAATTTTATAACTAACCATATATTTTTTTAATTACAATTTTTAAACTTCAATTAGATTTTGCTTATTTTTATATTTTTAATTATATATTATAATTTGTATGATATATATTTTTATTTAATCTCGTAATAATTAATATAATATAAAAAATCATGTAATATATCAAAATCAAATTCAGCTATTAAATTTCTAAATAAAAGTTTTTCGAACCTTCCTTCTTTGCCATGTCTCCAGCTTTCCTAGGTTTTCTTTTTTCTTTAGCATTATGTTTATAATGGTTCAATTCCAATTTTGATCCCTTTATTTGTTAGGTCATAAAAAAAAAGTCAAATTATCATTTCAATCTCTACACTACATTCAAATTTGAGATTTAATCTTTACATTTTAATTTTTAACATAAGTCTATGTTACTATTAAAATTCTATTTCAAGTTTAGATCCATTAAAATGATATTTTTATCGCATTATTATCAAGAGAATTTCTTTTTTTTTTTTAAAATGTCACACCTTAAAAAAGATATTTTACAATATCTATTATCTCTACCAATATAAGAATGCCATTTAAGTTTTTTTTTCATTTTATTATTTTGCTTTTAAATTTTAAATTTTAACATTATTTTAGTTTTAAATGATGTATTCTTAAAATGTTTTATATTTATTTATGAGTTGATTTTTTTTTGAATATACTGGTGTGATTACGTGGTAGTATCTGTTCATACTTTCTTAACCCTTTAACAACGCACACACACTTTGCATACACAGGTGCTCGAACCCGAGACACCTAGGATAAACAACATCCTCCTTTCCACTGGAGCCACTTGTTGGGTTCATTTTTAGGTTGATTTTTAAAATATGTATATGATCTATTTTATATGTTATTTTATATTATATGTTTTTAAAGGGTAATCTATCCCGTTAATCACTTTAAATAGGATCATTCCTATTTTGGTCACCTTATTTTTTTGTTAATTTGGCCACTACCATTAAAAAGTTTTGTCAAACTAGTCACTCAACTGATAAATGGTAACGAAATGATGAAATGAAATTTTCACTTATTTATTTTTCATTTTTCTTTAATTTTTTTTGTTTTTTAGAACTTTTAGTTTTTTAATTTTTTTTAAATCTTCATTATTTCTTCTTCTCCCTTCCTCTTCTTTCTTCTCATCCCACAAACCCTAGCAGCTACACCTTTTTCTATTGCTACTGCTAGATTTCGGTGGCCAGATTCCCTAGCCAACATTGCCGCTCATCCCTTTTTCTCACTCTTATCTTTCTCTTTTGTTTTTTCTTTTTTTTAAACCCCCCTAGTCGCCACTCCTTTCTTCTTATTGCTACAATATCTTCATCCATTGCTTTTTTTTTTTCATTTGACATCTTCAATTACTTCTTCATATGTTCTTGGATCACATTTTGACATTAAATTGAATAAGGAATAATCAAGTGTTGTTTCTATAGGTTCTATGACATCATAAATATCGTGTAAACTACACATTCTTGCAGGTGCTTCCTATGAGCTACTGCTAATGTTATTGTTTGGCGATGATGATGTTGTAGGAGTTTTTTCAACAGGACTTGATAGAGGGTTTTGATCATCACTTTGTTCATCTTGATTAATGAAGTCATCGTCTTTATCATCATCGAAAAGTAATTGTTGGAGCCCAATTTTGACTGGGCCTAACATTTAAACAAATTGGATCCAATTTTAAATTTTATTTTATTTTAAGTTTAAATTTAGTTTAAATTTAAATTTATTTTGAATTTAAATTCATTCTAAATTTAAATTTATTTTAAATTTAAATTTAAGTCCAAATGTCCATATTACATTCAAATACAAGCCCAAATTGTCTAGCCCAATTACATGACCCAATACACTCAAACCTAAACAGAAACCCTAAAGTCAACCCATTTGTGCTGCTGCCACCCCTGCCTTGTCCAACCAGGAGCCACCATGTCAGTCAAGGCCACCCACCATCTGCCACTGCCACCAGCAACACCGTCATTCAACTTGAATTGCCACCACCGCCACTAGTACCTGCAAGGAGAAAATACAGGTTTTAAATAGCAAGAAACAAAATAGCATAATTGTAATAAGGCTATAAAAGCCGAATTAAAGTTCATATGTAATGGTTACAAACTTTCGAACATTTTGGAGAAATCAAACACAAACTTTCTACATTCAAAATCAATATCCCAACCAGACATTTGAAATCAATACAACAAACAGAAATTTTCAAAATTGATAGACAGTGAGTATTCGAAGCAATTAATATCAGTATTCAAAGCAGACTTCAAAGCATATTAGTATTGTAAAGGTATTTAGTTTAGGTTTTGATTGTCTATTTATTGTTTACTGTGAATTCAAAGTGTTTCATTGTATTTAAAATATAAATATATTTGTTTGTTATTTATTATGTACTAAAGTATTTATTAACTATTTATTACCCTCATTAAATTCAAAACGTTTCATAATAAATAAATATAATAATAATAATAATAAATAAAATAAGAAAAAGAGACTCGAAGGCTCATTACCTAAAGCTATTTTGCCACCGTCGTCGGAGTCGAACGGATGCTCCTCCGGGCCGTTCCACGATCACGAGGGATCCTTTTATTCGTATGCCAACAAAAAAGAGAGTTTTTTTAAAACAACACAACATTTTATTTAAAAATAAATAGAAAACCTGAAAACAAACAAGAGGAAGAGAAATCAAAATAGGTTTTTTTTAAAAAAATATATACAAACGGATTTTAAATAAAAAAGGGGCGGATTCAATCCTTTCTTAAAGTTTTTTACGAAGATCTGGGTTAGATCTGTTTAGATCTATACCCAGATCGGCCTTTAAAAGAGAAAATTGAAAAAGGGGAAGATTTTACCTGTTAACCGTAGTGGACGGCGGCGTGTGCGGCATTGCGACGACGGAACGATGACCGGATGGTGATCGGGGCATGAACAAACAAAGGGGGTTTTCAGAGAAAAAAGATAGAGGGGCTCTGTTTTTTTTCAAAAGAAAGGGGGAAAATGAGTTTTTTTGAAGAAATGTAACATTTTATAGGCCTTATAAGCGACGCCATTTTGAAGGCTGAGTTTCAGCCCCAAAACGATGTCATTTTGAGCCTTACCCACTTTCGAACCCGACCCGCTTTAGAGGATCAACATGTTTTTACTTTAGGGGTTATTTACCCATTTGATCCTTCCTTTTTTTTTCAAATTTATAATCTCATCCTTTTTATATTTTTTATTAATTTTAAAATTATTCATTAATTTTATTTCGTTTTCAATTTAGTCCTTTAACCTTTTTGAAGCCTGAGAAGCTACCACGTGTCCTTTTTTGGGTTATTTATGCAATTGATCCTTTCTACTTTTCATTTATTTCAATTTTATCCTTAAATCAAGCTTTATTTTATTATAAATTTGCCCAGTAATTTTGAATTATTTTCAAATTGGTCCTCTCACTTTTGGAGGTCTCAAAAGCTGCCATGTGTTCCATCTTTTTGGTTTTATTGCCTAGAAGGTCTTTGAACTTTCCAAAAATCACGTTTTGACCCTCGAACTTCACAAAATTTCATTTTTTCCACCAAACTTTCCAAAAATCACATTTTGACCCTCAAACTTTTTAAAAATCATGTTTTAACCCCTGAACTTTTCAAAAATCACATTTTAACCCCCTAACTTTCCAAAATTATATTTTTACCACTTGAACATTCCAAAAATCACGTTTTGACCCATAAACTTTCTAAAATTACATTTTTACACCCGAACATCCAAAAATTTACCATTTTGCCCCCAAATTTCCAAAAATCACATTTCCAACTTCAAATTTTCCAATAGTTCAATTTTAATCCCAAATTTTCCTAAATTTCAATTTTGATCCCCAAATTCCTCGAAAATTATATTTTCATCCCAAATTCTTCGAAACTCCGTGTTTGACCCCGTTTGTTTTGTTTTTATTTTTCCTTCAATGTTCATACATAGAATTTAATTATTATTCTTTCGTATTCTATTAATTTTATGTTAAATTGTTTGTATTTATTCATCTGCTTAATTATTTTTCGTATTATTTAATTTCTACTATTAACTACCCATTCATATTTAATTCACACTTTCGTTTTTTTTCAAAATTATTTTTACATACAAATAAACCTTTAAAATCGAGGCAATATTCTTTTCGTGTGGAAATCTCAAAAAATCGTGTCCTAACGTGCTGGGTGTGATTTTTCGTATAATCTACACGAATCGAATATACTCTTTCAAACTTTTCAAATGCCTTTTAATTTTGAGATTTCGAGAATGTCATGCCCTAACGTGTTGGACACGACTTCAATTCTCCGAGAAACTCGAAACACACGGGCATTTTTCTTCAAATCTAATTTTTGAAAGTCACACAAAATAAGTTATGTGTCCGAGGATCGTATTTTAAACTTAATTTGAAACTTCAAGTTCTAAAAAAATATACAAATAATTTTAAATAAAACGAGGCAATATCCTTTCGTGTGAAAACTTCAGAAAATTATGCCCTAACAAGCTGGGTGTGATTTTTCATATAATTTACGCGATTGAAATATCCTCTTTAAATCCTTTCAAAATGTCCTTCAATTTTAAAATTTTGAGAATATCATGCCCTAACGTGTTGGACACGGCCTCAATGAAATTCGAAACACACGGGCGTTTTGTTCCTCGTATTTTAAACTTCGTTTGAGATTTCAAACTTTTAATAAATCAAGACTCGAAAGTAATCAACATGGTACCAATTTTGGGTGTGTAAGGGTGCTAATCCTTCCTCATGCGTAATCGACTCCCGAACCCATTTTCTGGATTGCGAAGACCAAAATATTTTTCAAAACGGATTTTAAACGTTTTATGGTGATCCAATCACACCATATAAAGAGATTGGTGGCGACTCCATATTTTGTTTTTAAAATATTATTCGAGACCTGTTTGTTTTCCTGAAAAATAAATGTTTCGACAGCTTGGCGACTCCATTGGGGACATTTTTTTTAAAAGAGAGTCAACCCAAAAATTGATTATTTCCAGGTCTTTTTTGACAAACTTTTAAACCTTCGGTTTTGTTTAATATATGATCCTTTGCATTTTTGTATAATGCTATATTATGTTAATATTGCTAGTATAAGTTTGCATTCATATGCATTGTTACTACCCTTTTAAGTGGAAGCGGGAAACTACTCCTTCGTGAGGTTTTCACCTCCGTGCAGGATAGTGGATCGCTTTCGGGATTATATCTGTACCTATGTTTTCGTGAAGTTTTCACTTCCGTGCAAACATGTGAGAAATGTGTTCCCCAAAATCGAACTCATCCGTATGAGCCTATAATGGGTGAGGATCGAGGAATCTGCTAGTTTGGGTACCCTTTACTCTAAAGACTAAACCGCATATAATAAGCCGTAAGTACTTGCCTTAGAAAGAGTTATGTCGAACCTTTTAGCAATTATCAAAGACAAGTTCTTAGGTTCTTTGTTTTATACCTATATATTGATATTGATGTGCTCTGCTAACGTGTTCTTTTTTTGTCTCTTTTACATGTATTGCATCATCATACAAGAAAGGTGTTGATTTAAGTTCGATTACCAAATAGGCAGTTTTATCATGGAAGACGGATTTCTTGATAGAATGGAAGATAACATGGTTACGCGCTTATGGTTAGAGGAACGGCAGCGTGAGAAAGGAGACAGTTTGAAAGAGGGCATTTATCACAGTTTTGGGATTATACTCGGATTAAGGTAACTCAAAACAATTTGCAAAAATTGAAAGACATCTAGGGTCAGTGGGATAGTGAGATGAGGTAGATGTTCTATCAAGAATATGGAGACTTACTCTACTTACTCGAAGTGAAGATAGACAAACATCTCTTTCGAGCTCTCACCCAGCACTGAAATCCTGCATATAGCTGTTTTACCTTTGAAAATTTCGACATGACGCCCACGGTGGAAGAGTATACCGCATTGATTTGTTGTCCCAAAATTCAAGTTGACAAAGCATACTCGAAAGATGCATGTGTCCCAACCTTTCTGAAAAGATTGATGAACGTAATCGGGATGAGTGAACAATGGGTTACGTCTCGGATTAAGGTAAAAGGAGACAATAAGTGTATCAATTGGAAAAGTCTGCAATATCTAATACTAGCACTCCTAGATATGAAGAAACACATAGACGTTTTTGCTCTTGCCATATACGAGTTAGTCTTTTTCCCAAAAGTATTAGGGCTTGTGGAAGATGCAGTTGCGGTCTGTTTGATCGGCTTAGTAAAGAAGTCACGCTCGTCCTAATAATTATTGTCAAGACCTCTAGATCATTAAACATTTGTTGAAGAGAAGGGGAAGGGAGGTCATTGGTTCTGCACCACTTCTGTTTCAAAGTCATTTCTGGAAGGTAAAGAAATTTTCATGCAAAGTGTTCTCGACCGATTTCTTGCCTTGGAGAGAATTTGTTCCCACACAAAGGGAACAAAATATATCCGAGGAAAAATGGATGGCTATCCTTCAGAACCTTCAAGATGAGAACGTCAAATGATGCGCGCCTTGGTTTATCCCCGATGAGATCCTCTATCGTTGTGACAACTTTGATTGGGTCCCTTTACTTGGGGTATGCGGTGCTATAGCATATGCCCCTCTGCTCCTATTGAGGCAATACAAGACGAGATAATTTATCCCTACGACACATGGCCTAGCTCAGTGCGAATTCTCCTACAAAGGGAATGATTACAAGAAAAGGGTCCGAAAGGTAGCAAATGTATGGAAGAAAGTACATAGGATGAATAAGTTCAGTGCAAGCCCATGGACGACATCAAACTATGATTGGTGGAGAAGTAAAAGAGTTAACGATAAGATTCCAGCACCAAATCCAGAAAATGTTCGGCCAATAGAGGAATATTTGCAGGAGGTCCCATCAAAAATAGACATCATGAAACAAGACTTCGAGAAGAAGAGCGTAGAATTCGAAAAGAGAATAGAGTTTTTAGAAGAAGAAAAGATGAAGTTGGGACTGGACGTGGATATACATAGGTTAAAGGTTGAAAGATTAAGAAAAGGAAAAACAAAGTCGAAGAAGACTTAGAAGATTTGAAGAAGGTTTATAAGAAGCTTCGATTGTCCATGAGAACCGCTAGATTAGGTAAGACGTCAGAACAATGGCGGCAAGAAATTCAGAAGCAAAAGGATCAAACGGAACAATGACAAAGGAAATTCCAAGATGGTCAAGCTTGAGAGAACGTCATGAAAGGAGAACTGTTAGAAAAATAAGTCGAGAAGGTCGAACTGAAAGCCCAAATTACTGGGTTAGAAGCTAGAATAATAGAGATAGAAGAGTCACTACGTAGACACCGTAACCAGAACTCCGTCCTAGAACTTAAGGCAAGTATGGCCGGGAGTAAGGAAATAAGGGAAAGGGTACAGGAATTTGAGGCTGCACTCCATAACAATGAGATTCGAATTGAGATCCTTGAAGGAATCTGAAAACTAGTGATTTCGACAAACTCAAAGGCAGGTCGAAGAAAGAGATTATGTAATAGGAAAAGAATAGACTCAAATGAGAGAAGCCACTGACCACATGCAAGAGTTAACTGTCGAAGCTGATATTTTGAGCATGCAATATGAATTGAAATCAGGACGAGGATAGAAATTAACTGGGCTTCTTACGAAGATCAAAGCTTTAAGCAATAAGGCAAAGCCATTTGTGTAATTTCGCTTTATGTAAAAAAGTTTTTCTTTTAGAGAAGTTATTGCAATGGAATTGAATTCAAAGTTAATGCCTTTTCTTACATTGCATAAATGCATTCATTCGCATTGCATCTTCACATATTTTAGCATGATAATTCTAACTAATTAAAACTTTAACAGTTACATCAGTAATCATTGAAAATCCACATCATTATAACACTCGTAAAAAATCCAAAGCTATGGAGCAAAGGCTAGAGCAAATTCAAAAGGAAATGCAAGAGCAAGTGCAAGTGCAGTTGTAAAACCATTTGGCAAAGGTACAGCAAGATATGAATGACCAGATTATAGAATCTCAAAAGAGCATTATAAGTGAGCTAACACAGCTAATAAGAGCAGGGGCGGATAAAGGAAAAGGTCCTACTATAAGCCTAGGGGAGGAGAGTGAGGAGCTTAAATATCTCCCAAGCTATGCTTCTATGCATACTCAAGCACCGCTAGAAACGTATCCGTATGAAGTACCTGTAACAATAAGAGCACAACAACACCCAGGCGGTATGTTAGGGCCAGTAAATTTTTAGATGGGATCCGGTTCCAACCCCGGAGATAATGTAGCCATTCCCATCGTCCATGACTTGGATGATGTAGAGGAGACGAAAAGAGTAAAGCTTGAGATCCCTAGACAACTGGAGGACAAATATAACTGGTTGGAAGAAAAAGTAAAAGCAATGGAAGGTGTTGATACCTTCTGTGGCATTGATGCTAAGGAGCTGAGCCTTGTCCTAGATCTAGTGCTCCCCCCGAAATTTAAAACGCCTGATTTTGATAAATACAGAGGGACCAGCTGCCCGAGGCACACATTACAATGTTTTGCAGGAAGACTAGGCATGTCTATAATGACCAGTTATTAATACACTATTTTCAAGATAGCCTAACAAGATCTGCAGCCAAATGGTATAATCAGTTGAGTCGTGCTAAAATAAGCTCATGAAAGGATCCAGCACAAGTATTTATGAAGCAATACAGTCATGTAACTGACATGGCACTTAACAGACTGACCCTGTAGAGAATGGAGAAGAAGCCAAATGAGAGTTTCCGATAATACGCTCAAAGATGGAGAGACATAGCAACCCAAGTACAACCACCATTGTTGGAAAAGAAAATAACTATGTTGTTCGTTAATACTCTGAAGGCCCCTTTATTTATCATATGTTGGGAAGCGCTACCAAAAGTTTCTTTGACATGGTTATGTTAGGGGAGATGGTCGAGAACGTAATCCGAAGCGAAAAAATTGAGGCGGCACAAGGTGTCAGAAGAACAAGTCTCAGAAAAAAGGAAAATGAGGTCAACAACGCAGACTCTTACAAGATAAATTACTCAAGGCCAATAATAATGGCGGCACCCAGGACCACGGAAGGAAACTATCAAAGAAATCCAAGGTAGAGGTTCGGTTCGAGGCCAAAAATGAAATTCACTCCGATTCCCATAACATATAGAGAACTTTATCCAAAATTGTACGAGAAACGTCTCGTGTCGCCAATCTATGTAAGGCCATTGCTACCGTCATTCCAGAATTGGTATGATGCGAACGCACGATGTGAATATCACGTAGGGATAGCAGGAAATTCAATTGAGAATTGCGCGGCCCTAAAAAGGCATGTACAGCATCTCATCAATACTGAAGTCCTGAGATTCGAGGTTTTTGCGAATCCCAATGTATCAGGGAATCCACTATCCAAACATCCCGATCAAGGGGTGAATGCAATAGCCGGAGGAGAAGGAAGGAAGATCAAGACTCGCATTGAGGAAGTAAGATCACCTTTGAGATGGGTATGACACGAAAAGATAAAAGTAGGTTTAATTGCCCAAGATTCGGGAAAAGCAGTGAGAAAAGGACACTATTATGAGTTCCACAATAACGAAGGGCATGTGATTCAGGAATGCGACGAGTTCAAAACTGTGGTATAGGGATTGATGGACAATAAGGAGTTAGAATTTTTTGAGGAAAAATAAGAAGTGGAAGAAGTGTGCGCCTCCGAAGAGGGCACAACTAAGAAAACTTTTGGGGTTAATAATCCAATGATAATCATTTCACGGCCAAGGAGTAACAAAACTAAAGCAAGAATTACTCCCATAATAATAATTCAAAAACCCGTAGCCTTTCCTTACAAGGATGACAAAAGGGTTCCTTAGAATTACAACTGTAATGTAATGGTATCGAGAGAGGAAAATTCCAAGGTTGAATCAAAAGAAGCTCGAGACGTGAGTCTTATCACGCGTAGTAGGAAAGACTATAGCCCTGCAAGAATAGAAAATGAAACATTTGGAAAAAACCTAGAAGAGCCGAAAAGAGGAAGTACTTGTGGACTAAAGTCACTAATTAATGAGCTAGTAACAGAAAATGAGGCTAAGGAATTCTTGAAGTTCCTCAAGCACAACGAATACAGCGTGGTGGAGCAATTACATAAGCAGTCAGCTCGTATATCCATTTTAACGCTGTTACAAAGCTCGGAAGCACATCGTAATATGCTAATGAAAGCATTAAATGAGACTTATGTAGCCGAGGACATTTCAGTGAACAAACTAGACCGCTTGGTTTTTTATCTTTTTTAATGATGACAAAATACCCGCAAGAGGTATGGTGTCAACAAAAGCGCTACATATCACCACCCGATGTAAAGGTTACACACTGCTTGGTGTATTGATTGATAACGGTTCAGCCTTGAACGTTCTGCCGTTAACAACATTAAAAGATTACCGATCGATAGTTCTCATATGAAGACATGCCACAATGTAGTGAGAGCGTTTGATGGAATAGAAAGGAAAGTTATGGGTCGGATCGAGATACCATTGTTAATCGGTCCAAACTCATACGAGATAGACTTTTTTGTAATGGATATCAAACCAAGCTACAACTGCTTACTTGGAAGATCGTGGATCCATTCGGCAGGAGCAGTGTCATCATCATTACATAAGAAGCTAAAATTGGTGACCGAAGGACGATTAGTCACAATCAATGCTGAGGAGGACTTAATTGCGTCAAAAGTAAATGATGCGCCATACATTGGAGTAGATGAAGAAGCTTTGGAATGTTCTTTCTGGTCCTTGGAGTTCGTCAATGCAACCTTCATCGTCGAAGGAAACAGAATCCTTGTACCCAAAATATCAAAAATCACAAAGATGACCCTAAAACTGATAACTGGAAAAAGAGACCTAACTAGAAAAGGACTAGAAAGGTTTCTCCAGGGGAGAATCAATGTGCTAATGTTGGAAGAGAAACAAGATCGCTTTGGCCTAGGGTATAAATCAGACGCGAAGGGAAAAAAAGGGGAGCTGAAAAAGAAACAAGAACGAAGGAGAGCTCGATTGGCTGGAGAGGAAATCCAATGAGAGCCAATGATTTTTTCCCATATATCAAAAACAATCATATCAGGAGGAATAATCAATTCAAAGCCAAAGGTAGAAGAGAGAGAAGAAATACTAATTGAAGCAATGGGGACAATGAAGGGTTTGAGCATCAACGCTGTATTAGAGGAAGGAAATAAAGGAAGATACCCATGAAAAATTCGTCCTTTCGCCCCTGGAAGCACTCTCGACAACTGGACTGTAGAGGAACTCCCTATAGTCTTTAGGGCTTTTTCAGAGTAATACTCAGAACACACCTAATTACTTTAGGCTCGAAAGCAATATGGATCCTTTTGTAAAAGGGTCCATGATTATTATTTAGTTATTTTGAATGAAAATGCATCTTCTATCTTATATGGCCAATCTTTCGCCAAGTATTCTTTCATTTTTAATCCAACTTAACAAACCATTTGTACATACCCAATAAACAGAATTAATCATTCGTTAGTATATACATTCTTATCTAATTTAACAAACATACTCATACCATGTAATCATTCTTTCGTAAATTTATTTTGTTATTTGGACCTCCTTTTATTCCTTTGACAGGTCCTTAAATATCAATAGTATGAGTAACCTTGATGCTAACTTAGAGCCTCGTTTCGAGCAAGATATGTGTTTAGAAGAACTTCAAGACTTCGAAGATGACTAAGATTGTAATTTGTCTCCGTATCTATTAAGGATGATGGAAGAAGAAGGAAAACAAATCTTGTCTCATTCGAAACCAGTGGAAGTTATAAATTTAGGAAACGAAAATGAAAAGAAAGAAGTGAAAATTGGGACTAGCATCTCCTTAGAAACCAGAAAAGATATTATCAAGTTACTTTAAGAGTTCTAAGATGTCTTCGCATGGTCTTACCAAGACATGCCAGGCTTGAGTATTGACTCGTGGTTCATAAACTCCCAATAAAGGAAAAATGCAGGCCTGTTCAGCAAAAGCTCCGAAGGATGAGACCTGATGTGTTATTGAAAATAAAAGAGGAGCAATTTGATGCTAGGTTTATCCAAGTAGTTAAATACTCAGAATGGGTAGCCAATATAGTCCCTGTTCCTAAAAAAGATAGGAAAGTGCGTATATTTGTGGATTATCGGGATTTAAATAAACCAAGCCTAAAGGATAACTCTCCATTACCTCACATCGACACCTTAGTAGATAATATAGCAGGTCACTCCTTATTTTCATTCATGGACGGTTTCTCTGGGTATAACCAGATAAAGATGGATCCTTAAGATATGGAGAAAACCACGTTTGTCACACTGTAGGGAACGTTCTGTTACAATGTGATGCCTTTTGGACTCAAAAATATAGGGGCAACTTATTAAAGGGCCATAGTGACTTTGTTTCATGACATGATGCATAAAGAAATCGAAGTTTATGTCGACGATATGATTGCAAAATTCCCAACAGAGGAAGAGCATGTAAGGATCTTGAGAAAGCTATTTTAGAGGTTAAAAAAGTATCAACTAAAGCTAAACCCAGCAAAGTGCACCTTCGGAGCCACTTTGGGAAAGCTGTTAGGCTTTGTGGTCAGCAAAAAGGGGATTGAAATTGATCCAGATAAAGTCAAAGCCATACAAGAGCTACCACCACCCAGTACGCAAAAAGAAGTTCGAGGGTTCTTAAGGAGATTGAATTACATTTCTCGTTTCATCTCATAGCTGATTGAGAAATGTGATCCTATCTTTCGTTTGCTTAGAAAGCATAACCCAGGTGTATGGGATGATGAATGTCAAGAAACTTTTAACAAAGTCAAAAATTATTTATCAAATGCTCCCATCTTCGTGCCTCAAATTCCTAATAAACCATTGATCCTGTACTTGGCAGTCTTTGAAAATTCTATGGGATGCGTACTAGGCTAGCATGATAAATCTGGAAAGAAGGAAAGGGCGATATATTATCTCAACAAGAAATTCACCAATTGTGAGACTCGATACTCGCCAATTAAAAAATTATATTGCGCTCTAGTTTAAAAGCACGCGAAGATTAAGGCAGTACATGTTGTACCACACCACTTGGTTAATCTCAAAACTAGATCCTTTGAAGTACATGATAGGATCGATCGCATTGAATGGAAGATTAGCTAGGTGGCAGATCTTGCTTTCTAAATTTGACCTAGTTTATGTTAATCAAAAGGCCGTAAAAGAGAGTGCGATAGCAGACTTCCTAGCTAGGAAGGCTTTAGAAGTCTATGAGCCAATAAACTTCGATTTTCCAAATGAGGACTTAATGTATATTGCAACTACTGAAAAGGGAACCACAGTAGAACATCCTTAGAGATTGAATTTTGATGGAGCTTCAAACGTCATGGTTAATGGAGTTGGGGCAATCTTGGTATCATTAGAAGGAGACCACTATCGTTTTATCGGTAAACTCGATTTTGATTGCACAAATAACATGGCAGAATATGAAGCATGTATCATGGGAATCCATGCAGCCATAGAACGGGGAATCAAAGTTTTGGAGATATATGGAGACTCCACACTAGTAATCTATTAACTCAAAGGAGACTGGGAAACGAGAGATTCTAAGCTAATTAATTACCGAAAATTGGTTCTCTAGTTAACCAAGGAGTTTGATGATGTCACATTTCATTATCTCCCACGAGAAGAAAACCAGATGGCTGATGCTCTTGCCACTTTGGCCTCGATAATTAAAGTAAATAGACTAGAAGATATGAAACCCATTCAAATGAGCATCTATGAGGCTTCGGCTCATTGTTATGATATTGACGAATAAGAAGAAAGGGATGACCGCCCATGGTACTAAGATATTCTTCAGTATGTAAGAGATCGCAAACACCCCGAGCAAGCTTTTGAAAATGAAAAGAGGACGTTGAGAAGACTCGCTAATGAATATGTCTTAAATGGGAAAATCTTGTACAAAAGGAAAAAAGATCAAGTGTTGCTAAGATGTGTCGACGCAATTGAAGATAGAAAAATCTTAGAAGAAGTTCATGAAGGCATTTGTGGGACACACACCAATGGTTTCACAATGACCAAGAAGATAATGAGATTTGAGTATTATTGGTCTACCATGGAAAGAGATTGCATCAATTATGCTAAGAGGTGCCATAAGTGCTAGATTTATGGAGACAAGATTCATGTACCTCCATCACACCTTCATGTCATGACTTCTCTTTGGCCATTTTCTATGTGGGAAATGGATGTCATTGGGCCAATTTCTCCAAAGACTTCTAATGGTCATAGATTTATCTTCGTGGTTATCGACTATTTCACCAAATGGGTAAAAGCAGCTTCTTATGCTAACATCACGAAGTCTGCGCTTAGCAAGTTCTTGAAAAAAGAGATCATTTGCCGATTTGGGATGCCAAAGAGGATCATATCCAATAATGCCTTAAATTTGAACAATAGCACAATAGCGAAAGTTTGTGAGCAATTCAAAATCAAGTATCACAATTTGTCTCCCTATCGCCCAAAGATGAATAGAGCTGTAGAGGCAGCTAACAAAAATATTAAGAAGATCGTTGCGAAAAATGACTGAGACCTACAAAGACTGGCACGAAAAACTACCATTTGCCCTCTTTGCTTATAGAACTTTAATCAGAACTTCTACAGGGGAAATACCATTCTCACTAGCATATGGTATGGAAGTAGTCTTACCTATTGAGGTTGAGATACCTTCTCTCTGAGTCTTGACTGAGTTACAGTTAGATGAGGCAAAATGGATTCAGGCCCGATATGATCAGTTAAATTTAATCAAAGAAAAGAGGTTAAAAGCTAGTTGCCATGGTCAGATGTACTAGAAAAGAATGATGCGAGCTTATGACAAAAAGGTTCATCCTAGAGAATTTTGTGAGGGAGATCTAGTTTTGAAAAAATACTTCCCATACATAAAGACTTCCGCGGGAAATGGATGCCCAACTGGGAAGGACCTTACATGGTAAAGAAAGCTTTCTCAAGAGGAGCTTTCATTCTAACAAAAATGGACGACAAAGATCTGCACAACCTCGTCAATTCAGACTCGATGAAAAAATATTTTGCCTAAAATTGAGATGAAAACCCGTAAAGCGCGTCTCAAAAAACAGAAGATCGAGATGAAAACCAGCAAAGAGCTTCTTGAAACCAAAGGAATTTTGAGTTGAAAACCCATAAAGGGCGGTTAAAATTCAAAAATGGGTTCAAAGTGATCGTTTCTCAGATATAACAAGGTGGAAGAAAATTATAGCTTGAAGCATCAACAAAGAACTCTAGGTCTTCTAGACACATACCCGATCTCAGAATGATTCTCAGCAAGTCGGCTCAAAGAAGCTCATTTTGCAATATCCAAGACATTTGTTGTATACTTGGCAATTTTTTGATTAATGTTGCCACTTTTTATCCTCTTTGTTGAATAGAATTTTCAATAAATTTCGACTTTATTCCCTCACAATCTTGTTCGAGCATTTTGCATTTAAAATAACGGATAATGAACTAATAATATAAATCATACAAAGATCCATGAGCATTACTCTAGAATTTCCTAAATGGTACAAGGGCCCGAAACAGGACCAGCAATTGGAAAACTTGAAACAAGCAATTTAGGTTGAGCCTAGAAGGAGACAGGACAGCGCACCCACGACAGAATTTGGACAAGCGACAGGCTATGTTAACCCAAATAATAAACGGACATTCATCATACGCATTCATATAGTTAGGAGCATTTGATTCATTCTGATCATTGCATCTTGATAATTCGAGCCTACATATGAGGTCTATAAAAGCATACTTTACAGGTCACATCCCCGCAAAATGGCGAGATGAACCAATGAAACACTGGAGCTGATACCTTAAAGACGAAGAAGAGTAGATTGTAGCCGAAATAGTAAATCTTCTACCTCGAAATTACAGTTGATCGAAATCAAACTACAATACCAAGTTTTCATAAGAGTAAGATGAAGTTTTGACATCAAATCTTATCTTTTTGAAATTGCAGCGGAGTTGGATTCAAACTACATCATTTCAGTTTTACCTTTAATCAAGAAGGGCAGATTGAAGATTTCGATCTCTTACCCTAACTCTAAGGCAGATCACAGTCATCCGATCTTTTACCCCAAGCTTGGGGCAGATCACCATTAACCAACCTTTTACCCCGAGCTTGGGGCAGATTGCAGCCATCCGATCTCTTACCTCGAGCCTGGGCAGATCACCATCAGCTAATCTCTTACCCCGAGCCTAGGGCATATTGCAGCCATTCGATCTCTTACCTCAAGCCTAGGGTAGATCACGATTATTAAATCTTTTACCCCGAGCTTGGGGTAGATTGCAACCATTTGATCTTTCACCCCGAGCCTGAGGCAAATCACCATTAGCTAATGTTTTACCTCGAGCCTAGGGCAGATTGCAGCCATTCAATCTTTTACCCCGAGCCTGGGGCAAATCACCATTAGCCAATCTCTTACCCCAAGCCTAGGGCAGATTGCAGCCATTCGATCTTTTACCCTGAGCTTGGGGCAGATCACCATCAGTCAATCTTTTATCCCGAGCCTGGGGTAGATCACCATCAGCCAATCTCTTACCCACGAGCCAAGGACAGATTGCAACCATCTAATATCCTAAAAAAAATCTCTCTTACACCAGTCGTGAGGCAGATTGAATCCCATCTTTTACCCTCAAGTCAAGAAGGTAGAATACCAATTTCTCTGAAGTTGCAGTGGAGTGGATTGGAATTTCAAGCCCCATCGTCCCGGTGAAATACAAAGAAGTGGACCAAGATATGAAGCTACAACACTAAACCCCTGAAGTTGCAAGCAAATTGAGTGAAGCTACAGTAGCAAATTTTGTTCTTTGAAATTGCCTTAGGGCAAGATGGAGCCATGACGCTAAAAGCTGTAGAGGCAAATGCAGCAAAACGACCAACAAAGCGAAGGGTAAGCCAATTGAAGAAGGAGTGTCAAAAAGATGAGACCTGACAAAATTGAGCCTCTTTTCGGTTTTTGCTCCATTCCTGTTACACAGCAACGCGTAAAGAGGGGCAGTTGTTGGAGCTCAATTTTGACCAGACCCAACATTTAAAAAAAATTGGACCTAATTTTAAATTTTATTTTATTTTAAGTTTAAATTTAGTTTAAATTTAAATTTATTTTGAATTTAAATTCATTCTAAATTTAAATTTAAAAAAGGAGTCCAAATGTCCATATTACATTCAAATAGAAGCCCAAATTACATGACCCAATACACTTAACCTAAACAGAAACCCTAAAGTCAACCCACTTGTATTGCTGCCACCCTTGCCTTGTCCAACCAGGAGCCACCACGTCAGTCAAGGCCACCCACCATCTGCCACTGCCACCAGCAACATTGCCATTCAACTTGGATTGCCACCACCGCCACTAGTACCTGCAAGGAGAAAAGACAGGTTTTAAATAGTAAGAAACAAAATAGCATAATTGTAATAAGGCTATAAAAGCCGAATTAGTTCATATGTAATGGTTACAAACTTTCGAACATTTTGGAGAAATGAAACACAGACTTTCTACATTCAAAATCAATATCCCAACTAGACATTTGAAATCAATACAACAAACAGAAATTTTCAACACCGATAGACAGTGAGTATTCGAAGCAATTAATATCAGCATTCAAAGCAAACTTCAAAGCATATCAGTATTGTAAAGGTATTTAGTTTAAGTTTTGATTGTCTATTTATTGTTTACTGTGAATTCAAAGTGTTTCATTGTATTTAAAATATAAATATATTTGTTTGTTATTTATTATGTACTAAAATATTTATTAACTATTTATTACCCCCATTAAATTCAAAATGTTTCATAATAAATAAATATAATAATAATAATAAATAAAATAAGAAAAAGAGACTCTAAGGGTCATTAGCTGAAGCTATTTCGCCACCTCCGTCGAAGTCGAACGGATGCTCCTCCGGGCCGTTCCACGATCACGAGGGATCCCTTCATTCGTACACCTGTAAAAAAGGGAGTTTTTGTAAAACAACACAACATTTTATTTAAAAATAAATAGAAAACTTGAAAACAAACAAGAGGAAGAGAAATCAAAATAGGTTTTTTTTAAAAAAAAAAATACAAATAGATTTTAAATAAAAAAGGGGGCGGATTCAATCCTTTCTTAAAGCTTTTTACAAAGATCTGGGTTAGATATGTTTAGATTAAACCCAGATCGGCCTTTAAAAGAGAAAATTAAAAAAGGGGAAGATTTTACCTGTTAATTGCCGTGGATGGTGGCGCGTGCGACGTTGCAGCGACGAAACGATGACCAGATGACGACCGGGGCATGGATGGACAGAGAGGGGTCTTCAGAGAAAAAAGAGAGAGGGGCTCTGTTTTTTTAAAAGAAATCGGGAAAATGAATTTTTTTTGAAGAAATGTAGCCTTTTATAGGCCTTAGAAATGACGCCGTTTTGAGGGCTAAGTTTCAGCCCCAAAAAGACATCATTTTGAGCCTTACCCATTTTCGAACCCGACCCACTTCAAAAGATCCGCGTGTTTTTGCTTTAAGGGTTATTTACCCATTTTGTCCTTCCATTTTTTTCAAATTTACAATCTCATCCTTTTTGTATTTTTGATTAATTTTAAAATTACCCATTAATTTTATTTTATTTTCAATTTAGTCCTTTAACTTTTTTGAAGCCTGAGAAGCTGCCACGTGTCCTTTTTGGGTTATTTATGTAATTGATCCTTTCTACTTTTCATTCGTTTCAATTTTATCCTTAAATCAAGCTTTATTTTATTATAAATTTACCCAGTAATTTTAAATTATTTTCAAATTGGTCCTCTCACTTCTAGAGGTCTGATACGCTGCCACGTGTCCTATCTTTTTGGTTTTATTGCCTAGAAGGTTCTCGAACTTTTCGAAAATCATTTTTTGACCCTTGAACTTCACAAAATTACATTTTTACACCCAAACTTTCCAAAAATCACATTTTGACCCTCAAACTTTCTTGAATTATATTTTTACCCCCGAACTTTCCAAAAATCACGTTTTGACCCCTAAACTTTCCAAAATTACATTTTTACCCTTAAACTTTTCAAAAATCATGTTTTGACGCCCAAACTTTCCAAAATTACATTTTTACCTCCGAACTTTCCAAAAATACATTTTGACCCCCCGAACTTTCCAAAACTACATTTTTACACTCGAACATTCAAAATTTACCATTTTACCCCTAAATTTCCAAAAATCACATTTCCAACTTCAAATTTTCCAAAAGTTCTATTTTAATCCCAAATTTTCCCAAATTTTAATTTTTATCCCCAAATTCCTCAAAAATTACATTTTCATCTCGAATTCTTCAAAACTCCGTCTTTGACCCCATTTGTTTTGTTTTTCTTTTTCCTTCAATGTTCATACATAGAATTTAATTATTATTCTTTCGTATTCTATTAATTTTAGGTTAAATTTTTTGTATTTATTCATCTACTTAATTATTTTTCGTATTATTCAATTTCTGCTATTAACTGCCCATTCATATTTAATTGACACGTTCATTTTTTCAAAATTATTTTTACATACAAATAAACCTTTAAAATCGAGGCAATATCCTTTTCGTCTAGAAATCTCGAAAAATCGTGTCCTAACGTGCTGGGTGTGATTTTTAGTATAATATACACGAATCGAATATTCTCTTTCAAAATTTTGAAATGCCTTTTAATTCCGAGAACGTCGTGCCCTAACGTGTTGGACACGACTTCAATTCTCTGAGAAAATCGAAACACACAGGCATTTGTCTTCAAATCTGATTTTTGAAAGTCACTCAAAATAAGTTATGTGTCCGAGGATCGTATTTTAAACTTAATTTGAAACTTCAAGTTGTCAAAAAATATACAAATAATTTTTAAAAAAAACGAGGCAATATCCTTTCGTGTGAAAACTTCGAAAAATTATGCCCTAACGTGTTGGGTGTGATTTTTCATATAATTTATGCGATTGAAATATCCTCTTTAAATCCTTTCAAAATGTCCTTTAATTTCAAAATTCCGAGAATATCGTGCCCTAACGTGTTGGACGCGACCTCAATGAAATTCAAAACACGGGGGCATTTTGTTTCTCGTATTTTAAACTTCGCTTGAGATTTCAAACTTTTAACAAATCAAGACCCGAAAGTAATCAACATGGTACCAATTTGGGGCATGTGAGGGTGCTAATCCTTCCTCATGCGTAACCGACTCCCGAACTCATTTTTTGGATTGCGAAGACCAAAATATTTTTCAAAATGGATTTTAAATGTTTTATGGTGATCCAATCACACAATATAAAGAGATTGGTGGCGACTCCATATTTTTTTTTTTAAAATATTGTTCGAGACCTGTTTGTTTTCTCGAAAAATAAAAGTTTCGACAGTAATCCTTCAATTTTCTTTTCTTATTTGCTCTATCTCCAATAATCAACTTCATTGAATTCAACATCTCTTGAAATAATAGCTTTTTTGGTGAGAGAGTTGTATAGTTTATATACCTTGTTTCTTTTTTCATAACCAAATAAAATGCATTTCACTCTTTTGTTGTCGAGCTTCTTTCTCGTATGTTTAGGAACTTGAGCATATGCGAAGCACCCAAAAATCTTGAGGTGTTCATCTCTTGGCTTTTGATTACTCCAGGCTTCATTTGGCATCTTGTATTTCACACTTTTTGTTGGATACAAGTTAAACAAATAAACAACAAGTGAACAACTTCAGGTTAGAAACTTCTTAGTAAATGCTTACCTTTAACCATGCTTCTTGCCATATCAAGAATAATGCAGTTCTTTCCTTCAACAACTCCATTATCACACCCCAAAATTGAGCCTAGAAGTTTCAAAAGTATTTTAAGAATTTTATCCTATATATTCTCGAAATTTCATGAGGTTGGTAATCAACAATGTTTTCGACAATAGCTTTTAGAAAATTAAATAAATTTTTGAAAATGAGTTTTAAATACGTTTAATTTTGAAAAATAGGACTGATTTGTAAAAAAGTCAAAAATTAGAGATTTTAAGAGGCAGTTAGACCAGATTTTAAAATTAACCTAAAAACCCCTTAGCTTGTTTTCACGTTAAACAATCCCCTATATATTCTTGTCGTCCCTTGTTTTTTCCCTTGCTCTTCCATTCTATTTTGATTTCTAATCCTAATTCTTATTGATTTCTACCATCAACTTAGCGATAAATCTCCATTGAAACCAATAAAAAACCTAAATTACTATTAAATTCATCATCTTTCTCAATTGTGGTTTATTTACATTGAAAACTCATTTATTCTTCCACCGAAGGCAACCATGCTTGTTTCTATTAGTTTTAAATGTTATCTAGACCTTTAAATCGAATTTATAGCCATTAATCACATGTTTTAAATAAAAGCCGAAAATTGAGTTGTTAATGGTGGATTTCGAGATTGTGGATTAAAAATTGGTTTAAAAGTGTTTTCAACTTGTTTTAACATGATTTGAATGTTTCTGAAGTTACTTTGAAGTTTCGTTAAAAATTTATTGAATTTTAATGAATTTTCGTCATAATGACCATTTTACATTGTACGTCGAAAAATTTTGATAACTTAAAATGTGTAGTTTTGTATAGTTTAAAGGTTAAGAATTAGCCATAGATGAATATGTAGATGAATGAAATCCGTTCTGTGTGAAAAGATTAAGTGTAGATCGATATATTAGAATTTAAAGTTTTCTATGTTAAAGGTTTCAGTTTCATGAGAACTTAGCTTAGGTTTGTGTTTCGATTAGTTTAAGATGAATCCTTAGCTGATTGTTGTTTGTGCTATTGTATGAATTATTGTGTTGAAGCTTTGGATACGTTAGGACCTTCTACAAGTTAAGGAAAAAGCTAGTTTGAGCTTTCGGCATTCCGACGAAAGCGTAATTGGTAAGTGCTTGGAATCGCTACTTGTAGACACGATTCAATGCGTTATTTGGGAATTTGGTAGTAGCCTAAACCCGTAGTCTAAATTCCGAGTGTAAGCTTTCCCATACTCATATTTAACTTGTGAATTATATGCTTATGTTATTATGTAAATATGGATTGAGATGAGATGTTATTATATGTGTTATATGCTTATGATGTCTGTTATGAAAATGTATATGAAAGCATTTTATAAATGCTAAGTGGCAGTGATAATATTATGCTAATGATGCAAATATTCAATGATAAATGAGCAAAGTTCGATAAGTAATATGTGTGTTTAATAACGGATATTTTGGTCTTGTGTTCTTGAGACCGTTGGATATAATTAGCATGTCATAGGATTATGAGTACTCACTTATATGTACAGTGATTTTGGGCGTTGATGCTTTGGGACATGTTTGGAGAGATAAGGGAATGTAAGTTTAGCTCCATTCTACGGGACATGAGAGGGGAAATAAGGAGAGTGTTAGCTTTTGCTTAACTTTTGGGACATGTTTGACTCTACGAGTCTATGTGGTGTAAGTGGAGATCTATGTACCCGATGTGTGATGATTGAACTCACTTTAATATTTCATAGCCAAGTGCCATTTTATCTATTAATTATATTTGTATATGATGTGTTGTATGCCTATAAGTATATGTGATTATTATGTAAATGAAATATTAAATAATGCATGAATAAGTATGACATAAACCAGAAATTGAGATGATTATGCTATATGATTGTTGGTTAATGCTTGATGAACTGTTTGTATGGTAGAAGTTCTAGGCATTCACTGAGTTTGTTAAGCTCACCCCCTCCTTTTAATATCTTTGCAGATCAGTAGTATCGGTGTGAGCGGTGTGGCCTTCAAGGGGTGATTCAAGCCTGTCTTTAGTAGCTTTTAATATGTGTTATTTGCTTATTTATGATATAGGGATTAAGACAATGTGGTAGATTTTATATTGATTTTGACATGTGATTTTTATTTATTTGCATGTCCATTATGCATGAAGATTTGTGGACTTAAAACGTGACATTTGGACTGTCATTTCATATATTTTGTTGTTTATTTGATTTGGTGAATAATGCATGTTGTTAGGATTAAGTTTTAAATGATCTTGTTGCTGATATATGCTATATTTTTGTGGTTTGGACCAGAGGTATCGATATTCAGATTTTAAAAACGATACCTCTGCAATTTTCAAAGTGCAAGAAGTCAATTTTGTGATTCAATATCGATATTTTATCACGAGTATCGATACTCAAGGTGAAATTATTGATACTTTTTCAATGGTACCTATATTTTTCAATAGTTGGGTTTTTAAATGAGAGATAGTAAGCTAATTTGGTACCGATTTTTCAAGCGGTATCGATATCACTTGTGAGAATTATCGATACCACTCAATCAATATCGATACCTACGTAACAGTTTTGGGAAATTTTGCTAAGTGATCCCTAAGAATGATTAATTGATTTTATGAGCTCGTTTGAAGTATAATTAGCATGTTCTATTGATAATTAACCTATGTATGTCATAAAACTGGTATGAATGTCATGATAAAAAGATGCATGTGTAATAAAGCGACATTTTGTGATGAACACGAAGTGAGATGGTGGTGTGACGTCTTAGTATTCGAGCTTGGTGACCGGGTCGGGTATAGGGTGTTACATCCATTTTGTTGTGACTTGTACGCAACTGTCAACTGGTGAATGATTCCGTACTCCTTGTGGAAGCTTTCAAATTGTTTCGAGGTATACTCACCTCCTCTATAAGATTTGAGTATCTTAATATAATGTCCACTCTGTTTTTCTACCATAGCTTTAAACTAGATAAACTTGTCAAGTGTTTCTGATTTTATTTTCAGAATATTTATCCAAATTTTGTCTACTAAAATCATCAATAAAAGTAAGATAGTACATGTTTCCGCCAAGTTATGGTATATCAAAAGGACCTGCTGTGTCAGAGTGCACAATCTTCAATGATCTCTTGGCTCGTTGAGATTTTTCAACTTCAAAACTTTGTTTGTGTTGTTTTTCTTTAGTGCAAGCTTCATAAAGTTTATCAGAAGGATTAATTTCTGGCAATCCATTCACCATATTTTCTTTTGACAATAGCTTTAGGCTAAAAAATCCAAGATGTCTGAACCTTAGATGCCACAACCATGAATCATCTTTGATCGCATTCTTCATACACTTCACTCTCCAATTTTAATGTCAATAGTGAACAAATGATTACGTGTCATATCAACTTGGGAAATTAATTCACCACTCTTATTTTTTAGAGCTAGCGTGCGATCCTTCATATGTAATTCATATATTTTTTCTAGAAGTTGTTCGAGGCTATGATGTTGCTTTTCAAAGTTGGTACATAATAAACATCTGATATGTACTTCTCTTTATTCTTTTGTATAATTGTAACTTTGCTTTACCTTTGATCGTGGCATGCAATTCATCTCCAAACATTACCAATCCGTGAATATTCTCATCCAAATTTGAAAATAAGTCTTTTCGGCCACACATGTGATTGTTGGCACAAATATCAAGATATAAAATATTTTTCTTTGATTTTTCACTTTCTAAGTTAGGAATACAGTAGATTCCACATTTTCTTCTTTTTTTACTTGTTGCTACATGATTTCTCTTCTCCCACCTTGGGAGTTGATCTACACTCATAACTAAAGTGATCATATTTATTCCAATTATAAAATTGTATATGGGATTTATTTCCTAGTTAAAATCTTCCTTTACTTTGACCTCAACCTCAAACTCCTCGACCATGACTTGACGTTTGATACTATTCACTTGTTTGGTCTCTAGCATATGATTGATTGCCTTGTCCACGTCTTCCTAATCCACCTTTCTCTTATGCTTATGGGCTTGGAGGGAACCTAAAAGTTCATCGATAGATATTTGAGACAGATCTTTTGATTCTTCGATGGCAACAACTACATAATCAAATTTGTGTGTTAATGATCACAAATTTTTTCCATTACTCTTACGCCATCAAGAGCTTATCCATTCTTTTTCATTTCATTTACTAGTGCTTTCACTTAAGTGACATAATCATCAATACTTTTTAAAACTTTCATTTTCAACATCTCAAATTCGACTCTAAGCGTTTGTAAGTGTAATTTTTGGCCTTTTCGTCTCATTGAAGAGATTTTTGCAAAATTCTCCATGTTTCCTTTATAGTCTTTGCATTTGAAATTTTTTTAAAGGTTGATTTGTTAACTACTTGGAAAATAAAGAACAACATTCTCTTATTCTTTTTAAAAACTTCTTTCAATGCTCTTTTCTCCTCATTTGTCAAAGCCTCTTTGGCAACTACATTTTCGGGCTCGACATATCCTTCTTCAATAATATCCCAACAATCTTGAAAGCCAATCAAAGCCTTCATTTGGATGCCCAATTGTCATAATTTATATTTTTTTAATTTCGAGATATACTATTGAATCATGTTTACCATTATGACATCAACACAAGCCTAACTTTGATACCATTTATGGAAAGTGTGTGGACAGTTGATAACTGAAAACAATTTTATCACATATAAATATTACACAATACAAATAAAATTTTCTTTCTCTATATTAATTACTGCTAGTTTTCTATTACACACACTTGCTATTTTCTTTTTCTTTCAACTCACACTTTAATTTTTCTTCACTTATATGTATTACACTAACCTAAGGCCTATTTATAGATAATTAAACCGACTTAAAGGCTACCGCCAAACTTGTATTATCTTATTGAAACTTGTATGCTTATCCAATAAGCTCAGCCTTCGATGCTTTATTTATTTAATTAATTTTTATGAATTTTTAATTAATTATTTAATTATGAATTTTTACTGAATCAGTTTACTATTTTTTTTATGAATTTTTAATTAATTATTTAATTTTTGTTAGTTCCACGATCTAACTTGTTTAATCAGTGGTCCAATTATTAAACAACTAAAATTTCAAGTGATAATGTAACATAATTTTAGAATGTTATATCACCAAACTTTTATATTTTTCAAGTTTAGGGATCAAAATGAATCTAGTTATCAAGTTTAAGTGCCAAAGTGGATAAGAAATGGTATAGGTGTCAAAGTGAATCTAGTTACCAAATTCGAGGGTCAAAATTTATATCATCCCTATCATTAAATATATAGGGATAAATCTAAAAATTATACTAAACTTTGATTTAATGTACAATTGTATACATGAATTTTAAATGGTGCAATTATACACGTGAAACTCTAATAGTGATTCAAATGTATACTTGAAACATTAATTTTGATTTAATCATACACATTTAAGGAAATAAATACTTTAATTTATTTTATATTGGAAATATAATTATTTATGCATGTAATATATAAACATAAAATGATGTTATATCAATAATTGTATTAAAAATTTACAAGAATTGGATCAAATAAAAAAATCATGTATAAAATTGCATAAAATCAAATTTTATGTATGCTATTGCATATTAAATCATAATTCATGTATAGTTTTGATATTTATCCCTACATATATACTAGTACAACATTACAAAAGATCACATTTAGGATTTAAATATTTCATGATCCAATTAAAAAGTTAATACATTGAGCCCTTCCCAATCAATCATTGAATTTATCAATTACTTGTTATGTATGTAAATTTTCAAGTCGATATATTTTTTTATCACATCAATTTAAAATATTGTCTTTGTTATTATATATATATATAAAAACCAATAGTTAAGAAATTATAATTTTACTCGAAACTCAACATGTATAAATTGATCAGTGTATATTACGATTTGATTATTAAAATATTAATCGTACAAAAAATTACACAAATGTGAAAAGAGAAATCTATTTATACTGATATAAAGTTAAAATAAATTTATACAATTCAATAAATTTTCATACAATTAATTTTAACAATCCAATCATTAAACTCATCATCATAATTGTATATATTTGTATAAAATAATTTCAAAAAATTAGATTAAAAATTAGAAAAAAAAATATAAAATTCAAATAAAATAAATTTATGATTTTTTATAATATACTGTATAATTAGAAAATAAAAAATTTATTTTTATTTTTTTCTTTCCTTCCATTTTTTCCATTTCATTTTTTACCCTTTCATTTTTTTCACGTTCTCCCCCTCCCCTCCCCACCCCACCTTGTCTTTCTTTTTTCTTTCTTTCCCTCTTCTCATTTCCGTCTCTCTTTTTTTTTCTTTCTTCTTCTATCAAAAACCCCATCGCCGCCGCCGCTGCTGCTGTTGACATGAGCCGCCACTGTCGTTGTTCTCAAACTTTCATCCATATCAGATTTGTCTAAGTGCACATAAAGAAAATTTCTGATTTGGTGTTCTGATTGAATATTAAGAAAGTTTTAATTTTGAGGTTTTGGGTTGTTTGGATAAATGATGGTGATGAAGCATATTTGTCCAGGCATATAATTTCTTTACCCAACCTCAACATGAGATCTAGGGTTTCATTTTCTTTAGAACTAAATCTTAAAATTATATATTTATTTGATTTAATGTATATATGAGTTTTAATTTAGTGTAATTATACATGTGAAATTTTAATTATGATTCAAATATATACTTTGAAATCATTATTGGGAGGGGCAGTCATGCACCCTGAATATGGACCGTAAAACGGGCAAGAATAACATCAAAAATATTATATACTTTGAAATTTTAATTTTAGTTTAATCTTATGCATTTTAAAAATAAATACGTCAATTTATTTTTATATTAGATAAATATAATTATTTATATATGTAATATGTAAATATAAAATAATGTTATATCAATAATTATGTTAATAATTTACAAGCATTTAATTAAATTAAAATTTAATATATAAAATTACATAAAACCAAAATTCATTTATATAATTGCACATTAAACCATAGTTCATGTATAATTTTGGGATTTATATCTTTCTTCAAGGGAAGGACACAACATTGTATAATATAGATTCAAACATTGGAGATGACATTGTTAGGAGGGACAGTTACGAACCCCGAGCATGAAACATAAAACGGACAAGAAAAATAGCAAAAAAAAAAACATACGATGGTGATATTAGAAAAAAAAAAGAAAAAATAAAGGAAAGAAAAAAATAAAAAAAATCATTTTTTATTTTCTAATTATATATTATATTATAAAATTTTCATAATTTATTTTTAATTTTTCTTATTTTTGAAATTATTTTATATAAACAATGATTTGATATTGTTTACGTGGTTTTTTGTTATGTGTCACTTGGTGATTGAGTCACACCATCATTGATTATAGTTAACAAACGGTTGATTCATGAAAATATCAATTCTAAAAAAATAATATAGATATCACTTTAAATAAAAAAATTAAATACCAAAATAAAAAAATAGTATAATTTAAAGGAAATTTTTATATAAAAAAAATAGGTAGAAGCTCCCTAAAAAATCTTTACAATTAATTATTGAGATTAAACAATTACTTCTATGAATCCCATGTGTGGGTATGATAGTTAAGGAGTTCACAATTTCAAGTGTGACCCGAGTTCGAATCACGTTATTTGCATTCAAAAATAAAATTACTTCCATAAAACTAATAATTACTTAAAAAAACTTCTAAAAAAACTTATGATGGATTGTTTGTCACAAGTATAATTATGGGTTTTTTTTTATGTATATGAATCTTATCATGGTAGGGGTTTTGATTTCTCTAAAATGAAAATATTTTTATTTAGGTCTTGAAAGTTTTTAAAATTTTAAATTAATAAAGTTAAAATTGCATTTTGGCTCCCTAAAAATAATAAAAATTTTAATTTAATCCTTTAAAAATTAAATTTTTATTATCGTAAAAATTATAATTTAATTTTGATCCCTCTTAAAAAATATTTTTAGTTTTGCCCTAAACCTTATATGTAGAAATAAGATTGAGGAAGCACATGATTTGCCAACAACATAACTTATACTAATATTATGGTAAAAAATATCACAATCATACCATAAATTAAGCAAATATAAATGTGTTTAAAGAAGTTTGTCTTTTATGGAAGTGTGTGTCTGTCGAGTCAAGTTGACCTTCAATTACCAACTGGTTTCAAGCTACTCATTTGAGAGACACAGAGATTTGAGGACTTTATTTAGCAAAACCCCACATGCCTACTCTCATATAATAAATTAACTAGCTAGTACAAATTATAATAAAAATGATGCATGGTCAAACTTCCATAAAAATTAATTTCTTTTTTTAAAAAATATGCATGGCCAAAGTTAACCTAAGGATTGAGGTTCATACAATCAGTGCTGTTAAATTTAATTTTTAAGAAATCATAATAATAAGGTTTGTTATTGTAAATTTTTAATTTTATACGGAAGGATAAAGTAAATTGTTGTTAAATATTATAATATTAGTGACCACTTTAAAATGTGGTTACATAATTTAATTTTTGTCTACTAATCGTAACAACACAATTTGTCATTGCAAATTTTTAATAAAATGCTTAACGACCAAATAAATTGTTACTAAATGTTAAAATATCAGCAACAACCTTATAATATCATTATGTAATTTAGTTTTATACTCATTTATCATTACGATTTCTTATTGCAAATTCTTAATAAAATTTGTAATGACAAAACAAGTTGTTGTTAAACTCGAAAATATTAACAACCGTAAATTGTCATTACATAATTTATTTTTATGCTTATTAATAGAAATGACACGATTTATTGTTGTGAATTATTAATAAAATTTATAACGATAAAATGAATTTTTGTTAAACATTAAAATATTATCAACAACTTGAATTCAACAAGTGGTTCCAGTGAAAAAGAAGATGTTGTAATCTTAGGGGTCTCGAGTTTGAGCACCTGTGTGTTTGCAAGGTGTGTGGCCAATTATCATTGGATGATACGATTCTAATCAAAATATTGCAAAGGCCTGACATTGTTGGAGAAACAATTCCTTATGAAGTAGCAGAAGAGATACATGCATTGATGCATGCATCAAATATTCATGAGGAATATGATGAAGAAATGTGGCACCCCATACCCGACCCGATCGATGGGTTCGAGCTACGAAGTATCACATTTGTTGCCGGAGAACTACGATAACAATTTAACATTCAAATATGAGCATTTCATGCATAAAACATGATATACAATCATTCCCAAGTATAATACGATCTTACGAAAGCTTAATAACATCTCGAGGTCGAATAAGGACTAAACTTTAAACTTTTCAAAATATCTTAGATGGGTGTCGCGACTTTGAAAGCAATAGCCAAGCTTCCCAACTTGAGGATCAATTTGTAAAATTTTTAAAACATAATAGAGTCGATATAATGATCTCATACAGAGGACGCTATGACGTGATAACCTGATGTTGCGACATTTAGGGTGTGAAGTCACAACTCCACAAATAGTCCACTAAGTTCCCTTGACATCAACGTAGCATGAAACAACAGTGTTTGGCCTTAAGGCCCCAATCACCCATTCAACATTAATAAACATGATCAATATACAATTGTCAAACCATTGGAATAATTTCCATGCATGACCAAATCCATTTTCATATATTCACAACTTATTTACACAAATTTGACCATTTGCAACATTTAATAAGGTAATCCTGAGTACATGCCATTTGATCAAAATGAAAAGAGTTTTACAAAATTAGTTGAATCGAAAATGGCGGTCTAGATGTTGACTTCACTTCTCGGTGTTTAGAAGATCACCTATACCTGCACACAAAATAAACAAATCGTACGCTGAACGATAAAACTTTATAGTACTTTAATGATTCAAGATATCATATCATACATATTAGTAATATGACTCTTTGCACATATTCTCAATATCTACCGATATACATCTCATAATGCAACTCAATTAATCATATTATACATATTTGAACCTACTTATAAGGATGTCAATTCAAACTACTCAATATGGCATCATATTTAGCCAATTCAATTCATTTGCCTATTAGATTATCATTAATCTATTTGGCATTTATTATCAATCATGAATTCAACATTTATACATATCATCGATATTACATCATCCAAATTCCATGATCAAACCATATAATTTATTTTAATTTAATTACAACTAAATAATATTGTTTCTAAATAAATTAAGATTGTAGTTGCAAATTAATATTTCACAATTATATAAACATCATTACGTAAAAGTATTAATAAGTATATTATTATTATTCGGTAAAATATTTGACAACCATATTTTATGGTTGTTAAAATATATTTTTTGCAATAATATATAGCGGTTTCCTAATGTAATACACAACCAATTAAAATATGATTACAAAATACCATTTGACAATCAATAGTATTATTTTTATGTAAACAATTTGGTAATCATATCTTATGATTGTTAAAATAATTTTTTGGAAATGACATTTAGTTGTTGCATAATATAAAGTCAACTAAAATATTATCTCAAAATAATATTTGACTACTATCATATTATAGTTACGTAAAAGATTTAGCATCTAAATTTATATTGTTACGAACTCTATTTTGCAATCAATATATTGTTGTCAAGTTATAATTTTTGTAATTGAAATATTGTTGTTGAGTTATAAATTTTCTTAATAAATTTTATTGTAACTAAAACATTTTTACGCAAATAAATTTGTCGCTAAAAAACAAGTATATTTGAAAATTAAAAAAAGTCGTTCTAATATATATAATTAAAAACAACTTTTTAATTTACAAAGTTATTGCATATACTTTAGACAATGGAGATATACGCAATGATTCTACTATGACTTTTTGTCGGAACAATGAAACTTTAACAACTGTAATACAACATTTAGTGACGACTTTTAGCATCGGTAGTACCCATTTTTCTTGCAGTGTAACAAAAGAAAACTAGTAGAAAACAAGGCATATGCCATTGAAAATTATGAGTTCTCTCTAAATGAAGAAGATGTTACCATCTTAGAGAAAAACATGAATCTCACAATTTTTTTGGTGAATTGTAAAAGAAGGTAAAATCCTAACAACAACGCAATTGATGATTTGAACTCAAATCATATTTGAAACAATAAATATCTTTAATTATCAAATCAATACACGAGATTCATATGAATCTCACATTAATCCATATAAAGCATTAAATCAACGTAAACTATCCACACCACTTGTAAATTTATGTTTAAAAAGGTAAAAACAAAATCAAAATTTAAGAAGAAAAAACAAAAGAAAATAGGGATGGAATAGGTGAAATGAACCTTTGAGAAAACCAGTTAGATAAAAAAAATTAGAAAGATGAGGGACCCAAAAATGGAATGGCAAAATGTGATGAATGTAATCAGTCCAATAATACAACAAAATCTTGATTTCTGACAAGTCAACCCAGTAAGTACTAAAATACAACAAAGGTAGGGGACCCCTCGTTGACCTTCTCACCTCTTAATCATCCTTCATATACACCACATTACACATTATATGTACACATCAACCATTGCCAAACATTTTAATTTCAACTCAGAATCTGTCTCACTTTTCCTCCATCTTCTTTCCCTTTCCACAACAACAGCTCCATGCATCCCTACATATATCACATGCCTTCATCAAATTCATAGCTATAATCCATAATGCTTCCAATGCTCATCATTACCAATACCCAAACTTCTTTCTTTGTAAATTTCAAGTCTTCTAATATTGAAAATCAACTAATATTTTTTACATTATTATTATTCTTATTTTTTAGCTAAATTTGGTTCTTAACCTTTTAAAAAGAGTTTAATTTGACCATTAATTTTTCTAAGAGAATCAATTTGTTGTTTTGAATTGAAATATAGAGTAAAACATTAAATTTTTACACATGACTGCCCACATGATAATTCATGTTTACTTTATGCTATTTAAAAAAATTATGAAATTTTTATATTTTTTGAAAATTGAATTTATTTTTTTGAATATTTTTATAATTTTTAAATTATTTGTTGACGTGTCATATAAAACAAATATTGTTAACATAAAGTACATATGGACTACCATGCAGGCTGTCATACCAATATTGTTAAAAAAATTAATAACCAAATTTAACTCAAATAAAAATTAAGAGCCAAATAAAAAATTAAAATTATTATTATGCCTTTAAATTTTAAAAAATCCAAAATAAAATTGTAATGATATAAAAGCAAATCTTAGAAGTTAATTTTTACTTTGACAAGGGAAATTAAATATCAAAGTAGTAAATTATGCTGAAAGTTTGCTGACAACTATTTTATATGTTTCTATTACAAATCAAATATATAAATCCATTGAAATTTGGAAAGATCCAACAGAGAACTCATTTCCCTTCAACTCATCTTCCTGGATTTCATTATATTACATACTGCTATTTGCATGAATGAAACTGAATATTTGTTGAACTGAGCTCGCAATGTCTTCTGCGCTGAACCCAGATTCACTCGTAACCTGCATAACCACATAATTCTCTTTATTCTCTCTCCTTTTTATTTTGTTTGATAAAAATTAAGAAAGATAAAGATATGATCAATTCTATACCTTAACGTTGAAGGAATATAGAACTGTTTGTTCAATGGTGGTAATGTTGGTATGAAGGATATTGAGCTGCAAATCTTCAAGAGCTGCTATGGTTTTAACCAGTTGGCCTGGTCTTCTCCTACACAAGATCTTGATCATTGCATCAAACCCTAATAGCTTCACTTCAACATCCGCCAGGCATGATTTGTTTTCGGCTGTTTCTTCGCGGAGTCCTGTTTCGTACTCCATTACCTTCATTTGATCGTTCGGGAGAGTAGACATAGGAGGAAACACCGGCTGTTGTTGCTGTTGTTGCTGAATACCCGCCATTGATGTATCTCCCATCTGCCGTGAAGCTTCTCCATACAATCTTCTTCTTTTCTGAGATTCTAGACATTGAAGGAGTTGCTCTAATTCTCTCACAAACTCTATGGCTCCACCAATAATGGAGGCTTGATCTCCCTGAATTAATATTTTACCTCAACATCAATGGAAGAAAAGTACTAGAGATTGATTGATATGAAATAAGGGATTTTGAGTTTGAGATTACCCTCTGAACGTAAGAGCCAGGCATGAGGGATCTCAACACCCGAAGATGCTCGTTCATTTGCTTCCTTCGATTCCTTTCAACAGCTATGTGAGTCATCCGCTGGCTTTCAACTTCTTCACTGGTTTTGATCGTTCTTGGCCTCTTTCTCTTGTTCTTAGCAGCATCTGTAGGTACTATGGGGTTTTTGTTATGAATATCATCTTCTCCAAAGAAACGAAGTTGCACCGCAGCACTATCTGAAACCCTAGCTTCATCTTCTCCATGCTTATCTTCCACCAATTCCTCAACGTTTTCAATCCCAGATGGAGGAACCATTAAAGACTCATCCTCTAACTTGTCGTTTAAAACAGGAAACCTTAGGAAATAACCAGAAGGATCGATGCCAGTCTCGTCTTCAGGGATCCTTGTTTGATTTAAAGCCAATTTAGGACCGAAATCTGCAAACTGCATCACATCAGCAAAGCTCAGTTTATCGAAAGATGTTGGGGTAGTGTAAAACCCTGATGAAGATGAGATATGCTGGTGTTGTTGAGGATTATTCAGCATATAATCAACCATCCCATTGTTGTTATCACCACAAGATTCACCAATCCGAGGCTGCTGATGTTGATGATGATGCTGATGATGGTCTAAAGAATAATCAAGCCCCACAAAATTTGCCTGAAGGAAATCAAGTTTATAGCAAAATATCATAGTGATTGGTAACAAATCTAAAGGTTTTGAAAAAAAAAAAGAAGATAAGAGTATAGGTGCTGTTGGTACCGCGTAATTTTCTTCTTTCTCCATTATTACTGTGTATATATAGCGATAACCCTAAGTGAGGTCAATTCGTGTAAAGACAAACTCGACCCTAGTCAATATATCATTGAACCTGAAACACAGAGACAAAACCTTGTCAAGTTACGGCGAGTAAGCACAACCATTTGGCATTTATGCATAAATAAAACAAGGAAACGGCCATTGAAACATGTAATTAACATAAAAATGAATACCATAATAACGACATAAAACTTGCATCTATCTATCTTAACATGTAGTCCTTGGAAATGAAAAAGCTGATAATGATGGGATGAATATTGAATTCAGAGAGAAACAAAAAGGTAATAAGACAAAGAGTGAAACTTTTGGATGAGAGGTGGGGTAAGCATGGAAAAAGAGATGGATTGAGTGGTGTAAATGGGGCCAGCGGCAAGGAGCAGGGTTTGGCCTCTTAAGAGCTGGCTTTTGACTTGTGAATCGGTGGTGGCTAAGGAAGAGAGAGGATGAAGAAGGAGCCTGTGGGGATTAATATATATAAATATATATAATGTAAAGCTCATCACACAGTTGCACCTCCTTGATATTTATGGATTTCACAGGCTAACCCCAACGCTCTTCCCCTTGCTTTTTTTACCACCTCTTTTCATGACTCCAATTAAGTACGCTCTCAAACCCTTTCAAGTTTCATCTTTTGAACTTTCAACTTTTTTTAAATATATTTCTTTTAAATCTTATTAAATCATTGAAGCAATTTATATATTAGTTAAAAATTCACTAATAAAAAAAATAAAACCAACTCTTCTTAGAGAAGTTAATTTCATACTTAGATTCGAAAATGCACGTACTAGCTCAAATATATATGTATGCTATTGGTAGATTTCAGCAGCTTATGGATTTACAAGAGTATAGATGCGTAATATGGTTAAGGGGAGAATATATATATATTCTTAGTATTGATGAAATGGATAAGACTAGAGGTGTTCATGAGTTGGATCAGGTCGCATTTAAGTATGATATTAACATATTTTTTGTCACCCTAAGTCTAGTTCGACTCAAAATTTGGACCTAAAATTTTACCTAAATCCATCCATATTTGCAAAAAATTAACCCAAACCCATTTTAAGATTGCCCATATTATTTTTTTAATTTTGTTAAAAATATTTATTTTATTTTATTTTAATATTTAATAATTTTATATATTTTTTATTTGTTGAAAATTTTTATATAGTCATCTTAACATTTTTGTAATGTTTACATTTGAGTAGTATTATATATTTAGTATAAGTTTATTTTTTCAATGTGTTCTAAATTACATAATATATAAAGATAACATAATATAAAGTATTATAAATTTAAAAAAGGTCGGGCCGAGCCGGGCTCGGGCTTTGAATGTTCAAGCTCGAGCCCGATCCATATTTAAACGGGTCTAATTTTTTTGACCAAGCCTATTTTTTGAACCTAATATTTTTGCCTAAACCCTCTCGAAGGCCTTCGGGCCTAGGTAGGTAGTCCAACCCATGAACATGTCTAGATAAGACTCAATTAACTAATTGCATCATTAAGATATTTTCTCGAATTATTTAATTACTAATATTATTTTGGTTAAAATTTATTGTTATTCTCTATACTTTGACAAATTTGAAATTTATTCCCTATACTTTTATTTTCAAGAATTTAGTCCTCTACTTTTCAGATTTCAAAATTCCTATCTATTTGTTAACACTGTTAATTTTTTTATTACTTTTTTGTATGAAATTTTGAAATAAAAAAAATACTCACTTGATAGCCATATAATTAAAAAATGACGTTGTAGTTAACTTGAATTTAGCAAAAAAAAAATAGTGTTAGCAATTGGACCGAAATTTAAAAGTGGAGGGACTAAATTCTTGAAAATAAAATTATAGGGACTAAATATTAAATTTTGTCAAAGTATAGAGACTAATAGCAGATATTAACCTGTAATTTTGGGTTTGTATTTGATTTTTTTTTTTTGCTCAGCCAGCATAAATGCATTAAAAAAGGAAAATTATTGGGAAAGAGAACCAATAGCCACCACAAGTTCAATTACAATAGCAAGGAACAAAATAGAAGAGCCATTCAACACTTGATCAATACAAGAGAGAGATGAATGGAAGTAGCAAAGATAGAATGCTCAAACAAAGATAACACTAGGAAGAATGCACCAAAGAACACAAAAAAATATGTAAGACATAAAAAAAGCTTTGCTTCAAATTGAAACCTGTCACTATTATGCTTGGAATCTATACACATTATATTTGATGAACTTATTACTTATACTATTGAACAAGTTTGCTTTTGGTCTAGATAAACATGGTGGCCAGAGGGTGTATCAATGGTGGTTCAAGTGAGGATCAAGGGACAAGATTCAGGGGACTCTGAGTTCTTCTCGATAGAGTTTAATTATGAAGAGACGAGATGTGTGATGGAATATAATGGATGGAAATGGTTGTCACAAAGGATAAATGAGTATTCATCATAACCATCGGATTCCAAGGCTGAAGATAGGGTGGTTGAATTCAATGTGTAAGGATTTCATTCTCTTTATGAAAAGTACTTTTAGGGGAGTAGCTTCATTATAGGGTACCATGGTATCTTTGGATTGCAAAATTGAAGACTCGTTAGTGTCCATAATAGCTAAGTTACCATTGTCACTAGTAGAGTGGAAAGAATTGATGAGATGATTGAATTGAAGGGTGAAATTCGATGGTCTTGATTAGGATCTTTGAAAGTTTTAAACTAGTATTTATAGAAATCAAGGTGAGATAACAGTCAAAATGTTTACCTTCAGAGGAAGATGGTAAACTAAGGTCACCTTCTAGTAGTGTAGCGTCAAAGGAAGATAAGAAATCAAGCCAAGAAGAGGCTTACAGGACTAGATCAAGTAAAGTTGCTATGGAAAATAGGTGTATAAATGAGATTGTAATGTGTAAGATTGATATTGGTAGAGGGGTAGATATGTCAAATTGGGTTTTATTGGGCAATGGATGATATGAGAATGTTTGATTGCAGAAAGGTTTGTCAGGCACAAAGAAGCTATATGAAATACCTAAAGAATTTATGATAATGATGATACAACTAGTGAAGGGAGTATCGTTTTGGAGAGTGTTGATGGGAATACATGGTTTGAGTTTGAACTTGGGTTGGTATCCTAATATGGTTAAGGGTACAAATTTGGGTGAGGATAAGGTGGCAAATGGATTAGAGTTTGTAGGATCTATCGAGTCTCATAGGCTTAATGAAAATAGATAAGTTGAGACACTAAACGATTATGCAAGTGGTTTGGCATTGGGAAATTGTAACATTAATGAAATGATAATAGCTGAAAAAAAAAGAAAAAGGGTGTTAGGTCAATTTTTGAAATTGAAAAACAATGTTAGGAGAAACTTGAGCAATATTAAGAAAGTGGTAGAAAAGGGAGAAAGTGGAGACAAACAAGGAGTTTTAAGCCAACACTGGTTAGGGGGTAAAGATAATGGATAGGTTCTGAATGGCTAACTATCAATGATGGCCTTTAAAATAGAAGGAATATGCTTGTTTGTGAGGCAGAGAAAAAGTGAGAGGTGGGAAAGTTTTTGGGATTTGTGTTTCTTGTGAAAAGATGAATGTAATCAAAAGGTTGGTGAATCTAGAGAATTAGAGACCCATGAACTCTTATTGAGGTGAGTTCATCTTTTCTTAACTTTTCATTGGTATTTTTTTGTTTTTTGGAGTATAGAGGTGAATATTTTGTCTTGAAAATTAGAAGGCTTGGTTGGGATGTGAAAAAGGGCTTGGTGAGGAGATTAGTTAGCCAATTTCATTTATATATATGATATATTCATTTAGAAGACAAAAATGGAAAGTTTAGATGATAGAATGGTGTTCTCAATTCAATATGGTGAAAATTATGAAAGAGAATGGGTTACCTTAGTGTGTAAATTGGGCGACTTGTTGATTGTGTGGAATATTGATTGCTTTAATCTATTAGGGTGTAAGATGCATAAAAACTTTTTAGTAGTTGAGGGTTGTTACGAGAAACATGAATTTAATGTGGTGATTTGTAATGGATATGCACCATGCAAGGCTAATAAGAGTAAGGAGATTTAGAGTGACATTTTGATATCATGGCTAGTGTTAAGTCAAATTGGTGCATAGTTCGAGGATTTTAACACTATAAAATCTAACACTAGAAGGAGATGTTGTTGCATATTAAGGACTAGTGCAAGAGATTTTAACGAGTTTGATAATGAAAGTGACTTGTTGATCTTCTTCTGTATGGTAAAAAGTTTAAATGGTTTAGGCAAGAGAGTAAGAGGAGTTGCCCAGACTAATTTTAATCTTAGAAGGGTGGATTATGAAGTTTAGGAATTTTGAGTAGATTAAGTATTGGATATAATGTTTTGGATCATACATCGATTCTTCTAGTGATAGTAGTTGTTAATTGAGGGAGTCAAACCCTTTTATTTAATTAATTATTGGCTAAAACATAAGAATTTAATAAGGGATATTAAAGAGGAGTAGTGATTCTAGAATGGAATGGTTAAATTTATTAAATTATTTTCACCAAAGCTGATACTTTTTAACTCCGGAACATCAGTCAACTTGCATCATAGTTTTGGATTAAATCTAGATATTTTTGGGTTAAGTTGTCATCATATAGATCAAAGAGTTTTCTCTTAGTTTCACAACATACTTTGAAATGTCTTATTTCAAGTTTGAGAGTTCATGCTATGGCTATTTTAGTGAAGACTATGCAAACGAAAATTCTGAACATGATTAAAATGAGTATTGCGAGTTATGGACTTTTAATTAGTGCTTAAATCTTATTGTGTTCAATTTTAAGGCTTAATTTTGATTATTTATAAGCTCAATAATGTATTTAATAAGTATTAAATTTTAGGGATTTATTTATTAAGAATTTTAAAGTATTTTCTTAGATTACTTCTTGTGCATGAATAGGCTTTGTACAATCCATTCTTTTTAGGACTTTCATTCAACTTAGAAATTTCAGAATTTATTTTCTATTTAAATTGTTTAGTGTTGAGTATGACTCATATTTCAGTTAAATTTGAAAAATAATCTTCTTGTTAAACTCTGTTTATTTGTTTCAATCGAACTCTAATTAGTTTAGATTATTTTATTATTATTTGACCTACGAATATAATCTATAAATATATTCTTTTACAACCTTAGAAAATATACCCATTAAATATTAGAACTCTTAACATTTTTGGAGAATTTTGTGTTTATGTTCTGAGGGTTCTTTTTTTTTGAGGTTTAGTTTTTTATCTCCATTTTTTGTACTATTCGTTTTTTTTCCATTACAGTAAAATTATATTTACCCGTGGTTTTTTATCCTCTTCGGAGGGGTTTTTCCACGTTAAATTTGTATGTTCAATTTTTCAATTTTTTCCGCTATTTTTACTTATTCGTTGCTTAATCGAGTCGATCCCTAACAAGTAGTACCAGAACTACTTCAATTTTCGCAAATCAACCCGTTCAGAGATGACAACAACAAAGGTTTGACATTGAGAAGTTCGATGGTATCACAAATTTCAATCTGTAGCAAGTTCAGATAATAACAATTCTAGTTCAGACCTGCCTGAAAAAGGTCGTTACTGAGAAAAAGCATGAGAATCTATATCAGTCAGAATGGGAATATCTTGATGAAAAGGCTCTATCTGCAATCTAGTTGTGCCTTGCGAATAGAGTATTGCATAAGGTATTTATGGAGAAGACCTCATCCACCTTGTGAAAAAGGTTAGAAACTCTTTACGTGACTAAGTTTTTGGCTAATCGTTTAGTGTTGAAACAACGTATATTTACATTTCGCATGAACGAAAGTGAGCTTCTTAAAGATAACATCAGTCAATTCATTACTCTTTTAATATTTAAATAATGTTGAGATTTAGATTGACGATGAAAATCAGACTATGTTATTGTTATGCTCTTTACCCCATTCATACAAGTCTTTCAACGAAACCATGATTTATGTGAGAGATAATCTCTCATTCGAGGTTGTGAAAGGTCATTTGTTGAGTAAGGACAAACTCGAAAATGAGTTTGATTCAGATAGTAAGGTATATAGGCAAGCTTTTATTTTGATAGTATTAAAGAAGCGAGACAAAAAGTGTTGTTATTACAAGAAGTTAGGTCACGTCAAAGCAGATTGTTATAAACTGCAAAATAAAAGGACTGCTGATAGCAATAAGGAAGATGTAGCTGTTGCTAATTTGGCCGATGAAAGCAGTGATGATTTCTTGTTAGTATCAACGAGCGAAAGCTCCAAGCTTACGTCCAAGTGGATCCTAGTTTCGGGATGTTCTTTTCACATGTGTCCCAACAGAGAATGGTTCTTTACATACAATTCGATTGAAGGTGGAGTTGTGCACATGGAAAATGATTCATCCAGTAAGATAATCGATATTGGTACTATTAAAATTATGATTCACGATGGGACGATTAGGACATTCTCAGATGTTAGGTATGTACCTGATTTATGAAAGAATCTCATCTCTTTGAGTATTTTAGACTCGAAAGGTTACAGAATCAACATCAAGACGAGAGACATTAAGGTGTCTCGTGGCGCTGTAATTTGTTAAAAGGTAAAAGTACCTATAATCTTTATACTCTGGAAGGTTCTACAATGGCCGGTGAAATCAGATGTCCCTCGTTTATTACGGAGTTGAAGTCAACTCGTTTAGAGTGAGGCAACTTGGTCATAGGAGGGAAAAAGGTATGACTGTTTTGTTGAAAAGAGGTTCTCTTTTGGATGTAGGTTTTGAAAAGTTAGGGCACTGTGTTCGTGAAAATCAGACCCAAGTTAGTTTTGATTTGATAGTGCATAAGTCGAAGGTTAGAAGTCTTCCAGCTTCTAAGCATAGATTCGACCCAGTTAATTCCATGCATAGTTCAAGATAAGCTCGTGGCGGGCTTTGGAAAAGATGGCGTTGTGAAAATACGAGTTAAAGTGGAGATTTTTTGAGTATGACTCATATTTTAGTCAAATTTGAAAAATAATCTTGTAGTAAAACTCTGTTTATCTGTTTCAATCAAACTCTGATTAGTTTAGATTATTCTATTATTATTTGACCTACGAATTTAATCTATAAATAGGCTCTTTTACAACCTTCGAAAATGCATCCATTAGAGATTAGAACTCTTAACACTTTTGGAGAATTTTGTATTTATATTTTGAGGGTTGTCTGTTTTTGGGTTTCGGGGTTTAATTTTTTATTTCCATCTTTTGTACTCTTCGTTCTTTTACATTATAATAAAATTATCTTTGCCTGTGGTTTTTTATCCTCTTCGGAGGGGTTTTCCATGTTAAATTTGTATGTTCAATTTCTCAATTTCTTCCGCTATTTTTACTTGTTCGTTGCTTAATCGGGCCGATCCCTAACATTTAGATATGCCTATTTAAAGATGGAATATTCACTATTAGGAGGTAAGGTAATTTGATTTCATTGGTTCACAAAATCACTCCAATGGAGTTTTATTTATCTTCAAGACTGGGTTTCCTGATGAGTTTTTAATAGTAATTTCTTCTTCAAATCTTCAAAAAGTTGTTTGAGGGAGTTCATCACATTTTAACTTGCCTAGTTTTCTTAAAGTAGGAGGGTTAATTAGAGAACTTTATAGTTCTTTGTTGAGGTTCCATGATCATCACATTAAACGAGACTTCAATCCAACTTAATTCGACATCTATCTTCCATCTTCATTAATTCAGCTTCATCAATCCTTTTTACCGTTCTTTTTTTATTTAATTTAATTCTGGATTTTAGTTTCAAATTACTCTTATTGAAATTCCATATTTTTTTCAAGATAACTTAGTTGTATCTTAACTTGCTTAGAGTTTAAAAAATAAAGATTTTGTGGGTTACTTTGAGTTGATTGTTCACGCTTGAAAATTCAATCACAAGCTTCCCTTATCATTTGGTATCAAATTCAAGCATTCTTCGGTGTTCTAATCTCGTACTTAATTCATATCTTGCTCATATGTTCAATGTTGATAGCCTTATAAGCTTGTTTTTATCTAAATTTTTGTAGTTAGCTTTCCATTCAAGAGAATTTTGAAATTTCTTCTTCCTCAAGTTTGTTTGTTGAGTTTTCTTAATTAGTATTTAAGTTTATATCATATAAAATACCGAAAAATGCAAATAAAAATTAAAAAAAAATCAGTTCTTTGAGTTCTTGATGAAACTTATCTGGTCTTATTTTTATATTTTAGGAGCAAATCTGCAAATTTTTTTGATTTTAACAAATTTAGAACACTTAGAATTAATGTTTCAAGGTTAGTAGACAATTTTTCTTCGATTTGTCAAAGTTGCCTATTTCTTTTATTCTAGAGTGAAGGTCTCTTTTGATTTAGCTTTTATTGATTCCAATATGCTTTCTAACACATTCTATTTTTTGTGTTAGTAGGTTCGAAGAAGTTGCATTTTTCTCCCTATGTGCGACTTAATTCATCAAGTTTGTGCTTCCTTGGCCTCTTAGAGCTTTAGTTGCTTTTGTTAGTGAACAAACAACACATAATTTAATTAAATTGAGGCCGAATATACTTTGAAATTTAACAAGTTACAGATTCTCAATTTATTTCTTTGATCCTTGGAGTGCTTATTTCTTTTGAGAGTGCTAATGGTGACAATTTCTAAACTTCTCTTTCCTATTTGAGTGTTGTGAATTTCAAATTCTAAAATGGTGATAACTATACGTCCTAAACCAACTCTCAAGTAGTGTTTACGATGTCAATCAATTTTTAATGCTTCATAGATTGCCAAAAGATACATTACAAAACTGAGCATGAGATCAAGTTCCTGTAACACCCCTTACCTATTCTGGAGGTTTAATCAGTCAAGAAGCATTACATTGGTTGCTGAAGTAACAATGTTCAATCTATCTTTTAAAAATTTCATATCTAAACATGAATTTTAATCATACAACATCATTCCCACCATCCATAATAAATACAAATGAAAACTAGGTAAAAATGGTTAAAAACATCATTCGAAGGCCTTTTATGCAAACAACCCAACTATCAACCCAATATGACATCTGTAGAGAATTATAAGAAGCACCAGTAAGAACAACAACAAACTGCTGATGATGAATCAAGTGGTCATGTCCAGGTGAGAGGCGAAAAAGTTAGGGAGTGGGCATTCCCTCATGCCTTATTTTGGCACTAAAAACTGGTGAGTCTATTGGTATTTTATCAGAAAAGAAAACTAAACTTATTGAAAAAAGAAAACAACAAGTCAAGTAATTGAAATGGAATGAGTATATTTTATTAATTTGAAACTAGTGTTTGTATAGTAAACAAGTTAAGAACTACAAACTAAAAATAAGCTATTAACATAATCATAATCTCTAAAAAAAAATTTCTAAAAAATCTTAAACAAATCAAAGAGTTATTATTATATCTAAAATTAGCTAGATTATGGTAATTGAAGCAAATCTTCAACACTCCTCATTTCTTTAGTTGTTGCAAACACCAAGTGTTGTTCTCAAAACTTTAAATTTTCTTACTTTTCATCACTTGAATTTTTTCAGCTCTCCTCAACTCTAAATCTTGCAGTTTCTGACGCAACATAAGCCTTTTATTTTCTTCATTTAATGAAGTAATGAAATGAACCTCATTAACTTTATTACTTTTGTCACCTACTCTCCTCACAATTTCTGCAAGAAAAGCTTCATGTCGTGATTCACTACGTTGCTGACGGGAATACATTCCCTTTTATAACTTCATAGTCCAAACAGCTTGCCATTCATTGACTCGAATGAGTTTCTATGAGGTGCGCTAAAGTTTTTGAGCTCATTCATTCTCCAATTCACTTCGGATCCTTAATGCCCGTGCATTCTTTTCCTCTACTTCCTTCTTCAAATCAAGTGGAGTTTTCTTCTTCTTAGGGGACATTAGTTTATCATGCAAAATACGAACATGTTCAACACTTTTCTTGCCAATTCCAGGTGAGTAAGATACACGAGAAGAAACACAAAAGGGAGATGAAAGTATGTCTTCCCAATTCCTCTTCTCCTTCCATGCATCCATGGATGAAGTAGCATTTCTCTAATCCTTGTTCTCTTGAGTAAAATCTGAACCTCCACGATGTTTTCTTGACTTTATCCCCAACTCTTTATCATTGGATGTAACATCAAATGGCAGAAGCGGCTTCTTCAAATTATCACCAGATGTAGAAGCACATTTGGAATTGTCCTACCCCAAGGACATCATACTGTTACATGAAAATTGGTTAGCTCTCTCTTGTATTGGATTGAGGGAAAAACTCCTTCATGCCATCTTAACTTCGAACATCTTCTGTCCTGTAGCATACTCTAACACACATGCCTTTTCCATAAACTTCACTTTGAATCCCTTCTCTACTAATTGACCAACATTAAACAAGTTTTGATTAATATCAAGTACATATAAAACATTAGTAAAGAACTTGGTACCTGAACAACTTGTAATGGATATAGTGCCTTTTCCTTTGGCTGCAATGTAGTCATTGTTCCCAATTTTTTCCTTGGACTCAGTACTCTTTAGTTCTTTGAACAACTCTTCGTCATGTGTCATATATTAGTGCAACCACTACCAATGAGTCAGCTTTCACTTGTTTCGTGACTAGTGAAACAAGTTGCAACAAAAAGTTGATCTTCTTCTTCTTGATCTGCCACTTGCGCTTCATCTCCTTGTTGCATATTTTTTTTACTTACAAATAATAGCTTCATGTCCCATTTTGTAATAACCAAAACCCGAACCGTCATCGATTAGGGTCTCGGTGTCCTTCTAGTTATCTATAGCAGTTTAACTCTTAATACTATTTCATTTAATCACAATTTAATAAAGAAACGCATTAAACACATCATAAATCATTAATGAGATAAAATCACCATTCAATAAGGGCAAAAATGTCATTTTCATGGTTTTTGGAGACTTTTACCGATACTTGTTGGACAAGTATCGGTAGTAGTCAAGTCAGTGAGCAGTTCAAGAACAATATATATTTCTACTGATACAAGTGACAGTTCTATCGATACAAGAGACTCTTCTACCGAAACAAGTCATGCTTCTACCGGTACTAAAAACTCTAGAGAGCTGAGAAGTCTTACCCTGCAACTTGTACATATACAAGTGTCCAAACTACCGATACCTTTATGAACAGAACTATCGATACTTCTCTTGGTACTATCGATACAATGCAAGTCAGAATATAAACTCTCTCCTACCCTGTACTTCTACCAATACATGTAAGAGTTCTACTAAAACAAGTATGCAAAATTCAATATTCATACAAGTTCAACAACCAAACATTCATTTCATAAACTCATGATTTAAGTAGGCAATACAAGGGACCAAGATTAACGTAACATCTCTTAATAGTACTAATAGTATACTTCCAACATTAAACAAACATTCCAAGAGTTAATCATTCAACAAATCTTACAAAGTACTAATTGATTCGATTTAAGCATTTACAAAATAACATCATCCTAGTAAATGCCATATAATCTAATGATGTAAGTACTACCGAACGAGCTCCCAAGATAGTGTGATTTTTTCGAGATGGTCTGATCTTTAAGTAGCAAAATAGAATCTACAAGAACAACAACAAATTCACTGGTAAGCTTTCATAGCTCAATAAGTTCGCAAGTTTATCAATTTACCAAATAACATGTGTTGTACAAATCTGTAAATCAGTTGAGCAAGAACAGAACTATACTTCAGTTATCAATATCCAATTTACTCCCTTTGACCCAAAGGTCATTCTTGTTACCAGTATATGATGCTGCTCACACTAAGCTGACAAGGACTCGCATCATACGTGGTACCCTAACCATCGATATGATATAACTGTTCTCTACGATGCTGCTCATACTAAATTGACGAGATTATGCAAAACGAGCATAAATCTCAGCCATCGTAGGGCCTGTAATCCATTCTTGGATTCATTTCACTTTACAGCAGCTCACGATGCTATAAAGAATCCGCAACAAATGTAGGATCTTAGCCATCAGACCATTTTCTATCTTTAGCACAAGGTTGGGAAATTTTTATCTCATCGTTTCCATCTTCCACGTTTCCAATCGACGCTTCCCATTTTGCCACAATCATAAGATATAAGTAGTTATAAATAAGAATTTAACATTACAAACTTACTGGACTGGATTACAGTTATGGATGGGCTCTAAGGATTATTCCATTAATACTCTTTTTTCACGATCCGTGACACAATCGTAATCTAAGTCAACAAATCATTCAAATTCTCACATTAAATCACACAATCAAATAATTTAACACAATTTGATCCTTTTTGGAAAATTATGATTTTACCCCTAACCTTTTACTTTTATTCAATTTAGTCCTTAAGCATAAAAACATGCAAAATAACCATTTCACCTTTTAATTTACACCATCTGAATAACTATGAGTGTTCACCCAATACCTATTTGTAATTATTTCTGAACAAGAACATGCACTTTCACCCTTTTCACAATCTAGTCCTCAAACTTTAATTTCATTCAAAATCACTTTACAAAATTAATGAATCTATTCATCAAACATAAAAATCCATCAAAAAATTTTAAGAACAAGCATTTTTAACAATGGCAAGTTTTATAACATTAGACAGATTCAAAAATTAGTCCTTAGGTTAGCTAGTTTAAGCTAATATGAACTCAAAAACATAAACATTACTAAAAATGATCAATGTTTTCTTACCCAAATCAAGGCTCAAAGTTCACAAAAGAAAACCCTAACTCCTATTTGTTTTAGCGGTGAGGAAGAAAATGAAGCAATAAAAATATGATGAAAATTTTCATTTTAATTCATTAAATTAACTTATATACTCAATGGCAATTTTGAAAATTTTGAGACTTTCATAATTAACTTAATTAATCACTCATTAACCTTAATTAATCTTATTTATAAACAATATGTGCCATAATGATCCACTCACTTAACCATTTAGGTTAATTTTCTTATTTGATCCTTCAAACTAACCAACCCTACTTTTGCACTCTTTGCAATTTAATCCTTCCTATTCAATTAATCATCTAATCATTAAAATTTCATAGCCAAATTTTAATACAATTTTAACAACGTCATAAATATAAAAATAACCAAATTTATGACTCGACCCGTCGGAGTTGTGATCCCGAAATCACTGTTTTCGATACTGTTGAAAATTGGGCTATTACACATTTGGTTACACTTACTGCACTTTGCATCTGTTCTTCTCCAACACTTGAAAGAAGGGTGACCTTTCTTGTCTTAATGTTTACATGGAGGATAATCCTTCTTTAATCTTGATATTTTATTTCCAATTTTACTTTTGTTCCAAACACAGAGCTTTCTCCACTTATACCGTGAAACTTTTTGTTCTTTAGCCTCCCATCATCTTGATGCTTAACTGGTAGAGTACCTTCGACAACCCCTTCTTGCCTCATTACACGCCTTTGCTCTTATGCTTGTAAAGCACTTAAGATTTCTGCCAAAGTAATCTTTGACATATCCTTCGTGTTCTCTAAGGTGGTGATTGTAGCCTCAAACCTTTTAGATAATGTTACAAGGATTTTCTCCACAGTCCTTGAATCTGCTAAGGATGAACCTAGCAGCCTGACCTTATTGGCTATGTTAAGGAGTCTTTCAGAATACTCCTTGACCGTCTCAGTCTCCTCATCTTTTACAGCTTAAAATCACGTAAAAGATTCAACACTTGCATCCCGTGAATTCTCTCATCTTCCTCGTGCTCAGTCTTGAGATAATCCCATATCTCCTTTGCTGAATTTAGAGACATAATTCCCGTGAAAATAGTTGGTGAAACTGCAGCAAACAAATAAACTTTTGCCTTTGATTTCCTTATCTTCTTTTCTTTTTGTGTTTTGATCTGTGCCATGGTGAGGTTGGCAGGCAATGTAGGAATCTCTAGTCTTCTTACACTGCTTCCCAAAGATCTATCGCCTCCAGGTAAGTCTCCATTTGCACTACCCAAATTTGATAATTATCTTCATAAAAAATAAGCGGTGCCATCAAAGAGAAATTAATTTCACCTTCCATGATGCAGCAAACACTGACACAGGTCCCTCAAGAAAGAAAGCTCTGATTTCTAATTGTTGGTATTTTATCATAAAAGAAAATTGAACTTGTGAAGAAAACTGAACTTATTGAAAAGAGAAACAACAAGTCAAGTAATTGAAATGGAAGAAGTATATTTTATTAAACTGAAGCTAGTGTTTATATAGTAAACAAATTAACAACTACTAACTAAAAATAGGCTATTAACAAATCAAAGAGTTATGATTATATCTAAAAGTAGCAAGATTATGGTAACCGAAGCAAATCTTCAATAGAGTCTCAAGAACAATCTGAAATCATTCCTATTATTATTCTTGATCCATCCATCTTTCAAGAGAATCATATACCCCTAAAATCCATCATCCAATAATCATCTCAAAATCCTTCCTCTGCAAGTGACCCTAAAATCCTTTCTCCAAAACCTTATACTAAGAATTTGTCCCCTTCTTCTCCAAATCTCAATTCTATCTAAGAACGAAGGATTGACTCTTTTACCCAAGCCCTAACCAATCAGAATGAAGAAGTCACCTCTCAAAATCCCACGTTAGTTCTTTATGACACTTTTGAACCCTCATTCGATTCAATCGACTCAAGGAAACTTGATGATTTCACTACCAACATCTTTGAACTAGCATTAGAAGAAAAAAGATGCCTGAACAAGAGAACGATGTGCATGAAAAATAAGTTACCGATGTTCTTGATGATAATACCTCGTCTGATGTGGTTGTGGTGACAAGAGAAGTGCCCACTCCCCCTAGCACTCCCCATTCCAGAAGGGTTAGAATAAGGTCTATCGCAACCAAAGAAATCAAATCCTTTACAAAATCTAGAAAAGACAAAGGCGGTATGTTGAGAAGGCAAGCAAAAAGAAAAAGATCTTAGTGGATAGTTCAACAGAACTAGATTCTCATTCAAGTAACAAATTATCTTCCTCTATGAATATACCACTATGTGCAATGCTACAACCAAGGACAAAGCGACCAAATGTTCTAGACTCAACTGCAAAATGAAATAAAAGACTGAAGAATGTGTGAGTCTTCAAGTTGTTATATGAGGCTACTAAAGCATTGAGAAAACAAGAAGAGATAATTAATGCTCAAAGAAAGAAAGTGTTCTTGAATCTAGGTCGTTCTAAGAGAAACTATAAGCTTATCCTAAAAGGTTTCATTCCTGATCAGAATAGCGATTATGTTTCTTTTGCTGATAATGGAAATGATGAAGTTTTGAAGAATGTTAGATTTGTCGGTTCAGTATGTTATGTGTAACCTTTTGTAAAAAGGGTAATTTATGAATTTTATGCCAATTTCAATCGAGGCATCACTATTAAAACCAGAAAGTACTACCACAAGGTGTTTGTACGTGGTAGATGGTTTAAATTTGGACTTGAGCAGATCCGTAAGTTGTTGTGTTGTCCCACCACCAACAATTTCAAGCTGGATGAGTCTATAGGTGTGACTACTTCTACTCTGACCAATCATCTACAACTAACATAGCTAAAAAAGATAGTCTTCATGCCTCTTCTTTAGATCCAATGTATGCTAATCTTTTTTGCTATTGTTACTAGGAATTGGCTTCCAAACAACCAAAGAGATTTAGCAACTAAGAAAGTGGTTATGCTTTTGAGGAAAATAGTTGATATGTTGGAATTTGATTTAGGGTAGTTGATTTTTAATGAGTTTTTTAAATATTTTAAAGTTGATAAGAAGTATATATTGCTCTATTTGTCCTTTATCTTTCAATTTCTCTTCTCCCAAGACTGAACTTGTTAGGCCTAAGGAGACCTACGAGAAAATCGTTTCTAAATTAAAATTTTCTTGTAAATGGTTAGAGGGCAAACATGTTATCAATGAACAATAAAAATTGATGAGATTGTTGAAGAAGAAGCATGTGGTCTGAAAATGCGCTATCTCGCAGACACCATTCCTATTGCAAAAGAAATGAAGACTAGAGCTGCTGTAGACCTTCAAGCCTTAGTTGAATTTCTTCAGAAACATTGTGATAAGCTCGGGGTAGAAACCAAAGTTATGAAAAAGATAATCGATAGATAGAAAGCTTTGATTGCATATCTTCAAGCTTTTGATGATGTAGTTTAGGTTGAAAATCTTATGAAAAAAAGGAAAGAGGATGTTGATGATGTTGCGGTTATATTTTTGTCTACTTAACTGTTGGATTATTCTTGTGAGGGGGAGGTTCTTTTAAACTTATTTTATTTTATAATTTTTTTGCATAACTGTATGATGATATTATTGCTACTTTGTTATATTTGTTGCTGGTAATGAACTTGGAATTCTTTTATCTATGATATGTAATTCTTTTGATTTCTTAACTTGCTTAGTTATAATTATTGTCAGTTAGTTGATAATGCAAATTATCCTAGCATTGATGATTAATTACTTACTCATTTTCTAAGTTAAGTTAGGTTTCATTAATGTGTATACGTTAAAGAGAAGCTAATGTTGTTGATTGATTTAAAGATTCTTACATTGTGTGTTTTGTTGAACAAATTGCCAAATAGGGAGATTGTTGAAAAATATGAAACTGACAATTTGGTGCTAGGGTAGGCTTAGTCCTTTGCCTACCAAACCTGTTTGGAGACAATTTTCATATGTGTTGGCAATTTATTGAACCTTATTTTTGGGTATGCTAATTACATGGTGAATTCTAATCCATTATGGAAGATCATATGCTTAGGAATTCAAATATTGGTGATTTATTCAGTTCAACATTTCCCAAAGCAATCCTCTGGATCATGGACTTTGGATTGGATTGTGATATATTATATGAGTTGTCAAGATTCCATATTTACTTATATGTTATTATTATTTCAATGAGATTGTATTAGATATTTATTTTTAAGCAAGTTTCAAATTTAAAGACTATATATTTAAGATGCTTGTTTAGGTAAATGTACTGAGAATTAGGCACTTAAGTTGTTCTTGTGAGAATAACTTTGTAAGAGCTTTATTTTGATAGTAAAACCTTTGTTGTGGTTTTACTTGCTATGTTTAGAAGGAGTGAACATAGTGGTGAGAGTATTGTATCTTCAAAGTGCAAGGGTAAGGGAAAATGATCACGGTATGTGTGATTGAGTAGATTCACTTTGTAATTGTTGAAGAGAGTGCATATTTCTCACTGAGCTAGACTCCCTAAACATAAGGAAAGCGAACTGTGTAATCAACTTCTTTTGTGTTGTGTGTTTGTTGTTTTCCACTTAGTGCTTAGAGAAGTGCCCACCATATTAGGCACCAATTCAGTAGTGCAGATTGTTTCTTAGCAACAACTTTTTCTTTTCAATTGCTAATATTAAAGAAGAACAGTATCCCGAGGTTGAAAGTTGGAGATGTTTGGGTTTCAAAATTCGGTGAGGTCAAAATTCTATTTTTGACTTTTTCAAGGATCATTTCAAGAGTGTTGTGAATGTGAGATAGTGTGGATCTAATTTGGGACTAAGAATAATTGTTTCTTTGCTGGATGAATGGCTTGAAAAATTGTTTACTATTGAAGAATTAAAAAGGGTTATGTAGAGTTGTGATAGCTTCAATGCTCTTCGACCTGGTGGTTTCAGTCTTAGTTTCTTCAAGGCTGCTTAGCAGCCGTTGAAAGAAAATATATGGATATTTGTTAATAATTTTGATAGAAGTGAGAAATTGATGTTAGGGTTTATTCTTTCGTATTGGTGTTGATTCTGAAAAAGTGAAAGTTTACTTGGTTTAAAGGAATATCACCTTATTAGCTTAATGAACTTTATTTATATAAGATTTTGGCCAAACTTTTTGTTAGATGGCTAAAGACGATATTAGTGATACACGTACAATATTTTTGTTAGTTTTCAAAACCTTGATGTCATATTGATCACTAATAAGGTGATTCATTTGACTAAAAAAATGAATAGTAGTAATGGGTTATAGATCTTGATACTAGACTTCAAGAAGGTGTATGATAACAATAATTGGGCATTCATGATAATGTTATGGAGCCTATAAAGATTCGAGGAGGAATGGAAAAACATAGATGAAAGAGTGCACATCTACTATAAGATTATCATTTTGGTTAATAGGTCACCTACTCTAGAGTTCTCAATGAAAAGGGGTCTTAGGTAGGGTGACCCCTATCACCTTTTTAATCCTATTGGTGGTTAAGGCTTTGCATAGGATTATGAAGAAGGCAATCTTAATTTTATTGCGAGTGTCAAATATTTCAATGATGGAATGCCCATTACTCATCTACAATCCACAGATGATACATTCATCTTTCTTAAAGCTAAAGGGGAAATGGTGTGAATGGTGAAGTGAATTCTGATGTGCTTTGAATTTTTCTCGAGCTCATGGATTAACTTTCAAAAATTGAAGATTTATGTGTTTGGATTTGATGAGATAGGTGCTACTACTAGGTTTGTAGATATTCTTGAATATTAAGTGGAGAAACTTCCAATTAATTATCTTAACTTTCCTATGGGTATGAGCTTGAGAAAAAAAAAGTTGTGGAAGCTAATTATCAAAATGTTTGAAAAAAATTGTCGAAGTGGAAAAGGAAATTCTTATCCTTTGGAGGAAGGATTGTGTTAGTCACTTCGGTTCTTTGCTCATTGTCGTTATATTATATGTAACTTTTAAATTTCCTAAAGGAATTATAAGTAAAATTGATAAGAACCATGAAAGGTTTTCATACAGAGGTACCAACAAGAAAAAGAGATTTGCTAAAGTTAGACAAAAACTAGTGTGTTCTCTTAAGGAGATTTGAGATTTGTGATTAATTGATGTAAAAAATCATAATACAACTTTATTAATGAAATGGTGGTGGAGGTTCGCTAATGAACCACTCTTTATGGTATAGAATTACTGTTTCAAAGTATGGAGAATGTGACCAAGAGTGGTTGTCAACCAATTCTAATATGAATAACCAATTAGGTCACTTTATTTTGGTGGGGTAAGTGGAGTTCAGATCTAGTGTTGAAGGATAGTTTGGCATTAGATACACATGAAAGTTTTCGACTATTTCTTCAATGATAATTTCAATCATTAGGTGCAATGAAGAAATTTAAAAGAACTTTGTTCTCATGGGAACGAGAATTATTTAAAAAGATGATTGATGAGATTGTTGGTTGCATTATATGGAAATTTGATTCAAGGGCAAGTTTTTTGTTAAAATGGAAAAGAACATACTAAATCTATTTTCTATGGGGATTCCAAATTTTTAATTTTGATAACTTTAGAACATGAAACTCTCTCGACCCCAAACAACAAGCTTAGCTTGTACTGTTGGATAGGATTCCCACTAAACTTTTCTTGAAGAGGAGAGGGATTCTAGTGGTTGATGACTTTTGCTTATACTGATGGTACAATTTAGAGGCAGAACATTTGAACTATGCACTACTTGATTCCAAGTCGATTTTTGAGTTTTGGTGTTGTTTCTTTATTTGGTGGAATGTGTGCATATGTTAGCCTACCAACTTGAATATATGTGTTTTTTCATGGTTTAATCCCTTGCTCTCAAAAACCTTGAATTATCTATACTTCATTGCATTTAGTATTGCATTGTGATCGATTTGGATCACAAGAAATGGTAAGGTTTTCAATAACAAGGAGTGATCTTTCCAAGATTTTTTATTTACTATTAACATCATATTTTTGTTTTGGTTAAAGGGAATGAAAAAAAAAGATGAGCTTTTAATCGAAGCTAATTGGTGGTAGAGACTAGGAAAATAAATTTTATTATTGTTAGGGATCGACCCGATAAAGCAATGAATAAGTAAAAATAGCGGAAGAAATTAAGAAATTGAACATACAAATTTAATATGGAAAAACCCTTCAAAGAGAATAAAAAACCACAAAGATAATTTTACTATAATGACAAAATAACGAAGAGTACAAAAAATAGAGTTAAAAAACTAAACCTCAAAACCCGAAACCTAAGAATCCTCAAAACGTAAACACAAAATTCTTCAAAAGTATTATGAGTTCTAATATTTTAATGGGTGTATTCTCTAAGGTTGTAAAAGAGTCTATTTATAGGCTAAATTTATAGGTCAAATAATAATAATAAAATAATCTAGACTAATCAGAATTCGACTGAAACAAATAAATAAAGTTTAACTAAAAGATTATTTCTCAAATTTGACTGAAATATGAGGCATACTTAACAATTATAAATTAAAAAATAATTTAAAAATAATTAAATATAAACATAATTATTATATTTGTATGAGTGACATTTTGGGCTTTAATGTGTATTTTTTGAAAGGTAATGTATAAATTTAAGGGAGGGATTCACTTATACCGAAATAAAACTTATGAGATTTTACATCTTTTCATAACTTTTTATATGTTTAATACTTTAACAATTCAACCGACATATTTCATAATTCAATCATGTAGATCATGTGTGTCAAGTTTAGCATAAATTTAAATTTTTTAACCATTAATTTTATGTAAAAGCTTTCAACCGTTAAATATATTATTGTAGACAATATTTTAGACCGGCATGATAGAAATATCAGATTAATTCAAAATTTTACATACATGACAAGTACAAATGTTTTGCTAAATTCAACGGTTAGATTACTAAAATATTTAACATATAAAAAAATTAATAAAAAATATAAAACCACTTAAATTTTACCCGATATAATAAATTCTTTCGGATAAATTTATATCAAATGTCTATCTTATATAGTGAGCAACAAGATGGTGCCATTATTTATTGATATAATTATTATTTTTATAATATATACATATTTATAAGTTGAATGTTTTAATCTTGTAATAATTTATAAATATTAAAGAAAAAAAAAGGTAGAATTCAAACTTATGAAAATCAATCAGATTATCTTTATTATGTTTCATTTCCAATAAAAAACTAATTTGCCCAAACAATGAAACAATAGATATGCCCTTAAATAATTTTGTTAAGGTAAATTCATATCTATGACATATAGTTTTAAAATTTTACATTTTTTAATCCTCTCTTCAATACATTTAATTACTAATCAATTAGCTTTGATTATTGATCATGTTTTCTGTTTATATTTGCAAGTAAATATCTGTTAAACCACAATTTTTAACTTTATTTAATGCCCAAATATCCAATATTTCAATAACTTTCCAATAAAAACAACAATCATAAAAATCGTACTTCAATAATATTTTATACATTGACAGTATATATTTTTTATTTCACAAATAATTTAAAAAAATTAACATGTATTTTTTAAAATTGTGAAGTCTAAAACTTCAATAACAATATACCAAATAATTTTTCAATAAATAATTTTAAAAGTAAATTATTTGTTTGATTTAATTATTTTATTTTAAGCGATTATTTTATTTTATAAAAAAATTATAATGTTGATTCCAATGAGATTTGGTTGGATATATCAAATATAAATGATAATGAGAAAATAATTAATTTAGATTGAGAATTGAGTTTTAAGTCAAAGTTGGAAAATTAAAAGTAAAAGTAAAAGTAAAAGGTAAGGAATTCACATGATACAAGTGATACCATTTAACTCACAACCGAAGGAGCTTATCAAACTTGTATTCTAATTTCTATCCCTATACCAAAGCAGGAAGACCAAATACTGAGCATTACGTAAATATTTTGATTGATTGACTTTTTTAACAAAAAAAATTATATTGCAAAATATTTAGGGTTTAGGATTTAAGATTGTGTTATTATCTGGATAAAGTTCTGTTAAAATTGAAAGGTGATATTCAAGTAAAATCTTCTCAATAATATAAATTTTAGAACTCGAATTTAATTCAAATGTTTTAGAAAAAAAATTTAGATCTTGCTAATAAGAGTTATGTCTAGTTTAGCTCTAAAACTATTAAGAGTGGTTGGCTAAAATATATTTTTATGAAAAAATAATTTTATTAAAACATTTCAATTTTTTATATAAAAAAATATTAAATTTTAATTTAATATTTGTAATGATTGAACTTCTTATATTATTATATTATTAAAATAATTAAAATAATCTATTTCATACTCTAAAATTATCAAAAGTGATTGATTAAAATATTCTTTTAAAAAAAAATAATTTTATTAAAATATTTCAAAAAATTATATAAAAATTCTCTATTAAAATTTTAATTTAATATTTTAATGATTGAACTCCTTATATTATTAAACAACTTAAAATAATATATTTTTTATCTAGTGGTAGATCCAAAAATACGACTTGGGCTGAGTTATAAAATTTTTTAAGGAGTCAAAATTAAATTATATATTTTATAATAGTAAAAATGAAATTTCATCATTTTAATAACTTATATATTTATAATTTTTATAAGACTAAATCAAATTTTTATCATTTTTAAAAATTAAAATATTTTTATCATTATTAACTTAAAATTTTATAAATTATAAACAAACTAAATAAAAAAAAGTCATTTTAGGGGCCGACTTGCCCGCCCCTAGATCCAATATTTGTTCATACTTTCTTAATCCTTTGACAACACACACCTTACACATACAAATGCTCGAACCCGAAACCTTTAGGATGAACAACATCCTATTTTTCACTGAAGTCACTTATTGAATTCGAAACCCTTATGTTATTAAACCACTTAAAATAATTTATTTCCTATCTATCAACCAACTCTTCCATTACGTTTTCTTTGCCTTTTTTTTTTAAATTAATAAAATATTTTTAAACCTCATATATAAAATTTCTCTATTAAAATTTAAAAATTCAATTTAAAAAGTGAAAAAGATAATAATTAATTCATGATAAAGTAGTAAACTATGGTAGATAAGAAATTTTTTTTATAAATTTCATTATTAAAAATTTAAATTTTGATTATTAATATGAAAAAGGTTTTTATACATTTACAAATATTATCACTATTGTTTTGTAAAGATTTTAGATTATATCAAATTTTCAAATATACTCAGTGATATCTAAATTAGATTAAACCAGCAAACAGGTAGTTTAACCGGTTTCATCGGTGACATTAGGATAAAAAATCGACAGTTAAATCGGTTTAAAATTTTTGATATTTTATTATTTTTTATAAATTTTAATTATATGTAATTTTTGTTGAATCGATGATTGAATCAATTTAATTGAGAATAAATGATTTGATTGGTTCGAGCGCCTATGTGTGCAAATTGTATGTGCATTGTCAAAAAAGTTAAGAAAATATGAATAGATACTATCATGTAATCATACCAATATATTCAAAAAAAAAATACAAACCTTTTGAAAATAAAATTATTACTTTCGGTTACTCAATTTTTTGAAAATTGTATTTAGTTAACCTAAACTATGAAAAAAATTATAGTTTAGAAACTATTTGTAAAATGATGAATATTTTATCTTTATACTATGGAAATCTTTATATTCCATTTATAATTTCTTGATTAACTTTAATATATATATATATATATATATATATATATATATATATATATATATATATATATATATATATATTATAAATTTGGTCTTAATTGGTTAAATTTATTTCTGAAGAATTTAAATTTAAATGGTATAGTTATAATAAAATAATTTTTTTATTTTATAAAATAAAACAGTTATTTATTCATTAATTTCATAAGATTTAAAAGTTTATCTTAACATATTTTAATATAAATAATAAAAAAATTTATAGCAAATATAAAATTGCTAATAAATGAATTATTGATAATAGATATCAAATATTAACAAATAATTTTTGACAAACATAAGAAAATGATGATTAAATTATTATTGACTTGATGGTCTACGTGTTTATTGCCTCAAGTGTGGTCAATATTTGAGTCGTGCTAATCGCGTTGCTGTTAAAGTTTTGCCCTCCCTTATAATTCATCAAATAATAATAATAATAAATTTTCGAAATTTGACTAAGATATAACTTCTTAAAAAGTTAAGTGGTTCTGATTTTTTTTATTACAAAAACAAATATCTGAATAGCAACATAAACTAAAAGGACATTGTCACACTTTTTAGCCTTGAACTCACCCAGTTTCGAAATCATACTCCTTCCCTTTCATTTGCCTCAGCTTTAGCTTCTTTGAACTGCACAAATTCATCAAAGCATACGAGTATTTAGCCTCTCCTGAAGGGAAAATGAGAGGGGTAAATACATGCTTTCAGCTAACTATGAACTAAAACAGGAAACACACTCAACAGTTTGCACACAATTTGGGAATAGAATAGTCATTAAAATGGCAACAACTGGTATTTGTTCATTTACTAGCAGAATAAGGCCTTGTAGAACATAAGATGAGACGAAATTACCTGATGGGAGCAGGAGTATTTCTTCAACATTCTCTTTTGGCCATTGCCTCCTGCCTTCTTAACAATTTGGCTTCAATTTCTTGTTTTGAAAGCATACTGCCGTTCCAACTCTTTTGACTACTGCAAGCATACTAGACATGACAAAATGTTGAGTGAATGAACAAAGGTTCCCAATTAAGACCACCAAAAACATTCATGTGAATTAACAATATAAGGCCAAATATTTTATGCTAACATTTTCTATAGGGTTAAAATATTTGTTAGTCCCTGTATTTTGACAAAATTTGAGGTTTAGTCTCTATACTTAAAAGGTTAAAAATCAAGTCCTTTTTTATTTAAAAATCTCATTGCTAAATAATATCAACATCCTGAACTTTTTTGGATCCCTAAACCACATTATATCAAGTTCAGATTAACCATTTTTATTAGTAAAAAACAGCACAAGAATCTATCAATACAGATTCATTTCTTGCAGTTTAGAAAAAAACTAGAAATGAAATCAACACAGCCTTTAGTAGAGAAAACCAGATTAATAAGAATCCAATAATATCAGTAACCATCTTTATCATTATACAAAAAGGCACTTCAAGTTTACAACATTAAGCACTCCAAGTAATGCAGAGAATTCTCAATATATTAAAAGCAGATGAACATTTTAAATTTAGTCCCTCTATTAACTAATAAAACAAGACAATAAATTGCATCAATCTGATAACCATGATCATCCAACTAAAGCACCTTTAATAGCTACAAATGCAGAACAAGTTTTAACATTTTTTGAACTTCCAAGTTGATTGAATAGCCTGAAATTTAAGTACAAATCAAGGTTCTATCTTTTTCTTTTCCTTTTTACTATAAGTTTCTTCATTAAAAAAATTGTTAACTAAAATCTGATATTTTCTAAGCACTCTTCAGTTCCAAAACTATGTTTGTTCAATCTCAGAGCATATTAACACAAAAGCTTATAAATAAATTAAAAGAAAACATATAACCAAATATAAATTTATTTCCTTTCACAACACATCTAACCAAATAGAGAAATGGATCCCTAAACCACATTCTATCAGCATCCTGGAAAATCAAGTAAACCAATGGAAAAGGCATTCCATATATACACATGCAGGTAAATAGGAGCCTTACTTAAGGCTCATAAAGTACAAACATGCTACACAAGAACATAAATAAGTAGTGATACAAATCAAACAACACAAAGGCTTAATACAAAAAATGCAACCAAATTTATTCTGATTATCAGACTCATCATGAAAGCCTTCAATGCAGCTTAATTCTAAAACCAATGCAAAATTCAGTAATAGAAAGTATAATCAAACTCTGTAGAGCATGTGAAAGGAAAATTCTGGGGGGGGGGGGGGGTAAAGCTTCAATTAAAATGGATAAGAAAAAGAAATAGCTTACCTCCACTCGCCTTCATCGTAAGGAGAGTAATCAATATCCTCTTTTCTAACGCAATTAAAAATCAAAGCCGCGATAGAGGAAAATATTCCTAAAAGAAATAAAATAATAACGATGAGCCATATAAACATTGATAAAAGGAAATTAAAAAGAAAGCAGATAAATTAACGGAAGAAACAATGGTGAAACACGATGTACCAGGTAAATAGTGGACGAAAGAGACATCGATGGAGGTGCATACGACGGCGTCGACCCAAAACCACCAGCCAGCACCGAACACGGCGCCAGCGACGCCGATACCGAAGATCGCCCACAGTTCCCCAACTCCATTTGATTGTTCTCCGATCTAATTAATTAACTAATAACTGACAATGAACAAAAAAATATTTGATCCGAGGAAAAGGAAGAGCTTCCGTTTGACAAGGTCCATGGCCGGAGCGGACAGCAGATGGCACCAGAAGGAGGAGATGCGGCTAGGGCAGGGAATGGAAAGAAAGAAAAAAATAGAAGAAAACAAAGGGGTAAATTAATCACTTTGCCTTCAATTCAGTCACTTAACTTTCAAAAAATGATAATTAATCATTAATATAATTGAAAAATGATAATTCAATCACCTATTAACATTTTTTGTTACAAACTTAACGGGATAAATGATTTGACCAGTTACCTTACTACATTAAACAAGATAAAGTTGAGTGACAGTGTTTTTTGTCCTTCCTTTTCTGTTTTCTTTAATAAATGATCCAATATTTTATTTTTTGCATAAATAGTCTTATATATTCATATTTCTTCTCTATCCCAACAATCTCATTGTCATCACCTCCACCACAATCATTTTTGCCGACACCATCGTTGACCTTCAAACCACCACCTATCCTTTTTTTTCTTTTTCAACCCCCCAATAGAGAAGCCATTACGGTTGGGATTCAACTATTTTTTTCTGTTGCCCAAAGTCATTAACTCTGAAAAAATCATATCAAAATGGGATTGGAGACAATTTGAGGTCAAACTATCAGTACCCACATCCAAATCGTTTAGGAGAAAATCCTCCAAAGCAACATTCAAGCGATCCAAGAACCAAAATGACTCAAATTTAGCGAGATTTTCATGGGATATGATGATATAAACAAAAAGGTTGTCGATTAAGCTAAACAACATTAACTCCATTGCCAGCATTATCAAGTTGCATAAAACAAAATCAGAAGCAAAACAAGAGGAACAACTAGACAAACTAAACAATCAGTTGAACTCATGATTTTCGAGAACAAACGAAGCGGTCCCTCCAAAGGGACAACCAAATTCTAACAAGTGAAATTCTTGGTCGGGTTAGTGATTAGAAAGGTCTCAAATTTGAAATCAGCTGGGTATTGTAGCAAAGGATCTTGCTTTCTTCCCGAACGGTTGAGATGGTGCATTTGGCCGGATACGGCGAAAGAAAGTTCTCAACCATTCTTGCCACCAATAATGTTCTTTGTAAAGCTTGACCCATCACTGCCGTCACGATCCACAACCTCATGTTGCTAATGAACCACACTAGAATTTGTCTCTCCTCCTCCTCCTCCTCCTCTTCTTCTTCTTCTTCTTCTTTTACTGCCCAACCCAACTAGGGTTTTAAATTGGGGTCGTTTACACAGTGGGATGACAGGTTACTTTTCCGTTATGTCTATAATGAAAAATGGTTAAAATGACTGATTTATCATTTTTCGAAAGTTGTGATTGAATTGAAAGCAAAGTGACTGTTTTGTCAGTTAAATCAAAGTTGAGTGATTGTTGATATAATTTACCAAAAAAATATATAATTTAGTTTTCATATTACGAATATAAGATATTTTATTAAAAAAATAATTTTAACTTAAAATTCTGTAAGGTGAGAGTTTTTTAATAAGGGTGTTTATTTTTTTTTACATATTTTGAATTTAGTCTTATATTTTTATTTTTAAGAATTTAATCTCTTTATTTTTTAAATTTAAAAATTTAAATCCAACTTCTAACACGATTATTTTTTATTAAATTTGCTGGTGAGATTTTTGAAATAAAAAATCCCACTTAATAGCCATGTAACTAAAGAAAAGACTAAAATTAATCTAGATTTAACAAAATAATTTTAATAGTTGAACTTAAATTTTGAAATTTGAAAAGTAAAGAGACCAAATTCCTAAAAATAAAAATACAAGAACTAAATTTTAAATTTACAAAAACTATAGGAACCTATATCATATTCTAACCTTTTTAGAATACATCCTATACCGACTGTACCAACGAATGAATTTGACCTATCATTACAGATATTCTTATTTCGATAAAATAAGATGTGTTGGTATAAGTTCATCAAATACTAACGGATAAATATTCTATAAATAAAAATTTTCTTATACTTATAGAATTGGACCGTCAATAAAAGTAAGTATTGATATATGACAAATCATTTGTAGTGATCGTCACAATATTTAACATGTCACATTTTAATGTCCATATAACATAATGATTTTTTAAAAAAAAGTTTTCTAAAAACAAATTACATGTTTAATTATTTAATTTTTTAAAAATTTCTATTTAAGTAATTTCGAAAATTTTATAACTTAAACATTAACATTTGTTTCAAAAATTTATATTCCAGCTAAAATTTCTGCATTTACTGGTATGATCAACGATAAGTACTTAAATTTATTGAATGAAATGGGTATAGTTACTTTAGTAATGAATTTTAATAGTTTTTCAATTTATTTGATTCGTCAAAATTTCAAATTTAAAGGGTATAATTAAAATAAAATCTTGCATACCATTTTAATTTCATAAAACAAAAGACTATAAAATTTATTTATTAATTTTATAAAAAATTAATGCTTATTTAAATATTATCTCAACACATTTTAATATAAATAAAACAAAAAAAAATTCATTAAATCAATTTAAAAAATATTAGAAATTAAATTGATAAAAAGTCATGTGGATAGTTAATAAGTATTATCACTCTTTCAGTTATTTGTCTCTAATAGTTAAGTGATTAAATTTTTTATGTCATTAATTCTAATAGTCAAATTAAAAATTTTAATAGTTTGATAAATAACGATTATTTATTAAATTAGAATATGTACGAAAAGGTATTGGATAAAATATGTCATGCCTAGTTTATCAGCATGATACAGAAAATATTTTGCATGTTCTTACGAATTACCTGATTGCTAAAGATGTTTGGAAGTACTTCGTGTCAGGAAATTTTCGGCCCCAATTTTTCTTGGGAAATCTTTTAGATTGGGTGAGTACAAATTTGGGGAATTTTGGATGGATGTTTAGGAATGGGGTTCCTTGACCTACTTTTGTTGGTTTGTTAACATGGTGCATATGGAAGAATAATATTTTTTTTTGTTTTCTAAAGATTATTTTGAAATTTTTTGGAAACTATTAAGATATCAGTAAGTTGGGCGAAACAATACAATGTAGCACATAACTAGGACCCGTCTAGAAAACGTAATTTAGATTTTGAGTGTCTCTTAGGAAGTTATTGAAATGGTATGGTAGTTGAATGTTAGCTTTAGGTAATTAGTTTAATTAGAATTTTTTATAAAAAAAACAATTAAGTGATTATTTGTATAATTTTTTAATAACATTCGAAAAACATTTGAATAACATATATGATTTATAAATAATAGTAATGATAATAATAGGGAAAAGTGTAGAAAAGATATCAACAAATGATTGGGTACAATGGTAAGACACATTAAATTCCCAAAGGAAGAACCTAATTATTAGTTGAAATAATTATTAGCAAAAAAAAAAGTGTAAAAAAGATGTTGAAATAATGCATGATTTGTGGCATATGTATAAATTATTAGTTGTATACTATGAATTATTATAGTGATTATGATATTTGTATAATTATATTTTTTTAAATTTATAATGGTGTCGTCGGTGGTGGGAATCCATACTCTGAAGGAGGGGCTCTATATGCTTTGGGTCTTATTCATGTCAACCATGGTGAGAACATTAAGCAATTCTTTCGTGATAGCCTACGCAGCATTGTTGTTGAGGTATATGACTCTCATGGCCTTCATTCTTTAAAACCAATAGACCTTTTGAGAGAAAATAAATATTAGATATGTTGGTGCTAGTTATCCAACATGGTGCATGCTTAGGACTTGGTTTGGCAGCTCTAGGAACTACTGATGAAGAAATCTTTGATGACATCAAAAGTGTGTTTTATACTAACAGTGCAGTTGCCGGTGAAGCTGCTAGCATCAGTATGGGTTTGCTTATGGTTGGAACTGGAAGTAAGAAGGTAGAGGAAGAGATGCTTGTTTATGCATATGAGACTCAACATGAGAAAATTAGTAGGTAAAGTTGGAATTTTTTGTGATTGTTGGGGATCGACTCGATTAAGCAATGAACAAGAAAAATAAGCGGAAGAAATTGAGAAATTAAACACACAAATTTAATGTGGAAAAAACCCTCTAAAGAGGATAAAAAACCACTGGCAAAAGTATTTTTACTATAATGGCAAATGAACGAAGAGTACAAAAGATTGATATAAAAATTAAACCCCAAAACTCAAAAACAAAAAACCCCAAAAGGTAAACACAAAATTCTCGAAAAGTGTTATAAGTTCTAATCTTTAATGGGTATGTTTTCTAAAATTCTAAAAGAGTCTATTTATAAGTTAAATTCGTAAGTCAAATAAATTATGCTAATAAATGCAAAAATATATTGTATTAATAAATACTAAATCTTCTAGAAAGAAAATATATTTTGTTTAACTTAACTTGAAAGCAATCTTTTATTTGACTGAAATATAAGGTATACTCAACAGTGACCTTGGTATTAATTTGATTTGAGGTAGTGGTCTTTACTCCTTGGGTTCTTCCTATATGTCTTCAGAGGTTTAGCATTAGGGATAACTCTTACAATTTATGGAAGGGAAGAGGAAGTTGATACGTTAATCGAGCAGATGACTGGGGATCGAGATCCAATACTACATTATGGTGATATGTATGCAATAGCAATGGCCTATAGAGGAACTGCAAACACCAAGGCCGTTCGCCAGTTGCTTCACTTTGTCGCATTAGATTTGAATGATGATGTTAAGAGAAGTGTTATTTTAGCCCTGGGGTTTGTCCTTTACTCACACCAGAACAGGTAGATGTTGTTTTAACTGTGCAGTGCACATTTTGGGGTTGTCATTGGGGGTCTCACTATTGTAAAAACTGTAGATTCCTTGAATCATCTCCTGACTATCTGACTCTTACAACCTACATGCTCGATATGGTGCGGCTCTTGCAATTGGGATTTCATGTGCTGGTACAGGATGGAGTGAGGCCATATCATTGTTAGAACCCTTAACATCAGATGGTAATGGTGTTATTCATCAAGGTGCCCTTATAGCGATGGCTATGGTCATGATCTAGGTGAATAAAGCCAGGGATTCACGTGTTGGATCATTCAGGTATGTATGCTATTATTTTATGTATCTTGCTCCTCTTCTTCCTATCCGAAAGCTAACTCTCTTTGTAGGAGACAAATGGAAAAGATAATGGAGGAAATGGGTGAAGACACAATGAGCAAGATGGAAGCAATCTTGGGGGAAGCGATCTTTGATGTTGGTGGGAGGAATGTGACGATAAGAATGCTTTCCAAGGCAAAGCACCACAAAGTCAATGCAGTTGTTGGTCTTGTTGTTTTTAGCCAGTTTTGGTATCGACATCAACTCATCTATTTTATAAGTTGTCATTCTCACTCATAGCTTTTATCAGAGTGAACTCCAAGCTCAAGGTTCCGAGATTTAGCTTCGAAACAAAAGCAGCTCGTATTTGGGCATATATATATATATTTATATAAATTTACTCAAAAATAAGATAAATTCTAGTTGATTTAATTTATTTTTTATATAAATTTTTTTATAAAGGTTTAAATAATAAGATTAAAATATGGAAGACTCAACATAAGTCGAGCATTGAAAAGCTGTAGATTAATAATTATATGTGAAGATGTAGCTTACGAATTGGCTCATAAAATATTGGCAATTTATCCCTTATGATTGATGTTGCTTTAAGCAATGAAATTGAGTTTTTATGTCAAAAGAAACAATTTCATTAGGAGGGAGATTAAGAATATGAGTGAGTAAACTAGCAAAATTAGGAATTGTCCTGAGGGGCTGAGCTGATGAAGAAGCACTATGTTGTGCTGCAGCTGGTGGAGTTACTTTTATTACCCAAAACTCATCTGGTTCATCTTCGTCTTGGTTTCTAAGAACAATAAACCCAGAATGTGCCAACGTCACAGGCTTATATTGGAGTTGGTACATATAGATGAACTTCTCCTATCCAGGAACCACCATTGCAGGGTTGGTCAAAGTCTCAACTGACGACTCAAGACTCTTAATCTGATTGCGCTTAGCTTCCTCATCTTGCTCACTGCACGATTTCTTAGCCTTTTCTTTGTCTCAAACCTTTTTTTAGCCTTGGATGAAGTTGAGAGGATAACAGTTGGATGGTTAATAGTTGATACGATGTTGGTGGGTAGAGGTGTTGACATGGGATACTAAAAAAGATGAGCTACTTTTGTTTGGAAGCTAAATCTCGAAACCTTGAGGTTGAAGTTCACTCCGATAAAAGCTATGAGTTAGAATGATGAGCTTATAAGATAGATGAGTTGATGCCGATACCAAAACTGGCTAAAAACAGCAAGACCAACAACCTCATTGACTTTGTGGTGCTTTGTCTTGGAAAGCATTCTTATGGTCACATTCCTCCCACCAACATCAAGGATCGCTATCCGCAAGATTGCTCCCATCTTGCTCATTGTGTCTTCTCCATTTTCCTCCATTATCTTTTCAATTTGTCTCCTATAAAGAGAGTTAGCTTTTGGACAGGAAGAAGAGGAACAAGATACATAAAATAATAGCATACATACTTGAATGATCCAACATGTGAATCCCTGGCTTTATTCACTTGGATCATGACCATAGCCATTGCTATGAGGGTATCTTGACGAACAACACCATCACCATCTGATGTTAAGGGTTCTAGCAATGATATGGCCTCACTCTATCCTATACCAGCACATGAAATCCCAACTGCAAGTGTCGCACCATATCGAACATGTAGATTGTAAAAGTCAGATAGTGACAAGATGACTCGAGGATAGTGATGAGATGATTCGAGGAATATGTAGTTTTTACAATAGTGAAACCCCCAATAACAACCCCAAAATGTGCACTACACAATTAAAACAACATTTACCTGTTCTACGTGTGAGTAAAGGACAAACCCCAGGGCTAAAACAACACTTCTCTTAACATCATCATTCATATCTGATGCGACAAAGAGAGGCAACTGGTGAACGGCCTTGGTGTTTGCAGTTCCTCTATAGGCCATTGCTATTACATACATACCACCATAACATAGTATCGAATCTCGATCCCCAATCATCAGCTCGATTAATGTATCAGCTTCCTCTTCTCTTCCATAAACTGTAGGAGCTATCCCTAATGCTAAACCTCTAAAGATATATAAATAGAACCCAAAGAGTAAAGACCACTACCTCAAATCAAAAAATACTAAGGTCACAAAAAATTCCAACTTTACTAGCTAATTTTCTCATTTTGTGTCTCATGTGCATAAGCAAACATCTCTTCCTCTACCTTCTTACTTCCAGTTCCAACCATAAGCAAACCCATACTAATGCCAGCAGCTTCACTAGCAACTGCACTGTCAGTATAAAGCACATTTTTGATGTCATCATAGATTTCTTCATTAGTAGTTCCTAGAGTTAACAAACCAAGACCTAAGCATGCACTATGTTGGATAACCTACAACAACATATCTAATACTTATTTACTCTCAACTTAAAAGGCCTATTGGTTTTAAAGAATGAAGGCCATGAAAGTCATATACCTCAACAACAGTGCTACGTAGGCTATCATGAAGGAATTGCTTAATGCCCTCACAATGGTTGACATGAATAAGACACAAATTGTATAGAGCCTTGCCTTTAGAGTATGTATTCCCACTACTGGCGGCTTCATTTCGGGGAAGGTATGGAGCCATCAGAGAGATTCCTTGATGCAGATGTCCTTTGTTAATAACACCAAGTACAGCTATTGTACTAAATTTGGTCCAATCCGTCCAATTATTGCTCGACTCTTGATGATCACAACTTCAAGAAAGAAGTATGTACAACATGAATATATGTGTAACAAAGTGAGAGTAAAGATGCAGCAAACCATAAGTCTCTTGGGGAATGCATCCTTGGTTGTTCTAGCAAGCATTATTGCATTAGCATAGATTAGAGCATTCTGATAATAACTTTTGCTCAAGTTTGCAGATTACACTATTTTCGTCCAAATTACTGGGTCAAATCTAAGGCAAAACCACAACAATCAATGGTTTCGAAAGGAAACACAAAACAAAAAATAGTTTCAGCAAAAGAAGTCAGTGTGTCTCACTTGTTATGATTGTACAAGAATTATAGAGTCAACTGTGTTGATGTCTGTCTTGACAAAATTCCTTGGATTTTTTCCAGCCACCCAACATATTTTTCAAGATCTATGTATAGTTCAAGAAATTCATGAATTTCATCATCAGGTCCTGAAGGCGAAGATCTGGTAGATGAAAGGTGATCTTTGACATTTAAGAGAAAATCCTGATGGTCATTCTCCAATAGATCGAATGCAATTTGGAAAGCTAAAAGAGGACTCCTCTCATAAACAGTGTAGATAAGATCATGAAATATAATTGCAACTTCTTTAGGTTCATCCATCAACATAAGACACTGTACATATTCAAATCATCAAAAGGGCCGAGTACCAAGCACATGCATGAATCCAAGGCATAACCTAGTTGCTAGAAATCTTTTTTATACAAATAAAGGAGGAAACCTCCTTACCTGTCGCTGATGTTTTTGGTCATAAGCAAAAGAATAGAACACAATGATGCCATATGTTAAAGCCTCACAATTTTGTTTACTCGTTATTGCTTTCTTAAGTTTATCCATTATCCAACAATCAATTGCAAGTCCCACGGCTTGCTTGTACTGTTTAGCCTTGATATACCTAATTCAACAACAACAAGATATAGCTACGCTAACTACAATATATATATATCATCGGCTACATGCTTATCTAACATTATCTTCACCATTTCCTTTAACCGAGGGTCAATGTCATCTTCTGCTATCTTTGAATGAAGGTTGATATACTCATCTATTGCCTTACCTGACATTAAAGAGCATAACCAGTCAACGCCCGCTTGGAATGTCAAAACTAATTAAAACAACTGAAAGGTCAAAATTATTATCAAGGACTATAATAAACATAATCAGAATCCTCAGAAAACATCAAAATGGGGGCCAACTTCAAGATCATAATACAATGATTGACTAAGCTCATTCGTGTTATAAAAGACCTAAGGGAAAGATCAAAACGTATCCTAATTAAGTAAAAGCATAAACAAGAACATAATACATATGTAGCTTGTAATAGATTATGTTATATCATTTTCTTCCATTATTCATTTAAAAGTGGAGTATCTTTCTGGATCATTAACATATTCTAATCAGCAATTAGGTTAAGTAAATCTTGTTCAAAAAATGCAAGAACAATGTGTTTTTTCCTTACTATTTAAAAAAAGAAAAACTCATTAGTTCCATTTCAAAAAGGTATGCACTATGCACTGACCTTTGCATAAGCAATGTAGCAAGTTGCCTTTCATGCATGTCATTTGCTTCATCTTTATATAAGCTTTCTCTGAAAAACAAAAAAGAAAAGGTTTCTTATTTACTTAACCAGTGACAAAAGAAAAGAACCGAAAAAAGAAGGAAATAATCAAAATAAAAAAAAGGCTTACATGAAACGAAGGATAGTGGTAGTGGACATCTCAGGCCAAAATTGGTCGACGAAGATGATGATATTATAAAGAGCATAGACCTTCAACTGGGGATGGATCTCTGTAAGCATAGGTAGCATCGCTCCAGTCGGGCTAAGCTTTATGGCTGCTGTTGCAGTCATTACGTGCAATACAATTCTCAAGAGCAAGATAGAGAACTGTAAGGAAGAAGAGAAGAAGATATAACCGATTTGAGAGGGGAAAGCCCTTTTATACCACATATTATCAAAATTAAGGAAAAGAGGCAGTATTCCATCAAAGGAAGTACATATTAGTACCATGCACACTAACTTGACAACCATAACGTTGATATCATGCATACTAACTCGACAACCATAATTGTCTGTGTCTAGTATTATTACTTTTGACCGATATTTTTTATGAACTGCTTGTGATTAATATGGGAAATCTGTAATGACTCGAATGTTAGTAGTGTTAGAAATAATGGTTTCAGAATCACATTTTCATAAACTAAGTTCGTAAATATAAAATATGAATATTTACGTAGTTATCATAAAAATATATTGAAACTCGATTAAGTAATTTAGTCGAAAAATTAGTTAATTGAGGCTCAGAGACTAAATTATAAAAGTTCAATTGTAGTTACGTAGGAATCAAATTGCTAAAATATAATATCTCATAATAATATCCTATAATAACCCATTAGGAATTAAATTGCTAAAAGATAATATCCCATAAAAATCGTAACACCCCCTCAAGTTGGAGCATGCAAATCATAAATGTCCAACTTGTTGAGAAGATATTCAAATTGTGGTTTACCAAGCGCTTTTGTAAAAATGTCAACCAAATAAATAGAGGTCGAAACATAAGAAGGTGCAATCAACCCATCTTGGATTACGTCCCTAACAAAGTGACAATCCACTTCAATATGTTTTGTATGCTAATGAAATATGAGATTCACATGCATATTTTTTCTTTTATTATTAAAGTATTCACATGATTTGTAAATTATACATACTCTAAGGAGAGTAAAACATGCTAAAAAATCATTGGATATTCATATTTAGACACCATACATGCATTAAAGCCACTTAGCAAAATTTTTAAAATTGTTATGTAGGTATCGATACTGAAAGTGTGGTATCGATAATTCTCTCAAGTGATATCAATACCACTTGGAAAATAGATACCAAATTGGCTTATTGTTTCTCGTTTTAAAAACTCATCTATCAGAAAATATCAGTACCATTAAAAATGTATATATAATTTTACCCCGAGTATCAATACTTGTGTTAAAATATCGATACCAGATTATAAAATTGTTTCTTGCACTTTCGAAAATCACAGAAGTATCGTTTTTAAACTCGAATATTGATACCTCAACTCTAAACCCCAAAAATACAACATATATCAGCATAAAGACCATTCAAATTTAATCCTATACAACATGCATCATTCACCTAGTAAAATAAACATCAAAATAACCAAAACAACAGTCCTAATATAGCATTTTAAGTCCACAAACTTCCAAGCATAATAGGCATGAAAACCATTAAAATCATAGCAAAACTAATATAAAATCTACCATATTACCCTAATCCCCATATCATAAATAAGCAAATAACACCTACTAATAACAACTAAAGATTGGTTTGGATCACCCCTCGAAGGCTACACCACTCACACCGACACTACTTATTTGCAATTGTTAAAAAGGAGTGGCTAAGCTTAACAAGCTCAATGAATGCTCAGAACAACCACTACACAAACAAGTCATTATGCATCAACGGAATAATCATTTATCATATTCATTACATCTTCAATTTTAGTGTCATGTTTCTCACATTTAATCATCTTTCAGAAATTCATTTACAAATTAATCATATGAATATTTAAGCACTTATCTCATCACATATTAATCACATTTAACGATAGTTTGTCTCTTGAGGTTATGAAATATAAAGTTGGCTCTATCATCACAAATCAGATACACGAATCCTCAAACTCACCAAATATGACTAAGAGTCGAACATGTCCCCTAAGTGAAGCATATAGCTAACACTCTCCAAACACACCAAACACACATATCTCGTTGAATGGAGTAGCTCTCATTACCTTATCTCTCCAAAATTATCCTTGGGCCTCAATGCCCCAAAATCACACCACCAATGTGAGTACTCACAAGCTTATGGCATGCCAATTATATCCAATAGTCTCATAAAGTCACAAGGCCAAAATATCCATATTATTATCACATATTTACTTATCGATTTTAACACATCATCATTGCATATTCACATTATTAGCACAATATATTCACTATCACATGACATGTGTAATATACGCACATATTTACCATCACATGACATGATACCCACATATTGTAACACCTGTTACTCGGCCAGATCACTGGACCCAAGCAAAAGGATGTTACAGTGGATAATACACATTTATGAAACAATTTCAAGTCCTTTAGGCCCTATTTTTTTATGTTGGCAAAACTGACATTTAAAGATAAATTGAATTACTTAAAATTTAAACAAATTTTGAAATTTGGATGACTTCTATCAGTACCTAGTTGAGCACGTATAAGTAGAACTCGAGTTTAAAAAGAACCTGAAATGGCTACAAAATTGTATCGATAGAATTAGGGTTCTACTGATACAACTCTAGGTTCTATCGAAACCACACGAACTTCTACCGATATTACAAACTCCAGAATGTTAAGTAGTTTCAGCTTGGGACTTCTATCGATATCCGAATCCAAACTACCGACATAACCTGGGTAACTACTGATACTCTGGTACCAACTTCCGAAACAAGTCAAGTCAATAACCAAAGTTCAGTATCCCCTGTACTTCTATTGATGCCCTATTGATTTCTACCGAAACAATCTTAGGCAAAAGCCAAAACTACTTAAGAAATACATCAATATGCAAATCTCATGCTTCAATTAACATGAAATATATCCATGAGACTTATAACACACGTAAATAACATCCTAATTGCATGTCACTTATAACCGAACCAAAATAACGATTAATTACTAGATAGTGTGACCTCCAAGAGTAATCCAATCGACAACTCGTATCCGACGGTTTGCAAGGAAGAAAAATCAAACGAAGCAAGCTTGCCTAAAGCTTAATAAATTCGTAATAAACTTAAATTCAACTTACCATAATACTAGATAATTCAATATTATGATCATAAGTTCAATAATCATCTATATGCATCACAAATCTCACAAGGTTAGTGAGTTCGTATGTAAACATATAACTTTATCATGATATCAAACTTATACATGAAAACACATTTGGCATATAAACCAAATATCATATTTACACTTAACAATCACCTTTCATTTCAATTACCTAAATCTAATATCTCAATTCATACATATATTTTCACATAACCAATTCACATATCATTTCATGTAATCATTCTCTATAGCCTTTTTCTTATAACCATTTCATTTTATACATCTAACATATAAAGATTCATTAAAACTTATGATTACATTTCCTTCCTATATAACACAACCTTACAAGGTTGGAGAGTGTTACCAAGAAAGATATAATTTCAACAATTAATGTAACTTGTAATAATAACAAATTAAGTATCTATATCATGCATCATATGTTTAATAAACATACTTTCTCATTTCAAACTTTGTTTCAACATTTTCCAATTCACATGTCTTGACCATATTCATTTAATATATATATATACATATCCGTTTAAGCCTTTAACACCCGTTGAACCAGATGAAATATCTTTCAGGTTAGAGAATATTTAATCCATATGAAACTTCGATGTTCAACATGAATCGTTAAATCAGAATCAATATCATATATCATCCAAGTATTCTTACGTAGAAGCCCTTTTATTTTTCTCACTTCCTCAAAATATCTTAGCACAATAGTTAACTTATATTATTTCGATGGATCATTATAAAAGTATTAAATACACAATTTCATTACGTTTACGTTCGCTAACTAATATACATTCACGCTCGTCAGCTAATATACGTTTACGCTTGTCAGCTAATATACATTTATGCTTGTCAGTTATTGTACGTTTACGCTCTTCAACTTTTATATGTTTACGCTTGGCAGCTATTATTTGTTTACGCTCGTCAGCTTCTGTACGTTTACACTCGTTAGCTTATGTATGTTTATGCTCATCATCTTCTGTATGTTTACGCTCGATAGCTTTTGTACGTTTACGCTCATCGACTACTGTACTTTTACGCTCGTCAGCTATTCAGATATAACATTACGTTTGAAGCTTTTATTTGATCCATCAAAATTTCTTTATTTCACTCATAAGTTATTCACTCGCGATTATATAAACCTCAAATGTTTATTTGTAAAATCAACAATATTAATATGGAAATAAAATAAGCACACGATTAGGAACTTACTTCACATTATACCATTAAGAGCACACATTCCTAAAGTCCTTATTTATCAAACATAACATAAATAATAACTAACATATCATATAATTAATTAAATCTTTCTTTGTCACATGAATTCAATCATATCCATATATTTCATGTTTTCTAATTATAATATCCAACTTAAACATCATCACCAATTATTCCAACTCATCACATAATTATCTCAAACAATCAAACTCAATTTCAACATAAATAGATATGTTTTAAGTCATGAGATAACATATAATTAATTTAATAAATTTACGAACTCACCTCAACTAAAACGATGGTAGAATAAAGCCAACGACTAGTCCATTACTTTAGTTTTTCCTTGATTAAAATTCAGTTGATCCGTTTCTTGATCTAAATAATAATTTCATTCAATTAATAAAATTCCAACACTTAAAATAAGTAGTTTTATACAATTAAGTCCTTTCGTCATCATTTCACAAAATTACCCTAACATTTTTCTTTTTTATGCAAATTTAATCCCCAAGATCGAATCATGCAATTTAACCATTTTTATTTAGTTCATACTTAGCCAAATTGTTGGGAACCTATTACGACCCATATTTACAGTTATTTCACACCAAGACATTGTAATTTTATCACTTTAACATTGTAACACCTTAATTTTATTAAAGGACTTAATTGAGAATTTTTAAAAAATTAGGGGTTTTGTCGTAATTCTTAGAAGTTACAAGGACTTATGCATTAAATTATATGTTGAGGACAATTTGGTATTTTTGGGATTTATTTGTAGTGTGTGTAAAGGGTTGGGGTCAATCTAGAAACCTTAGTATTGTTTAGGGACCTCCGAGTAAATACTCTAATTTTATTGAGTATAAAACCCACCTTTTCTCCCTAACTGACCTTTCTTCTTCCATTTATTTTGTTACTGCCGATTTTTCATTCCTAAAATCCCTCCCTCTCATTTAATCTTCAAAATCGATCACCCTTCGACCACCCTTGTCGCCATTCGTGCACTTCCCAAACACCATCAATCTTTACCTTAGGTGTGTGCGACCAAAACCCTCATTCCACGTCTTTTTAGCCGTCGCCGTTCGTGAGTTTTGACAAAGAGAAGCTTTCGGCTTTTGGTTCCTTTTATGCTCCGTTGCCGTTTTAAATCTTGGTGAGTGTAGGAATAGTGCTTGTGGTCTTGTTTGGAGTTGTTTGTACATGTGATCTTAGTGGTTATGCATCGTTCGTGGTGGTGGAGGTGGGTGCCACCGGTGGGGGGTGTCAAAACCTTAAGGACACCATGTGATGAATTGTGATGTGGCTAATTTTTGCTTTAGCCAAACCAAAGTAACCCAATTAATCCCAAAATAATTCCCAACTTTAAGCTCAAACCCTTATTACCCATTTAAACCCAAATTCTTTTAAAATCAAACCAAACCCAAAGTCTTTGACCCAATAACCCAAACCCAAAGTGAACCAAACCCAATTGAACCAAGTTCAAACCCAAACCAAGTCAGACCGTTGAGCGATCGTTGACCCGTTGACTTTTTTCGAAAAACCCTACCCTGCTATTTTTCGACATCTTGAGTTCGATTTCGCTCTCTGTTTTGCCAAATTCTAACTCGAAAGTCTCGTTTTGATAGTTTTATCTTAAATTTGTACTTTAAGTTATTTAGAGTTTTAATTTGGGGATTATTGATATGAGATATTCGTGTTTAGGAGATCATGATTCTGAGGCAAATGATTTACCTCCTCCTCCACCTATGCAACCTGCTCTTGCATCGATTCCGAGAGTTTCACGTAAGTTACTTTGGTTTAGTCTTGTGTTAAATTGGTGGTTAGGATTGTAATAATATATAATTGTATTTGTACGATCTAATCCTATTAGACCAGGTACTCGTACAGCACGTGACAAACGACCTCCTCGTCATTAGAGTTCTATTTGCTAGAGGTGTGTTTCTAATTGTACTTAACCTATCATTGAGATGTTGTGATTTAGGTGATTGCATGATATATTAATATACATGTTGTTGATGTGATGGTTGTGTTGAGATTTGGATGGTATAATTGAAACTGAGTTGAGTAATATATGTTGATCATGTCATGCATTTACTCAGAGCATGTGTTGATTAAATTATTGTGTTACTTTATCGTGCTTTGAGATAATTAAACATATGAGAAACATTGTGAAATTGAGACTGAGATTATATTGAGATAATTAAGTAATCATACCATTATGTGTTCATGGGGTGGATTTGTATGGTGGAAGAGGTGATTATCATTCCTTAAAGGTTGATACTAAAACCACACTGCGATTGGTGACGATTGGTTGAGAAAGGGTTCTGGGGAACCTTTTCACTGTGTTGGTGTGTTGGAGTATTGGGTGCATTGCATCATGCTTGTGTTTGCAACATGATTTGTGTTTACTTTTTGAGTTATATATATATGATTGTGATGGTATATGTTAGGTTGAATGTGCCTTAGAGACACACTAGGCTTTATAGCTCATATCCCTACAGTTCTTTTACAGATATTCTGGATTTAGGTGACTTGGTACTGGAGGTGTTATTATAGACTTTTTACATATTATTTTACCATATAATTATTTTGATTTTGGGTTTTTATTATACTTTGTTCATTATTTTTATAATTCGGGTTGTAAATACATTTTATTTTGGGAATTTTGGTATATTATGTTATTTTATTTTAATTATAAACTTAATATTATATATTTATATTTATAATTATTTTTGTAAATGATCTTGGACTATTGAGTTATGGTGGGTGAAATTACTTATATAACTTATTGGATCTGGTCGGACACTCTGGACCGAGTAAGGGGGTTACATTTAGTGGTATCAAAGTTGAGTTCAACCCACGGATTGTGAGGCTCTCCAGACTTGGTTTTAAAATTTTTGGGTTACATGGAGATTTTAAATAAATTGATGAGTTATAATAATTTATGAGATATATATATATGTGTGTGTGTGTGTGAGAGAGAGAGAGAGATTTATTCTAAACCTTCGGTTCCGATTCTTATTCTAATACCTTTTACTGATGTAGATAGATAGTATGCCACCACGTAAGAGTGCTAAACTTACGACTGGCTGCGACCAAGGTCGAGGCCGAGGCCATACTGCTAGGGCCGTAAGTGACCCTACTCCTGTGTTCGAGCTTGATGCGAATGTGAAGGAGATGCCTCATGTTGATGAGGATGAGCTGCCCGTAGGTGCTGAGGGTCAGATAGCTATTGGAGGAGACTTGCCTTCTGAGGAAGCTCTTGTTGAGGATGTGCCCGATACTGGGGACAGTGAGACCATGGAGTTGGATAGTGCCACGGTTAATCGAGAGTTACTGAGATTACTTCGTGGATCCACTAGGGGTCAGTCTGAGGGTCCGAGGAGGCCCATTTCTGTTTATTTTATAGCTGCAGGGATGAAGGTGTTTAAGGGTAAAACCGGTACAGATCATTCAGTTGCTGAGTATTGGCTGAAGGATTTACAGAGATTATTTGTAGAGATGAACTACCCTGCTGGACAGAAGGTTAGAGCTGTTGTCTCTTTACTGAGGGGTGAGGCCCAAATTGGTGGGACAATATGAAAGAGTCTACTTCTACTAGACAGATTACATGGGATTATTTCCAGGATCGTTATGTGGGTGAGGAGTTTCTCGAAAAATGTAGGGACGACTTTATGAACTTGAGACAGGGGGACATGTCCGTTAATGATTATGAGATAGAGTTCTTGAGATTGGTTCGTTATGCGTCAAGGCTGGTGGCAAATGAAAAAGAAAAATGTGATTAGTTTAGGAAGGGACTTCGACTCTCACTTCAGGTTGGGGTCAACATGCATCACGATAGGGTGTTCAGTGACTTGGTTAGTCGAGTTAGATCTGTTGAGAGTTTGGAGGCACGTAATAAGGCTCAAAGAGTTCAGGACAAGGAGCGTAGTAAAAATCCAGTGGGCGCATCAGCTCAGCCTATTATGGGTGGTCTTTCTGTTAGGAGGCCTAGAGGGGAGACAGCTCAACTTAGTTACCCGAGAGTGAGGCCTGCGGTTTTGGTAGCTCCAGTGGGTAGTGTTGGTGGTTCCATTAAACCTCATCCCATGCATCTCTGTTCTTACTATAATAAAAGACATAAGGGCGAGTGTTGGAGAAAGATCGGGGCTTATTTTAGGTGTAGTTCACAGGAGCAGTTCTTTAGAGATTGTCCCCATCCTCCTACTAGTTCTTTTATGCAGAGTTAGTCTCAAGCTTCAGTTTAGGCTCCTATTGGGAGTAGAGGATAGGTTAGACCGGTTGCTTCGGGTTTAACTACTAGAGGTAGGCTGGTTCGAAGTGGTGGAGCTTCTAAATCTAGGGCGAGATAGCCTGGGTTGGTATATGCTACTAGGACGCATGAGGATCGTGATGAGCCTGACGTCATAGCAGGTATTTTCTCTGTTCATTCTATTCTTTATTTTGCTTTGCTCGATAATGGTTCGACAAATTCCTATGTGGCGAGTGCTGTGTCTTGAGGTCTTAAGATTACTGTTAAAATTATTGAGTCTACGGTAACTGTTCAAAGTCCGGTGGGTAACTCTATGGAGGTTAATAGAATATACCATAACTGTCCTTTAGAGATTCAAGGGGAAATCTTTTCTGTCGATTTATTGGAGTTGCCATTCAGTGAATTTGACCTTATACTTGGTATCGATTGGCTTTCTAAGCACCAAGTTAATCTGGATTGTGAGAAGAAAAGCGTAACTCTGAGAACTTCTGATGATCGATAGATAACCCTAGTTGGTAAACGTAGAAGTAGCCCTTAAAGCCAAAAAGTTGATTAGAAAGGGATCCATGGCTTATTTGGCTTACATTCTTGATCCAAGGCAATCTGATTTCGGGATTGATAAGATTCGAGTGGTGAAAGAGGACTTCCCTGATGTGTTCCCGGAAGAATTGCTTGGTGTGCCACCTAAGCGTAATGAGGTTGAGTTTGGCATTGAGGTTTATCTTGGTACGGCTCTTGTGTCTATGGAACCTTATCGAATGGCACCTAAGGAACTCAAGGAGTTGAAAGTACAGTTGCAAGAGCTGTTGGATAGGGGTTTTATTCGACCAAGTGTTTCACCTTGGGGAGTGCCAGTCTTATTTGTAAGGAAGAAGGATGGAACACTTCGGTTGTGCATTGATTATCGGAAGCTAAATAAGTTGACGATTAAGAATAAGTATCCCTTGCCTCATATTGATTACTTATTCGATCAGTTCCGAGGAGCTACTGTGTTCTCCAAAATTGACTTGAGATCGGGGTACTATCAGCTTAAGGTGAAAGATTCTGATGTATTCAAGACAGCTTTTCGAATTCGTTATAGGCACTATGAGTTCTTGGTAATGCCTTTTGGGTTAACTAATGCCCCTGTTACTTTTACGGACATGATGAATAGGGTGTTTCAACCTTACTTGGATCAATTTGTGGTGGTATTTATAGATGACATTCTGGTATACTCTCAGTTTGAGGCTGAGTATGAGGAGCATCTGAGGGTTGTTCTACAAACTTTGAGAGAAAAATAGCTTTATGCTAAATTTAGCAAGTGTGAATTTTGGCTATCTGAGCTGATGTTTCTGAGTCATATAGTTTCTGCTGAGGGTATTCGTATGGATCCGAATTGAGGCTATTATGGGCTGGAAGCAATCTAAGAATGTTTCTGAGATTCGTAGTTTCTTGGGTTTAGCTGGATATTTTTGGAGGTTTGTTGAGGGTTTTTCGATTATTGCGGTGCCTCTGACTAAGCTTCTGAGGAAAAGTGTTCCATTTGTTTGGACCGAGGCTCAGGAGGCTAGTTTCAAGAAATTGAAGTCTGTGTTAACTCAAGCACCAGTTCTGATCCAATCTGAGCTTGGGAAAACTTATACTATCTACAATGATGCTTCTCACACTGGATTGGGATGTGTGTTAATGCAAGGGGGAAAGGTTGTAGCTTATGCCTCTCGACAGTTGAAACCGTATGAGATTAATTACCCTACTCATGATCTTAAGCTTGCTGCAGTAATCTTCGCTCTTAAAATTTGGAGACACTATCTCTATGGGGAGAAGTGTTATATCTTCACAAATCATAAGAACTTGAAGTATTTGCTTACACAGAAGGAGCTTAACTTGAGGCAACGACGATGGTTAGAGCTCCTTAAGGATTACAACTGTGAGATTGAGTATCATCCTGGTAAGGCTAATGTGGTTGCTGACGCTTTAAGTCATAGTGTTGTGACCGTGTTGAGGGCATTGTTTGCTAGAATGAGCTCGTTTAAGGATGACAGTCTTTTGGCTGAACTCCAAGTTATTCCCACTCTACTCTCGGAGATTAAGGTTGAGCAAGCTAATGATCTTTATCTAGAGCACCGTATGAGGGAGGTAGAGGAAGGTACATCTATGGACTTCTTTGTGGATTAGAATGGTTTACTATGCTTCTGTGGTCGATACTGTGTTCCAAGGGATTCTAAGATTAAGCAGACTATTCTCCGTGAGGCACATGATAGCCCTTATTCCATGCATCCTAACGGAGATAAGATGTATAAGAATCTTCGTGATAGGTATTGGTGGAAGGGTTTAAAGAGGGATATTGTGGATTTTGTGTCGAAGTGTTTGACTTTGCCAGAAAGTTAAGGCTAAGCATCAGTGTCCTTCGGGGTTACTGTAACCGATTGAGATTCCTCAGTAGAAATGAGGAAGGGTGACTATGGATTTTGTGAGTGGTTTTCCCTTAACACATCCAAGAAAGATTCAGTGTGGATAATTATGGATCGACTCACTAAGTCCGCACATTTCATTCCAGTAAGGGTCGATTATCCTTTGAGTAAGTTAGCTCGACTCTACATCTCGAAGATAGTTCGTCTTCATGGGGTGCCTTTATCTATCATCTTTGATCGAGATTTGAGGTTTACTTTGAGACTTTGGTAATCCTTGCACTGTGCTTTGAGTACTCGGTTAAACTTCAGTACTGCTTACCATCTGTAAACTGATGGTCAATCCGAGTGGGTGATTCAGGTCTTGGATGACAGGTTGAGGGGTTGTGTGATTTAGTATCAAGGGAGTTAGGAGGATTTCTTACCACTAGCTAAATTTGCTTATAATAACAGTTATCGAGCCAGTATTAAGATGGCTGCTTATGAGGCTTTGTATGGGTGCAAGTGTCGTACCCCTATCGGTTGGACTGAGTTGACGTAGCATCGGTTGTTAGGACCAGATCTTGTTCACGAGTCTGAGGATACTGTTAAATTGATTCGTGAAAGGCTTAAAGCTACTTTTGATAGGCAGAAGTCTTATGCCGACCTGAAGCATCGGGATATTGAGTTTAATGTAGGTGATGAGGTTTTCTTGAAAGTGTCTCCATGGAAGAAGGTGCTTAGATTTGGACAGAAGGGCAAGTTGAGTCCTCGTTTTATCGGTTCTTATTGGGTACTTTGCCGAGTAGGACCAATTGCTTATCAGCTTGAGTTACCGCTTGAGCTTGAGTGGATTCATGATGTTTTTCATGTCTGCATGTTGAGGCGTTATCGATCGGACCTGTATAATATTGTGCCTATTGAGGAGATTGAGGTTTGTCCTGATTTAAGTTTTGAGGAAGAACCAATTGAGATCATTGCTCAGGATGAGAAAGTTCTTAGGAGGAAGACCATTAAGATGGTTAAGGTCTTATGGCGCAACCATGGTTATGAGGAGGCTACTTGGGAGCCAAAAGCTGTCATTAAGGCCCAATGTCCACATCTTTTTGGTTCAAGTAAATTTTGAGGTCGAAATTTTTTCAAAAGGGGGAGAGTTGTAACACCCTAATTTTATTAAAGGACTTAATTGAGAATTTTTGAAAAATTAAGGGTTTTTTCATAATTCTTAAAAGTTACAAGGACTTAGTTAGGCATTAAATTATATGTTGAGGATAATTTGGTATTTTTGGGATTTATTTGTAGTGTGTGTAAAGGGTTGGTGTCAATCTAGAAACCTTAGTGTTGTCTAGGGACCTCCGAGTAAATACTCTAATTTTATTAAGTGTAAAACCCACCTTTTCTCCCTAACTGACCTTTCTTCTTCCATTTGTTTTGTTACTGCAGATTTTTCATTCCCAAAATCCCTCCCTCTCCTTTAATCTTCAAAATCGATCACCCTCCGACCACACTTGCCTCCGTTCGTGCACTTCCCAAACACCATTAATCTCTACCTTAGGTGTGTGCGACCAAAACCCCTCATTCCTATTCTTTTTAGCCACCGCCGTTCATGAGTTTTGACAAAGAGAAGCTTTCAGCTTTTTGTTCCTTTTGTGCTCCATCATCGTTTCAAATCTTGGTGAGTGTGGGAATAGTGCTTGTGGCCTTGTTTGGAGTTGTTAGTGCATGTGATCTTGGTGGTTGTGCACCGTTCGTGGTGGTGGAGGTGGGTGCCGTCGATGGGGGCGTCAAAACCCTAAGGGCACCATGTGATGAATTGTGATGTGGGCTAATTTTTTCTTTAGCCAAACCAAAGTAACCCAATTAATCCTAAAATAATACCCAACTTTAAGCCCAAACCCTTATTATCCATTTAAACCCAAATTCTTTTAAAATTAAACCAAACCCAAAGTCTTTGACCGAATAACCCAAACCCAAAGTAAACCAAACTCAATTGAACCAAGTCCAAACCCAAACCAAGTTAGACCGTTGACCGACCGTCAACCAACCGTTGACTGACCATTGACCGTTGACCATTGACCTTGACCCGTTGACTTTTTTCGAAAAACCCTACCCTACCATTTTTTGACGTCCTGAGTCCGATTCCGCTATCCGTTTTGCCAAATTCTAACCCGAAAATCTTGTTTTGACAATTTTATCTTAAAATTTGTACTTTAAGTTATTCAGAGTTTTAATTTGGGGATTGCTAATATGAGATATTCGTGTTTAGGAGATCACGATTCTGAGGCGACGATTTACCTCCTTCTCCACCTGTGCAACCCGCTCCTGCATTGGTTTCGAGAGTTTCATGTAAGTTACTTTGGTTTAGTCTTGTGTTAAAGTGGTGGCTAGGATTGTAATAATATATAGTTGTATTTGTAGGATTTAATCATGTTAGACTGGGTACTCGTACAGCACGTGGCGGATGACCTCCTCGTCGTTAGAGTTCTATTTGCTAGAGGTGTGTTTCTAATTGTACTTAACCTATCATTGAGATGTTGTGATTTGGGTGATTGCATGATATATTGAGATACATGTTGTTGATGTGATGATTGTGTTAAGATTTGGATGGTATAATTGAAACTGAGTTGAGTAATATATGTTATCATGTCATGCATTTACTTAGAGCATGTGTTGATTAAATTATTGTGTTACTTTATTGTGCTTTGAGATAATAAACATATGAGAAACATTGTGAAATTGAGACTGAGATTATGTTGAGATAATTAAGTAATCATACCATTGTGTGTTCATGGGGTGGGTTTGTATGGTGGAAGAAATGGTTACATTCCTTAAAGGTTGATACTAAAACCACACTGCGATTGGTGACGATTGGTTGGGAAAGGGTTCTGGGGAACCTTTTCACCGTGTTGGTGTGTTGGAGTATTGGATGCATTGTATCGTGCTTGTGTTTGCAACATGATTTGTGTTTACTTTTTGAGTTATATATATATGATTGTGATGATATATGTTAGGTTGAATGTGCTTTAGAGACATACTAGGCTTTATAGCTCATATCCTTACAGTTCTTTTACAGATATTCTGGATTTAGGTGACTTTGTACTGGAGGCCTTATTACAGACTTTTTACATATTATTTTATCATATAATTAGTTTTATTTTGGGTTTTTATTATACTTTGTTCATTATTTTTATAATTAGGATTGTAAATACATTTTATTTTGGGAATTTTGGTATTTTTATTTTGAGATATTATTTATGTTATTTTATTTTAATTATAGACTTAATATTATATATTTATATTTATAATTATTTTTGTAAATGATCTTGGACTATCGAGTTGGGTAGGTGACATTACTTATATAACTTTCTGGAGCTGATCAAACACTCTGGATCGGGTAAAGGGGGTTACAAACATTTTAATCCTTTAACATTAAAATTACTAAAAATTACTATACAAAATAATTTTATTTAACAACCAAGCTTATAAATCTATCATAAAACTTCAAAAACATCACAAATTCATCCATGGTAGTATTTTAAACATCTAACAATTTCACAAATTAACCCCCAAGTTAACTAGATCAAGTTAAAACGAACTCAAAAACATAAAAATCATTAAAAACAGATCTCAAAATCTCCTTCAAGCAAGGAAGAAGAGTTTGGCTGACCATGAGGGGTTTAATAATGGAGCTCACGGCTTTGGGGAGAAGAAACAATGAAATTTCATCTTTTCTTTCTTTTTCTTTTTAACTTTTTATTACTTTACTATATTATTATTATTATTATTATTATAAACTTAAAACAACAAAATATCAATAGCCATATATAAATAGTTGGTCCACCAACCACCGTTAATTTTCTTGATAGGGCATGTTCACCATTTAAGTACATTGATTTACATTTCTATAGCCATTTAGCCCATTTAACTAATAGAAATCAACTTTTGTAACTTTTACGATTTAACCCTTCTTACTTAATTAACAATCAAATCACTAAAATTTTCAAACCGAACTTCAATATACACATATAGTAACTCCGTAAATATTTAATAAAAAATTTATGGCTCGATTTACAAAAAGGAGATCCCAAAACCTTATTTTTCCAAAACCACTTGAATTTAACCATTAATTCAACTAATATAAATTATCACATTAATATTCATTAATATACTAGATTTGACTAGTAAATATTAAATAATAATATTTACGGACTCACTCGCCGGATTTGTGGTCCCGAAACTACTATTGCTGGCACCACTGAAAATGGGCTATTACACGTATTCACTTTCACAACAGTCATCACAAGCTTATAACACATGTCATAGCATCTCATATATATTCATATATCATATTTGCACAAGCACACATATATCAAAAATAATCATAGGTATGAGAACACTTACAATCGAAATTTATAGTAGGGGTTTAGACTACCTCTAAATTCTCAATTACAAAATGAATCATCTACGAGCAACGATTCCAAAACACTCACAAAAAAATATCCTTTCGTTGAAAAGTCGAAAGTTAAAAAACAAGCTTTTATTTACCTTTGTCTCTACTCGTTGAAGGTCCTACTGACTCTGACGCTTCAACAAGACAAACCAAACAAATTTACAACCAATAATCAGTCAACAACTTTCCTAAAATAGTCCTAAACATAAGCCTAAGCTAAGTTCTCTTTTAATCAAAAACTTAAACATAAAAAACTTAAAATTCGAATATCTCGATCTACACTTAATATTTTTGCATGAAACAAGTTTCATTCATCTACATACGACTAATTCCCAACCTTTAAACTACACAAAACTACACGTTTTAAGGTATCAAAATTTTTCAATGTACAATGGCCATTATGAAAAAAATTCATCAAAACTTGAGAAATCCTTAACGAAACTTCAAAGTAACTTTAGAAACCTTTTAATCATGTTAAAATAAGTTGAAGAACACTTTGAAACCATATTTCAATCCAAAATCCAGAAATCCACCATTAACGACTGAATTTTCGGCTTCTATTTAAAACGTGTGATTTAATGGCTATAAATTCGATTTAAAAGTCTAGATAACATTTAAAACTAATATAAAGATGAATGGTTACCTTCGATGGACGAAAAATAGACTTTGACACAAATCCGAGAAAACCCACACGTGAAGAAGATAATGAATTTAATGAGATTTTTTAGTGTTTTTCTTGGTTTCAATGGAGATTTATGGCTCAAAGGATGTTTGAAATCAAAAGGAATTAGGATTTGGAGATTAAAATTGAGTAGGAGAGACTTGGGAGAGAAATGGACGACAATAGCAACTATAGGGAGTAAACTATTGTGAACAATTTTGAGAAAAAGGGGTTTAGGTTGAACTTAAAATTTTGGTTAAATTTCTTCATAAAAACTCTTAATTTTGACTCTTTTACAAATCAATTCTATTTTCAAAATTTAAGGTATTTAAAAATCATTTTTAAAAATTGACTTAATTATCTAATAGTCATTATCGAAAACATTATTGGTTACTAACCTTATGAAATTTCAAGCACATATAGGCTAAAATTCCTAACATACCCTCCAACTTTTAGACCTAATTTTGGGGTGTGACAAAACATATTTTTTATTTTATTCAATTTAGTTCCTGTACTCGGAGTATGTGTATCTTTTGATATTTAACATCAGATTAAAATCGGATGTCACATTCTTTCATTAGGGACCCTATACTTTCTATTCCTATTATAATTTCATGATAGATTTTCAATTTATTCAATTTGGTAATGTTACAAAGTTAACAAACAAACTTATTTAGTTTTACGATTTGATCCTTATCATGACCTAAGCTCAATATCTATCAATTCCAAGCCTAATTCATCAATTTCTCTACAATGAAATCTTGTTAAAAACATAATAATTGGAAAATTTGATATATAGACTAGCTAAATCAAGCTCCTATGATCATAAATCTATAAAAAATAATAAAGAAAATAGCTTGAAATCTTGATTTTTAAATGGTCGAATGTACAAATGACTTAGGTTTTTCTTCTTTATTTTTCTTTCTTTTGGACGATATGAGAAGAAAGGAAGGAGATGATGCTTTCATCTCCACTAATTTTAGCTTATATACTTAGACGAGGAATTAATTAATCTTAATTAATCTAAATTTTATCTATTAAAATATGCTTAATTCTTTAATTAATTTCACTTATCAAGATGAATGAATTGCCATGAAATTCCACTATCTTACAAAATAATATTGGTTTAATAGCTATTTTGATCCTTTGGATATTTTCAATCTAAGTCTCGAAGCCTTATCTAAATTAGAACTCAATAGTGATTGGAATTTTACAATTTAGCCCTTGAGTTTTAATTTACTATTTCCTTGGCTAAATTGTATAACTGAACTTTATTATAATTCCATAATAACTCCATAAATATTCATATTTTATATTTGTTGGAAATTTATAGATTACAAATTAATTATTCATGAGCACTATTCAAATTAAAAGTGATGATGTATCATCTTTCAAATTTAATTTAAAAGTGATGATTTATCATCTAACGGATACATTTTCATGGGACAAGTTTCTTCCAAAAGGTATGTCCAACATGAAAGGTTGTGACTCTCTAAATTTGTATCCATTGAATGCATATAAATAGAGGATCTATGTTGCTCATAATCATATTACAATCAATTTTCATTTTTCAGAAATTAGAGTAAGAGTTAAGGAATTCCTTGATTTTGATAATCAAAGGAAATTCAAAACTTCATTGTATCCCGGGAGGACCTTTGTCTTAACCCTCTAGCAACTTTGTGTGGGGAAAAATAGTTTTTTTTGGAAAGCGTCACTTGTGCCTTGAAGTCTATTGCTTAATTCAATATGATCTCCGGATCTATCTTCTCCACTTAAATTCTCCAACAAGCAAAGAGAACTAATTTGAAGATGGCGATGGAGGCTACCCTCGCATTCAAAGTGATGAACCAAGAGTTTGTGAAACTTGATCGATTAGATGGCTCAAACTTCAGTCGTTGGAAGGACAAGATGTTGTTCCTTCTTACCATCTTGAATGTGGCGTACATTTTGGATATAAACTTCTAACTCGTGGAGGATCTCGCCCCCAATGCAAATATTGAGGAAATTACGAAAGTGGCTGAACTCAAGAAGAAGCGTGAGGAAGACAATTTCACATGTCGTGGACACATTCTCAACACTTTGTCCAATCGATTGTATGATCTCTACATGTCGATGCAATCCCCGGTGGAAATATGGAAAGCTCTTGAAGAGAAATACAATACCGAGAGACAAGGTATCGATAAATTTTTAATGATGAAATATTTTGAATTCAAAATGCTCGATAGTATCCCGATCATGGATCAAGTCCATGAACTACAAGTCCTTGTAAGCAGACTTTGTGACTTGAAAGTTGTTATTCCGGAAATGTTACAAGTCGGGGTTATCATCTGAAAATTGCCCTAATATTGGAACAATTATCGAAAGAAACTTCTACATATGGCAGAGGACTTCACTATAGAGAAAATACTTAGGCATTTGCGTATTGAAGAGTAAACTCAAAAGCGTGATGCAGTGTATCTTCTCCAAAGTTCTAAAGTGAACTATGTGAGCGAGTTTAAGAACTCTCGAAATGTAAGCTAAAGGTCAGATTCGAGACCAATGACATGCAATACAAGAAGAAAAAATCTCGCAACTGCTATAATTGCAATAAGAAAGGACACTACATTAAAGATTATAAACTTCTCAAAAAGAAAAAAGATGCCACAACTTCCAAAGCCAATATGGTGGAGGATATGAACTTAGTGGCCATGGTTACAGAAGGGATCGAGAATTTATAGATTGGTATGATTACCGAACTCAACATAGCCATGACCAATAAGTCTCATAACTGGTGGCTTAACTCTGGAGCTACTACCTATGTGTGTAATGACTGACAATAATTCAAGAGTTATGAACTAGTAGAAAATCGTGAAGTGCTTATGGGCAACTATCAATTCGTTAAGGTGCTGGTTTATGGGACGGTAGAACTTAACTTCACATCTGGAAAGAAATTGACTTTGACCAATGTGTTGCATGTTTCAATGTGAGAAAGAATTTAGTGTCTGTGAGTCTTCTATGTAACAAGGGGTTCAAGATTATCTTGAATCAGATAAGTTTGTCTAGCTTAAAAGTGATATATATGTAGGAAAAGGATATTGTAACGATGATATGTTCAAGTTAAGCATTGATATGAATAAAGTCAATTCTTCTACTTATATTGTTGAGTCTTATCATTTGTGGCATGCACGTTTAGCACATTTTAATTTTAAAACTTTACAATATATGCAAAAGAATGGTTATATCAATCTAAGTAATGATGAGTTTGTGGGTAAATGTGAAATTTGTATTCAATAAAAAATTACCAAGAAGCCATTTCCTAATAAGTGTGAAAGGAATTCACAAGTGTTAGATTTAATTCATTTAGATGTTTGTGAATTAAATAGAACTCTAGCAAGAGGTGAAAAACGATATTTTATCACTTTTATAGATGACTTTTCTAGATTTATTTATGTGTATCTCATGAAAAGTAAAGACGAGGATTTTGATATGTTTAAACGTTTTAAAAATGAAGTTGAGAATTTGTTTAATAAGAAAATCAAAGTGCTTTGTAGTGATAGAGGTGGTGAATATTTTACAAATGAATTTAATGTATTTTGTGAAGAACAAGGTGTGGTACATAAGTGTTCCACGCCTTATACTTCTCAATAAAATGGTTTGGTGGAAAGAAAGACCCGTACTTATTGGATATGGTTAACTTGATGTTGTTAAATGCTAAACTTCCATATAATCTATGGGGTGAAGCATTATTAACTGCGTGTTATATCCTTAATAGAATACCATCGAGAAAATTCAAAGTATCTCCATATGAGTTATGAAAGGGTCGGATGCCAAACTTAGATTATTTCAAAGTGTGGGGGTGTTTGGCTTACTATAGAGTTCTCGACCAACAAAGAACAAAGTTAGGACCAAGAGACGTTAAAGGTGCATTCGTTGGATATGCCCAACATTCTAAGGCATATCTTGTTCTTGACTTAGTGTCAAATACGATAATTGAAACAAGAGATGTTGTATTCATTCAAAATAAGTTTTTCGATGATTCAACTAATTCGAAAAAAAAATATCAACCAATGACCTCAGGTGATCAAACCAAAAGAAGTCTTTGTGACAATAAGGATATGGAACCAAGGAAAAGTCAAAGAATGAGAAAAGTAAAGAACTTTGGTCACGATTTCATTTCCTCACAATCTCTAGCATTCCTTATTGAGGGAAATAGAGAATTCGTAATTAGGAAGATTCCTATAATGTTTAATGTGGATGGTGGTCCACAATCCTATGGTGAAGTCATGACTTCTAGGGATGCGACATTTTGGAGAGAGGTGGTCAATGATGAAATGGATTCAATATTATCCAATAATACTTGGATTCTAGTTGATCTTCCTAAAGGATCGAAGCCTATCGGGTGTAAATGGGTATTTAAGAGGAATAATACTCCAACAAGGGGTTCTCCAACCTTTAAGGCTAGGTTGGTGGCTAAAGGATTTAGGCAAAAAGAAGGCCTAGATTATTTTGACACCTATACACTAGTGGCTAGAATGACCTTCATTTTAATTCTTATAACACTTACATCTATCCATAAGTTACATGTACATCAAATGGATGTTAAGAAGACTTTTTAGAATGGTGATCTCGAAGAGGAAGTCTACATGGAGCAACTAGAAGACTTTGTGCTTCTTGGGAATGAACATAAGGTGTGTAAGTTGATTAAATCATTATATGGTTTAAAACAAGTGCCTAAACAATAGCATGAGAAATTTGTCTCGGTTATTTTGTCATATGATTTTTTACATAATGGTGCGGATAAATGTATTTACATTAAATTCACTAATAGGTACGGTGTAATTATTTGTCTCTATGTAGACGATTTGTTGATTTTTAAGACGAACATGAAAGGTGTTCGTAAGACCAAAGAGTATATAGCCTCGAATTTTGAGATGAAGGATCTCAATGAGGTAGATACAATTCTAGGTATAAAGGTGAAAAAACATGAAAGGGGCTTTGCATTAAGCCAATCTCACTACATCGAGAAAGTATTGGAAAAGTTCAAAATGTTGAATATCAAGGATTCAAACACTCCATACGATTCGAACTTCAAGTTAAGTGAGAATAATGGCAGGGCTACAGCAACTTGAGTAGGCTGATGCAATTGGAAGTTTAATGTATGCAATGCATTGCACTAGACCCGATATCATATTTGTTGTGTGCAAATTGGCGAGATTTACAAATTGTCCTAGTATCGATCATTGAAAAGGAATTTTTAGGATTTTTGGTTATTTTAAGAAAACAAAAAATTATAACAAAAAATTTGGGATTATTCTATAGTGATTATCCAGCGATACTAGAAGGTTACTCAGATGCAAGCTGGATTACAAGTTTAAGTGACAATAAGTCCACATCGAGATGGATTTTTACGATCGGAGGTGGATCCATTAGTTGGGCCTCCAAGAAAAAAACTTGCATCTCACATTCAACTATGGAGGCTGAATTTATAGCCTTGGCGGCTACTAGCAAGGAAGGGAAATGGCTAAGAAATCTCTTGCTAGATATAAAGTTGTGGCCACAACATAGGTTTGCCATTTCCGTATATTGTGATAGTGAATCCACCATGTCTCGAGTGTATAATAAGGTGTACAAGGGAAAGTCTAGACATATAAGTTTGAGACATGAGTATGTGAGACAATTGATTAGAGACGGTGTGATAACTGATACCTATGTTAAGTCAATTTACAATTTAGCGGATCCACTGACAAAAGGTTTGCCAAGGGTTTTAGTTTAAAGTACCACCACCAAGATGAGATTAAAACCATTCTAATTGCGTCATTGATAATGGAAACCCTACCTTTTTCTATCCAAAAGTTTATTTTGAGGTTTAAAGGGTAATAAAAAGTTGTTGAATGACAACGTGCACCAAGAACAAGGATTTAGTGTTTATATTTTAGGAGGATGAGTTTTACTCTTAATGGATGGACATTAATTGTCATGAAATCCACTTATATAGACATGAAGTGGTGTCGCTTCAACGAGATTTTCTTTATGGTTTTCTCTCGTACATGTTCATGAAACGGGATGAGCACATGGCCATAACGGTGCTAAAACAAATTAAACTCTTACTATAATTCTTTACGATTATGTGTGAATTTTTTCTGATATTGAATTTAAGAGTGATGGTTCAAGCGACTAGCCACCATTCACTTTTTTGATACTTTGAGAAGTTTGCACTTAAGAAAGGTTTAATCTGCGTACACCCTTCTTTATGCTTAATCGTTGTGTACTTATTTTCTAAATTAAGAAATCTAGTGGGGGATTGTTGCAAATTTATAGATTGCAAATTAATTATTCATGAGCACTGTTCAAATTAAAAGTGATGATTTATCCTCTAATGGATACATTTCCATGGGACAAGTTTTTTCCAAAAGGTATGTCCAACATGAAAGGTTGTGACTCTCTAAATTTGTATCCGTTGAATGTATATAAATAGAGTATCTATGTTTCTCACAATCACATTACACTCAATTCCAATTTTCAGAAATTAGAGTAAGAGTTAAGGGAATTCCGCGATTTTGCTAATCAAAGGAAATTCAAAACTTTGTTGTATCCCGAGAGGACATTTGTCTTAACCATCTAGCAACTTTGTTTGGGGGCAAATAGTTCTCTTTGGAAAGCGTCACCCGTGGCTCAAAGTATACTGTTTAATTCAATATCGTCTCCGGATCTATCTTCGCCACTCAAAATCTCAAACAATATTTACGAACTTTATTTATGGAAATGGTGTTCTGAAACGTACTTTCTAACACCACTGGAAATCGGGTCATTACAAGCATTGTTTTTACAGAGGTCACCTAAATTATTATGCTCGTGGTCTCTGTAGAGAGCAAATTTGGCCTAATCTTCTTGACGATCTAAGTTTTCACGTTTAGGAATCTCTCGTGCAGTTCTCAATTCAACAATAAGTTGCTTGTTCTGGGCATTTCTTTGGTCAAAGACACACTACTACTCTTGTTGCTCTTGGAAGCGATGCTCTTGCTAGGAAAACTAATCTTCCAAACATCATAGTTTTTCCTGGGTTTCTAAATCATGATGCTGAGAACTTGAGGCTTGCTGATAAGAACCTTGATCTAATGGGTTAGGAGTCACAGTTGGTGGAGGGGGTGTGGCTGTGAGGTAGGTCATGGCTTCTTGCAAGCAGCGAGATATTTGGTCAAAAGGTCTAGGAGGGAATACACCAAGTTATGGTTGATGTTTTGTGGTAATTGAGGGGGATTAGGGTAGTTGGGTGAGTGGTTCCTATTGGTAGTTGGGGTGATATGGTTGGAAACCAAGGGATCACTTTAAGCTTTTATCAGCTATTCCAAAGTGGAGAGGAAGACACGCGCTTACTGCAAAGATGTTCCTACAGGGATAGAAAAAGAAGGAATCTGAGTAGAGTTCAAACCAGAGGAAGCTCCTGAACTAGGCGGGATAGGGTGCTAGGTAGTGCAGAAAATTTTCTGACTGGCAGATCATTTGTCTGGTTGGTTAGATCAACAAGAATGCCACTCTGAAATTGCGAAATCAAGATTTCCACGTTGACTTTACAAAAAAAATCTTATTTAATATTTATTGTGTGTTTTTTTAAAGTTACTATTACTAAATAATTTTGAAAGAATTAATTATTACAAAGTATTAAATTCAACAATTATATCATCTTAAATTGATTTATTCGAAGTAATCTAAACAAAGCTCCTAATTTACAACAAAACATATGAGTTAGGATTTCAAAAGGTAAAGGCCACCGAGGCAAAAGGCATTGAGAAGACAAGAAAGCACCCACATTTACAAGTCCATTGTCCTACCTACCTACCTAGAAACCAAACCAAACTCAATGGTAAATGACTTTGTCACTTCCAACATTTATTAGTCTTTACCAATTCAACTAAGTTGCTGCTCTCTCTCTCTCTCTATATATATATAAAAAAAGCAGATGAAAGTTGATTGGTTAGCCTACATTAAAATCACAAATCTCTTTTTCATTGATTCCATCTGTTTTTAATCCAAAAAATGAATAAACTCTCTCTACCTTTCAAAGCTCTTCGCTCTTTTTTTTTCTCTCTCTATTGTCTCTGAATATAAACTTTAGATTAAGGCAGGGGAGAAAGAGCCTAAAAATGGGTGGTCATGGAAAGGTGTTCACTTTGGCTCAAGTCTCTCAGCACAACCATCGCAAGGACTGTTGGCTCATCATCAACAACAAGGTCTCCTCTTCTTCTTCTTTTTCTATTATTATTTGATGTCTTGGTAGTCAGTCTGTTTAATGTCAAAACTTATAACTTTAGTTCGGTGTCCGCCTAATCCTTGAAACAGGTTTACGATGTGACAAAGTTTTTGGAAGACCACCCTGGTGGTGATGAAGTGTTATTATCGGCAACAATGAAGGATGCAAGTGATGATTTTGAGGATGTTGGCCATAGCGATAGTACCAGAGACATGATGGATCAATACTGTGTGGGAGAGATTGATGTCTCAACTATACCGAAGAAGACCCAATATAAGCCCTCGAACCAGCCTCACTATAATCAAGACAAGACATCCGAGTTCATTATCAAGCTCCTTCAATTCTTGGTTCCACTCGCCATCATGGGTTTGGCTGTCGGTATCCGCCTTTACACCAAATCATCTTAAGAATCCGGTTTGTGTCGGGATGAACAGAAATTTGTGTTTCAATCCATGATAACCATTGAAACTGTTTGTCCTTTCCTTGTGTTGTGTAATCTATGGTTGCTGCCTTCCTGCAAGTAATAGATATTAGTCAAAACTCTTTGTTTTACAGAATAAATCATAAAAATATTGTTGTATTAGACCTGCATATTTGTTAACCTGATTTTGAAGATGAGATTTGGAGGCAAGATAGTTAAAATTGATGATTTATTGCTTTATAGGGATCTTCCTCTCTAAACCTTTTTGCAAATAAAGGATCATATATGAACCTGTGTGTTGGCCTGATGGTTAAAGATATTCATTGCCTCAGATGTGATCTGAGTTCGAGTCCCGTCAATTGCGTCGTTGTTAGAGCTTTGCCCTCCCTTTATAATTCACCAAAAAATAGATAAAGGTACATAAAACCATGTTAATTGGATTATCTATTTATCTAATATATAAAGAAATACCAAATTCAATTCACTTTTATTTTATCTTTTTCACTTAAGATTATATGAACCCGTGTGTTGGCCTGATGGTTAAAGATATTCATTTTTCCAGATGTGATCTGAGTTCGAGTCCTGTCAATCACTTTGTTGTTAGGACTTTGCCTTCCTTTTATAATTCACCAAAAAATGGATAAAAGTACATAAAACCATGTTAATTGGATTATCTATTTAACTAATATATAAAGAACTAACAAATTCAGTTCACTTTTATTTTATCTGTTTCACTTAAGATTATATTATTTTTTACTAAATAATTTAATTATAATCTGTATTTAACTTTAAGTAATACACCAAACATATTTTATAACTTGAATAAAACGTTTAATTTCTTAGTATTTAATTTTCAACATTTATTTTTGTAGCATTTAATTTTTCAATTTATCAATTGTTTGTATATCTAATTATAAATTAATTGGGTTATTAATAATATTAAAATATTAATGTTAATAATATATTATCATTTTGAATTATATATAACAATATATTATTAAATAATCTATAGCAAATTATCATATTAATGACTATGTATTAAATATATTCCTATTATTAATATATTCAAAACGATCATTTTATCTATTAAATTCAGATAAATTAATATAGTATAATATGAATATTATTGTAATGATCATTAATTTTTATGTGCCGCATGGTTTCAATATTAGATTTTAAAAGATAGATAAAAATAAGATATTAAGATGAAATTGTATAATGATTATACGAATGATTTCATACCAAATTAATATTTTTATTTAATATTTTATCGTTTTCAAGAGACGTCTGATAAAATTTGAGATATTGATTGATTAAAATTATTTTTCATAAAAAAATAAATAGAAAACAGATATCAATACATCTTTATATTCTAGAACTTTAATTGAGAATCTAATGTTGTGAATGAAACCCCTTTAATATCGTTAATTGATTCTAATATCACCTAATTGATTAGTTAAAATCTTCATAGTTATGAACCCCATGTGATGATTTGATGGTCAATGGTGTTCATCGTCTCAGGTGTGACTTGAGTTCAAATCACGTTAGTCGCATTTGTTATTCGAGCTTTGCCCACATTTTATTGGAATATTTCAAAAAATATATATAGTGTTCCAATAATTACAAATGAAAAGTTTTAAGTACCCAAAAGTTATATATCACTAGATTATTATCCAAGAGTTATCACATTTCATAGTGATGAATTATGTCTCTTAAATTCAAAATTTATATCACTTTATTTTTAGTAATGAATCATGACTATTCAAGTATACATCTATTGGATAATTATGTTTATTATTACAAGATTTGACTATCTATTTAAATAGTTGCATTCCTATGAAGAGACATGAGAACTACTATAAATAGAAGTGAAATTTCATTTGCATGACACCCAAAATCATAGAAATAATGTTTCTTTTTATTTTTCTACCATCTTTTATATTCTTAAATTGTTCTATAAAGAATTACTGCAGAAATTCTTTATAGAAATTGATATCCTTACTATGCTATCTTAATAGGGCTTTCAGGGAAGAACTTTGAAAGATGCTCTTTGTGGTGTATTCATTATAGTCTTTAAGTGTACTCTGAATTTAAATTTGTATGTCTGGAGAAGGTATCTGTAATATGTGTATATGTTCATTCTTGAATTATAATGAAGCGAAGACTTGGAGTTAAAGTGTGCAAAAGCAATGGTGTTCAGTTATTATGATCTCTGGAAAGGAAATGGATAAAGATTGATAAATGTTCAGATGGAAGAGCATGTGTGAAGTATCGAAGACCTTAATGGGAAAAAAAATTATTTTAGAGTAAGGCATGACATCTATAGTGTATGAAAAATGGAATTTGAGGAAAGGATTCACTAGTGATAGGTTAAAGGACGAGAACAATAAGATCATCATAATGATTTATCAACTACAATGTGCAAATATCATATAGGTAGTTGTTGTAACCCTCAATAAGTTCTTATGAACTTATCTTTGTGTGATATGTTATAAGTGAGATGTTATGGGTCTGCGCTAGGAGAGACAATGCCAGGATTACGCCGAAGCAAGTTAGGTGGCACGTTCCCATATCAAAATTCCATTTAGAAATTTCACTCTAGAATAATTGTAATAAATTAGGATCTTAAGTTAGATAACTTTGTAATTTATTTTCCATGTATTGAAATTGTATATACTTATGTATTTTAGTTTGAAATATGTAACTAAGTAAGTGTAATTGATTGTAATTTGTTTAAGTAGATTTAGTTTTTTGTATGTATTCGTTTGGTAATACCCAAGATCCGGATCTGGCATAACATATCATGGTTGAGGGTATTATAGTGTATGTAGATCAATCTAAGAGATTAGTTATTATAAGAATCCACCAAGAGTAACCATTCGAATCTCACAAATCGGGAAGCGTAAGTGCGACTAATGTAAACTAGTTTGTGGTTTGTTGGGTAAAGGTTAAGGATCAATTAAATGAGGGATTTTAATCAATATTAGCTACTAATTTTCCAATATATTATTATGTTAGGTGCTGATCCAAACGCCCCAAATCAACAGTAAAGCCGAAAAACGTTCTCGCGTACGATTCACATCAAAACAATGTAAGGAATCTAACTAGTTTGGATTTGTGAAATAGTAGTAATTTTGGTGATTGGTTTGAACCCATAAGTGGGTGTTTAGGGGCTGGGTAAGAGGTGAATTGATTGAATTTATACTAAATTTTGATTTAGGTTCGTTTTAACATATTAAGGAAAATTGGAAGATTTGCTAGTGTGCTGCGAAAGAGCGAAAAATAAGGTGTGAGTCCTAAACTCATAAGCTTGTTTGAAATTGATAATTACCATGTTACATTTGATGAATTAGCTTGCTGATTGGATTGGCTTAATAGCCAAATAATTAGTTTTGTGAATGGTCGAACCAAGTATGTTCGAGCCCTAAAAGATTGAGGTGTTAGCAAAGTTGCTAGTTTGACAAGTGTGAATATGTGATTGAGATTGTGATGCATGATTGTGTTATATGGTATGAGATTGATTGTTTGAATAGCATGATTTGTTGAAATATTGAGTTTATTCATGATATAATTGCATGAGATATTTGCTATGATGTATATTGACAAGGTTGTTGTACATGCATAATGAAATTTGTAAAGTATGTGAAATTGAATGATATTGTTGGACACCATCATAATGGTAATTTGAAAGTTGGAACACTATTTCCCTTTACCAAAAGTATTTGATTTTTGACGGCATGTTGAACATGTCAATTAAATGTGAAAAGTATTAAATTATGACTATGTATGAGTTTGCATGACATATTGCATGTGCATTGAGATGGGATATTTTGTGGATGATGGAGGAGTTCTATGGTGTACTGGTGGCATATTAAGACTGCATTTATTCATAGTCAGTGCACTACATTTGGAGTACCGAGGGAATTGAATTTTTTATCGCACTATATGATATTGGTGATTTCTGTCGCACTATTTGTTATTTGGCAGACTTTCTGCCCTATTGATTATTTAGTGGGTTTACCACATCTAGCTATGCTCACATTCGTTGGAGTTTGGCAGACAGGTTCTAGGGAACATGTGATGTGTAGCAGATGGCATGGGTAGGATCTCACATGTGCATTGTGTCATGGTCATGTTTATTAAAATTGCTAATGTTGATATTTGGTTGTGCTATGAAAATGCTTTTATGAATGCTTAATGCTTGTTTGTTTAGTTTCATATTGAGCTTGTTAAGCTCATCCCATTACCTCAATTTCTTAGGTAATGAACGAATTTAGGATCGGAATTGCCATTCGGACGTACAGCAGACTTCGGACTCGATTTGTCTTTTTATTTTATTTTTAAGTTATTATTTCCACCATTTTTATTCGGTTTTTGGACTGTAAAAGTTTTTGGAGTGTGGTTTGGGACTGTTTTTGTTTTGAGGATTTTCATGCATGCATATCATATGTACATAGGACAGTTTTACGGATTTATAAACTTTGAAATTGGACTGCATGATATGTCGCTAGGTTAATAATTCAAATGGTAATGGTATTTTTCCATTGCAAAGAAGTTAATCAAAATGTTTTTCAAAGGAGCTGATTGTTGGGTTCTTATAAAAACTAAACCTAATTTGCTAGTTTGCCCTAAATGTGGTTAGATTAATTAAACATACATTTTCCAAAATTAACAATAGAAACCATGGTTTTGCAAAAGAGAGTATTTGAAGGTTTTTAACTATTGTTAGAGTAGGTTCGACACTTAGGTGTCTAATGTGACTTCCACGATTCGGCCCTAACGTCTAGGTCAGGTTTAGGAGGTTACATGTTCCATTAATGCTAAAATAATAAAACTTATTCTCATTTATTTTATATAAATTATGTACATAAAAACTTATTTCATAAATACGCAAATAATGAAAACATTTTTTCCATTTATTCATCAACGGTCTATAGCTCCTTGGAAAAGCATTTAACGTCTTGATTCAAGCCTAATAACATCGTTTATGGACATCCTTAGCAAGGGTTTATAGCTCAGTCGCAAAGCATTTGACTATAGATCAATAGATCACCGAATCTAAAATGGTTAGGCCCCTTGAAATTTCATTTTTCTCAAACGTCTATACCTAAGTTCTTTATATAATTGTACATAAAAATTTGTTTCATCAATACTAAAATAATAAAACCATTATTTCCGTTTATTCACCAAGTGTCTATAGCTCATTGGAAGAGCATTCGACATCTTGATTCAAAAGTAATCAAGCCATTAAAAGTAAAACATTTAATTGTAGGTTAAGGGGTCACTAGTTCAAACTTAACTGCGTCCTTAGATATTACATTTTCCTCATAGGTCAATACAAATTTTATTTATATAATTTTAGGCACATAAAAACTTGTTCTGTTAATGCTCCAATAATAAAATTGTTCATCAACATATACATCAAGGATTTATAGCTCAATGGTAGAGCATTTGATTGCAGATCAAGAGGTCATCAGTTTGAACCTAATTGGGCCCTCAAAAATTGCTTATTTTTCAAACTTAATTAAGTCGTTAGTAGTAACCTTTTTCTCAAAAGTCTATACCCGATTGTTTTATATAATCTATGTACATAAAACCTTGTTCCATTAATGCTAGAATAGTAACACATTTTTCTATATACTTATAGGGATTTATAGTTCAATGGTCGAAGTGTAGATCCATTTCCTTTGTATAATTTATGTACATAAAAACTTGTTCTGTTAATGCTCAAATAATAGCTAGGTTTACCCACACACTCATTGAGGGCTACAGCTCAGTTGTAAAGCATTTCACTGTAGATAAAAAGGTCACCGAATCGAAAATAGTTAGGCCCTTCGATTTTGTTTTCCTCAAATGTTTATACCCCGTTGCTTTATATAATTTATGTACATAAAAACTTATTTCATTAATACGCAAATAATGAAAACATTTTTTCCATTTTTTCATCAACGGTCTATAGCTCATTGTAAAAGCATTTGACCTCTTGATTCAAACCTAATTAAGTTGTTGGAAGTAACTTTTTTTCTTAGATATCTATACCAATTCTTTTATATAATTTATGTACATAAAAACTTGTTCCAGTAATGCTAAAATAATAAAACATTTTCCAATTTACATATCAAGGATTTATAACTCAATGGAAGTACATGTAATTGAAGGTCAGTAGGTCATTGGTTAAGACATGATTTTGCCCTTAGATATTACACATTCCTCAAAAGTCTATAAAAATTTTCTATATAATTTTAGGCACATAAAAACTTGTTCTGTTAATACTAACACTCAGATAACAAAACCTTTATCCACCTACACATCAAGGGTCTATGGCTTAGTGCTAGAGCATTAGACTGTAGATCAAGATGTCACCGATTGGAACTCGATTTGGCCCCCAAACATTAATTTTTTCTCAAACGACGTATACACCTCGTTGCTTTATAAAATTTATGTACATAAAAACTTGTTTCATTAATACTCAAATAATGAAAACATTTTTTTCATTTATTCATCAAGGGTCTATAGCTCATTGCAAGAGCATTTGACTCCTTAATTTAAACCTAATTAAGCCGTTAGAGGTAAAAAAAATTTTCAAAAGTCCATACCTAGTTGTTTTATATAATATGTGTACATAAAAATTTGATCCATAATGCTATAATAATAGAACAGTTTCCTATATACTTATTGTTGAAGCCCAATTTTAATTGGGCCCAAACTAAGCTCATTTTAAAATTTATTTTGAATCTAAATTTATTTTAATTTTAAATTTAATATAAGTTTAGATTTATATTTAAATTTAAATTTATTATAAATATTAAAATTCCAAAAAATTACAAGTAAAAAAAAATGTCCAAATTTACAAACCCAATTTAAAGTCAAAGTCCAAATTACAAAAGGCTCAATTGGACCCAAAACCTGAGCCCAAATACACCCAAATCCAATTGTTCAAAATTAACCCAAACCCTATCCTAAAACACCATTGACCCAGACATTTAGCCACTTGCACCAGCCACCTCAACCCCTACCAATCATAGAGCACCACGTCAGCATTGCCACCTCCAGCTTCAACTTGCTTCTGCCATTGCTACCGCCACTGCTACAAGCCACCATAGCCGAACCTACAAAAGAGAGAAGACAAGATGGGCATTTATTTGAGAAAAACAAAAAATGATTATTGTAACACTGGTTATAAAACCAGATTCAATCTTTCGTAAAGGTTACGAATCCTTGGTTGAACAGACTCGAAGGGCAATACAAAGAAACCAATTTTTTTTTGAGCATTCAAATTTTTGAGTATTCGAAGTCAATACACGGAGGATTTGAAAGCAGTACACAAGGAAACAGGCAACATTCGTAAGGTACATGATAAATGCATTAATACATATTCATTGTTTATTCATTATTATCCATTATTGCCCTCGAATTCAAAAGGTTTCTATATATTCAGTATCCAATAATATATTTGTTTATTACATTAATATTTTCATAAAATGCATTTATTATTTTATTAAAACAATAAAAACGTTTAAATACATTAGTGCTATTAATTATTTCAAAAATGTTTGAATAAATAAACAATAGCTTTTTAATAAATAAATCCGGTATTAATTACATTAATAAATAAGATAATAAAGGGATTTGAAGAGACTGTCCCTGGATCTTAAGCATCGGTCGGGTTGTGGCCGGAGTTTATCCGTTCGTCGAAGTTTCGTAGCCTCGCTCTCGTTCCAACATGCAAGAAAGGAAGGGAAATCAAAGAATAAGAATGTTTTAATAACAGTGTTTCGAGAAATCAGATATCTTGGAAGATCTGGGAAACCCAGATTCAAATCTGAAAATTTTCGCATAAGGGAATGGATTAGTGAGATATTTTAAAAGGAAAAGATTTGAAAAGGAAGAATTTTATAATAACAAAAAGAGAAAGAAAGAACCAAAGCAGTTCTTTTATGGGATTTTTTTTAAAAAAAAGGAAAAACGAAACAAATAGAAGGAACCTTTTTACCTTTTCGGTCGCCGTGGAGAGCGGCGCATACGGCGCGTGGACTAGGGATCGCGTGGTGCACGCGATGACCGGCTACGAACCAGGCACACATTGACAGCGCGTGACGGCAACAAAGATGGCCTGGATGGACGTCGACCGGACTTGGGAAGGGGAGATTTTCAAAGGAAAAAGGACAACAATCGTTTTTTATAAAAATAGAAGGGGAAATGATTTTTTTTTTAGTTTAAAAATGGTTTTATAGGAACCTTGTATGTTGCCGTTTTGGAAACCAGGTTTTAGTGCCAAAACGGTACCGTTTTGAACTATGACCCATGGCTTGACCCAATTCGACCCAACCCGCCTTAGGATCCGCGTGTTTTTGGAAAATGGTCTATTTATGCATTTGGTCCTTTCACATTTTTTGATTGTTTCAATTTAGTTCTTTTTGTACTTTAAATTAATTTTAAATTGGCCCAATAGTTTTCGATGTTTTTCAATTTAATCCCTTGACCTTTTGAAAGCACCAGGAGTTGCCACGTGTCATTACTTTTGCTTATTTTGAAAATGGTCCCTTTTATTTTTAATTTGTTTTAATTTCATCCCTAAAACAAGTTCTATTTCCAGAAATTTTTCACGATTTTCAAATTAGTCATTTGACTTCAAAATGCCTGAAAGGTTGCCACGTGTCACCTGTTTTGATTTTATTGCCCTGGAGGTCCCTAAACTGTCCAAAAATTATATTTTAACCCCTAAACTTCTCCAAAATTATATTTTTGACCCCGATTTTTTCTAAATATTACATTTTTATCCCCAAACTTTTTAAAAATTACATTTTTACCCTCAAACTTCTTAAAATTCCATTTTTGACCTCGATTTTTCTAAAAATTACATTTTTGACCCGAGTGTCCAAAATTACCATTTTGCCCCGGGTATCCAAAAATCACATCTTCAAACCCCGATTCTTTTATTTTTCTTCCTCTTTAATATTATTTAATTTTTAATTATTATGCATTTTTACTTCATATCTTTTTGATTTTTGCATATAATTTATCTGCTTAGTTATTTTGCTGCACGTTATCTAAATATCCAATATTAAATGCTCATTCGTATCAAACTCACATATTTGTTTTCAAAATTATTTTTCAGAAAAACTTTAAAATCGAGGCAATATTCTTTTGTTTCGAGTTTCAAAAATTTGTGTCTTAACTTACTAGGTGCAATTTTTCTTCAAATTGAAATAGGCGAATACCCTTAATCGAGGCAATGTTTCCTTATCTTTGATTCTGAAAACTTACGCCTTAACTTACTAGGTGCAACCTTTCTTCAAATCGAGATAATCGAACATCCTTTTCCAAAATTTAAAAAGTTTACAACAAAGGAAAGCCCGTTATTTCTGGATCTCAAAATGTTATGTTCTAACTCACTGGACGTGACTTTCTTTCTCAATCACCTTGAAATAGTGGGACTTCCAAACAAAATCGATTTCTTTCCAACATAATTCATGCATTCAAGGATCGTATTTTAAACTTTATTCGAGTTTTTAAATTTTACAAATCAAGACCCGAAAGTAATCAATGTGGTACCAATTTTTGGGCGTATGAGGGTGCTAACCCTTCCTCATGCGTAATCGACTCCCGAACTCGTTTTCTAGATTGCGAAGACCAAAATATTTTCAAAACGGATTTTAAACGTTTTGTGGTGATCTAATCACACCGTGTAAAAAGATTGGTGACGACTTTCATTTTTCAATTTTAAAATAATTTTCGAAACTCATCGTTTTCCAAAAAGATGTTTCGACACTTATTAAGGATTTATAGTTCAATGATAGAATATTTAATTGCAGGTTAAAAGGTCATTGGTTCAAACTTGATTGCGACCTTAGATATTAAACTTTCCTTTAAGGTGTATGTCCATTTCATTGAATAATTCATGCAAATAAAAACTAGTTATGCTAATGGTCAAATAATGATAACATTTACCAACTAAATCATTGAGGGTTACAGCTCAATGGTAAAGCATTTGCCACGTAAATCAATAGGATACCTAATCAAAAAATGGTTAGGCGCTTTGAAATTTCTTTTTTCTCAAATGTCTATACCCAGTTGCTTTATATAATTTATGAACATAAAAACTTATTTCATGAATATGAAAATAATGAAAACATTTTTTGATTGAAGCCTAATTAAGTCATTGGAAGTATTTTTTTTTTCTAGAAATCGATACCAGTTGTTTTATATAATTTATATACATAAAAACTTCTTCCAATAATGCTAAAATAATAAAACATTTTCGAATTTACTTATCAAGGATTTATTGCTCAATGGTAGTACGTTTAATTTAATGTTAATAGATCACTGGTTCAAACATGATTGCGCCCTTAGATATTACACATTCCTCAAAGTCTATATCAATTTTCCTCAATGATTGGTACATAAAAACGTGTTATGTTAAGACTCAAATAATAAAACAACTTATCTTCCTTCTCATCAAGGGTCTATAGCTCAATGGAAGAGCATTTGATTGTAGATCAAGAGGTCATCATTTTGAAGCCTGCCTGCGCCCTCGAAAATTTATTTTTTCTCAATTGTCTATACCCAGTTTCGATATACAATTTATGTACATAAAAACTTTTGTCATTAATACTCAAACAATGAAAATATATTTACCATTTATTCATCACGGGTCTATATCTCATTAGAAGAGCATTTGACCTCTTGAGTCAAACCTAATTATATTTGTTATGCCCATACTCAACAAGGGTTTATAACTCATAGACAAAACATTTGACTGTAGATCAATAGGTCACCATATCGAAAATGGTTAGGCCCAAAAAATTTCATTTTTCTCAATTGTTTATACCGAGTTGTTTTATATAATTTATGTACATAAAAATTTGTTTCATCAATACTAAAATAATGAAACCATTATTTCCGTTTATTCACCAAGGGTCTATAGCTCATTGGAAGAGCATTTGACCTCTTGATTCAAACCTAATCAAGCCGTTAGTAATAATTTTTTTCACAAAGTCTATACCAATTTTATATAATTTACGTACATAAAAATTTGTTCCATTAATACTAAAATAATAAAACATTTTTCAACTTATTTATCAAGGATTTATAGCTCAATGATAGAACATCTAATTGTAGGTTTAGGGTTACTAGTTCAAACTTGATTATGCCCTTAGATAATGCACTTTCCACGGAGATCTATACCAATATTTTATATAATTTTAGGCACATAAATTTGTTTTGTTAATGTTATAATAATAAAATCGTTTATCCATGTACACATCAAGAGTCTATAACTCAATGGTAGAGCATTTGATTGCAGATTAAGAGGTCATCGGTTTGAACTAATTGGGCTCTGAAAAATTACTTGATTCTCAAATTTCACACCTAATTAATTTATAAAACTTATGTACATAAAAACTTGTTTCATTAAAACTCAAATAATGAAAACATTGTTTTCTTTTTTTTCATCAAGGGTCTATAGCTCATTGCAAGAACATTTTACCTTTTGATACAAACCTAATTAAGTTGTTAGAAGTAACATTTTTCTTAGAAATCTATACCCAGTTGTTTTATATAATCCATGTACATAAAAACTTGATCCATTAATGCTAGAATAGTAACACATATTTTCATATACTTATTAGGGATTTATAGTTCAATGGTAGAAATGTAGATCCATTTCCTTTGTATAATTTATGCACATAAAAACTTGTTCTGTTAATGCTCAAATAATAACTATATTTACCCACTCACTCATTAAAGGCTACAGCTTAGTGGTCAAGCATTTGACCGTAAATAAAAAGGTCACCAAATTGAAAATGGTTAGGCCCTTAGATATTTCTTTTTTCCCAAACGTCTATACCAGTTGCTTTATATAATTTATGTACATCAAAACTTATTTCATTAATACGCAAATAATGAAAACAATTTTTTTTTTCCATTTTTTCATCAATGGCCTATAGCTCATTGGAAGAGCATTTGACCTCTTGATTCAAACCTAATTAAGTCATTGGAAGTAACTTTTTTTTTAAATATCCATACTAGTTATTTTATATAATTTATGTATATAAAAACTTATTCCAATAATGCTAAAATAATAAAACATTTCCAATTTACATATCAAGAATTTATAGCTCAATGGTAGTACATTTAATTGAAGGTCAATAGGTCATTGGTTAAGACATGATAGCGCCCTTAGAAGTCTATACAAATTTTCTTTATATAATTTTAGGCACATAAAAACTTGTTATGTTAATGCGTAAATAATAAAATGGTTTATCCACCTACATATTAAGGGTCTATAACTTAGTGGAAGAGCATTTGATTGGAGATCAAGAGGTCACCGATTTGAACTTGATTGGGCCCTAAAAAATTACATTTTCTCAAACATCTGCACCTAGTTGCTTTATAAAATTTATGTACATAAAAACTAGTTTGATTAACACTCACATAATTAAAACATTTTTTCCATTTATTCATGAAGGGTCTATAGCTCATTGCAAGAGCATTTGACCCATTAATTCAAACCTAATTAAGCCGTTAGAAGGTACTTTTTTTCCTTAGAAATTTATACTCAGTTGTTTAATATAATTTTTTTTACATAAAAACTTTTTTCATTAATACTAGAATAAAAAAACATTTATTCCATATACTTATTAAGGATTTATAGTTCAATGGTAGAACATTTAATTCCAGGTCAAGAGGTCACTGGTTCAAATTTGATTGCGATCTTAGATATTAAACTTTCCTTAGAAGTGTATGTTCATTTCGTATGTACAATATATGCACCTAAAAACTTGTTCTGTTAATACTTAAATAAAAATAACATTTACCCACTCAATTATCGAGGGTCTACAGCTCAGTGGTAAAGCATTTGACCATATATCAATAAGACACCGAATCGAAAATGGTTAGGCACTTAAAAATTTCTTTTTTCTCAAATGTCTATACCTAGTTGCTTTATATAATTTATGTACATAAAAATTTATTTCATTAATACGCAAATAATGAAAACATTTTTTCCATTTGTTCATCAACGGTCTATAGCTCCATGGAAAAGCCTTTAACCTCTTGATTCAAATGTAATTAAGTCGTTGGGAGTAACTTTTTTCTTAGAAATTTATAACAGTGTCTTATAATTTATGAACATAAAAACTTGTTTCAATAATGCTAAAAAACTAAAACATTTTTGAATTTACTTTTCAAGGATTTATACCTCAATGGTAGGACATTTTATTTAAGGTCAATAGGTCACTGGTTTAATCATGATTGCGCCCTTGGATATTACACATTGCTCAAAAGTCTATACCAATTTTCTTTATATAATCTTAAGCACATATTTGTTAATGCTCAAATAATAAAACAATTTATCCACCTACTTGTCGAAACGTTTATTTTTGGGAAAACAAACAGGTCTCGAACAATATTTATTTGAAAATCGAAAAATGGGAGTCGCCACCAATCTTTTATTCGGTGTGATTGGATCACCATAAAGCATTTAAAATCCGTTTTGAAAAATATTTTGGTCTTCGAAATCCAGAAAATGGGTTCGGGAGTCGATTACGTGAGAGGAAGGATTAGCACCCTCACACGCCCAAAATTGGTACCACATTGATTATTTTAGGGTCTTATTTGTAAAATTTTGAAAAACTCGAATAGAGTTTTAAAGTACGATCCTTAAATGCATAAGTCATGTTTAAGAAAGAAATCGATTTTTGTTTGGAAGTCTCGCTATTTCGAGGTGATCGAGAAAGAAAGTCACGTCCAGTGAGTTAGGACATAACGTTTCGAGATCCGAAAATAATGAGCTTTCCTTTGTTGTAAACTTTAAACCTTGAAAAAGGGTATTCGATTATCCCGATTTGAAGAAAAGTCGCGCCTAGTAAGTTAAGGCACAAATTTTCAAAACCTGAAATAAAGGAATATTACCTCGATTTTAAATATTTTGGAGAAAAATCAAAATTTGACTTTAATTAAAAATAGAGATAAAAATGAGCATGCAAATTAAATACAAGCTATGCAATTAATGGTAAAGTTAAATAACATAAAGAATGAACAAATATACGAAAATAAATATGAGAAAAATAAAATACAAAAAAATAAATGAGAAAATACAAAATTAATTTTAAAAAGAAGTTAAAAATTTATATACGAAAGTCCAAGAAAGGAAAAAAAAGGGGGATCGAAAATGAAGTTTCTAAGAATTTAGGGTTAAAACATAATTTTGAAAAGTTTTAAGGGTAGAAATGTCATTTTGAGAAAATTCGGGGTAAAAATGTAATTTTTGAGAAGTTTGGGGGTAAAAATGTAATTTTTGAGAAGTTTAGGGGCAAAATGTAATTTTTGAAAGTTTATGGGTAAAAATGTAATTTTGGAAAAGTGTATGGGTCAAAATATGATTTTTGGATAGTTTAGGGACCTTTTAAACAATAAAACTAAAAAGATAGGACACGTGGCAACTTCTCAAGCATTCTGGGGTTAATGGACCAATTTGTAAATCTTTTAAAATTACTAGGTCAATTTAAAATAAAACAAAACTTGATTTAAGGAGGAAATTAAGACAAATCAAAAATAGAAGGGACCATCTGCAAAATAAACTAAAAAATAGACACATGGCAGCCTTTTAGGCTTCTAGAGAGTTAAAGGACTAAATTGAAAATGATTCAAAACTGTTGGGCTAATTTAAATAAATTTAAAATGGCATTAAGGACGAAATTGAAACAATAAAAAAATACGGAAAGACCACATGGGTAAATAACCCAAAACTCAAAAACACGCGGATCCTCCTGGGTCGGATCGGGTCAGACAGCTAAAACGAAGTCGTTTTGCGCTCAGAGTGCTGAACGCCAAAACGGCGTCGTTCCAGTATGCTATTTAAACCAAACTTTTCAGAAAAAAATCATTTTTCCTTCCTTTCTAAAAAAACAAACCTTTCTCCTTTTTTCTCTCTAGCCTTCAAGGCCGATCCTTAGGACTCCGGCAACAGTCCGCCATCCCCACTGCCACACGCGCAACCGCATTCGCCACTATGTTCGGTAGTCGATAGGTAAAACACTTATCTTTTCATTTTTTCATTTAAAAATCTCAGATCTAGGTTCGAATCTCATGAGATCAAGCCTAGATCTTAAAACGTTTAGACTTTCTCAGTTTCGATTTTTTTTAAAAAATCTATTTTTCATTCTTTTTATTCCTTTTTTACAAAAAGATGATTTAGATCTGGTCAGATTTTCTAGATCTAGGGTTTTTTTTAAAAAAGAAGTTATTATTATTTTTTGATTTGTGTTCTTTGTGATTTTAGTGAGTTTGCTGTGCTTTCTTCTGTATGTTCGAAAATAGTGCTCCTCGCAAACCTGGGGTGGTCTTAAAAAACTCCAATCACAGCTCCGACGGCGGCGACGATCAGGTAAACGTATGAGCCTTCGAGTCTCCTCTTTTATTTAATATTATTATAAATATTTATTATGTATTTATTATTTAATGAAATCGTTTTGAAATAATTAATAATAAATGATAAATTTAATATAATAACTAAATATATTAAAACGTTTAGTATTTCCAATAACAGATAAACTAGCACTAAATGAACATTTAAATTTATACCTTGAAATCTGAATGCTTTGTTTTCGAATTGATGTCTGATATCATCTGCTTCTTCTCTATTTGGCTTCGAATACTACCTTAGTGTTTCTATTGTCTATTAGTTTGGAATGCCTTCTTTTTGTATTGATTTCGAAGATCAACAAAAGATCAGTAACCATACAAATGAAATTATTTCGGCTTTTATAGCCTTATTATAATCATTTTATTTTGTCTTTTACAACTTAATTGCTTGTCTTTTCCTTCTTTCCATGTTCGGCTTTGCAGTGGTGCAACTAGCTGGTGGCGGTTGGTGGCTGTGGCAAATGGGTGGTGGTGCCACTGGTGGTATTCTGACGTGGCATCTTTTGATTGGATGAGGGAGGGCGATTGGTTGATGCAAGTGGTTTTTGGTTTTGACTTTGCTTGGGTGTATTAGGTTTGGGCCATTTGGGCTTGTCTAGGTTAATTTGTAATTGGGCCTAATCGAGTCAAAGGTTGTAAAAGTTTTGGGTTTGGTCTTTAGGCAATTGGGCTTGGATGCTTGTAATTTGGACATTTATTTAAATTTAAAATAAATTTTTAAGAGATGAGTTTTAGTTTGGGCCCGGACAAATTGGGCTTCAACAGCTACCCCTCTTTGCTTATTATTGTGTAACGGAAACGGAGCAAAGACCAAAAGGAGGCTCAATTTTGTCAGGTCTCATCTCTTTGACGTTCCTTCTTCGATTGGCCCACCCTTCACTTTGTTGGCCGTTTAACTTTGCTGCATCTGCCTCTGCAGCTTCTAGCGTCATGGTTCCATCTTGCCCTCAAAGAACAAAATTTGCTACTATAGCTTCCCCTAATTTGCTTGCAACTTTAGAGGTTCAGTGTTATGGCTTCATATCTTGGTCCACTTCTTTGTATTTCACAAGGAAGATGGATTTGGTTCCCTTCTCTGCATCTCGTCAAGAAGATGACCACTTTATTGTTTTGAATGACAGCTATCAGCCCCATGATCGAATAAGAGATTAGTTGATGGTGATCTGCCCCAAGCTCGGGGTAAAAGATCGAATGATTGCAATTTGCCCCAAGCTCGGGGTGAGAGATTGGTTGATGATGATCTGCCTCAAGCTCGAGGTAAGAGATTGAATGGCTGCAATCTACCTCAGGCTCGGGGTAAGAGATTTGCTGATGGTGATCTGCCCCAAGCTCGGGGTAAGAGATCGAATGGCTACAATCTGCATTATGATCGGGGTAAGAGATTTCCTGATGATGATCTGCCTTAGGCTCGGGGTAAGAGATTAGATGGTTACAATCTGCCCCAAGCTCGAGGTAAGAGATTTGCTGATGGTGATTTGCCCTAGGCTCGGGGTAAGAGATCAAATGACTGCAATCTGCCCCATGATCGGGGTAAGAGATTTGCTGATGGTGATTTGCCTCAGGTTCGGGGTAAGAGATAGAATGGTTGCAATCTACCCCATGATCGAGGTAAGAGATTTGCTGATAATGATCTTCCCGAGGCTCGGGGTAAGAGATCAGATGACTGCAATCTGCCTCATAATCAAGGTAAGAGATTTGCTGATGATGATCTACCCCAAGCTTAGGGTAAGAGGTCAAATGGCTACAATCTGCCCCATGATCGGGGTAAGAGATTTATTGATAATGATCTACCCCAAGCTCGGGGTAACAGATCGGATGGCTGTAATCTGCCCTATTATCAGGGTAAGAGATTAACTGATGATGATCTGCCCTAGGCTCGGGATAAGAGATCGAATGACTGCAATCTACCCCCATGATCGGGGTAAGAGATTTACTGATGATGATCTGCCCCAGACTCGGGGTAAGAAATCGAATGGCTGCAATCTGCCCCAAGCTCGAGGTAAGAGATTTACTGATGATGACCTGCCCCAGGCTCGGGACAAAAGATCAGAATCTTCAATCTTTCCTTTTGGAATGATGTGGTTTGAATCCAACTCCACTGTAATTTCAGGAAGATAAGGTTTGATGTCGAAACTTCATATTGCTCTTATGAAAACTTTGTATTGTAGTTTGATCTCGATCTACTGTAACTTCGAGGTAGAAGATTTACTGTTACGGCTTTAATCTACTCCTCTTCGTATTTAAGGTATCAGCTTCAATATTTCCTTGGTTCCTCTCGCTATTTCGCGGGGACGTGACTTGTAAAGTATGCTTCTATAAACCTCATATGAAGGCCCGAATTATCAGGATGCAATGATTAAAATGAATCAAATGCTCTTAACTACATGAATGCGTATGATGAATGTCCGTTTATTATTTGGGTTAACATAGCCTGTCACTTGTCCGAATTCTATCATGGGTGCGCTGTCCTGTCTTCTTCTAGGCTCAGCTTGAACTATTTGTTTTCAAGTTTTCCAATTGGTGGTCTTGTTTCGGGCTCCTGTACCATTTAGGAAATTCCAGAGTAATGCTCATGGATCTTTGTATGATTCATATTATTAGTTCATTATCCGTTATTTTAAATGTAAAATGCTGGAACAAGATTATGAAAGAATAAGGTCGAAATTTATTGAAGACACAATTCAAAAGATCAATAGAGGTAATTTTTTGTCAAGAAATTGCCAAGTATACAACAAATGACAATTAGATGCCTCGAATATCGCAGGATGAGCTTCTTTGAGCCGACTTGCTGAGAATCATTCTGAGCCCAAATATGTGTCTAGAAGACCTGGAGTGCTTTGTTGATGCTTCAAGTTGTAATTTTCCTCCATCTTGTTACAATTGAAGGAGAAACGATCACTTCGAACCCGTTCTTGAATTTGAGCCGCCCTTTACGATTTTTCAACTCAAAATTCCTTTGGTTTCAAGACGCCCTTTGCGAGTTTTCATCTCGACCCCTCTTTTTTTTGGAGACACCCTTTACGGGTTTTCATCTCAATTTTAGGCAAAATATTTTTTCACCGAGTCTGAATTAACGGTGTGTAGATCTTTGCCGTTCATTTCTGTTAGAATGAGGGCTCCTTCTAAGAAAGCTTTCTTTACCACGTAAGGTCCTTCCTAGTTAGTCATCCATTTCTTGCGGAAGTCTTTATGTATGGGAAGTATTTTTTTCAAAACTAGATCTCCCTCATGAAATTCCCTAGGATGAACCTTTTTTTCATAAGCTCGCATCATTCTTTTTTGGTACATCTGACCATGACGGATAGCTCTTAATCTCTTTTCTTCAATTAAATTCAGTTGATCATATCGGGCCTGAATCCATTCTGCCTCATCTAACTGTAACTCGGTCAAGACTCGGAGAGAAGGTATTTCGACATCGATAGGTAAGATTGCTTCCATACCATATGCTAGTGAGAATGGTGTTGCCCAGTAGAAGTTCTAACTGAAGTTCTGTAAGCGAAAAGGGCAAATGGTATTTTTTGTGCCAGTCTTTGTAGGTCTCAGTCATTTTCGTAACGATCTTCTTGATATTTTTGTTAGCTACCTCTACAGCTCTATTCATCTTCGGACGATAGTGAGACGAATTGTGATGCTTGATTTTGAATTGCTCGTAAACTTTTGTTATTGTGTTATTGTTCAAATTCAAGGCATTATCGGATATGATCCTTTCTGGCATCCCATATCGACAGATGATCTCTTTTTTCAAGAACTTACTAATCATAGATTTCGTGACGTTGGCGTAAGAAGTTGCTTCTACCCATTTGGTGAAATAATCGATAACCACGAAGATAAATCTATGACCATTAGAAGCCTTTAGAGAAATTGGCCCGATGACATCCATGCCCCACATAGAAAATGGCCAAGAAGAAGTCATGACATGAAGGTGTGATGGAGGTACATGAATCTTATCTCCATAGATTTGGCACTTTTGGCACCTCTTAGCATAATTGATGCAATCCGCTTTCATGGTAGACCAGTAATACCTAAATCTCATTATTTGCGTGGCCATTGTGAAACCATTGGCGTGTGTCCCACAAATGCCTTGAACTTCTTCTAAGATCTTTCTAGCTTTAACTGCGTCGACACATCTTAGTAATACTTGATCTTTTCTCCTTTTGTACAAGATTTCCCTATCTAGGACATATTCATTGGCCAGTCTTCTCAATGTCGTCTTTTCATTTTCAGAAGCTTGCTCAGGGTATTTGGGATCTCTCATATCTAAAGAATATCTTGGTACCATGGGTAGTCATCCCTTTCTTCTTCTTCTTCTTCTTCTTCTTCAATATCATAACAATGAGCCGGAGCCTCATAGATGCCCATTTGAATGGGTTTCATATCTTCTGGTCTATTTACTTTAATCATCGAAGCCAACGTGGCAAGAGCATCAGCCATCTGATTTTCTTCTCGTGAGAGGTAATGGAATGTGACATCATCAAACTCCTTTGTTAACTCAATAACCAATTTTTGGTAATCAATTAGCTTAGAATCTCTCATTTCCCATTCTCCTTTGAGTTGGTAGATTACTAATGCAGAATCTCCATATACTTCCAAAACTTTGATTCCCCGTTCTATGGCTGCACGAATTCTCATGATACTTGCTTCGTATTCTACCATGTTTTTGTGCAATTAAAATCAAGTTTATTGGTGAAAGGATAATGGTCTTCTTCTGGTGATACCAAGACTGCCCCAACTCCATTACCCGTGGCGTTTGAAGCTCCATCAAAATTCAATCTCCAAGGATGTTCCACTGTGGTTTCCTCTTTAGTGGTTGTAACATACATTAAATCCTCATTTGGAAAGTCAAAGTTTATTAGCTCCTAGTCCTCTAAAGCCCTGCTGGCTAGGAAGTCTGCTATTGCACTCCCTTTTACTGCCTTTTGATTGACATAGACTATGTCGAATTCCAAAAGCAAGATCTGCCATCTAGCCAATCTTCCATTCAATGCGGTCGACTCCATCATGTATTTCAGAGGATCTAGTTTTGAGATTAACCAAGTGGTATGGTACAGCATGTATTGCCTTAATATTCGCGTGGTCCAAACTAGAGCACAACATAGTTTTTCAATTGGCGTGTATCGAATCTCACAATGGGTGAATTTCTTGCTGAGATAATATATCGCCCTTTCCTTCTTTCCAGATTCATCGTGCTGGCCTAGTACACATCCCATAGAATTTTCAAAGACTACCAGGTACAGGATCAACGGTTTATTAGGAATTGGAGGCACGAAGACGGGAGCATTGGACAAGTAATCTTTGACATTGTTAAAAGTTTTCTGACATGCATCATCCCATACACCTAGGTTACGCTTCCTAAGCAAACGGAAGATAGGATCACATTTCTCAGTCAACTGTGAGATGAACCTAGCGATGTAATTTAGTCTATCTAAAAACCCTCGAACTTTTTTTTTGCGTACTGGGTGGTGGTAGCTCTTGTATGGCTTTGACTTTATCAGGATCAATTTCAATCCCCTTTTTGCTGACCACAAAGCCTAACAGCTTTCCTAACGTGGCTCCGAAAGTGCACTTTGTTGGGTTTAGCTTTAATTGATACTTTCTTAGCCTCCCAAACAACTTTCTCAGGATTCTTACATGCTCTTCCTCTATTCGGGATTTCGCAATCATATCGTCGACATAAACTTCAATCTCTTTATGCATCATGCCATGAAACAAAGTCACCATAGCCCTTTGATAAGCTGCCCCTACGCTTTTGAGTCCAAAAGGCATTACCTTGTAACAGAATGTTCCCCACAACGTGACAAACGTGGTTTTCTCTATATCCTCAAGATCCATCCTTATCTGGTCATACCCAGAGAAACCGTCCATGAATGAAAATAAGGAGTGACCTACTGTATTGTCTATTAAGGTGTCAATGTGAGGTAATGGAAAGTTATCCTTTGGGCTAGCTTTATTTAAATCCTGATAATCCACACACATACGCACTTTCCCGTCTTTTTTAGGAACAGGGACTATGTTGGCTACCCACTCTGAGTATTTAACTACTTGGAGAAACCCAGCGTCAAATTGCTTTCTGACCTCCTCTTTTATTTTTAATAACAAATCAGGTCTCATCCTTTGGAGCTTTTGCTGAACAGGCCTGCAATCTTCCTTTATGGGGATTTTATGTACCACGATGTTAGTACTCAGACCAGTCATGTCTTGATAAGACCATGCGAAGATATCTTGGAACTCTTGAAGTAACTTGATAAGAAATTTTCTGGTTTCCAGGGAGATACTTGTCCCAATTTTTACTTCTCTCTTTCCATCTTCATTTCCCAAACTGATAACCTCCACCGGTTTCGAATGAGGCAAGATTTGTTTTTCTTCTTCCTCCATCATCCTTAACAGATCAGAAGAAAAATTACAATCTTGATCATCTTCGAAGTCCCGCAGTTCTTTTAAACACATATCTTGCTCAAACGAGACTCTAAGTTAGCATCAAGGTCACTCATATTATTGATATTCAAGGACCCATCAAAGGAATAAAAAGGAGATCTAAAGAATAAAATAAAGTTACGAAAGAATGATTATATGGTATGAGTATGAGTATGTTTGTCAAATTGGACAAGAATGTATATATTAAATAATGATTAATTTTGTTTCTTGAATATGTACGAATGGTTTGTTAAGTTGGATGAAAGAATAAAGCGAAAGATTGACCACATAAGATAGAAGATGCATTTTCATTCAAAATAACTGGATAATGATCATGGACCCTTTTACAAAAAGATCCATATTACTTTCGAGCCTAAAGCAATAGGTGTGTTCTGAGCATTACTTTGAAGAAGCCCTAAAGACTACAGGGAGTTCTTCTACAGTCTAGTTATCGATAGTACTTCCAATGGCGAAAGGACGAATCTCCCATGGGTTTCTTTCTTCATTTCCTTCCTCTGATATAGCGTTGATGCTCAAACCCTTCATTGTCCCCATTATTTCAATTAGTCTTCCTCCTCTCTCTTCTTCCTTCAATCTTGAATTGATTATTCCTCCTGATATGAATGTTTTTGATATATGAGAAAAAATCATTGGCTCCCATTGGATTTCCTCTCCAGCCAATCGAGCTCTCCTTCGTTCCTGCTTCTTTTCCAGCTCCCTTTTCTTTCCCTTTGCGTCTGGTTTATACCCTAGGCCAAAGCGATCTTATTTCTCTTCCAAAATTGGCACATTGATTCTCCCCTGGAGAAACCTTCCTAGTCCTTTTCCAGCTAGGGCTCCTTTGCCAGTTGTCATTTTCAGGGTCATCTTTGTGATTTTTGATATTTTGGGTATAGGGATTCTGCTCCCTTCGGCGATGAAAGTCGCATTAACGAACTCCAAGGATTAGAAAGAACATTCCAAAGTATCTTCCTCTGCTCTGATGTATGGCGCATAATTTGCTATTGAAGCAATTAAGTCCTCCTTAGCATTGATTGTGACTAATCTTCCTTCTGTCACCAATTTCAGCTTCTGGTGTAATGATGACGACACTGCTCCTGCCGAATGGATCCACAGTCTTTCAAGCAAGCAGCTATAGCTTGGTTTGATATCCATTACTAAGAAGTCCACTTCGTATGAGATTGGACCGATTAACAGTGGTATCTCGATCCGAACCATAACTTTCCGTTCTGTTCCATCGAAGGCTCTCACTATATTATGGCATGTCTTTATATGAGAACTATCAATTGATAACCTCTTTAATGTTATCAATGGCAGAACATTCAGGGCTGAATCGTTGTCAATCAATACACCAAGTAGTGTGTAACCTTTATAGCGGGTGGTGATATGTAGCGCTTTTGTTGACCCCATACCTCTTGAGGGTATTTCGTCATCATTAAAAAGATGAAATTATCAACGCTGACATTATTGACCAAGCGGTCTAGTTTGTTCACTGAAATGTCCTTGGCTACATAAGTCTAATTTAATACTTTCATCAGCGCGTTACGATGTGCTTCTGAGCTTTGCAACAGCGTTAAAATGGATATACTAGCCGGCTGCTTATGTAACTGCTACACCACGCTGTATTCGCTGTGCTTGAGGAACTTCAAGAATTCCTTAACCTCATTTTCTGTTACTGGCTCGTTGATTGGTGACTTTAATCCACTAGTACTCCCTCTTTTCGGTTCTTTTAGGCTTTTTCCAAATGTTTCATTTTATGTTCTTGCAAGGCCATAGTCTTTCCCACTATGCGTGACAAGACTCACGTCTCGAGCTCCTTCTGATTCAACCTTGGAATTTCCCCTCTTGATACCGTTACATTACAGTTGTAATTCCGAGGTACCTTTTTGTCATCCTTGTAAGGGAAGGCTAAGGGTTTTTGAATTATTATTGTAGGAGCAACTCTTGCTTTAGTTTCATCCTTCTTTGGCCGTGAGATTATTATCATTGGGTTACTAACCCCAAAAGCTTTCTTAACTGTGCCTTCTTCAGAGGCTTATACCTCTTCCACTTCTTCTTTTTCCTCGAAAAATTCTAACTCCTTATTGTCCATCAATCCTTGTACCACAGTTTTGAACTCATCGCATTCATGAATCTCATGCTCTTCATTATTGTGGAACTCACAGTAGCATCCTTTTCTCACTTTTTTCCCGAATCTTAAGCAATTAAGCCCGCTTTTATCATTTTGTGTCAGACCCATCTCAAGGGTGACCTTACTTCCTCAACGCGAGTTTTAATCTTCCTTCCTTCTTCTCCGACTATTGCATTCACCCTTTGATCAGGATGTTTGGGTAGCGGATTCCCAGATACATTGGGATTCGCAGGATCCTCAAATGTCAGTGCCTTGGCATCAATAAGTTATTGTACATGCCTTTTTAGGGCTACGCAGTTCTCAATTGAATGTCCGGCTATCCCTGTGTGATATTCACATCGTGCGTTCGCGTAGTACCAACTCGAGAATGATGGTAGCAATGGCTTTACATGGATTGGCGCCACGAGACGTTCCTCATACAATCTCGGCTAAAGTTCTCTATATGTCATGAGAATAGGAGTGAATTCTATTTTTGGTCTCGCACCAAACCTCTGCCTTGGATTTCTTTGATAATTTTCTTCCGTGGTTCTAGGCGATGCCATCATCATTGGCTTTGAGTAATTCATCTTGTAAGAGTTTGTGTTGTTGACCTCATTTTTCTATTTTCTGGGAGTCGTTCTTCTAACACCTTCTCCCATCTCAATTTTTTCGCTTCGAATTGTGTTCTCGACCATCTCCCCTGACATAACCATGTTAGAGAAACTTTTGGTAGTACTCCCCAACATATGGTTAATGAAAGGGGCCTTCAGAGTATTAACAAACAACATAGTTATTTCTTTTTCCAACAATGGTGGTTGTACCTGGGTTGCTACGTCCCTCCATCTTTAAGCATATTGTCGAAAACTTTCATTTGGCTTTTTCTCCATCCTTTGCAGTGTTAGTCTATCAGGAGCCATGTCAGTTACGTGACTGTATTGCTTCATAAATGCTTGTGTCAGATCCTTCCATGAGCTTATCTTGGCACGACTCAACTGATTATATCATTTGGCTGCAAATCCTATTAAACTATCTTGAAAATAATGTATTAATAACTGGTCATTATGGACATGCCTAGTCATCTTCCTACAGAACATGGTAATGTGTGTTTCGGGGCAACTGATCCCATTGTATTTGTTGAAATCCGATGTCTTGAATTTCGGAGAGAGCACTAGGTCTGGGACGAGGCTCAGCTCCTTAGCGTCAATGCCATAGAAGGTATCAGCTCCTTCCATTACTTTCACTTTTCTCTTCCAACCACTTGTATTTGTCCTCCAGCTGTCTAGGGATCTCGAGCCTTACTTTTTGTCTCCTCTACGTCATCTAAGTCGTGGACGACGGGAATGGCTGCATTATCTCCGGGGTTGGAACCAAATCCCATCTGAAAATTTACCAACCCTGACATACCACCTGGGTGTTGTTGTGCTCTTATTGTTACAGGTACTCCACGTGGATACGTTTTCGGCAGTACTTGAGTATGTATAGAAGCATAACTTGGGAGATATCTAGGCTCCTCACTCTCCTCCCCTGGGCTTATAGCAAGACCTTTTCCTTTATCCGCCCCTGCTCTTATCAGCTGTATTAGCTCACTTATAATGCTCTTTTGAGATTTTATAAGCTGATCCTTCATATCTTGCTGTACTTTTGCCAAATGGTCTTACAACTGTACTTGCACTTGCTCTTGCATTTCCTTTTGAATTTGCTCTAGCCTTTTCTCGATAGCTTTGGTTTTTTTTCGAGTGTTATAGTGATGTGAGTTTTCAATGATTACTGACTTAACTATTAAAGTTTTTAATTAGTTAGAATTATCAAGCTAAAATATGTGAAAATGCAATGCGGATGAATGCATGTATGAGAAAGAAAGGTATTGACTTATAATTCAATTTATATTAGAAAACTTCACTAGATAACAAGTTCCTTTACATAAAGCAATTTACATAAACGGTTTTACCTTAATGCTCAGAGCTTTGATTTTCTTGAGAAGTCCTGCTAGCTTTTGACTTCGTTCTGTCTTTGTCTCATATTGTATGCTTAACTTATCTGCTTCAACTGTTAGTGTTTGCACGTGGTCCACTACTCCCCGTATTTGATTCAGAGCCTCGCCCATAACATAATCCTTGTCTCGAACTTGCTTTTGAGTTTGCTGAAGATGCCAATCATTTGTTTTCATTGTCCTCTCCAGAATCTTAGTTCGTATTTCACTGTTCTAGAACGAGGCTTCCAATTCTTCCACCTTCTTATTCAATCTCTCGATCTTGACTCGACTTACCTTCAGTTCTACCACTGAATTTCGGCTATGATGTCTATACAAGAATTCCTCCAATTCCTTTATTCGGGCCTTTAACTCAGTCATCTCAGCTTGACTTTCCAACAGGCTGCTCTTCATGGCATTTTCTTGAATCTGGGCATCTTGAAACTTGTTCTTCCATTACTTGTTCTATTTTTTTCTTCGCAGATTCCCCGTTGCCATTGGTCCTACGTCTTACTTAAACTGACAGTCCTCATTGACAAGCGAAGCTTCTTATAGTCTTTCTTTAGGCTATCGAGATCTTTTTCGGCCTTATTCTTTCCTTTTCTCAATTTCTCTACCTCTAGCTTCTGGACATCAACATCTAATTCTAAAAGCACCTTTCTTCTTCCAATTTTTCTATCATCTTTTCCATCTCAGTATTCTTCCTCTCAAAATCTTGTTTAATAATTTCTAGTTCAGTCGGGACAACCTGCAAGTGCTTCTCAATTGGGCGGATGACCTCCGGGTTTGGCATGAGAATGTTGTCATTGATCCTTCTATTTCTCCACCAATCATATTCTACAGTTGACATGGGATTGGCGCCGAACACTTTCATCCTTCAAACCTGGTTCCATGCATTTGAGATCTCTCGAATCCTCTTCTTATTATTTTCTCCTCTGTATGCGAATTCACACTGAGCTAACCCTTGAGTTACTAGTATGAATTGTCTCGATCTGTATTAACTTGAAACCAATAATGGTGCGTATCCTATTACTCCCCAAATTCCAGCCAATGGGACCCAGACGAAGTCTCCGCATCTATACAAAATTTCATCGGGAGCAAACCATGGTGCTCGCCATTCTATGTCTTCATCTCGGAGACTTTGAAGTATTGCCATCCATTTTTCTTCTAATAAGTTTTCTTGTCTTTACGTGGCTACAAACTCTTTCAAAGGAGATTAATCTTCATATAAGTACTGATAGAAGACTTTTTCTGTTTTCTAAAAGTGGCTATAGAACCATACCATCAACAACAGTGCGCAGCCGACAAACTGACCTTCTCCCTCCTTTCTGCACGCATTTAAGGATCTGAAAGTTTCAACCAATATTGCCGGGATTGGTGTAACCTTTTTACTCAATCGGTCAAATAAGTCTGTCACCACATCTTCTATATGTCCCAAAGCCTTAGGAAAAATGACTAACCCGTATATATTTAGAGCCAGGATGTCAATCTTTTTCTTCACATGTGGGTGGGCCAGGATAAAATCTTGCAAACTCTTTCACGTAATGCACTTGTTGTCACCTGTCACCTTAGCCCAAGCTGCAACCCATTGCTCACTCATGCCGGTGATGTTTATAATCTCTTGACAAAAGTTGAGACACTAGGAGCTCTTGAATAGGCTCTGTCTACCGAGATCTTCGAACAATGGAGTAAAGTGGTGTATTCTTCTATCATCGGTGTCATGTCCACATTCCCAAAAGTGAAGCAACTATAGGTTGGGTTCCAATACTGCGCTAAGGCTCGGAAGAGGTACTTATCCACCTTAACCTCGAACAAGTATGGTAAATCTCCGTACTCTTGGTAAAAGGTTTGCTTCATGTCATTATCCCAACTGTCCCATATCTCTTTCAATTCTTGCACACTGTTCTGAGCTGTACTAATCTTGGTATAATCCCAAAAGTCTGACTCATATCCTTCTACTAAGCTGTCCTCTTTTTGGTGTTGATTTTCCTCTGACCACATACGCGCAACCATATTATCTTCCACCTTATCAAGGTACTTGTTTTCCATAATCGATTCTCTTATCAGTAATTAAAATTTTGGATCAATACCTTTTCTTGTATGATGATGAAATGTAATGCAAAAGAGACAAAATAGAACAAGTTAGCAAAACACATTAGTATCAATATACAGGTATAAAACAAATAACCTAAGAATTTGTCTTGGATAGTTGCTAAATGGTTCGGTATAACTCCTTCTAAGGCAAGTACTTATTGCTCATTACATGTGGTTTAGTTTTTAGAGTAAACGGGTACCCAAACTAGTAGATTCCTCGATCCTCACCCATTATAGGCGCATACGAATGAGTTTGATTTAGGGGGACACATTTCCCACATGTTTGCACGAAAGTGGAAACCTCACGAAAACATGGGTACGGATGTAATCTGGAAAGTGATCCACTATCCTGCATGGAGGTGAAAACCTCATGAAGGAATAGTTTCCCACTTCCACTTAAAGGGTGTAGTATCATATGCAAATGAATGCAAATCTATGATAGAAGTATCGACATAATATAGCATTACACAAAATGTTTGAGGATTGTATATTAAACAAAATCAAGTTTTAAAAAGGCCCGAAAATAATCAATTTTGGCTTGACTCTCTTTTGTTTTTAAATTCCCCAGCGGGGTCGCCAAGTTGTCGAAACGTTTATTTTTGGGAAAACAAACAAGTCTCGAACAATATTTATTTGAAAATCGAAAAATGGGAGTCACCACCAATCTTTTATTCGGTGTGATTGGATCACAACAAAGTACTTAAAATCCGTTTTGGAAAACATTTTGGTCTTTGAAATCCAGAAAATGGGTTCGGGAATCGGTTACATGAGAGGAAGGATTAGCACCCTCACACGCCCAAAATTGGTACCATATTGATTATTTTAGGGTCTTATTTGTAAAATTTTGAAAAACTTGAATAAAGTTTTAAAGTACGATCGTTAAATGCATAAGTCATGTTTAAGAAAGAAATCGATTTTTGTTTGGAAGTCTCGCTATTTCGAGGTGATCGAGAAAGAAAGTCACGTCCAATGAGTTAGGACATTACGTTTCGAGATTCGAAAATAACGAGCTTTCCTTTGCTGTAAACTTTAAACCATGAAAAAGGGTATTCGATTATCTTGGTTTGAAGAAAAGTCGCGCCTAATAAGTTAAGGCACAAATTTTCAAAACCCAAAATAAAGGAATATTGCCTCGATTTTAAATATTTTGGAGAAAAAATAAAAAAATGACTTTAATTAAAAATAGAGATAAAAATGAGCATTCAAATTAAATACGAGCTATGCAATTAATGATAAAGTTAAATAACATAAAGAATGAACAAATATACGAAAATAAATATGAGAAAAATAAAATACGAAAAAAATAAATGAGAAAATATAAAATTAATTTTAAAAATAAATAAGAAAGGAAAAACAACGAGGTCGAAAATGAAGTTCCAGAGAATTTGGGGTAAAAACATTATTTTTGAAAGTTTAAGGGTAAAATGTAATTTTTGAAAGTTTGAGGGTAAAAATGTGATTTTTGGAAGTTTAAGGGTAAAAATGTATTTTTTAAGAAGTTTAGAGGCAAAAATGTAATTTTGGAATTTCGAGGGTAAAAATGTAATTTTCAGAAGTTAAGGGATAAAAATGTAATTTTTGAGAAGTTTGAGGGTAAAAATGTAATTTTTGAAAGTTCGAGGGTAAAAATGTATTTTTTAGAAGTTTGGGGGCAAAAATGTAATTTTTGAAAAGTTCGAGGTCAAAATGTAATTTTTGAAAGTTTAAGGGTAAAAATGTAATTTTTAGATTTTTAGGGGTAAAATGTAATTTTGGAAAAGTGTAAGGGTCAAAATATAATTTTTGGACAGTTCAGAGACCTTCTGAGCAATAAAACCAAAAAGATGGGACACGTGGTAGCTTCTCAAGCATTCTAGGGTCAAAGGACCAATTTGTAAATCTTTTAAAATTACTGAGCCAATTTAAAATAAAACAAAACTTGATTTAAGGATGAAATTAAAACAAATAAAAAATAGAAGGGACCATCTGCAGAATAAACCAAAAAATAAACACGTGGCAGTCTCTAAAGCTTCTAGAGAGTTAAAGGACTAAATTGAAAATGATTCAAAACTGTTAGGCAAATTTAAATAAATTTAAAATGGCATTAAGGATGAAATTGAAACAATCAAAAAATACGAAAGGATAAAATGGGTAAATAACCCAAAACTCAAAAACACGAGGATCCTCCTGGGTCGGATCGGGTCAGATAGCTAAAATGAAATCGTTTTGCGCTCAGAGTGCTGAACGCCAAACGACGTCGTTCCAGTATGCTATTTAAACCAAACTTTTCAAAAAAAAATCATTTTTCCTTCCTTTCTAAAAAAACAAACCTTTCTCCTTTTTTCTCTCTAGCCTTCAAGGTTGATCCTTAGGACTCCGGTAACGGTCCGCCATCCCCACTGCCACACGCGCCACCGCGTCCGTCACCGTGTTCGGTAGTCGATAGGTAAAACACTTCTCTTTTCATGTTTTCATTTAAAAATCTCAGATCTAGGTTCGAATCTCATGAGATCAAGCCTAGATATGAAAACGTTTAGACTTTTTCAGTTTCGATTTTTTTAAAAAAAAATCTATTTTTCGTTCTTTTTATTCCTTTTTTACAAAAAGATGATTTAGATCTAGTCAGATTTTCCAGATCTAGGGTTTTTTTTTTTTAAAAAGAAGTTATTATTATTTTTTGATTTGTGTTCTTCGTGATTTTTGTGAGTTTGCCGTGCTTTCTTCTGCATGTTCAAAAATAGTGCTCCTCGCAAACCTAGGGTGGTCCTAAAAAACTCCGATCACAGCTCCGACGGCGACAACAATCAGGTAAACGTATGACCCTTCGAATCTCCGCTTTTATTTAATATTATTATAAATATTTATTATGTATTTATTATTTAATGAAATTGTTTTGAAAAAATTAATAATAAATGATAAATTTAATATAATAACTAAATATATTAAAACGTTTAGTATTTTCAATAACAGATAAACTAGCACTAAATGAACATTTAAATTTATACCTTGAAATCTGAATGCTTTGTTTTCTAATTGATGTCTGATATCAACTGTTTCTTCTCTATTTGGCTTCGAATACTGCCTCTGTGTTTCTATTGTCTATTAGTTTGGAATGCCTTCTTTTTGTATTGATTTCGAAGATCAACAAAAGATTAGTAACCATACAAATGAAATTATTTCGGTTTTTATAGCCTTATTACAATCATTTTATTTTGTCTTTTACAACTTAATTGCTTGTCTTTTCCTTCTTTGCAGGTTCAACTTTGCAGTGGTACAACTTGCTGGCGGTGGTTGGTGGCTGTGGCAGATGGGCAGTGGTGCCACTGGTGGTATGCTGACATGGCATCTTCTAATTAGGTGAGGGAGGGCGGCTGGTTAATGCAAGTGGTCTTTGGGTTTGACTTTTCTTGGGTGTATTAGGTTTGGACCATTTGGGCCTGTCTAGGTTAATTTGTAATTGGGCCTAATCGAGTCAAAGGTTGTAAAAGTTTGGGTTTGGTCTTTAGGCAATTGGGCTTGGATGCTTGTAATTTGAACATTTATTTATTTTAAATTTAAATTCAAATTTAAAATTAATTTAAATTTAAAATAACTTTTAAATTTAAAATAAATTTAAACTTAATTTAAATTTAAATTTAAAATAAATTTTAAAAAGATAAGTTTTAGTTTGGGCCCGGACAAATTGGACTTCAACACTACTCATCAAAGGTCTATAGCTCAATGGTTGACTGATAATCAAGAGGTCATTGTTTGGAACCCTATTGGACCCCCAAAAATTTGTTTCTCAAATGTTTATACCAGTTACATTATATAAATTATGTACATAAAAACTTATTTCATTAATATGCAAATAATGAAAACATTTTTTCCATTTATTCATCAACAGTCTATAGTTCCATGGAAAAGCATTTAACCTCTTGATTCAAACCTAATTATAACGTTTATGCACATACTCAACAAGGGTTTATAGCTCAGTCGCAAAGCATTTGACTGTAGATCAATAGATCACCTAATCTAAAATGGTTAGGCCCCTTGAAATTTCATTTTTCTCAAACATCTATACCTAGGTTCTTTATATAATTGATGTACATAAAAATTTGTTTCATCAATACTAAAATAATAAAATCATTATTTCTGTTTATTCACCAAGGGTCTATAGCTCATTGGAAGAGCATTCGACCTCTTGATTCAAACATAATCAAGCCGTTAGAAGTAACTTTTTTCACAAAGTCTATACCAGTTGTTTTATATAATTTACGTGCATAAAAATTTGTTCATTAATGCTAAAATAGTAAAACATTTTCCCATTTACTTATCAGTATTTATAGCTCAATAATAGAACATTTAATTGTAGGTTAAGCGGTCACTAGTTCAAACTTAATTGCGCCCTTAGATATTACACTTTCCACATAGGTCAATACAAATTTTATTTATATAATTTTAAGCACATAAAACGTGTTTTGTTAATGCTCCAATAATAAAATTATTTATCTACACACACATCAAGGGTGTGTAGCTCAATGGTAGAGTATTTGCTTGCAGATTAAGAGGACCCGGTTCGAACCTAGTTGGGCCCTAAAAATTTACTTATTTTTCAAACGCGTACACCCAGTTAATTTCCTTTTAAAATTTATGTACATAAAAACTAGTTTCATTAAATACTCAAATAATGAAAACATTATTTCCATTTTTTCATCAAGCGTATATAGCTCATTAAAAGAGCATTTTAGCTTTTGATTCAAATCTAATTAAGTCGTTAGAAGTAACCTGTTTTTCAGAAGTTTATACCCCATTGTTTTATATAATCTATGTACCTAAAAACTTGTTTCATTATTTCTAGAATAGTAACACATTTTTCCATGTACTTTTTAGGGATTTATAGTTTAATGGTAGAAGTGTAGATCCATTTCCTTTGTATAATTTACGCACATAAAAACTTTTCTGTTAATGCTTAAATAATAGCTATGTTTACCCACTCACTCATTGAGGGCTACAGCTCAGTGGTAAAGCATTTCACTGTAGATAAAAAGGTTACTGAATCGAAAATGATTAGATCCTTAAAAATTCCTTTCTTCTCAAACATCTATACCCAATTGTTTTATATAATTTATGTACATAAAAACTTATTTCATTAATACGCAAATAATGAAAACATTTTTTCCATTTTTTCATCAACAATCTATAGGTCATTGGAAGAGCCTTTGACCTCTCGATTCAAACCTAATTAAGCCGTTGAAACTAACTTTTTTCTTAGAAATCTATACCAGTTGTTTTATATAATTTGTGTACATAAAAACTTGTTCCAATAATACTAAAATAATAAAACATTTTCCAATTTACTTATAAAGGATTTATAGCTCAATGGTAGTACATTTTTTTAAATGTCAATAGGTCACTAGTTCAAACATGATTGCGCCCTTAGATATTACACATTCCTCATAAGTCTATACCAATTTTCTTTATATAATTTTAGGCAAATAAAAAACTTGTTCTGTTAATGCTCAAATAATAAAATAATTTATCCACCTTAAATGTCAATGGTGGATTTTTTACAAAATAATATAAAAAAATATTTTTTTATTAAAATAATACACTTCTATCATTATTTACAAAAATGGTACATTTGGGGCAGTATGCCTCCTAGGTATGCGGCACCCATTAGTGTCTTTGACACATCATTTTTTTATTTTTTAATATTAAAAAATTTAAAAAATATTAAAAAAATTGAAAGTAATATATTAAAAAATTTTAAAAATACTGGTATGGTATAAACCCGATATAAATATACGGGTGTGGTACAATAGGGTGGTGCCTACCTGATAGGTGACACTAAATCCCCAATTCCAACATTTTATTCTTTATTTTTTAAGTATTCATCTGATTTTTTTATTTAAATAATACAAAAAAATAAAATTAATAACTGAAATGACATGCTCATGAGATTTTAAAATTAATAACTGTAGCAAACAACCATTTTGATAAATAATCTCATGGGCATGCCATTTCAGTTATTAATTTTATTTTTTGTATTATTTAAGTAAAAAAACCTTTCCAATTATAAAAAATTAAAAAAGTAAAAAAATATTTTATTTTTTATATTATTATTTTATAATAAAAAAAACAAAATAAAAATAAAAATTCGGACGGGTGGTGTCTTTTGGGTAGGCGGCACCAATGGTGCCTTTTGGAATGGCGGCATCAATGGTGCCTACTGGTTAGGTGGCACTAGTGCTGTATTTGTCCAAACTATTTAAACCCCTCACCAGATCAGTTTAAACAGAAATTATTGAGTAAGAATATAATTTTTTTAAGAAGGAAATTTTAACAGTAAATTTTTGAAGAAAGAAAGGAAGCAAAATTTTTGAAGAAGGAAAGGAAACAGAAGAGTTCAAAGAAGAAAGGTTAGTATAAAATTTTAACAGTAATTCTAGTTATAATAATTTATTTGGTGTATTATTTTGGTAAATAATGGCGGAGTGTATTATTTTAATAAATAAATATTTTTTTTATATTATTTGTGTAAAAAACCCTATTTATTTCTTTTAAAAGATGGAAAATCAATATTTCGTATGCGTTTATTTTGATGGAGAAATTTTGACAACAACAATTGGATGTGTATTTGAGTGTCGTCAACAACTAGCAATGAGATTTAGCAAAAATGTCTCAGTTGATAATATGAAGGCAAAGATTAGTGAAAGAATTGCTAGACGTTGTGGGAGAAGGATCTCGAAACTTTTCTATAAGTTTCCAGTTTCAGCAGATCCTATCAAATTTACCGAACTGGAACTCATAGACGATGAAAATGTGGAGACAATGATCGCTCTTTATTGTGGGAATCAGAGTAACGAAATTGCACCGATTCAGTTATTTGCTGAGCTAACTGATGTTGAGAGAGCTGAAGATCCCACTCCATTAAGTATGATGGCTCCGACATCTTACGTTGATAGTTAATCTGTAGCTCGCGGGATCAGTATCGATCTTAATGTTGCACCCGATAATGATGCAGATGGTGATGATGGATATGATAGTAGTGATCCTTCTGATCACGAGGAAGATATTGATAGTGATCCCGATGTGGACAAGGTCTTGGATGATATCGATGAGGAAGGCCTGAATGACGAGGTCCCAGATGGTCGACATATTGTGATGCACAATTATCCTATTGGGGCACACATGTCACTTATAGATCCTGATGCGACATATGCAGCCAATTTCGCAGAGTACCCTGATATAATGTCTGCTCACCGATTGGCAGTAGCACCAGAACTTGAAGAGTTGCTCGTGGGTCAAAAATTTGACTCGAAGGAAGAGTGTGTATTTGTCATTAAGTGGTATAGCATGACTCTCGAGCGCACGTTACGTATTTGGGAAAACGAGTTCCCTGTCTTGCCTGACTTATCTACATGGGAGATGCCTCCGATGATTTTCGAGCTTATACCGAATAGAGGTTTGCGAAGGAATCCGAAAGGTTGTTCGAATGTCACCAGAATCCGCAACGAAATGGACATTATGGAGAAAATAGAGAGCAACAAGTTGTGTGGAGTATGTAGGCTAGCTGAGCATACTCGGCGTAATTGCCTCCAACGAACCTACCACATTGTTCAGTCATCCGGATCGGGCCCGGCTTAAGCTATTTGTATTTGTCATTTTTCACTTGTAATTAATTAAGTTTATGAATGAATTTAGGATTAATTATGTTTAAATTTGAATTTAATTAATAATTTTTATGTTTGTATCACCGCTTTATCGGCTATACAAGTCAGCATTTTGGGTTTAATAATATCATATTTATTAATTAATTTATCAATAATATCATATTTATTTGAGATTAAACATTTAAATAAATAAAATATTTTATTTTATAATAAATAATATGTATGTAATTAATAATTTTTATGTTTGTATTTAATTAATGATGTTTATATTTGTATTTAATTAATTAAATTGATGTTTGTATTCATGGTTTAGGGTTTAAGGTTATAAAATTTAAGATTTAAAGTGATGAGTTTAGGGTTTTAGATTTTTAAGAGTTTTGAGTTTAAGGTTTTGAGGATTTAAGTTTTTAAGATTTTGGGTTTAAGGTAATAGTGTTTTAACTCTATTAATTAAGTACGTAAATAAGTTTAGGGTTTAATGTTTATAGTTTAGAGTTTAGAGTTTAAGGTTTATTACAACTCCATTAATTAAGTATTTAAGTTGGAAACCCCTAAACTTTATACCCAAAACCTTAAACTCAAAATCTTAAACCCTAAATCCTATACCTTAACCCACAAACCAAAAACTAAAAACTCAAAACCCATAACCCTAAATACAAACATAAACATAAGTAATTAAATACGAACATAAACATAAACATATTTAATTCCAAATGAAAAATAAATTTCAAAGGCCCATCTCATCGCATTTGATGGTTCGATGGTGTGGTTTTAGGAGTAAAACGTTGTGGTGGTCGACGAGCACATTGCAAGTGTTCACGACGTTCAACGTCATCGTCTTTCACACCTTCGGGTGTCTCGCACGTCATTGATGATGATGAGTCATGGCTGAAGTTCTGCGGTGGTAATGGGCTAGGAGGAGTAGAGCACTGCAACGGGCTGAAAGGAGTAGAGTACTGCAGTGGTATCGGGATGAAGATATCGAACATCAAAGACAATCTCGGATCCTACTGATCAAAATTGGATCTGAGAAACTTTGAATGATACTCGTGCCCTGACCAACTCGTATTATATGCATCGCCTGACCAACCCGTATGATTCCTATCGCCTGACCACTCTGGAACGTATCCATCACCTGACCACCCTGGATGATATGACTCGGGCGTTGACTCGGGGTTAGGCTCGGGCTCGAGCTCCGGATCGTGCTCAGGCTCGGACTCAAGCGACTGAAAGTGGTGCCTACGTGGTAGCATGTCCGGAGGACTATCATTGGTTGCCCACCAAATATATATGGTTTCCCCGTTTGGAAATACCACTGTTTATACTGTACGGATACCTCAAAAGTGAAACTGTGATCCATTTGACGTTGAGGTATCCGCTCCGCCCATCTCTCCCATACCGCAACGTAATCTTTATGCACTTGCCTCCAATAGAATCCCGGTTTCCCCTTCTTATCAATACCATGGATCTCTCCTAAATTTATTGGGTCTCTCAGGATGGTTTGTATGTACCCGAACTGTCGAAGTACTCGATCCCAATAGTACCACTCCACTGTCTGAAAGCATATAAGTGGTGCGTCAATGCACACAAGTGCGAGTGGTCACGAGCAAAATCGAGAATAGTAGTCGCAACCTCAGGGATTAAATAGGGCATCCAAACGAATTGCAAATTTAAATAGTATTGTTATAGTAACACGACTCAATTAATATTAATAAATTAAGATGAATCATGTAAGTGCATGTCACGAATAATTTACCATCTCCTCGACATGTGTCTCGATCATTTGGCGATATATCGGAACCGTGAATGACCTCCCGATATTGGGATTCCCACGCCATCTACAAAAAATAACTTGTTAGATCAAATTTACACATAAAAAAAATCAAATAATTATGGACAAATATTAGATGTTATCACCTGTTCACAAGTGGGAAAACGTATGATAGGTGTCTGATATTAGCCAAGAAAGACATCCGATATAGGGCCCACAATTGTAACAATATCAGGCACCCGCAAATGTCAACGGCAGCAAGCTTTGTCATTCGACAAAGCTCACGATACAACATCACTAGTACTACCGAGCCACAATTATATTGACCTGCTTCATTAAAATCTGTAAATAGGGGTAAGTATATGATGTGAACTCTATTTCCATTTGCCATCTACATCAATACACCATTTATAAGGTGCATTATATAAGCCCGAGCAGCACACATCACCTCAAAATCGGTGGATCGGCTGCTAGATGGTGGAATCTTTCCCTCAACCATGTGAACTTCAGTCCCGTGAATCTCAATTGACCATCACTGGGTGAGACTCCCAATAAGTTTTCACAGAGGGTCGTCGGGTCAGATATTGTCGATGAGCTCGTAATGGGCATCCCATCGAATGGGAGCCCAAGCTACAATGCAACATCCTCTAGTGTGATGGTGCATCACCACACGGTAAGTGAAACGTGTGAGTCTCTGGCCGTCACTGCTCGACCAAAGCGAAAATTAAGTTGTACCGTAAATCGAATGTTCGGATCAGTGAAGCTGCAACCAAGTATGGCATGATGCGTTCGTCTGGATCATAATTTACCCCATTCACGCGACCCCTTAATTTTCGGTACTCATCCTGAGACTATTAAATTACCAAATAGTTAATATAACTTAATTTAATCTCATAAATTAAATGAACTTTTATAATGTAACAAATAACAATTTATTACCTGTACATATATAGGTGCCAATATGTGGTCATCATCGTTAATTGACGAATTCATATTCATATCTGCAATAAAAAATTTTGAGATTATCAATCTGTCAAAAGTAATTAATACAATTTTTAACTAGAAGTAATTAAAATTCTTGATATATATAAAACAAATAATTATATATTGATTACTTTGATAAATTAAAATTTTAAGTATTGAATTTTACTATTACATTTTGCAGGTTAAATGTTCAATTTATATTAAAAAATTATTTTGTAAATTAGTAAAATATAAATATCGAATATAATTATTTTATTTGATGAAATTAAATATTAATTTCTAATTATTTATTTATTAATTTTAAAATTATTAATATAATATTTTATATTATTTGAGATAACTTTGGATAAAATTCAAATGATTTAACAAACACAATCGAGTGAGTTTAAGTCATTTTCATTTTTTTAATCATCCATAATATTTTGATTGAGTTTGATTTTCTATTTTTTTACACTAATTTCAAGTTTTTGTATTTTTTAAGTTTATTTTTGATAAAATATTTTTTACTATTTTCGCATTATAAAATTTTAAAATTACTTATAATAGTTAAAAAATAAATTTCAATTCCATTTGAGTTTAGTTGTTGTGGGTTTTTAGGGTAAGCTATGCGAGTAGCCATTAAATGATGAGTAAAGTTCATTTTAGTAACTTAATTTAAAAAGTGATATAGCATCAATTTTAACAGTTCGGTGATTTAATGAAATTTTTTGAATAATTAATGAGTAAATTGTAAATTTTTTAATTAAGTGATCAAAACAAAAATTTATTATAATTTAATAACTAATGAAGTAAATTATTTTTTTAACAAGAAAAAACATAAAAAAAAATACCATGATCTGAAACATGTGTAATCCTACTAAATAACTCCGTTAGTCCATTTGGGAACATTAACTTTTAAACAGAACTCAGAAGCATCCAAATTTAACGACCTACTTACGCCCCATCATTATTCATTTAAATAATGTAGTGAATTGAAAGAGAATAAAAAAATAATAAATAATAAGGGCTATAAGGCAATTAACCACATTTAATATTTTTTTAACAGTCACTCAAAGTAAAAAATTTGCTTATCAAATCCTTCAATATTTTATATCATTACATTTCAGTCCGTTATCATTTTGATAAATAATCTCATCAGCATACCATTTTAGTTATTAATTTATTTTTTGTATTATTTAGGTTAAAAAATCTATAATAAAATCTAACTAAGATCAAATGAAGTAGATAAAATTAAAATTTAAATAACATTTAAATAAAAATCAAACACAAATAACTTACCTTTTTTTTTCCTTCCTTCCTCCTTCCTTCTTGCTACTATCGTTCCTTCCTTCTTCCTTTCTTTCTTTCTTTGGTTTTTTTTTCCAGATGTTGTGTGTGTGTTGTGTGATTTTGGGGACCATTTTAAGGTCCCCATTAAGGCTCTTCACGAGAGCCTTCTAGGCAGCAGCAGCAGGGCAGCAGGGAGCAGGAAGCAGCCGACAGGCAACAGCTTTTGGGTGTCACCTGTCAAGTAGGCACCACTCTAAAATACCAAACCCATTTTTTTATACCAGGTTTATACCATACTGGCTTTTTTAATTAATTTTATTTTTTTAATATTTTTAAATTTTTTAATATTAAAAAATAAAAAAATGATGTGTGTCAGAAACACTAATGAGTGTCCCCTACCTAGAAGGTATCACTCCCCTAAATGTATCATTTTGATAAATAATAAGGGGAGTGTATTATTTTGATAAATAAATATTTTTATATTATTTTTGTAAAAGATCCGCTCAATGATAGAACATTTGATTGCAGATCAAGTGATCATTTGGGCCTTAAATTTTTATTTTTTTCCTTAAATATTTATACCCAGTTACTTAATATAATTTATGTACATAAAACTTGTGTGGTTAATACTCAAACAATAAATATATTTTCCATTTATTCATCATGGGTTAAATCTCATTGGAAGAGTGTTGGAGTCCAATTTTGACTGGGCCCAACATTTAAAATTGAACCCAATTTTGAAATTTTAAATTTTTAAATTATTTTAAGTTTAATTTTATTTTAAATTTAAACTTATTTTTGAGTTTAAATTTATTTTGAATTTAAATTTAAAATTTAAGTAAAAGGTCCAAAATACAAACCCAAATAGAATGTCCATTTTTACAGGCCCAATTGAGCCTAATTTCAATTGACCCAAAATAACCCAAACACCTAAAACCTAAAACAGAAGGGTCAAACCCTAAGACCACTTGAACTACTGCTGCCGTCCATCCTTAACCAATTAGGAGTTGCCACGTCACCAACTGCCACCACCAAGTTGCACCACCACCCATTTGCTGCCACCGCCAATACAACCTGCAAAAGAAGACAAGATGGGCATTTAGTTAGAAAAAATAAAATAAGATGATTGTAATTCAGGCTTTATAGCCAAAATTAAAAACAATTTGTAAGGTTACGAACCACTTTGAGCATTGAAAAGAATCAACACAAAATTCCAGCATTTATAATAAACCTTTTAGAAACCAATACATACAGTTTCAATTGAATACAAGAAAGCAGGGAGTATTCAAAGTCAGAGAATTTGAAGCCCAAAAGATTCAACACATTTCAATATTTATTAGCAAGGTACCTTTAATTATTGTTTGTTTATTTATCTGAAAGTTGAAACTTTTTAAAAATATATATATTATTATAATTTATCATGTTATTTTTGTTGTGGTTATTAGCATTTACCTCAAGCATAACATATTAAATATATTAAATGCATAATAAATATTTATAATATTAATAGTATTAATAAAATAATAAAAAGGCAGTCAAACGGTTTACCTAAACTCCGAATCGTCGCCGACGCCGTAGCGAACGGAGACTCAAAACTCTCTCTCGATGGCTCATGTACACGAGGGTTTGTTAAAATACATTTGAATGACATGAAAAATAGAAGCAGATTTGAACAAAGCAATAAATCCTAAACTTTTTTAGATCTGGAATTTAAAAAAAAAAAGAATATTGAATGACATGAAAAACAGAAGCAGATTTGAACAAAAGGGAAGTGCGAAAATGAACCAAAGAAACAGATTTCTCATTTTAAAACACAAGAATCGAAATGTTTTAGATCTGGGTTCGATTTCATGTGAGTTAAACCTAGATCTAAGTTTTAAAATAAACAAAAGACTCAGATTCAAGGTTTTAAAACCCAAATCTATATTTTTTTAAAAAAGAGGGAAGATTTTTTACCTTCGAACACAGCGGACGACGGTTGGACGACACCGATGCGCATGTGGCGGAGCCATGACTGGTCGAGGGGATACAGAACGTCGAACGATTGGAGGACTAGAGAGAACAAAGGGGGGGAGCCCTTTTTTTTAAAACTATTGAAGAAGTGATTTTTTTTTCCTAAAAATCAGCCTTATATAGGCCCTCTATACGACGCCGTTTTGAGGGTTGAGTTTCAGTCCCAAACGATGTCGTTTCATATTAGACTCGATTTTCGACCCGACCCACAACTATGATCTGCGTGTTTTTGAAAAATGGTATATTTGTTCTCTTGGTCCTTCTGCTTTTTTCTAAATTTCCAATCAGGTCCATTTTATATTTTAATTAATGTTTAATTGGCCCAACAATTTTTCATTGCTTTTCAATTTGGTCCATTAACTACAAGAAGCCTGAGAGGCTGCCACCTGTCCCATTTTTGGTTTATTTATGCAATTGGTTTTTTCCTTTTTATTTTTGTTTCAATTTTGTCATTAAATCAAGTTTTGTTTTATTTTAAATTGGCCCAGTAATTTTAAAAGATTTCCAAATTGGTCCTTTGGCTTTGTAAGGCATGAGAAGCTGCCACATGTCACTTTCTTATTGGTTTATTGCCCAAAAGGCTCCCGAAATTTCCAAAATTATATTATATTTAACCTCTGAACTTTTTTAAAAATTATATTTTGACCCTCAAACTTTTCAAAAATTATATTTTAACCCTCGAACTTTCCAAAAATATATTTTAACCCTTGAACTTTCCAAAAATTGTATTTTAACCCCCCTAAACTTTCTAAAAATTACATTTTGACCCTCAAACTTCTCAAAATTATATTTTAAACCCCCAAACTTTCCAAAAATTATATTTTAAACCTAAACTTCCAAAATTTACATTTTAACCCCTAAACTTATCAAAAATTACATTTTAACCCCTCAAACTTTCCAAAATTCTATTTTTGCCCTTGAACTTTCAAAATTTATATTTTTTCCCTCAAACTTCCAAAATTACATTTTGCCCCCGATCTTTTAGAAATGATATTTTTTACCCTCGAACTTTCAAAATAATGTTTTTACCCCGAATCTTCCCCAATCTTCCCAAAGTGACATTTTTACCCCTAAAACTTTCTAAAATTGCATTTTAACCCCAACTCTCCGAAACTTTATTTTCGACCCTAATTTTTTTCCTTTCTTCGACTTTCGTATAGAATTCTTTAATTTTTTAAATTAATTTTGTATTTTATCATTTATTTTGATTTATAAATTGTATTTTATTTTTTCTCATATTTATTCATTCTTTATGTTATATACCTTTATCATTAATTGCATAGCTCATATTTAATTTTCTTACTTATTTTATCTCTGTTTTTTCAATTAAAGTCATTTTTTTTTTTTTCTCCAAAATATTTAAAATCGAGGCAATATTCCTTTATTTTGGGTTTTGAAAATTTGTGCCTTAACTTACTAGGCGCGATTTTTCTTCAACCGGGATATCGAATACCCTTAAATGAGGCAATGTTTCTTTATATCTGGTTTTGAAATTTGTGTCTTAACTTACTAAGCGCGACTTTTTTTTAAATCGGGATAATCAAATACCCTTTTCCAAGGTTTAAAAGTTTACAACAAAAGAAGGCTCGTTATTTTCAGATCTCGAAACGTTATGTCCTAACTCATTAGACGTGACTTTCTTTCTCAATCGCCTCGAAATAGCGAGACTCCCAAACAAAAATCGATTTCTTTTTAAAACATGACTTATGCATTAAAGGATCATACTTTTAAACTTTATTCGAGTTTTCAAAGTTTACAAATAAGGCCTTAAAATAATCAATGTGGTACCAATTTTGGGTGTGTGAGAGTGCTAATCCTTCCTCTCACGTAACCGACTCTCGAACCCATTTTCTGGATTTCGAAGACCAAAATTTTTCCAAACGGATTTTAAATGTTTTATGGTGATCCAATCACACCGAATAAAAGATTGGTGGCGACTCCCATTTTTTTCCAATTTTCGATAATTTTAAAATATTGTTCGAGACTTGTTTGTTTTCCCAAAAATAAACGTTTCGACAGCTTGGCGACTCCACTGGGGACTTTTAAAATAAAAGAGAGTCAAGCAAAAATTGATTATTTTGGGTCTTTTTGTTAAAGTTTTTAAGTACTCGATTTTGTTTAAATATACGATCCTTAAACATTTTGTGTCATGCTATATTGATATTGCTAGTATAAGATTTGCATTCATCTGTATATGATACTACACCCTTTAAGTGGAAGTGGGAAACTATTCCTTCGTGAGGTTTTCGCCTTCGTGCAGGATGGTAGATCACTTTCGAGATTACATCCGTACCCATGTTTTTGTGAAGTTTTCACTTCCGTGCAAACCTGTGAGAAATGTGTCCCCCTAAACTGAACTCATCCGTATGAGCCTGTAATGGGTGAGGATTGAGGAATCTGCTGGTTTGGGTACCCTTTACTCTAGAGACTAAACCACATGTAATGAGCCATAAGTACTTGCCTTAGATGGAGTTATACAGAGCCTTTTAGCAACTATCCAAGACAAATTCTTAGGTTCTTACTTTATACCTGTATATTGATATTGATGTGTTTTGCTAACTTATTCTGTTTTGTCTCTTTTCCATTACATTTCATCATCATAAAAAGAAGGGTATAGATTCAAAAGTTCAATTACTGATAAGAGAATCGATCATGGAAAACAAGTACCTTGATAAGGTGAAAGACAATATGGTTGTGCGTATGTGGTCAGAGGAGAATCAACGCCAAAAAGGGGATAGCTTAGTAAAAAGATATGAATCAGACTTTCAGGATTATACCAAGATTAGTACAGCTCAGAACAGTGTGCAAGAATTGAAAGAGATATGGGACAGTTGGGATAATGACATGAAGCAAACCTTTTACCAAGAGTATGAAGATTTACCATACTTGTTCAAGGTTAAGGTGGATAAGTACCTCTTCCGAGCCTTAGCATAATATTGGAACCCAGCCTACAGTTGCTTCACTTTTGGGAATGTGGACATGACACCGACGATAGAAGAATACACCACTTTACTCTGTTATCCAAAAATCTCGGTAGATAGAGCCTATTCTAGAGCTCCTAGAGTCCCGACTTTTGTCAAGAGGTTAATAAACATCACCGGCATGAGCGAGCAATAGGTTACAGCTCGGGTTAAGGTGAAAGGGACAACAAATGCATCACGTGAAAGAGTTTACGAGATTTGATCCTGGCCCATCCGGATGTAAAGAAAAAGATTGACATCCTAGCCCTAAGTGTATACGGTTTAGTCATCTTTCCTAAGGCTTTGGGACATATAAAAGATGTGGTGATAGACTTGTTTGACCGATTGAGTAAAAATGTTACACCCGTCCCGGTAATATTGGCTGAAACTTTCAGATCCTTAAATGCGTGCAAAAAGGAAAGAGAAGGTCGGTTTATTGGCTGCGCACCGTTGTTGATGGTATGGTTCCATAGTCACTTTTGGAAACAGAAAAAGTCTCCTATCAGTACTTGTCTAAGGATTACTCTCATTTGAAAGAGTTTTTAGCCACGTAAAGACAATAAAACTTTTCAGAAGAAAAATGGATGGAAATACTCCAAAGTCTCCGAGACGAAGACTTAGAATGGCGAGCATCTTGGTTTGGTCCCGATGAAATTTTGTATCGATGCGGAGACTTCGACTCCTATCAGTACTTGTCTAAGGATTACTCTCATTTGAAAGAGTTTTTAGCCACGCAAAGACAAGAAAACTTTTCAGAAGAAAAATGGATGGCAATACTCTAAAGTCTCCGAGACGAAGACTTAGAATGGCAAGCATCTTGGTTTGTTCCCGATGAAATTTTGTATCGATGCGGAGACTTCGACTGGGTTTCATTAGCTGGAATTTGGGGTGCAATAGAATACACACCTTTATTGGTTTCAAGACAGTACAAATCGAGACAGTTCATACCAGCAACTTAAGGGTTAGCTCAGTGTGAATTTGCATACCGAGGAGAAAATAATAAGAAAAGGATTCGAGAAATCTTAAATGCATGGAACCAGGTTCGGAGGATGAAAGTGTTCGCGGCCAATCCCATGAAAACTGTAGAATATGATTGGTGGAGAAATAGAAGGATCAATGACAACATTCCTGTGCCAAACCCTGAGATTGTTCGCCTAATTGAGGAGCACTTGCAGGTTGTCCCTACTGAACTAGAAATTATTAAACAAGATTTTGAGAGAACGAATGCTGAGATGGAAAATGATAGAGAAACTGAAAGAAGAGAAGGTGCTTTTAGGATTAGACGTTGATGTCTAGAAGCTAGAGGCAGAGAAACTGAGAAAAGGGAAGAATAAGGCTGAAGAAGATCTCGGTAGCCTGAAAAAAGACTATAAAAAGCTTCGCTTGTCAATGAGGATTATCGATTTAGGTAAGACATCGAAACAATAGCAACGAGAAATCTGTGAAGAGAAGAGTAGAACGAGTCAATGGAAAAATAAGTTTCAAGATGCCCAGATTCAGGAAAACGCCATGAAGAGCAGCCTTTTGGAAAGTCAAGTTGAAGTGACTGAGTAAAAGGCCCGAATACAAGAATTGAAGGAATCCTTGTATAGACATCGTAGCCAAAATTTAGTGGTAGAGCTGAAGGCAAGCCGAGTTGAAATCGAGAGATTGAATAAGAGGGTGGAAGAATTAGAAGCCTCTTTGCAGAATAGTAAAATACGAATCGAGATTCTGGAGAGGACAATGGAAACAAACGACTGGTATCTTCAGCAAACTCAGAAGTAAGTTAGAGACAGGGATTATGTTATGGACGAGGCTCTGAATTGAATACGAGGAGTAGCCGACCATGTGTAAACACTAGCAATCGAAGCAGATGAGTTAAGCATACAATATGAGACGAAGACAGAGCGGGGTCAAAAGCTAGCAGGTCTTCTCAAGAAAATCAAAGCTCTGAGCATTAAGGTAAAATCGTTTATGTAATTTTCTTTATGTAAAGGAACTTGTTATCTAGTGAAGTTTTCTAATGGAAATTAAATTATAAGTCAATACATTTCTTTTCCATTCATACATTCATCCGTATTGCATTTTCACATATTTTAGTTTAATAATTCTAACTAATTAAAACTTTAACAGTTACGTCGATAATCATTGAAAACTCACATCATTATAGCACTCGTAAAAAATAAAGGCCATGGAGCAAAGGCTAGAGCAAATTCCAAAAGAGATACAGGATCAAATGCAAGAGCACTTTCAGGAACAAATGACGATGATGTGTAGGGAGATGAAAAATCAGTTCATGGAAGTGTAAAAGAGTTTGATGAATGATCTGACACAAGTGAAGCAAAGCGTGACCGATATGGGAAAAGGTCTTACAATTGAAGAAGATGAGGATCCTATTATTCCTCCAGGTTTTACACCCCTCCATAACCCAGCTCCACATGAGGCACAAACACGGGAGGCAACCGTTACTATAAGAGCGCAACAACAAGCCACTGGCACATCAAGGCCGGCCAATTATCCAGTAGAATCTAGATCAAACCCTGAAGATAATGTTGCAAATCCGGGTGTCCCGGATTTCGATGAGATGATGAGAGCAGATCTTCCTAGACAGATGGAAGAAAAATATAAACGATTAGAGGAGAGGATTAAGGCAATGCAAGGAACTGAAAACTCTTACGGAATGGACGCTAAAGAATTAAGTCTGGTCCCTGATTTGGTACTCCCTCCTAAATTCAAGGGTCCAGAGTTCGAGAAGTATAATGGAACAAGCTGCCCCGAAACTCACCTTACCATGTTTTGTAGAAAAATGGCAGGGCATGTTCATAATGACCAACTGCTTATTCACTGTTTTCAAGACAGCCTAACAAGATCGGCAGTTAGATGGTATAATCAATTGATCAGGGCAAAGATTCATTCATGGAGAGATTTAGTACAGGCTTTCTTAAAGCAATATAGCCATGTGACAGAAATAGCCCATGACCGACTCACACTACAAAACATGGACAAAAGATCAAATGAGAGTTTCAGACAGTATACACAGAGGTGGCGAGATGTGGCCACTCAGGTGCAACCACTACTAATAGAAAAAAAATAACGATGTTGTTTGTTAACACTCTCAAGGTGCCTTATCTCAATCATCTGTTAGGAAACACCACTAAAAGTTTTTCTCATATGGTCATATCGGGGGAGATGATCGAAAATGCAATAAAAAATGGTAAGATTGAGGCTGGAGAAAGTACCAAAAGGCCTTCTCCCAGAAGGAGAGATAATGAAGCAAATAACGCGAGTGTATACAGGTCAAGTTACGCCAAACCATTCGTAACAAGACAGCCTAAAGTCCCGACAAGCAATTAACAAAATGCTCCAAGGTAAGAATCAGGCTTAAGGCCGAATAGGGGAAGAATTCAATATACTCCCCTTCCTATATCATATGGAGAACTTTACAAGATACTGTATGATGCGCATGAAGTATCCTCATAGCGTGTAAAGCCATATAAACCCTTATTCCCAGCTTGGTACGATGCAAACGCCCATTGTGAATACCATGCAGGGGCAGAGGGTCATTCAATTGAGAATTGCCCTGCCTTCAAAAAGTGAGTTGAGGGACTCATCGAGGATGGAATTGTGAGATTGGAAGAACCAACAAAACCCAACATAGCTGGGAATCCCTTGCCCAATCACTCGGAGCAAAGAGTGAACGCCTTGATGGAAGGAGGAGGTCGAAAAACCAAAACGAATCTTGAAGAAGTCAGGTCTCCACTCTAATGGGTATGATGTCAGTTGATCAAATAGGGGGTAATTGCGGAGGATAAGGAGAGCACAATAACAAGGACCGATAACTACTGCAAGTTTCATGCCATTGAGGGGCATTAGATTCAAGGCTGCGTTAAATTCAAAACTATAGTGCAAACACTAATAGATAATAAAGAGTTGGAATTCTTCGAAGAAAGGAATGAGGTTAATGATGTTTATGCCTCTGAGGATGGAGCAGCAAAGGCTTATGAGATTAATCACCCAAAGGTGATTATTTCTAAACCTACGAACAGCACGGCAAGGGAGTAAACAACTCCGTGCATCATCATACAAAAGCCAACAGTGTTTCCTTACAAAGATAGTAAGAGGGTCCTGTGGAACTACAATTGCAACATAACAATACTAAGGAAGGTAGAACTCAGAAAAGACGTAAGTCTTATTACCCGCAGTGGTAAGAGTTATGACCCAGTGAGTAAGGAGAAAAAGATCAACAAAGGGAAGACAGTAATGTTTAAGCTAGAGGAAGAAATAATTAGCAAGCCCGAAGCACCCACAAATGAGCCTGTATCTGAGAAAGAGACAAAAGAGTTTCTGAAGTTCCTGAGACATGGCGAATATAGTGTAGTGGAACAATTACACAAGCAGCCTGCTCGGATATCAATTTTGTCCTTGCTTTTAAGCTTAGAGGTCCATCGAAGCACGCTAATGAAGGTGCTAAATGAGACATATGTAGCAAATGACGTCTCTGTCAGTAAGCTGGATTGATTAGTCAATAATGTCAGTACCGATAATTTTTTTCTTCAACGATGACGAAATACCTAAGCCTTTCACATTACTACTCATTGTAAAGGGTACACACTACTCGGAGTACTCATAGACAACGGCTCAGCTTTGAATGTGCTACCATTAGCTACCCTGCAGAGATTACCAATTGATAGCTCTCACATGAAAGGATGTAATAATATAGTGAGAGCATTTGACGGGACTGAGAGGAAAGTAATGGGCAAGATCGAAGTACCTCTTCAGATTGGGCCAAACACATATGAGGTGGATTTTCTAGTGATGGATATCAGGCTTACTTATAACTGTCTATTGGGAAGACCGTGGATTCACTCAGCTGGGGCAATACCTTCTTCGTTGCACTAGAAAGTGAAATTAATAAATGAAGGACGGTTAATCACGATCAATGCTAAGGAGGAAATTATCGCATTCATAACGAGTGATTCACCTTACGTTGGAATAGATGAAGATGTTATTGAATGTTCTTTTCGCTCATTAGAATTCGTCAATGTAACCTTCATTACTGAGGGAAGCAAGATCTCTGTGCCAAAGGTATCATCGACTACAAGGATGGGCCTGTGTTTAACAATTGGAAATGGGGCGTTACTTGGAAAAGGGCTAGGAAAATACCTCCAAGGAAGAGTCAGTGTGCCTATACTGATAGAAAAACGGGATCATTATGGCTTGGGGTACAAATAAAATGCAAAGCAAAAGAAGAAGGAGCTGGAAAGAAAGCAAGAAAGAAGGAGGGCAAGATTGTCCGGGAAAGAAATTTCGTGGGAACCCATGGTCTACCTGCACATATATAAGACTTTCGTCTTAGGAGGGATGATCAACCAAGAGATAGGATTGAAAAAGGAGCAAATGATAATCAAGACTGAAGGAATCATGAAGGATCTAGGTGTCAACGCTATATCTGATGAAGGAAAAGAAGGGAACTTGCTAGGAATCGGTCCATACGCACTTGGAAGCGCTTTGAATAATTGGACTTCAGAGGAACTCCCTGTAACTTTTAAGATTTCTTCAGAGTAATGCTCAAAACACACCTATTACTTTAGGCTCGAAAGCAATATGGATATCTTGTAAAAGGGCCTATAATCATTATCCAATTATTTTGAGTGAAAATGTATCTTCTATCTTATATGACAAATTTTTTCTAATTATTCTTTCATTCTTAATCCAACTTAACAAATCATTTGTACATATCCAATAAACAAGATTAATCATTCTTTAATACATACATTCTTGCCCAATTTGACAAACATACTCATACACATACCATATAATCATTTTTTCGTAAATTTATTTTGTTCTTTGGACCTCCCTTTCATTCCTTGATAGGTCCTTGAATATCAATAATATGAGTGACCTTGATGCTAACTTAGAGCCTCATTTCGAGCAAGATATGTGTTTAGAAGAACTTCAGGACCTCGAAGATGATCAAGATTGTAATTTGCCTCTGGATCTGTTAAGAATGATGGAGCAAGAAGAAAAACAAATCTTGCCTCATTCAGACCCAGTGGAAGTTATTAGTCTAGAGAATGAAGATGAAAAGAAAGAGGTGAAAATTGGGACAAGCATCTCCATAGAAACCAGAAAAGATCTTATCGAGTTGCTTCAAGAGTTCCAAGATGTCTTTGCATGGTCTTACCAAGATATTTCTAGCTTGAGTAATGACATTGTGGTACACAAACTCCCCATAAAGGAAAAATGCAAGCCTATACAGCAAAAGCTCCGAAGGATGTGACCAGATGTGTTATTAAAAATAAAAGAGGAGGTCAAAAAGCAATTTGACACTGGGTTTCTCCAAGTAGTTAAGTATTCAGAATGGGTAGCTAACATAGTCTCTGTTCCTAAAAAAGATGGGAAAGTGCGTATGTGTGGATTATTGGGATTTGAATAAAACTAGCGCAAAGGATAATTTTCAATTACCTCACATCGACACCTTAGTAGATAATACGGCAGGTTACTCCTTATTTTCATTCATGGACGGTTTCTCCGAGTACAACCAAATAAGGATGGATCCTGAAGATATGGAGAAAACCCCGTTTGTCACGCTATGGGGAACATTCTATTACAATGTGATGTCTTTTAGACTCAAAAACACTGGGGCAACTTATCAAAGGGCCATGGTGACTTTGTTTCATGACATGATGCATAAAGAAATTGAAGTTTATGTCGACGACATGATTGCGAAATCCCGAATGGAGGAAGAGCATGTAAGGATCTTGAGAAAGCTATTTGGGAGGCTAAGAAAGTATCAGTTAAACCAAAACCCAGCAAAATGCACTTTCGAAGCCACGTCAGGAAAGCTGTTGGGCTTTGTAGTCAGCAAAAAAGAGATTGAAATTGACCCAGATAAAGTCAAAGCCATACAGGAACTACCACTACCCAGAACACAAAAAGAAGTTCGAGGGTTTTTAGGGAGATTAAATTACATTGCTCAGTTTATCTCACAGTTGACTGAGAAATGTGATCCTATCTTTCGTTTTCTTAGGAAGCGCAACCCAGGTGTATGGGATGATGCATGTTAGGAAACTTTTAACAAGGTCAAAGAGTACTTGTTCAATGCTCCCATCTTGGTGCCTCCAATTCCTAATAAACCGTTGATCCTGTACTTGGCGGTCTTTGAAAATTCTATAGGATGCGTACTAGGCCAACACGATGAATCTAGAAAGAAGGAAAGGGCGATATATTATCTCAACAAGAAATTCAGTGATTGTGAGGCTCGATACTCGCCAATTGAAAAATTATGTTGTGCCCTAGTTTGGACTACGCGAAAATTAAGGCAATACATGTTGTACCATACCACTTGGTTGATCTCGAAACTAGATCCTCTGAAGTACATGATGGAGTCGGCCGCACCAAATGAAAGATTGGCTAGGTGGCAGATCTTACTTTCTGAATTCGACATAGTCTATGTCAATCAAAAAGCAGTAAAAGGGAGTGCAATAGCAGACTTCCTAACTAGCAAGGCTTTAGACGACTATGAGCTAATAAACTTCAACTTCCCGAATGAGGATTTAATGTATGTTGCGACCATTGAAGAGGTAACCACAGTAGAACATCCTTGGAGATTAAATTTTTATGGAGCTTGAAATGCCACGGGTAATAGAGTTGGGGCAGTCTTGGTATCACCAGAAGGAGACCACTATCCTTTCACCAGTAAACTCGATTTTGATTGCACAAATAACATGGCAGAATATGTGGCACCTACGTATTACACAGTTGCAAAGAAATGTAATGTGGATATCTTTGGGAATATACTCAAGAAAAAGCGTATTCTATTGGCTTATATTGGGGGTATACAACGATGTCTTGAAAAGTATTATTCTCAGAGGTTAGTGGATTTGGAGTGGGAACTCCGAGCAGAGCTAGAGGACATGTTGGACAATGAAGAATTGTTATGGAAGCAAAAGTCCCGTAAAGATTGGTTTACTCATGGGGACTAAAACACTCGTTACTTCCATAGTCTTGTTAACAAGAGAAGGTGATTTAATCACATTAAAGCTCTCAAGTTGGCGGATGGGCATTAGTCTTATGATAAGGGGATTTTTAAGATGGAGGTTGTTTCATTCTTTAAACATCTGTATACTGATGATGGGGTTAAACATGGCACTCTCCCTTCTAGAGGTTGCTTTCCTAGCATTGACCTATCTTGGCTTCGATTATTGAGCAGAGAAGTTTCTCGGTGATAGCATAAGAAATGGCACTCAATTTCTCCTTAAATTAATGTATAATTTGTTCCTTTTGTATCATATTTAGCATGCATTATTAGCATTTCATACTTAGTATTTACATTTTCTAACTCAGTGCTGTTGGATCTTATTTTCTTTCATTTATTTGCTTTTATGCTACTAATGTCGTTGTGTAGTACTAGTTTTGCATCCAAAGTTGTCAGCGCAGAAATCTACCTGGGAAGATCAGAGTAGAAAAGCATTTAAAGTTGCGATCACAAGTTGATCCAGAATTACAGTTGAATATGTCATCACATGAATGCTTTTACACTTCTATCAGGAAATTCACGCTGCTAAAATATCCAGAAGCACCAGCGCAGGAGAATGAAAAATTGTCGCCTCAAATTAAAATCATAATTTGCATCCAAAAATGTCGCGACAATCTGCAACTGATCAATGAACAAACCAGATCTACGTGAGTGCATAGCTGGCATTAACAACTTTTACAACTGCATCAAGGAGTTAGATCTGAAAAGGGAGAAGGATCTGGAATGGCCAGTGATTATAAATAGAAGGATGAAAGAGAAGATGGATCATCAAGGTGTGAATATTTTGAATCTATAATTTCTCTTATTCATTTTCGAAGATAGCTGCCATGGAAGCTTAAATTCTGGAGGAAGGTGATCTGATGCCACAAGGACACAACAGCTTCTGACGAGAAGTGCTTGGTACGACGCAAGAGGAGCGATTAAGGGAGAATTCTAGTATACTTGGAACAGGATGCTTCAATTCATTGGTTAATCCCTCTTAAAATGTTGATGAGTACTATTGATAATTTATTGAATACGGAAGTATCTTTTAATATTAGATTTGCTTTGAGTTCTATTCAATTCTTCTCATTTATTTATCTTTGGATTTAACTGTTTTGACCATGGAAGTGCGATTGCAGTCACAGTCACTGCAAGGTGCAGTGATAAGTTAGATTAGCAAGCAAGATAGCAAAATTTACTTGAGACTAGAAGGAATTCAGGTCACTTATTTTTGAGTGCTCAGCATTACCTACTCGATGATTTACAACCAGGGGTTGTTAGACCAGCAATACAAGCTAGTAATTTTGAATTAAAACCGATGATGTTTCAAATGCTTTAATTTGAATGGACAATATGCAGGTTTACCTCATGAAGATGCGAGGGAACATCTTAAATCTTTTCTGCTTATATGTGTTCTTCTAATCAACACGGTGTTCCTGATGACGCCTTAAAGATGCAGTTGTTTCCTTACTCTTTGTAAGGAAGGGCATGAACATGGTTCCTTGGTTTACCAGTTGGATCTATTACTTCATGGAATGTGCTAGCAACTCAGTTTATTTTACGATTCAATCCACCGATAATGAATGCTAGATTGCAGAATGATATCACAACATATCATCAACTGGAATATGAGAATTTACGCACTACGTGGGAATATTACAAAACTCTGCTAAGACGTTGTCCCATGCATGGAATCTAAAAAGAGACACAAATTGAGATATTCTACAATGGATTAAATGCACAGACAAGAAATCTTGTCGATGCATCTACTAATGGTCCTTTGTTAGATTACACTTACACTGAAGCCATGCGAATATTAGAGGATTGTGCAAAATGACTATCAATACCCGATCTCTAGTTTTGCTCAGGTGAAAACAAATCTTGGAGTTATAGAGTTAGATGTCATTCAGCCCTAAGTGCACAGGTATCCTTTTTAGCGGATATGATAAAAAACATGAAGGGAACAAGTGATGTTACCCCTATTCAAGTAGCCCAACAGACGGATGTCTCGATATTTTCCTGTGAAATTTACGGTAATAACCATAGTTCTGAGGATTGCCTACAGCATGCTGAAAATGCATTCTATGTTAATAACATCCGTGGAAATTCATATGGTAACTCATATAACAGTTCAAGTAGAGCTCAACAACCTTGGGGGAGTCAGAATGCGTCCATATACAGATATAAAAATTCCTTAAATCAAGGTAATTTTAGACAAGAGAGTTACAATCAACAGCAGCAGAATTATAATCATAATTAGCAAGTGTATGCGCAGCCTGATTAGATGCGATCATAGAATCAGATGCAGCCACAGGTTCGAATGCAACCACAACAAACTGTGCTACCAAATATGCAAGGACAGCATTAGTAACAGTAACAACAGTATTCTCAACCAAGAGCAAATCCATTGGCTACTCTTGAAGCTTTGATGCGTGAGCATATTACTAGAACAGAAGCAATTGTACAAGGAAATTCATCTTCCATCAGAGCGTTAGAAGCACAACTCGGACAACTGGCTTCTAACATGAGCACATGACCCCCAGGTGCTTTGCCAAGTGATACTGAAAATCCAAATTAGAAAGGAAAGGAGCATTGCAAGGCTATCACATTACGAAGTGGAAAGCAAACTGCAGAGCAGAGTAGCAGATCTAGCCAAACATCTATCGATGGAAACGAACCAAAGCAACAACCTAAAGGACAAATTAAAGATGTTCTCATCCGTGTCGACAAGTTTGTGTTCCCAGCCGAATTTATCATACTTGATTACGAAGCTAATAAAGAGGTGCCTATTATTCTGGGGCGCCCATTTCTCACAACGGGACGCACACTTATTGATGTTTTTAAGGGCGAGTTGATTAAGCATCATAATGATGAGCATGTAACCTTCAGTGTTTTTAAAGCATCTCCATCATGCAGTAAGGAACAATGTCACTACATTGATGTTCTGGATAAGCTAATTATAGAGGAATTTAATGAACGAAGCTCAGCAGTGCCAAAAGAATATGTGGTGACATCTGATGACTATATTCCACCTGAATGTAACCACACAGTTGAGACTAATGTTTGTGAGCTGAAACATGGCAGGCAGTTAGAATCTTTGGATTTAACTAATCGGGCAATCCTTATTTTTAAATAATCGATTGAAGAAGATCTGACTCTGAAGTTAAAGCCATTACCAACACACCTGAAATATGTTTTCCAAGATGACAATGATACATTGCTAGTGATTGTCAATGCAAGTCTCGACGTGAGCCAAGAAGAAAATTTAATCGAAATACTGAAGTGACACAAAAGAGCCATTGCCTGGAGCATAGCGGGTATCAGAGGTATTAGTCCCTCTTTCTGCATGCATAAAATTAGGCTAGAAGATGAAGACAAATAGTCAATTGAGCAACAACGAAGACTGAATGAGAAAATGAAGGAAGTAGTGAAGAAGGAGATTATCAAATGGGTAGACGCGAGCATAATCTACCCTATTTTAGATAGCACATGGGTGAGCCCAGCCCAATGTGTACAAAATAAGAGCGACATCACGGTAGTAAGTAACGATAAAAAATGAGTTGATCCCTACTTGCATTGCTACAGGTTGACGAGTGTGTATAGACTACCATCATTTAAATGTAGCCACAAAGAAGGATCACTTGCCACTTCCATTCATTGATTAAATGCTGGATAGGCTAGCTGGTAAGGCCTATTACTGTTTCCTTGATGGATACTCTGGATACAACCAGATCGCAATCGCACCGGAGGATCAAGGAAAGATGACTTTTACATGCCCATTCGGAACCTTTGCTTTCCGACGAATGCCATTTGGTTTGTGTAATACCCCAACCACATTTCAGAGGTGTATGATAGCCATCTTCTCCAATATGATCGAGGATTCATTAGAGGTATTTATGAATGATTTCTCTGTGTATGGGTAAAATTTTGATATATGCATTGAAAATTTAGCAAAAGTGTTGAAAAGATGCGAGGACACCAACTTGTTTCTAAACTGGGAAAAATGTCACTTCATGGCATTCGAAGGAATTGTCCTTGGTCATCGAATATCTTGTCAGGGCATTGAAGTGGATAAAGCGAAGGTGGAAATCATTGAAAAGATTCCTCTACCAAATAATGTGAAGGGAATAAGGAGTTTTCTCAGCCATGTTGGATTTTATAGAAGATTCATCTGAGACTTCTCCAAAATAGCAAAACCACTCTGCTCTTTGTTAGAGCAAAATAAAAGTTTTTGTTCGATGAAGCTTGCTTGGAAGCATTTCTAAAGATTAAACAGCAGTTAGTACAAACACCAATTGTCGTCGCACCAGATTGGACGCAACCGTTTGAGGTAATATGCGATGCGAGCGACTTTGATGTAGGTGTTATGTTGGGACAAAGGAAAGATAAGGTATTTCATTCAATATATTATGCTAATAAAATAGTAACTGAAGCGCAGGTGAATTATACAACCACTGAGAAAGAGTTGCTGGCAATAGTTTTTACATTTGACAAGTTCCGTTCATATTTTATCGGCGTAAAAATTACAGTATACACTTATCACTCTGCTTTGAGATACCTTTTTGCTAAGAAAGATGCCAAGCCCAGGCTGATTAGATGGATCCTTTTATTGCAAGAATTTGATGTCGAAATTAAGGACAGGAAAGGATCGAAAAACCAAGTAGCAGACCACTTATCTCGTCTGGAAGCTGGAAGCGAGGATGGAAATAAATCACAAATTGTCGACGCATTTCCAGATGAAAAATTATTCTTTGTTAACGCATCTCCATGGTATGAAGATGTAGTCAATTATCTAGTCTGTGGAAAGCTACCACTAAGTGCAACAGGTCATAGGAAGGAAAAATTTCTCAAGGATGCTGCTAAGTATAATTGGAATGAGCCATACCTATTTAAGGTATGCGCTGACAACATCATTTGTCAATGTGTTCCTGAGGAGGAAATGTTATTTATCTTGAAGCATTGCCATGATGCTCCACATGGAGGCTATTTTGGTGATGTTAGGACTGCTGCAAAGGTACTGCAATCAGGATTTTACTGGCCTACATTGTTTCGAGATGCACACAATTTTGCTCAACAATGTGACAAATGTCAGCGCACCGATTCTATATCTCGGTGCAAAGAGATGCTTCAACAACTTATCATAGAGGTTGAGCTCTTTGATGTGTTGGTATAGATTTCATGGGACCATTTCCAAATTCCTTTGGGAATGTGTATATCCTAGTAGCTATTGACTATGTCTCCAAATGGATTGAAGCAATTGTTGTTCCAAAGGATGATGCTTGGACAGTGTTAAAGTTCTTTCACACATATATCCTTACACGATTCGGAACACCTCGAGGATGGTGTTAAAGTTCTTTTACACATATATCCTTACACGATTAGAAACATCTCGAGCATTAATAAGCGACCAAGGCACTCATTTCCATTGCAATCAGGTGGAAACAGATTTGACACGCTATGGTGTGAAGCATCGCATGGCAACCACGTATCATCCGCAATCGAATGGACAAACGGAGGTTTCCAATCAACAAATTAAAAGTATTCTTGAGAAGGTAGTTAACCCATCTAGACGGGATTGGTCCTCGCGGTTACATGATGCGTTGTGGGTGCTTCGCACCGCTTACAAAACTCCATTAGGAATGTCAAAATATGAGCTGGTGTTTTTGGAAAATCATGTCACTTGCCTATCAAACTTGAGCATAAGGCCATGTAGGCAATCAAGCAAGTGAATATGGATTATGATGCTGCTGGACAGAAAAGATTGCTGGACATTTTAGAGCTGGAAGAAATTCGATGCAATGTTTGTGAAAATGCTGCCATCTACAAAAAAAAAAAAGAGATGGCACGACAACATCATCTTGCGGTGACAATTTTCTCCTAGTCAGTTAGTGCTTTTATTTAACTCACGTTTAAAATTACATTCAGGGAAATTGCGCTCCAGGTGGTCAGGACCTTTTAAAGTTGTCGAAGCATTTTCACATGGTGCGGTGACAATTAAAGATTTGAATGATCGGCACCAATTTAAAGTAAATGGCCAACGATTAAAGCATTACTGTAGCCTAGGCATCAACGAACAAAACAAGACCATTAACCTGGTCACATTTACTTCATATTGTCATTGCAATTTTTGATATTTACTTTTTGTCTTTTGTTTACTTTTAATTCATTTTTCTTTAGTTTTATGCAAAGATCTCCTTTTTGTCGATGCACACAAAAGCACGACTTGTCGGTGAATTTCTTCAATGACTCAGCGAAACATTTTGGGCAAGAATCATGCTGATTGATTCACCCCAATCCCCAATCGTTGGATCATCCTAAAAAAGTACGATCTGTGTCCTAGCATTTATTGGCTATAAACATAGTGTACTCTCTGCTATCATCACGTCTCTTTGCATCCATCGTATATAAAACATCCTTTTTGTGCCGACTGCTTCCACACTCACAACCTCTATTGTTACTGTATTTTTTTATCTTCAACCTTCTATTTTTTCTGCTAGATACTTTCACTCTCTCTATTTTAGCACTCATGGTAAGAACTCATAAAGTGAAAACCCCATCTAAATCGACGATTGAATCCTCGACTGCTATGGTCAGGAATGTTGACCAACCACAACCTAAAGAGTCTGTTCTCTTCCTACCAAAATCGGTGAAAGACCGCTATAATGAAGTTATGCTGAAGAGGAACTGCCATCCTGAACAGGGATTCCAATTGTCCCCGCATCTGACTCTGGGGAAGCAAGTCACGAGAATAATCTTTCATTCAAGATGAGAGCAGTTTTGTGACCATCCGGCTAGGTACTTTCCCTCTCTGGAAAGGGAATTTTACGCTAACCTGGTAGACTTTGAATAGGTATTCATATTTGTTCGTGAAGGGTTGGTGCCCTAGAGCGCAGACCACATAAATGCTCTCTTCCATATTGCTGAGGGAGAGGATGAACACATAGAGTTCTTGGAAAATCTGACTGAAGAAGATACCGAGCTTTTACTGAATGATTTATGCATCAACGGTACAGTTTGGACTGGCAACAATCCAAATAACTACACCATGCATCGTCATTTTCTCACTATTCAAAGTAAGGTATGATTCCATTTTGTAAATTGCCACCGACTGCCATCTACCCATAGCACCACTACAACACTAAATAGAATGTGCTTGTTGCATTTTATACTGAAGGGACGTAGAATTGATGTCGACGCAATCCTTCATCAAGAAATTACTGAGGTCGCCACCAAACAAACAGGTATCCTACCCTTCCCGTCATTGATAATGTTGTTGTGTAAAAAAAGAGGCATTGTGCCTCGTGAAGGGGAGGAAACTTTGGAAAATAAAGGCCTAGTCAACGATTTTTCGGTGGAAAGGATGACAAGGAGGAAAGAAACCCTATGGTAATGAGGTTCCATAGAAGACAGAAAAGGGAAAAGGAAAAGGAAAGCCACTCAGACCCATGCACTCACAGACCCTTAAATTTGGAGGAAGCTTGATGAGATTGAAAAGTTTGTCGATCGGATGAGCACTAGACAAATCAGACTTGTCGGCGTAGTAGAAGAGATGCAATTCAGATAGAATTTATTCTATGCATATATTAGGGCATGGAATAATGCTATTGTCACCACATTGCACGGCTTGAGTAGGAACCCAATGCTAGAATTCCCTATGTTCCCTCCCATCATCAATGAAGCCACTCCATCATCAGAGCAACCTGGTTCACAAGGCAGAACCCAATCCATCTAGTCCCTAAATCGAATTCACATCTCTGATAATGAGGATCAAGTGGCGTAATCCAAGGAAATGGAAGATTGCTTCCAAAACATAGCTAGCCTCTTTGAAGACGAACTGTCGAACAGTTTGGGGCCACTATGGTGAAAAGAGAGGCTGTGACGGAAGAGCACACACCAGTTGCCTTTGTGGGTATTGAGGCAGAAGAAGAAGAAAAAAAATGAAGAAAAAGAAGAAGAGAAGGAAGAAAAAGAAGAAGATGTTGCCCCGACAAATTTATCTAAGAAATTTGTCGATGCACCTACAAGTGTGGGTGCATTTGTAGAACAATTGGCGCAAATTGGGGCAAACTGGGTCGAGGCGATCACATTAAAAAATGAGGATTCCAATCCTCTAGCTATTGTGCCATATGTGGCACCACTTGCTGAAATACATCCATCAGACGTGACTGTCGATGAAGCCAACATTCAACTAGCAATGGAGGAGCAATCTACTCCACCAGTTGAGCAAAAAGAGAAGAGGCGCAAATGAAAGGAAAAGAAGAAAAGCTAAAAGGAGAGCCCAAAGAAGAAAAAGAAATCCAAAGCAGCCACTTTCAAGGCTGCAACACAATGAGTTAGTTTACTTTTCCGTAGTTAGTTGCATGCAATTTTTTTTTTGTCATTGCATTTTTATTATCCCTTGATTTTATTTGTTTTCATAGTTGCATTGTAGTTGCATTTCCATTATAATTTGTATAGTATTATCAGTGCATTGGGGACAGTGCAGACATTAAATTTGGGGGGAAATGTGGAATGGAAATGCAATTACACCCACAAGTTTAGGAATATATTTGTTTCTTTAGTTGAATGAAAGTATGCAAAGTTAAGAAAAATAATTGTGACCACATTTTTTTCATTTGATTCATAAATTCTTTAATTATTTGGAATGCTAATGTGTGAATTGAATGAATGTGATTTAATGTTGAACTCCTTCTATTTTTGGATGAATGATTAAGATTGCATTAGTAATAAATGAGCAGTATCATTCTTTAAATATTGAATTAACTTACCATCTTGCAGCTATGTTTATAATTATATTTACTAAATAAAAGACACTCCAATGTGGGTGCATTGTGACTCAACAAGGGGGAACACTCCACTGCAAGTGTTAGAAAAATTATCTAGCCAAAGGCTGTCATTGCAAGAGTGAGTGTCAGCGCAATTACATGCTCCCTAAGGGTTTGTTGCACCCCATCGTTACTGCCCTGGAACAAGAGTATAGTAATGCAATAACATCTCTCAATCGCATAAAAGAAAACGAAAAGAATTAAAGAAAGAAAAGTTGATGAAAGAAGAATATATATATGTATATTATTATACAATAAATGTTGTGTTCGTTAAGAAGATTTAAGATTTAAAGCATGATGCTAGCAATAGTGAAGTTGCAATTTCGATTATTCATACCTATAAATTATCGGCGCAATATTCCAGCATATGAATACAATTTATACATTAGGATTTCAGAGAATATAAATTGCTAGAATGAGAAATATGGTGACAAGAATTTGGATATAACTTTGCTAGCTTTTATTTACTTGAGAACAAGTAAAAACTCAAGTTTGGGGGTGTGATAGCATTAGAAATGACACTCAATTTCTCCTTAAATTAATGTATAATTTGTTCCTTTTGTATCATATTTAGCATGAATTATTAGCATTTCATACTTAGTATTTACATTTTCTAACTCAGTATCGTTGGATCTTATTTTCTTTCATTTATTTGCTTTTCTGCTACTAATATTGTTGTGTTTAGTACTAGTTTTACGTCCAAAGTTGTTAGCACAGAAATCTACCTGGGAAGATCAAAGTAGGAAAGCATTTAAAGTTGCGGTCACAAGTTGATTCAAAATTGCGGCTAAATATATCATCACATGACTGCTTCTACACTTCTATCAAGAAATTCACACTGCTAACATATCCAGAAGCACCAATGCAGGAGAATGACAAATGGTTGCCGCAAATTAAAATCATAATTTGCATTCAAAAATGTCGCAACAATCAGCAACTAATCAATGAACAAAACAAATCTATGTGAGTGCATAGCTGGTATTAACAACTTTTACAGCTGCATCAAGGAGTTAGATCTGAAAAGGGAGAAGGATTTGAAATGGTCAGTGATTATAAATAGAAAGATGAAAGAGAAGATGGATCATCAAGGTGTGAAGATTTTAAATCTATAATTTCTCTTACTCATTTTCGAAGATAGCTGCCACGGAAGCCTAAATTCTAGAGGAAGGTGATCTTATGCCACAAGGACGCGACAACTTTTGACGAGAAGTGCTTGGTACGATGCAAGAGGAGTGATTAAGGGAGGATTCTAGTAGATTAGGAATAGGATGCTTCAATTCATTTGTTAATCTCTCTTAAAATGTTAATGAATACAATTAATAATTGATTGAATACGGAAGTATCTTTTAATATTAGATTTGCTTTGAGTTCTATTCAATTCTTCTCATTTGTTTATCTTTGGATTTAATTGTTTTGACCATAGAAGTGCGGTTGCAGTCACAGTCACTGGAAGGTGCAGTGACAAGTTAAATTAACAAGCAAGACAGCGGAAGTTGCTTGAGACTAGGAGGAATTCTGGTCACTTGTTCTTGAGTGCTCAGTATTACCAACACTGGAAGGTGTGGTAGTTGTGGGTACTTAAGTCTTTGTTAAACAAAGAGTTGATATTAGTATGATCTCATTGGAACATAATTGCGGCGACAATTCATCTATAAGTTACCTTGTAGTCTCATTGAGCGTTGCTAACTTGTGAAGTCAGTGATCCTCTCCACTTCTTTACACTTGATCTATTTCTTTTATATTTCTGAATTTACATTATAACATTTCAACCATCAATTCATCTTATATTAATTTGCTCTGACATTTTATATTACATTTGCACTGACAATTTTTACTCTTGACCTGTGTAGTTTTAACCGATTTGCGTTGACATTATTATTAACATTACTTACCATTTTTAACTAAATTTGCTTTGACAAAATTTAAACATAAACAGCCATCTCTGTGGGATCAATAACAGATTCAATTCCGTCTACTATACTTACATCGACAATGTACGCTTGCACATTATTGCTATCACGTTCATAGCGCGATCGCTCGGTAAGAAGTTTATGATGCCCTTTTTGATATGGCCCCTCTAAAAGCCCTAGGCATCGATGGCCTTCACGCTCAGTTCTATCAATCACAATGGAATGTGGTGGGCGACTAGTTGGTTGCTATGGTCTAGAAGGGGTTTAATTTTGGGGAGATTGAAGAGTATCTCAATAAAGCGCTTATTGTTCTCATCTCTGATTAAAGTAATTTTTAACAAGTTAAAGCGAGTGATGCCACTTTTGGTAGCTGAGAACCAGACTAGCTTTGTTGGTGGTCGCTTTATTACAAACAATGTCATATTGCTCAGGAGGTGATCCACTCAATGCAAATTGGGAAAGGCAAGAGGGGGTGGATGGCTATTAAGATTGACATGGAAAAAGCTTACGACCATTTGAGTTGGAGCTTTATTAGTGATACGCTTGAGGAGGCTATGATACCTGGGAATTTGAGGAGACTTATCATAAAGTGTGTGACTTCAACTTCAATGCAAGTTCTTTGGAATGGTAAGTTCACGGAGGATTTCACTCCTTCGCGAAGGGTTTGGCAAGGCAACCCTATTTCCCCATATCTCTTTGTACTGACCATGGAACGACTTGGGCACATGATTCAAGGGGCTGTTAATGATGGAAGATGGAAAATGATTTTTTTGGGAAGGGGAGGACCAGCCCTTCCACACATATTCTTCGTCGATGATCTCGTTTTATTTGGTGAAGCAACTATGCAAAATGCAGAGGTAATGCAAGGAATTCTCAATGATTTCTGTTAGTATTAAGGTCATAAAGTCAATAGGAGCAAATCCAAGTTTTTCTTCTCAAATAACACGAATGATGTGATTAGAGGGAGCATAGGAGATATGTTAGGTTTTCAAATAACAGACAACTTGGGAAATTACCTGGGAGTCCTGTTATTCCATGCAAGGACTAAGAAAAGAACCTTCCAATTTATTATGGATAAAGTCCAAGCTAAGCTAAATGGGTATGATGCAAAACTGCTATCATTGACGGGTAGAGTCACGCTAGCTAAGTCTATTCTACTCACAATTTCGGGATATTTCATGTAATCTGCTATGATACCTATAGGTGTTTGTGAGCAAGTTGAGCAAATTGTGAGGCATTTTATTTGGGGATCGACTGATGCTGGTGCCAAGACGACTCTTGTTAAATGGGATGATTGTTGCCAACCTCATGAGAAGGGTGGACTTGGTCTTCGAAAACTGGTACCTCAGAATATTTCTTATTTAATGAAAATTGCTTTCAATTTGGTGACGAAAATGGAGAGGCTATGGACACGGATTCTTCGTTTGAAGTATAAAGTTAGAGAAATTTGCTCGGATAATATTGATCGGCCTTTATGTTCCTATGTGTAGCATTCCATTGTTAAAATATGGGGACTGTTTCTAGAAAGAATAATTCAGAATGTTGGGAATGGCAAATCTGTGAGTTTTATTCTTGATGAGTGGGTGCCAAGGTTAGGGAAACTCCAAAATTATTTACTTCCTGGTCGAATGGTTACTTCCCATACAAAGGTAGCTGATTTTGTTATGCATGAAGGCTACTGGAACTGGTTGGAATTGGAGTATTATTTCCCTCGCAATATTTTAGAACATATATCAGCTTGTTGTCCTCCTAGTGACACTCTTGGGGAGGATACTATCTCTTGGAAGCTATGTAAGAACGGAAAATTTTTTGTGAAATCAGCATATGAAAGCGTTGCTTGTGGTGAAAGTTTAATGGAGGATATTCGATGAAAACTTATCTGGGAAAGTGCATTCCCACCACGGATTAAGCATTTCATTTGGCTAGCATGACATAGGCAGCTCCTTACTAATTGCGAGCGTGTTCGAAGGCGAATGGCTAACTCGGAGCATTGTGACCGATGTGAGGTGTTGCAAGAATCTCTCATTCATGTTCTGCATGACTACCCTCTTACAACTGCGGTTTGGATGTTGCAGGGTAACATCTCTGTTCAACACGAGTTTTTTGAAAAGGAATTTGAGGATTCCTTACCAATTTGAAAGGTCAAAGTTGGATGGGGACAAGTGGAGCAAAAGCTACTGTCAAGTTTGGAGTTCTCGTTTGGCTACAATGGAAACAAAGGAACACCTTTATTTTTCAAAACCAAGTTGGCCAACCTATTGATATTGTTAAGACTGTCAAATGGATGACAACTTATATATGGGGTGTACACTGTAGGAGCAGTCCATGTGGTGTCGTGAATGCTTGTATGACCAAACAGAAACCTCCTGATTGTGGATGGATCAAATTGAATGCAGATGGAGCTGCTGCTCGAGATGAAGACTGGTCAGCGGTGCGTGGTTTGCACTGTGATTCAAATGGTGACTGGTTAGTCGGGTACCAAAGGTTCATAGGTAGAGGTACGGCTTTGAACTCTGAACTTTAGGCAATCTTGCAAGGAATGGAGCTCACATGTCAACGTGGATATGGAAATCTAATTTTCGAAAGCAATTGTTCAATAGGAATTTATATGATTAAAAATAGCTTGGTGGGTAATCCACCAAATACCATAGTCCGAAAAATTCAAGAGCTCTCCGGTAGTTTTAATGCGATTGATTTCTAATTTGTGCAACGAGATGGCAATTCAGTGGTTGATTATCTTGACAGAACCTGTAACTCATCTGAGTTTCATGTTCATATTTTAGGCTCACCAAGAAATTTTGTTAAGCAATTATTGTTAGATGATAATTCTGCTATTGTTGATGTATAAATAATTTTGCAATAAAGGCACTTTGATGCCTCTTTTACCATAAAAAAATAAAAAAAATCAATCTAGAAAAACATAATATTTTGTTCGGCTTTAATAGTTAGTTTCCTATTATGTTGATAAGCTCATTTTCATTCTTTATTTCTTGTTGATGTAAATTCTTTTAATTTAGCAATTGATTGTTATTCTAGTTTGGTAACTTATCAACTCGACTCTCAATTGTAACCGACTTTTCTGACCTTTTCCATATCCTTAACCTAAGCCCCATTACAACCTTGTAAAGACCTCTTTATTGGTATGTCATCTCTTTTTATAGTTGTGGAGATTTGATTTTCAAGCAAGCATACGGTAATAACATTTCTCGTTCAACTATTGAGTGCATTTTACTTTAACCTTAAACACTTTGAGTGCGTTGAGTGATCTTTTGTGAGGATGTCAATTCTTGTTGAGTTTGAATTTCAGGTAATTATTGAAATAGGGGAGGTGCTTATGTTTTTATGCTTTAAAAATTGTTGCTTGAATTGTTTATGTTCTTTAGTGTCATTTGGGTTGAATTTCCAACGCATGATTATCTATAGGTTGTCCTAAAACATGATTGGTGAAAATAATGAATTGAAGGAGGTTAACATGAGTGCGGGTTGAGGATTTTGCTTGAGGACAAGCAAATACTTAAGTGTGGGGATATTTGATAAGTGCTAAATGTAACATGTTTTAATCTCATTGTTAATGCGATTTTGGGTGATTATTCAATGTTAATGGTGAACTTTATGCTTTTAATCCTTTAAATTCATGTTTTTATACTTAGGAGAGAATTTAGGAGCAAAAGGAGTGAAAAACAAACGAAAAACGAAAAATCGAAGCAAGTTTCAATAGCCACACGGGCTGAACCATTCCACAAGGGCTATCCAAACGGCCGTGTAAGCCACACAGGCTGTCACACGACAATGTACCAGGTCATTTCATTTACATGGGATTGCACCCTAAATTGCGGGAAAAAAACATGATTTTTAGGTTTTTTGGGCATTCTAAGATGTAAATATGATAAAAATAAGAAGATACGAGTGAGCCGTCATAGAATACTCAAGAAAACAAATCGAAAAACACTATTGAAGCTAAAGCAGATTTCCATCAAGATTACGGACTCCTAGTTGATTTCTTAGGAGATTATCATGAATTTCTTTGTTTCTTGTGGTTATACTACATTTTGGATGTTTTTATTTGCAAGCATGAACTAATTTTCTAAATACCTAGGGGGATGAACCTTATGATGCATTTTGTCGTTTTATTTATATTTTTACGCAATAAATACTTAGATCTTGTTCTCAATTATGTGTACTTAATTCTTGGTTTAATATTTCTAGACTATTAATCTATGTTTGATTTGCTTAAATCAAAGGAGGAATAGACCCTGTTTAAGAGTAGATCGAGCATAATTAAGTGGAGTTACATGTAATCCTAGAAATAGGATGACATAAAACTATCGAATTAGAGTCAAATCTAATAGGGGGTCCATAGATCGAGTTAATGCAATAATAGGGGTTTTAATTAGAAATAAATTTTAATTAATCAACTTAGAGTCCGTTGCTTTTATTCTTGAAGAGATATATTAGCATAATTTTTGGATTTCTACGGATCAAGATACTAAGTGAAGAAATTGTGTAATTTAGATTGATAACGACAGATGAAATCTAGGTGGATTCTTTCCTTAGTATTGTTTCACTTCTTGGTTGTTTAGTCGATTATTTTCCTGATTTGTTCTTTGTCGCGTTCGTAGTTATTAATTTAGTTAAATTTAGTTATCAATCAATCGTTCCAATTATTCGATTAAATAATATAAAGAAGGTAATTACTAGTACTTTTAGTCCTCGTGGGAACGATATATTTGCTCAACGTAGTTGTACTATTAATTGATAGGTGCATTTGCTTTAGTCAAATTTTTAGTTTAGTGCACGACGGATCATACATAAAAATTTGTTTCATCAATACTAATGTGGCGCTCAAGCCCGGTTGGAATGGACCAACCCGAATTCAGAACGTCACATTAGCCACTTACGTGACTCTCCTTATCAATCAACCAATTCACCACAAACCAACCTAAAACATGCTTAAATAAGTTATTTTTAAACAAGCAAACCTAAATCATGCTTTGTTCATCATAATATAAGGAAAAGGACCAAGGGTAAAATCTTCATTTTACACAACATTAATGATAAACACGTAAATCATAAAATTAATCGCACGAATATCCTAGACAATTTATTTTAAACTGTTAGAGAAAATTACAACTCAAAACGATGTTTAAAACCCATTTAGTTTCAAAACAAAGTTTAAGGTCTAAATCGTAATTTTATTCAAAATATCCAGTAAAAACATTTTAAGAAATTGAAGTTACCATATTAAAATTCAATATACAAAACCAAGTCATCTAAATTTTCAAAGCATTTCATGTTTTTTAAAGCCTCCAATTTTAGTGTGTAAAAGTTAGAACTTATTTGCAAAAGTTTCAAAACATGCCCAGAACTCTCTGATCATCGTGTCACGACCTCGTGATTCCCATGTCGAGTCATCGACCCAATATCGCAATATCGACTCGAAAATTTGCAGGAAATTTTTAGTACATGTGTTGGACACTTTGACACCCTTATACAGATACCAAATCAAGATTTTATGTTATTTTACCTATTTTAACATGTCATATAACTTACTTAAAACATGACAATCATGCTCAAACACACAAGATCATACATTAACATGCTTTGACATATCAAGTAAATTGTTATACTATCATGTAATCCTGAAGTCACAATTTCAATTACTCATCATGTCAATTTTGTAAGCATTTCCAAGTGCATAGTTGATACAAAACATAACAAACGGTCATTTTGGACTTACCTCAATACTCAACAAGTCAATCCACCTGTAATTTACATATTAGCCAATAAACAAGTACACAACACCTTACTAATTCAACCAATACATGCATTCTCAAATCATCCATTGAAAGCATTCATCCAAACCAATATTAAAAGTTATAAAAACCATTTAAACAGTCCATATCATCCATTTACAAACCATTAACAGTTCAAAGTCTAAAACCCTCTAGATTAGTCCCATATTGCCTTCCTTATTGAGTTGGAAACACATCAAACATACTCAAGGTAAATTGTCTTGCTTTGGATCACTTGGTAGCTCACTTCTTCTCCTCGATTTAGCTATATCTCTGCGTTGTTAAAAATAAAAGACTGTGAGCTTTTTCAAGCTCAGTGAGTGTTCAAAGATTGCCACAAGTAATCACAATATCCAAAGTTAGAAGAAAGCATACTATCACAATTAATCATGGTAAGCAATCACATTGATATGTTGGCACAATGGGATTATGAAAGCATATATACAAAATACATTATTGGATTACCGAATTTCCAAATATGACTTATATAATGTGTAGCATAAAACTATCACCCACCAAACACAATCAATCATAACCTCCAAACATAACCTTATGTACCCTCCAAACACAACAAAATATACCCTCAAAACACAACCATATATATAACCTCTAAACACAACCATATGTACCCTTTGAACACAACCATATCTATAACCTCCGAACACAACCAAGTATACCCTTCAAACACAACCAATATACCCTTCAACACATCCACTTAAACATGTATACTTATAGCTTTTTACACAGTTTCACATGTCACACAACTCATGTTCATATCTATTAAGAGAAGCAGTTAAAAGTTTCATTTGTATTATCTTAATAAATGATTTGTACAAGATAGTTTATATAGCTAAAGAATGTAACTACTATACAACTAACTAATTGCTATACAACTAACTACTTTGTTCACTATTGATGTAACTACTACAAATTGATTATAGTTACACTCCTTTACACTCCCCCTCAAGTTGGTGGTTGAAAAATATTTTTAACCTCTAACTTGTACATTAAGTAATCATGCTGCTGAACTCTAAAGGCTTTTGTCAAAATATCAACCAATTGCTCCATAAAAGCCACATGTTTTGCTTTGATTAATCCTGTCTGAATTTTATCTCAAACGAAATGATAATCAATCTCGATATGCTTAGTTTTTTCATGAAATACTGGATTAGTAGCTACCTGAAGTGCTGCTTTACTATCACTAAGTAGTTTCACTAGCCTTACTCCTTCCATTCCCAGATCTTCAAGTAAACCTATCAACCATACTATCTCTACTACTGTAATGGCCATACTTCTATATTCAGCTTCAGTTGATGATCGAGCAATAGTGTCTTGTTTTTTCGATTTCCAAGATATCAGGGAGCCTCCTAGCTTGATGCAAAAACCTGTGATAGATCTCCTTGTAACCGGACATGTAGCCTAATCTGAATCATAAAAACCAGTGAGCTGTAAATCCTTTGTTGCTTTAAACAACAACCCTTTCCCTGGAGCTTTCTTCACATACCTTACCACCATTAATGCTGCTTCAAAATGTGAAGTTTTGGGCTGCTGCAAAAACTGGCTCAAATGTTGCACTGCAAAGGTAATGTCAGGCCTTGTATGTGTCAAATAATTCAACCTGCCTATTAACCTCTGTTAAATAGTCTTATCCTCAATCAGAGGCTCATCAACTCCTTGTTGTTGTCCTTCATCAAACTCAACTGTTGTAAGTCTCAAATTCTGCTCTAATGGAGTTGCAACCAGTTTAGCTCCCTCTAAACTTGTATCTTCAATAAGTTCAATAGCATATTTCTTTTGATTCAGTAGAATTCCCTCTTTCGATTTAAGAACCTCAAATCCAAGAAAGTATTTCAACTCTCTTAAATCTTTCATTTTGAAGTTCTGATTCAAAATATCTTTTAACTCACTGATCATTTCTTCATTGTTTCCAATAATCAATAAGTCATCTTCATAAATCAATAAAATTACCAACTTAACATCCTTCCTTTTTGTAAACATTGAATAGTCAAACTTACTTTGCTGATAACCAGCTACCAACAATGCTTCAGATGGCTTCATATTTCATTGTTTGGAAGCCTGTTTTAACCCATATATTGATTTTTGCAGCCTACACACTTGACCCTTCCCCTAGCTACTAAAACCTAAAGGCAATTACATGTAAACCTCCTCAACTAAGTCACCTTAAAGGAAGGCATTATAGACATCCATCTGATGCAATGACCAATTAAAAGCAGCTACAAGTGCAAGAATGGTGCGAACAATGACCATTTTTGCAACAGGAGAGAATGTTTCTATATAGTCAATTCCCTCTCTTTAAGTGAAGCGCTTTGCAACCAAACGTGCCTTAAACCTCTCAATAGAACCATAGGCCTTATACTTCACTTTGTACACTCATTTACAGCCAATGGGAATCTGGCCAGAAGGCAAGGAACTATAGACCATGTATGATTATTTTCCAAAGCTTGAATCTCCTCTTTCATAGCTTTAATCCACAAAAGATTTGTTATGGCTTGGGCATAGGTTTGAGATTTAACAATGTGTGATGTAGAAGACAAAAAAGACTGAGTATGAGATGGCAAATGTGCATAAGAAATATAATCAAAAAATGGATATTGCCTTGAAGGTGGAGAGGATTGGCACAAGTAAATATAACCATTTAACCACTGTGAATGACAAGAAGCTCGAGATGACTTCCTAGTTGCAGGAGGTAAAAGATTAGACTCTTTTGGGATAGGAATTGATGGAAGTTGATCAAATGAGGAAGACACATATTGTTGATTAGAAGAAGAAGATGGATTAAGGAAAAGAGAAATAACTGTTGGAGGAAAAACTACTGATGAAGATGAGACAATTGGTGAAGAATCAGAAAAACCAGGATTATCTGTTGAAATTGATAGGACTTGTGAAATCTGGGGAGAAACAACTAGAGAAGGAGTAGGTGTCAAAAAATCATGATCAGGAATATGAGACTGAGTAGGAAACAAAGGAGAGGCAAAATAATGAAGAAATTTAAAAGGAATTATTTGTTCATGGAAAACAGCATCCCTATTAACAAAAAAAGATTTGGTATCCAAATTAAAAAGAACGTACCCTTTTTGAGCGACGGGATAACCCATAAACATAGCAGAAACTGCTTTTAAGGCAAACTTGTTAGGAGATGCAGGATAAGTTGCATAACAAAGGCAACCAAACTCTCTAAAATGAGTAAAAACTAGGATCTTTATTATAAAGCAAAGCAAATGGTGTTTTCCAAGCAAGAACAGAAGAAAGAAGCCTATTGATAATGTAACAAGCTATTTGAACACAATTTCCCCAAAATTTAATTGGAACATTAGACTGAAAACCCAAGGCCCTAGCAACCTATAACAAATGTTTGTGTTTCCTCTCAACAACCCCATTTTGCTGAGGAGTAAAAACACAACTGCTTTGGTGAACAACACCCAAGGGAGAAAAGAATTCGGAATAATTAGAATTGAAAAATTCTGTGTCATTGTCACTACACACATAATCAATGGTTGTGGAAAAGTGGTTTTGGACATAAGAAAAAAATTTCTTAATATGTAAAACAGTGTCAAATTTCAATTTCAACAGCTAACTGTAGTCATCAACTATGGTGAGGAAAAAACGATGACCAGAATGAGTAGAGACTCAATAGGGACCCCACAAGTTAAGATGTATAAGCTCAAAAGGAGAAGTGCGAGTATGACTAATAGGAAATGGAATTCTGGTTTGTTTAACAAAAGGAAAATCACCACAATGTTGAATGTTGTCAGCAGTATACTTAGTAAAAGGAAAACTTGAAATTTTATTCATTTGAGTAAGTGAAGCTTGTCCAAGTCGAGCATGCTAGACATCTGTATTTGTAGAACTTAAAGAGGACATACAACACGAATCAAATCAGGCTAAGAATCAAAACTAAAAGCAAAAAACAAACCAGAATCAGAAACTGGTGACACAAAAATATAAAGACCTCCAACTTGTTTACCAATCCCCTTCATCCTTCTATTGAAGGGATCTTGCAAAATAAAATAAACTTGAAATTTTATTCATTTGAGTAAGTGAAGCTTGTCCAAGTCGAGCATGCTAGACATCTGTATTTGTAGAACTTAAAGAGGACATACAACACGAATCAAATCAGGCTAAGAATCAAAACTAAAAGCAAAAAACAAACCAGAATCAGAAACTGGTGACACAAAAATATAAAGACCTCCAACTTGTTTACCAATCCCCTTCATCCTTCTATTGAAGGGATCTTGCAAAATAAAATAAAAATTAGGATAAAACGAAACAACACAGTGAAGGTCTTTGGTAAGTTTGGAAATGGAGAGAAGGTTATGAGTGAAGGCAGGGATATGTAACACATTAGTTATAAAGCAACCAGGAAAAAGTTCAAAAGAACCAACATGTGTAATAGTGGTGTGTTTTCCATTAGGTAGATAAACAAATCGTGAATTTAAAGCACATGAATTAGGAGCAACCAAGTTGTGAAAATCAGAACATATGTGATTTGTAGCCCAATGTCTAAGATCCAAATGGGTGATTTAGTAACAGAGAAATAATGAGACAAAGCACTTGCCAAGTTAGTAGCTGAGTCAATAGGAGCAGATTTATGCAAAAGAACCAAAATCTGTTTATATTGATCATGTGTAAACACAGGTGGAGCAGCTGAAGGAGAAGATATTGGTATTGGTACTTGAAGCGAGATTGAGTCAGAATCTGTTACTAAAGAAACCTGAGGTTCCCCCTTCTTCGAAAACTTGAAGTCTAGAGGAAAATCGATAAGGCGATAACACTGCTCTTTCTTGTGACCCTTAATCTTACAATGATCAAAATAACCATTGAACCTTCAACGATTAGAAGAACCAGAAACATTGGAGTAAAAAATAGTGCAATCAACAGGAGGGAAAACACCACTTTATCTTTGAGTAAAGGGAACAAGGGCACTATACTCATCCCAAAGGAGCTTGAGCTTAGTAAATTAAACTGAAATAGAAAGATCACCTTGAACCAAGGTTACAATCTCGTGGTGAAGGAAGAACACACGCAAACCATTTACTTTATCGAATCGCTCTTTCAGGTCTCTCCAAACCAACACCACTCGAGAGGCAAAAACAATACCAGCAGATAAATCTTTGCTGACGGAATTGAGAATCCATAAAAGAGCAACAACACTATAACGATCCCATTGAGGTTGCAATGCTTCATCAAAATTCTCTCGGTTAGAGCCACCATCTAGAAACCCTAGTTTGTTCTTTGCAAGAAAGGCAAGCCGCAAAGAACGACTCCACGCATTATAGTTTTTAATGCCAGTTAATTGATGAGACACCAAAACAATACCAAGAGTATCAGAAGGATGAAGGTAAAGGATGTGATTGACATCAATTGAAGCTACCATCAATGAATTGATAGATGGAAAGATTCTCAACAAGAAAATTTGGGGAAAAATGAGAATTAACAAACGTGGAAAAGAAAATCCTAAGCGTCTGATACCATGTTAAGAGAAGCAGTTAAAATTTTCATCTATATTATCTTAATAAATGATCTATACAAGATAGTTTATATAGCTAAAGAATGTAATTGCTATACAACTAACTAACTACTATACAACTAACTACTATATTCACTATTGATGTAACTACTACAAACTGATTATAGTTACACTCCTTTACAATATCACATATTCTAGTCTCAAATCATATTCAGTCATAAACACAACATTTTCATTTTCATCTCAATATACATCACATAACATATCACATTTTAGCATCATTTGCAAATCATCATTAGTTTGGGTAGAAACACTTACTCATGGAACTTAGGATAGGTGATTAGGCTACCTAAATTCCCCTTTAACACTTTGAATTGTGCTTAATTGTAGCACACAAAACCACTCACCTTGTCGATACCTCTTTCACAATAATGTCAATCAAGCTTTTCTTTCCCTTTCGCCTTGATCGTGAAAGCTCCCAACGAGTTCGGCACTTTGAATTCACATTAAATACATTACAAACACATTATTAACAACCTTAAACTAGTCTATACATGTTATTTTTTATGACTCTAACTTTCCTCCTAGAAAGGATTATTGTATTGATTATGATGATGCAAGAATTTTTAATAATAATGATAAAGTGGATCAATCATCAAGTGAGAAGATACTAGAACAAACACAAGATGCTTTAAAGGAGCTTACAATAAAGGAGAGAGAAGTCATTCATCCAAGAGAGTTCAACTATCTGAAGGATGGTAAGATTTTGGGAGATCCATCCAATGGGGTAACTACTAGATCTTCTCTTAGAAATACTTGTAATTATGTTGCATTTATCTCATGCATTGAGTCTAAAAATATCAAAGAAGCATTAAATGATGAATATTAGATATTGGTTATGCAAGAAGAGGTAAATCAATTTGAGTGAAGTAAAGTGTAACACCCTATACCCGGTAAGTCATTTATCCCACACTCAAAAAGCTTTAGATTTTAAAAGGTAACCAAGAAAATTTCCTTCATCACTTTTTGCATCAAATTTACAAATATTGCCTTGCCCATTATTTAAACAAAACACTTGCATCTAGAAGGATGAAAATAACTAATGTTAGGCTTTTTATTTTTGAAAAGTTCGTATGGATTTTTCTTAACAATAAATCATCACTCTTTTAACAATATAGCATGAGGTGTTTGTGGCTTCCATCCAAAAATATTTTGGCAAATTATTTTTACAATGCCTGGTTCTAGTCGTTTTTTTTTAAGTTTTATTTTTCCTCTTGACAACTTCATTTTGTTGATGGGTTCTAGGTGCAGAAAAATTATGGCTAATTTCATTCAAGTTGAAAAAAATTTCATAACCAAGAATTTGAAATTCGGTTTCATGGTCACTTCTAACACAAGTGAAAGAATAACCTTTTCATTTTGATTCATTTTGAAAATGTGATGAATTTTTCTAAAGCTTCATCTTTAGTATTTAAAAAAAAGAACTAAAGTAAACCTAGACTAGTCATCAACAAGCACAAAAGGTAAAGTGTAACACCCTATACCCGGTAAGTCATTTATCCCACACTCAAAAAGCTTTAGATTTTAAAAGGTAACCAAGAAAATTTCCTTCATCACTTTTTGCATCAAATTTACAAATATTGCCTTGCCCATTATTTAAACAAAACACTTGCATCTAGAAGGATGAAAATAACTAATGTTAGGCTTTTTATTTTTGAAAAGTTCTTATGGATTTTTCTTAACAATAAATCATCACTCTTTTAACAATATAGCATGAGGTGTTTGTGGCTTCCGTCCAAAAATATTTTGGCAAATTATTTTTACAATGCCTGGTTCTAGTCGTTTTTTTTTAAGTTTTATTTTTCCTCTTGACAACTTCATTTTGTTGATGGGTTCTAGGTGCAGAAAAATTATGGCTAATTTCATTCAAGTTGAAAAAAATTTCATAACCAAGAATTTGAAATTCGGTTCCATGGTCACTTCTAACACAAGTGAAAGAATAACCTTTTCATTTTGATTCATTTTGAAAATGTGATGAATTTTTCTAAAGCTTCATCTTTAGTATTTAAAAAAAAGAACTAAAGTAAACCTAGACTAGTCATCAACAAGCACAAAAGCATATTATTTTACACCCAAGCTAGTTGTCCTTATAGGACCAAATAAGTCTATGTGAAGTAGTTGAAGAACTCTAGTAGTTGATACATCATTAATAGGTTTAAAGGAAATTCTATTATGTTTGCCTTTAACACATGCATCATAAACTTTATCTAAATCAAAATATGTAACATCCTAAAAATTAGGGGTTAGTAAAATCGGGTTTGTGAATAGAGAGACAGTGGGCATGCCCTGATTTTTTAGATTATTTGTGCGTTTTTAGGAAATAAATGAGGTATTGGTTTGTTTGTTAACTGTTGGTGAAATGTTCCTTGAAACCCAAGTTCAAATCCTTTCTCTCACTCCATTTTTATTATTTTGTAAATTTTACATCAAACCCTAGTATGTGAAACGCCTTGTTTTTAAAATAAATATTGTAAAATTATTTCAAGAATGAGGAAATAACCTAGTGGTTAAAGGAAAAATAAGAAAGCATGGAAACTAAATCAAAGTCCCAAGTTTGATTCCCTTCCCTTGCAAAATAATTTAATTTTTGCTAAAATTTCTCCCTCTCCTTATTTTGTGCCACCCAAGCCTTGAACCCTAGGTATAAATACATACCCAGTTGAGATGTGATATGATTGCATCACGATGCGTAAGGACACAATCTAATAGATCGTTGTATCGAGTAGTTGGATCATAGTCTCTTACCATAAAAATGGCTGCATGCGCAGCGGCACCCACTATCAGAAATCCACCAATCCACATGTGATGTGTGAACAATGACAGTTGTGTACCATAGTCAGTAGCTAGATATGGATAAGGGGGCATGGAATACATATGGTGAGTTACAACAATGGTTAAAGAGCCTAACATAGCTAAGTTAAGAGATAATTGAGCATGCCATGATGTTGTTAGGATTTCATATAGTCCTTTATGCCCTTGGCCTGTAAATGGACCCTTATGAGCCTCTAAAATATCTTTTAGGCTATGCCCAATGCCCCAGTTGGTCTTATACATGTGACCCGCTATTAGGAAAAGAATTGCAATAGCTAAATGATGGTGTGCAATATCAGTCAACCATAGACCCCCAGTCACTGGATCTAATCCTCCACGAAAAGTAAGAAATTCCGCATATTTTGACCAATTCAAGGTAAAAAATGAGGTTGCTCCCTCGGCAAAACTGGGATAAAGTTGAGCCAAAAGATCACGATTCAAGATAAATTCATGGGGAAGTGGGATCTCTTTAGGGTCTACTCCAGCATTTAGAAATTGGTTTATCGGTAAAGATACATGTACTTGATGCCCCGCCCAAGAAAGGGACCCAAGCCCCAGTAGCCCTGCTAAATGGTGATTCAACATAGATTCTACATCTTGGAACCAAGCCAATTTTGGGGCCGCTTTATGATAATGGAACCAACCGGCAAAAAGCATTAAGGCCGCAAAGACCAATGCACCGATTGCGGTACAATAGAGTTGTAATTCACTAGTTATTCCAGATGCTCGCCAAATCTGAAAAAAAACCAGAGGTTATTTGTATTCCTCGGAAACCCTCACCCACATCGCCATTCAAGATTTCTTGGCCCACTATTGGCCAAACCACCTGGGCGCTAGGTCCAATGTGAGTAGGATCGCTGAGCCATGCTTCATAATTGGAAAAATGAGCACCGTGGAAATACATGCCGCTCAGCCAAAGAAAGATGATGGAGAGTTGGCCGAAATGGGCACTAAATATTTTGCGAGAGATCTCCTCCAAATCACTGGTATGGCTATCGAAATCATGAGCATCGACATGTAGGTTCCAGATCCAAGTGGTAGTATCGGGTCCCTTAGCTATTGTTCTTGAGAAATGGCCCGGCCTAGCCCATTCCTCGAAAGAAGTTTTTACGGGATTCCTATCTACCAAAATTTTTACTTCTGGTTCCGGCGAACGAATAATCATTGAGTCCTCCTCTTTCCGGACAACACATACAAAGAGACCCGCCAACAGTCAATAATTAGTGAACCTATGAGAGATGCTTCTAATTAGTTTCTTTCTCTTCTATCTCTCATCTATCTATTTTTTATCTATTTGTTTTTTCTTTAGTTATTCACTAGAGCAATTATGATCTGGAAGTCGATCCGGGGCAAGTGTTCGGATCTATTATGACATATCCATGAGGCGCTCAACGGACCTTTTTAATCTTATAAAACCTTTTTCGGACTTTACTTACATTGGTGCAAAACCCATTTTTTTGTGCAACCGGTATAGTGTATTCATATCTCAATTAGAAGTTCCAAGGTGGAGTTTTTTTTGTCTTACATAGATAGAACAAACAATATTACTCTATCCCAAATCACGTGCTCATTCATTACTACGGGATACTCCAGTATCGAGATTTAGTCATTTGAGGGGTTTTTATTAGTTTTAGTTTTAATAGAAATAGAAGCAGAAAATAAAATATATAATATATATTTTATTTTGCTATATCCGTGTATTACTTATCCTTACGAAATATCAAACGAAATAGAACGATTTGAGAAAGGATATAATGAAATTCTTTGATTGGTTTTTCCCAGAGAGAGAAATGCTCTGTTTTATTTGACCCATGGGTCCAACAAAACCAAACCATTACACAATTAACAATTCCAATTAAATTAATATTTTTTACTATTTAAATATTCAAATTGACTAGAAAATCAAATTTAATAATTTAAATGGTACCGTAATTTAATTAATTAAATAAATGGATTTAATAGAAATTAAATAGAATAAGAATAGAATTTAATAGTAATAGAATTTTCGAATTTCGAATCCTAAAACTAAAACAATAATAATAAATAAACAGAGAGCTCTTGTTCTTATTCGAAACGCCGCGTGATTTTTAACCAATTCTGCGCTTCAATATAATTACCAGGAGTAAGCGCTATAGCCTGTTTCCAATACTCAGCGGCTTGATCGAACCAAGCCTCCGCTATTTCAGAATCCCCCTGTCGAATGGCCTGTTCTCCCCGGTCGAAATAGACGGTTCAATTCCTTCCCTTAGAACCATAAGTCAATTTTTCCCTACCCTAGCCATTCACCCTCTTCCTCTTCTCTTTTCTCTTCATTTTTCTTTCTTCCTTCCCTTGTGTGACTCCAACCTCACATGGTTTCAGCTTGCCACACGACCATGTGACCCCTATTTTGCAAAACTACCCATATTTTTGTAAAAGATTCAAAATCATCCTTGTATGATGTTAGGTCAATTAGAGAGCCTTCATAAGCTCAAATTAAACTCAATTATGTTTGCAATGCATAATATATGTGAATATAAGTAATTATTGAATGTTAAATTGAATTTTGAATTATGAATCGCTTGTAATTGTTCTATAATTTGTCGTAGCATCTTGTCGCTCGGGTCCGACGACCGGACCGAGTGAGGGCTGTTACATATCATTTTTCTTCACATAGGAATGATTGGTAGGAAAGATGAAAAATTTGAATGAAAAAGTAATTTTCTTTCTATCCATTGCTTCGTAGAGTTGAAAAATAAAAGGAAAGAGAATAAAACATTTGAGAATGCATAAATTTGAATTAACATACACATCTCTTTTATTTTCTCTCATCTCATCTTTCCAATTTATAATGATTGCTTTTATACATTAGGAAGGAAAATGATAATCTCCCTAAAACTTACATAAAGGAAAATAAAAACAAAGATGAAGACATATTAAAAGTGAAAATAAACTTAGAGGAAATAGAAAGCTTTTAGAGGATTCTCACAAGGCAAATAAATAGCAAAATGAAAGTATGTAAAATAATCCCTAGCTTTTCCTATTTATAAAAGGGGAAGCAACCCCTCAGTCACCCTTAGTGCGTGACAGTTGGGCAAACACACACGACACTCACACACGATTTCTTATAAACAACGTAATTTAACCACTCATGATAAGACATGTGACCCACTTGTATTACCACCACTAATTGTCTCGATTACTTAGAAGACGCGTCGTCATTCTAAAGCATGCTCCCAAAACTTCTTCACTAGGCCAACATTCAGAACCCACTTTAAATGAAAAACTCAAATTTTAAAATTTTTAATTTTCCAAGTAATGAATTTTACATACAATTAATTTTCAAGATTACATGAGATTATACAAAATTCAAAATTCAATTAATTTACAAACCTCATTTCATAGCATACTCAAGAAGGCCACTTTATAACCTCCCCTTGTTTGGGGGAAATTGTTATACCACCTCCACGTGTGTCACTAGTAGGTGGACCTTAGGCATTACATAACACCATGACGAACCCTTGCTAAGTCATTGTCGTTAGTTATGCATGGAACCATGGGCCCATTGATTCTGCAATCATCCTAAGTAGTCATGTCATTGACCTAAAAGGTCACATCACCGCCACTACATGGAGATAAGATATGACACTACCTCGATAAGTTCAAGGCACGAAGTCTCCCTTGTCCCCCATATATAAGGGCAATCACAACGCTTGAGAGATCATTGAAGACATACACTAAGAACACTTAGAACCTTCTTCCCCAACCAAATAAACCTTCCAAGCCATCACTGTTCCCACTGAAGACAATGGCTCTCCGCCTCAATCCAATGTGACCCACCTTCATCACTATCATACCCCCTTGTTGATTCTACTTGTCAACAAAACAACTAAAGTAATTTTGCACCATTCCTTATCTTTTTGTACAATTAACACTGTTATATTTCATATTCCATTCATATAGATCATGCATGTCAATGATTTGATCGTTAAAATATTAAAGTAGTTTTACACACTTGCGTATATTTTTGTACAATTAATATTTTAATTCAATTTTCATTTATAAAAATAAATTAGTACAATTATTTTTATATTTGGTAAATATAATTGTTCGTGTTCACACTAAGTAAAATTAAAATGGTGGCATGTTAGTTATGGTGTTAGCAATTGAAAATTGAACTAAAATCAAAATTTTATGTATACAATTGCATATAATCGAAATTTATGTATCACATTACATATGAAATCTAAATTCATATATAATTTTGATACTCTAGAAACTTTATATATACAATATGGTTACATTTTACATAAGTTTAAAAAAGGATGATATAATTGTTTGCCCTTAAACTTAGCAATTAGATCCATTTTGATAATTGTATTTTTTTGTCTACTTTGATACTTGAACTTGATAATTAGATTAACTTTGGTTCCAGAACATGGATTCTATTAAAATTTGATAAATTGACTAGTGTTACTGAAACAGGATCAAATCATACAAACTAATAATTGATTCATACAATGGTCCTAATAAAGAGGTTGAATCGATTGACTCAGAAACTACTTGAAATTGATAAAAATCGAAAACCGAGACAAAAATTGACACTGAACATGTTGAACTGGTTTAATAATTTCTTTTTTTATTTTTTTTTAATTTTTTACAAATTTTTATTTATTTATTTTTGGTCTAGCGATTGAACTAATAAAATTTTGAATCGAGTACCGAAAGTTCGGCATGTTCAACCACCGATTTGATTATTAAAACATTGAATGTGATGATATGACACAATAGTGTCACATCATCAAACTTTTATATCTTTGAGTAAAATACACCACAAGTCACCCAACTATGGGCCTGTTTCTTTTTTAGACACCAACTATGATTTTTTTTAAATTGGTCCCTCAATTAATCAATATTTTTATTTGTCCATTTTCATTAAGTGTTGTTAAGTGTGTAACGAGCGGGTGTGTAACTAATTTGTTTCTTTTGCATATTATATCAATTTAGTTATAATTTTAAAAAAATTAACTCTCAAAATTTATAAATAATCTCAATTTTATCTTAACTCTAAAAATATCAAAGAAATATACAAAATACATAAATATTTTCAAAAAGTATAAAAAAAAATTTCGTAACCCATGCGACAGAGCTTGATCTGCAAAGAAGGTTTCAAGCAGCTGCAGAGGTGACAGTTTAGTAGTGGATCCTGTAGTAGATGAAATGGTGGTTGGGGAGGGAAACCTAGTTCCAGACGCATGTTGTGGTTTCATATTGGCAGATGGGAGATTTTTCAGAGGCCTACATAGCAAATTTTCCATTTTTGGGGACCTTTAGATTCGTCTTTGGTGGAGGCAACGATGATAGTGGGGTTGGAAGAAACAGAGGAAAAAGTTAAAAGTTTAATGTTTTTATATATTTTTAAAAAATTTAATATTTTAATATATTATAAAATATATATGTATTTTATATATTTTAAATTTTTTAAATATTGTTCTTTTCCAAAAACCTTTTTTTAATTTTTATATACTTTAAATTTATTATATTTAAAAAAATTATTTATGTATTTTTATTTATTTCTTTGATTTTTTTAAAATTAACATCAAATTGAAACCATTTGAAAATTTTGAAGATTAATTTCATTGAAAATTATGAATCAATTGATATAATAATTAAAATTAAAGATTGAATTTGTTATTGTATCGATTTTTAACGCATTTTATGAAAATAAAAAAAATCGATTAATTGGATGATCAATTTAAAAATTTCATAGTAAGATGACTCAGAAAAGAAATGAGCCCATAATTGGGTGACTTGTGATGTAACTTGCCCTATATTTTCCAAGTTCAAAAACCGAAGTGTACCTACTTACTAAATTTAAGCAGCAAAATAGAAAAAAAAAAATAAGTATCAAAATGAACCTCCCTTTTAATTTTTTTTTTCTTTTAATTTTTAACATTTGTAATAGCTTTTAGAAAAGCCATAACTTTTGGCATAATTTTTAAAAGTATTGATTACATAATTTTGATGTGCGAATACTTGGTACATCAATAAATTTTTTTTTTATTTCATAAACAACCTTAAAAAATTAATTAATATCTTTTTAATATTTATTTTTAAATATTTTACTATTCACTTATAAGACATTATCAACCTTTAACTTTACTTGTTAAGTCTATAAACTTCACTTACAGTATATCAAATAATTTCCCAATTTTAATATCCCTCCATATAATTTTGGTAAACCTTATAAGATAACCTTTTGTATAACTATACAAACATTTGGAATATTTTTCACATAGTTTTATTAACCTTTGATATAACTTTAGTACCATGCCTAAAAGTTCTAATAACATTTAATATATAATTTTATACCAAAATAAAAACAATCTAAATATATAGATAAACCAACAGGTAAATAATGAATTAAATATATGAAAATAAATGATAGTGGCATTTGTCATCCACGGGCAAAACATGAAATAACAAAAAAGCAATTAATAAATAGAAATTCTATAAAAAAAATTAATAAATAGTAATAGTTAATTTGAATTATAGGAAGGGTACAAACAGCAAATACTAGAAACAGATCAAAGAAATGGAAGGGGTTATGGACATAAATGTAATCCACAATTTATAATAATGCCTTAAGCTGATGTCTCTCCGTGCGTGTATAAAGTGCCAAAATCTATCATTTAACACAATATTTTTATTTCTCAAATTAAGTCACACTTTGACAGATTTTATTTCTTGGATACTACGTAAACTCTATTGCCTAAATAAATGTACATATTAAAATGTCCCAAAACCTCTTCTATATCAGAGCAATCCCCAAGCCACAACAAAAATTACCTGTGTGTCTCTGATGTTTGAACAAATTCAGAAAATATAGCACTCCCACAAAGCAACACTGCAAACCCGCCATTGATGTGTTATGAAAAACTAACAATCCACCTTATTAAAACCTTGTGAAAGAAATTAACCCAAAGTAAATCAACTGAAATATATCGAACTAAAGGAAATGGGAGATTGGATCCACCTAAAAGCTGGCTGACAGTTATTTCCATATTTTAACGGATTTGTCGTAACTGGCAGAGGCAACCATCCCTGTAACTTGAGATTGTGTCAGGGCTGATATAACACAGTCATGGGCCGCAATTGTCATACACTTGTTCTCAGCTGTGTTCCAAAGCTCCAGTGACTGCAAAAGATAGAAGCTTAGGAGATAGTCACAGAACAATCAAGGTAAAAAATACAGTATCCGAAAAAATACAGACAGCTATCCATGAAATGGAAATAGAGCCATCAATCATCAACTGCAAGGAGTCGAAGAGTGGGTGAAACAAATGGAAAATGATAACTTAAGAATACGAAACGGCACCTGATAACCACCAACAACTAAGAGAGCAGGAAAGCTAGGATGAAAAACACAAGAATGAAACTTGTTCCCACTAGAATTGAGCTCATGAATGCACTCTCCCGAAGCCAGCGACCACACTCTAACAGAATCCTGACTGACAGATGCTAAAAAGTCTCCATTTGTGTCCCAACAAATAGAGTGAACCTCTGAATTGTGCCCCTAAGAGTAAATAAAATTCTCCAGATGAAACCATACTGTGTCGAAATTGGTTTCACTATAAATGTGGTAGTATACTGTTCCTTTAAAAAATTTACATATTTAATGATATTTCTACCTGCAATAAGTGTGTTCTTCTGTCAGTCTCAACATCCACAATTGACACAACAGTCTCTGCTGCCGCAGCTAGATATTGTCCTATTCTTGGTTGAAATCTGACATTACTGCTGCCTCCCTGCTTCAATCAGTGGAAGTAACTTAGATGAAAAACATCGGATCCAAAAGAACCTGCTGCACTATTAAAAGATAACAAAGCTTAAGGATCTAGAAGGCTAGCCTTGGAGATACGAGTGCAAGAATACTGATTGATGTTCCAAAAGCGAATCTCACTGTTACCATCACAAGAGCATAAAAGATCATTCTTCTTAGGGTGGAAATCAAGGGACATAACTTGTACCGTATGCCCTGTATATTTCCACATGCAATAACTTGGCTGCAAAAATAACAGAAAACAAGCATCCCTGATATGAAAACCATAATATTCACCAGCATTGAACAAATTAGAATTGGTAAGTCTTTTCTGTGACTAACAACTTTGTGTTTTGTCTTCAATCAAACAAATGTCAGAACTAATGGTGGAAGCATTAATTCAACATAGACAATAGCAGAACGTGTAGTAGTCTAAAATCTAAATGTAAAACCGGAAGGAAGACCACCACAAAAGAAACGGGCGAAAGGGGCCCATAAGAGAGAATTACACAAATGCAAAAGAAAGGAGCTAGAGGATATACTTGTGCAGCATCCCAAACTCGCACTGTTGTATCAAAAGATGATGTTGCCAGCTGAGTGGAATTTGGTCTGAAGCGAATATCAGTTATAATATGAGTGTGTTCCTCAGGTGTGCATTCAGTTTTTAGAGTTTCCATGTTCCAAAGAACAGCCTACTGACAGGAAATTGACAAGCATGAACATCATTATTCCACACTTCCATTTAAGTTTTTTTTTTTCTTTTTTGATTAATCATAAATATTCCCATAAATATTCTGCAAGGATCCAAGAAGTTTAGCATCACATGGCTACATCATTTATGGAAATAAAACAGTCAATGACAAAATAATTGATAATCCTAACTTATGCTGCATGCTACATATGAAACTTCATTCCTTATATGCTACAATGCTTTATACCTTCTTGTCATGCCCAGCACTGGCCAATAGCTTTCCATCAGATGAAAAATGACAACAGGTGACTTTGCCATTGCTTTTACGTATTGAACCAACTTCATTGAAGCCAAAACCTGAAATGTATAAAACAAGTCATTACTGTAGTCAATTTGAAGAATAAAGAGTGCTGAAAGCATGAACTCATATGTTACCCTTTGAAGTCTCAGTAGCATGTTCAGAAGGATTTCGTTTTAGGGTGACAAACAAATTCCCCCCATCTCCATCATCATGTGAGAGAAAAGACTCCACATTGTCGTCCAAGGAGCCAACATCTCCAAAATGTTCCATGTCCTCCTGCAATTACAAATTACATAATAAGCAGGCTTTTGAAATGACTTATTCAAGGCTAGGTTTGAAATCTGTACTTCCATCACAAAGGATTAGGAAACAAAACCTAATGAAAACATGCTAAGAATAAAGTTTCACGTAGAAATGTTCAACCTTGCCACATTCTTCAAAGAGAGTGTATCAAGATCTCTTAATAGCCTCAAAAGTCAAAACCATTAAGAAATCAAAATATTCACTTAGGAACAAAATATAGCCATCCGCTAAACCATAACCAGAGTCCAACTGAAAGGATAAAAAACCCTGATATTTTCTATACTACAGCATGAGTAGCTCCAGAATGAACTCTGGCATGAAGAACATAAAAATGCTGTACTACAATAACACTATTCATCCTTAGTCATGTAAATAAAAACAAAATTTTAAGAGAACTAAAAGAAGAAAGTTATGCAAGATTCTGAACAAGTTCCATATTGCTAAAGGATGATGTGTCTCCAATGTCACAGCTATGGCATCAATATTTCAGCCAAGAAACAGAAGGAATACTTAAACATTGAAAGCAAAATAAACCACATCGGTCTCAATATATTCACAAAACTTAATGATGACCAACATTACAAGCGAAAATTTTCAGTTGTAGGACCCTAAATGCAATGAAAGGACATCATTGATCCAAGATTCAGATACTGGAACCAGAAATGTATTCCAGCTTATATTATCCAAACCACAAACTGTTAGAAGTTTTTTATCACTTATTTGTTATTTTTGGAAAAGTGGGTAATGAGGAATTTTGTTTGGTGGTTATTTAACTTCGACAAAAAGAACTAGATGAAAATGGTCATGCCTGGTACATTGACAAGAACGCACATAATCATGGTATGGTCATAAGATGGGAACTATCAAATTTAGCACTTCATGACGATTCAAGGCCAAATGACAATTTGCCAACATGCTACGACAACACCGAATACTCCATAGCAATTTCGCATTCAAAAGTTTTCAGCAAGCTACATGAATGTTGGAACGCTTTGTGGTTCTTACTATTGCAGGTTCAAAACATTTTACTACAAACCCTTAGGTTGGATATAAATTAGGATTACATACCAGCTGGTTGGTTGATGATGCAATACCACCTGTTCCATCAGATCCATACATCATCAAATTTTTGGACATGCTACTACCGTGCTGCATATTGCTAACTGCAGCTACTGCATCACCAGGTGTATGAGTTGATGGGGTTGATGGCTGAGAGTTAGAAGGACCCACAGTGTTTCCAGTACCGGTGCTATTAGCAGCACCAGAAGATGAAGCCCCTTTTCTTTTCCGGTTATTCTAACACACCATACAAGTAATAGTTGTCAATTTAAGCAACAAGAAAAAATAGAGGATAGTGTCGAGAAATGTTCCCATTACAAATTCATGAAATTCATATGACTACCAGCTTGCAGCCTACTGTAAGTCTTTAAAGAGAAACATTGTGATAACCAAGAAACAAGACAGAAGCAATCTCAACCTGTTGCACTTGTTGTGACTGCAATGGGTCTTGTTGAGAGGAAGATTGCCTTATTGGTGGCATATTCATCTGCTGAAAGGCCACAAAGAGGTTCAGATGAAATTAAGCAAAAAATTGACCATTTTTAATCAATTTTATAATAATTAGAACTTGTTAAGAACTACTGAACTAGTACAACCACAATTACCAAATAATAATGTTAGCCATAAATTTAATGAAAAAAGTATAAGATCTGCACTTAAGAACAAAGGGATATAGAGACAATCAATGGTTGCAAATTATCTTGGTTATATAAAGTAGATGGTATGACAACTGTGACAAGTATATTTAGAGACAATTTAGTTATTTATTTCTCTTAAACAAGAATTTGAAAGATACAAATGAAAACTATAAAGTATATTTGACAATAGGGAATAATACAACAGTTATAACTAGCTCTGGAAGCGAAACCTTACTTTTGATGAGGTTGATTGCATTGGAGAACCTATAGATCCTTCATTGACAATTGGCTGTCCTTCTTTTGCATTTAAGGTGCCTCGAGATAATCCTGAAAATCTTTGAGGATCCATATCTCCATACATAGGGGAACTACTCATATTTCCTTGTGTCTGGACCTGCGCTAAGACCTGTTGTTGTTGCTGCTGTGGCAGAAGCTGAAACTGGTTTGCATTCTGCACGAATGGCTTTTGCACTTGAGCACCTAAATTTGGCCGAATTTGATCAATGCCCTGTGAAATAGGACAGAGTCGGCTAAGGACAATAACCAAGATATGGAAAATAAAAATTAAGGACTCAAGTCTAGTTTAAAGCTTACAGTTAATGGCCAACCCTTCAACGGAAGGCTACCAACTCCAGTGCTCAAACCTTAAAGAAGAAAAGTAAGCATGGAAGTATAAGAATATATACAGGAATGCCTCGATTTAATAAACTACAGAACCAAAAGTTATTACATATGGTGCCTTCATTTCAAAAGAGAAATGAACCAGACAAAATAGATACAGCAACTTCATGCAGTTTTTTTAGAGTGGCTAGATTTAGCAAACAACAGAGCCAAACTAGAGAATCACCAAATTATCTTAAGTTACAGCGCACTAAGCATATTTTGCAGTAGCCCACAAGCAAACACCTAACACACTAGCTTTCCTTTTGAAACTTTTGGGATCATATTGGCCAAGTTAAGAAGCACGTGAGCTCAAAAAGGTAGGAAAGATAAGATGGACTGTGATGAAACCAAATATAAATATTTTTGTAGAGGATGAATGGAAATGACATAATGTTATAGTAAATCAATAAATCCATGACAAGATAATTAGAAGTTAGGTTATGGAAATGAAACTCATTAGTATGCAGCAAGGTGAATGGTGCAAAGTGAATATAACACCAGTAGTTACAAAGAGTACCTGTATTTCCTATTCCAGGTTTTGACTGCATGATTCCCTGTCCATAAATTGAGGGATCCATGGGCATGGCTCTCTGTGGACCACCCAAATTCACGTCACATTTAATGTCCTGCAAGGATAAATATATATATATTAGTTCAAGAAAACAGAAAGAGATTGATTGCAAAATGTTGCAGCAAATACAGAAAGAACTTTTTCCAAGTAGCAATAAAAGTTAGTAGAATCAATGCCTGAATTTGTTGCAATGCTGCAGTTACACTTCCTTGATTTCCTTGAACCAACTGACTGCATCCGAGACAATTTTGATTTGTCATAAACCAGAAAAAGGTTAATCACAATAGACAAAATACCTTACCTAAAATGTACAAGTATATTTACCCAGGATGATTTGTAGCTGATTTTAAGAGGGCCATCCTAGCATCAAGAAGTGGCTGGGACGTCTCTGAATTCATTGCATTTGGGTGTTTCATGCGCTCTTCATACATTTTTGCTGCCAATGCACTTGCATTTGACTGCCCTAGCATTCCTTCAGAGCCAGTTGCATTTACAGGACCACCTAAAGAAGGATGATTAGGATCCCTGCGCTGCATCTGAGCTTGACGCATCAGTTGCAACTGCTGCATCTGCAACTGTTGTTGCTCCTTTGCCTTGATTTGTTGTGCCTGTAAGTAAATCCATAACGGTTCAAATCATTTGGTATAAATTGCAGAAATAACAAGGTACTTCCAAAAATACTTGCTAAAGTTGTAAGAAGTCACCTCTATGTATGATGCAGCAGCCTCTGAATGCTTGTCATTTGTTCTCGATATAAATATGTCCCAAAAGACAGACCACCACTCAAAAAGAAACCCACCGGGAGCATCAATCGCTGGGTAAACAAGCAAGTCCTCAATAAATCACTTGTAAAACCAGATTCCCTCAACCAACAATATGCTACACAATTACAACATAACCAAGCAAAGGATAACCTTTAATTCCAAAGAAGAATTATCCCCTCCATTACGACCATTATTTGGCATTTCTTACATTAATGTTAAGAATCTAAGTGGCATACCCATTTAAATTTAAAATGCCCAAGAAAAGTAAGACAAGGTACTTTTAGGTAAAGTCAAAGGTCCATGTAACTTAGGTAAAAACAGATTCATATAAGAACTCCATTTCTGCATAAAATCTTCAGTCACACAATGTCATGAATTAACTAACAGAAATCGTACATAGTCAAACCCAATTCTTACCTACTGGATCCGGGGCGACTTTCCCTTCTGTCATGAAGGACTTTGCAGTGACATGCAGTTTTTTCTTTACCAAATAATCATATATATAAACATCAAGCCTGCCAACCAAATATTAAATAGAAGTAAAGGAATCAAACTAAACTAAAAATAATATTCATTTTCTGAAATATCATATAGATACATCTTATCTGCTTCCCAATTACTCTGCGCCATCGTTTCAGCACAAAAACAAATTAATTAACTGTTCAAAACAAAGCAAAGCAAAATTGATTTAGAGTTAAATTAAAAATTCAATTTACCAAAAAAGTATACAAATTCAGTACAAGATATTATAATTGTAAAACATGAAACTACGTTGATCAAAACTAACCTTAAAGAGAGCAATTCAAGGGATCAAGTCAATGGATCAAAGCCTGCATTACCACTCTTGACCTCGTGAAGAAGCGATCTAATATTGGTTTCTGCATTCAATAAGAAACAATTTATTTTCAAAAAAAAATCATAAATTTCCATAAAGCATCTTAATAAAAGATGAGATTAAAGTAAAAGGAAAAAGGTAAGACCTTTTGAATTCAGAAAAAAGAAGCTATAAATGGAAAGAATGACTGAATTAGGGTTTTCCTTTTAATAAATTGATTTGATATTTATGAAGCTTCGAAGCTCAGGTTTATTTATGCAGTTAACATAAGTGAAAATGGCCAATAGGGAGAGTTTGAATACGATCCAAACCAGAGATTCGGGTACTCGGGATCTGACTCAACAAACCTCAGGTTTGGAGTCCTTGAAGTTCAGAATAGCTGGTTCGGACTTTCTCAGTTCTCACACGCCACGTCAGCTAAAGAACCCACCACATGCTTTTATATATACTTCTAAGGCTTAATATAACATTTGGTACCTGAACTTGACACTTTTTTTTAATTTGGTACCTAAACTTTGTTTTGCCCAAATTGATACCTGAACTTGGCACTTTTTCCTAATTCGGCACCTAAACTTTTTTAGACTCAATTTGGTACCTGAACTTGACATTTTTTTCTAATTTGGTACCTAAAGTTTTTTAAGATTCAATTTGGCACTTAAATTTATTAAATATTATAAAAATTATGTAAAACAATAATGGTGTTAATTTTTTTTTTGTGAAAGTTCAAAAACTGTGGTTATTTAGATTGGATGTAAAAAAAATTAGTTGAAAAATTCTTGGTTTTTTCATTATTTCAATTGAGTTTTTACATGAAAATTTTTATTTATTCTTAATATTTTAATAAAATTAAAATATCAAAATGATTTTTTAATTATAGCTCAAGGACTAAATTAGCTATTAACCTTTTGAGTTAAGGTGCAATATTACTTTTTTAAGGAAGTTAACAGTTAATTGACAAAAAAATAACAATTTGACAATGTTAATGACTATTATATAACTTTTGAAAGTTAGATGATTGAAATGTAATTTTAAACAAAATTTAGGGATAATTAATATGGTTTATCCATGTTTTTAATATTAAAAAATATTAAATATATTAAATTAATTTTATATTTTAAAGTTAATGTTTTCTTTATTTTATTGTGGGACTCCGTATTAGATGGGAGGAATTTTGAAAAATCATAGAAATTTGAGTAGGGAATTTGAGTTACTCAACACCCTTTTTGAATTTTTTAAAAATTTTATAATTCTTCATTATGTTTACTTAAATAAGTATTTATTTTTGGAATAAATCTTAAAATTATATATGAATTTTGATTTAATGTACAATTGTATACATAAATTTTAATTTGGTGCAATTATATATGTGAAACTCTAATTGTGGTTCAAATGTATACTTGAAACTTTAATTTTGATTTAATCATACACAATGAAAGAAATAAATACATCAATTTATTTTTATATTGAATAAATATAATTATTTATGTATACAACATATAAACATAAAATGATATTATATCAATAATTGTGTTAATAGTTTACAATAATTGGATCAAATCAAAATTTTATGTATAAATTACACATTAAACCATAGTTCACATATAGTTTTGAGATTTATCCCTTTGTTTTTTTGAAATTTTAAGAACCATTTTTTGTTACTCTGACCAATTCTTTCCTATAGGTACTCTCTAAATAAATAAATAGTTGATCTCTCAACAACGAAGATCAAACCCCCAACAACATAATTAAAGAATGAAGTGAGAAAATTAGCACACCATATTTCGATGTTTAAATTGTAAGAACTTTGCTAAAAATAAAAATATTTTACCAAATCTCTCACCCAAACACACTTTATAACAAAATTTTTCTTATAAATTTTCAATTTCAAATAAATTCTCAGCTTCTCAAATGTCACACCATACCGTCTAACATGTGGCTTAAGATTACTATTTTGTCCTCCATAATTAACCAATAATTCACACGCATAATTGGCTCATGATTTGACTTAACATAATTATAATATTTTTGATAAATTATAAGAGAATGGCATAACTTTAATAGTAATGTGATTAGTGCAACTTGAATTCAGATCACACTTAAAAAAACGAACATATTGATCATCAAACTAACACACGAAATTCTAATCACAATTTTTTCCCATGCTCTTAAAATATTCTGTATAAAAATTTAAACCTTAGGTTTTATTAGTTAATACAAATAAATTTAAATATTAAAATGATTTGTATTTAAGTCAATATTCCGCTTGAACGATAATACAATAAGCTTAATACTTCTATAATTGCTGCTAATTTGAAATTAATTTCGCTTCAATGTCAGTTTGAAAATCCCTAAAGTACATTATTTGGTCGTTATTTTATCCCTCTTTCTAGTTTTGATACCGTAATAAAATCAAAGGAAAATCAGTTGATGACAGAAAACATGGTAACTAAATTACAAAACATTACACTGAGATTTTCAATGAGTTCAAATTAAAGAAGAAAAAGCAACTACGGTATATTTAATACATTAGATAATAATTTCCGTCTATAAATTTCAGTCCGGATCATAACCTCAAATCAAAATTCAGGAATTTGATTGGTAAGAGATTTTTGCTTTATTTCTTAAGCAATTTATTGGAGCAAGTCTAGTATCGAATTTTCCACATTTTGTAGACTCATTAAGGAGGTGAATACTAGTCATGAGTTTTAAAATTACTTCATACCCAAGACGAACATCAAATCAAAACTTAGGAATTTCATTGGTAAGAGATTATTGAAGGTATGAATTGAATGCCAATTTCTTTTTATTTCTAAAATACTTCCTTTTTAATTTTTTTAACATCTATTCTATTTTTTTTTAATATATTGGTGTAATTACATGGTAGTGTTTGTTCATACTTTCTTAACCATTTGACAACGCACATACACCTTGCACACACAGGTGCTTGAACCCAAGACCCCTAGAATGAACAACATCCTCTTTTTTCACTGGAGCCACTTGTTGGGTTCTTTAACATCTATTCTAAATACACTAAAAATGTTGCTGCTACGTTTAAGTATGAGATAATGCCATTTTACACCCCTGTACTTTGACACTTGTTTGAATGTGATGCCTGAAGTTTCAAAATGTCCAATGTGGTACTTGAAGTTTAATTCCATTACACAATCTGGTACTTGTCGATAACGGTGTTAATTTCTGATTGATTTTGCAACATGGACCAATTATGTGTTGACATGTGACAGTGGACAGGTTGAAGGGTAGTTACACAAGCAGATTAAGGAAGGGTTGTTTTACAATTTGCCCTTCTCCCATTTTTTCAAAAAGCCCAGTTTTTTTCTTCTTCTTTCTTTCCATCTTCTTCTTCTTCTTTCCATCTGTTACTGCCTGTAATAACAATGGAGCCTTTCCTCCAATGTTGAACCTATAATGGGAGTACACTCTATACTGCGGCATCCGCAACCCGATAGTAACAACTATTACATACTTCCTAAATTCTGAATGGCTCGTTGTTAGGTTCGAAATAGCATATTATGCAGCTTTCCTAATATTGGCAAATGTCAAAAATCTACATCCCAACAATTCTCTCATCATTTAACAAGTAAATTCTATAAAACTTGGAAGCAATTCTAAATTCTTAAGCAAAAAGGGAAAGTATTCAAACTCCAATTGTCAAATTTCAAACAACATGGCACTAGGAATTCAACTTTCTTAATTTTCTTAATTTAATTCATTAAATTCAACATACCAAGCTATTGAAATAGATTTTGCAAGAAGCTCAACCCCTCGATGTAATAATTCATTGTGAAATCCATTAATTAAGGTGATCACCATATAAACCCTAAACTCTCAGAGAAACTTTTAAAACATATAAACCCTAAACTCCCACAGCAACCAATCTCGAAAACAAATGGACCCAGAAAACGTAAACCCAGCAAGAAAAGAAACCCAGAATCTTCTAATTAAAGAAAGCTACAAAATTGGAAAGGGGAAAGAAATGAACCTGGACATGGAGATATAAGGAAATAAAGGTAAAAAAATGGTAGCTTTAAAGAGGCTAAAGAGCGAAGATGTTGAATAATAGAATAGGAAGACGACGAAGAGGAAGAAGAAGAAGAAGCTATTGAATACATTTTCTCATGGATGTATCCCTTTCTAACTAACAGTCAAAGGTGGCACGCGTTTTCATATTTGCCCAAAAAACCTTCATTCACTTTGCTTTCAATTTGGTAAAACCTTCATTATTATAGGTTCAACATTGGAGGAAAAGCTCCATTGTTATTGCAGGCAGTAACAGATGGAAAGAAGAAGAAGATGGAAAGAAAGAAGAAGAAAAAAAAAGAACCGGGCTTTTTGAAAAAGTAAGGGAAGGGCAAATTCCAAAACAACCCTTCCCTAATCTGCCCGTGCAACTACCCCTTCAACCTGCCCACTACCACGTGTCGACACATAATTGATCCATGTGGCAAAATCAGTCAGAAATTAACACCGTTACATATAGGTGCCAGATTGTGTAACGAAATTAAACTTCAGTTACCATATTGGACATTTTGAAACTTCAAGTACCACATTCAAACAAGTGTCAAAGTACAAGGGTGTAAAATGGCATTATCCCTTTAAGTTTTTTTTTCTAGAAAAGGAATGTAATTTATATATGAAAAATTAGCATAGAGTCCTATACAAAACTACCTCTGAGTATCGTTTAAGAGGAGTCGATGTAAGCAATCGAGGAGATCAGAACAAACATAAAACATCCCAAAAGTAAAAAATTCATCCAAAGATAAATACAACTGAAAGCTACTACCCAAGCATGTTAAAGCATTCGACATTTGTTTTCTTCCCAAAATACATGTCTCCAACAATTAGAACTCATAGAATGGAGGAATGCCCGATATTTATCAATCAAAGGAGATAGCACAATATTCCAGTTAGTAGGTTTTTGCATAAAGTAAAGTATAGAAGTACAGGAGTAAATTCAAGGGGTTGGCAGAGGCTCCGATCCTCTAAAATGGAAAATTTTTCATTTAAGCCCTTTAAGATTTTTAAAATTTTAAATTAGTAAAGGTAAAATTGCATGCTAGCACCTTAAAAATGATAAAATTTTGATTTTATCCTTTAAAAATTATAAAGATATAGGCTATTAAAATTGTGAGAGTGCATTTTTACTATCGTAAAATATTACATTTTAATTTCGGCTCCCCTAAAAAATTTTATGGCTTCGCCCTTGTAGAAGTACCATATGCTTCAATCTCAATGTTGGTAATATTATGATCACAAACAATAGTTAGTCCATAATGTAATGCATAAAGTTCTGCTTCAACACAGGTGGGTCTCGAAATGTGACGATAAGCTCCAATTACCTAGGTGATCCTAGACAAAAGCACATGCACTCGCTTTTCTCGAATTGCCTAAGGTCGAACCATTCCACACAGGGGGTCTTCTAACAAAAAGGGACAAAGTCAAAGAGGCCTCTCTACTTCTTAGGAGTGAGAGAGCAGTAAATTCACAGAAATTTCTAAGGACCCTCTGCACAAAGCCATCAAAAAATTTATGTTAATTAAATATTAGGGCATTCTGACTTAACCATAGTTCCCAATTGTCTTGATGTGGAGGAGTGTACCAAACATGGCTATATATAGCCTCCCATAATACAATGGTGGAAGGGCAGTCCCCAAGTAGATGGAGGATATTGACCGCCTCTCGATGTACCAACGTCGAAAGTGAGAATGATGCTACAAAAGATAGGGATTTAGGCAGTATATACAAGTATACAATTCAGGTTGTAATACAGATTGTACAAGGAAATACCAAAAGTACTCCAAGGATCGTACCCAAAGGAGGCTAGACTTAACTAAAATTAACTTTTATGCTAACAGGTCTAATTAGTATTTTAATTAAATTATATTATGATGATTCATAGATTGATAATAAAAAGGAATTTTAAAGAAAGAATAAAAATACGACAAAAGCAAATTATGAATTTTTTCAGATCTAACGACAAAAGATTAACTCGTATTAGTGTTCATAGTTACTCCTATTTTGGGCTCTATCCAACCAGCTAGTCATTATCCTAGGAAGGCCTCTCGGCCTTCCACTGACCTAATGAGTCGACAAGCACTACTTATCTCTTGATGTCACAAGTCAGACCAGGTTCAGGTAAGTTTTTCATGATAGACCATTCAAATTTCGAGTTAATTTCTAACTCCATGACTTTCTAGGGTCATCAATCCTAAGGTTTAAGCTCTTCCCTTTCCAACCAACTGATCTCTTAAGAAACCCTATATAGGCGTCAACTACCCCCACATCCACTCGTCAATTTCCCTAACGAATTAGTTCCTCATGGATCTAACACATACAATAGAATAGAACTGAAAGATAAACATTTGTAAAATCAATAGTAAATATTATAAAGATCCAAATATATATATAAATATTGAAGTGCGAACAGTAAGCCGTAATGAGTGACGAATCCAAAATCTAGATCTCGTGAAGAACAAAACGAAAACTAAAATAAAAATTACAAGTAAAAACTTAACACTACAAATGAAAATAAATTAAACTGTAGGAAAAAGGTACTTCAAACTATCTTAAGCAATCCTATTTATAATTAACATTCAAAATCCGAACACTATCGCCGGTTAGGATTTTCGGTGTTTTACTGTTCATTTATTACTTTTCATCTTATCATTATATTATACAACTTTATTTATTAAAATATTGCACTTCACATGTTGCACATCGTCATTTAAACATAAACACAAATCAACAAGGGTAAAAATGGCATTTCTAATATTTTGGGAGGCTTCTACCGGTACCTGATGGTCAAGTATCTGTAGTAGCCCTGTTAGTAAACAATTTTAAAATGGTGCAGATTTCTACCGATACTTGTGCTAGTTCTACCGATACAAGTATAATTTCTACCGATACATGTCATGCATCTACCGATACTAAAAACTCCAGAGAACTATAATTCTCACCCTACAACTTCTATTGATATAAGTATGCAAACTACCAATACATCTATACATATAACTATCGGTACTCACAATTCAACTACTGATACATCTCAAGTCAATGAACAACCTCTCTCCTACCCTGTACTTCTACCGAAACATACATGAGTTCTACCGAAATAAGTATGCAAAATCTCAAGATTTATACCAAATACAAGTTCATTAACTTCATTCATACAAAACTTTAATTATGCATTTAAGTCAACACAAGTACATTATTTTTAAGTCAATACAAGGTACTTAAAGTCTACTTTCAACATTTCATCAAACATAGCAAGGTTTTTCACAAATTCATTGTACATAAGCAAAAGGTAACATCATCCTAGTACATGCCATATAACCAAGTGATGTAAAAATCTACCAAACAACTCCGAGATAGTGTGATGCTCAAAGATGATCCGATCTTCGAACAACAAAATTGAATCTACAAAACAATAGCAATTTCATAGGTAAGCACTTCTTAGCTTAGTAAGTTCATAAAGTTAAATAGATTCACCAACTTCAAGAGTTGTAAATCAAATCAACTGAATTGATTAAACCGTATACATTAAGGTAAGTTTCAATTCGCATTTGATACTCACGATGACACAAAGTCATCGGACCTTTAATCCGCAATAGATTTTACTTCATTCATATACTCACAATGAAACATAGCCACCGGACCTTATAATCTGCAAGGGATTCATATACTCACGATAACATAGAGTCATCGGACCTCTTAATTCGTAAAGGATTCATATACTCACGATGACACAGAGTCATTAGACCTCTTAATCCCTGAAGGATTCATATACTCACAATGACACTTAATCATCAGACCTCTTTATCCGTGAAGGATCATATACTCATGATGACCTTTAGTCATCGGAACTCTTTGTTTATGGCTCAAAGCCTGTTTGCCTTCCGTTTTTCCTTCATTCTCGTCTTCCACAAATTCGATTATTATTTCATCTCAGTACAATAGTTTACAATACAAGAATATGCAATTTAAATTAAAATTAACCATACAAACTTACCGGACTAGATTGCAATTGTGAATGGATTTTAGGGACTACTCAATTATTTTTCTTTTTTTTCGATTGGTGACACAGTCGTAGTCTACAAAATTTCAAATCATTCCATTTCTCATATTAAATCACACAAACAATTCATTTAACACCATATAGTCTTTTTTGGTAAAATTACAATTTTACCTCTAATACTTCCCTTTTATTCAATCTAGTCCTTTCAACACAAAACATGCAATACAACCATTTCCTTTCTAAACGTTAGCAACCGAAAGTTCCAAGCCTTCACACAAGTCCTTAAATTTCATTTATTTCACACCAAGCACATCCAATTTCATCATTTTAACATTTTAGCCCTTACATCCTAATTTCATCAAAAATCAATTTATAAAAATGTCAAACCCAATCATCAAGCATACATATACATCAAAATCTTTCAAGAACAAGCATTTTCAACAATGGCAAGTTTCATAACATTTGACAGATTCACAAATTAGTTCTTAGATTAGCTAGATTAAGCTAACACGAACTCAAAAATATAGAAATTACCAAAAATGGGTGAGAGATCACTCACCTATTGGGACACAAAGCTTGGTCGAATGTTCTCTTATGTCTTTAGTGTTTCTAAGTGCTTTTGGTTGAAGAAGATGAATGAAATTCATCTAATTTCCCTTTTACTTTAATTTCACTTAATTATTTTTAAATTACTAAAATGTCCTTAATGATATAACATGATTTTCCACCAAATAATGCTCTATAACTGTCCACTATACCTCTTTAAGGTATATTTATTCATTAAGGACCTTCATAAGTCCTCCCTTTACAACCAACCTACTAAATCAATGATTCCTACATTTTGCGACTCTTATGATTCAGTCCTTTTTACTTAATTAACTATCTAAACATTAAAATTTCATAACCCAATTTAATATGATGATAACAAAGTCGTAATTATTTAAATAAATAAATTTAACGACTCGACTCATTGGAGTTGTGATCTCGAAATCACTATTTTTGACACCACTGAAAATCGGGCTGTTATATATAACCCTAGTGTTAGAAGCTTGTCCTTGACCTAAAATGACTGACTAATCTTCATTAAAGTACGTTGTGCAGAAAAAAATACCCTTGGTTTATTAAGTGACCACGTTAAGTTGGTATCGTGACACGCTATGGCATGTGTCGTGACATTGATGGTAGAATGTATCCTTGGCAATGTCTTCATGGATGCGTCGCAACACCCTTTAGCCCGTGTCATGATATCCTCGGTAGATTGCTCCTTGGGTATTTTGTTTGCTGTGTTACAACATCACAACCCTATGTTGCAACATCGAGAGCAGTCCATTGTCATTTTTCCCTCGATTGATGTCCTGTACACTTACCGAACATATTAGTCTGCATTTAGGCCTACTTTGGCCTACAAGGTCATAAGAAAATATTGAAATTGCTCATTTTATTACTTAAGTGCTGAAGTAAAAACTAAATAAAAACATAATGAAATTGCTTTCCTACGAGCTCATTAAGTAAAGAAAGAGGTTTAATCTACTACAATGAATTGGAGTATATCAAACTCCTCCACACTTAAGTCATTGATTGTCCTCAAGCAACACAAACATATAAAAAAAATCATAAAGCAAATGACTACCCTTGAGCAAGAATGATACAAATATTAGTTTAGAAGCAAAGTAAATAGGGATAATTGTAAGTATGTGTAATTCTAGCATGATATGTGAATGACTTACCACTATCAATTTCAAACACCTAAGTTTAGTATATTACAAAGCATATAAGCACAAAGATTATCATGTATATTGACTTAACAAGAAAATTACATAGGGACTTCAATTATGCTTATAGAATAGAGACAACAATTATTACATTTACTTAATGCAATGTACATCCACAAATAAACTTACCTAGGTCGCATAGGACTTTTCAGCCTGTAGAGGCTTAAGGTTGGTATGGATTTCAAGAACAAGGCACATCAAAATGATTTCAAGAATGAAATTAGTTTAGCACATCATATTGTTCCTTATTCATCCCCTTTAATATCCCTTTCCCGCTTACTACCTTATATCTCATTCTCTCACATTCCTTATCTCTCCATGTAGGAAGTTACAACATAATAATAACAACTATGGCCAGCTTAACGAGTTTTTGTGCACTAATGACTGAGTTTTTCTATTTTTATGACCTATTATTTTTTGTCACTTTGACTTTTTACTCTTTTCTCACTCACAACAATGCTTTTGCTTGAATTAATACTTTTCATCTTGTTGACTTTTTTTGAATTTTTCTTTGTTTGAACACTTTTACTTGACTTATAAATACTATATCACGTTGTTTCTTCCTATTTTACTTTGATTTTTCAAGACCACAATTATGCCTCTACCTATCCCTCAATACGTATGGCTTGATGTCTAAGTTCGTACAGTTTAGGGACCAAAGAATGCAAATAAGTACAAGTTATATTTTCGCTTCGGGTTTTGTATGAAGGTTCCTCAAGAAGTGATATTTTTGCTCAAGTATAGGTACTAAAGATTGATAAATAAGGTTGGCTTTTTGGCTTTATGTTTATACCAAACAATGCCTTAGGTCATCCCTAGGCATTTCGATATTCATGAATTTAATTGACTAAATAATCGCAACTCTAATCACCTATTGTCCATAGTAGCATGCTTGTTTCCTTATATTTACTCTATCATTTGGTACACTCAATTACTTAATGCCTATTCACAGTGTAATATATAGAACTAATTAGTCTAATAATTGATAATTTAAAATCATCCACTCTCATGCCAAATTTACAATAAACATAATCAACCTATATATATGCTCCTAACCAATTACTTGTATTTCTAAAAGCTTAAGCACACTTTTAGACAAGAAATATTAAGAAAAATAAAAAGGTAAAAATAAAAAAAAAAAAATTTCTATGTTACCTCCACACTTTAGATAACACATTGCCCCTAATGTAAAACCCAGATATATCTAAGAAAGAAGTCACTCATTTGATCGTGAAGTTGTCATAGCCTTATGTTGGGTTTCTCCTTCCTTGTTCGTTAAAGCTCTTAATCTTAGTGCTCTCTTAGTGTAGGGTATTTCAAATGACATAGATTTTCTCCTCAATTTAATGTTTTAATTGTCTCTTTTGTATTTCATTTAGCATGCATCATTAGCATTTTATACTTAGTTTCCATATTTTCTAACTCCTTGTTAGTTAGTTTAAATTCTTGTTATTTTTATCTATTTTTATACTAATGTTGATGCAAGCAGTCGATATATTGCGTCTTAATATTGTCAGCGTAGGAACTCAGTCTAGAAGCTTAATGCTAGACGAACGCAGCCACAAGATCAGCTGGAAATTATGACCAAAAGATGTCGCCGCATTGAAACTGAACCTCGAATGAGTAGAATCAAGCTGAATTCACAGCTGGAAGCACCAACGCAAGAATTTCATAGATGTCATTGCAATTATGATTTCAGAATGTGCCCAGCGATACAGCGACAATATGTAGATCTCTGAAGAACACACTAGGACTACGTGAATGCACAACTGTAATCTAACTAATTTTGACAACTACAAGATCTAGATCTAGATCTGAAAATGAAGGTAGAAACCTACAACATTTTGGAGGTTATAAATAGACGAACAAAGGATGAAGAAATCATCAAGAGTGAAGGGATTTAATTCTGAAAATTTTGTGTGAATTGGAGATTTGAGTTGGAAATCGGGAAGCTGATGAAGCAAGCTTGATGTTGAGCAAGAGGAATAATTAGGGAGTAGGCCTAGTAGTCTAGAGATAGTAAACTTCGTTGTACTCTTTAATTCTTCTTAAACAATAATGGATTTTGATGATATTAAATGAATACAAGAGTGTCTTTTAATGTTAAATCATTTTGATTCTTATTTTACACTGCTTATCTGTTTATTCTTGGATCTAATCACTTTAAGCATGAGAGTGAAATTGCAATGTGCCCAAATCGAGAGATGCGGTGACAGGTTGGGTTAACAAGTAAGTTAGGTGAGAGCTGCTTGGGATTGGGACAAACTCCAGTTACTTGTTCTTGAATACACATCGTTGCTCGTACCGAGGTGGGGTGATTGTGGATATTTAAGTCGGGATTAAGTAGAGAGTTGTTGTTGGTAAGATCTCAAAGGGACTTCATTGCAACGACATTCCATCTATATTTTACCTTGTCGACGCATCCAGCGTTGCGATTTAGCAGAATCAGTGAACCATTTTTGCCCTTTTACACTTGATCATATTTACATTTTATGCATTTAAATATTCAGCACTCAACACAATTGGATTTATTTTCAGTACACTAACATTTAACCTCTGAAGTTTAACTCTAATTGCATTGACATTCCTAATTATTTTAGTGTGCAGATCTGACATAAATGCACTTACATCATTTCTCACATTACACTTAATTGCAGTATTAGTTGCTTCGACATTAAAACATCAAGAACCCATTCCTCGTGGGATCGATATCCGATAGAATTGTTCTATCAACTATACTTGCATCGACGTGTGTCCGCTTGCACATTATTGTGATGTAAAAACACCGATCAAGTTTTAGCATCGTTGCCGAGGATTGGCGTTTGTTTGATGTTTACTTTTGTAGTTGTAATTAATTCTACTTACTTAACTTTTAATCTTTACTAATCTGTTATTATTTCTCTAATTTTTTTCTTTTTTAGATTTTTAAGCATGTCCACAAGGAGAAACCCAAGGACATTGTAAGCTTTGATTCGGAGCTTGAGAGGACACTTAGGAGGAGAAGGCAAGAACAACGGAAAATAGCTAGTACCAACAACAATAATAATTTGCCACCATTGCTTTCACAAGATGGAATTCCTCTAGTGCTTCCACAAATTGTTAACGATATACCACCACCACTTCCAAAGAAAAACAAGTGCAAAATAGGACAATAAGAGATTTTGTTGTCCCTATACTCGATGATTTACAACCAAGAGTTGTAAGACCGGCTATTCAAGTTGGTAATTTTGAATTAAAATCGATGATGTTTCAGATGCTCAACTCAAATGGGCAATATTTAGGTTTTCCGCATGAAGACGCATGAGAACATTTGAAATCATTTTTGCTTATTTGTACATCATTCAGTCAACATGGTGTCCCTGATGATGCCTTAAAAATGCAATTATTTCCTTATTCATTGCACGGTAAAGCAAGAACATAGTTCTTGGGATTGCCGGCAGGATCTATTACATCTTGGAATGCGTTAGCAACGCAGTTCGTTTTGCATTTCAATCAGCCGACAATGAACGCAAGGTTGCGAAATGACATTACTGCATATCATCAGTTGGATAATGAGAATTTACACAAAACTTTAGAGCGTTATAAAACATTGCTTCGACGCTGCCCAATGCATGGAATTCAGTAAGAGACCCAGATTGAAATATTTTATAATGGTTTGAATGCTCAGATAAGGAACCTTGGCGACGCATCAGCTAATGGTCCCTTGTTAGATTGTACATACAATGAAGCTGTAAGAATTCTAGAAAGGATTGCTCAGAACGACTACCAATATCCTATTTCTCATTTTGCACAGGTAAAAACTAACCCTAGAGTTCTTAAGTTAGATGCTATTTTTGCTTTGTCAGCGGAGGTATCCTCATAGGCTAATATGATAAAAAATATGAAGGGAACAAATGACGTTGCTCCTATTCAAATGGCCCAATAATTGGATGCACTGATATTTTCTTGTGAAATCTGCTGCGACAATCATAGTTATGAGGATTGCCCACAACATGTAGAAAATGCTTTCTACGTCAATAACATTAGGGGAGGTTCATTTGGTAACTTATACAACAATCGATCTCAACAACCTTGGGGGAATCAAAATGCTTCTACATTCAGATATGAAAATTCCTCAAATCAAGAGAGTTATAGAGAAGGGAGTTACAATAGAATTTACAGTAGAATTATCAAAATTCGCAAGTAAATTCTCGATCTGAACAAATACAGTCACATAATCAAATGCAATCATAATCTCGATTACAACCATAACAGTCTGTGCTGCCACATATGTAAGGACAACATCATCAACATCAACAGCAGCAATTTTCTCAACCTAAGTCAGATCCTATAGCTGCTCTTGAGGCAATGATGCATGAGCATATCACACGAACTGAAGCAATAGTGTAAGACAACTCTTTTTCCATTAGAGCATTGAAAGCCCAGCTAGGGCAATTGGCTTCTAATTTAAGTACAAGGTTACCAGGCACTCTGCCTAGTGATATTAAGAATCCTACGCAGAGGGGGAAGGAGCATTGCAAAGCAATCACGCTAAGGAGTGGCAAGCAAATGATGGGACCAAGCAGTTCTGGCCAAGACCATGTCGACGTATCTGAACCACATCAACAGGAAAAAGATGCAGCTAAAGAAAGTCAAGTAAAAGAAAATGAAGAGGAACCAACTGTAGTGCCATCTATGCCTGCATTTTGCCCAATTAAGTTATTGACGCAACTGTCAATATCGACACCACCGAGTTTTCCACAATAACCCAATGTTACAATACCTTTGTCGTTTTCGCAAAGATTTAAAGAGAAAGTCCATGGAAAAGAATATCAAAAGTTTGTTTCTAATTTGAAACAATTGCATATTAATGTACCTCTAATAGATGCTATTATGCAGATACCAGTTATGGAAAATACATGAATGAGCTGTTATCAAAGAAAAAGAAATTGTCTGACATCGAGATGATTGCGCTCACAGAGGGGTGTAGCACTGTGCATACAAATAAGTTGTCAACCAAGATGAAAGATCCTGGCAGCTTTACAATCCCATGCTCAATTGGGAATCATTATTTAGGTAAGACTTGATGTGATTTGGGAACAAGTATTAATCTTATGCCTCTGTTTACTTTCAAGAAATTAGGAATAGGTTCGATGAAGCCCACTGCGGTGACTTTGTAACTTGTGGATAGATCCTTAGCACAACCGAAAGGCCAAATCAAAGACATCCTTGTCCAGGTTGATAAACTTATGTTCCCTGTTGATTTTATAATCCTAGACTACGAAGCAAATAAGGAAGTGCCCATTATCTTGGGGTGACTATTTCTAGAAATGGGACGCACACTTATCAACATATTCAAGGGAACTTATCATGCGTCATAACGACGAGCATGTAACCTTTAGTGTGTTTGAGGCATCTCCATCCAGGAGTAAAGAGCAATGCCACCACATGCTAGTTGAAATCATTTTGGAAGAATTTAATGCAAGGAGTTCAGCAATGTCAGATGAAGATACAATGACATTCACTGAGGAAATCCTAGCTGATTGTAGTGAAAAAGAGGAGGTTAACAATTGTGAGCTAAGACAGAATTCACAATTAGAATATTTGGATTTGTCTAATAGGATAATTCCAGTGTTTAAACCATCTATTGAGCAAGCTCCTACCTTTGAGTTGAAGCAATTGCCAACACATTTAAAGTATGTTTTTCTTGTTGACAACAAGACACCACCTGTTATTGTCAAAGCATCCCTCAACGCAACGCAAGAAGATAAGCTTATCGCGATTCTGAAAGAACACAAAAGAGCCATAGCCTAGAGCATCGTAGATATTAGAGGCATCAGTCTCTCTTTTTACATGCACAACATTAGGCTAGAAGATGAAAAGAAGCAATCAATTGAGCAGCAACGAAGACTCAATGAAAAGATGAAAGAAGTAGTGAAGAAGGAAATTATCAAATGGTTAGATGTGGGTATTAAATACCCTATTTTTGATAGTGACTAGGTGAGCCTCATTCAATGTATGCCTAAAAAGAGTAGTTTCATAGTTGTGACTAACGACAAGAATGAGTTAATCCCTACTCGCATCGTAACTGGATGGCGAGTATGCATGGATTACTGATGACTAAATGCGGTCACAAAGAAGGACCATTTTCCACTACCTTTCATTAATCAGATGCTGGATAGGCTAGCTAGTAAAGCCTATTATTGTTTCTTAGACGGTTACTCTAGATACAATCAAATTGTTATTGCACCGGAGGATCAAGCAAAGATAACGTTCATATGCCCTTTTGGAACATTTGCTTTCCGACGTATGCCGTTTGGGTTGTGTAATGCGCCACCAACATTTTAGAGTGTATGATGGCAATATTTTCGAACATGATCGAGGATTCCTTAGAGGTTTTCATGGATACTTTTATGTCTATGGATAGAATTTCGACCAATACACTGACAATCTGGCGAGAGTCTTGAAGAGATGCAAGGACACAAATCTAGTTCTAAATTGGGAGAAATGCCACTTCATGGTAACTGAAGGCATTGTTCTCGGGCATCGGATAACTTGTCAAGGCATTGAGGTTGATAAAGCAAAGATAGAAATTATCGAAAAACTACCGCCGCCCACCAACGTTAAAGCAATAAGAAGCTTTCTTGGACATGTTGACTTTTATAGAAGATTCATTCGAGACTTTTCCAAGATAGCTAAACCATTATGCTCATTGCTGGAGCAAAATAAAAATTTTGTGTTTGATGACATCTGTCTGAATGCATTCATGACAATAAAGAAGAAGCTAGTACAAGCCCCAATTGTCGTTACACCAGATTGGACATAACCGTTCGAACTAATGTGCGATGCAAGCGACTTTACTGTAGGAGCTGTTCTAGGCCAAAGAAAAGAAAAGGTATTTCATTCTATTTACTATGCTAGTAAAACCCTAACTAAAACTCAGGTTAATTACCCCACGACTGAGGAGTTGTTAGTAGTAGTCTTCGCATTTAACAAGTTTCATTTTTATCTTGTCGGCGCAAAGACTACAGTTTACACGGACTACTCAGCGTTGAGATACCTTTTCAACAAAAAAGACGCCAAACCTAGACTCATCAGATAGATCCTACTCCTTCAAGAATTTGACGTTGAAATCAGAGATAGGAAATAATTTGAGAATCAGGTAGCTGACCACTTGTCTCGACTAGAAGTAAGAAGTGAAGATGGGCAAATGTCCTAGATTGTCAAAGCATTTCCTGACGAGCAATTATCTTTTGTCGACCCATCGCCATGGTATACTGATGTCGTCAATTACCTTGTATGTGGAAAGCTACCCATGAGTGTTACTGGTCACAAGAAGATCAGGTTCATACACGATGCTGCCAAATACCACTAGAATGAGCCAAACCTATTCAAGGTATGCACGGACAATATCATTCGTCACTGTGCACCTGAAGAAGAAATGATATCAATCCTGCGACACTGCTATGATGCCAGTTATGGAAGACATTTTTGTGGACCAACGACTATTGCTGAAGTCTTACAGTCAGGATTTTATTGGCCCATATATTTCGAGACGCCCATAATTTCGCACAACAATGTGATCGTTGTCAACGCACTGGTTCCATATCTCGACGCAACGAGATGCTCCAATCATGGAGGTAGAGCTCTTCGACGTCTGGGGTATAGACTTTATCGGACCATTTCCAAACTCTTTTGGAAATGCATATATATAAGTGGCTATTGACTACGTCTCAAAGTGGATTGAAGCTATTGTAGTGCCAAAAGACGACGCTCAGACGGTGTTGAAGTTCTTTCACACATACATCCTCACGAGATTTGGAACACCGAGAGCGTTGATAAATGACCAAGGCACTCATTTCTATAATAACCAAGTGGCGATTGCATTAAAATAATATGGTGTGAAGCATCGTATGGCTACCACATATCACCTACAAACCAATGGTTAAGCTGAAGTATCCAATCGTCAAATTAAAAGCATACTTAAAAAGGTGGTCAATCCATCTAGGAAGGATTGGTCTGCGTGGGTACGTGACGTATTGTGGGTGCTTCGCACTGCTTACAAAACCCCGTTGGGGATATCGCCATATCAATTAGTGTTTGAAAAGTCTTGTCACCTGCCCATTGAACTTGAACATAAGGCCATGTGGGCAATTAAGCAGGTGAATTTGGACTATAATGCTGCTGGAAAGAAAAAATTGTTGGACATCACGGAATTATAAGAAATCTGATGCATGCTTATGAGAATGCTGCGATATACAAGGAAAAGACAAAGAGATGGCATGACAACATTATCTTGCATCGACAATTTCATCCTGGTCAGTTGGTACTTTTATTTAACTCAAGTTTGAAATTGCATTCAGGAAAATTGCGATCAAGGTGGTCAGGTCCATTCAAAGTAGTCGAAGCATTTCAAAGCGGTGCAGTGATAATCAAAAACCTAAAGGATGGACAGCATTTTAAAGTAAATGGCCAATGTCTTAAACATTATGTGAGCCCAGATTTTCGAGAACCAGATGAATCTGTCAACCTAGTGACATTTAAATAATGTCGACGCATTTCTTTATTTCCTTTTATTTGTTTCACTTTCTGTTGTGTTGTTTCAAATTCTTAGCAGAAATAAAAATCCTCTTTTTGTCGACGCATTGAAGCGCAGATTGTCGACGCATTCTGTGAGGAGTCAGCATTACTTTTTCAGCAAGAATCATGCCGATTGATTTCTTTCTCTCTCAGCTGTTAGATCAAAACAAATCGGTACGATCTACAGCCTGGCAATTAATGGTTGCAAACACAACGTTTCCCCATATTTTTCCAATCATTACGCCTAGGTTATAAAGCCTCCCCTTTGTAGTTACTTTTTCTCTTCACATCCAAAATTGTTACTGCATTTCATCTTCTCCACTGTCTGCATATTTTCTTTTCTAATCTTAAAGTAATCCTTTTCTGTAAAACTTCTTGAATTTCTTCTCACTAAGGCAAAAAGCCGTGCTTCAAGAAACACTCTCAAAACCCCTTCTATTGTGGCTCCATCCACAACACCACCACCCTTATCCACAGGCCTAGTCTTATTTCTAAGGACTACAGCCAAAGATCATTACCAAAATATCATGTTAAAACGTAACATCCATCCTGAACAGGGACTCCAACTTTCTCCACACTAAACTCTAAAAAAGCAAGTTCACCGTACCATCAGCCGTCTCGAGTGGGAATATTTCTACGACCATCCTTGTGGCTACTCCCCCATATTAGTTAGGGAGTTTTATGTAAATCTGGTGGATCATGAGTAGGAGTTTGTATTTGTACGAGAGGGGCTTGTTCCATGGAGCGCTGTGCAGATCAACGTACTGCTAAGGATTCCGGAACGGGTGGATGACTATGCATCCTTTCTGCATTGTTTGGACGATGATTGTATGTTACAGATGATGAAAGATCTTTGCATCGATGGCCCTACATGGACGAGCAATGGATTTCACAACTATACAATGCACAGACGGTACCTTACAACTTTTTACAAGGTATGGTTTCATTTTATCAACAGTGTGTTATGCCTTCGACTCACAGCACTACGACCACATTAGACCGTATGTGTCTCTTACATTCCATTCTGCACCACCGTCACATCGACATCGGTGAGCTCATACATGCTCAGATCGCAGATGCTGTAGGAAAGCAAACTAGTATCCTTTCTTTTCCCTCTCTCATTATGCTACTTTGTCAACACAAGGGTATTGTGCCCAAAGATGGTGAGGTGGTCTTGGAAAACAAAGATTCAATCAATGATATCTTTGTTGAGAGGATGACACGAGGTCAAGACACATCAGTGGACAAAAAAAACCTCCAAGAAAAGGGATAAAAGAAAGGGTAAGAAGAAGGTTGACCAATTTGATGTGCCGATAGAGTCCCAAATGGTAGAGAAGCTGGCCTTGATATAACTACACTTGGACCGTATTGATGTTCGATCCATCCACACTGATAGTATAGTGGATGACATGAATCTTCGGCTTTACAAGTTTTATGCTTACACTAAGGCATAGAATGAAGCCCTTGTCATTGCATTGAGCCTGATTAGCAAGACTCCACTACCAGACTTTCTAACCTTCCCATCAATCTATCTTCCAATGAAGTACTCGTCTTTTGAGTAACCTACTCTTGAAGGTAGGCCCGCATCTATACCTACATCTGCACCAATTCGGATTCATATTTTTGATGATAAGAAGGATGATGGGCACTCATAGACTGATGACAATTATCAATGCCACATCGCCCACTTATTCGAAGATAAGTTTTTCAATAGTTTGGGCGCAAATATAGCTGAATAAGCAGCGATTATGGGGAAGGATGTCGACGTAGTAGATTGTGCCCATACTGGCCTAGTTGAACCTGAGCAGTAGGTGGAAGAAAATGCGGACCAGGGGGAGGATCAGTTGAAGGAGAAGAATCAAGAGGAAGAAGAAGAAGGAAAAGAAGAAGAGAAAGAAAAAAAAGAACCTGCCGAGGTGTAGGAGGAGAAGGAAACCAATGCCCCAACAATGATCGTTGAGGATGTTGTGGGAGTATCCAGCTCAAATGAGGCTCTACCTACTGCGAGCCAGGCTGAGGTTATCACTGGCGAATAGAGGAACTGAATCCTCTGGCTTTGTGCCTTATGTGGCACTACTCGCAGAAATCCACCCATTAGAGGTGACAACTGATAAGGCCGCCACACAACCTGCCAAGGAGGAGCAATCTGCCGAGCTGGTTGAATCAAAAGATAAAAAGCAAAATAGGCACAAGGACAAGAAAAAGAAGAAATACCATGATGAGGGAGAGGGCCCAAAGAAAAGGAAGAAGAAAACCAAAGCATCCTCTGCATCGGCTGCTGCTGAATAATTTGGTACATTTCTTTTTAGTTAGTTTTCATGCATTCTTATTGTGCCTGCATTTTAATTGTCACTACATTCGTTTTAGTTTAGTGCATTGTAGCTACATTTCCATTATTTCTGTATAACTATTGTCAGTGTGTTGGGGACAATACAGATATTAAGTTTGGGGGAAGATAATGTGAAAGGTAAATGCAACTATACCTTCAAGTTTGACTTTTATTTTGTTTCTTTAGTTAATGAAAAATTACAAAGTTTCAACAGAAATGTGCTCACAACTTTTATTTTTATGTGTAATTCTTGAATTGTTTGAATGCTGATGTGAAAATTGGATGAATATGATCGAATAATGAGTCTGCTATTTTTAAATGAATAATTGAAATTGCTTCAGTAATGGATGGATAGTGTTGGTGTTGAATCTTGAACTAACTGACCAGTACAGTGACATTGTATTAATAAAAGACGCTCTAATATAAGTGTATTGTGACTTTTAAGGGAGAAGACTCCGCTACAAACTTAGAAAAGAAAACTCATCTAGCTAAAGGCTGTAACTGTAAGAGTATGTGTCGGCGCAATTACATGTCTCGTGGGGGTTTGTTGCACCCCATTGTTACTGCCCAGAAACAAAGGCAGAGTAATGCAATGGCATCTTTTAGTCACTTGAAAAACAAAAACGAAAAAAAAGAGAATAAATTGCTGAAATGGTTCAAGGAAGGATAAGATTCAATGCATAATACTAACATTGATGAAATTGCAGTTTTAAGTTGTTCATACCTATAAATTGTCAACACATCATTCTATTATATGAATGCAATTTAAACATTAGGAATTTAGAGAATTCAAGTTGTATAAATAATGATTCTGGTGACATTTCTAATTGTTATTTTGTTAATTTTTGTTTACTTGAGGACAAGTAAAAACTCAAGTTTGAGGGTGTGATGGTATCTCAAATGACATAGATTTTCTCCTCAATTTAATGTTTTAATTGTCTCTTTTATATTTCATTTAGCATGCATTATTAGCATTTTATACTTAGTTTCCATATTTTCCAACTCATTGTTAGTTAGTTTAAATTCTTGTTATTTTTATCTAGTTTTGTACTAATGTCGATGCAAGCAGCCGATATATTGCGTCTTAATATTGTCAGCGCAGGAACTCAATCTAGAAGCTTAATGCTGGATGAACGCAGCCACAAGATCATCTGGAAATTGCGACCAAGAGATGTCGCCGCATTGAAACTGAACCTCGAATGAGTAGAATCAAGCTGAATTCACAGCTGAAAGCACCAACGCAGGAATTTCATAGATGTCGCTGCAATTATGATTTCAGAATGTGCCCAGCGATACAGCGACAATCTGCAAATCTCTGAAGAACACATTAGAACTGCATGAGTGCACAGTTGTAATCTAACTAATTTTGACAGCTATAAGATCTAGATCTAGATCTGAAAATGAAAGCAGAAATCTGCAACATTTTGGAGGTTATAAATAGATGAACAAAGGATGAAGGAATCATCAAGAGCGAAGGGATTTAATTCTAAAATTCTGTGTGAATTGGAGATTTGAGCTAGAAATTGAGGAGCTGATAAAGCAAGTCTGCAACCACTTCTGATGAGAGGTGCTTGATGCAGAGCAAGAGGAACAATTAGGGAGTAGGCTTAGTAGTCTAGAGATAGTAAGCTTCGTTGTACTCTTTAATTCTTCTTAAACGATAATGGATTTTGATGATATTAAATGAATACGAGAGTGTCTTTTAATGTTAAATTATTTTGATTCTTATTTTACATTGCTTATCTATTTATTCTTGGATCTAACCGCTTTAAACACGAGAGTGAAATTACAGTGCATCGACATCGAGAAATGCGGTGACAGGTTGGGTTAACAAGTAAGTTAGGCGAGAGCTGCTTGGGACTGGGACAAACTCCAGTTACTTGTTCTTGAATACACATTGTTGCTTGCACTGAGGTGAGGTGATTGTGAATATTTAAGTCGGGATTAAGTAGAGAGTTGTTGTTGGTAAGAACTCAAAGGGACTTCATTGCAGCGACATTCCATCTATATTTTACCTTGTGGATGCATCCAGCGTTGCGATTTAGCAGAATCAGTGAACCGTTTCTGCCCTTTTACACTTGATCATATATACATTTTATGCATTTAAATATTCAACACTCAACACTCAACACAATTGGATTTATTTTCAATACACTGACATTTAACCTTTGAAGTTTAACTCTAATTGCGTTGACATTCTTGATTATTTTAGTGTGCAGATTTGACATAAATGCACTGACATCAGTACTCACATTACACTTAATTGCAGTATTAGTTGTTTCGACATTAAAACATCAAGAACCCATTCCTCGTGGGATCGATATCAGATAGAATTGTTCTATCAACTATACTTGCATCGACATGCGTTCGCTTGCACATTGTTGTGACGTAAAAACATCGATCAATCTACTCGTAATCTAAAACCAAAATAAAAATCATCCAAATTAATTGTTTATAGTCTTCCCAAATAATAATAAAGTTTAATCGTCAAATTGGAGTGATTGCTACCCCTCCATTAGAGCATTCCCTATTCCTGAAACATGGGCTCGTGATGAGCCTTTGCTCGATAAGTGGGCTTGTCGCGTTGGGCTTTAGATGACTAGCCCTTTGTGTGAAGATCTTTGTGGTTGGAGTGCTACCTCATAGTCGTCATCATTCAGGAAATCTTACCCCATATCCTCCTCCTCTCATTGTTCCTCTTCCTCTTTATTTCCTTCCTCGTCTTCCTCATTCTCTTCATCCTCCTCATATTTTCGGTGAAATTGCATTGGGCCATATTTGTTAAGGGGCAAGTTTGGTATTGTCATACCATTTTGTTGTGTGAATTCTTGTCTAACTGGTCCCATTTCCTACATCCATCGTATTACCCATTCTATGTTTGGGATATCACTTCCCTTTGGTTCTCTCCAAGCTATTAATGCCATTTTCTTTTTAGGGATGCCGGAACATTCTTCTTTTGTTTCTTGCGTTGGTTCCGTCTTTAATTTGCTTCCAATGAAACTTGATGTATTGGGTATAAATGGAATCTCCGATCAAGCTTTTCTTTGGCCTCATAAATTGTTCAATTGTTGCCATTAAAACCTCGACCTTTTTGCATAATATCGTCATTAGGTGGGGAAAGAAAACCTCGACCTTCTAGCCGCTTATGCATCTCTTCGTGTTGTGGTAGATCCACCTCTCGATGCAGACTTGTTTTTTTGTAAAATGACATAAAAAAAATTGCTCAAAATTGCTCCAAACATCTAGAGAATTACAATTATTTGTAATTACAAAAACACGTTCATTCACTTACTCTATACAGTCTAAATAAGCTCTCGAAGAATTATAATCTTTTTATAATTACAAAAGAATGTAGTTACATAATAATTATACATTCGTCCAATTATACTATTCTATAAAAAAAGGGTTAAATTTCTTTTACTTTTATTTACCTTGCTAATTTTAAGCATCCAAACAAAATAATATTTAACCATTTTTCTTTTTTCTTTTCCTTTCCTTCACAATTTAAATCCGTTAATGGCATCAATGAGACTATTATTTTTCAACGTGGAGAAGCCAAGTTCACATTCAGAATCACAGAATCGATATTTGAATGAAGGAGGTGTTGTTGCCACGCAAATTCTTGTCATGGCAAACGCTTTGAGATGGTAAGAAGATGAAGGCCTAAGGAGGCCAATGACAAGGAAGACAAGTCATTAAATGAGTAGGTACAAGAATTAGATAGGATGGATATTTTCTTTGGGTAAAGTGGCGGAGCCACGTTAAGGCTCAGGATCTATGGTTCCTCCAAATTTAATTTTTTTAATTTTATCATTTATAAATTTACATTATGACCTTCTCAATAATATAAGTAGGAATATTTTTGTAATTTTTTTGTATATATATTATAGCCCCCTTAAAATAATAAATTTTTAACTTAGGCTATTTATAATTTATAAAATTTTAAATTAGTAATGATAAAATTATACTTTAACCCCCTAAAAATGATAAAAATTTAATTTAACCCTTTAAAAATAATAAAAATTATTAAAATAATAAAATTATATTTATATTATCGTAGAAATATACAATTTAATTTTGACTTCTAAAAGAATTTTCTAACTTCGTCACCATCTGAGTAAAAGTGATAATGATCAGACCGTGAATCCTAACAATACAGGGAACGTGGAGAACGGCTCTATAAGGGAGATGGACGTGGAATCTATGGGTGTTGACGGGATCCTGGATCCTTATGTTGTGGGCCAAAATAATTTCAATGGAGAGTGTTTATTAAGTAGTGAAGGTGTTCCACCGTCAATTGAAACGGGTAAGAGCAACTTTAAACCAAAATTACCCAAATGGAATGGAAAGCATTCACAAGGGAAAAATGCTGAAGCCCACACTACTGTGCTTGGAAAGGATAATGCTAGTGGGATGTTACTGATTCTATTACGAGGAGCCAACGGGAGACTCTAGTCTGCAAGGAGTTAATATTAATGGTTTCAATTTCAACTATTTTGAGCTTCGCATTGCAAATGTTCATAATGCTTTTTAGGCATCCGGCTGGTGTACCTTATTCTTTAATTATGACTACTTGCTAAAACATACAAACCATAAAAAAGAGTCGCTCATTCTTTACTTGGTGTATGCTTTTTGCATTTTTATGTGAGATATCTACAAACAAGCAACCATAACATGGTGGCTATGATAATTGGTGAATAAGTAGAGCCAAGTCAAAAAATTTGTTTAGGGAGTTGAGATAAGATTATAAAATTTGAGGGTCAGAGCTAAAAATTTTGTATTAAAAATGCTTAAATTAAATTATTATTTTTTCAAAAGGACTAAAATTATAATTTTTTTCATTTAATCAAAGGTTAAAAAACTAAATTGAATCTTTTAATTTTGTGGAGGGACTGTAAATGAATTATCCCCATTGGACAAGCCTACCAACCCCTTTCGCTACGCCCTGAACTTAAGCATCCATAATTTCTAAAGGTTTTTTAGGCAGTTCCCAAAAGAGCCTTGCTTTACAATATATAGGTGAAATGATCATTTTAACTGATTATTATTATGACACATTTGAAAGTAGAGTGTTGACAAGTTGGGTTGGGTCGAGTTTGAGATAGACTTAAGTATGATATTAACATATGTTATGTTTGTTTAAGTTTAATTCGATTCAAAATATGAACTTAAAATTTTGTTCAAACCCGTTCATATTTATAAAAAATTAACCCAAATCTATTTTAAATCTGTCTATATTATTTTTTTAATATTTATATTATTTTAATAAATTATTTAATAATTTTATATATTTTTCTATTTATTGAATTTTTTTTATATAAGCAATTTTTTTTTTGAGTAACTATATAGGTAATCTTCAATTTATTTTAATGTTACATTAGAATAGTATTATATATTTAGTATAATTTTTTAATGTGTTGTAAATTACATAATATATAAAAATAACATAATATAAAGTATTATAAACTTAAAAACGGGACGGGTCAGGTTGAACTCGAGTCTTGAATATTCAAACACAAACTCAACCCATATTTTAAATGGATATAATTTTTTACTCAAACATATTTTTCGAATCTAATATCTTTATCAAACTTTTTCAAATTTCGAACTGAGTTTCGGAACTAAACAAATAGCTTAACTCAAGTACAGATTTATTTGGAAGTTCCTAGCATGATCTGCTGCCAGGAATATGAAATTACTTGAAATTTTTATGAGAGCTTCCCTATTTTAGATGTTCTACAATTTAAAAAAGAAAAAAAAAATTGTGATTGTTTAATTCAAACCAAGAACAATTCATTTTTCTGATATAATCTGTTCTAAAAACTTCTCTAAACAATCTATTACTGCAGACAATATGACAATTATTGTAGCAGCTTGGCAATATGAGAATATGGCAACTAATGGGGAGCAAACCTCTTCCTCAGCTTGGCAATCTCCTTGGAATTCAATCCAAAGGCCTTCTCCAGAAGCTTTTCTTTGATCCCGGAACCGAAAACTGCATTCGGAATTCTGATCAAACCTGGATTTTGGCTGTCGAAACTTCCCAAGATTGTTACCGGCTTATCTCCAACATTCATTTGAAAGTGCAATAGCCCCTTTGGAAACACCATGACTTCACCCTTCTCAATCACTTTAGCGAAGATTCGGTTCTCTGTATCGACGAATCCCGAGTAGACTTTCCCTTCAAGAACAAATGCTATTTCGGTTGCTCTCGGATGGAAATGCGGCATGTTGATGCCGCCCACTTCGAAATCGGCTCGAACGAACGACATGCCTAGCGTATTCAATCCCGGAAAGATGTTGACATTGACTGACTTAGCTGCTAAACCTGTTTCACTGAATTTTCCCGGGAACTTTATGCCGGAAAACACGAAATCTTCGACCGTGGCAGCTGACGAATTCTTGCATGCTGCAATCCCTGTGATGGGGATACAAAAGTCTTGGACAGGATCAGGGTCAGATCCCAAGCTTGCAATGGCATAATAGAGGAAAACCACCAGCAAAAGTGGTAGCTTTGGAGACATTGTTGTCAACTTGAAAATGGTGCTCTCCAAGCTTTTCATATATGAATAATTAATGAATAACAAAGTCCGACTCTAAGGCATGTGAAACCCACAGTGGGAAGACATTAATTTATCTAAAATAATACCTGTTGCCATATATATATATATAGCCAGTGGGGAAGGCAGTTGATAAAGCTTTTAAAAAAATGGCAGCTTCTTCTGCAATTTCTGGTAAACTTATTTTGAGTGTATAGGGGAATATTAGGTAGAGAAAAGATTAGCTGTGTTTTATGGTTTTGATTATTGAAATAAGCGTATATTTAAAGATAATTGAATCACCACACAAATCTTAAAGTTGACTCTAGATTCCAACTACTTAGAAACAGACAAAGTGCAAATGAAGATAAGCATGAAGCAATCCATGTGCTTTTATTTCTTTATATATACTAGTAAGATGTAAAAGGTAAATATTTTTTTTAATATATTGGTGTGATTATATTGTAGTATCTGTTTATACTTTTTTAACCTTTTGACAATGTACACATACCTTGCACACACAAGTGCTCAAACCCGGATCTCCTAAAATGAACAATATCCTCTTTACCGCTGGAGTCACTCATTGGGTTCGTAAATGGTAAATATTTAGAGAAAGAAGAAATAGTAGTATATATATATATATATATATATATATATATATATATATATATATATAATTAATTTCGAATAAAATTATTATTAAAGTTTTATGTTAATTATTAGGGTAAATTACAAAAATGGTAACCTAACTTTCAAAACTTTTCATTTTAGGCAATTAGAAAAAAAAGTTTACAATTTAAGCACCTATGTTATATAGTTCGATCACTTTGGTCACTCTCGTTAAAATTATAAAGGAAGATATGAGGTAAAATTAATTCTAAAATTTTGATTTTCCATATAATTTAAGTAAAATGAAAATTATCATTTTAGTCCCCATCTTTTAATATAAATAAGGTTTAACCCTAATAATTGAGGACATGAAGCCTCTTTATTCATTCCTACAAATGAAAAAGAACCTATAGTTGTTTTGTGAATTCAGGTGTGCATCTATTGTGTTGTTTTCTTAAAATTACATATTTAATTTCTTTATTAAAAATAATCTTGTTATACACCAATGATCACCAATTTGAGATCCAGATAATATTCGGGTTGCTTACCCACGACTCGGATAGACTTCGCCAAAAGATGTACGCAAGGCCTACAGTGGGGGGTCTATAAGGGGAGCTCGCGGGATCAGCTCGCACATACCCAAAGAGTTCGCGTGAAGGGGCCACGAGGTTTGACAGGTGTTGAGTATTTAAACCCTCTTTTTCTATTTTTCAAACCCTCTCTCTCTCTTCTCCGACCACCCTTTGACGACACACCTACAATTGTTCGTGTGCCACACTGCCGTCACCAACGTGATCCTCGTCGTGTCGCGAGCCAACCCTGCCTCTCAAACGCTCTTGCTGTCGGCCGTTTGTGAGAACGACTTGTGAGAGCATTCGATTTTCCCTTATCACCACCCTTCTCCATTTGCTTCGCTTTGTTTCGACTGTCCTTGGTTTTGGTAACCCCATGAAATCTCGTGTTAAGGCCTTTTCATGCTATTTTCGGTGAACATGCGTCGCTTCGAAAGCGATCTTGAATTCGGTGCTGTTAATGGGGGTTATTAACCCTAAAACCCCTTTTATATCATGTGTGTAAACATTGGGCTAATTGAAACAAACCCTAACTAAGGCCCAATTAGAGACCCAAAACAAATGACCCAACCTAGCCTAAATTTGTGAGCCCAAGTCTAAAACCCAATTTGGTGTGAACCCATAACCAATGGACCCAAACCCATGTGACCTAATACCCGACCCAACCCGTTGGCTGTTGACTTTTTTTACCAACCCTACCCAGTCATTTTTTGACGTCTTGATTCTGAATTCGCAGTACGTTTTGTCAAATTCAAACTCGAAAGCCTTGTTTTAGCTATTTGCAATTATTTCTGTACTTAGTAATTTCTAAGAAAAATTGGTAAGGGATTTGACTTAGGATATTCTGTGTGTAGGTGATTACAATTTTGAGAACAATGAATTACCTCCTCCACCTACGCAGACTGCCCATGCACAAGCTCTGGTTGTGGCACGTGAGTATTTGTTTCGATTCAATGTTGTGTTTAGTAGGTGGCATAGTCATAGATTTAATGTAGAATTTATTCTCGTAGGTTTTGATTCAGTCAGACTCGATGATAGATCTAGGCGTGGGAGGCGTTCTCCTCATCGTTAGAGCTTTTGTCTCTTGAGGTGTGTTTCTATCTGTGTTACATCTTGTTGTGTGTTAATGCTTTGTGTGGATTTAATTGCGTGATATTGATTTGTGATGTGATATTGGCATGATCTTGCTCTATGTTGTATGATCGCATGTTGTTATCCTATGCATATTCATCAGATTGTGAACAACCTGAATATTGTGAATAATAAATTGTGTTTTTGGATATAATATCATGAGATTGTGATTGAGACTAAGATACATGTGATATCATACCATTGTGTGTTCATGGGGTGGGTTGTACGGTGGAAGACGTGGTTATCCTCCTCCGAACGGCTGATAGTAAATCCAAACTGCATATTACTATTTCATTTAGTCATATTTCAATAAATTAATGCATCAAGCACGACGTAAATCATCATTTGATTATTATCACATCTCAAAAAGAGAAAAATGTCATTTCCATAATTTTTGGAGATTTCTACCGATACCTATTGGACAAGTATCGGTAGTTGTCAAGTCAGTAAACAATTCAGAAACATGCAGACTTCTACCTGTTACAGTTCTACCGAAACAAGTCATGCTTCTGCCAATACTTAAAACTCTAGAGAGCTAAGAAGTCTTACCCTGCAACTTCTACCGATACAAGTACACAAACTACTGATACTTCTATGCATAGAACTATCGATACTTACTATGCAACTATCGATACAACTTAAGTCAGTGAACAACCTCTTTCCTACCCTGTGCTTCTACCGATACATGCCTGAGTTCTATCGAAACAAGTATGCAGAATTCAAATAATCATGCCAAAACTCAAATTTATCAATCATTCATCATTCAATAACTTCAAAATACAATAGACCAATGATAGCATTAGAAATGACACTTATTTTCTCCATAAATTTATGTGTTAACTGTCCCTTATGTATTATATTTACCATGCATGATAGTCATTTCATACTTAGTTTTTTAGATTTTCTAACTCAATGATTGTTTGGCTTAAATTCTCGTTATTTTATCTCTTTTGTGCGCTAATGTCGCCATATGCAACATATGTATTGCGTCTGAAATTGTCAGCGTAGGGATCCATCTCAAAAGATCGATGCTAGAAAAAGCTCAAAGATGCAGCCACAAGTTTAGCTTGGAATTGCGGACAGAAATGTCACCGCATGAAAACATTTAATTTGTATGAGTGAATTTACGCTGCAAGCACATCTAGAAGCACCAACGTAGGAATTTCACACGATGTCACCGCAATTAAAGATTATAGATAGCACCCAGAAATGCGGTGACAACCTATAGATTTATGAAGAACACACCAGATCTACGTGAGTGCACAGCTGGATTTTAACAAACTTTGACAATTGCAAAAGAAGTTGGATCTGAGAGGAGATGAGATTTACAATTCTCAAAGGTTATAAATATAGGAGAGAAGAAGGAAAGAGATATCAAGGAGTGAAGGAATTAAATTCTGCAAATCTCTAAATCTTGAAGCTTGGTTCTAGAGTCCGGTGAGCTGATCGAGCAAGTGTGCGACAACTCTTGACGAGGTGTGCTTGGTGCGATACAAGAGGAGCAGTTAAGGGATAATCCTAGTGGCCTAGGAATAGTATGCTTGAATTATCTGTTAATTCCTCTGTTAATGCTGATGAATTCTTATTGACACTTGATTGTATATGGAAATAACTTTCAATGTTAGATTACTTTGATTCTTATTCAATTCTTCTCATATGTTTTCTCTTGGATTTAACTGTTTTTGACACGGAAGTGCAATTGTAGTCTACCGACACTGGAAAATGCAGTGACAAGTTAGGTTAACAAGCAAGTTAGTGGAAGTTACTTGAGACTAGGAGGAATTCTGGTTACTTGTTCTTGAGTGCAAGGCATTGCTAACAACTGGAAGGTAAGGTAAATGTGGGCGCTTGAGTCTTGGTTAAACAGTGAATTGTTATTAGTATGACTTCATTGGAACTTTATTGCTGAGATAGTTCATCTATAAAATACCTTGTCAACGCATCCAGCGTTGCTACTTAGTGAAATCAGCAATCCACTCCATTCTTTGCACTTGATCACACTTTTACTGTTTCTACATTTAAATTCTCAAAATATCAACAACAATTTATTTTACTTTCAGTTGCTCTGACATTTAACTTTATCATTGCATTGATAACCGTGATTAACTTAGTGGTGTAGATCTGATTGCGCTGACATATTTACAAGCATTTTCTCTAATTTTAACTTTAGTTGCTTCGATAATTGAACATCAAGAACTCTATCCTCGTGGGATCGATATCCGATAGAGTAAATCTATCAACTATACTTGCATTGACGTATGTTCGTTTGCACTTAAATGCTGTGACGTTTACAGGTCAATCAAGTTTTGGCACCGTTGTTGGGGATGACGTTTGTTTGATGCTCATTTTTGTAGTTATAATTATTCTTTCTTACTTAACTTTTTGTTCTTACTATTCTATTTAACTTTCTTTTGTTGATTTTCTCTTTATTTTTTTAGGAGTTGCATGTCCGTAAGGAGAAATCCTAAGGATATTGTGAGCTTTGATCCAAAACTCGAGAGAACACTTAGGAGGAGAAGACAAGAGCAAAAGAAAATGGATGGCAACAAAAACAACAACAACTTACCATCATTACTGCCACAAGATGCAGTTCCTCCAATACAACCACAAAGAATCAATAATGTACCACCACCGCCTCTACAAGAAGAATAGGTGCAAAACAGGACAATTAGGGATTTTGTTGTTCATTTACTGGACGATTTGCAACCAGGGGTTGTAAGACCAGTTATACAAGCTGGAAATTTTGAATTGAAATCAGTGATGTTTCAAATGCTCAATTCAAATGGGCAATATGCGGGCTTACCTCATGAAGATGCACGAGAGCATCTAAATCATTTCTGCTTATTTGCACATCTTTTATCCAACATGGTGTTCCTGATGATGCCTTAAAAATGCAATTATTTTTTTACTCGTTGCAGGGAAGAGAAAGAACATGGTTCTTGGGTTTGCCAGCTGGATTCATTACATCATGGAATGCGTTAGCGATGTAATTTGTTTTGCGTTTCAATCCGCCGACAATGAATGCAAGGTTGCGTAATGATATCACAGCTTACCATCAGTTAGATGATGAGAATCTACATACAACATGGGAGTGTTATAAGACTCTACTTAGACGTTGCCCTGTGCATGAAATTCAGCAAGAGACTCAGATCAAGATCTTTTATAACGGATTGAATGCCCAGACAAGAAATCTTGTCGACGCATCTGCAAATGGTCCCTTGTTGGATTGCACCTACACTGAAGCTGTACGAATTCTAGACAGAATTGCACAAAATGATTATCAATATCCTATCTCTTGTTCTGCTTAGGTAAAAACTAATCCTGGTGTTCTTGAATTAGATGCAATTTTAGCTTTAAGTGCACAGATGTCCTCTTTGGCCAACATTATAAAGAACATGAAGGGAACAAGTGACGTTGCCCCTATTCAAGTGGTACAACAGATGGATGTCCTGACATTTTCCTGTGAAATTTGAGGTGACAACCACTATTATGAGGACTGTCCACAACATGCTGAGAACCCATTTTATGTCAACAACATCAGAGGAAATTCTTATGGTAACTCATACAATAATTGAAATCCACAACCTTGGGGGAATCGGAATGCATCTACGTATAAATATGAAAATTCCTCACAACAAGGGAGTTATAGACGAGGGAGTTACAACAACAATTAGCAGCAGAACTATAATCAAAATTCTCAGGTACGTTCAAATTCTGATCAAATGCAGGTACACAACCAGACGCAATCACAAGCTAAAATGCAACCATAACAAACGGCATTGCCACATATGCAAGGACAGCATCAGCAATAGTAGCAACAGTTTTCTCAACAAAGATCAGATCCTATGGCTACTCTTAAAGCGCTGATGTGAGAGCATATTACGCGAACTGAAGCAATTATTCAAGGTAATTCTTCTTCTATCCGTGCGTTGGAAGCCCAACTAGGACATTTGGCTTCTAATATGAGTACAATATCACTAGGCACTTTGCCTAGTGATACTGAGAATTCAACGCAGAAGGGGAAGGAACATTGCAAGGCTATCATGCTATGGAGTGGGAAGCAAACTACTGAACCAAGCAGAACTTTTAACCAAACGCATGTCGACGCAACTGAACCAACGCAACAAAGCGAAGTTGTTTTTGAAGAGAGCCCAACAAAAATAAATGAGGAGGAGCCAACTGTAGTGACCTCTTTGCCTACAATTCACCCAACGAAGACGTCAACGCAAATGCCTAAGTCGATGCAACCGATTATTCTACAGCAACCCACTGACAATATATCTTTGCCATTTCCATATAGATTTAAAGAGAAAGCCCATGATAAGGATTATCAGAAATTTGTTTCTACCTTGAAGCAATTAAACATTAACATACCTCTAGTGGATGCTTTTGTGCAGAACCCAAAAATGAGAAATTCATGAAAGAGCTGCTGTCAAAGAAGAAAAAGTTGTTCGAAATCGAGAAGATTGCACTCATAGAGGGGTGCAACGCTGTGCTAACAAATAAGTTGCCATCAAGGATAAAAGACCCTATGTAACACCCAAAAATCGAACACCATCACCAGTTAGGATTTTCAGTGTTTTACTATTCATTTATCACTATTCATTTTATCATTATATTATTCAACTTTATTTAATAAAATATTTCACTTCACATGTTACACATCGTCATTAAAACATAAACACAAATCAACAAGGGTAAAAATTGTATTTTTAATATTTTGGGAGGCTTCTACTGGTACCTGATGGTCAAGTATTGATAGTAACCCTGCCAGTAAATAATTCTGAAATGGTGCAGATTTCTACTGGTACCTGTGCTAGTTCTACCGATACAAGTATAATTTCTATCGATACAAGTCATGCATCTACCGATACTAAAAACTCTAGAGAGCTATAATTCTCACCTTGCAACTTCTACCGATACAAGTATGCAAACTACCGATACATCTATACACAGAACTATCGATGTAACAACCCATTTTTTTGCGATGTCAGAAATAGTGATTTCGGGACCACAAATCCAATGAGAAAATTTTTATAATGAGTGTTTAAATTAAATAAGTCAATAATATGTTCATATTGAATTTTGAATTGAAGAATTTTAATTATTGAATTAAAAGTTAGTATAAGTGATTTAGTTCAAAAGTCAAGTGGTTAAAAAAATGAGGTTTTGGGACCTCGTTTTTTAAATTGAGGGTCATAATATTTTTATTAAATATTTACAGAGTCTTATTATATGTGAATTGAAGTTCGGTTGGGTAATTTTGATGATTAATTGCTTAATTAAGGAAAAAGGAGTAAATTGTGAAAGGGGTAAAAGTTAATTGCTATTGATTAAAAATAAAATAAACCAAATTGGCAATTACACCATGGTCAAAAATTCCAAGCGGTGGAGGATATGATTACCTTCCACTATCTTTTAGAATATTTATTCATTTAGTCCTAAGTAGTTTAAGGTTAAATTGAAATAAAGTTTATTTAATTGAAATTTAATATAATTGAAGGACCAATTATGAAATTGGACCTCTTTAAATGACTTAATAATAGAAATGATGTGAAACTTTTTATATTTTGGTAAATTACAATTAAATCCTAATAAAAATAGAGATTTACTAGTTTATTTTTAGTATGATCGAGAATAATGGTTTCAAGGCTACAACTTTGACGTGTCAGACAGTAAATGTTAATTATTTAATATTACGAGGTCATTAGTGTCATATTAAAATTTGGTTATGAAATTTTAACGTTTAGATAGTTAATTAAATGAAAAGAATTAAATCGTAAAAGGTGCAAAAGTTGAATTCCATTAATTAAAGGCATTAAATGCTAATTGGATGATAAGGTAAGGCACCTCTATGGTAACTAAGTCATTAATGTTTATAATGGACAGTTTTGACATTTATTTAGCCAAAATTGAAGTGAAATTTAAAGGATAAAATGGTAATTTCATTAAAAGGTAAAATTAAAACAAAACAAAGATGAAATTAAATCATCTTCTTCCTTCCTAAGTTGCTGAAAACCCTAGAAAAGAGTACAGAAAGCTTTGGTCAAGCTTGGTTCCATATTTGGGTGAGTGATTCTCGTCCGTTTTTAGTATTTTTTTATGTTTTTGAGTTCATTTTAGCTTGATCTAGCTAACCCAAGCACTAATCTGTGATTTTTTTCAAATGTTATAAATTTTTCCATTGATGAATAAGCTTGTTCTTAAAATTTTATGGAAGATTTATAAGCTTCATTGTTAGATTTGATTATTTTGTAAAGTAGTTTGATGATTTTACCGTTTAAGGACTAAAATGTGAAAATAGTAAACATTCAAGGACTTGGGGTTAAATAAACACAAATATGGGCTGTGTTGAAATGCTATAGTATTAATTAAGCTTAAATTATTTAAAAATGATTAATTTGCAAGTTTGATGGTAAGGACTAAATTGAATAAAAGTGAAAAGTTAAAGGTAATTTTGTAAAAATACCAAAAAGGTTTATTTGCATAAAATGACTAAAAAATCATGTTGATTTAAGTAATTGAATGAAATTATTGTCATAGATCAAGATCGTGTCCCGACCGTGGAAAAAGGAAATTACAGATTCGCCATTAGAGTTCACTTTAACTGTAAGTTCGTACATTAAATAATTGATTTAATTTTTGTTTGTAAATTATTGAAATGATTTAAGTATGTTGTATTTAAATTTGTTTTCTTAGTAAATATTAAATTGAGAATTGAATTAAATTGAAATGAAATTGTATTGAGGAGTATGATTGAAAGTAACAAGATGATATAGTTGAAATCAGGTGACAACGAAACGCTTAAATGATTTTGTGTTGTGTTTGTTATTATTCATGTTACGAATGAATAAATTTGGTTGATATATGACAAATAGAAATTGAACTAAATGGCATGGTTAGTTAATTCGATATTATGTTTGATAAATAAGGGTTAGTTAATTCGATATTATGTTTGATAAATAAGGATTATATGGATGTTTGCTTGAAATGGTATAATGTGATGAAAGTTAATTGAAATAGATATGGTATATGACACATATGAACTTCGTGAATATTTGGGACATAAAGGACATGTCATTAGGGGCTATACAGTTTCAGGAGCTAGACTTGGATGTCTTATTGACGGATAGTCCCTGTACTTGAGCTGATACTATAAACCAATCCGATAAGTTCGTATTTTTAAATTCCAATTTAATTTTTATATTCTTGTATTGTAAACAATTGCTGGGAGTTGGAACGATTATCAGAAGTGTGGAAGACGGGAACAAAGGAAAGAAAGGCTAACGATTCTTGAACCGTAAATGAAAAAGGTCCGATGACTATGTGTCATCATGAGTATATGAATCCTTTACAGATTATGAGGTTCGATGGCTATGTGTCATCGTGAGTATATGAATCCTTTACGGATTATAAGGTCCGATGGCTATGTGTCATCGTGAGTATATGAATCCTTTACGGATTAAGATGTCTGATGATTATGTGTCATCGTGAGCATATAGATCTTTTTACGTATTTAAGGTCCGATGACTTTGTGTCATCGTGAGTATTAAATGGGAAATGAGAAATGAATCCAAAATTTAGGATTATATGCCTTACGATGGCTGTGATTTATGCTTAAATGCATATTCTCGACAGTTCGTGTGAGCAGTATCGTTAGGGGACAATTTATAGACAGATGCTGTACCAATGGCTGGGGTACCGTATACGTTGCGAGTCCTTCATCACTTGGTTATATGACATGTACTAGGATGATGTTAACTTTTGTTTACTTGTTTGAAATTTTGATGATCTTGTTATACTTTAATGAAATATTGAATGTAATAATGTATGCATGTTCAAGATAGAATATAGTCTTGGAAGTACAATGCAATGACTTGGGAAACTATGAATTATATAATGGTCTAATGCATTTTGATGTTATGAATGATATACATTGATAAACTTATATTTTGGTATTATTCTAGAGATTCTGCATACTTGTTTCGGTAGAACTCATGCATGTATCGGTAGAAGTATAGGGTAGGAGAGAGGTTGTTGACTGGGTACTGTGATCTCATGGAAGCCTCTGTCTCCCATGTAGCTTCCTCAAGCCCGTGACGATTCCATAGTACCTTCACTAATGGTACTCTTTTTTTACGTAGCTCTTTTACCTCGCGAGCAAGAATATTAATAAGCTCTTCTGAATTTGAAAAATCTGGCTGAATCTAAACTTCCATGGGCATAATAACATGAGAGGGATCTGATCTGTACCGTCTCAACATCGAAACGTGAAACACATTATGAATCTTCTCTAATTCCGGTGGTAAGGCTAACTTATAAGCTACAGGTCCTACCTGTTCGACGATTTCATACGGCCCGATAAACTATGGACTCAACTTTCCTTTTTGCCAAACCGTAGCACCTTTTTCCAGGGTGAAACTCTCAGGAAAACTCGGTCTCCCACTATAAACTCTATATCCTTTCTTTTGAGATCCACGTACGACTTTTGTAGGTCAGACGCTACTTTTAAACAATCTCGGATTACCCGTATTTTATCCTCAGTCTCATGAACTAAATTGGTTCCAACCAACTTGGATTCGCTCAACTCCAACCAATATAAAGGTGTTCTATATTTCCTACCGTACAATGCTTCAAACGGTGCCATTTTAATGCTAGACTGATAACTGTTATTATATACGAACTCTACTAGTGGTAGATATTTCTCCCAGCTTCCCTCAAACTCAAGTATACAGCACCGTAGCATATCTTCAAGAATCTGAATTACTCGCTTAGACTGGCCATCCATTTGCAGATGATACGCAGTACTTAAATTCAGTCTGGTTCCTAAAGCTTCATGCAACTTACCCCAGAACCTCGAGGTAAACGTGGATCTCTGTCAGAGATAATAGAGACTGATACTTCATGTAGTTATACAATCTTGAACACATATGACTCAACTAATCTCTCAAGTGGGTAGTCTACCCAAATAGGGATGAAGTGAGTCAACTTTGTCAATCTGTCAACAACTACCCAGATCGAATCTTTCTTTCTAGGGGTTATCAGAAGCCTTGTGACAAAATCCATAATAACTCGTTCCTATTTCCACTCCGAAATGGTAATAGACGGTACCTGATGCTCAGCTTTTACTTGCTGACACACTAGACATTTAGTCACAAACTCAGAGATATCCAGTTTCATGCCTGGCCACTAATACATTCTCTTTAGGTCGTTATACATTTCTACACACCCCAGATGAATAGAATATGTGCTACTGTGAGCTTTCGTCAAAATGTCACGTTTCAAATCTGAATTATTCGGAACACATACTCTGCCCCTAAAATACAACATTCCCTCAGCATCTACTATAAACCTTATAGTGGCATCACTTTGCATATGCTCCCTTTTAGCTATGGGCTTTGGATCATTCCTATGAGATTCCCGAATTCGTTGTAGAAATAACGGTCTCGTCCTAAGCTCCGCAGTGATAGAGCCAGCATGTTCCAATGATAGGTGAGCATTCATTATCCTCAAAGAAAACATCGATTTTCGACTCAAGGCATTAGTTACAACATTAGCCTTCCTCGGATGGTAGTCAATCACAAGGTCGTAATCTTTTAACAGCTCCAACCATCGGTGCTATCGCAAATTTAACTCCTTCTGTGTCATTAGATACCTCAAACTTTTATGGTCTGTGAAAACATGGCATATCTCACCGTAAAGGTAGTGACGCCAAATCTTTAACGTAAAGACTATAATAGTTAACTCCAGATCATGAGTCGAATAATTCTTTTTGTGTAGTTTTAACTATCGAGAAGCATAAGCTATTACTTTCCTATCTTGCATCAAAACACATCCCAATCCACTCAAAGATGCATCACTAGAAACGACGAACTCTTTTCCCAACTTTGGCTGCGTTAGGACCGAAGCTTCAATTAGTAACCTTTTCAACTGGTCGAAACTTTGCTGACACTTTTCTGATCACACGAACAAAATATTTTTCTATAACAATTTTGTCATTGGCAAGGCTATGATGGAGAAGCCTTTCACAAATCGGCGGTAATAACTTGTAACCTCAGGAAACTCCATACCTCAAAAATATTCTTTGGTACTTTCCAATCAAGGATAGATAAGACCTTGCTTGGATCAACCCGGATTCCTTCTGAGGATACCACATTACCCAAAAATCCAACCTCTCAAAGCCAGAATTCACATTTACTGAATTTTGCATAGAACTGCCTTTCTCGCAAAATTCGTAACACTCTCTTAAATGCTGAGTATGCTCTAATTTTGTCTTGTAGTAAATCAATATGTCATCAATAAATACAACTACAAATCTATCTAACTAGGGCTGAAATATTCTGTTAATCAAGTCCATAAATGCTGTGGGGGCGTTTTTCAATCCTAACGCGATAACCAAAAACTCATAATGACTATATCGAGTTTTGAATGCCGTTTTCATAATATCACAATCCTTTACTCGCATCTGGTAGTACCCTAACCGAAAGTCTATTTTGGAGAATACGGTTGCACCTTTTAGCTGATCAAATAATTCATCAATTTGAGGCTACGAGTATTTATTCTTATTGTTACCTTATTTAGCTGTCTGTAATCTATACACATCCGCATCGATCCATCCTTCTTTTTCACGAATAATACAGGTGCACCCCACGGTGATACACTAGGTCGTATGAACCCTCTGTCTAACAACTCTTACAGCTGAGCTTTTAACTCTTTCAATTCGATCAGTGCCATTCTATACGGTGGAATAAAGATCGGAGCGGTACCAGGTAGTAAATCAATACCGGACTCTACCTCCCTAACTGGCGACAAACCCGATAGTTCTTTCGAAAACACTTCTGTATACTCTTGTACAACTAGTACCTGATCCAATTCTGTTCTCGAGCCTCAAGTATCAAGTATGTATGCCAGGAATGTTTTACAAACTCTATGAACCATCTTTTGTGTTGAAATAGTCGAAATCACTTTGGTTTCACTGTTCAATCTGTCGGACTCCACTGTAATTACTTCACTGTCGGACATTTCAAACTAATCTGTCTTTGTTTGCAATTTACTATCGCATCATGCTCAGATAATCAATCCAAACCAAGATCACATCAAACTCGGTGAATAGCAACAATATTAGATAGGTAGAAAATTTACAGCCCTAGACTTTCAGTGGACATTTACGACATATCAAATTAATAATGACATTATGAACCAACGGGTTTGTGACTTGCACATCAAATTCAGTCGATTCTATTGATAATTTCTTATTAGTCGCTAATGCAGTGCATATATATGAATGAGTCGACCCAAGATTAATCAGAGCACGTACATTATCATTAAAAAGGTAAAATATACCGGTCACAACATCGTGCGGTAGCCTCTTCTCTATCTCTGATGGAATATATTCGTGCAGGTGCCTGTACCTCTGATCGGCTTACATTTTCACTATTGTCGCCTTGATTTTTGCTTGTACTACTGCTCTTTCCCGAGAGTTTACCTTTTGGCGATGAAATAGGGGTTTTCACACTCTGATTTCTTTCACCTCCGACGTCATCAAGCAGTTTCGTATGAAATGGTTTGTACCCCCACATCGATAACAAGCCTCTTTTATCTTTCGACACTCACCCGCATGGTATCTTCCTCAATGATCACATGATGGGTTCGGCACATTTCAGACACTGGCTACACTAGCTATAAGACGATTCTGGAATTTAAACTCCAGTGGTCTTGATATAATCCTGCTCAAAAACCCAAAAGGAACTACTCCACGAGTTTCATTTTCTCTAAATTTCTTCGGTGACAGAATAGAAATAGTTCTGGTGATGCTCTTTCTTCCAAATTCTCGAAACCTCTTCTCTCTTTACCTCTTGTTGTGGTAAATTTCTTCCATCTTTTGAGCTCTATCCGTAAGAACCACAAACGATCGCAGTTCGGACCCTTCTACCATCATCTTGATTTCATCATTCAGCCCGTCTTCGAAACGGACACAAATTGCCTCATTAGTCAGTACAATTTTTCGGGCATACTTACTAAGTTGTATGAATTCTCGTTCATATTTTGCCATTGTTTTGTTACCCTGTCTCAATTCTAAAACTTTTTCTTCCTTTTGTCCGGGTACCTTTTGCTACATATTTCTTTCTGAATTCTGCTTGGAAAAAATTCCCAAGTAACTTCATTTTCAAGCATCACTGCAAAAATCGTCGTCCACCAATTGTAGGCCTCATCCCTCAACAACAAAGCTGCATTCCTCAGGTAGTCTTCTGGAGGGCAAGCCATCTCATTCAAGACTCTTAATATGTTTCCAACCAGTATTCAACTATGAAAGGATAGTCTTCTATGTTTCCTCGAAATTCTTTTGCACTATATTTTCTAACCCTGTCCGTCAAAATACAACATCTCTGTTCCACCATTGGATGAGGTGGAGGCATAGTAGGAGGTACTATGGGTAGGGTGGCAAGTTGTGCAACAAGAGGTGGTGGAGGTGGTGTCATCGGGTTGTTCCTTATGAACTCCAAGAACCATTGACCCATCAGTCCGAAAAACATATTCTTTCCTCGTTTTCTATCATCGGTAATATTAGTGCCCTATAAGTAGCTCCAGAATCATTAGTCGGGACATTACTATTCACTTTATTAGTTTCTTCTCTTTCTGAGTCAAATATCTCGCGTTTATCGCAAGAACTATGATTAGATCGGATCCATCTATATCATACTATCAGAGGTTCATTTGACATGTACTTCTAAAACATAAAACACTATCATTATAGTTCAAGAAATGGCTAAATCGAAAGCTCTAATACCACTAAATGTAAGACCCAAAATCTGAACACTGTGTCGGTTAGGATTTTTAGTGTTTTACTGTTCATTTATCACTGTTCATCTTATCATTATATTATTCAACTTTATTTATTAAAATATTTCACTTCAAATGATACACATCGTCATTAAAATATAAACACAAATAAACAAGAGTAAAAATGACATTTCCAATATTTTGAGAGGTTTCTACCGGTACCTGATGGTCAAGTATAGGTAGTAACCCTGTCAGTAAATAATTCTGAAATGGTGTAGATTTTTACAGGTACCTGTGCTAGTTCTACTGATACAAGTATAATTTTTATCGATACAAGTCATGCATCTACCGATACCAAAAACTCTAAAGAGATATAATTCTCACCCTACAACTTCTACCGATACAAGTATGTAAACTATCGATACATCTATACATAGAACTACCAATACAACTCAAGTCAGTGAACAACCTCTCTCCTACCCTATACATCTAACGATACATGAGTGTGTTCTACCAGAACAAGTATGCAGGATTTCAAGAACTATGTCAAAAAAAAGTTTAACAACTCAAAATTTGCATTGGGCCATCACAAAACTTACAAAATAACCAAGTCTTTACATTGCATCTAAATTCATTCCCAATATTGCACTCATGCATAATCACATTCAACATAATAAGGTTTTCCATTTCTAATACAGAACAAAAGATAGTATCATCCTAGTACATGCCAAATAATCGAGTGATGCAAATACTACCGAACGAGCTCCCAAGATAGTGTGATGTCTTTAAGATGATCCGATCTTCAAGTTACAAAATGAAATCTACAAAACAACAAGTTCACTGGTAAGCTTCATAGATTAATAAGTTCACAAAGTTCATCAATTTACCAAGTCTTAAGTGGTGAGCAACTCTATAAATATGTCAAGCCAGCACAACTGAACTTTAAAGATCGTTATTCACTTTACTCCCTGTTGACACAAAGGTCATGATGCTCATTTACTTCCTATTGATCCAGAGGTCATGCTATTACCAGTACATGATGTTATTCTTAGCCATCGATACGATATATCTGTTCCCTACGATGTTGCCCACACTAAGCTGATGAGAAAATGCAACACATATAAATCTCAGCGATCAAAGGGCTTGTAATCCATTCATGGATTCTATTCACGTTACGGTGACTCACGATGCTGAAGAGAATCCGCAACAAATGTAGGATCTCAAGCATCAGACCATTTTCCATCTTTGGCACAAGGTCGGGAAACTCTCATCTTATCGTTCCTATCTTTCACGTTTCCAATCGTCGTTTCTCATTTCCAACAATCATTAGAAAGGCAGTTATAAGCAGTTATTAACAAGAATTTAACATTACAAACTTACCGGACTGGATTGCAATTGAGAATGGATTCTAGAGACTACTCCGCTAATTTTCCTTTTCCTCGATCGATGGCACGATCGTAGTCTATATCCACAAATCATTCCATTTCTCACATTCAATCACACAATCAATTCATTTTGTACATTTAAATCCTTTTTGGAAAATTTATGAAACTACTCCTAACATTTCACTTTTATTCAATTTAGTCCCTAGACCTTAAACATGCAAAATAATCCTTCTCTTCCATAATCCATCCTAGCTGAATACTCAAAGCCTTCATACAAGCCACTTACATTTAATAATTTCACACAAATGCATCCAAATTTTATCATTCTAGCAATTTAATCCTTAAACCCTAAAATCATCAAAAATTACTTTATAAAATCAATAAATCTAACAACCAAGCTTATAAAGCTTCAATAAACTTCCAAGAATAAGCATACTCATCAATGGTAAAATATTTAACGTTTGACAAATTCACAAATTAGTCATTGGGTTAGCTAGATTAAGCTAATACGAACCCAAAAACTTAAAAATTACTAAAAACAGATGAAGTTTGCTCACCAAATCTCCAAACCAAGGTTGGTCGAATGTTCTCTTCTCTTTTAAGGTTTCTTGTTTTAATTTTTGATGAAGGAAGAAGATGATGAAACAAAATGTTTAATGTTTATTTACTTAAACATTATTTAAAATTTTACCAATTTGCCATTGACCCATTATAACTAAATTTTAACCAAATTCTTGTCCAAAATTGTCCACCCATTTCTTAAATGGTATAATTACCCATTAAGACATTTAACTTACACTCCTATTAGCATTTAATACCTTTAATAAATGAAATTCCACTTTCACCTTTTTTTTAATTAACCATTTAAACGATAGAGATTTTGTAATCGAAATTTAATATGATGAGAACGAACTCGTAATCATATAAATAAATAAATTAACGAATCGACTCATCAGAGATGTGATCTCAAAATCACTGTTTTTAACACCACTAAAAACCGGACTGCTACACCTTAGCAGCTTCATAATCCCATGCTCCACTAGAAATCATTATCTAGGTAAAGCTTTATGCGATCTGGGAGCCAGTATTAACCTTATGCCTTTATCCACATTTAGGAAGTTAGGAATTGGATCGATGAAGCCTACTACAGTGACATTACAGCTTGCTGACAGATCTCTAGCACAACCTGAAGGCGAGATCAAAGATGTCCTCGTCCAAGTTGACAAGCTTGTGTTCTCTACCGACTTTATCATCCTTGATTGCGAAGTAGATATGAAGGTGCCCATCATCTTGGGATGCCCATTCTTAGTAACGAGACACATGCTTATTGATGTTTTCAAAGGTGAGCTAATTATGCATCACAATGACGAGCATGTCACTTTCAGTGTGTTCGAAGCATCTCCGTTAAAAAGTAAGGAGCAATGTCACCACATTGACGTGCTGGATGAAAGAAGAATTCAATGAACGAAGTTTAGCAGTTCCAGATGAAGAGAGTGCAGACATCTACCAATAATATCCTAACTGAATGCGACCACAGAGCTGAGGCTAATAGTTATGAGCTAAAATAAGGTTGGCAATTGGAATCCTTGGATTTGTCTAACAGGACGATCCCTATGTTTAAACCATCAATTGAACAAGCTCTCACCTTGGAGTTAAAGCCATTGCATACACATTTGAAGTATGTCTTTCTAGGTGACAATGACATATTACCCGTGATTGGCAGCGCAAGCCTCGACGCAATTCAAGAAGAAAAGCTCATCACAATTTTAAAGGAGCACAAAAGAACCATTTCATGGAGTATTGCAGACATTAAATGCATTAGTCCCTCTTTTTGCATGCACAAGATCAGGTTGGAAGATGAAGGGAAGCAATCCATTGAGCAATAATGAAGGCTTAATGAGAAAATGAAAGAGGTAGTGAAGAAGGATACTATAATGTGGCTAGACGCGGGCATCATCTACCTCATTTCAGACAGCACATGGGTGAGCCCTATCCAATGTGTGCCCAAGAAAAGCGGCATCACAGTGGTGAGTAATGATAAGAACGAGCTAATCCTTACTCGCATCGCTACAGGTTGGCGAGTGTGTATGGATTATCTTTGTCTTAATGCGGCCACAAAGAAAGATCACTTTCCATTACCATTCATTGATCAGATGTTAGATAGGTTAGCTGGCAAAGCCTACTATTGCTTTCTAGATGGCTACTCTGGATATAATCAAATTGCCACTATGCTGGAAGATCAAGCAAAGACCACGTTCACATGCCCATTTGAAACTTTTGCCTTCCGACGTATGCCATTTGGATTATGCAATGTACCAGCCACATTCCAGAGGTGTATGATGGCTATCTTCTCGGACATGATTGAAGATTCACTAGAGGTATTCATGGACGAATTCTCTGTGTATGGGCAGCATTTTGACCAATGCATTGACAATTTGGCGAAAGTATTAAGGAGATGCGAGGACACAAATCTAGTGTTGAACTGGGAAAAATGTCATTTCATGGAAACTGAAGGCATTGTCCTTGATCATCGAATATCATGTCAGGGCATTGAAGTAGACAAAGCAAAGGTAGAAATCATTGAGAAATTGCCACCACTCATGAATCTCAAAGGAATAAAAAGCTTTCTTGGTCACGCTGGTTTCTATAGGAGATTTATCCGAGATATTTCCAAGATTGCCAAACCACTATGCTCGTTGCTAGAGCAGAATAAAAAGTTTGTGCTTGATGACGCATGTCTGGATGCGTTTGTCATAATAAAGAAGCAGCTAGTACAAGCTCCAATTATCGTTGCACCAGATTGGATGCAGCCATTTAAATTAACGTGTGATGCAAGCGACTTCGCTGTAGGAGCTGTGTTAGGACAACGAAAAGAGAAGGTATTTTCACTCAATTTATTATGCTAGAAAAACTTCAACTAACACGCAGGTAAACTATACAACTACCGAAAATGAGTTACTAGCAGTCGTTTTTGCATTCGACAAATTTCGCTCATATCTTATCGATGCAAAAGTTATTGTCTACACAGATTACTCTATGTTGAGATACCTTTTTACAATGAATGACATCAAACTGAGATTGATCAGATGGATCCCACGCTTACAAGGGTTTGATATTGAAATTAGAGATAGGAAAGGATTCGAGAATCAAGTAGTAGACCACTTATCCCGTCTGAAAGCTGAAAGCGAAAATGGCAATTAGTCAAGTATTATCAACGCATTTCTAGATGGGCAATATTTTATGTCGACACATCTCCATGGTATGCTGATATTGTCAATTATCTTGTTTGTGAGAAGCTGCCCTTGAGTGCCACTTGTCACAAGAAGATCAGATTTATGCGCGATGTTGCGAAGAATCATTGGAACGTGGCATACCTGTTCAAGGTATGCGTCGACAATATTATCCGCCGCTGCGTTCCTGAAGAAGAGATGACTTCCATCTTGAGACGTTGCCATGATTCTCCACACGGAGGCCATTTTAGTGGTGTGAGGACTGTTGCAAAGGTCTTACAATCAGGATTCTTCTGGTCTATATTGTTTCGAGATGCTCACAATTTTATGCAACAATGCGATAGATGTCAATGCACAGGTTCTATATCTCGCCGCAATGAGATGCTCCAACAACCTATTATGGAGGTGGAGTTATTCGACGTCTATGGTATAGATTTCATGGGACCATTTCCAAACTCCTTTGGGAATGTGTATATTTTAGTTGCTGTTGATTATGTCTCTAAGTGGATCAAGGCAATTGCGGCTCCAAAAGATTATGCTCAAACGGTGTTGAAGTTCTTCCATACGTATATCCTTACAAGATTTGGAACACCTGGGGTATTGATAAGTGATCAAGGTACTCATTTCTATAACAACCAAGTGGCGACAGCTTTAAGATGTTATGGTGTGAAGCATCGTATGGTCACAACATACCATCCACAAACGAATGGCCAAATGGTGGTCTCCAATCGAAAAATCAAAAGTATACTTGAAAAGGTGGTTAACCCATCTAGAAGAGATTGGTCTTCGCGGTTACATGATATGTTGTGGGCATTTCGTACTGCCTATAAAATCCCGTTGGGGATGTTGCCGTATCAATTAGTGTTTGGTAAATCCTGTCATTTGCCGATTGAACTTGAACATAAAACCATGTGGGCGATCAAGCAAGTAAACATGGATTACAATACTACTAGAAGAAAAAGGTTGTTAGACATTGATGAGCTGGAAGAAATTCGACACAATGCATATGAAAATGTGGCCACATACAAAGAAAAGACTAAGAGATGGCATGACAATATCATCTTGCGGCGACAATTTAATCTTGTCCAATTGGTACTTTTGTTTAATTCATGTTTGAAATTGCATCTAGGTAAATTGTGTTCAAGATGGTCAGGCCCTTTCAAGGTTGTCGAAGAATTCCAGAATGGTGCGGTGACAATTGTAGATCTAAAGGATGGTCACCAATTTAAAGTAAATGACCAACGACTGAAGCATTACGTAAGCCCAAATGTCAAAGAACACAATGAGACCATATATCTGGTCACATTTAAATAATATCATTGCATTCTTACATTTATGTTTTTCTTTACTTTATTTCTTCTTTTAGTTGTTTCTTTTTAGATTCTACGCAGAAATAAAAATTGATTTTTTTGTCGACGCATCATAAAGCACAACTTGTAAGTGCATTCTATGATAACTCAGTGAAACTTTTTTAGCAAGAATCGCGCCGATTAATCTTCATCCATCCCTAGCTGTTAGATCAAACCAAGAGGTACGATCTGCAGCCTCTCATTTATTGGCTGCAGACGTAACAATTTCCCACACCTTTTGCAATTATCATGCCTCCTCCAATCTAGAGTTTATAAAACCCTTATTTTGTCGACTTCCTTTTTTCACTCACACTCTCTATTATTGCTGCAACCATCTCCTCCATTGTCTTTAAATTTTTCTACAAATTCTTTTGGTTTCTTTACCCAGTTATTATGGCAAGAACAAAAGGAGCAAAAAACCCCTTCAAAATCCCCCGCTAAAGCCTCAACCACTATGGTTCAGAATGACGACAAACCTTAGAGAAAGAATCCGTCCTGTTCCTCTCCAAAGTGGTGAAAGACCGCTACCACAACATCATGGTCAAGAGAAACTGTCACCCGGAGCAAGGTTTTTAGTTGTCACCATATCAGTCATTGGGGAAACAAGTTGTAAGGACAATCTCTCGACTGGGTGGGAAACTTTCTACGACCATCCGGGCGGTTATTCCCTTACTTTGGTAAGAGAATTTTATGCTAACTTAGTGGACTCTAAACAGGAGTTCGTGTTTGTATGAGAAGGCTTGGTACCTTGGAGTACGACTCATATCAATTCACTTTTCCACATCGCTGAAAGACTAGATACTCATACTGTATTTTTAGAGGAGTTAACAGATGAAGGCGCTGACATGGTGATGAGAGATCTATGTGTTGAGGGTGCTATGTGGACTGGCAATGGTCCGCACAACTATATTATGCACAAGCGTTATCTCACCACTTAGAGCAAGGTATGGTTTCACTTCGTTAACAACCGAATTCTGCCTTCAACCCATAGCACAATTGCGACGTTGGATCGCTTGTGCCTATTACACTTCATTCTGAAGGGATGCCACATCGATGTCGGCGTAATTTTACGTGAAGAAATTACTGAAGCAGCGGGTAAACAGACAAGTATCTTACCTTTCCCTTCTTTAATTATGATACTTTACAAATAAAGGAGTATTGTACCCCGAGATGGTGAGGAGGTGTTGGACAACAAGGGGCCAATAAATGATATCTCGATGGAACGAATGACTAAGGGACAAGAAACCCCTTTGGTGAAAGAGGTGCCTAAGAAGAAGGAGAAAAAGAAAGGAAAGAAAAAAGAGAAGCAATAAGATACGCCCACAAACCCTCAAGTTGAGAAGAAGCTGGCTACAATAGAACATATCATTGATCGCATGGATATACGCCAGGTTCGCCTCCTTAGCATGTTGGACGAAATAGATTACAGGCAGAACTTCTTTTAAGTGTACACAAGGGCATGGAACAATGCTATTGTCACCATATTGAGGAATCTGAGCCCAAATCCCATGGCAGAGTTTCCTGTATTCCCACCTATTGTTAGGGAAGCCCAATCGTCCTCTGAGCAACCTTCTCTTGAAGGTAGGTCTCAACCTGTCCCATCCCTAACGAGAATTCATATATTCGATGATGAGGAGCAAGAGGAACATTCCAACGCCTTGGAGGACTGTTTCAAAACTATCTCCAGCCTGTTCGAGGATGAATTTTCGATTAGTCTTGGGGCTAACATGGAGGAAAGGGAGGCTGTTGTTGAGGAGATGCGTACATCGATCGTATCTGTGGGTTTGGAAGTAGAGGAAGGCATCGAACCAAACACAGTTGAGAAGGAGGAACCTGAGGAGAAAAAGGAAAATGAAGAAGCAAAAGAAGAAGAGAAGAAGAATGAAGAGAAGGAAGATGCCCCGACAAATTTCGAGGAAAAATTTGTCGACGCAACTACTAGTGCGAGGGCATTCGTTGAAAACTTGGCTCCACCTGAAGCGAGCCAGGCTAAGGCAGTCACCAGCAGCACCGAGGATCTTAACTTGGCCATTTTGCCTTATGTAACATCGCTTGTTGAAGTCCATCCATCTGATTTGACTGTCGATGAGGCCACCACTCAATCGATTGTGGAGGAGCAATCCGCTGCTCCAGTTGATTCCAAGGACAAAAAGAGGAAGAGGAAAGACAAGAAAAAGAGGCGCAAAGCAAAAAAGGAGTGCCCAAAGAAGAAGAAAAGAAAGCCAAAGCAGCCATTTCATCGGCTGTTGAACAATGAGTTAATTTACTTTTCATTAGTTAGTTGCATGCATAGCATTTAGTTGTTATTACATTTTTCTTTGTCACTGCATCTTATTTTTTAGTACATTTGCATTATAGTTGCATTTCCATTTTAATTTGTATAATATTGTTAGTGCATTGGGGACAATGCAGACATTAATTTTGGGGGGATCTTGTGTGAAATGGAAATGCGATTACACCCATATATTTGAAAATTTATTTGTGTCTTTAGGTTAATGAAACTATGCAAAATTTCAACAAAAATGTAACTATAATTTTTTTTCTGCGTAAATCTTGAATTGTTTGGAATGCTGATATGCGAATTGGATGAATATGAATGAATATTGAGTCCTTCTATTTTTGAATGAATGATTGGGATTGCATGAGTAATGAATGAGTAGTATCAATCTTTGAATCTTGAATTAACTTACCAATTGCAGCGACATTGTACTAATAAAAGACACTTCAATGTAAGTGCATTGTGATTTATCAAAGGAGAACATTCCTCTGCGCGTGTTAAAAAAGTTATCTAGCCAAAGGCTATCACTGCAAGAGTGTGTCGGCACAATTATATACTTCCTGGGGGTTTGTTGCACCCCATCGTTACTGCCCAGGAACAAAGGTAGAGTAATGACAATTATGGTGACAATTTTGATTGTGATTTTATTAACTTTTATTTACTTGAGGATAAGTAAAAACTCAAGTTTGGGGGTGTGATAGGATTAGAAATGACACTTATTTTCTCCATAAATTTATGTGTTAATTGTCCCTTATGTATTATATTTAGCATGCATATAGTCATTTCATACTTAATTTTTTACATTTTCTAACTCAATGATTGTTTGGCTTAAATTCTCATTATTTTATCTCTTTTTTGCACTAATGTCGCCATATGCAGCATATGTATTGCGTCTGAAATTGTCAACGTAGGGATCCATCTCGGAAGATCGATGCTAGAAAAAGTTCAAAGATGCAGCCATAAGTTTAGCCTGGAATTACAAACAGAAATGCCACTTGATGAAAACATCTAATTTGTATGAGTCAATTTACACTGCAAGCACATCTGGAAGCACCAGCGCAGGAATTTCACACGATGTCTCCACAATTAAAGATTATAGATAACGCCTAGAAATACGGTGACAACCTGCAGATTTATGAAGAACACACCAGATCTGCGTGAGTGCACAGCTGGATTTTAACAAACTTTGACAGCTGCAAAAGAAGTTGGATCTGAGAGGAGATGAGATCTACAATTCTCAAAGCTTATAAATAGAGGAGAGAAAAAGTAAAGAGATATCAAGGAGTGAATGAATTAAATTCTGCAAATTCTCTAAAGCTTGAAGCTTGGTTATGGAGTCCGGTGAGCTAATCGAGCAAGTGTGCGACAACTCCTAATGAGGAGTGCTTAGTGCGATACAAGAGGAGCAGTTAAGGGATAATCCTAGTAGCCTAGGAATAGTATGCTTGAATTATCTGTTAATTCCTCGGTTAATGTTGATGAATTCTTATCGACACTTGATTGTATATGCAAATAACTTTCAATGTTAGATTACTTTGATTCTTATTCAATTCTTCTCATCTGTTTTCTCTTGGATTTAACTGTTTTTGACACGAAAGTGCAATTGAAATCTAGTAACACTGGAAACTGAGGTGACAAGTTAGGTTAACAAGCAAGTTAGCGGAAGTTACTTGAGACTAGGAGGAATTCTGGTCACTTGTTCTTGAGTGCAAGGCATTGCCAACAGTTGGAAGGTGAGGTAAATGTGGGCGCTTGAGTCTTGGTTAAACAGTAAGTTGTTATTGGTATGATTTCATTGGAACTTTATTGCTGCGACAATTCATCTATAAAATACCTTGTCGATGCATCTAGCGTTGCTATTTAGTGAAATCAGCAATCCACTCCATTCTTTGCACTTGATCACACTTTTACTTTTTCTACATTTAAATTCTCAAAATATCAACAACAATTTATTTTACTTTTAGTTGCTCTGACATTTAATTATCATTGCATTGACAATTGTGATTAACTTAGTGGTGCAGATCTGATTTAATTGCGCTGACATCTTTACCAGCATTTTCTCTAATTTTAACTTTAATTGCATTGACAATTGAACATCAGAACTCTATCCTCGTGGGATCGATATTCGATAGAGCAAACCTATCAACTATACTTGCATCAACGTGTGTTCTCTTGCACTTAAATGCTGTGATGTTTACAGGCCGATCAACCAACACATTGTTCATAGTCTCCAAGTCATTACATACATTTCCTAAAGTTTATATTTCTCATTGAACATGCATATAAAATTATGATCAACATTTAACTAAGTTCAGAACAAGGAACCCAACAATCCCATACAAGCAATACAAAAGATAATATCATCCTAGTATATGTCATATAACTAAGTGATGAAAATCTACCAAACGAGCTCCGCGATAATGTGAATTCTTTGAGATGATCCGATCTTCAAGTAGCAAAATAATCTACAAAACAACAATAACATCACTGGTAAGCTTCATAGCTTAATAAGTTCAAAGAGTCTAAAAGGGTTACCAACATATGCATAAAGTAGTTATAACTCAACCAAGCCAAGAAAAACCATTGCTTCCTCGAGCCATATTTAGCATTTCTATTTCCCTGCCTGTATCATTTTTGTTACCAGTACCCGATGCTACTTACATGAGCTATCGAGGACTCGCAACATATGCGGTACCCCAGCCATCGTTGCGGTGTCTGTTTATATAACTATCCCCTAACAATGCTGCTCATACGAGTTATCGAGAATATGCACTTATGCATAAATGTCAGCCATCGCAGGGCTTGTAATCCATTCTAGGATTCATATCTCTTTTTGACTCACGATTCTGCTCACATGAGCTGTCGAGGACTCACAACGTATGCGGTACCCCAGCCATCGCGTCGGTATCATTTCATCGGCTTAAAGCCAACTATCTTTGTAGATTCCTTTCTTTCAACTTTTTTTTGTTTCCAAATGCTTCCATTTGTTGTAACAAGAATAGAATAAGTACCATTAATATCATAATACAAATTTACATTACGAACTTATCGGACTAAATTGTAGTGACGGAAAGGCTTTAGGGACTATTTTGTTAATTTCCCTTTTCCTCGATCCATGGCGCGATCGTAATCTAATCAACAACCATCCAAGTTCCTCATTAAATCATGTAAATAATTCATTTAATGCAATTTAATCCTTTTTAAGAAATTTATGAATTTACGAATTTACCTCTATTACTTTTCTTTTGTTCAATTTAATTATTTAACACAATACATGCAAAATAACATTTCTCTTACACAACCAATACCAGTTGAATACCCATTGTCTTCCACAAGTCCCTACAATTCAATTATTTCACATAAAATACATGCAATTTCACCGTTTTAACATTTTAGTCTTTAAACCCTAATTTCATCCAAAATCACTTTACAAAAAGATTCAACCCAAACATCAAGCATACAAATCCATTAAAAACTTTCAAGATCAAGCATTTTCAACAATCGAAAGTTTCATACCATTTGACAGATTCACAAATTGGTCCTTAGATTAGCTAGGTTAAGCTAATAAGAGCTAAAAACATAAAAATTACTAAAAACGATCTAGGATTTCTTACCTAATCAAGCCTTAACAGCTAGACAAAGAAAACCCTAGCTTTCCCCCTTTGTTGCCGTGGAGAAGATGAAAAGATGGAAAAAATATCATCTTTTCTTTCTAAATTTTACTTGTATACTTAATGGAAAAATGGTAAATTTTTAGACTTTCATAATTAACTTAATTAATCACTTATTTAGCCTTAATTAACCTTATTTATATTTAATTCATCTCATGATAAATCATCCACTAAAATACCTTTGGTTAATTTACTCATTTAGTCCCTCTAATCACTTATATCTACGTTTTGCACCTTTTATAATTTAATCCTTTCTACTCAATTTACAATCTAAACAATAAAATCTCTTAACCAAATTTTAATATGATGCTAAAACTTCGTAAACATTTGAAAATAATTAAATTTGTGACTCGACTCATCGTATTCGTGATTCCAAAATCACTGTTTCTAACACAACTGAAAAACTAGGCTGTTATAACTCTCCCCCTTAGGGAAATTTTGTCTCGAAATTTCTTACCAGTAAATAGGTTGGGATACTGTGATCTTATTAACGCCTCTGTCTCCTATGTTGCTTCTTCTAGCCCATGATGATTCCACAATACCTTTACCAGTGACACTCTTTTGTTTCGCAACTCTTTTACCTTACGAGCGAAAACTCTAACCAATTCATCTGAATATGATAAATACGATTGTATCTTAACCTTACAGGGTGTAATCACATGTGAAGGATCTGATCTATACCGTCTCAGCATCGAAACATGGAATACATTATGAATCTTCTCAAGTTTAAGAGGTAAAGCCAACTTATAAGCCACAGAACCAACCCGCTCGATGATCTCATACGACCCAATAAATCGGGGACTCAACTTTCTTTTTTTGCCAAATTGTAATACCTTCTTCTAAGGTGAAAATCTCAAGAAGACTCGATCTCTAACTGTAAAATCTGTATCTTTCCAATTAGGATCTACGTACGACTTCTGCCTGTTAGACGCTGCTTTTAAACAATCACAAATTTTATGAACCTTGTCTTCCGTATTATGTATCAAATCAGTCCCAACCAACTTAGGCTCGCTTAACTCTGATCAATACAGAGGGGTTTTGCATTTTTTACCGTATAGTACCTCAAACGGTGCCATTTTAATACTGGATTGATAGTTATTATTATAAGCAAACTCTATCAACGGTAGGTATTTCTCCCAGCTACCCTCAAACTTGAGTACACAATATTATCGTCTAGAATCTGTATTACCCGCTCCGACTGATCATCTATCTGCGGATGATGGGTAGTGCTAAAATTCAACCTGGTTCCAAAACCTTCATGCAGCTTACCCAAAAACCTCGAGGTAAAACGTGGATCCTTGTTAGAGATAATAGATGCTAGCACTCCATGAAGTCGTACGATCTCTGATACATATAACTCAGCCAACCTCTCAAGTGGATAATCCATCCGAATAGGAATGAAGTGAGCTGACTTCATCAATCTATCTACTATTACCCAGATCGAGTCTTTCTTCCTTGGTGTCACTGATAGTCTTGTAATAAAGTTCATAGTAACCCGTTACCACTTTCACTAAGGAATGAAAATCAACTATAGTAACCTAGACGGTAACTGGTACTCTGCTTTCACTTGCTGACATACCAGATATCTAGTTACAAACTTTGAAATCTCTCTTTTCATACCTGGCCACCAATACATCTTCTTCAAATCATTATACATCTTCACACTACCCGGATGAATGAAGTATGTACTACTATGTGCTTCTGTCAAGATGTCTCGTTTCAAATTTGGATCATTAGGAACACAAACCCTATCTCGAAAGTACAACATACCTTTCGCATCAACAGTAAACCCAGTAGTGGCATCATTTTGAATCTATTCCTTCTTAGCTACCAGCTTTAAATCATTTTTTTGTAATTCCCGAATTCACTGTAGGAATAACGGTCTCGTCTTGAGTTCAGCGGTGACAGATCCATCATAATCCTTTAACAATTCTAACTATCGGCGCAATCACAAATTTAGCTCCCTCTACATCATTAAATACTTCAAACTCTTATGATCAGTGAATACGTGACATCTCTCACCATATCCAAATCTTCAATGCAAAAACTATGGCAGCTAACTCCAAATCATGAGTCAGATAATTCTTTTCATGTGGCTTTAACTGTTGGGAGGCATAAGCTATTGCTTTCCCAGCTTGCATCAAAACACAACCCAAACCACTCAAAGACATGTCGCTGTATATAACAAATTCTTTCCCTGACTCAGGCTGCACCAATACCGAAGCTTTTGTTAACAGTCTCTTTAGCTGATCAAAACTCTATTGACGCTTTTTCGACCAGAAAAATTTAACATTCTTCTGTTGTAATTTCATCATCGGCAAGGCTATGATAGAGAAATCTTTCACGAACCGACGATAGTAACTTGCTAATCCAAGAAAACTGCGTACCTAAGAGACATTCCTCGGTACTTTCCAATTGAGAATGACTGAGACTTTACTCCGATCAACCCGTAATCCTTTCGAAGATACTACATGACCCAAAAATCCAACCTCTCGAAGCCAAAACTCACATTTGCTGAATTTTGCATTCAACTATTTTTCTCGTAAAATCTACAACACCTCTCTCAGATGCTGAGTATGCTCTGACTCTGTTTTGGAATGGATTAGTATGTCATCAATAAGTACAACAACAAACCTATCCAACTGAGGCTGAAATGCCTTATTCATCAAATCCATGAATACTGTTGGAGAATTGGTCAACCCAAACGGCATAACCAAAAACTCTTAATGCCCATGCCGAGTCCTAAACGTTGTTTTCGATACATCACAATCTTTTACTAGCAACTGATAGTAGGTTGATCGTAGATCTATCTTGGAAAACACGATTGCACTTTTCAACTAATCAAACAACTCATCAATACGAGGCAACTGATACTTATTTTTAATTTTTTCCTTATTCAGCTGCCTGTAATCTATACATATCCTCATCGAGCAGTCCTTCTTCTTCACAAATAACACAAGTGCACCCTAAGGAGATACACTAGGTCGTATTAACCCTTTGCCTAACAATTCTTGCAACTGAGCCTTCACTCTTTCAACTCTGTCGGCACTATTTTGTACGGTAGAATCAAGATCAGTGTGGTGCAAGGCAACAAATCAATACCAAACTCTACCTCTCTGATCGATGGAAAACCCGATAATTCCTCTGAAAACACATCTGTAAACTCATTAATAACTGGTACGTGTTTCAATTCTGTCCCGAAATCCCGTGTGTCGAGTATATATGCCAGAAATGATTTACAGCCTTTACGAACCATTTTCCTTATTAAGATAGCTAATATTACTCTAGTTTCACTGTTCAATCTATCGAAATCAACTGTAATCACTTCACCCGTCAGACATTTCAAATCAATCTATCTTCGCTTCTAATTTACCACGGCATCATGCTTAGTTAACTAGTCCATACCCAAAATCACATCAAACTCGGTGAAAGGTAATAGCATTAAGCTAGCAGGAAATTCACAGCCCTGGACTTTCAATGGACATTTACGACACACCAACTTAACAATGACACTATGACCCAATGGGTTTATGACTTGTATATCAAATTCGATCGACTCAACAAATAAATTTTTATCAGTGGCTAAAGCAGTACAAATATATGAATGAGTCGATCCCGGGTCAATCAAAGCACACACAATATCATTAAAAATATAAAATATACCGGTCACAATATCGGGAGTGATAGCCTCCTCTCTAACTCTGATGGCATATATCCGTGCAGGTGATCGAACCTCAAACCTGTTTACATTATCCCTATTTTCTTCTCGATTTCCACCTGTATTGCTGCTCTATCTTGGGCATTTGCCTTTCTGTTGAGTAATTAGAGGTTTCACACTCCGGTTTTCCTTTGCCTCAGAATTAATTGGATAGTTCCTCATAAAGTGATTGGTACCCCCATAATGAAAGTAGGCCCCCTTCATCAATCGATATTCACCAAAATTAATTATTTTACAATGCTCACATACCGGCTTCGATGCATTACAGACACTAGCCACACTATCAGTAGGTCGATTCTAAAATCTAGACTCTGATGGCCCTGATCTTCTCCTACTCAAAAATTCAGATGGAATTGCTCCACGGGTTTCATTTTCTCTAAATCTCTTCAGTGGTGGAATTGAAAAAGTTCTAGTAGGATTCTTCTTTCTGCACTCTCGGAATCTCTTCTCTTTGCCTTTTATGGTTGTATATTTCTTCCATTTTCTGTGCTCTTTCTGTCAGAACCACAAATGGTCGCAACTTAGAACCATCCACTATCATCTTGATTTCGTCGTTTAGTCCGTCTTCAAAACGAACACACATTGTCTCATCTGTCGGTACAATCTCTCTGGTATATTTGCTGAGTTGTACAAATTCTCGTTCATATTTTGCCACTGTCCTGTTTCCCTATTTTAAGTCTAAGAACTCCTTCTTTCGATCCAAAAATATTTTGTTGACATATTTTTTTTAAATTCAGCCTGAAAGAATTCCCAGCTAATTTCTTTTTTAAGAACCACGGTTAGGATCATCGTCCACCAGCTATAAGCCTCGTCTTTCAATAACGAAGTAGCACACCTCATATAATCTTGTGAAGGACAGGCCATCTCGTTTAGAACTCTCAATGTGTTTTTCAACCAGTATTCAGCTCTGGATGGATCACCTTCCACACTGCAGCGAAATTCTTTTGCCCCATATTTTTTGACCCTGTTTGTCGATATACGACACCTCAGTTCTACCATTGAAGAAGGTAGAGGCATAGTTGGAGGTGCTACTGGTTAAGCGACAAGTTGTGTAACAGGAGGTGGAGGAGCTGGTGCCATCGAATTGTCTCCCATGAACTTCGAGAAGTACTATCCCATCAATCCAAATAACATATTCATTGCTTCATTTTCTGTTATCGCTAAGATAGGTACACTGTGATTGGCCTCGAATTAGCTAGGTTTCATAACATTTGACAGATTCACAAATTGGTCCTTGAATTAGCTAGGTTAAGCTAATACAAACTTAAAAACATAAAAATTACTAAAAACGATCAAGGATTTCTTACCTAATCAAGCCTTAGAAGCTAGACAAAGAAAACCCTAGCTTTCTCCCTTTGCTATCGTGGAGAAGAGGAAAAATATGGAAAAAAAATATCATCTTTTCTTTCCAACTTTTACTTGTATACTTAACAACAAAATGATAAATTTTTAAACTTTCATAATTAACTTAATTAATCACTTATTTAGCCTTAATTAACCCTATTTATATTTAATTCATCTCATGATAAATCATCCACTAAAATACTTTTTGTTAATTTACTCATTTAGTCCCTTTAATCACTTACCTCTACTTTTGCATCTTTTACAATTTAATCCTTTCTACTCAGTTTACTATCTAAACATTAAAATCTCTTAACCAAATTTTAATACAATGCTAATGACTTCATAAGCATTTGAAAATAATTAAATTTATGACTCGACTGATCGGATTCCTAATTCTGAAACCACTATTTCTAACACCACTAAAAACCTGAGCTGTTACACTTTTGAGACACACTGGCTTTTTAGCTCATTCCCCCTCAATTTCCCTTTTAGATATTCTTGGACATATGCAATTTGGTACTCGGAGGATCTCTTGTTTTTAATCATTTTCACCTATTATTCATTAAGAACTATTTTGGGATTTATTTTTAGATTATTATATAATCAAATTATTTTGGGATTGCAATGTTAATTTTTAATTTGGGATCTTGGATATTTATTTAAGAAGTTTGAATAATAATTTTTAAGTTTGGGATTATTCAGAAATGTGGGAAATTAATTGTTTTAATACTTAATTTATTTACAAATTAAATTATATATCTGCTTTAAAATGGTTTTTGAGGGTGAAATTACGATAGTGACCTTCTAGATTTGGTCATATCTTCTAAGCCGGGTTTAGGGGGTTACATTTAGTGGTATCAGAGTTAAGTTCAGCCATCGAGCTATGGGCTCACAACAGTTGATTCAAAAAGTTTTGAAAAGTTTACATGCATTTGAAAAGTTTTGGGGTATATAGAGATTATTGATAAACCTATTATTTTATAATTATTTCTTATTTAAAAAAATTCTAAGTTGAGATTAAATTCGAGACTCCGGTATCAATTCTTACTCTAGTAATCTTTACTTCTGTAGATAGTTACTATACCACTACGTAGGAGTTTTAGACTTACAACTGATTGTGATCGAGGTCGAGGCCAAGGCCGTAATGTTAGGGTCGTTAGTGATCCTACACCTATTGTTAAACCCGAAGAGAATCTGAATGACTTACCTCACGTTGAGGAGGACGAACTGCCTACTAACCGCTGAGGGACGATAGATTGAAGGTGGTGACCTACCTGCTCAGCAAACTCGTGGTGATGACTTGCCTGACATTGAGGATAATGAGACAATGGAGCTGGATAATATCGCTGTGAATCGAGAGTTGTTATGTCTGTGTAATGACCTGTAATTAGTAATATAAAAGAAATGATAATTCAGGGTTGTATAAATTTAATTATGAATTCATAAAACTTTAGTTAAATATGTTTTATTAATTAAGGTAGAGTAACAAATGAGTTGGTTAAGAGAAATGAATTTTTAAGGTGTTAATTTAAAGGTGGTGGGTTAAATTATAAAAAAAATTCAAACTTGGAGATCTATAGAATTAAATATATGTATATGTGTGTGTATATATATATATATATAGTTAAGGTATTAAATAAAGGGGAGTTCATATGGTAATTAGACCATAATATTTTTAAGTGGACAACTCTAAGCTAGAATTTAATTAAAGACAAGCTTACTTCTAAGGACAAATTAGTAATTAAATAAAAGAATGCCTAAACTAATAAAATATGAGGTCTTCTCTTTTAGTTGGATTTTTCCACTAAAAAAAGAGAAATTAGAAGGAAGAAACTTCATTAGAAAGCTTGAGGATTTCGACAAAGAAGGTATTGCATGTAAGTGTTCCCTTAGTATTTTTGCTATGAAAATGATGTTTTTATGCTCATCAAAATAAAGCCTTTCTAGTTTAGGGGATAAATTTTTAAAATGACAAAGGTTTTTAAGTTTTCCATTGATGTTTTGGAAGCTAATGTGATGTTATTTTGAGCTTGGAAAGTGTTGATAGATTTGATGTAGTTAGTAACTGAAATTATGAATAGTTAAACACTTATAAGGAGGTTGATTTTAAGTAGTTTAAGTGTCCAAAAAAATCTTGAGAAATTAAACATAGGGAATCGAATGTAGGTTGTTATGAATGGGAATGGAATGTTGAAAAAGAGAAATGAACAAAGACATGGTAGTTTTGAATATAATAAATTAAAAGCTTAACTTGGGGCAAATAGTATGATTAATAAAAATATTTGTTAATATTGAGAAATTAAATGGTTGAGTTCAAATGGGGACTGTTCGAATGAGCTGGTTATGGAGAAAAAAAGAAAATAGTTTTTTTTTGATAAATAGAGTATAAGTGCAATGAAACAGGATATTGAAAAATAAGATTGAAAAATATCAACTAGTTATGCTAAATGTGAAAGTATGAATTATGATTAAAAGAACATATGAAGTGGATGAGTATTTTAAGAGATGAATTGAATTAAAGAAATTCCATTGTTATTTATAGATCGCAAAACAAAAGGACCGGTTGAAAGTCGAGGAAAGGAGAAGGTCGATGAGTGATCATTTGCAACTTTAACAGCTTCTATACTACAATAAGTTCGTATACTCGAACTTATTAATTATGTTTATCTATGAATTACATTTTATTTATATTTAGTTGATATCGAAAGAATTGACTCATGTAAAGTATATCTATGAATCTTAATGAATTGGTATTGTATCTTGAGTTGTTGAAAGAGTAGTATTGAATCATTGTAGTTGATTGTGAATTGATTAAATGGTGACTGAATTGTACTATGGTTCTTGGTTAAACCAACCAACACTGGGCTCACTTTCGTTGTTTAACAGCTAGGCACTGGGTGCCATGAATTGATGAAATTCGTTGGTTAATCCAACTAGAGCTGGGCTCACTTCTGCGATTTATTCGCTAGGCACTAGGTGCCAAGATCATCGATTTATCCGATTAGCACTTGGCGCAAACTGTTGGTTAATCCAACTAGAGCTGGGCTCATTTATCACGGTTTATCCTCTAGGCACTAGGTGCCATGAATTGACGGAATTTGTTGGTTAATCCAACTAGAGCTGGGCTCAGTTATCGCAGTTTATCCGCTAGGCATCGGGTGCCATGAATTGACGAATTTGGTTGATGGTAAAGAGGATAAGTTATTGAAAAAAATGGATTAAGGTATAAGTTTTAAAAAGAGGAAAATGACAATTATTTGAACTAAGGTTAAATTATGAAATAGTACTTTTAGTTGAGAAATGGGTCATGTGCATGAAATTACATAAACGTGGATAATGATGAACTAATGTAAGTAAACTTTTATGTTTTCAGGTTAGAAGTTAGTAGATTACAAAATTGGCATCACAACAGACATCCCGTGCTCCTAGTCTGTAATAATTCCTTTTTTTCTTTTGAGCATGTACCTAGGAAAATTATAGGTGTTTAAGTTTTCTAACACTTGGGCAACTTTTGAGTATAACTAGTATGTAAGTTTGATTATGTGAATATGAACAATATGTTAACTTTTGTTGAGAATGATGATACATGAATATCTTGGTTGTTTGTAATGAAATTTCTTTATGGTTATATATATAGTATTAGTAAATTGGTGAATTGAATGGTGTATTGAAATTGGTTGGTTGTGTTAATTTAGTTTGTGTTGGGAATGAGTCTTTTGTTGATTCTATGTATTGTATGTTTAGAATGAGGTGCATCATACTTCTAATTGGTAGTTTAAGGTGTGCATTTGCATAAAGTATGTGTTAGTTTCAACATTAGTTAATGTCATGTCTAGTAGCTTAATTGGTTAGATGGACTTGTTATTTGTAAGAATGCACTTGTTAGTACATGGTATGTATGATTAAATTGGAATATATTACATGTTCAATGAATGATTTATATGTAATATGAGATTGCCTAGGTTAATTTGGATGTTTGTTTGAAATGACTTAATGATCTTATATATTTAGTAATACTCCGAGACCTTAAACTGATGAAGGTTATATGTTATGGGTGTTATAGTCTGTTTCGTGGTATAGTTGATGGATAATCAGAGGGTCCGAGAAAGCCCATATATTCTGATTTTCTTGTTACGAGAATGAAGGTTTTTTAGGGTAAGACCTCTACAGATCCGTCGGTTACTGAGTATTAGCTAAAAGACTTATAGAGACTATCTGTTGAGATGAATTATCCTGTCAATTAGAAGTTGAGGGCTACCATTTCATTGCTACAAGGTAAGGCACAGAATTGGTGGGAGACAGTAGAGGAGATTGTTCTTGTTAGTTAGATCACATGGGAATATTTTCGAGAGGCATTTCAAGATTGATATTTGGGTGAGGAGTACCTTGCGAAGTGTTGAGAGGTCTTTATGAATCTGAGGCAGAATGATATGTTAGTAAATGATTATGAGATTGAGTTCTTGAGGTTGATCTGATATGCTTGTAGGTCGGTGACTATTGAGAATGAGAAGTGTGATTGGTTTGAGAAAGGACTTCACCTCTCACTGTAGGATGGAGTTTCTATGCACCATGATGGGTATTTATCGATCTAGTTAGTCGAGCTAGAAGAGCTGAGAAGTCAGAGGCTCTTAAGAGAAATCAAAGAGCTTAAGATAGGGAGCGAGGTAGGAAGCAACCGGCCATAGTAGTTTAGTTTGGTCCTGTTAGTCACACTACCAAGAGGGCTAGAGAAGAGTTTAATCAGTAGACTTATCTGAGAGTGAGACCTGCGGTTTCGACTGTTCCTATTGGTAGTGTGGGTGGTTTGACTGGTTCTCGTCCTTTAAATCTGTGCTTTTATTGTAATAGGAGGCACAGTGGTAAGTAGAAGAATGACTGGTGCATGTTTTAAATATGGTTCTCATGACCACTTCCTTAATGATTATCCACATCTTCTTATAGCTTCATTTGACCAGAGTCAGATTCAAGCATCGGTTCAGACCCTTGCTAAATATAGAGGACAGGGTAAACTTGTTACTTCGGGTACGACTAGTAAAGGTAGACCAGTTTAGAGTGGTAGTATAGCTAGATCTGGGGTGAAACAGTTGGGATTGGTTTATGCGACTAGGAGACATGATGACCGTGATAACCCAGATGTTTTAGCCGGTACTTTCTCTATCTTTTCTCTTTCTTATGTTTTCATGTTTGTCAAAGCTATCGTTAAGACCCAATATATGCATCTTTGGTTCAGGAAAATTTCGAGATCGAAATTTCTTTTAAGGGGAGGAGAATTGTAATAACCCAATTTTTAGTTTTTGAGATTATTTTAGTGATTTTAAGGATTAAATGGGAAATTTTGTAAGGCTTAGGGTCTAAATTATAATTTTTGTAAAGTTTAAAGACTAATTTGAGTTTTAATTGAAGCTTTGTAGGTAAAATTAGGATTTTTGGACTAATTTGTGAAACGGGTAAAAGTTGGGGGCTTTATGAAAACCCTAATATTTTTTAAGAGCCTCCGTGTAAATGACCCAATTTGTTGGGTATTTAAACCCCCTTTTCTATTTTTCAAACCCTTTCCCCTCCCATTTGTTTCTCTCTTTTTCTCTCTCTGTCTCTTTTCTCTGGCCACCCTTCGATGACACACTTACGGTTGTTTGTACACCACACTACCGTCACCATCGTGATCCTCATTATGTCGCGAGCTAATCCTGCCCCTCAAATGCCTTTGTTGTTTGTCGTTAGTGAGAACTGCGTGTGAGAGCACTCAGTTTCCCTCGTCATCGCCGTCCTCTATTTGCTTCGCACTGTTTCAACCATCCTTGGTTTTGGTAAACCCATGAAGTCTCGTGTTAGGGCCTCTTCGTGTTGTTTTAGGCAAACATGCGCCGCTCCGAGACGTTCTTAAGTCTAGCATCGTCAATGGGGGTTATTAACCCTAAAACCCCTTTTACATCAAGAGTGTAAAGGTTGGGCTAATTGAAACAAACCCTAGCTAAGGCCCAAATTAGAGACCCAAAACAATTGACGTAACCTAACCTAAATTTGTGAGCCCAATTCTAAAACCCAATTTAGTGTGAACCCATAACCAAAAGACCCAAACCCGTGTGATCCAATACCCGACTCGAACCAGCGAGCTCGACCTAACCCGTGAGCACGATCTGACCTGTTGACCCAAGTTGATTGACACAACCCGTTAATCGTTGACTTTGACTTTGACCATTGACTTTTTTGACCAACCCTACCTTGCCATTTTTTACATCCTGATTCCAAATCCGTAATACGTTTTGTCAAATTCGAACCCGAAATCCTTGTTTTAGCTATTTAAAATTATTTTGTACTTAATAATTTCTAAGAAAAGTGGATAAGGGATTTGATTTGAGATTTTTTGTGTGTAGGCATTACAATTTTGAGAATGACGAGCTACCTCCTCCACTTGTGCAGACTGCCCCTGTACAAGCTCCGATTGTGGCACGTGAGTATTTGTTTTGGTTTAGTATTGTGTTTAGTTGGTGGCATAATGATAGATTCAATGTAGAATTTATTCTCGTAGGTTCTGATTTAGTTAGACCCGGTGATAAATCTGAGCGTGGGAGTCGTTCTCCTCGTCGTTAGAGCTTTTTTCGCTTGAGGTGTGTTTCTATCTGTGTTACATTTTGTTGTGTGTTAATGCTCTGTGTGGAGTTAATTGCGTGATATTAATCTGTGATGTGATATTAGTATGATCTTTCTCTATGTTGTGTGATCTCATGTTGTTATCCCATGCATATTCATCAGACTGTGAACAACCTAAATATTGTGAATAATTAACTGTGTTTTCGGATATAATATCATGAGATTGTGATTGAGACTGAGATACATGTGATATCATACTATTGTGTGTTCATGGGGTGGGTTGTACGGTGAAAGGCGTGGTTATCCCCCTTCAAACAGCTGATAGTAAATCCACACTACGATTGGTGACATAGGTTGGGGAGGGTTTTGGGGAGCCGAAACCTATCCACTATGTTAGTGTGCTGAAGATTGGGTGCATTGCATTATGCTTGTGTTTTAATTGCATTTATTTATAACATGTTGTGTGGTTACTTTTAATGCCATGAATGACTATGATATTATGACTGTGGATGTATAAACTTTAGAGACACACTGGACTTTTTAGCTCATTCCCCCTCAATTTCCCTTTCAGATATTCTTGGACATAGGCGACTTGGTACTCAGAGGATCTCTTGTTTTTAATCATTTTCCTCTATTATTCATTAAGAATTATTTTGGGATTTATTTTTAGATTATTATATCATTAATTTATTTTGGGATTGTAATGTTTATTTTTAATTTAGGATTTGTTTAAGGAATTTGAATAATAATTTTTAAGTTTGGAATTATTCAGAAATGTGAGAAATTAATTGTTTTACTATGACTTAATTTATTTACAAATTAAATTATATATCTGCTTTAAAATAGTTTCTGAGGACGAAATTACGATAGTGACCTTTTAGATTTGGCCATATCTTCTAGGCCGAGTTTAGAGGGTTACGGATTTAGTATGTTTTTCTTCAACTTTTTGCTTTCAAAAACTGCAATTTTATTAGTCTATTTGGATACTTTGCCTGGTAATTTTTTCGGTGATGGGTTTACATTTTTTATTGCGATTGTGATAATATTACCATTTCCGTCTTTTTCCCCTTCAATTTGATGAACTTGATGATATCGTTAGAGCTTTAAAACATTTGATGATGGGTTGGATTATGCTTATTTCGCATCAAATTTAAGTTTATAAGATGGTTACACGCAGAAATTTATTCATGTGTTTTAATTGACCATACTGTTGCTTATCATGTGTTTTATTTGGTAAAATATGTTTAAGACTTATGTTGTGTTGATAATCTTTATGCATGTTTATAGCAAGTGATACAAAAAAAGTCACTGGAAATGATTGATTTGAATTGAATCAAAGGGTTAATGTTAAGTTGGGGGAGGGTATAGGTGTAGACAGTGCAGAAAGGTTTGACAAATGGCTAAATATATATTTTTCGTTTGAGATTTTGATATTTATCACAAGGAAATGAAGAAAATGACTTCCCTAAATATATGATTCCCTATCTCATATTTTCATGTCCAACTTTTTGCAAAAAGATCTAAAGAGTCTATAAATCTAAAGGAGATACAACTTCTTGCCTCCATCTTATTCCATCTTCTTGAACAGGTATATAGCTACACCTAAGGTATCCTACTAATTGATATAATTGGGAACGGTTATGCGGTTGATAATAATTTTTTTGAACTTCGTTTAATGCATGATTTATGCAAGCAAGATGACAACTTAAGTTTTGGCATGTCTCGTGAGAGCATAATAGACTAGTTGCATGGCCATAGTAGGTAGTTCCTTAAACTTGTAAGAACTGCCTCTTCATCGAACCCATTCCATATCCCTTAATAACTTCACTTTGGTTTTCTTTAACTTTGTAACAATCTCTTTCTTATGAAGCCTCTCATTTGGTAAATCTACAAAACATTCTTAGCCAACTTCCAAAATGGATAAGGCATAATTTCAGCAGCAAAATGTTCCTTCCTAATAGTGCTCAATAAATTGGTGTCTACAACTTGGTTTAGCGAAGATGATTTCGACTCTATCACCCAACTCTTTAAGCTTCTTTTTCTTGCAAACATTGCCATTGACTGGTTCTACAACTTGTGGAATTTCATTGCTATTTTTACTTATAAAACAATGTCATTGACTGGTTCTACTTATAAGCTTAGTTTTGATGTTATAACCACTTTGCTGGTTTTTTCTCCTTTGATTTGCTGGATTGTATCCCATCAATACCTTCTAGAGTTTTGTTTGATGCTATGTTGAAACTTCTGAAGAACATGAACGATTAAAAGTTCCTCTTTTTCAATCTTGTTTAACACTCGAATTTGCTTATTCTTGCCTTTAAAAGCTTGCTTAGATTCAATGGACCACATTAACCAATGTTTTTTAATTAATAAGCTCACAAATGACCTTAACTGCTATTAACATTACTAATAATTGTGACCGGTTAACAATAACATTTTATATTATTTTCATTGATTTAAAGAAAAGATATATATTATATAGCATTTAGGCTAATAGCACTTAAGCATTGTTAACATTTACACCTCCAAATTTAAGGTAGTCGCAAAACTAAACAAATTTGAAAGTTGGTTGGAAATTTCAGAATGAACCCTTCTTGTCTGATATGTTCCAACAAGTCTTCCCTTGGAGAATTAGTCTTAGAAGCTCATGACTTAAGAATGTGAAAACCAGATTAATCCACCCTAAAAAATAAAGTTGAGAAATAAAATAATTAGAAAGCAAAGCAAAACAAAGTAAAAAGACCTCTTCCCTTAGAGCACAAAAGACAGAAAATAATGGAAACCTACTGTATGTAGAACTATATAAGGATTGAAATTGTGGAAAATGTAATATTAATTATGGTTTGGAAGCTAATTTATTATCATTCAATTTTTTTTATTTTTTTTATAACACAATTAAGACTCATCTATTTACTTTAGTTGTTTTCAATTAATGATTATTAATATATTTAATTTGATGTACTTATTTATAAATAAATTGTTGCAATATATATAAAATCGATGTAAAATATAAATTTAATTGATATAAAATAAACTCAATTAAACAATGAAAAAATAATAAATTTTTAAATGTATATTTATTTTATTTAAAACAGTTTTTTAAAATATTTTCAACAAATCTATCAAACAACAAAGAATATTAACTTTTTTAAAAAATAATTTATTTTTCGAAAACTATTTTCAATAAAAAAAAGACACAAAAAAACATGCTGGATTGGCAACCTCTAAAACAGAGTTAGCAAACCGAAGATGAATAGAGAAATATGACATTTTAATTTGTCTATTTGTTCAAACACATTAAATTAACAATAACTTGAACGGAATACCAAATCTTAAAAATCCAAGGCAACGACAGATCATGGCTTAAGGCTCTTTCTCCTCTAATCCTTCAAGCAAGTTGAATATCTTTGGGCATAATCGTAACCATTTTTTGGCATGAATAGCAGAGAGATTACTATCCTTGAAAAGCCCCACTAGATACGCCTCTGCTGCTTCCTGGAGGGCAGCCACGGCGTTGCTTTGGATCCTCAAATCGGCCTTGAAATCCTTAGCGATTTCCCTCACTAACCTCTGAAATGGAAGCTTTTAGATCAGCAGCTCCGTGCTTTTCTGATACTTTCTGATTTCCTAAACCCGAGAAAAGGAGCTCAGCAGTGCAAATGTCCCCAATTTTATGGTTAAACCTCATTTATATTAAAAGATTGGGGACTAAAATGATAATTTTTCATTTTACTTAAATTATATGGAAAATTAAAATTTTATAGATAATCCAACGTTAGATTTCCATTTACAATTTTAACAAGAGTGATCAAAATTATCGAGCTATGTAATGTGGAAGTTTACATTGCAAACTTTTTATTGAATGCTTAAAATGAAAACATTTAAAAGTTGGATGATCATATGTGTAATTTACCTTAATTAGTATAAGAATAACAGATTCACATATACTTGGATTGAGTTTGCATTGTAAATTAACAGGATAGCAATTTAGTTGAAAAAAATAAAAAAACCTCACTTTACAAATTAAATTGTCCTTTTATCTAGAAAAATAAAAAAAATACACAGGTAATAGGATTTTAACCCATAGTTTTCTATATTTATACTTTTCCTTTCAACAAAGTCTTATTTGTTATTTATATAATTTTTTATAAATATTTTTTTATACTTATTATAAAATTCCTGGATGAGTTTTTATCATAAGTTAACTGAATACCAAATCAATTGAAAAAAAAATGAAAATACTTTCACTTTACAAACTAAATTATCATTTTATATAGAAACCGCATGCGCACACGTAATAGAATCTAAATCCATACCTTTTAAGTTTTCTATATTTGTACTTTACCATTTAAAGAAAGCTTAATTTATTATTTATAGCAATTTTTTTATAAATATAACTGTCTACGCTTAATATAAAATCATTGATTGAGTTGATGTTATAAGTTAATCGAGTACCAACTCAATTGAAAAAAAAAGATTAAAATATCCTTACTTTACAATAAAATTGTATTATTTTGAGATATTATTTTTTCTATATTTTATATAGAAAATATAAAATTACACATATAATAAGATTTGAACTGATGTGTTTTTAATTTTTTACATTTGTACTTCACACATTTATAATAGAATTTGAGGGTATTATTGTTATGTATAACAATTTTTTATAAATATATTTATTAAACAATTTTATTTTTGGCTCACATAGTGTCTGATATATTTGTTGCAAGACTAATCCAAATTTTACAAAATGATGCAAGGATGAGGATACATTTAATAAATAAAATAAAACTATAGTTAAATTTCCAAATCATAATAGTTCATGTTAGATCTGTTCTTGACATTTTTAGATCCTTATCGGAACAACAAATTGGGTTTTTTTTTAAATATTAGAGATTTAAAAGATAAAGCATTTATGGTGAAAATTGAAAACTATAGGTATTTAATTAATTTGTTTTAATATGAAAATATTATTCCTACATTAGAAGCTGAATTCCTTTTGAACCCTTTTAACTTTCGACTTTATACGACTACTCTCTCAAACAAAATCCAACGTAATTCATGTACGTTATTTTAGTTCATATGCATGAATATAAACTAATTTCTTAAATAAAATGAAAATTCCTTTGTGCGGTTTTTTAATATAAAAATCTTTTTAATTTAATACATGTTTTTTATTATTTACTAAATTAGGATATTTTTCAAGTGGAAAGAGAAATCACTTTATGAATTCAACGAGTGACTCTAGTGGTAAAAAAAATATTGTTCATCCTAAAAAAACTCGAGTTTGAACACTTATGTATGCAAATTATATGTACGTTATCAAAAAATTAAAAAAAATATAAACATATATTACAATATAATCATACCAATATATTAAAAAAATTAATTTATAGTAGACCTATTTTGATCAACATCGTATTGAAATTTCCAATGTTTTTCCTCCATTACAAGTAAAAAGTTAAAAAATATTCAAATTCCAAGGTTTCAAAATATATATATCATTTTATTATAATTTCCTTCAAAATCACCAACTGATGGATGTGATCTGACTAAAGAAAATATATTTTAATCAAACAATTTTATTTTTTTAGCAAAAACATCACTTATTTTATCAGAATAAATCATCATAAAAATTTTCTTGACATATCAACAAAAATTTATAATCTTTTCTTTCAATCAGAAATTTTTTAATTAGGTGATGGATAATTTAATTCTCTTCCTTAAAAATATATCTTGTAAATTATTGACTTTCATATTTTAAAATTTATTTAATTCGCTTGAATAAAATAAGATTCGAAACTTCCAATAATTTATCTTAAATAATTTTAACCATTTTCAAATTCTCAAATTAAATTATCATCTTTCTGTGCTCTATGAAGAAGAGAAAAACAATCTAAAATGCTCCATACCTCGATTTTAGACAAATCAATTTTCTTTCTTTTTTTTAATTTTAATTCAATTATAATTGACTAATCAATAACGTAAATTGATTATGAAAATTGGGTCAAAGGCAATCCAATTTTTAGGAAATCAGTTGATAATCTCAGTCAGATTCTCTCATATTCCAAAAAGAATGATAAAAAAAATCACTCATTCCAACTCACCATTATAAAAGGAGCCAAACTCTAACAAAGAAAATTATTCCTAGCTCATGTCAAACTAAAAAGAAAAAAAATTGAAGGATTCTTGGCAATCAAAACTTTGTAATAAAGGTCACGTTTTTTTATCTCAATAATACAAAATATTAAATATTTCCAATCTAATACTCATTTTAGATTAATTACCAAACTATTTCAAGCTTTTCAAATGGAGAGAAAAAATAATTAATTTTTCTTAAATTAATTTTCATATGTTAATTAAGATCATTTCTCTAGATTGTAATGAAATAATCATTATGTGAAAATGAAATAGAACTGTAATGTAATTGAATAAGTATAACAATGGTTTAGTTGGATGGAATGGAATAAGTATTATAATAATATTCATGCGTTTAGTTGAGAGAAATAAAAATGTAATAACAAAAAAAATACTCGAATGATGAATATGCCCTTTAATAAATTAATTTATATTTTTATTTTTGTAAAAATATTAAAAAACCAAAAACGTTAAATGTTAAAATGAAAAATATACCCTTTCATTAGGGTTGAGTATTCGATCGAGTCGAGTCGAATCGAGTCAAAAAATTTTGAGTCAAGTTGAGTCGAGTTAACGAATCCTATTATTTATACTCAATATTGTGTTTACATGAACCGATTATTTAACTAATAGATGAAGTACAAAATTATTAACTACATAAACAAACGGTTTTGCCTTTTAACTTAATGATTTTGACTTTTAACTTTAGAAAAGGTAAACATTTATCAAAACGACATAGTTTTGTATTTTTTTATTAGGTTATTTGGATAACTCGAATTGTGTAATTCATATTCAAGTTAAACTGAAAATTTTGATTTTTTATTCGAGTTGATCCGAATAACTCGAATAACTTGAACTATGTAATTCAAAATTTAAATTTTTTATCGAATTTTTTAAATCGAATCGAATTTCGCTTACTACTACTTTTAATTAAATATAGTCATCATTTTGTAATTTTTTGAATTGAATAAAAAAAATTGTAGACTTATGACCTTGAATTTAATTTACCATGAAAATCCACCAAATACCCAAGCCCACTCGCCCATCAAAATCCCAAAACCCATCAGCTATCATCACTTTCTTCCCCATTTCCAGTTCACGTGATTCTTTTCCCACCCAAATTTCCCTTCAACAATTGTTCTTAAAATTGCTTCATTCCAACATTTTTATTTTATCTAAAATGATAAAATTTTATCTTTTAATTCTTATCTACTTGTTATGCTTGGAAATTTTGGATTCCAAAATTCATAGAGAGCAACCAGTCATGGTTTTCTTTTCTGCCTTAAAGACCAAACAAAAACAAAAATAAGAAAGATGCAAGGTACTTGCCTGAAAATTTAAGTAGATTTGGTTCTTTTAGGTGTTCCTGTAGATGGATTCTTGTTTCTTTTCTTTGTATTTTGTTTGAGTGTTTCATATTGATATGATTGAGTTTTTTTTAAAGATAAATGTTATAAAATTTTGGTTTGCCATGGTTCAGATAAAAGCGTTGTTGTGTTGGATGATCTCTTGGTATATGTTAATCGATTTTTTTATTTAATTTTGGAGTTTTAGATAATTTTCTGCATGGATAAATTGAGTAAAAAAAATAAATTTATTCCAGGAATCATCGAATAATCCATTCAAAGGTGAGTGTGTTGAATGGTGATTACGGGACTTTGTCACCTAATTCCAAATTAGGCCATTCAATTGAATGACCATTCAATTGAATGGCCATTCAACCAATCAACAACTTGCTTCACTGTGGTGGGTTGAATTCACCCGGAATGGCTTAGCCATTTAGGTGAACCAAACAGCATGATAGTCTCTGCCTTTCTCAAAACTTGTTGACTTCTTTTCGAATCTAACTTAAAGAAAATTAATTAATTACGAAAATAATCTAAGTGCAAAATCTTATATGAAAATGATTTGTTTTCTATAGTGACCCTCGGTTGTGTTATTTTTATTGGCGACACCATCTTTTATCATTATCTAACGATAATCGATTTAAAAAGATTAATAATTTTTTGATGCTGCTATTCTCATTTACGACATCAATATGTATTTTTTTACATACTCATTAAAAATATTGATATTTTGAAAAAAACAGAAAAAAAAATATTTTAATGAGTGCTGCCAGGCTGTACGACGGTAATGGTGTTTTTTTTTAAAAAGTGATTTTTTTTATGTTGCTGGTGTCTTAGGCGTCACCCATTAATTTTTTTTTAAAAATCCATGCAAAACCCATTGGAAAAATCTATTGCAACGATAAAGAAGTGAATAGTAAAACACGGCAAAACCCACAAAAATAAACATGAAAAAGAAATACATACCTGGAAAAGTTCTTTGGAAGAGTAAAGCAATTAAGTGAAAACTTTGAAATCTTTAAAATATATTGAGAAAGAAAATTTTAGAAAAATTGAAAGTTTGTTTCAAAAAAAAACTTATTTTTGAATATTTCGGCAACAAATAAAGTTTTCGATGCTGAAAATTGGGAACTTTTTGAATTTTTCGACACTCGTTAACAAGAAGACAGTAAAGAGATTAAATCAATTTTAGAGGAAAACTTTTAGTTGAACTCAATTTTATTATAAAAATAATTATTATGGTTTTATTCAATGTTTTAGAAGTTAAATCTATTTATAATATCTTGACTTATAATCTATGTGTAAATTCTCGAGACAATATTTTTTTGAATAGTACAGGATTGGGCTTTTATTATTAACAAATAAAACAAAACAACTAAAAAATGGATGGTCCATAATGTCTGGTGATGTAGGCTTCTATACCCAGCACGTACCTTTAGGCCCAAATAAACTTAAATAGTTTCCTAAATGAAATTCTACTAAAATAAAACGAAATGCAAACGGAATTAAAGCGCCCTCCCTTGGTAAAAGAAATCCCGTCCATTAAGAATCATCATTTCAAGAAACTGATGGTTACTCTTTCCCTTCAACATCTTCCATTTCCTTTTAAACCTATCAGAACTTTTCACTTCCAGATCTAAATGCTTCGTCCATTTGTTAAAAGGTCGAGGAAAATGGACTTACTTTTGGAACCATCAGTCCGGTTCCCTGACGAAACTATATGACGTCGTCCGTTGGCTAATTGTCGAAGATGAAGCTACCAGGTAAACTTCTTTTTTCCTTATACATTCACTAGCCAACTCGTGTGTCGCGGTGTTTCTAGAACATCCCACATGTTTAAAGAATACCCTTTGAAATATCGTAGAAAGTCTCTTTATGTCTTGAATATATGCTCTAATTTCTGATTTATCAACCAGATCTGAAGAACATTTCTTAATTAATAAAAGGGCATCACTTTCAAAAATGACTCTGTTGTACCCTTGATCTAAGCTCATCTATACTACTATTAGACATGCAAGGGATTCCGCGGTGAAAGCTGAAGCCACCCTGTCTTTGAGAAGCGAACGCTTGGCTAGAATCGTCCTTATCGAATCACGAGCCACCACTCCGATCCCTGTTTGATGTGAGGTTCCAATAAACGCTGCATCAAAATTAAATTTGATAAAGAGGCCTTGTGGCAAACACCAATAGACTTTTATAGATGAATCAGTAATAGGCTTTAAACTTACTGTGTCTATTTCTCGTATATAACCTTGGATAAACATGACCATTTCTCTACTTTTTCTATGGTCTTTTTCATGTACCCATTTGTTTCGAAAATTCCAAAGGGTCGAGAGAGAGCATAAAACCAATCTGGATAGGGGAGACGAGCAAGACGAAACCACCCAGGTGAGCCACTCCATCCAATTCTCAATATCAGACTCTAAAATCCAGTTTAAATCAAGTAACCTCCATACTTTTATTGCTATTGGACAGAACCAGAAAATGTGCTCAACGGACTCAATTTCTGTGCATCCCCTCGGACATTAGCCATTCATTACCAGTTTTCGAGCAGATAGATTAGATAGAGTAGGCAAAATTTATGGGCAATTCTCCATATTAGTATCTTAATCTTTGAAGGCAAATTAATCTGCCCAAGTCTTTTGTAAAAAGTAGCATATAGGTGATGTAAACCATTACTAGGACCATAGGAATTTTTCTATAATAGTTAGTTAGTAAGCACTCTTAATTGAGTACTCACCCGAAGGATCGTGCTTCCAAACCAAAGCATTTTCATCTGGAATAGCAGCAAAAGGGATACGGAGGATTCGACCTGCCTCAAATTCACTAAAAATATTGGTAATCAGCTCTTTCTTCCATGTTCTAGATATTGGTTCAATTAAATCTGTCACATAAATCAGATTGCCAAGACTAACTGGATCCTGTAACTGATAATTTAAAGAACCTGGAATCCAACAATGATCAACAATAGAAATCCTATCCCCTCTCCCCACTCGCCAACACAAACCGTGGACTAGAACTTTCTTAGCTGACCAAATGATTCCCCAAGCATACGATGCCCTTTTTTTAAGAGGAGAATTTAAAAAAAATGAGGACGAAATTTTTTTGGCTTTTAATGTAACAGCTCGATTTTCAATGGTGTCGAAAACAGTGGTTTCGAGAGTTGTGTTATAAATATTAGTTATTTAATATTTGTGATGTCAATAGTATCGTATTAAGTCTTGGTTATGAAATTTTGATGTTTAATTAGATAATTGAATAGAAAAGATTAATTTGTAATAAGTGTAAAAGTATAAATGTTTAATTAGGAGGATCTAATGAGTAAATAAACTAAAAGAGATAAGTTAGTGGAAAATAATGGCATTTAAGGGCTAATGAAATGATTAATTGAAGGCTTAAAATTGATAAACTAAATTAATCATGAAAGTATAAATAATTACAAAATTGTCATTAAGTATATAAGTGAAATTAAAGAATTAAATGACATTTTTCCTTCATAATTTCTCACCTTCTTCTTCTTCATTCGGTCAAGACGAGAAAGTTAGGGTTTTTACACTTTTAAGTTTTAAGCTTTGATTTGGGTAAGTAAATTTCGATCGTTTTTAGTTTTTTTTTTATGTTTTTGAGTTCGTATTAGTTTAATTTAGAGTATGCAAGGATTAATTTGTAAATCTGTCAAATATTAAAAAACTTGCCATTATTGAAATTACTTGTTCTTGAAAGCTTTTGATGTATTTGAGTATTTGATCTTTGGGTTAAATCTTTTTGTAAAGTGATTTTTGATGAAATTAGGGTTTAAGGATTAAATTGTGAAAATGTTGAAACTACATATATTATGAAAATAAATGTGTGAATGGTTGGATAGATACCCAAGAGAATTCGGCTATGGTTAGTTGTGTGAGAGAATGGTTAATTTGCATGTTTTGTGTTGAAAGAACTAAATTGAATAAAAAAAGAATGTTAGGGGTAAAATTATAATTTTATCGAAAAGGGGTTTGATCGTGTTAAATGAATTAATTGTGTGATTTAACATGAAAAATAAAAAATTTGTGAATGTAGACTACGATCGTGCTATCGATCGTGGAAAAAGGAAGTTAGCAGATTAGTTCCTGAAGTCTTTCTTAAATTGCAATTCAGTTCAGTAAGTTCGTAGTGTAGGCCTTACTTAATATCTATGTATATGTATATATTGTCAATGTATAGTGGGCTTTATGCCATTGAAATAGTACCGACACGATGGTTGGGGTACTGCATGTGTTGTGAGTCCTCGACAGCTCGTGTGAGCAGTGTCGTGACTCGGAAAAAAAAAGATATGGATCCTATATGGATTACAGGTCCTACGATGGCTAGGACTTATGCTTTATGCATACTCTTGACAGCTCGTGTGAGCAGCATCGTTAGGAAATAGTTTACAGAACAGATAGACACCGTAACGATGGCTGGGGTACCGCATAAGTTACAAGTCCTCGACAGTTTGTGTGAGCAGCATTAGGTATTGGTAACAGAAAGTTATGAACAGGAAGAGAAGTTGTAAATACTCAAGAGAAATGGAAACTACGTTGGCTCGAATGAGTTGAACAAACTAAGCTCAGAAACTATCCGGGTTATATGTTTTCGTAGTCCAAACTGAACAAACTAAAGATGGTTTCTCAGGTGGAATTACTTAAGAGCTTTTCACAAAGAGTTGAATAAGTTCTTGTTCTAGAAAAAAATTTCATCTCCCTCCATCATCGGTAAAAAGCCATTGCTTTGCCCCAAACCCTAACTGTAGTAGCCACTGATCCTCTAGAGAAATCAGAGAAAGCACTCTTGACTTTTCGATCATTCATCCTCGAGACAATATTTTAATTTTTAATACAAATAATTTAAAAATATATTAATAAAAAGAAAAAGTTGCAAATGAAAACATATAAACTAATAGTGGAAGGTTGAAATATTATAAAAAATATTTTTTTAAAAAATGTAATAGTACAAGTAAATGTTGCTTTTATTTAATAACATTTTAATAAAGGAAATTAATTAAGAAAAATAAGAAACCTCCTTTTATTTGAATAACATTTTAATTGAATTAAAAAAAAGGATGCTCTTTTATATATATAACATTCAATTTTTTTTAACAAGAAACAATTATCAAGTGAAAGCAAATAACAAATTAGGCTTTTTTACATATATAAAATAAAATAAAATAAAATAAAAAATGCTAAAATGGTATACCACCCCTAATTAATTATGGGAATGGTATGAACATGGTGGGGAAGGGTGGTGTAGAGACGACACCCTTTTTTTTTTGACACATGCCAACGACGATGAAAGAAAAAATAAAAAATTATTTTTTATTCGATGAAGGTTTGTTCATAGGCGGCATCGGCTACAACCTACAGATCTGAATACAACCCGATGACTCTAATATAAAAACTGGTGAGGCCCACCTAACAGGCGACATCAGTGCTATTGCTTATTGATGGGATGATACCTTTAAGGGTCTTGTGAGGCTCGATTCTTGGAGACCTTAACGTGAAAAAAGAGAAAAAAAGAGGAGCATTTATAGAAGAAGAGAACAAGCAGAATAGAGAAAGAAAAAAAGAAAGAAAAAGATACTAGAAGAATAGAGAAGAGAAGAAAAGGGAAAGGAAAAAAAAGATTAGTAGAGATGAAAGATAGAAGAGAAAGAAAGAAAGGGGAAGAGAGGTTAGAATGAAAAAAAATTCAAAATCCAAGTTTGGTTTAGGGTTTGAAAAAAAGAATTGTGAGTTAAATTTAAGGTTATATAAAAAAGAGGGATTATGGGATTTTTTTTAGAGTTATAATCGAAAAACTAAACTAAACAACCCTAAAGTTGTTGGTGCTTGAGTTTGAGATTGTTTTGGAGAGGAAGAAGATGCTTAGGGATGATTCATTTCTTTTGCTTGGGGTTCATTTCTTGTTTTTTTTTTGTTTTTGTTCATTTTGTTGCCTTTCCATAATTACTTACTGCTTTTGTTGTTGGTTTTTTAATTCTATGGGTTTTTTTTAGTCCCTAGCTGTCGAATGGTGGTCCAATTAGAGGACTACATGTGGACGGGCTGTAAAACTTTTTCTTTCTTTTATTTAATGGCATCAATGGTTTAAATTAAAAAAAAGCATTAAACTAAACAAATAATTTATAAATAAAAATAATACCTTATTTTCGATTATAGCTCTAAAAAAATCCCCCAATCCTTTTTTATATAACCCTAAATTTAACCTATAACCCTTTTTTAAACCTTAAACCAAACTTGGATTTTTGTTTTTTTCGTTATCTCCTTTTAGCTTCTCTTGTCCTTTCTTTCTTTTTTTTCTTTCTTTCTTTATTCTACTCGTTCTCTTCTGTAAATGTTCCTCTCTTTTCTTTTCTTTTATCACGTATGGTCCCCAAGAATCAAGCTTCATAAGAACCTTAAGGGTCTCGTCCCATCAGAGAGCAGCAACATCAATGTCGCCTGTTAGGTGGGCTTCACCAGTTTCTGTATTGGGTCCGTATTCGGGTCATCGAGTTGTATTCGTGTTTGCAGGTTGTTATCATGCTACCTATGAACAAACCTTCACCAAATAAAAAATAATTTTTTTTTCTTTCACCATCGCTGACATGTGTTAGAAAAGGGGTGGTGCCGCCTCTTTACCACCCTCTACCACCATGTCCATATCATTTTAGTATTTATTTTATTTTATTTTATATATGTAAAAAAACAACAAATTAACTAGAAGAATCAATCATAAGATAAAGATCACCCTTTAGTAGCTCCCTTAGTAAGGATGGGCTCTCCTCAAATATATAATTTCCTTTACCAAATTTAGCCATCCAATCAGCTACTCTATTATGTTCTTTGGGAATGTGTCGAAGACAAATCATCTTATCTCGGGATAAAAGTTGCCTAATCAAGTGCAACTCAGATAACATACTAGCTCTCGCACCACCAGCTAAAATAGTTTCCACAAGTAAAGCATTAATAGACTCCAACTCCAATTGCCTAAAACCAAACATCAATGTTAAGTTTAGACATTTTAAAATAGCTTTTATCTCAGTTTTGAAGAATGAATCTTTCCCAAATCTGCATAGTAAATCGACACTTCCAAATTCCATCATTGTCTATAAACACACCTCTTATCGCATCAGTGTTATTACTTTCCGAGAATGCACCATTTATATTCAACTTAACTCATCCTTTCTCTGGCTTCCTCCAATGATCACTCGATACTGTTTGAATGCAATGTAGCTCACATGATTTTGAGTTTACAAACCTCTCGGTCCAGGCTAAACTTGTATCTACAACAACATCAACATGATTGTGACTATTATTGAAGATGAAATTGTTTCGACATTTCCATAACAACCAACATAGAAATTCAAATTGAGTTGACCAATTTACTTCCTTCACTGTCAACACTTCTTGGGATGATAAGTTCTTTTTTAACCATAAATTCAAGTTTGTGGAGAAAAATTATTTCTTGTTGAACTAGGGATCATCATCTTCCACACCACTTTTGAGAACCCACAATCCTATAAGGCATGTAAGCTAGTCTCCATTGGATATCCACATCGAACACAAAGACCTTCATTAGACATATGTCGTCGAGCTTGCTCCCGATTAGTCAGAATCCTATCTTGACACAATAGTCATAGGAATACACAAACTCTCTATGGAGCCTTACAATTCCAAATCAACTTCCAATTAATAGATGAATTGACATTACTATAAGATATCAAATTCTTGTAAGTATCAACTTAGGAGAAAAGACCAGTTGTCGACCACGACCATGAAATGTGGTTTGTTTCTGTAGATGAACAAGGCAGAAGCACAACTGCTATATGTTTGATCACACGGTTAGGTAAAATTGAGATAAGACGAGATCAATCCCATTTACCCGAAGCATTCGTCATGTCGTAGACTCTCAATGTTTCATCTAGAGCACTAGGTCCCTCGACAAGCTCCTTAAGAGGCCCAATGTGCCTAAGCCAAGTATCATTCCAGAAATTTACCAGTTAACCATTGCCAAAAAGTATTGCTAATGACTTTTGGCCAAATTTTCATAATTGATTTCCAAATAAATGAACAACCACTTCTTGGAATTGTTTGTGGTAAAATTCCTTGAACATTATACTTGCTTCTCAAGACTCACACCACAATATGCTCGAATTAGCAACAATGTCAAAACCCAACTTAAGAAGGAAGACTTTATTTTGATTCGCTAAATTTCTAATTCTAAGGCCATGAATGTCTATCGACTTGCAACAATATGACCAGTTCAACAAAAAAGGTTTCCTTATCCCGACACTTGATCCCCAAATAAACTCTCTTGCTATTTTCTCAATTTTCCAACAAAAGTGATACAAGAAGCCGAATAGTACTAATAAAGTAATTAGGTATAGCTAAAAGCACGGATTTGGTAAATTTAATTTTTCTTGCAAGTGAAAGATTTCTTGCCCCCTAACCACTGAGCATACTACGAACCTTTTCCACAACAAAATTAAAAGTACCCTCTGACACTCTCTGGTGGAAGATAGGCATGCCAAGATATTTCCTAATATGATCTACCTGTGATACTCCAAGTTCCGCACATATTGCGCTAGAAATTTCTCTGGAGGTGTTTACGGAAAAGAAAACTTGCATTTTATTTTTGTTTATCATCTGAATAGAAAAACCACAAAACATATTGATAACATCATTAACGTTTGTAGCTTCAACTCTATTTGCATTACAAAAAAATTAAATCACTCGCAAAGAAGAGATGCGAAAGTTTCGGCCATCACCTCAAAAAGGGTATATAGGTCCATTTCTACCTTTCAACTGCGTTTTCTATCAAATTACCAAATCGTTCCATACATAGTACAAACAAATAAGGTGGCAGACGATCCCCTTGTCGCAGTCCATTCCAAAGAACCTACATAGACGATGAAGTCACACAATTCATAATTATTCGAACAAGGACAAATGAAAACTTGCATCCAATATGATATCTTCCAAGAAATCCCAACGAATTATTTCATATGCTTTTTCTAATCAACCTTCAGAGCCATCCAATGACTTTTCCCTTTCATGGTTTTAATAATGTGAATAGCCTTCTAAGCAATGATTATATTGTCAAAAATATTCCTCTCTATAATAAAACTTGTCTGATTTGGATTGACAATGTTAGCCATGATCGGTCTAAGATGGTGTAAATAGTATTGGATATAATTTTATACAACTTCGTGCATAAACTTATTGGACAAAACTAAGATGTGCATTCAAGGCCTTGGATTTTTGGTTTCAACACAAGCAAAGTCTTATTAATATTCAGATCAAGACATTTCCCCCTAAATACCTTCTGAATAAGGACTCACAAAACCACTCATCGTTTCCTATTAGGATCGGTAAAACCTTGCATGAACCACATCAATTTTGAGAGCCTTCAGAAGTGCCATACTAAAAACTGCCTTGTGAATTTCTTTACGTGTATCCTCTATTGATAAAAGGTCTTGATCACTCGATAAGGGAGGAGGAAACATGCCAAAACAAGGAAAGATTCTTGTAGCCTTAGGCCCAATTATATAAAGTTTTTGAAAAAAGCCCACTACATGTTGCTTTAACTTATCATCATCAAAACACCAACCCTTATCTTTAATTATTATCCCCTCAATTATATTGGATTTTCTTCTAGCTCTCGTGCGACTGTTGAAGTACTTGGTGTTTCTATTACCATTTGTTAACCAAATAGTCGTGATTTTTGAAACCATAGAAGATTTTCATGTTTGAGCACAACATCAATTTCATTTCGAATTTCAGCTTCTCATAAGACGAATTGCAAAGAAGATCGAAATTCTAAAATTCTCTGTACATGATTTAGCTCCATAATAAGTTCCTTTTTCCACCAAAAATATTTTCATATACATTTTTATTCCATTTTTGCATCACTATCTTCAATTGTTCCAAATTCGAAACCACCTCAAGATCTTGTTTCTAATGCTTATGAACAAGATCCTTAAATTCTTAATGAAGTAACCAACTAGCTAAAAAACGAAAGGGTTGTCAGTTTGTATTAAAGCTACTAAAATTGGGTGCAATCAAAATTGATCGGCGATTCGATTTCAACCTGTACAGATGCTTAACAGAATAGTTTGGTGCAATTGTCTCTCACAAAGAATTGTAGATAGCACGATCTAATCTTTGAGATAGACTACCTTTATTCCAAATAATTCGAGGAGCTGAAAATCCCATGTCATGGAGCCTAAATTGAAAGACAAATTTTTTAAACAAATCACAACCAAAGCCTTTAATACTTACCCCACCTAGTCTGTTTGAGCTGTCCAATATGGAATTAAAATCATGTACTAAAATCTATGGTTCATTCACAGTACTTGTAAAACCATCGAAAGGTCTCCACAAATCACATATTTTATGCAATTAAAGGCTTACATAAATAACAGAACAAAGGAAAATAGATGATCCTTACTTAATTCACATATGAACAACCTGAAAGTGAACTTGAATAATATTAACATTAATAAATTCATTCCAAAGGAGCCAAATTTCCCTAAAAAAACCCATTGCTTCCAATATGAAAGAATTCTGAAAACCTAATCTCCCATAATTACATCAGCCTTACACCCACTGATACGAGTTTCAACTAGACAAAATAAATCTAGAGAAAGTTATCTTTTATACTCCACGAAATTATAAAATCTAGGGTGGCCAACTCCTTGACAATTCCAAAAACACATCTTGACATTCATAAATAGAAATTAAGAGAGGATATAAAACATACTCGAAACTCCAAATTAGCAATCTTCTTGATAATTAAAAGCTTCCTACGCGTCAACACCTTCCATTGCCATAGAATCCCCACGTATCAAACAACCCAATTCAGATTCTCGGTCAATAACCCCAATAATCCCTTTTATCGTCGCCTCTATTTATACCAAAATACTCGTTTGGTCATGCAATTCCAGACTCCGTAGGTTTGTCCATTTTGAAGTCCCTCTTGCCCGTCAATTGTTGGCCAATAATTTCACTTGTCAAGTTCGCACTACCCTTCATAAAGGCAAAAATCGCATTTCCTTTCTCCATGCCTTGTGTAGTTTTATTTGACTAAATCATCTTTACTGCTCTATTCCTATTTTTATCCAAACCCCTTAATATTTGGATGGACTAAAAACGAACTGGGTTTGCTTCAACCTCCCTAACTTTGCGGTCCATTATTGAAACCATCATTAAAGTCTAAAAGGCCCCATTCAGTATCCTTGTTCATAGGGTTAAGAATATTGGTGCCTACCTTAAGCCTAAAGATAACTAAAACCCCTTTGCCTTTGGCCTTAGAATTATTCCTTATAACAATTGTTGATATTTTTGGATTTTTCCCCTTACTAGTTGTACGGTGGAATTGAGATTGGTGCGGTGTCAAGTAACAAATCAATACCAAACTCTACCTCTTTGATCGGTGGCAAACCCAATAATTCCTCTGCAAACACATCTGTGAACTCATTAATATCTGGTACCTATTTCAATTTTGTCCCCGTAACTCGTGTGTTGAGTATATATGCCAGAAATGCTTCGCAGCCTTTACGAATAATTTTTCGGGCTGAGATAGTTGAGATTACTCTAGTTTCATTATTCAATCTGCTAGATTCAATTGTTATTACTTCACTAGTAGGGCATTTCAAATCAATCCGTCTTCGTTTGCAATTTACCACTACATCATGCTTAGATAACCAGTCCATACCCAAAATCACATCGAACTTAGTGAAAGGTAACAACATCAGGTTAGCAGGAAATTCACAGGTCTGGACTTTTAGTGGACACTTACTACATGCGAGGTTAACAATGACACTATGACCCAATGAGTTTGTAACTTGTGTATCAAATTCAGTCGACTCAATAGACAGATTTTTATCAGTGGCTAAAGTAGTACAAATATATGAATGAGTCCACCCTAGGCCAATCAAAGCACACACAATATCATTAAAAAGATAAAATATCACAACATTGGGAGCGGTAGCCTCTTCTCTAGCTCTGATGGCATATGTCCGTGCAGGTGCTCGAACCTTCGACCTTTTCACATTATCATTATTTTCATTCCGATTTCCACCTACATTGCTGCTCTGTCATGGGCCTCTACCTTTTTGTGGAGTAGCTAGAGGGTTCACACTCCGATCTTCCTTTACCACAGAATTCATCGGGCAATTTCTCATGAAGTGATCGGTACCCCCATATCGAAAACAGGCTTCCTTAATCAATCAGCATTCACCCGAATGAATTCTTTTGTAATGCTCACATACCGGCTTCAGTGCATTTCAGATACTAACCACGCTATCAGCGGGCTGACTCTAAAATCTAGACTATGGTGGCCCTAACCTACTCATTCTCAAAAATCTAAATGAAATTGCCCCGCGGTTTTCATTTTCTTTGATTTTCTTCGGTGGTGGCATAGAGAAAGTTCTGGTTAGATTCTTCTTTCCGAACTCATGGAGTCTCTTCTTTCTCTATCTTTTTTGATTGTATATTTCCTCCATTTTCTATGCTCTATCTGTTAGGACAACAAATGGTCGTATTTCCGAACTACCTACCATCATTTTAATTTCGTCGTTCAATCCATCTTCAAATTGGACACTCATAGCCTTATCTGTCGGCACAATCTCCTGTGCATATTTGTTGAGGAGTACAAATTTTCGTTCGTATTCTGCCATTGTCTTGTTTCCCTGTCTTAGCTCTAAGAATTCTTTCTTCTTTTTGTCCAGATATCTTTTGCTGACATATTTCTTTTTGAATTTTGTCTGAAAGTATTCCCAGCAAATTTCACCTTTAGGAACCACAGCTAGGATCGTCATCCACCTGCTATAAGCTTCGTCTTTTAACAACGAAACTGCACACCTTAGATAGTCTTTCGGGGGACAAGCCATTTCATTCAGTACTCTCAAAGTATTTTCCAACCAATATTCGGCCTTGGATAGATCATCCTATGTACTTCCGTGGAATTCTTCCGCCCCATATTTTCTTACCTTATCCGTCAGAATATGACACCTCTGTTCTATCATAGGAGGAGGTGAAGACATTATTGGAGGTGCTACAGGTCGGGCACTAAGCTGTGTAGCAGGTGGTGGAGGTTACGGTACCATCAGATTATTTCTCATAAATTCTAAGAACTATTGTCCCATTAAATTGAAGAACATATTTTTGGCTTCATTTTTTGTCATCGATAAGATAGGTACATCATGACTGGCTCCGGAATTATTAGTCAGGACATTGCTGTTCACCTCATTGGTCTCGTCCCTTTCAGAATTAAACATCTCTATTTATCTGCAAAAACTATAGTTAGATCATATCCATCTATATCACACAATCATAGGTTCATATGACATGTACTTCTAGATCTTTAACACAATCAATACTATCCAAGAAATGGTTAAACCGAAAGCCTTGATACCACTAAATGTAACACTTATAATCTGAAACCATCGTTGGTTAGGATTCTGGTGTCGTTTTAATTTCCTTTTGCAAATATCTCTCAATATTGTTTTATTTAGTCATATTTTAATAAAGTAATACATTACGCACAGCATGAATCATTAATTGAATATCAACACAATTCAATACGGGCAAAAATGTCATTTTCATGATTTTTGGAGACTTTTACTAATACATATTGGACAAGTATCGGTATTAGTCAAGTCAGTAAATAATTCAGAAATAATGTAGAGTTCTACCGATACCTGGTATGGTTCTATCAATACATGTGACACTACTACCGAAATAAGTCATGCTTCTACCGATACTAAAAACTCCAAAGAGCTAATAAGTCCTACCCTATAACTTCTACCGATACAAGCTCACAGAGTACGATACTTCTATGAACAGAACTATCTATACTTATCATGCAACTGCCAATACAACTCAAGTCAGTGAACAACCTCTCTCCTACCCTACACTTCTACCGATACAAACATGGGTTCTACCGAAACAAGTATGCAGAATTCAAATAACCATGCCAAAACTCAAGTTTATCAGACATTAATCACTCCTTAACTTCAAAATACATTGGACCAACACATATTTCATAGTTTCCAAGCCATTACATTACATTTCTAAGTCTATATTTCACCTCGAGCAAGCATGCATAATTAAACTCAACATTTCACTAAAAACATAAGAAGCAACATCAATAATCCCGAATAAGTAATACAAAAAATAACACCATTACATGTCATATAACCAAGTGATGAAGGACTACCCAACGAGCTCTGCGATAGTGTGACTTCTTTGAGATGATCTAATCTTCAAGCAGTAAAATAATCTACAAAATAACAATAACATCTTTGGTAAGCTTCATAGCTTAGTAAGTTCGAAGAGTATAAAAGAGTTACCAAACATATGCATAAAGCAGTTATAACACAACCGAGTTAGGATAACCCATTACTTCCTCGAGCCATATTTAGCATTTCAACTTTCCTATTTATATCATTTCTACTACCAGTACTTGATGCTGCTCACACGAGCTGTCGAGAACATTCACTTATGCATAATACCCAGCCATCGTAAGGCTTGTAATTCATTCTAAGATTCATATCTCTTTTTCAACTCACGATGCTGCTCACACGAGTTGTCGAGGACTCGCAACATATGCGATACCTCAGCCATTGCGTCGGTTTCATTTCATCGGCTTTAAGCCTACTATCTTTGTCAATCCATTTCTTTCATTCTTTTAGTTCTAAGTACTTCCATTTGATTCTTGACATGTATAGAATAAGTACAAGTAATAACCAAATACAAACTTACGTTACGAATTTACCGGATTGAATTGTAATGAAGAAAAGGCTCTAGGGACTATTCTACTAATTTCCCTTTTCGTAATCAACAAATCATTCAAATTTTTACATTAAATCACACAATCAAATCATTTAACACAATTATATTCTCTTTATGAAAATTACAATTTTACCCCTAACCTTTTACTTTTATTCGATTTAGTCCTTTAGAATAAAACATGCAAAATAACCATTTCTTATTGTAACTAACACCAGTCAAGCATCAAGGGATATATTATCACACCCTTCAAGCAACTATTTCATACCAAATACATGTAATTTCATCATTTTAATATTTTAGTTCTCAAACCCTAATTTTATCAAAAATCACTTTACAAAACGATCCAACCCAATTATTAATCATTCAAAATCATCAAAAACTTTCAATAACAAGCATATTCAACAATGGTAAGATTTATAACATTTGACAGATTCACAAATTAGTCCTCAGGTTGGCTAGATTAAGCTAATACGGACTCAAAAAATAAAACTTACTAAAAACGATCAAGGTTCACTTACCTAATCAAAGCTTTAAAGTTTCAACGATGGAAACCCTAATTTCTTCTCTTAGTCGTGTGAAGAAGATGATAATATGAAGAAAATGTCATTTTTTCTTCCTTAATTTCACTTATATACTTAATGACAATTTTATAATTATTTAGACTTTCATAATTAGTTTTACTAATCACTCATTTAACTTTAATTAATTCTACTTATTTTCAATATATCTCATGATAATCCACCCACTTTAACTACTTTAGGTTAATTTATTCATTTGATCCTTTTAACTTAACAACTCTACTTTTGTACCTTTTACGTTTTAGTCCTTTCTACTCAATTCACTATTTACACATTAAAGTTCCATAACCAAATTTTAATGCGAAGCCAGTGACATCATAAATATTAAAATAAATAAATTTACGGCTCAACTCGTTGGAGTTGTGATTTTGAAATCACTGTTTTCGACACCACTAAAAATCGAGCTATTACACCATGACCATAAAGCCCACAGTTGAAGCAAACATTTGGTATGGACTCGTATTATATGCTCTGTAATTATCCATTAATCCTGACTTTAGAAACAAAGGGTTTTCTAAGATCAACACGAGTGGCCATTCTTGCAAGCAAGCCTTTTATTATTTTTAATGTCTTTTCATCTGCAACTTTTTTAATAATATATTTTTAAATTACTTGTATTGAGAAATAAAATATTCTCTCGAGGATCTACACAAATTAAAAGTTAAAATATTTTAAATGGGTTAAACTTACAAGAAATGAGTACAAGTAGGGGTGTTCAAATTTCAATTAAAACTGAATTAACTGATCGAACTGATCTAATTCGATTAATCGATCGATTAATCGATCTAATTTGGTCGAAGGTCGATTAAAGGTTTTTTGGAATTTTGATTAATGGTTAATTCGGTTCAAATTGGGTAATTAATCGGATTAACTGAATTAATCGAACTTAATAAATAATATTATATATTATATGTATTAGGCTATTACTAATTTGGTTAATTTGGATAATTCAGTCAAATGAACATTATCAATTTATTTATTTTTAATGAGTATAAAAAATTATAAAATGGGAAGGGCGAAGTATCGAGCGAGAGGAAATCATGTCACAGTGTTTGTTCACAATGTCCCGGAATCAATGCATTGGAAAGGTTTATGGACACTATTAGGGTAGCCTGGCGAGGTGGTTGACGCTTTCACACCGGCGAAGAAAGCCAAAAATGGAAAAAGGTTTGGCTTCGTTAGATTCCATGATAATATGGACGCGTAATGGGCAATTTCTAGGTTAAATGGATTCATGATATTAGGGAACAAATTATGGGTGAAGGTAGCCAGATTCAGAGGTAAAAGACTTATTTGGAAAAAAACAAATACTTTGAATAATATAACAAATTGGAAGGAGAAAGTGCAGACTGAAAAGATGAATGAGTTCAATATATTGAAAGTTGGAAAGGAACGAGGTGAATCCTCAAAGCTAGCAGCAGAAAGGTTGAGAGAGGGTGAAATAGAATTCAAAAGGGTTAATTTACATGGAAAGGAAATACAAGGATTTGTTGATAATGAACAATTATGGAAACTTCATAGATGTTTGGTGGGAGAAACGTCCTTATTCTGTGAAACGATCGATCTTAAGGAAAGAATGGTGAAGATGGGTTTTGGGGAAATTGCTATAAGAAGAATTCAAGGGAATTTTTTTTCTCATTGAAGTGCCAGATGAGGAACTCATGGAGTTAATGAAACAGGACGATGGAGCATACTTAAAAGAATTTTTCATTCGTACTGAACCATGGTCGAAGAGACAACGATGAAGAAAAGAATTACGTCGGTGGAAATATCGAGAATTCCCTTACATTGCTGGGACTTTGAAACTTTTAAGGGAATCTCTGGAGTTTGGGGAGAGGTGGTGTCGATGAGGGAAAACTTGAATGGAGTAAAAAATTTGAGACTACGAAAATTCTTATTTCAATCAAGCAAATGGAACCAATAGAAGAAATGGTGGTGTTAGAGATAGGAGACAACAAATTCCCTGTGAGAGTAAAGGAGAAGGGATGGTCTGAATCAACCAAAAATAGGTTGAAGAATAAGGAAGTTGAGGAAGGGGTACGGGAATCGGAATCAATAACCAAATCGAAGGCTGGGTTTCTATTGATTGAAAGTCAAAATGATCGAAGAAAGGTTGTTAATGATGACAGTATCGAAAAGGGTAGTAAGCAGGTTGAAAGTCAAAGATGGTCGGGTGGCGCTTTAACTGATACGACTCAAATAATTAAAAATGGAAAAAGTGTAATAGAAGGGAAAAAGAAAAAGATGGAGGAATGGATTGGTTGAATGAAGGAAGAAAGACATTGGGTTTGGAAAGTATGTTGGACCCAAAAGAAGGGTTAGATGGGCAGGTTGAAGGAGGAATGGTATAAGGCCTTTCAAACGAGAGGCGGGATGGGGTTACAAACGTCGAAGCCTAAGTTTATGGAGATTATGAAATTGAACCAGGATTGGATGAAATGGAGAATTGTAATTTAGCTTTGATAAGTGTGGACATCAGAAATATGAGCTTAGGGAAGGTGGTTAGTTTAAATATAGCCCAAGTTGAAGGCAATGAAAAGGAGAACAGCCTAAGAGGCGAAAAGAGTTCGTTATCAAGTGGAGAGTATAGCAGGCCAAATATCATCTAAAACTTACAATGTAATGTAGAAGTTGGTGGTTCTACAGATCAATCAAATTGTTTGGAGCTAAAGAACAAATTTTCAACAGAATCTAAAAGAAAAGGAAGAAGGTGAAGACGAATAAGAAAGTGTGTTCTATGCGAGATCTTCAAAATGGGGCATTAACTCTAAAGGAAAGGCAAACAAGGGATACATCATTAAGGAAAGAAAAGGAAAAGAGAAGGATTCAAGTGCAGAGAAGATAACAAAGTTATCTTTATTGGATTCTGATATAAATAATAGGAGAAGGGTGATTTTGGGAGAAGCTAAGAAGATGCTGAAAATGGGGAAGAAGTTGGGTCTAAGAGTTAGGGGGATGAGAGGGACGTTTTGGAGGAGATAATGAACATTAAAAGGGTGTAACATTAAAGCCATGGGTGTTCGAATCAGGGCCTGAGGTGGAAGAGGTGAGTTTAATAGCTTATTTATGTTTTTAGATTAAGCTGCCCTGTTTGGGATTGAATTATTTCAAGGTTTATAATGAGTATTATTTTATAGAATGTGAGAGGGTTAGGATCGGATTTGAAAATTGCTTCGGTTAGGAGATTGTTAAGACAATTTAGAGAAAATATGTGTTTTATCCAAGAAACAAAATTGGTGTCAGTAACTAGGGAACTAGTAAGCAAACTTTGGGGAAATTAAAACTTTGAATTTAGATATTCGGAAGCTAAGGGCCAATTTAGAGGTATCTTAATAGTTTGGGATAATGAAATTTTCAGATGAGTAAAAATTATTGTGAAAGTAGGGTGATAATTTTGGAAGGGAAGTGGAGGACTGATGGTAGAGAGGTTGTATTAGTGAACATTTATGTGCCAAATTTATTAGAGGAGCAAAGAGTTTTTTTAGGGGGAATTGTTGGATTTGAGGAAAAATTTCTTGAGTAAGTGGATTTTGGTTAGAGATTGCAATGTTGTGAGAGATAGGAGTGAAATAAGAAATTGTGTGGGGTTGTTGAGAGGAGTGAAGGACTTCAATTGCTTCATAGACTCTTGTAAATTGGTCGATTTGCCTTTGATGGGGAAGAGGTTCACGTGGTATAGACCTGAAAAAAAGAATAGCAGGTTGGACAAATTTTTGGTAGATGAAGATTGGGTAGAAAACTATGAAGATCAAAAATAGAAGGGTTTGAAGAGAAGTATTTCGGACCATATTCCGTTTACTTGCTACTGAATCTGTAGATTGGGGGCTAAAGCCATTTAAGTTCTTTAATGCATGGCTGTTGAAGAAGGACTGTTTGAGTTTAATCAAAGGAGAATGGGCAAATTATTGTTGTTTAAAAGGGAGACTATCGTCAAAGTTAAGAAATTTGAAAGGAGCAATTAAAAAGTGGAATGAAAATGCGATGTTTGTTTTGGAAAATCAACTGAAGGAAATTGAAGAGAAGATTAAAGTACTTGATGATCAAAGTGATATACGAGAATTATCTGAGTCAGAGTTGGATGAGATGAAAAAATTGAATCAAGAGCTATAGGAAGCGATTAAAGTTAAAGAATCAGTGTGAAGACAAAAATCTAGAATGACGTGGTTAAAGGAGGGAGATGCAAACACGACATTTTTCCATAGGGCGGTTAAGATAAAAGTAAAAAGAAATATGGTGTTTGGGATGAAAATTCGAAACACATGGTATAGTGATCCGAAAGATGTGAAGGAACAAGTGTATTTTTATTTTAGAGATCATTTTAGTTGCCCTCCAAGGAATTGGAGCTTGGATATGGTGTTAAATTTTAAAGTTCTAAAGGAGGAAGTAGTGAGGAAATTAGAGGTCCCCTTTACGTTGGAGGAAATTAAGATGACGGTGTGGAGCTGTGATGAATCCAAAGCCCCGGGTCCAGATGGGTTCAATTTGGGGTTTTTCAAGAAATGTTGGGATGTGGTGAAGGAGGATTTACTTGGTATGATGGCTGAATTTTACCAAACCGAGAAATTGGAAAGGAGTATAAATTCTTCGTTCATAGCGTTTGTTCCTAAATCAGCTAATCCAAAGGATTTGTCTGAATTTTGCCCAATCTGTCTTGTAAGTTCACTGTACAAAATTGTGGCGAAAACATTATCAAGGAGACTTAGAGAGATTATTGGGGTGATTGTTGTTGAAACTCAATGTGCATTCATAAAGGGGAGGCAATTTTTTAATGGTATTCTAATCGCTAATGAGGTGATTCACTCGATAAGGAAAATGGGAGAAAAAAAGGGAGTTTGATGTTCAAGCTAGACTTCTCCAAGGCATATGATTGTGTTAGGTGGGATTTTCTAAAAGTAGTGTTATCTAAAATGGGTTTTGGATAAAGATGGATCGTTTGGATGTTAGAATGCATGCCAACGGTAAGAGTGGCGGTGTTTCTTGATGGAGCAACCACAAATGAATTTAAGATGGGGAGAGGTCTTCGTCAAGGAGATTCGCTTTCCCCATTCCTATTCATTCTTGTAACGAAAGTGCTTCACTTGATGTTAGTCAAAGAGGAAGACTCGAACTTCATTGAAGATACCAAAGATGTTATCCCTGAGTCGTGTATCTTGCACCTTCAATTTGCAAATGACGCCATCCTCTTCTTAAAGGCAGATGAGAAAGTGTCAGAAATGTAAAGTATATTTTGCACTGTTTTGAAATCTGTTCTGGTCTTAGTATAAACTTAAAAAATCTTGCCTTATGGTTTTAGGGTGAAGGATGAGTTTTTATACAGAATGGCAGGAATAGGTAGGTGCAATATTAGGGTTTTGCCTTTCAATTATTTAGGGATACCTCTAGGTGCAGATTTGAGAAAGGTTTTGACATGGGATGAAATAGTTGAGAGATTTCGGGTAAAGTTATCAAGGTGGAAAAGTAGATCTCTTTCGTGGGCGGTAAGAATTATGCTTATTAATTTAGTTCTTTCATCACTTCCTATTTATTTCATGTCTATTTTCAAGCCCCTTCGACAGTGATTGCAAAGATTGATAATATTCGTAGAAATTTTCTTTGAGGAAGTGTAAATGGGAAAAGAAAGATGGCGAGAGTTAGCTGGAATAAAATTTGATTGCCAAGAGAGAAGGAGGAGCGAGCGTGGTGGATTTATCGGTTAAAAATCAAGCTTTAATAGCCAAATGGAGTTAGAGGTATGCGGTGGAACGTGATGCTTGTGGAGGAAAATCATCTTTGCTAAGTACTGCTCTTCTTCTCAATTTTGGAGATTTAGAAGGACAAAAACAAAGGATATTTCAATTGTATGGATGGGCAATAAATCCTTTTGTTGGATAATTGGAGATGGAAAATCAGTAATGTTTTGGAAGGATGTTTTGTATGCTGACAGACCTCTAAGAGTGGAATTCCCAAGGTTAGTCAGACTAGAAAAAAAAAAGGGAGTGGTGTGGTGTGGGATTATTTATCTAAAGGAGTGCCTAGTGTAGCAAAATGGGGGGTCTTTTTATTAGGCCGTTACTGGACAAAGAGTTTATTTCTCTCAACAGACTTTTTGAAGTGGCGAACAGCAGGATTCTTGTACTTGAGAGGGAGGATAAAATTGCATGGATACATGGGAGTAATGGCGAGTTTTCGGTCAAGCAATTAACAAAGCTTTTAATTGGGGATAATGTTGAAGACAGAAGGTTCGAATTCGATAAAATTTGGAGATTAAAGGTGCCTCCTAGAGTAAGGATTTTTTTATGGATGACTACTATTGATCGTATCCAAAGAAAAGAATTCTTGGTTAAGAGAGGTGTCAACCTTCAAAACTTGGAAATGGGCTGCCCTTGATGTGTTAGAGAAATCGAAAGTGTGGCTCATTTTTTTTAGTTGCAAAATTCATTGAAGGTTTTTGGAAAAAGATATTCCTGTTGTATAATGTTGATTGGAAACCGATGAAAGGGTTTGGAGATCTTTATTCTTTATGTCTCAAGGTGAAAATGGCAGGGATGGTCAAAAGTCTTTGGTGAATTTCGATTTCGACAGCAAGTTGGTCAGTATGGTTGGCTAGAAATGAGCTTGTGTTTGAGAAAAAATGGATGTCAATGGATACACTGATGTTTCATCAAAATGAGAGCTTTGATGTGGGGGAGGGTGGCGCATGATGAGTTAAATTTGCAGGAGTGTGCTTGGTGGACCTGTCCATGGAAGAGTTTTGGTGATTAAAAAATTTCATGTATTGAGGGATTGAAGTGGTGTTGATAGCATTAGAAAAGACCATTGATTTCTCCTTAGTTAGGTTGTAATTTGTTCTCATTTTATCATTTTTATCATTTTTAACTTAGTAACTGTATTTTCTAACTCAGTGATGCTAGGTTTAATTTTCTTTAATGTTATCCTATTTTTGCTATTAATGTCACCACAATTAGTGTTTAGTATTGCATCCAAAGATGTCAGTGCAGGAGTTTGTCCGGAAAGATCAATGCATGAAGGTATCCAGGGTTGTTACCGCAAAATAGAATCCAAATTTGCTCCCAAAAATGTCGCCACAATCGACAACTGTTTGATGAACACATCGGATCTGCGTGAGTGTACAGCTGGTATAACCAACTGTACTTGGTAATGGTTGATAAATACTAATGAGGGAGGATCTTCTTCAAGCATCATCGGGGAGATTTCTTTGACGCTTTAAAATTATTCCTTCAACATTTTGTTAAGCTAGCTTCCATGGCAGCTTAACTTCCTTGAGGGTGACTTGACTATGACGAGAAGGCAAATCTGCTCCTGACGAGGAGCATTCCTAATTGCGACGCAAGAGAAGTGTAAGATAATAGTTTTAGTAGACTAGGAATAGGATGCTTCAATTATTTTTGTTACTTCTCTCTTTAAAACGCTTATGAATGTTTGATTATTTGAGTTTGAATGGAAGTGCAATTTAATTCCAAATCAAATATGATGTCTAGTCTATCTTTCCTTCACTGTTATCTTTGGATTTAATTGCTTGACCATGTAAGTGTAGTTGCAGTCACTGTCACTGGAAAGTGCAGTAACAAAATTAAGTTAACAAGCAAGCCAATGGAAGTTGCTTGAGGATCGAAGGAATTCTGTCTACTTGTTCATGAATATTTTGCATTACCGGCACTGGAAGGTATGGTTAGTGTGAGTGTTTGAGTCTTTGATAATAGGGAAGTCGAGGTTGGTAAGATTTCATTAAACTTAATTGCAGCGACAATTTATCTATCATTTACCTTGTGATCACATTTAGCTGTTGCCATCTTTTCAAGTCAGGGAACCCCATTTCATTATCACTATTTTTACTTCTTAACTTTTATTAAAATTTCTTTGACAGATTATTCTCAACCATTTACTGCATTTTCTTATTAATTTGCTCCGACATTATTCATCATAATCTCTTTTATTTTAACTTCCTTTGCATCGACAATTATAAACATAAGCAGCCATCTCTGTAGGATCGATATCTGATAGTTTTAAACTATCTACTATACTTGCATCGACAGTGTACGCTTGCACATAGTTACTGTGACGTTTATAGCGTGATCAAGTTTTGGCGCCGTTGTCGGGGATGGTGTTTGTTTAATGTTTATTCTTGTTCTTGCAATTATTTTTCATTTTGTTAGTTTTACCTGTTACTAACTTGTTTTACTTTTTGTTAACTCTTTCTCAATTTTTTAGGTGTTTTATAACCAGGAGCAATTCTGAAATTATTATTGGCTTAGATCCGGAAATCAAAAGAACTATTAGAAGGAGAAGACAAGAACAAATGAATTGGGTTTGCCTGGAAATGATGCAGTCATACCTCCATTGCCACCACAAAAACCTATCCCTCCGATACAACCACAAAATATAAATAATCCACCGCTGCCACAAGAAGAGCAAGTACAAAATAGACCGATTCGAGACTTTGTTGTTCTTGTATTAGATGATTTGTAGCCAGGGGTTGTTCGACCAGCTATTCAAGCTAACAATTTTGAATTAAAACCGGTTATGTTTCAAATGTTAAATTCAAATGGGCAGTATGCTGGTTTGCCTCATGAGGATGCAAGAGAGCATCTTAAATCTTTTCTACTAATTTGTGCTTCTTTTAGTCAGCATGGTGTTCCTGATGATGCCTTGAAGATGCAATTGTTTCTTTACTCATTGCAAGAACGGGCTCGTACCTGGTTCTTTGGATTGCCTGCTAGATCGATTACATCGTTGAATGCACTTGTGATTCAGTTTGTTTTGCAGTTTAATCCACCAACAATGAATGCTCAACTAAAGAATGATATCACTGCATATCATCAATTGGATGATGAGAATTTACACACCACATGGGAGCGTTACAAAACTCTTCTTCGACGCTGTCCCATGCATGGAATTCAATAGGAAATGCAGATTGAGATCTTTTACAATGGGTTGAATGCGCAGACAAGAAATCTTGTCGATGCATCTGCGAATGGTCCTTTGTTGGACTGCACCTATGGTGAAGCTGTGAGAATTTTAGAGAGGATCGCTCAAAATGACTACCAATATCAACCTCTCAAGTTGCTCAAGTTAAAACAAACCTTGGAGTTATCAAGTTAGATGCTATATCAGCTCTGAGTGCACAGGTATCTTTGTTAGCAAATATGATAAAGAATATGAAGGGGACATGTGAAGTTACTCCCATCCAAGTTGCCCAACAAATGGATGTCCTAACATTTTTTTGTGAAATTTACGGCGACAATCATAGCTATGAAGATTGTCCACAACATGCAGAGAATGTGTTTTATTTTAAAAATATCAGAGGAAATTCTTATGGTAATTCCTACAATAGCTCAGTTCGAAACCAATAGTCTTGGGCAAATCAAAATGCAACCACATTTAGATATGAAAATTCCTCAAACCAAGGAAATTTTCGACAAGGGAATTATAGTCAGCAGCAGTAAATTTTTAACAAAAGTCCTCAGATGCATGTACATCAAGATCAGTTACAGCCACATACTCGTGTGCAGCCACAACAATCTTCAATACCAAATCTACATATGCAAGGACAACAATAGCAGCAGCAATATTCCTAACCATGAGCTGATCCATTAGCAGCTCTTGAAGTCGATGCGTGAACATATCACGAGGACAAAAGCTATTGTGCAAGGAAATTCCTCTTTCGTACGAGCGTTGAAAGCACAAGTAGGACAACTAGCTTCAAATATGAGCACAAAACCACCAGGTGCTTTACTCAGTGACATTAAGAATCCAAATAAAAAAGGGAGGGAGCATTGCAAAGCTATTACTCTTAGGAGTGGAAAGCAAACTATCGAGCCAAGTAGCAGCTCTAATACAACACCTGTCGACGCAAGTGAAGCCAATCAAGAAGAAAAAGTTGTATCTGTAGAAGAAATAGACGAGCCAAATAAAGAGGAGCCACTAGTTGTTACTCCTACACCTACCATTAGACCAATAAAATTATCGATGCAACCACTGATGTCAATGCAATAGGTTTTGTCATGACAACCTGATATGTTAATACCTTTGTGATCAGCTTGTAACGTCACAGCAATTGTGCAAGCGGACACACGTCGATACAAGTATAGTTGATAGATTAATTCTATCGGATATTGATACCACAGGGAATGAGTTCTTGATGTTTATATATCGAGGCAATTAAAACTAAGATTAGAGATAATGTGAGTAAAGATGTCAGAGCAATTAAATCTATCTGCATACTAAGATAGTTAAAATTGTCAATGTAATTATAAAAGTTAAATGTCAGTGCAACTGAAAGTAAATCAAATAGTTGTGGAAGTTTTGAGAATTTAAATGCAGAAAAGTAAAATGATGATCAAGTGTGAAGAATTGGAGTGGATCGCTAACTTCACTAAGTTACAACGCTGGATGCGTCGACAAGGTATTGTATAGATGAATTGTCGCAACAATAAAGCTCCAATGAAATCTTACCAATAACAACTCTCTGTTTAATCGAGACTCAAGTACCCACAATCACCCCATCTCTCGATGTAGGAAACATCGTGCACTTAAGAACAAGTGATAGAATCTCTTCTAATCCCAAGTAGCTCTCGCTGACTTGCTTGTTAATCTAACTTGTCACCGCATCTCTCGATGTCGGTAGACTGCAATTCCACTCTCGTGTTTAAAGCAATTAAATCCAAGAATAAACAGATAAGAAGAATTAAGTAAGAATCAAAGTGATATAACAATGAAAGATATTCTCATATTCATTCAATTGTCAAGAGTAATTCATAAGCATAAAAGAAGGGTTGTCAAATATATCCAAGCTTACTATCTCTAGACTACTAGGACTATTCCATAATCGTTCCTGTTGTGTCTGCACCAAGCACTCCTCGTCTGTTCAGTCAGCTCACCGATCTTCAATAAAAATTCAAAAACACAAAGTAATTACAGATTTAATTCCTTCGCTCTCAATATCTTTTTTCATCTTTTCTCCTCTATTTATAGGCTTCAAGAATGGTAAACCTTCTCTCTTCTCAGATCCAGATCCAATTGCAGCTGTAAAAGTTTGTTACAGTCTAGCTGTGCACTTACGCAGATCTGGTGTGAACTTTATGGAAATGCAAATTATCGCGACATCGCTAGACGCAATCTGAAACCTTCAATTGCGATGAAAATGTGCTTTTCCCTTACGCTGGTGCTTCTAGTTGTGATTGCAACTTGAATGCTCTCCTTTCAAGTAAAGATTCCTATGTGGCGACATTTCTAGTCATAATTTCAAGCTGAATTTGTGGCTGCATTTTCAGATTCTATTTAGCTTTGGTTTTCTGAAGTGGATCCTTGCACTGACAATTTTAAGATGCAATATATATGCTGCATATGATGACATTAGTGCATAAAAAAAGATAAAATAACAAGAATTTAAACCAAGCATAAATGAGTTAGAAAACATAAATACTAAGTATGAAATGCGTAACATGCATTCTAAATATGGTACAAAAGAGACAAATAATACACAAATTTAGGGAGAAAATAGGTGTCATTTTTAATGCTGTCACACCCCCAAACTTGAGTGTTTACTTGTCCTCAAGTAAACAAAAATCAGCAAAATCACATACAAACATGTCACCGCAATTATTATTCTCACAACTTAAATTTTTTGGGATTCTAATGACAAATTGCATTCACATGATAGAATAATGCATCGACAATTTAGAGGGATGAACAATTAAAATTGCAACATCACTCATGTTAGTAACATGCTTTGAATCTTACCCTTTCTTAAATCAATACAACTTTTATAGCAATTTTTCTTTTTCTTTTTCTCATTCAACATTTTTTTTATATGTAATTGAGAGATGTCATTGCATTACTCTACCTTGGTTCTTGGGCAGTAACGATGGGGTGCAACAAACCCCCAAGTGGTATGTAATTGCGCCGACACACACTCTTGCAGTGACAACCTTTGGCTAGATGATATTTCTAACACATGTAGTGGAGTGCTCTCCCTTGATAAGTCACAATGTACTCACATTAGAGTGTTTCTTATTAATACATTGTCGCTGCAATTGGCAAGTTAGTACAAGATTCAAAGATTGCTACTATCCATTCATTACTGAAGCAATTCAATTATTCATTCAAATATAAAAGAGCTAAATATTCATTCACATTCATCCAATTCATATGCTAGCATCCAATCAATTCAAGATTTATGCATCAAATAAAAAATTGTGGTCATGTTTTTATTGAAATTTTGCATATTTTCATTAACTAAAGAAATAAGTAAAATTCAAATATGTGGGCGCAATAACATTTCCATTTCACACAATATCCCCTCAAACTTAATGTCTGCATTGTCCCCAATGCACTGACAATATTATACAAATAAGAACGAAAATGCAACTACAATGTAGTTAAACTAATATGAAAAATGCAATGACAAATAACAATACAATGACAATGAAATGCATGCAACTACCTACAGAAAAGTAAACTAACTCATTTATTCAGCAACTAATGTCGTGGCTGCTTTGGGTTTCTTTTTCTTCTTCCTTGAGCGCTCTCCTTCCTCATTCTATTTCTTCTTTTTGTCCTAGCGCTTCCTCTTTCTTTCCTTCGTACCAATCGGATCAGCGGATTGCTCCTCCTCAACTGGCTGGGTGGCGACCTCATCGATAGTCACATCTGATGGATGGACCTCAGCAAGCGGGGCCACATAGGACACGATAGCTAAAGGATTAAACTCCTCCGCACTGCTGGTAACTACCTCAGCGTGGCTCGCATCATGTGGAGCCATGTCATCACTAGATGCCTCCACACTTACGTGTGTGCCGACAATATCCTAAACGATATTTTTCGGGGCATCGGCTTGTTTTTCCTTTTGCTCCTCTGTAGGGTTCTTCTTTCCAGATTCTTTTTCCTTCTCTTGGCTTTCTTCTTACTTTACTTCCTCACTTTAGGTTGTTCCCGCTCAATGGGGATCTTGTCAGCGCCTTCCTCTGCGACCACACCCATAGCCACCCTCTTTGCTATATTAGCCCCAAGGCTGTTCTTCGAACTCTTCTTCTAACAAGCTGGCTATAGTTCTGTAGTAATCGTCCATATCACTAGAATGCTCATCGTCATCTGAAATATGGATTTGCATTCGAGAGGAGACATGTTGAGGCCTACCATCAGAAGTAGGCTGTTCGGAGGATGAGGGAGCTTCCCTAACAATGGGTGGAAAGACGAGGAACTCAGGCAAAGGATTTGGACTCAGCCTTCTCAATGCATCGACAATAGTCTTGTTTCACACTCTTGTGTACGCATAAAATAAATTTTGTCTGTAGTCTATCTCTTCCAATGCGCTGATAATACGCATTTGGCGTAAATCGATGCAATCAATGCTGACTTCAATTGCAACCAATTTCTTCCTCAATAAAGGGTCTATGGGCGCATCAGCCTATTTTTCCTTCTTCTTCCCTTTTTGCTTGTCCTTCTTCTTTGGTGCTTCTCTTGCCAGTGGCATCTCTTGGCCCCTTGTCATCCTCTCTACGGATATATCATTGATGGAGCTCTTGTTCTCTAATACCTCCTCTACATCTCTTGGCATAATTCCCCTTTGTTTGCATACCAGCATGATTAAGGAGGGGAAGGGTAGTATACTTGTCTGCTTGGATGCTGCTTTAATGATCTAGTCGTGAAGGATTGTCGACATCGATATGACGACCCTTGAAGATTGAGTGTAGAATGAACATGCGATTTAGTGTCGTCATCGTACTGTGTGTAGAAGGCAGGATGCGACTATTCATAAAATGGAACCACACCTTGCTGAAGGTCGTCAGATACTGATGGTACACGCTGTAGTTGTGTGGGCCATTGCTCGTCTAGACTACACCCTCAACACAAAGGTCCCTCATGACCTGGTCAGTTCCTTCATCATCCAGTTCTTCCAAAAATGGAGTGTGGTTATCTACCTTCTCAGGAATAAAAAACAGAACATTGATATGGGCAGCACTCCAGGGTATTAAGCTTTCTCTCACAAAAATGAACTCTTGTTCATGGTCAGCAAGATTGGCATAAAATTCCCTTACCATGGTAAGGGAGTATCCAATCGGGTGCTCACCGAAGAATTCCCAGCCCAGCCGACTGATGGTCCTTACGATTTGCTTCCCCAACGTTTGGTGTAGGGATAGTTGTAAACCATGCTCTGGATGGCAGTTACGTTTGATCATCATATATGATAACGGTCTTTGGCCGCTTTAGACGGAAAAAAGATCGGTTCATTCGGTAGAGGTTGGGTTGTGGTATGAACCATGGTGGCAGAAGTTTAAGGGGTTTTAGAAGGAGTTTTCGTACCTCTTGTTCTGGCCATAATAACTCAGTAAAAAGGTGAAGAGAAACTTTGCAGAGAAAGAAATAAACTTATAAGAATAATAAGAGCGACAATAACATAGAAGAAAATTTGTAGCAACCATGGCGATTGTTAGTAGAAAAGAGATTCGACAGAAAAGGGTTTTATAACCTTGAAAATTAAGGAGACGTGATGATTACAAAAGTTGTGGGAAAACATTATGTTTGCAGCCAATAAATACCAGGTTGCAGATCGTACCCCTTTGTTTTGTCTAACGATTGGGGAGAGAACAAAATCAACTGGCACGATCCTTGCTGAAAAAGCATTGCTGAGTCATCACAGAATGTGCCGACAAGTTGTGTTCGTGATACATCGACAAAAAGATGATTTTTATTCTTGCATAAATTTGAAAAGAAACAAGTGAAAGTGAAACAAATACAAAGAAATATAAAAATGCGTTGACATTATTTAAATGTGACCAGATCTATGGTCTCGCTTGGTTATTTGACTTTTGGGCTTGTATAATGCTTCAAACGTTGGCCATTCACTTTGAACTGTTGCCCATCATTCAAATTCTCAATTGTCACCGTACCGTTTTGGAATGCTTCGACAACCTTAAAAGGGCCTGACCATCTTGAATGCAATTTACCTAGATGCAGTTTTAAACATGAATTAAACAAAAGTACTAACTGACCAAGGCTAAATTATCGATGCAAGATGATATTGTCGTGCCATCTCTTGGTCTTTTCTTTGCAAATCGTGGCATTTCATAGGTATTGCGGCATATTTCTTCTAGTTCATCAATGTCCAACAATCGTTTTCTTCCAACAACATCATAGTCCAAATTTACCTGCTTGATTGCCCACATGGCTTTGTGCTCAAACTCAACTGGTAGGTGACATGACTTATCAAACACTAGTTGATATGGTGACATCCCCAACGGGGTTTTATATACGGTGCAAAGTGCCCACAATATGTCGTGTAACCTCGAAGACCAATCCCTCCTAGATGGATTAACCACCTTATCAAGGATGCTCTTAATCTACCGATTGGACACCTTCGCTTAGCCATTTGTCTGTGGATGATACGTTGTGGCCATCTGATGCTTCACACCATATCTTTTCAATGCTGTCGTAACTTAATTATTGTGGAAGTGAGTACCTTGATCACTTACTAAGGCTTTAGGTGTTCTAAATCTCATAAGGATGTAAGTGTGGAAGAACTTCAACACCGTTCGAGCATCATCTTTTGGCACCCCAATTACTTCGATCCACTTTGATACATAGTCAACAGCAACTAAAATGTACACATTCCTAAATGTGTTCGGGAATGGCCCCATAAAATTTGTACCCCAAATATCGAATAACTCCACCTCTAGAATAGGCTATTGGAGCATCTCGTTGCATCGAGATATTGAGCCACTGCGTTGAAATCCATCACATTATTATGCAAAGTTGTGGGCATCTCGAAATAATGTGGGCTACTAGAATCTTGACTAGAGGACCTTTGCATCAGTCCTTACAACACTAAAATGGCCTCTATAGGGAGCATCATGCAATGTCGCAGGATAGAAGTCATTTCTTCTTTAAGAACGCAGTGACGGATGATGTTGTCAGCGCATACCTCGAATAGGTATGGCTCATTCCAATGATACTTTGTAGCATCGCGCAAAAATCTGACTTTCTTGTGACCAACAACACTCAAGGGTAACTTCCCACACACAAGATAGTTGGCAACATCAGTATACCATGGTGATGCGTCAACAAAGAACAACTACTCGTCTGGAAATGCATCAATAATTTGGACTTTATTTCCATCTTCACTTCCAACTTCCAATCAAGACAAGTGGTCAACTACTTGATTCCCAGATATTTTTCTATCCTTGATTTCAACATCAAACTCTTGTAGAAACAGGATCCATCTAATCAACCTTGGTTTGGCGTCTTTCTTCTTAAAAAGATATCTCAATGCAGAATGGTCTGTGTACACTATAATTTTTGCGCCGACAAAGTATGAAAGAAACTTGTCGAATGCAAAAACTACTGCTAGCAATTCCTTCTTAGTAGTTATATAATTTACCTACGCTTCAGTCAAAGTTTTACTAGCATAATAAATAGAATGAAATACCTTTTCTCTACGTTGACCCAGCATAACTCCTACAGCAAAGTCACTTGCGTCACACATTAATTCAAACGGTTATGTCCAGTCCGATGCGACGATAATCGAAGCTTGTACTAGTTGTTTCTTAATTGTAATGAATGCGTCCAAACAGGTGTCATCAAACACAAACTTTTTATTCTACTCTATCAATGAGCATAATGGTTCAGCAATCTTGGAAAAATCACGGATAAATCTCCTATAGAAATCAACATGTCCAAGAAAGCTTCTTATTCCCTTAACATTTATTAAAAGTGGCAATTTCTCGATGATTTTGACCTTTGCTTTATCTACCTCAATGCCCTAACATGATATGCGATGGTCGAGAATAATGCCTTCAGTTGCCATGAAGTGACATTTCTTCCAATTCAGAACTAGATTTGTGTCCTCGCATCCCTTCCGTACTTTCACCAGGTTATCAGTGCATTGGTTAAAAGTTTGCCTATAAACTGACAAATCATCCATGAATACCTCTAAAGAATCCTCAATCATGTTTGAAAAGATAGCCATCATACACCTATGGAATGTGGCTGGTGCATTTCACAATCTAAAAGGCATACATCGAAAGGCAAAGGTTCCAAATGGGCATGTGAACATGGTCTTTACTTGATCTTCCGGCATAATGGCAATTTGGTTTATCCAGAGTAGCCATCTAGGAAGCAATAATAGGCTTTATCAGCTAGTCTATCCAGCATCTGGTCAATGAAAGGTAATGGAAAGTGGTCCTTCTTTGTGGTCGCATTGAGTCATTGATAATCCATGCATACTCGCCAGCCAATCGTAATACGAGTAGAGATCAACTCGTTCTTGTCATTGCTCATAACTATGAAGCCACTTTCCTTGGGCACACATTGGACAGGGCTCACCCAATTGCTATTAGAAATGGGGTAGATAATGCCCGCGTCTAGCCACTTGATAATTTCCTTCTTCACTACTTCTTTCATCTTCTCATTGAGTCGTTGCTGTTGCTCAATGGATTGCTTCCCTTCATCTTCCAGCCTGATCTTGTGCATGCAAAAAGAGGGATTGATGCCTTTAATATCTGCAATGCTCCAGGCTATGGATCTTTTGTGTTCCTTTAAAATCGTGACGAGTTTCTCTTCTTGAATTGCGTCAAGGGTTGTACTGACAATTACAAGTAATGTATCATTGTCACCCAGAAAGATATATTTCAAATGTGTTGGCAAAGACTTCAACTCCAAGGTAGGAGCTTGTTCAATCGATGGTTTAAACACAGAGATCGTCCTATTAGATAAATCCAAAGATTCCAATTGCAAATTCTGTCTTAACTCACAACTATTAACCTCAGCATTGTAGTCACATTCAGCTTGGACTTTATCAACGGATGTCACTGCATCTTCATCTAAGAATGCTGAACTCCGTTCATTGAACTCTTTCATAATTATTTCATCCAGCACGTCAATGTGATGACACTGTTCTTTACTCTTGGACGAAGATGCCTCGAACACACTGAAAGTCACATGCTCATCATTATGTTGCATGATAAGCTCACCCTTGAAAACTTCGATAATAGTGCATCCCGTTGCCAAAAATGATCACCCCAGAATGATGGGCACTTCCTTATTTACCTCGCAGTCAAGGATTATAAAATCGGCAGGGAACAGGAGCTTATCAACTTGAACAAGGACATCTTTGATTTGTTCTTCATGTTGCACTAGAGATCTACCCGCTAGTTGCAATGTCACCGTAGTGGGCTTCATTGATCCTATTCCTAATTTCTTGAATGTGAACAAGGGCATGAGATTAATACTAGCTCCCAAATCATATAAAGCTTTACCTAAATAATGATTTCCAATGGAGCAAGGAATTATGAAGTTGTCAGGGTCTTTCATTTTTGGTTGCAACTTGTTTGTAAGCACAACGTTGCACCCCTCTGTGAGCGTAATCATCTCGATTTCGGACAATTTCTTTTTCTTTGATAACAGCTCCTTCATAAATTTCTCATATCTGGGGATCTGCACAAGAGCATCTACAAGAGGTATGTTAATATGTAATTGTTTCAAAGTAAAACAAATTTTTGATAGTACTTATCATGGTCTTTCTCTTTAAATCTTTGCGAAAATGGCAAAGGTATCATAGCAGTAAGTTGTTATGGAATAATCGGTTGCATCGACAAAGGCAGTTGTGTTGACGTCTTTATTGGGCAAATAGTAGGCATAGATGTCACTAAAGTTGGCTTTTCCTCATTTAATTCTGCTGAGTTTCCTTCAGCTGCAAATTCTCCTTGTTACATTGGTTCGGATACATTGACAGGTTCTTGGTCAGAATGTTTTCTTGGTTCAGCCGTTTACTTCCCGCTTCGCTACGTGAGAGCCTTACAATGCTCTTTCCCTCTTTGCGTTGGAGTCTCAGTATCACTAGGTAGAGCACTTGGTGACCTTACACTCAAATTAGAAGCCAACTCTCCTAGTTGGGCTTCCAATGCTCGGATAGAAGAAGAATCGCCTTGCACTATCGCTTCAATTCTAGTGATATGCTCTCATATTAGTGCTTCAAGCGTAGCCATAGGATATGACCTTTGTTGAGAAAACTGTTGTTGTTGCTGATGTTATCCTTGCATATGTGGCATTCTATTATGGTTGCAATCTCGTCTATGGTTGAATTTGGCTATGTGCCTGCAAATGATCATGATGTGAATGTCTATAACTCCCTTGAATTGAGGAATTTTCATATCTATATGTGGAAGCATTCTGATTTCCCCAAGGTTTTTAGGCTCTATTATTGTATGAGTTACCATAAGAACCTTCTCCGATGTTATTAACGTAGAATGCGTTTTTAGCATGTTGTGGGCAATCCTTGTAACTGTGGTTGTCGCCGCAAATCTTATAGGAAAATGTCAGCACATCCATCTGTTAAGCCACTTGGATAGGAACAATGTCACTTGTCTCCTTCATATTCTTTATAATATTGGCCAAAGAGGATACCTGTGCACTCAAAGTAGAAATAGCATCTAATTCAAAAACACCAGGGTTAGTTTTTACCTTAGTAGAACAAGAGATTGGATATTGATAATCATTCTGTGCAATTCTCTCTCGAATTCTTATAGGTTCATTGTAGGTGCAATCCAACAGAGGACCGTTAGTAGATGCGTCGACAAGATTTCTTGTCTGAGCATTCAATCCATTATAAAAGATCTCTATCTGGGTCTCTTGTTGAATTTCATGCACTGGGCAACGTCTAAGTAGAGTTTTATAATGCTCTCATGTTGTATGTAAGTTCTTATCATCCAGCTGATGATACGCTATAATGTCATTTTGCAATCTTGCGTTCATTGTCGACGAATTAAAACGCAAAACAAACTGTGTTGCTAGCGCATTCCAAGATGTAATGGATCTAACCGATAATCCCAAGAACCATGTTCTCGCTTTACCCTGCAACAAATAAGGAAATAATTGCATTTTCAAGGCATCATCAGGGACACCATGTTGACTAAAGGATGCACAAATAAGCAAAAATGATTTTAAATGTTCTCTTGCGTTTTCATGAGGCAAACCAAAATATTACCCATTTGAATTAAGCATCTGAAACATCACCGGTTTCAACTCAAAATTTCCAGGTTGTGTAGTTGGTCTCACAACCCCTGGTTAAAAATCATCAAGGATAGGAACAATAAAATATCGAATTGTCCTATTTTGCACTTGTTCACTTTGTGGAGGCGGTGGTATAATATTGACGATTTGTGGTTGTACCGGAGGAACAACATTTTGTGGCAGCAATGGTGGTAGGTTGTTATTGTTGTTGTTGCCAGCCGTTTTCTTTTGTTCTTGTCTCCTCTTCCTTAATGTCCTCTCAAGTCTGGATCAAAGCTCAGAATATCCTTAGGATTTCTCCTTGTAGGCATGCAACACTTAAAGAATTCTGAAAGAAGTTAACAAAAAGAAAGTAAACAAATTAGTAAAAGTTAGAAGTTAAGTAAGAAGAATTAATTATATAACCATCAAATAAACACTAAATTCTCCAATAACGGCGCCAAAACTTGATCGACCTGTAATGTCACAGTAATTGTGCAAGTAAACACACGTCGATACAAGTATAGTTGATAGATTGATTCAATCGAATATTGATCCCACAGGGAATGGGTTCTTGATGTTTATATGTCGAGGCAATTAAAACTAAGATTAGAGATAATGTGAGTAAAGATGTCAGCGTAATTAAATCTAATTTGCATACTAAGATAGTTAAAATTGTCAATGTAATTATAAAAGTTAAATGTCAGTGCAACTGAAAGTAAATCAAATAGTTGTTGAAGTTTTGAGAAGTTAAATGCGAAAAAGTAAAATGATGATCAAGTGTGAAGAACTGGAGTGGATCGCTAACTTCACTAAGTTGTAACGCTGGATGCATCGACAAGGTACTGTATAGATGAATTATCGCAGCAATAAAGCTCCAATGAAATCTTACCAATAATAGCTCTCTATTTAATCGAGACTCAAGTACCCACAATTACCCCATTTCTCGATGTAGGTAACGTTGTGCACTTAAGAACAAGTGATAGAATCTCTTCTAATTCCAAGTAGCTCTCGCTGACTTGCTTGTTAATCTGACTTGTCACCGCATCTCTCGATGTCGGTAGACTGTAATTCCACTCTCGTGTTTAAAGTAATAAAATCCAAGAATAAATAGATAAGAAGAATTAAGTAAGAATCAAAGTGATATAACAATGAAAGATATTCTCATATTCATTCAATTGTCAAGAGTAATTCATCAACATAAAAGAAGGGTTAACAAATACATCGAAGCTTACTATCTCTGGACTACTAGAACTATTCCTTAACCGTTCCTCTTGTGCCTACACCAAGCACTCCTCGTCAAGAGTTGTTGCTCATCTGCTCAGTCATCTCACCAATCTCCAATAAAACTTCAAAAACACAAAGTAATTGCAGATTTAATTCCTTCCCTATTGATATCTTTCTTTATCTTTTCTCCTTTATTTATAGGCTTCAAGAATGGTAAACCTTCTCTCTTCTCAGATCTAGCTCCAATTGCAGCTGTAAAAGTTTGTTACAGTCTAACTATGCACTTACACAGATTTGGTGTGAAGTTCATGGATCTGTATATTATCGCGACATTGCTAGGCGTAATCTGAAACCTTCAATTACGGTGACAACGTGCTTTTCCCCTACGTTAGGGCTTCCAGGTGTGATTTCAGCTTGAGTTCACTTATTCCAAGTGAAGATTCCTATGCGATGACAATGCTAGTCGTAATTTCAAGCTGAACTTGTGGTTGCATTTTGCATTCTTTTTATCTTTGGTCTTTTGAGATGGATCATTGCACTGACAATTTTAAGATGCAATATATATACTGCATGTGGCGACATTAATGCACAAAAAGAGATAAAATAACAATAATTTAAACCAAGCATAAATGAGTTAAAAAACATAACTACTAAGTATGAAATACCTAACATGCATGCTAAATATGGTACAAAAGAGACAAATAATACACAAATTTAGAGAGAAAATATGTGTCATTTCTAATGCTATCACTTTGTCATTTCCATAAAGATTTAAGGAGAACGAGAATGATAAAGAATATAAAAAGTTTTTGGCCACATTGAAACAATTGCATGTCAACATGCCTCTTGTGGATGCTCTCATACAGATTCCTAGCTATTGGAATTTCATGAAGGATCTCTTAACCAAGAAGAAGAAGTTGACCGATATTGAGACAATTACGCTCACAGAGGGATACAGCGTAGTTCTGACAAATAAATTGCCACCGAAGATGAAGGATCCTGGCAGTTTTACAACTACATGTTCCATTGGAAATCATTACTTGGGAAAAGCTCTCTGTGATTTAAGAGTAAGTATCAACCTCATACCATTATCAACATTTCAAAAATTAGGGATTGGTCACATGAAGCCCACTACGGTGACATTGCAACTGGCGGAAAGATCTTTAGCGTAACTTGTAGGGAAAATTAAAGACGTTCTAGTTCTAGTAGATAAGTTTGTGTTCCTAGTGGATTTCATTATCCTTGATTGTGAAGCTGATAAGAAAGTTCCCATAATCTTAGGGCGCCCATTTCTTACCACTGGTCGCACTCTTATAGACGTATTCAAAGGTGAATTGACAATACGACATAACAACGAACATGTCACCTTCAGTGTTTTTGAAGCAATTCCCTGCAGAAATAAAAAGGAATGTCACCATGTCGATGTGTTAGACGAATTAATAGAGGAGGAATTTAATGAACGTAGCACAGCAGTCCCAGAAGAATTTATGGCGACATCTGAAGAAGATTTTCTAAGTGATTGTGACTACAAGGTTGAGGCAAATAATGTTGAGCTTAGGCACGGATGGTAGATGGAATCTCTGGATTTGACCAATAGAACGGCTCATGTATTTAAGCCATCTATTGAAGAAGCTCTTACTTTAGAGTTGAAACCATCACCTACCCATTTAAAGTATGTTTTCCTTGGTGAGAATGACACCTTAGCAGTAATTGTCTCTGCAACTCTCGACGCAAGTTAGGAAGAAAAATTAATCCAAATACTGAAGTAACACAAGTGTGCTATTTCTTAGAGTATTACGGATATTAGAGGCATTAATCCCTCTTTTTGTATGCATAATATACAACTAGAAGATGAGGGAAAGTAGTCCATTGAACAACAGAGAAGATTAAATGAAAAATGAAAGAGGTTGTTAAAAAGGAAATCATTAAGTGGTTGGATGCGGGCATCATCTACCCAATTTCTGATAGTACGTGGGTGAGTCCAGTCCAATGTTTCCCAAAGAAGAGTGGTATCACAGTGTTAAGTAACAAAAAAGATGAATTAATCCCTACAAAGAAGGATCATTTTCCACTTCCCTTCATTGATAAAATGCTGGAGAGGCTTGCTGGTAAATCCTATTACTGTTTTCTCGATTTCTATTTTGGCTATAATCAGATAGCAATTACGGCGAAGGACCAAGCAAAAATGACTTTCACTTGTCCTTTTAGTACCTTTTCCTTCCGGCTAATGCCATTTGGTCTATGCAATGCACCTGCTACATTTCAAAGATGCATGATGGAAATTTTCTCAGATATCATTGAAGACTCATTGGAGGTCTTTATGGATGATTTTTATGTCTATGGTAATACTTTTGATAAATGCACTGACAATTTAGCCAGAGTTCTAAAGCGATGTGAGGACACAAATCTAGTGCTGAATATGGAGAAATGCCACTTCATGGCAACAGAAGGCATTGTCCTTTGTCATCGTATCTCCTATCAGGGCATTGAAGTGGACAAAGCAAAAGTTGAGATCATTGAGAAGTTACCTCTGCCCACAATTGTAAAAGGTATTAGGAGTTTTCCCAGCCATGCGGGCTTCTATTGACGATTCATCCAAGATTTCTCTAAAATTGCAAAACCTCTCTGCTCCTTGTTAGAGCTAAATAAAAAATTTCTATTTGATGCTGCATGTTTGACCATATTTATGCAAATTAAGCAGCAACTAGTGAAGACACTTATTATCGTTGCACTGGACTGGTCACAACCATTTAAGGTTATGTGTGATGCAAGTGACTATGTAGTGGGTGTTGTGCTAGGTCAACGCAAAGAAAAGGTATTTCATGCAATATATTATGCTAGCAAAACTCTACTGAAGCACAGATCAATTATACAACCACAAAAAAGGAGCTGTTGGTAGTAGTTTTTGCTTTCGATAAATTTTGATCATATCTAGTCGGCGCAAAAGTTATAGTTTATACTGATCATTTTGCATTGAGGTACCTCTTTGCTAAAAAAGATGCCAAACCAAGATTGATTCGATGGATCTTGTTATTACAAGAATTTGATATCGAGATTAAAGATCGTAAAGGATCTGAGAACCAAGTAGCAGATCATCTATCTCGTTTGGTGGTAGGAAGTGAAGATGGAAATACTTCACAAATTGTCGATGCATTTTCGGATGAGAAACTTTTTGCTGTCAACGCATCCTCATGGTATGCGGATGTCATAAATTACTTGATGTGTGAAAGATTACCATTGAGTGCAACAAGCCACAGAAAGGAAAGATTTCTTTGCGACATCGCAAAATATTACTGGAATGAGCTTTACTTATTCAAGGTATGCAACGACAATATTATTCGACGCTGTGTTCCAAACGAACAAATGCTTCCTATCCTGAAGCATTGCCATGATACTCCCTATGGAGGTCATTTTGGTGGTGTAATGATTGCTGTAAAGGTCATTCAATCAGGATGCCCATAGTTTTGTGCAATAATGTGACAAATGTCAGCGCACTAGATCGATATCCCAATGTAACCAGATGTTGTAACAGTCTATTATGGAGGTTGAGCTCTTTGATGTTTGTGGTGTGGATTTCATGGGGCAATTTCCAAGTTCTTTTGGAAATGCTTATGTCCTAGTCGTTGTAGCTTATGTGTCCAAGTGGGTGGAAGCAATTGCTATTCCAAAAGACGATGCTAGGACAGTGCTAAAATTTTTCCACACATACATACTCACTCGTTTCGGCACACCTAAAGCATTAATTAGTTATCAAGGCACTCACTTCCATTGCAACCAAGTTGCAGCTACATTGAGGCGTTGTGGTGTTAAGCATCAAATGGCGACTACATATCATCCTCAAACAAATGGTCAAACTAAAGTTTCCAATCACCAAATTAAGAATATCCTTGAAAAAGTGGTAAACCCATTGAGGAGAGATTGGTCTTCAAGGCTTAATGACGCTTTGTGGGCGCTTCGTACAGCATATAAAATGCCATTGGGAATGTCACCGTATCAACTTGTGTTCGATAAATCATGTCAGTTACCCATGAAAATTGAACATAAAGCCATGTGGGCAATCAAGCAAGTGAACATGGATTATGATGCTGTTAGGAAAAAAAGGTTATTAAACATTACTGAGTTGGAGGAGATTCGATGCAATGCATATGAGAATGTTGCAATATACAAGAAAAAACCATGAGATGGCATGACAATATTATCAAGCAGCGACAATTTACTGCAGGCCAGCTGGTGCTTTTATTTAATTCACGATTAAAACTGCATCCAGGTAAATTACGCTTAAGATGATCTGGTCCATTTGAGGTTGTCGAAGAATTTCCACATGGTACAATCACAATTAAAGACCTCAATGATGGGCACCAATTCAAAGTGAATGGGCAACGGTTGAAACATTACCTTAGTCCGAATTATCACAATCATAAAGAGATCATTAACCTGGTTACATTTTTCTAACTTTTCTTTACATTTGTGTTATTTACTTTTAGTTGTTTTATTTATGTTTCAGTTCTGTTTATTAGTCTTTTTTTAGGAATAAAGTTCTTACTTTTGTCGTTGCACTCGAAGTTGTGGGTGCAAATGTTGAAGACTTGGAGCAACCTGAGGTGAGTCAGGCGAAGGCCATGACGATCAGCAATGAAGATTCCAATCCTCTGGCTATAATGCCTTATGTGGTACCACTTGCTAAGAGATACCCTTCTGACGTCATGGTCGATGAAGCTGGAGCATAGCTAGATTTGGAGGAGCAATCCGAGGATCCAATAAACCAAAAGAAAGGAAACAAAAGCGCGCCAAGGATAAAAAGAAACGTAAGGAGGAACGCAAGAAGAAGAAGAAAACTCATGCAGCCACATTTTCGACTGTATCACACTGAGTTAGTTTTTATTTTTCAGCACTTAGTTAGATTTCATGCATATCATGTAGTTGTAATATCACTGTCATCACATTTCTTTTGCCCCTGCATTTTTTTATTGTCACTGCATCTGTATTTGTCATTGCATTTCCATATATATATTTGTACATTAATGTTAGTGTATTGGGGATAATGCAGACTTTAAGTTTGGGGGAATGTATATGGATTGGAAATGCAATTGCACCCACATTTGAAAAAAAAATTGTCCTTTTGAATTTAATGAAACCATGCAATATTATGGGAAATGTGATTGCAATTTTTTTATGCTTAATTCTTCAATCATGTGACATACTAATGAATGAGTTGGATAAATGTGATTGAATGTTATGTCTCTATTTTTGGATGAATGGTTGAGATTGTATTAGTAATGAATGAGTAGTATCATTATTTGAATCTTGAATAAATTTGTCATTTATGGCTACTTCTATATAAGTATAGTTATAAATAAAAGACACTCTAATGTGAGTGTACTGTGAACTGTCAAGGGGGAACACTTCAATACAAGTGTTAGAAAAAGTAATCTAGCCAAAGGCTGTCACTGTGTCACGGGGCTAGATCTTTAGTCTCGCAATCTGTGATGCCTTAGGTGATCCTTTCTTGCAAACACGCCTAAGTCAGCCTAATCAACACGATTTGAGGTTTCTGAAAGGAATTCCTCCAAGGCACCAATTTGTATAGCAGAAGCATTAGCCAAAAGAAGGCTTAAAAGAACAGAAAGCAACAGAAAACTAAGCATGAGAAGTGCTTTAGTAAATGCTCTCAACTTATATTACTTTCTCTCAAGAATACAAAGAATGAAACAATGAATGAGTGAGTGATTTATAAATAAAGGGAGGCTCCCTATTTATAGTTGAGCTCCCCTACAACCGACGGTGAAGATCGAATTACATTGACGAATGAGATTAACCTATCCCTTAAATTATGGGATTTTCAAGATTACAACCAAATCAAATTATATCTAATCTTAAAGATATGATTCTCTCTTATCTTCTAAGATTAGTTCCCATATTTGCTAAGATGCCTTAAGTTGCCAAATCTTTATCATTGGGCCATCCAGGCTTCAATTTGATAGGCTTGACCAATAGCTCTCTGAATCGGGCTAGCTCATGTGGGCTAAATGATCCCAATGTCAATGACAGACCTCTATGGGACTTATTTTGTGCAATGGTCACGGGCTTTGAACTCTGGCCCGTGACATTCTCCTCCACCCATTCTCGTAACACCCTCGTTACGGTTCCAGAATGGCACTACCTTGATTCACCTCGATCTCATCTTATTGCCTTAGGATTTTCCCGATTAATCTCACTATCGGGCCATCCCTTCTTTCGTAACTTTCGCCTCGGCTTTCATTGCCTCTTAACTCGAACCGTCTCACTTGTTGGTACATCTCGTTGATAAGAAGTCTCTGCACTCACTTGCCCACATTCTAACTCACTTCGATCGAAATCTTCTTGATTCACATCACTTAGCCTCGAATCGTCCACAATCCCTCAGCTTCCTTGCTTAAGAACTCTGAAAGGGTCTTTACATTCTTGTCAAGCAATCAAGTTAGAATGCAAAACACTATCAAAGTGTTTCGAATGTACCTTACTTGTCGCCTTTACTCTGGTCAACTGTCCAGCTTGCATCGCCACTTTCGCAAACTTTGATGCGCCACCCACTTTCCCATAAGTAGAAGCTCCTCCAATGTGTCAACAGAAATGAGCCTCATTAAACCTAGCTTTCAAGTTTGCACCATAACTTCTTCCTCTGAGTTCGATGCCAAACTTACCCCTTCCATGGGCTGAAGCCTCGCTGATGACTCGGCCAACTTCGTCGCTTTCCTTGAATTGAGCCTCATTGGTCCCAACTTCACTATTTTTATCGCGGCTTTCTCTATTAAGTCCGATGAAAAACTCACCTCTTCCTTGGGTGGAATCCCCTTCGATGACTCAACAAGCTTCGATGTTGCCTTTTCTTTGACCTTCACAGATTGTTGCTTTGGACAGTTCCGCAACTCATGCGGACCACGGCACAAAAAGCACTTGACTCGCTTCCTTTTGCTCCTCTTTGCCCTCTTGGCTTCGCTCGATCCAAGTTTCTTGGGCACCTTGTCTGCCTTATCAATAACAGACTTTTTCAGACATTTTCGTAACCTATGCAAACCATGACACAAGAAGCACTTCATTAGCTCCTTCTCACTCTCGGCCTTCTTAGCTTCGACACCCCTTACGCTCGAACCAAGTCTCGTGGCCTTACCTTCTGGCTTGCCCCTCTTAAATAACTCAAATTTCCTTGGACATTTCTTCAGCAAATGTGGACCATCACAAAGAAAACATTTCAACTTACCTCGTTTTTTGTTAGGTTTCTTCTTTCTAACTCGTGGTTTCCCATTAACACTATTGTCGTCATTACCACCGCCATTATCATCTTCCTTTTGATTCCCTTCACATGCACCCATTTTCTCGGACTTGGAAGATCCGAGCTTGTCTTTCCCTAGACCAAGCTTGACCACAGACTCCGTAACCGAAATGGCTTTTGACAGCTCTTGGACACCTCCTTGTTCCACTTCCTGTCTGACCCACGGTTTTAATCCATTCTTGAAGACAAGCAATACCTATTTCTTAGTCACATCTTTAACTCAGAGCATGAGTTTCTTGAACTCTCGAACGTACTCTCCAATTGTGCCCCATTGCATTAACCATCGTAACTTTGCTCGAGCTTCTTCCTCGGCATCATTTGGGTAATATTGTCCCTTCAATTCATCTTGGAACTCTTGCCACGTTTCAATCTCACTATGCCTTTTATCTGTAGTCCTGTCTCACAACAATAAAAGCGCACTATCAATAAGAAACATTGAAGTAATATTTACCTTACTCGCATCATCCTCGATGCCTTTGGCACGAACATAGTTCCCTATCCTTCACAAGCAATTGTCCACATCGCATGCAGACCTTGTCCCCACAAACTCTTTCGGCTTTGGGACATCCTTGAGTGCTGCACTTAACACTCCTCCATTCCCCATGACTGCTCGACACAAGGCAAGCTCTCCCTCGAGCTCCTCTAGTCTTATGCTCAAAGCATTCGTCGTGGTCATTATTTCCTCCTTCAAAGCCAACAGCATGGCTTCGAGAGTATCGCTCCTTTCTGTCAGCTTAGACCTATGGGAATTAAGTAACTCTTTTACCTCATCCCTAGTGTCGTTGAGACTCATGATCACAAAGTCCCTCGATTGTTCCCTCAAGTCCTCTATGCGCTCATGAGCTCTATCGATGGACTTCTTCGCGTCTCCTATAGACTCATCAAGTCTGTCCACTCGATCATCTATAGCCAACAACATTTCCCTCAATGATTTCCTGAGCCACTTCTGCTCAGTAACTTTTTTCGACATCACGGACAGTGCCTTCGCAAGCTTTAGCTCGGATACCACTTGTCACGGGGCTAGATCTTTAGTCTCGTAATCCATGCGACCTTAGGCGAACCTTTCTTGCAAACACGCCTAAGTTAATCTAACCACCACGATTTGAGGATTCTCAAAGGAATTCCTTCAAGGCACCAATTTGTATAACGGAAGCGACTTAGCCAAAAGAAGGCTTAAAAGAACAGAAAGCAACAGAAAACTTAGCACGAGAGGTGTTTGAGTAAATGCTCTCAACTTGTATTACTTTCTCTCACAAAGAATAAAACAATGAATGAGTGAGTGATTTGCAAATGAGGGGAGGCTTCCTATTTATAGTTGAGCTCCCCCACAACTAACGGTTAGGATCGAATTACATCGACGGATGAGATTAACCTATCGCTTAAATTATGGGATTTTCAAGATTACAACCAAATCAAATTCTATCTAATCTTAAAGATATGATTCTCTATTATCTTCTAAGATTGGTTCCCATATTTGCCAAGAAGCCTTAAGTTATCAAATCTTCATCATTGGGTCCAGGCATCAATCTGATAGGCTTGACCAACAGCTCTCTGAATCAGGCCAGTTCATGTGGGCTAAATGATCCCAATGTCAATGACAGACCTCCATGGGACTCATTGTGTGCAATGGTCACAGGCTTTCAACTCTGGCTCGTGACAACTGCAAGAGTGTGTGTCGGTGCAATTACATACTCCTTGGGGTTTGTTGCACCCCATCGTTACTTTCTAGGAACAAGGGTATAGTAATGCAACGACATCTCTCAGTCACATATAAAAAAAAGAAAAGAAAAAAAAGAAATATATTTATATTAGTGTACAATAAATGTAGTTTTGGTAGAATCAATTTAAGATTTAAAACATGATGCTAGCATTGATGAAATTGTAATTCTAGTTATTCATACCTATAAATTGTCGTCGCAATATTCTATCATGTGAAAGTAATTCATACATTAGGATTTTAGAAGATTCAAGCTGCTAGAATGGCTATTGCTTTGACAAAACCTTTTGCTATGACTTTACTAGCTTTTGTTTACTTGAGGATAAGTAAAAAATTCAAGTTTGAGCGTGTGATAACATTAGAAAATACGATTGATTTCTCCTTACTTAGGTTGTAATTTGTTCCCATTTTATCATTTTTAGCACGTATTTTTAGCATTTTTAACTTAGTAACTGCATTTTCTAACTCGGTGATGCTAGGTTTAATTTTCTTTAATTTTATCCTATTTTTGCTATTAATGTCGCCACAATTAGTGTTCAGTATTGCATCCAAAAGTGTCAGTGCAGGAGTCTGTCCGTAAAGATCAACGCATGAAGGTATCCAGGGTTGTCACAAAATAGATCCAATTTGCACCTGGAAATATCGCCACAATCGAAAACTGTCTGATGAACACACCAGATTTGCCTGAGTGTACAGCTGGTATAACCAACTTGTGCAGCTAGAGGAAGTTAGATCTAAAAGAAAGGACACATGTACTTGGCAATGGTTGATAAATACTGATGAGGGAGGATCTTCTTCAAGCATCATCAGGGAGATTTCTTTGACGCTTTAAAATTATTCCTTCAACATTTTCTTAAGCTAGCTTCCATGGCAGCTTAACTTCCTTGAGAATGACCTGATTGTGACGAGAAGGCAAATTTGCTCCCGATGAGGAGCATTCCTAATTGCAACGCAAAATGAGTGTAAGAGAATAGTTCTAGTAGACTAGGAATAGGATGCTTCAATTATTTCTGTTATTCTCTCTTTAAAACGCTGATGAATGTTTGATTATTTGAGTTTGAATGGAAGTACAATTTAATTCCAGATCAAAAATGATATTTAATCTATCTTTCCTTCATTGTTATCTTTGGATTTAAATGCTTGACCACGGAAGTGTAATTGTAGTCATTGTCACTGAAAAGTGCAGCGATAAATTAAGTTAACAAGCAAGACAATGAAAGTTGCTTGAGGATCAAAGGAATTATGTCCACTTATTTTTGAATATTTTGCATTACCAGCACTGGAAGGTGTGGTTAGTCTTTGATAATAGGGAAGTCGAGGTTGGTAAGATTTCATTGAACTTAATTACAACGACAATTTATCTATCATTTACCTTGTGGTCACATCTAGCTATTGCCATCTTTTCAAGTCAAGGAATCCCATTTCATTATCACTGTTTTTACTTCTTAACTTTTATTAAAATTGCTTTGACAGATTATTCTCATTTTTTTTATTAATTTTCTCCGACATTATTCATCACTATCTCTTTTATTTTAACTTCCTTTGCATCAACAATTATAAACATAAGCAGCCATCTCTATAGGATCGATATCTGATAGTTTTAAACCTATTTACTATACTTGCATCGATAGTGTACGCTTGCACATATTTGCTGTGACGTCCATAGAGCGATCAGGCGTCCTCCTAGATTTGGATGGGTTAAATTAAATGTGTGTGGAGTGGCGAAAGAGGATGTAGCTGGTGTGGGGGAGTTCTGAGAGATGCTGATGGTGTAGCAAGAGCTTTATTTTCAGGTCTTGTGCAAGCTGATAATGCAAATGCAGCTGAAATTAAAGCTATCAAGTACGCTCTGGAGGTGTTTTCAGAAATAGGATGGATAGGAACTGGTTTATTAAATATTGAAGTGGAGTCCGATGAGGTTTTTACCTGGTTGTTAAATGATCGGATTAGGCCTTGGAAATTTCAGCCTATTCTAATTGAAATTGATAGAGGCTCAGCAAGAGTAGGTAGAGTTTCTTTTTCAATGGTGGAAAGAGGTGGAAATGGGATGGCCTATGCATTGGCTATCGCTGGTAGTAATAGACCTGAATTATTCAAAGCTTGGTGGTGAATTTCTATTGATTCAGGGGTTATTGATGTTGCAGATGATTCTGTTTTTTGCTGCAATTATTCATTATAGGCTATTATGGTTTCACTTGTCTGTTTTTCTTTGAAGTTAGTTTCTGCTTGTTAATTATAGCAGTTGGTTTTTGTAAGGTGATTGTTGGAGTGGTCTATGATGTTTTTTGGTCGTATCATTAAGTTTGTACAGAGTGCAAGACTTGTGTTTTTGCTGATTGAGATTTTGTTTTTGCTTGGGGTGGGCTGCTTCTGCAGCTTTTATATTCTGTTTTGGCATGGTGGTTTTTTCCATCTCTGTAATAATTGATTGAGCAAAAAAAATCAATTTATTTATTTTTGATATGTTTTATACTTATTTTAACAAAAAAAAACATATAAATTTCGGTTAATTCAGTTAACCGGTCGAATTAAATGAAATATTTCGGTTCGATTAATACTTTTTTGAAAAAAAATGGTTCGGTTAACGGTTAAAGGATTAAAAAGTTCAATTAATTCGATTAATACTAATTCGATTTGATTAATTGATCGATTAACTGCTTGAACACCCCTAAATACAAGATTAAAAAAGAGTATTAAAAATATGTATTTCAATAGATTATTTCTTTCCAAAATATTAGATTTTATTCTTAAAATAAATAACGTTTTAAACAAATTTCCCATTTAATAAGGCTTAATTAACTTGCAAATTTCCTATTTGCTTTCTTTTAATCCAATTTTACTTTTTGCTTCCATTTATATTCTTGTACAAACAAAATATTTTTAGGCTTAATATAATATTTCATATCTGAACATGACACTTTTTCTTAATTTGATACTTAAATTTTTTTACCCAATTTGATATCTGAACTTGACACTTTTTTCTAATTTGATATCTAAACCTTTTTTGGACCCAATTTGGTGCCTGAACTTAACATTTTTTCCTAATTTGGTACCTATGCTTTTATTAAGATTCAATTTGGTACCTAAATTTATTAAATATTATAAAAATTACGCAAAGCAATAACGATGTTGAAATTTTTTTTGTTAATGCTACAAAATATTGTCAATTTTAAAGAAAACTCATGTTAAAAATAGGTATTGAGCTATGCTTAACGAATTAATATTAAAAAGATTAGGTACCAAATTAAAAAGAGAATCAAGTTCAAGTACCAAATTTAACCCCAAAAATTTAAATACCAAATTAAGAAAAAGTGTCAACCAAATTAGGAAAAAATGTCAAGTTTGAATACCAAATTGGACAAAAAAAATTTAAGTATCAAATTAGAAAAAAGTGTCAAGTTTAAGTACTAAATAAGCTTATTTTTTAATATTCCTATTGGATAATATAACGATGCCACATCATAAGTTAATAATCATATTCATTAAAGACACTATTTCAAATAATATCGTGTGTTGACTTGATAATCAAGATATTCACCGCCTCAAATGTGATTTGAATTCAAATCGTACTAATCGCATTATTATTAGGATTTTGCTCTCCAATCCTAATCTAGATCTAAGTTGGATTCTACCAACAAGATAATCATGATTAAGGGACCAACTCTAAACCCTCCAGCAATAAATGCCTCCTCTTTCCCAAGAGGAAGGGAATAAACCCATATAGTACTCTTACCAAAACATTGTAAACAAATAGTACTCTTACCAAAAGCAACATAACATGGAATAATTAACTTAACATTGTCAACTAGCTATTGATACACTGAATCACGCCAACATTTTCCGTTTGATTAATTGTTCGAGCAAAGTTCAGATAAAACTGGAAGTATATTAACTATCAAAAGTTAAAATTTGCATATATATATATACTTTCAATCCCAAAATCTCAAACCATTGGTCTCTTTAGCGCAAAGGCTGCTGCAGCTATCAATCTCTTTTTGTGGTAACTAACAAACACTGGTACATTGATGGAACATCAGCCAGTGACCCGGCTTTATGTACACATATGAGCTGCTGCGACGGTGTTGTGGGTTGTATAGCAATGCATAATATGATCCATGACTTCTGCAAATTAAGTTGAAACAATTTGAGAACTTACGTTAACAATTAATCTTCTTAAATACATTTATATATAAACCAACTATCATTGAGTTCATTCAAGCTTATTATTCTATTCATTATGACCGAATAAACTCACATCAAATTGATGATTAGCAAAGGAATGAGAAAAAAAACAAAAGACAACCACAAAGCATATCATCAAATTGCAACGATCATCAGCTCATAAGTCTTGCCAGACCAGCTAAACATTGCTGGCGGAGACACATTGTCAGACACATTGTCTGCAGATTCATTAATGGCATAAAAAAGAACCCCATTAATGGAATCACAGTTAGAGTTTGAACTTCTAAACCTCTCTGGAATTCCAACTTGCTCTCTTAAAAGTAGCCAAAGTTTAAACAAGTTGAGTCAAACTAGGATAAGAACAAAAAGAAGTAAAGGAATATGAGCTAAAAGAGAAGTCAAAACTCAAATCCAACGCAAGGGTGAGTGCGTTTGTGATTGGTTGGGAAGGGACAGTTGGACGAATAAATTGCTTGTCCATTGGCAGATGAGCCTCATTTACTCATCCACGCGTGACAGTTGGGTTTATTTTTATAATGGCTAACTCTGGTATATATATATTGCTCACTTATTGTAGTACTGCGTCGTGTGAGCAGAGTTTTGGTTAAGGTTTTTAGGTAGCAATGGGTGTTTTGAACCGCTTTGTTTTGATTGCTGTGTTGTGCATTCTTGTTGTGGATAGTTTTGGGGTGGCTGATCATGGGCTTAGTGGAGATGATGATGAAAAGCGTTTGATGCATCGTCCATTTTTGTTCAAAGCCAAGGGAGGAGGTCTAGGACGTGGGATATATAAGAAGGGTTTTAGGCATGGCATTGGTGGTGGTCTAGGTGGTGGTTTTGGTGGTGGTGGAGGTATTGGTGGAGGAGGTGGTTTAGGTGGGGGTGCTGGTGGAGGCTTTGGTGGTGGTGCTGGTGGAGGGCTTGGTGGCGGTGCTGGTGGAGGCCTAGGTGGTGGTGGGGGAGGAGGATTAGGTGGTGGGGGTGGTGGAGGCCTAGGTGGAGGTGCTGGTGCTGGTGGTGGAGTTGGTGGAGCCTGGGTGGTGGTGCGGGAGGAGGTTTAGGTGGTGGAGGTGGTCTTGGTGGGGGTGCAGGTGGTGGATTGGGTGGTGGCCACAAGCTTGGAGGAGGAGCAGGAGGTGGATTGGGCGGTGGTGGAGGACTTGGCGGTGGCCATGGGCTGGGAGGAGGTGCAGGAGGTGGATTGGGTGGTGGTGGAGGACTTGGAGGTGGCCATGGGCTGGGAGGAGGTGCAGGAGGTGGATTGGGTGGTGGTGCAGGACTTGGCGGTGGCCATGGGCTGGGAGGAGGTGCAGGGGGTGGATTGGGTGGTGGTGCAGGACTTGGCGGTGGCCATGGGCTGGGAGGAGGTGCAGGGGGTGGATTGGGTGGTGGTGGAGGACTTGGCGGTGGCCATGGGCTGGGTGGGGGTGCAGGAGGTGGATTGGGTGGTGGTGGAGGACTCGGTGGGGCCATGGGCTTGGTGGAGGTGCAGAGGTGGACTAGGAGGGGGTGGAGGACTTGGTGGTGGAGCTGGAGGAGGGCTTGGAGGTGCTGGAGGAGGGCTTGGTGGAGGTGGTGGTGCCGGTGGAGGTTTTGGAGGTGGAGGAGGATTTGTGGTGGTGGTGGAGTTGGGGGGGGATTTGGAGTTGGTGGAGGACTTGGGGGGCTGGTGGGGTGCAGTGGAGGAGCTGGTGGTGGCTTCGGTGGAGGTGGGGGTGCAGGTGGAGGCTTTGGCGGAGAGCTGGCTTTGGTGCTGGTGGTGGAGGTGGACACTAGTAATACAGCTCGCGTGAATAATATCTCAAAGTACTTAAAAGTCCTAATCAGTTCACTCTAAATATCCAGCTTCCTGTTTATGAATTTTGTTTGCCCTTTTTTGTTGAATGAAATGTTATATTAAGGATTTATTTTTCTCATTTCCCAACCCTTCATCAAACATGTCGTAAAGTAATTTTTCCTTTGGTAATGTCATTGTTATCTTATATTGCATGCATGCATGCGTATCAAAATTAAGCAAATTGTGAGATGGAAAAAAATTGTACTATACAATATCTGCTTTTCTTTGTACGTAAACGTTGCTTAATTAATTGTAGAGGGTGAAAGTCAAAAAGCAGACACCAACACAGTGGAGTGGAAATTAAATTGTTGCATGGAATTGGCATCTGATGTGCATAAATTAATGGCATGAAACCTCACATTTAATTTTTGTTCAATAATGGCCTCCCCTACCTAACTACCCCATTTATTTTACAAGTATGGTAGAATCATTGTTGATCTTTGCCACTATTAAATTAATATTTGAACAAAATTCCATTCAATAAATGCCCACAGTTGGTTTCATTTAATTACTAATGGTAGAAGTTTTACATAATTTGCCTTTGATCAAATAATCAAATGTCTTTTTTAATTACTAATGTTATTCATTTATTGTATTATGGTCACTCAGCTAATAACTTTAATTAATGATTTAATGCTAAGTTGATGTGTTACATTATTTAAATGGAACAAGTTGAGCTGAACTGAACAGTTCAAACGAACCCTATCACGGTGGCTGTTTATAACTTAGCTGCCTCCATTACCGTCGTTGACATCACCATTTTCCAACCCAGCTTACTATAAAACTGCTCTTTGCCTCCTTCGGACCTTATTCCTTAGGTTAGATTTCCTTAAAATGATCCAAAATCCTACAAAACATAACCCTAAACCCGCATCCTTTATTAGTCTCGATCTCCTTTTTCGCCCGTTGATGTAGCCTAACTTTTTGGTAAGTTGTTTACTCATTGGTGTCCACCTTCTCACTATTTCGATTATCCAACCGCTGTCTGGAGCTCGCTGATTGGATCTTGACCAATGGTAAGATGCTTTCTTTTCCGGTTCTTCTGAAAAACTCATTTGTTTTATTTTTTAAATTTTTGGTGGATTATGATGCTCGTTTATTTTTCTCTGTTGCAGGTTTTGCTCGTGGGTTTTGGAAGAGGGAAGTTTCTTCTCTTTTGGTTGTTGATTTTTTCGAGTTTAGGGTTTAGATGCAGAGAGAGTTGAGGGTTGAGGTTTACGGGTTGTGATTTTGTTGGCTGGTGGCTTAGGAAGGTATCTAGGTTAGGGACCGGACAACATTGGTGTTGTGGTTTAGGCTTGGCCTATGGGTTGGTCGGTGTTTGTGGGAGGCGGTGAAGAAGGTAGTGTTGTTGGAAGTTGCAATGGAGGCTTGGTTGGGTCGTGGAGGGTGGTAGTTTAGGCTGGCTTCAATGGTGTTGTCAATGTAAATTGTAGTGGAGGTTTCTGGTTCACCCAGAGAGATGAAAATAAAAAAAGGATTTGTTGTTGTGTTTCTCTTTAATTTAATAGATAGTCCAACATGAAATTTCTTATTTAAAAATTAATACAATTCATTAAATCTACGTAGTATTTATGTATACAAGGAAAGTTGAATTAACATGTCACATTTCGTTATATTTTTAATATAGTTATCGGATAAATAATTATAATGTCATAAATCATATTAATAATTATATAGTAATATTTTAAAATTTTGTAACTAAAATATAAATTTACTCGAAAATAAATGATGGATTTTATAGTTTACTCAAGTGTTTAATAAAAGCATTCATTTGATTGAATGGTATCATTTTTAATATTTATGTCCAGCAGATTTAATGTAAAAATCTCGTATTTTTTTATGTAATATTTAAAATTATTTATAATTTTTCTTACCTTGAAATAAGATAAAAACGCATTGTAGTATATTTGATTTTATGCCTTTCTATCTTGATAACAATGTAAATGATAATTGAAATAAGACTCAATCAATTAATTTATGTATTTTATTATTGATAAAAAATTAAAACTATATCTTGAAAAGTTTGAATGTAGTTTTTTTTTATTTACAAAATTTAATTAATTTAAACACTTAAAACAATCGACGTCAAATTTTGAAAATTAAAAAATATATATCACAATTTGATTGGTAACAAAAAGAGTATAAAATATTATTTAAAAAATATTATAAAAAAGCTTAAAACTATTTTTAAAACTATTTTTATATTTTTATGGATTTAAACCTGTTTACAAAATCTTTGATTTTATAATATATATAGTTTCTAAATACAGCTTCCCATTGGAGCTCAAGAGGGCTTAGCCCCTCACAAAAGTTTAAATATATATATATATTAAAATAATTTAATTTATTTATAAATTAAAATTATTTATTCTTTGAACTCTGTGTGTTGACTTGATGATCAAGGGTGTTAATTGTCTCGGATGTGATCTGAGTTTGGATCATGCCAATCATATTATTGTTAAGGTTTTACCCTCCCCTTATAATTCACCAAAAAAATATTTATTCTTTTAATTATTTAAACTTTTTTTTAAATCTCTAATCATATATACAAAGTAACGAACATGAGCATTTTAGGAAAGTTTTAGTTAGTTCTTTGACTTCCAAAATATTTACATTTCGGAGTTGGCAAAACCAATCTCCAATAGGAAATAAAGACGTCTCTCTTTGATATGGCACCGTTGAAAGTTCTTGGGAGTGACGGTTTTCATGCAATCTTTTTCAAGAACCAGTGGAATCTTCTAGGTAGAGATATTTGTCAATGGGTCCAAGGGGTCTTTTTAGGAAATCTCATTGATCTTGAGCTGAATAGCACACTGCTGGTGTTCCTTCCAAATCGATAATCCCGAGTCCTTCACCAATTTCATCCCATCAGCCTTTACTCAGTGTTATACAAGCTGGTGATGAAGGTAATCACTAATCGATTTAAGTTAGTATTTCCTAACTTTATTTCACAGGAACATGCTGGCTTCATTGTTGGGCGCAATATCTCCGATAACATTATTATAGCCCAAGAAGTTATACATTCTATGTGAAGTAAACAAAATGCTAAAAATTGGATGGCAATTAAACTTGACCTCGAGAAAGCTTATGACCGACTGAGTTGGGAGTGCATTGATGCTTCACTTTGTGCGGTTGGCATCCTTGATTTTATTAGAAGGGTCATTATGTCGACTATTTCCTCCATCACCATGCAGATTCTTTGGAATGAATGAGATTCCTACTCCAAAGTTTAAGCTAGTTCGTGGGATCAAATAGGGATGTCCATTATCTTCATATCTTTTCATACTTTGTATGGAGTGGTTAGGTCACTCTATTCGCTCTCTTATTGAGGAAGGTAAGTGGAATCCTATCCATCTTTCTAGATCCAACCCTAACTTATCTTTTTTTCGTAGATGATCTTGTTATTTTCTACAAAGTTAAGATAGAACAAGCTCCCCTCTTACAGTGCCCGCTGAAGTAATTTTGTGGTTATATCGGACATCAAGTTAGTGCGCAAAAATCCAACATTTTCTTCTCTAAATTAATAGACTGTGGCCTTGGTGATCAGATAAGTAAACTCCTTGACTTCCATGAAGTTTAGAATCTAGGTACTTATCTTAGAGTGCCACTCCTTCATGATAGAGTTTCTAAAAGTACACTAAATTTATGGTGGAAAAGGTTCGTAGGAGGTTGCAAAATTGGCTTGCTAGGAACTTATCTATTGCTGGCAGAATTACTTTGGCACAATCCGTCCTTTTAGCCATCTCGAATTACTTCATGAAAACAATGTTAATCCCTAAAGGTATTTGTGATGAGCTTGAAAGACTGATCCGTCAATTTATTTGGGTTCTACAGAAGGTCATTCAAAGCTCTCTCTTGTGGGATGGGATACCATTTGTCAGCCCAAATCCCATGGAGGTCTTGGTCTTCGTAGAATGCCTGACCAAAATGCTTCCTTCTTTATGAAAATTGGTTTCCATTTGCTTACTAAGTACAAAGATTTATGGGTTAAAGTTCTTCAAGCGAAGCATAATCTCAAGCATCAACTCCTTGATTCCATCACTAGATCTCAAAGCTCTCACCTTTAGAAATCTCTCACGAAGATCTGGCCCTTTTTAGAGAAAACCTTGCTTGCTCTATAGGTAATGGCGCTAATATTCGATGTTGGGAAGACACTTGGATTCCGGATATTGACCCTTTGATTAACAAAATTTCGACTCATTCGAACTTCACCTCCCAATGCTCGCTCAAGGACATGATGTTGCCAGATGGTAGTTGGAATCTGGATCTCTTCCGTATTTGGCTCATTCATAATATCATCAATTCCATTGTCAATATCCCTCCTCCCCACCTAGCAGCTGGAGTTGATAGGATTATTTGGGCTTGCTCCTCTTTTGGAATTTTCTTTGTTCGCAGTGCCTTCTAGTCCATAAAGAAGTCATCTTGAGAGCCTAAGGATGACCGATGGAATCACATTTGGAAATTCCATGGTGCCTAACCTGTTAGACTTTGTCTTTGGTTGGCAACCAAGCAAAGGTTACACACCAACACCGAGCATCTTCATCGAGGCCTTGCAACTCACAGTACTTGTCACATTTGTGATCATGATACAGAAGATACGATCCATGCTCTTCAAGATTGTCCTGCTGCAAAGGAAGTTTGGTTAAATGTGCTACCATTAGAGCAACGAAACAAGTTCTTCTCGAAATCCCTTTAATACTTGTTATCTTCTAATCTTGTATCTCCTTGACTTTGTAGAATCATGGTACTACATGGACTAGTTTGTTCGGTATAATTCTCTGGCACATTTGGAACAACATGAACTTGTTTATATTCCAAAATATCACCTAGTCGGTGAATGGAGTCATCAAAGTTTCCCTTAGCTGGGCCATCAATATGTAATAACCTCTCGAGCAACCAAGAATAAGCCGAATTCACAACCAACTTTGAGAGAGTCTCTTGTACACTTACATGCAGACGGGGCTGTCTCATTTGACCATGCGGCAGCTAGTGGTGTGGTTCGAGATCATCAAGGAAATTGGATCTTGGGCTATAACAGGTTCTTAGGACACTGCACACCTTTCAAAGCTGCACTATGAGGTATCCTTAATGTAGTACTAATTCTTCTAGCAAAGGTTACAAAACAACTTCTATCCAATCTGATCTCGAGGTTATCAAAGCTCTTTCTGATAAATGGATAGAAGATTCAGGCATTACAGTACTTCGATGGGTACGACGACTGATACATACAGAGAGTCACTGGCAACTTCGATACATACCTAGAGAACATAACTCAATTGCAGATCATTTAGCAAAATTGGGACTCACCTGGAAATCAAGTCTTCAAATCCTTAATGCCATTCCTGAAAGAATTTTAGAATTACTCCAACTTGATAAAGGGAGGAGTGATTTCGGTTTGTAGGTTGATGTAATTTTCTTTTATTCACCAAAAAAATATTTACTTTTTTAATTATATTTAAATTGAGTTGTGTATTTAAAGTTAAGTTTTAAATATAAATGTTTTTGAGTGTTATATATTAATTTCAAATTTCAAATTATTAAGCATTTTAAAAAACTACTGAATATTATTTCAAAAAAATAACTACTGAATACACTTTTTCATATTTACATTATTATTCCCTAATACTCTATTTTGAATTATAATTTACTATCAACGCAATTTATAACTAACCAAATTAATTACTATAATAATAGATAATAAACATATTTTCTACTTATAATGTCAACAATTATTAAACCTTATTTGCTAGGCTGTCTACTATTCATTTTTAAGCAAAATAATGTCATATACAACAATAAATACATTAAATAAAATATATCTATTTTTTAATATCAATGTAAAAGGTAATAGAAAATTTCTTAACATTTAAGAATAATTTATATAAAATCAAATTAGTATTCAAAGTCCACATTTTTCCTTCAATTTTATGCATGTACGAAGGTCTATAAATTATTAGGTAAATTTTTTCCACCACATAAGCAATGTTTCCATCCATTATATAATGCCATGTAAAATTATTTTACATGCCATTGTTGATTAAAAAATTAAAAAAATTGTCCAAAAATTTCTGCTTTCTCCAACTTTCAACCATTCTGCATCAAACTCTAGAGAATCATTCAAGTTTATTTTTTTTCTTTTTTTATTTTTATTTATAGATCTTAAAGTATGAGAAGAAGCAAAAACTAAAAACTCCATAATTAAGACCCAAAATACTAATCTTTCGTCTAAATAAAATGTTTTACTTTTCCTTCATCTTCACTTGTCATTATCTTATTCTATTTCAAAATGATTCCCCTTACTTCGATTTTTCCTTTGATACAACAGATTGGAGAATGAAAATTTGAAATATTGGGCAAATTACAAAAATTAAAGGTTTGATTTGAGGCTCAGGATTAGGAAATAATTGAAGATTTTAGATTTAGTAATTTAATAAATTAGGAATTAAGGATTTCGAAAATTTGAGATTTGGCTTCAACATAAGCAAATAATGAAATGAGATTCTGTTTCTTTTTCAATTTCGATCACAAATTAAAAAAGACTTTTCATCAAAATTTCACTTTAATAAAAAAGATCGTAAGAATACTAGATTCTGTTTTTTTTTTCAATTTCGATCACAAATTAAAAAGACTTTCCATCAAAATTTCACTTTAATAAAAAAGATCGTAAGAATACTAATGGGTGCATGGATGAATTTTTTTTGTTTGGTATTATTAAAAACCATGGTTCTTTTAACTCTCTTTTCTTCATTTTTTTTATTTCTTAAGGTATCTACTGAAGCAATCCCAATAACAAATGTTTTGCATTCTGTAGGCCCATTAAATGGGTAGATGTTGGCCACGAATTTTAAACTGCTCCATACCCAAAACGAGGATCAAATCCTCAACCACTAGCTAAGATAGAAACGATTATTGTCATTTCATCTAATTCCCGTGATTAAAGTGAATTTCATTTTTAAATTTAATTTTTAATAGTAAATTATATTAATTAATAAATAAAATATCATTTTAATTTTCATTTGTTTTTTTAAAGCAAGCAAATATTATTATTTTATTTTAACAAAAAAAAAAAAAACAATTATGTAATGTGGTAAAAAACATTTGTTGAACTTCTATTTTATTTTTAATAATTTACAATATTAAAATGACAAAATATATAATATTATATACTTTACAATTAAATTTAAATAAAAAAATTAAAAATTATTTAATCAAAATTCAGATTAAGACGGGTCAAAGAGAAAAATAATAATTGATACTTATTTAATATACCTTTACTTTTAGTTTTTATTTTTACTTTAATTAAAGCAATCAAACTTAGGCTAATTTTTAAAATGTTAAAATAAATTTTAATTTTGAGGATTAATTTTTTAATATGATTAAATTAATACAATATGTAAAAATTTAAAATTAAATTTATTACTATACTAATTTTTAAACTTTCACCTCAATTTTCTGTTAAACAATTAATGGCACTTAATGAAAATGAGCAAAGACCAAACCCAATTAATTGGGTGATAAATTCTTAAAAAAATTATAATTGAATGATAAAAAAAAAAGCTTATAATTGGATGACTTGGAGTATAAGTTACCCAAAAATATATAAATAGAAGGTTTTCATGATCATCGGGTTTATTGGTATTTAGAACCTCATCGGGATTTTTTTTTTTTTGCTAAAATTATTTAGAAATGGTATGGAGTGATGGAGATAATGGTGGGAAGGAAGTGATTCATTGTAAAGGTTTTCTTGAGCCCTAAAAAAATTGCCTTTTATATCACCTTTATTTTTAAAATATTATTTATTTTATCACATTTTATATAGCTTTTTTGTAAAAAGCTTTTAATGTAATGATTGAAGTAAATCTTTTATTCATCTCATCCATTTTATGTGCAACACTAAACTTTACTTTGAAAAGTGGGTAAGGGTGAAGTCAAAATATTTTATAAGGGTCAAAATTAAATTGTAATTTTTACAAGAGTAAAAATATAATTTTATTATTTTAATAGTTTATATTTTTATAATTTTTAAAAGATTAAATCAAAATTTTATCATTTTTAAGGGGATTAAAGTATAATTTTATCTTTACTAATTTAAAATTTTAAAAATTTTAAAAGATCCAAATAAAAAAAGTTCATTTTAGGGAGACCGATACCCTGCCAACCACTCTTAGCCACGCTTCTAAGTTAATTTGGTAATTAACTTGTTTTTATATATTTTGTGTTATTTATATAAAAAAATCCTTACTTTTTATCAATGCATATCTTAGCTTCCAAAAAAATAAAAACTAGGCTTTTTTATAAAATTAATTACAAAAATAATTTATTTTTTTATAAAATACATAAATGACCTAAAATCTACAGTAAATGTTGGTGGAGCCATGTAAAATGACGCCACCAGTATAAATATCATGAAAATACTATAATTTTTGAGAAATGGAAAGACTTTCAAAAAATTCAATTCTCAAATTTTATGTACTTTTTTTGCTTTTTTTTTTTATTTTTGTTTTTAAAATTTTAAATTTATTTTTGTGGAGTCATTCTAAATAGCGCTATCAATTTTCAATGTGTACTTTTTTTGCTTTTTGTTTATAATTTGTTTTTTTAATTTTAAATTTATTTTTTTTGGAGCCAAAAAATTTAAGGTTTTAAAAAATAAATAATATAGTTTTATTTTGTAACCCCTTTACCCGACCTATAAAATATGACCGGATCCAGAAGGTAACTACTATAATTCTACCCTCACGCAAACTTATAATTCACATTCATCCACATACGTACATACTTATATTTATATATATAATTTATAATTTATAATTTAAACTAAATAATCAATAAATACTGAAACAATACTAAAATCTCAAATTTAAAATAACTTACAATCCCAATAAAATAATAATAATAAAATAAACTAAAATCCCAAAATAGCTTATACGCATAAATAAAAGATAATAGAATAAAATAAAGAAAATGATAGATGTGCCTCCGGGTACCAAGTAACCTATGTCTCAAGTATCTATAAGGAAAACTGTAAGGAAATGAACTAGAAAGCTTAGTGTGTCTCTAAAGTACATACATCCTATTACATTATCACAATATTATCATAGCATATAAAATAAGCACAAATGATACAAACACAAGCAGAATGAAATGTACCCATATTCCAACACACCAACACAATGAAGTGGTTCCTTAGAACCCCTTCCCAACCAATCGTCACCAATCGCAGTATGGTTTTACTATTAACTGTTTGAAGGGATGATAACCACGTCTTCTACTGTACAAACTCAATCCATGAACACACAATGGTATGATCACATGTATATCTCAATCTCAATCTCAATCTCATGATATTATATATATCAGAGTTCACAGTATTTTTATCACATTATATCAAATCAATCACATTCCAATAGGTATGCATGACAATATCAACATGCTTTAACACAGTTCAAAACACAATCTTACCATTTCCACATCACAATATAAATCATCACATTGATATGATATCTCAGTATCATCATAAAATATCGCATCACAAAACATCACATGCAATATAGGATATGTTGCAATTAGAAACACACCTCTAGAAAGCTGAAGCTCTAATGACGAAGAGGTCGTCTACCACGCACTAATCTATCATCGGATCTAACGGGATTAGCATCTACAAACACAAATTTTACATTAAAAACTATTCCTAAGCCACCAACTAAATATAATACTAAACCGAAATAATTCACGTGTAGCTCTCGGAGCTCGTGCAGGAGCAAGTTGCACAGGTGGAGAAAGAGGTAGCTCGTTGGCCTTAAAGTCGTGATCACCTAAACACAAATATCTCACATTAGATTCTCAAATTAAACCTCCTAACATAAATTATAAAAATAAGAATAAAACAACTAAAGCAAGGCTTTTGAGATCGAATTTGATGAACAGACAACGAAAAGAACAACAAATCAGATCGTGAAAAAGTGACACGATAAGGCATTTTGGAAAAGTTAATGGTCAACGGTTAACGGTCAACGTCGGTCAAATCAAAGGTTCAGTTCGATCAAAGTCAGTGGTTTGGTTCAATCAAAGTCAGCGAGTCGGGTCACATGGTTCGAGTTGGCCTTGGGTTATTGGGTCAGACCGGTTGGGCTTGACGGTTTGGGTTGAAGCTTTGGCTAAACGGGTTTGGGCTAGGGTTTGATTGGGTTAATGGTTTGGGTCAAACATTGAGCTTCTTCATGGGTAATGGATAGTGGGTTAGGGCAAAGAACAATGGAGGAAGGTATTGCGAAAGAGAACCGAGACGGTCAAGAGATGTTCTTCTCAACGACGATGGTGAAAGGAGGTTTGATGGTCGGGTTTTGCTCACGAGGGAAATAGAAACACAATGGCGTAAGTAGTGTAGAGCATAGACGATGATTCGGCCTTGATCAAAGCGGCATCGAAAATTTTGAGTTGGGGAAAATAAGAGAATTCGGTAGAGGCAAAAACAATAATGGAAGAAGAAGGGTCAAACTAAAAGAGAAAAGGAGTTTAAATACACAAAGAAAAGGGAGAATTTTTAGGAGGTCCTCAAGGTATACTAGGGTTTACGAAATAGCCTAGAACTTTACTCACTTTCATAATCAAGTTTTAAAATTCTCAATTCAATCCCACGTATTTTATTCCAGTTCAATTAGGTCCCTTAACTTACAAAATTTTCACAAATAAGCCTCAAATTCTCAAATTTTACTAATTTAATCTTTAACAAGATTTAGGGTGTTACAACTCTTCCCCTTAAAAAAACTTTTTGTCGTCAAAATTTACCTGGATAAAAAAGATGTGGATACTAGGCATTGATGACGGTTTTAGGCTCCTAAGTAACCTCCTCATAACCATGGCTGCGCCATAAGACCTTAACCATCTTAATTGTCTTCCTACGAAGAACTATCTCATCTTAAGCCAGAATTTCAATCAGTTCTTCCTTAAAACTCAAGTCAGGACGAACCTCGATCTCCCCAATAGGCATAATATGGGATAGGTCCGATCGATAACGCCTCAACATAGAGACATGGAGGACGTCATGAATCCGTTCAAGCTCAGGCGGTAACTCAAGCTAATAGGCACCTGGTCTCACTCGATGAAGTACTCGATAAGAACTGATAAAGCGAGGATTGAACTTGTATTTTCTACCAAATCTGAGCACCTTCTTCTACGGAGATACCTTTAAGAAGACTTCATCACCCACATTAAACTCAATATCTCGACGCTTCAGATCGGTATAAAACCTTTGCCTGTCAAAAGCAGCCTTAAGTCTCTCTCGAATCAATCTAACAGTCTCCTCAGATTCTTGAACAATATCTGGTCCCAACAACCGATGCTCAGTCAACTCAGTCCAACCAATAAGAGTGCGACAGTTACGCCCATATAAAGCCTCACATGGAGCCATCTTAATACTGGCCTGATAACAGTTATTATAGGTGAACTCTGCAAGTGGTAGAAAGTCCTCCCAACTACCTTGATACTCAATCACATAACCCCTCAACATGTCTTCCAAAACCTGAATCACCCACTCGGATTGACCATCAGTTTCTGGATGATAAGCAGTACTAAAGTTCAACCGAGTACCCAAAGCACGATGCAGAAACTCCCAAAACACGAAGTAAACCACAGATCTCGATAGAAAATAATAGACATAGGCACCCCATGAAGACGAGCAATCTTAGAAATGTAAAGTTGAGCTAATTCAATCAAGGGATAGTAAACTCTACAATCCCAAACTGAATCTTTCTTGGACAGTTTTAATGGAAGTCCACTCACAAAATCCATAGTCACACGCTCCCACTTCCACTGTGGAATCTCAATAGGTTAAAGTAACCCAAAAGGACACTGATGCTCGGCCTTAACCTTCTGACAAGTCAAACACTTAGACACAAAGTCAACAACATCTCTCTTTAAACCCTTCCACCAGTACCTCTCACAAAAATTCTTATACATCTTATCGCTACCAGAATGCATGGAATAAGGGCTATCATGCGCCTCACGAAGAATAGTCTGTTTCAACCTAGAATCTTTCGGAACATAGTACCGACCTCGAAACCATAGAATACCATTCTGATCAATGGAGAAATTCTCAGGCTTACCCTCCTCAAGCTCTCTCATACAGTGCACCAAATACACATCATTAGACTTCTCGGCCTTAATCTCCGAAATCAAGGTAGGGATAACCCGAAGTTAAGCTAAAAGATTGCCATGATAGCCCTTTTAATTCCTGCAATTAATTCCTAATAAAATTGACTAGTAAACAATTTTTTTAACGCTTCATTCCCTTTTATTCCTGCAATTAATTCCTGCATTTAATTTGGCTCAACTACTAATAAAGTAACTCTTAGAAAGGAACAGTTTCTTACAATTAATTCATAATAAAATTGACTGGTAAACAACTTTTTTCTAACATTACATTCCCTCTTATTCTCTCCTGTTTTGCTTTCCTTTCTAACGTTTCTTTCCTTTTTATATTGAAACACCCACACAAGGTACAGCAGGAAGAAAGTTTTCGTGAGAGGGAGAGACTCTGTTTTTCTTTGACATTTCTGTTTTTATTTATATTGAAATCCTTTGCTTCGTCATAGTCTAATTTTCACGTATGAATATTAAGTTTTAAAATTTTCTTTTTCTTATCATTTATGTTTTAGTTTCAAATCTATTCTTTTTTACTCGTATTTCAGTTGGATTTTTTTAGGATTTTTGTTTCTTGTTTCAAGCCTATGAATCATGGTGTGGTTTTCTTTTTGTTTATCATCAACTTTCTTGAGAGAGAAACCCAAAGTTTTCTCTTCCGTTTCTATAACTTTTTTTTATGATTTTTGAAATCTTCTACTTCATCGATTGTTTTTTTTCTTTTTTAATGGGTTTTAATTTCATTTGTCGTACTAGTTCTTTTTGTTAGATTTTTTTCATAGCATATGCTCTTTATTTTTGGATTGGTTGTTTGCCTGTGTTTAAGATTATTGTATTTTCTTATTTACCTCGGATCCCGATTGAACATAATAAATAGAGGCACCCCATGAAGACGAACTATATCAGAAATGTAAAGTTGAGCTAATTTAATCAAGGGATAGTAAACTCTAACCGGAATGAAGTGCGCAAACTTAGTGAGTCGATCTACAATCACCCAAACTGAATCTTTCTTAGACGGTGTTAAAGGAAGTCCACTTACAAAATCCATAGTCACACGCTCCCACATCCACTGTGGAATCTCAATAGATTTAAGTAACCCAGAAGGACACTAATGCTCGGCCTTGACCTTCTGACAAGTCAAACACTTAGACACAAAGTCAAAAACATCTCTCTTTAAACCCTTCCACATGTACCTCTAACGGAAATTATTATACATCTTATCCCCACCAAGATGCATGGAATAAGGGTTATCATACGCCTTATGGAGAATAGTCTGTTTCAGCCCAGAATCTTTCAGAACATAGTACCGACCTCGAAAGCATAGAATACCATTCTGATCAATGGAGAAGTCCTCAGACTTACCCTCCTCAAGTTCTCTCATACGGTGCACAAAATACACATCATTATTAATCTCCGAAATCAGGGCAAGGATAACCCGAAGTTCAGCTAAAAGACTGCCATGATAGCTCCTTTAATTCCTGCAATTAATTCCTAATAAAACTGACCAGTAAATTTTTTTTTTAACGTTTCATTCGCTTTTATTCCGGCAATTAATTCCAGCATTTAATTTGGCTCAACTACTAATAAAGTAACTTTTGGAAAGGAACAGTTTCATGTAATTAATTTCTAATAAAAATGACTAGTAAACAATTTTTTTCTAAGATTACATTCACTCTTATTCTCTCCTGTTTTACCTTCCTTTCTAACGTTTTTTTCCCTTTATATTGAAACACTCACACAAGCTACAATAGGAAAAAAGTTTTCATGAGAGGGAGAGACTCTGTTTTTCTTTGCCATTTCTAGTTTTATTTATATTGAAATCCTTTGCTTCATCATAGTCTGATTTTCACGCATGAATCTTAAGTTTTAAAATTGTCTTTTGCCTTATCATTTTTGTTTTAGTTTCAAATCTATTCTTTTTTTTACTCGTATTTCTGTTAGTTTTTTTTTAGGATTTTGGTTTCCTGTTTCAAGCCTATGGATCTCGGTGTGTTTTTTTTGTTTATCGTCAACTTTTGTGAGAGAAAAACCCAAAGTTTTCTCTTCCGTTTCTATAATTTTTTTTGTGATTTTTTAAATCCCTTACTTCATCGGTTATTTCTTTTTTCTTTTTAATGGGTTTTAGTTTCATTTGTCGGACTGGTTCTTTTTGTTAGATTTTTGCGTAGCATATGCTCTTTATTTTTGGATTGGTTGTTTGCATGTGTTTAAGATTATTGTATTTCCTTATTGACCTCGGATCTCGATCGGAAATTATAGATAGAGGCACCCCATTGAAGACGAACTATCTTAGAAATGTAGAGTCGAGCTAATTTAATCAAGGGATAAACAACTCTAACCGGAATGAAGTGTGAGTACTTAGTGAGTCCATCTACAATCACCTAAGCTTAATCATTCTTGGATGGTGTTAAAGGAAGTCCACTCACAAAATCCATAGTCACACGCTCTCAGTTCCACTGTGGAATCTCAATAGGTTGAAGTAACCCAGAAAGACACTGATGTTCGACCTTGACCTTTTGACAAGTCAAACACTTAGACACAAAGTCAAAAACATCTCTCTTCAAACTCTTTCATCAGTACCTCTCACGAATATTCTTATACATCTTATCCCCACTAGGATGCATGAAATAAGGGCTATCATGCGCCTCAGGGAGAATAGTCTGTTTCAACCCAGAATCATTCGGAACATAGTATCGACCTCGAAAGCATAGAATACCATTCTGATCAATGGAGAAGTCCTCAACTTACCTTCCTCAAGCTCTCTCATACGGTACACCAAATACGCATTATTAGACTGCTAAGCCTTAATCTCCAAAATCAGGGTAGGGATAACCTGAAGTTCAGCTAAAAGACTACCATGATAGTCCTTCTAATTCCTGCAATTAATTCCTAATAAAATTGGCCAATAAACAATATTTTTAATGTTTCATTCCCTTTTATTCCTGCAATTAATTCCTGCATTTAATTGGCTCATGATAGCACTAGAAATGACTCTTAGTTTCTCCTTAATTTAGTGTATAATTTGTTCCTTTTGTATCATTTCTAGCATGCATTTTAGCATTTCATACTTAAGATGTGCATTTCTAACTCAATGCTGTTTGATTTCATTTTCTTTCATTTTATCTCTTTTATGCCACTAATGTCACTGCATTTAGCACTTACTTTGCGTGTAAAGTTTTCAGCGCAGAAATCCATCTGGGAAGATCAGGATAGGAAAGCATTCAGAGTTGCAGTCACAAGATGATCTTGAATTGCGACCAAATATGTCATCACATTAATGCTTCTACAAGTCTATCAAGGATTTCACGCTTTTAATAGATCCAGAAGCACCAACGCAGGAGAAAATTGTTGCAGCAAATTAAAGTTATAATTTGCGTCCAAAGATGTCGCGACAATCTGTAACTATCCATTGAACAAACCAGATTTGTGTGAGTGCATAACTGTCAATAACAACTTTCTACAGCTGCACAAAGAAGTTAGATCTGAAAATGAAGAAGGATATACAAGAACAAGGGATTATAAATAAAAGAAGAGGGAGAAAAGATGATAATCAAGTGGTGAAGATTTAATCCTTAAACATTCTCTCATTCTCAAAGGTTAGCTGCCATGGAAGTCTAATCCAGAGGACAATGATCCGATCCAGCAAAGGAGCAGCAGCTTCTGACAAGGAGTGCTTGGTGTGACACAGAAGGAGCGGTTAGGGGAGAATCCTAGTAGCCAAAGAATAGTATGCTTCGATTCATTTGTTAACCCCCTGATGAATTTTTATTGACAATTGATTGTATATGGAAGTATCTTTCAATGTTAGATTACTTTGATTCTTACTCAATTCTTCTTATCTGTTTATCTTTGGATTTAACTGTTTTGACCACGGAAGTGCAATTGCAGTCACAAACACTGGAAGGTGCGGTGAAAAGTTAGATTAACAAGTAAGACAGTGAAAGTTGCTTGAGACTAAAAGGAATTCTGGTCACTTGTTCTTAAGTGAAAAGCATTACCAGCACTGGAAGGTGTGGTAATTGTGAGCGCTTGAGTCTTTGTTAAATAGAGAGTTGTTATTAGTAAGATTTCATTAGAGAATAATTGCAACGACAATTCATCTATAAAATACCTTGTAGTCACATTTAGCGTTGCAACTTTTGAAGTCAGTGATCCTCTCCACTTCTTTACACTTGATCAATTTCTTTATATTTCTGAATTTACTTTACAACATTTCAACAACCCATTTATTTTATTAAATTGCTCTGACATTTGAAATTCAATTTGCACTGACAGATTTAATTCTTAACTTGTTTAATTTTAACCCAGTTTCGCTGACATAACTATTAACATTTCTTTTCATTTTAACTCAGAATGCTTCGAGGATGGCGTTCATAGTGCGATCATGTTTTGGCGTCATTGCCGAGGATGGCGTCTGTTTGATGTTTATTCTTGTAGTTGCATTTAATTGTTCCTTTTCTAACTTTGATTGATTACTAATCTTTTGAGTAATTCTTTTCAATTTTCTTTGCTAGGTGTTTTATGTCCACAAGGAGAAATCCTAAGGACATTGTTAGTCTTGATCTAGAACTTGAAAAAGACACTTCGGTGGAAAAAGCAAGAACAAAGAAAAATGACTGGAAATAACAACGATCTACCACCATTACTGCCACAAAATGTCGTTCCTCCAATGCAGCCACAAATAGTCAATAACAACATGCCACTATTGCTACAAGTAGAGCAAATCCCAGACAGTACAATCAGAGATTTTGTTATTCCTGTGCTCGATGATTTACAACCAGGGGTTGTTAGACCGGCAATACAAGCTGGTAATTTTGAATTAAAACTGGTTATGTTTCAAATGCTTAATTCAAATGGTCAATGTCGAAATGTTTTTGAAACGCGTCTCGACTTTTAAATTTTTAAATCGAAAATGGGAGTCGCCACCAATATTTTATTCGGTATGATTGGACCTTCTTAAAACGCTTAAAATTCATTTTAACAAAAGTTTCGGTCTTCAAAATCAGAAAAACGGATTCGGGAGTCGGTTACATGTGAGGAATGATTAGCACCCTCACGCACCCAAAATTGGTACCTTGTCGATTATTTCCCGATCTTGATTGTTTAAAATTTGAAAACTCGAGTGAAATTTAAAATGCAATCCTTAAATATATAATTTATTTCGTGCAAATTTTAAAATTGAATTTGATGAGAAAAATGTCAATTTATTTCGAATTAATCAAAAATTGAAGTCTGTCCAACACATTAGGGCACGATGTTCTTGAAATTTCGAAATTAGAGGACATTTTAAAAATTTTAAAGGAGAATACTCGATTGTGCAAATTATAGAAAAAATCATACCTAACACGTTAGGGCACAATTCTTCGAAGTTTTCACACAAAAGGATATTACCTTGATTTTTTTAAAAAAAAATACTTATTTTTTTATGTGAAAGCCAAATACGATTTTTATTTTATCATGCGATCAATTCAATCGAACATTATACGAGAATCAATGAATGTATACAAAAACAATTTATAATCAGGTACAAAATAGCAACAATGATTGCAAGGGCAAGAATTTATGAATAGAATAACATGTTAGTAACATAAGATGATGAATAAAATATGAAAGCTAAAGTAAGAACGTAACATGGAATACTAGAACATAAACTTAGGATATTAAAAGGGTCTAATATAAATCAGATGTAATATATAGAATAAAATAAACAACTAAAATTTGAATTTTTTTAAAAAAATACCCCTTATAAAAACCGTTTTTTTAGTTTTAAAATCATTTGCAACCCTTCTTTTTCTAAAAAAAAACTTTTAGCCACCTTTTTTTTTCTCTTAAAGCTTCCATGCCTGGCCATTCCACCGATCGTGGGGGCCCTCGTCGTCCGTCGTTTACCACCGATCGCCAACATCACCGACCATCGTACATGGTGGTCGAAAAGGTAAAAAGTCTTTTTTTCTTACTTTTTATCTCTTTTTTAAAAAAAAAACATAGATTTGATGTTTAGATGCCGAGATCTAACATCAAATCTCGAAAAAACTAAAAAGGTTCAATTTTTATTTTTTAAGTTCTTACTCTTGTATTTTTCTTTCGATTTTAGATTAAAAAATAGATATACTAAAATAGATTTTAGTTTCTGAAAAAAAAATTAACTTTGATGTATATTTTTTTGGGTTTCGAAATAAATTCTTTTTTTATATTATTAACTTCGAAATCTATTTTTATTTTTTGGGTTTCAAACCTTTTTTGTGTTTTTGTTCGAACGAGAGACCTTCTTCGAACATGAATTGTTCGAAAAGACTACGTTTTGGAGAGCCGAGTTCTCCTTCGACAATGGTGAAGACAATCTAAAAGGTAAAAAAGCTTTGTTTTTATTATTATATTTTTTATATTTTTGTATGTATGTATATGTATGTGATTACGAAAGTGTGTGAAAAATAAGACGATATTGAACTTGCTACCTCCGAATCGTGATTGCTAGATTTCTGCTTGATGCTTTTATTTCTTATAAAAATTTCTGATTTGATTGATTCTTTTTTCTTTGTATTTTTCATGTGTTCCTTTTTACAGAGTAAGGTAAACGGCTTTTATAGCTGAAAATTACAATATATATTACTATTATTTTCTTTTGTTTTGTCTCTGTTCTTCTTTTTTGCAGGTCTCACCGGAGTAGTAAGTCCTCTACGGTCAACACCATCGTCAGGAAGAACACCCTTACCGTTTCAATGCAAGGGGTAGCAGAAAGGTCTCGGGCAGAGGAGAGGTTTCTTGGGTAGAATAAGGGTTTCGGGCAGAGGAAACGTCTTAGGAGTCGAAGGGTCAACAGTGAGCAGACTAGAGGTCACGTGGCTGACGGGGCGCTGATGTGGCATGTGCTGACGTGGACATGAGAATGGTGCTAGAGGCTTAGGTAGATTAGGGTTTTGCTTTTTAGTTAAGTTTATGGGCTTGTATTGGTGTATTCGGTAGTGGGTTGTTTTGGATTTTTGGGTTTAATGTAAAATGTACTTTTTGTAAGTGGACTTTTAAACTAAAATAAATTTTAATTTAAAATTTCCAAGTCTTGGTTTTATTCTTGGGCCCGGATAAATTGGGCTTCGAAAGCTGCCCCTCTTTGCTCGTTACTATGTAACGGGAACGGAGCAAAGACTAAAAGGAAGACCAATTTGCCCGGTTCCACCTGATTTGGTTTCTTTAACCCTTCTTCTTCAAGCAATCCACTTCTCGATTCCTCGATCATTCAACTTTACTGTATCCGCTTCTCTATATCTTTAGGAAGATAGAATTTAGTGTCTTTATTTTGCCCCATGATGACTTCAAAAGATAAAATTTGCTACTGTAGTTTCACTCAATTCCACTACAACTTCAAGGAGATTGAGATTCGCTATTGTAGTCTTGGTTCAATCCACTGATTCTTTAGAGATAAGAATTTTGGTGTTGAAGCTTCACTCTATTCCACTGTAACTTCAGAGAGATTGAGATTTACTTCTGTGAGGTGGTAGCTTCAATTTGCCCTCTTGGTTTAAGGGTAAAAGATTGGACGATGGTTTCAATCTGGCCCATGATCAGGGTAAGAGATTGGATGGTTTTTAATCTGCCCCATGATTTGGGTAAGAGATTGAATGGTTTTCAATCTGTCCTATGACCAAGGTAAGAGATTGGATGATTTTCAATCTGCCTCATGATCGGAGTAAGAGATTGGCGTTTTCAATCTACCTCATGATTGGGGTAAGAGATTGGATGGTTTTCAATCTACCCCATGATTAGGGTAAGAGATTGGATGACTATAATCTGCCCTATGATTAGGGTAAGAGATTGGATGACTACAATCTGCCCCATGATCAGGGTAAGAGATTGGTGTTTTCAATCTGCCCCATGATCGACGTAAGAGATTAGATGGTTTTTAATCTGCCCTATGATCGGGGTAAGAGATTGGTATTTTCATTCTACCCCATGATTGGGGTAAGAGATTGGAATGTCTTCAATTTGCCTCTGATTAGGTAAGAGATTGGATTCTTAAATCTGCCCAATGATCGGGGTAAGAGATTGGTGTGCCTTCAATTTGCCCCATGATCGAGGTAAGATATTGGTGTGTCTTCAATTTGCCCTCTGATCGGGGTAAGAGATTAGTGTACCTTCAATCTGCCCCATGGTCGGGGTAAGAGATTAGTGTGTCTTCAATCTGCCCTCTAACTAGGGTAAAAGATTGGATGCTTTGCTCCATCGTAACTTCGAGGTAGAAGACTCACCGTTACAGCCTCAATCTGTTCCTCATCTTCACGATATGAGATTCGTCGTTGCGGCCTCAATTTTTCCCTTCATATCTCAAAGGTATAAGGTTCGCCGTTGTGGCTTCAACTTTTCCCTCCATACCTTAATGGTACAAGATTCGTCGTTGCGGCCTCAATCCTTCCCATCACATCTTTTAAGGTATCGAGTTCGCCATTACAGCCTCAACCTTTCCCTTCATTTACATGGTACTAGATCCGCCGTTACGACCTCTATCTTTCTTATCATGTCTTCTAAGGTACCAGGTTCGTCATTACGGCCTCAACCTTTCCCTTTATGTCTTCATGGTACAGGGTCCGCCGTTGCGGCCTCAACCTTTTCCATCACATCTTCTAATGTACCGGGTTCACCGTTGTGATCTCAACCTTTCCATTCATGTCATAATGGTACGGGTTCACCATTACGGCCTCAACCTTTCCCATCACGTCTTTTAAGGTACCGGGTTCGCCATTGCGGCCTTAACCTTTCGCTTTACGTCTTATAAGGTATCGGGTTCATCATTATTGCCTTAACATTTCCTTTCATATCTTCATGGTATCGGGTTCGTCGTTGCGGCCTCAGCCTTTCATATTACATCTTCATGTTTCCTTGGTTCATTTCACCATTTCGTGGTAATGAAACCTATAGGATATGCTTTAATGGGCCTCTATATAGACCATATTATTAGGATGTCATGATCAAGATGAATCAAATGCTCCTAACAAGTGGGTATGAATGCAAAAATTTCATCTTTAAGAAACGATTTTATTTTTAGTCCCTAGCCAACATCATCCGTCATTTGTCTAAGTCCTATCACTGATATGTTATCATGTTTTGTATATGTGTATCTTTGTCGTGAAACCTAAAGAGGTAGTCATAATTTGAACTATTTGTTTCAAGTCTCTTCTAACCCTCCAGTTTAGTTATTTCCAACTAGTGGTCATGTTTCAAGTTCCTGTACTATTTAGAAATTTTCCAGAATGATATGCAGAAATCCTTTTATTCCTTATATCGTTAGATTACTAACCATTATTTCAAATGCAAAGAAAATGCTTGAATCAAGGTCGTAAGGTGGATGAAATTGAGTTTTATTGGAGGCAAAACTCGTATGAATGAAAAGATTATGAATCATTGGGACACTAACCATTATTTTGATGCAAAAATGCTTGAACAAGGTTGTAAGGTGGATAAAATTGAATTTTATTGGAGGCAAAGCTCGTATGAATAAAAGGATTATGAATCATTGGTCCACTAACCGTTATTTTGATGCAAAAATGCTTGAATAAGGTTGTAAGGTAGATGAAATTAAATTTTATTGGAGGCAAAGCTCCTATGAATGAAAAGATTAAAAATGACAAACATTGGTCAAAAGTTACCAAACATTATGTAACCAAAAATAAAGTTAGGTGCCCCACATATCAAAGTATAAACTTCGTTGAGCAAACTTGATGAGGACCATTTTGAGCTTGACATATGTCCATGAAACTTGGAGTACTTCGTCGATGCCTCAAGGTGTAAAGTTTCTCTACCTTGTTACTTTTTGAGTGAGAAGACTGCTTAATGCTTCTTTCTTTTATTCAAAATTGAGCCGCCCTTTCAGGTTTTCAACTCAAATCTCCTTAGGTTTAGAAATGCCCTTTACGGGTTTTCACCTCGACCTCTCCTTTTTTTGTTTCTTTTTTTGTCTTTTCTTTTTCTTTTTCTTCTTTTTGGGTGAAATCTTTTCTCACTGAGTTTGAGTTCATGAGGCTGGGCAGATTTTTGTCGTCCATCTCGGTCAAAATCAAAGCTTCTCTCAAAAGGGTTTTTTTTACCTCATAAGGCTTTTCCAAATTCAGCATCCATTTTCCTTGGAAGCCTTTTGTGGGCAAGATCTTTTTCAAAACCACAACTTCCCTGTGAAATTCTCTTGAGCGAACTCTTCTTTATTATTGGTACATCTAATCATGGCCTTTAGCATCTTTCGATCAAGTTTAACTAACCGCATTTGGATTAAACCAACTCTACTTTATATACTCTAACAAAATTTGGAGGGAAAGAAACTCGACTCCAATGGGCAAGAATGCTTCTATTCCATAAATCATTGGGAAAGGTGTTGCCCCAGCAAAGCCTTGATTGATGTTTAATAAGCATAAAGAGCAAATGATAACTTCTCATGCCAACCTTTGTAGGTCTCTACTATGAATCCTTTCGATGTTCTTATTGGTCACCTCCGATGCCTTATTCACTTTTGGCGATGTGATGCTGAGTCATGATACTTGTTCTTGAATTGGCTGTAGACTTTCACTATCGTGCTGTTGCTTAAATTCAAGTCATCGTTGGAGATGATCCTTTCTCTCTTTTTCAAGAATCTGCTTAACCGCTGATTGGCATATGGAGCATCTTCTACCCATTTTGTGAAGTAATGAATTGATGCCCATTGGAATCTTTTGACGAATTTGGCTCGATGACATCCATGCCCCACATAAAAGGAGATATATAGATTTTCAAGATGCCCTTTGCGGGTTTTCATCTTGACTTTTTTTCCCTTTTCTTTTTTTTTTTTTTTTAAAAATGTCCTTTACGGGTTTTCATCTTGAATTTTTCTTTCTTTTCTTTTCTTCTTCTTCTCTCTTTTTTTTCTTTCTCCTCTTTTAATAGTGTGTCAAGCCTCATTCTTTGAAGTTTCCATTGAACTGGATTACGTTCTTCTTTTATGGGAGTTTATGCGTCATGACATCAGTTCCTTAAACTCGACATGTTTTGATAGGACCATGCGAAGACCTTTCCGAATTCTCGAAGTAGCTTTACGGGATCTCACTTTATTTTTGGAGAGATACATGTCTCAATTTTCACCCTCTTTATCTCTTATTCATTTTCATTCCCTAAACTCGTAATTTCTGCTGATTCTTTGTGAGGTAATATTTGATTCTTGTCTTGCTCGATCATCCATAGCTGATCGGGAGACAAGTTACATTCTTGATCATCTTCAAAGTCTTGAAGTCTTTTTGGACACATGTTCTTCTCAAAAGGGCTCTAAGTCAACAGCAGTGTCGCTCGTATCCTTGATATCAAGAGACCCAACATAAAGACAAAAAGGGATTCAAACAATAATTTAATTAAAGAATGATTAATTATGGTATGAACAAATGAGAAGAATGGTAAGGTGTTTGCCAAATGGGACAAAAATAATGCATCATTGTTATTGAAATAAAAGATAGTGATCACCTGCCCTTTACAAAAATATCTCTATTACTCTCGGACTTAGAGTGATAAGTGTGTTCTGAATATTTCTCTAGAAAAGTCCTAAATCTACAAGAAGCTCCTCCACAATTTAGTTGTCCAAAACACTTCCAAGGGTATAAGGACGAACTCCCGATAGGTTCCACTCTCCGTTTTTTTCTTCAGATATGACTTTTCGCTCAAAATATATATATTTTTTCATTCCTTCATTATCTCGATTTATCATGTTTTCTCTCAATTTTCGTTCAGATATGTGGGGATTTTTTTGAAATTTAATGCATGAAGTGCAATGCTAATGAACTATAAAATGCATGCAAAAAGGCGTTGATTCTTGGTTCAATTCCATTAGAACAACTTTACTAGAACACAAATTTCTTTACATAAGGCAGATACATATGGTCGTGCCTTAATGCTCAAAGTCTTAATCTTCCAAGCAAATTTTTTGCTCCGGTTTGACTCCGATTTCAAGCTCAAAACGTCTATCTTAAATGACTAAGGTCTACAAGTGGTTAGTCACTTCTCGTCTTTTGGAACAAAACTTTCTTCGTAACATAGGCCCTATCTTTGACCTGCACATGAAAGCGTTGGAGTTGTTTTCCAATATTCACTGTTTGCTCCTATAGTTTCTTCGAGAAGCTTAACTCTTAATTCATAACTCCACAGTGAGTCCTCAAGTTCTTCTGCCTTTTAACTCCTCATTCTTAGCCTGACTTACCTTTCAGTTCAATAGCAAATCCAAGACCGCGTCATCTATATGCCCTAATGTCTTAGGGTAAATGATTTACTCATGAAAGCTTAAGGCGAAGACATCGAATTTTTCCTTGCGTCAGTGTGTACCAAAATCAAGTCTCACAGACTCTTCCAAGTGATGTACTTATTATCCCTTTCTACCTTAATCTAGGCGGCAATCTATTGTTCGCTCATCCTAATCATATTCCTCAGCCTCTTTAAGAAAGTTGAGACTTTGGTGACTCTCGAGTAGGCTTCATTGGCTTGAATCCTCAAACGACGGAGTAAAGTTGTGTACTTTTCTACCGTGGGCATATGTTCCTAAAAGCGAAGCAGTTACAAGTTGATTCTCAATACTGCATTAGGGCTCGAGAGAGATGCGTATCCACTTTAGCCTTGAGTAGGTAAAACAGATCACTAAATTCGCAGTAGAACATCTACCTCATTTTTTCGTCCATATTTCTTTCAGCTCTTGCAAGCCATTTTGGGTTACTTTTATCCGGTTGTAATCCTAAAACTTTGATATGTGCCTTTTTGCGTTGTTTTTCCTTGACCATATACGCACGACCACGTTGACTTCTACCTTATCAAGGAACCCATTTTCTCAGGACTAGTTCTCTATTTGGCAATAGAACATGAATCAACACCTTTTTAGGTGAAAATGCAATGCAAATAGGTTCAAAATAAACAAGTTAGTCTGATTAGTGCGAACATAAAACTTGAAAATAAATTGCAATTAGAAGAAAAGAAACAAGAATATTATTGTATCTCTTACCTTATTCGGGTAACTACTGAAGGTTTGACACAGTTCTACCTAACATAGGCTCTCATGGAACTATATGCAAGTTAATAAAATGTGCTACTTACGAATGCATGTGTGTATAAGAAAGACATTGACTCATAGCTCAATTCTGTTAGAAAACTTTACTAGAAAATAAATTTCTTTACACAAGGCAGATACATATATGATCATGCCTTAGTGTTCAAAAGCTTTTAATCTTCGTAGGACATCATCCAATTTCGCACTGGTTCGTCTTTGATTTTTGATCCACAATGTTAACTTGAATGGTTAAGCAATCAGTTACTTCTTGTTGTTATGCGATCTTTGTTTCCGTCTTACTCGTCTGGCAAATCATTGGTCTTTCCGTCCTCTATTTTTTTACCATATGCGTGCGACTATATTGTTTTCCACCTTATCAAAAAACCCGCTTTCTTATGACCAGCTTTCTATTTATTAATCGAGCTTAAATCGCCACCTTTCCTTGTATGAGGATGTAATGCAAGCAACAATAAAAAAACAAAAGAAAACACAAGTCAGTATAATAACAAAATACGGATATAAAACAAAGAACCTAGGCCTTGGAGACTACTAACAGCCCGGTGGAGTTCTATCCTAAGGTAAGCAACTAGGATTTACTACATATGGTTCTTGTTCTAGAGTAGGGGTACCTAAAACAGCAAATTCCTCGATCCTCACCCATTATAGGTTCATACAGATGAGTTCGATTTAGGGGGACACATTTCCTATATGTTTGCACGAAAGTGAAAACTTCACGAAAACATAGGTACGGATGTAATCCCGAAAGTGATTCACCATCCTGGACGGAGGTGAAAACCTCACAAAGGAGTAGCTTCCCACTTTCACTTAAAAGGGTATAATAATAGATGCAAATAAATGCAAACTTATACTAGCAACAATATTATCATGGTATTTCACAGAATATGAAAAAAGAATTACCAATATTTCATAAAAAATGCAAAGGATCATATGTCAATTTAAGCCGAGTTTTTGAAACTTTTGACAAAATGGACACGAAAATAATCAACTTTTGGCTTGACTCTCTTATTTGTCCCTAGTGGAGTTGCCAACCTGTCGAAACGTTTTTGAAACACGACTTGACTTTTAAATTTTTAAATCGAATTCGGGAGTCGCCATCAATCTTTCATTTGGTGTGATTGGACCACCTTAAAACGCTTAAAATTTGTTTTAATAAAAGTTTCAGTCTTCGAAATCAGAAAAAAGGATTCGGGAGTCGGTTACATGTGAGGAATGAGTAGCACCCTCACACGCCCAAAATTGGTACCTTGTTGATTATTTTTCGATCTGGATTGTTTAAAATTTGAAAACTCAAGTGAAATTTAAAACACAATCCGTAAATGCATAATTTATTTTGTGCAAATTTTAAAATTGAATTTGATGAGAAAAATGTCAATTTATTTCGAATTAATCAGGAATTGAAGTCGTGTCCAACATGTTAGGGCACGATGTTCTCGAAATTTCGAAATTAGAGGGCATTTTGAAAATTTTAAAGGAGGATACTCGATTGTGAAAATTCTACAAAAAATAACACCCAAAAATCACACCCAACACGTTAGGATACAATTCTTCGAAGTTTTCACACAAAAGAATATTATCTTGATTTAAAAAAAATCACTTATTTTTTATGTGAAAGCCAAATACGATTTTTATTTTATCATGCGATCAATTCAATCGAACATTGTACGGAAATCAATGAATGTATACAAAAATAATTTATAATGCAAGTACAAAATAGCAACAATGATTGGAAGGGAAAGAATTAATGAATAGAATAACATTTTAGTAACATAAGATGATGAATAAAATACGAAAGCTAAAGTAAGAATGTAACATGGAATACTAAAACATAAACTTAGGATATTAAAAGGGTCTAATATAAATCAGATGTAATATATAAAATAAAATAAACAACGAAAATTTGAATTTTTAAAAAAAATATAAACGTAATAAAAATAAATGAAAGGAGTTGAATAAAAAATTGAAGGATTTTTTTAGGATAAAAGCAAAAGAATATTTTTTGAAAAGAATAGCTAAAACAGTTGATAAGAGATTTGAATTTTTATTTAAAAAGAATTAATAAAAGGGATCACTATATTTTTTTAAAAATGACTTAATTAGAAAAAAATAAAATGTTAAGTAAAATTTAAAAAAAGAAAAAAGGGTTGAAATCTTATCATTTTCAAAAAAGGTAAGGACCTTCTGCGCAAATTTCCCAAATCTTGACAAGTGTCAGTTTCTCAGGGGCTACTGGTTCGAGGACTAGATTAAAAACAAAACAAAACAGCCAGGGGTAAATTTGAAATAAATTGAAAATAATCATCAAGGGCGAAATTGAAATAGAAAAAAGGGCGAAAGGACCGCAGAGACAAATAGTCCAAATTCCAAAAATGCACGAATCCTTCCTGCGGGTTCGGGTCCTACTCGGGTTACAAGCTTGAAACGGTGCCGTTTTGAGCCATGGGTAAGGTCTTCAAAATGACACCGTATAATACCCCTATAAAAACCATTTTTTTTTGTTTTAAAATCATTTGAAACCCTTCTTTTTTAAAAAAAAACTTTCAGCCACCCTTTTTTCTCTCAAAGCTTCCATGCCCGACCATTCCTCCGATCGTGGGGGCTCTCGTCATCCGTCATCTACCATCGGTCGCCGACGTCACCGACCACCGTGCACGGTGGTTGGAAAGGCAAAAAGTCCTTTTTTTCTTATAAAAGACAAACATAGATTTGATGTTTAGATGCCTAGATCTAACATCAAATAAACATCAAATCTGGCATCTAAACATCAAATCTCAAAAAACTAAAAAGGTTCGATTTTTATCTTTTAACTTCTTCCTCTTGTATTTTCCTTCCGATTCTAGATCTAAAAAATAGATATACTAAAATAGATTTTAGTTTCTGAAACAAATTTAACTTTGATGTATATTTTTTTGGGTTTCGAAAGAAATTCTTTTTTTATATTATTAACTTTGAAATCTATTTTTATTTTTTGGGTTTCAAACCTTTTTTTGTGTTTTTGTTTGGATGAGAGACCTTCTTCGAACATGGATTGTTCGGAAAGTCTTTGTTTCGGAGAGCCGAGTTCTCCTTCGACGATGGTGAAGACAATCGTAAAAGGTAAAAAAAGCTTCATTTTTATTATTATTCTTTTTATATTTTTGTATGTATGTATATGTATGTGATTTCAAACGTGTGTGAAAAATAAGACGATATTGAACTTGCTACCTAATCATGATTGCAAGAATTTCTGCTTGATGCTCTAATTTCTTGTAAAAATTTCTGATTCGATTGATTCTTTTTTCTTTGTATTTTTTGTGTGTTCCTTTTTACAGAGCAAGGTAAACGGCTTTTATAGCCGAAAATTACAATATATATTACTATTATTTTCTTTTGTTCTATCTTTGTCTCTGCTCTGTCTCTTTTCTTCTTTTTTGCAAATGTCACCGGAGTGGTAAGTCCTCCACGGTCAACACCGTTGTCAAGAAAAATGCCCTTGCCGTTTGATGCAAAGGGGCAGTAGAAAGGTCTCAGGCAGAGGAAACGTCTCGGGAGTCGAAGGGTCGACGGTCAGTAGACAAGGGGGCACGTGGCTGACATGGCGTTGATGTGGCACGTGCTGACGTGGACATGAGAACGGTGCTGGAGGCTTAGGTAGATTAGGGTTTTGCTTTTTAGTTAATGTTATGGGCTTGTATTGGTGTATTGGGTAGTGGGTTGTTTGGGATTTTTGGGTTTAATGTGAAATGTACTTTTTGTAAGTGGACTTTTAAACTAAAATAAATTTTAATTTCAAATTTCCAAGTCTTGGTTTTATTCTTGGGCCCGGATAAATTGGGCTTTAACAGTCAATATGTTGGTTTACCTCATGAAGATGTGAGGGAACATCTCAAATCGTTTCTACTTACATGTGCTTCTTTTAGTCAATATGGTGTTCCTGATGACGCATTGAAGATGCAACTATTCCCCTATTGTTTACAAGGAAGGGCAAGAACATGGTTCCTTGGTTTACCGGTTGATCTATTACTTCTTGGAATGCGCTAGCAACACAGTTCGTTTTACGTTTCAATCCACCGACAATGAATGCTAGATTGCAGAATGATATTACGGCATATCATCAACTGGATAATGAGAATTTACAGACTACGTGGGAACGTTACAAAACTTTGATGAGACGTTGCCTCATGCATGGAATCCAACAGGAGACACAAATCAAAATCTTCTACAATGGATTAAATGTGCAGACAATAAATCTTGTCGATGCGTCTGCTAATGGTCCATTGTTGGATTGCACCTAGAATGAAATCGTCCGAATATTAGAGAGAATTGCATAAAATGACTATCAATATTCGGTTTCTCATGCTGCTCAGGTAAAAACAAATCCTGGAGTTATGGAATTAGATGCTATATCAAATTTAAGTGCACAGGTATCCTCATTGGCGAACATGATCAAAAACATGAAGGGGACAAGTGATGTTGCCCCTATTTAAGTAGCCCAACAGATGAATGTCCCGACATTTTCCTGCGAAATTTGCGACGACAACCACAGCAATGAGGATTGCCCACAACATGTTAAAAATGCATTCTACATTAAAAACATCCGCGAAAATTCCTATGGTAACTCATACAACAGTTCTAGTAGAGCTTAACAACCTTGGGAGAGCCAGAATACATCCACATACAGATATGAGAATTCCTCAAATCAAGGTAACTTTAGACAGGGGAGTTACGGACAATAGCAGCAGAACTATAATCATAATTCATAAAGGCATGCGCAACCGGACCAGATGCGATCACATGACCATATGCGATCATAGAACCAGACGCAACTGTTTAACCAGATGCAACCATAAGTTTGAATGCCGCCACAATAGAATGTGATGCCAAATATGCAAGGACAGCATCAACAACAACAACAATATTCTCAACCAAGAGCGGATCCATTGGCTACTCTTGAAGCTTTGATGCGGAAGCATATAACAAGAACAGAAGCTATTGTGCAAGGAAATTCCTCTTCTATCCGAGCGTTGGAAGCACAACTAGGACAATTGGCTTCTAACATGAGCACACGGAAACCAAGTGCTTTGCAAAGTGATACTGAAAATCCAATCCAAAAAGGTAAGGAGCATTGTAAGGCTATTACATTGCAAAGTGGGAAGCAAACTGCAGTAGCTCTAACTTATCACCTGTCGACGCAAATGAAATAAAGCAACAAGGAGAAGTTACATCTGAAGAAGATGTAGCTGAAACAATTGAGGAGGAACCACCAGTAGTTACACCAACGCTAATTATTCATCCTAAGAAGTTGTTGACGCAATTGCCCATGTTGACCTAAGAAGATATACCTTTGCCATTTTCATAGTGATTCAAGCAGAAAGAGAATGACAAAGATTACCAAAAGTTTGTTTCTACCTTGAAGCAATTACATATTAATATACCTCTAGTTTATGCTCTTGTGCAGATCTCCAATTATGGGAAATTTAAGAATGAGCTATTGTCGAAGAAGAAAAAGCTTTTCGATATTTAGACAATTATGCTCAAAGAGGGGTGTAGCGTCGTGCTGACAAATAAATTGCCAACAAAAATGAAAGATCCTGGCAGTTTCACCATTCCATGTTCTATTGGAAATCATTATTTAGGTAAAGCTCTCTGTGACCTAGGAGCTAGCATTAACCTTATTTGATTATCAATTTTTAGAAAATTAGGGATTGGTCATTTGAAGCCCATTGTGGTAACATTCAACTTGCGGATAGATCTTTAATGCAACCTGAAGGGCAGATTAAAGATGTTCTTATCCGTGTTGATAAGCTTGTGTTCCCAGTTGATTTCATCATTCTTGATTGCGAAGCTGATAAGGAGGTGCCCATTATTTTGGGATGCCAATTCTTAGCAACAGGACGCACTCTTATCGATGTTTTCAAGGGCAAGCTAATCATGTGTCATAATGATGAACATGTCACCTTCAGTGTGTTCGAAACATCTCCATCCTGCAGTAAGAAACAATGTCACCACATTGATATATTGGGCGAGCTAATTATAGAAGAATTCAATGAACAAGGCTTAGTAATACCAGAAGAATATGTGGCGACATCTGATGACAATATCCCACCTGAATGTAACCACACGGTTGAGGCTAATGTTTGCGAGCTAAAAATGGCTGGCAATTAGAATATTTGGATCTGACTAATTGGACGATCCCTGTTTTTAAACTATCAATTGAAGAAGCTCCAACTTTGGAGTTAAAGCAATTGCCGAAGCACCTGAAGTATGTTTTCCTAGGTGACAATGAAACATTGCCTGTAATTGTCAGTGCAAGTCTCGACGCATGCCAAGAAGAAAGATTAATCGGGATATTAAAGCAACATAAAAGAGCCATTACTTGGAGCATAGCGGACATCAGAGCCATTAGTCCCTCTTTCTGTATGCATAAGATTAGGTTGGAAGATGAAGGAAAATAATTCATTAAGCAACAATAAAGACTAAATGAAAAGATGAAGGAAGTAGTGAAGAAGGAGATTATCAAGTGGTTGGGCGCAAGCATCATTTACCCCATTTTGGATAGCACATAGGTCAGCCCAGTCCAATGTATGCCTAAGAAGAGTGGCATCACAGTGGTAAGTAACGATAAAAATGAGCTAATCCTTACTCATATTGCTACAGGTTGACGAGTGTGTATGGATTATCGACCAAATGCTGGATAGGCTGGCTATTAAAGCCTTTTACTGTTTCCTTGATAGATACTCGAGATACAACCAGATCGCTATTGTGTCGGAGTATCAAGCAGAGAAGATGTTCACTTGCCCATTTGGAACCTTTTCTTTCCAGTAAATACCATTTGAATTGTGCAACGCCCAAGCCACATTCCAAAGATGCATGATGGTCATATTCTCGGACATGATAGAAGATTCATTAGAGATACTTATGGATGATTTCTTTGTATATGAGAAAAATTTTGATATATGCACTAACAATCTAGTTAAAGTCCTGAAAAGATGTGAGGACACCAACTTAGTTTTTATCTGGGAAAAATACCACTTCATGGTGACAAAAGATATTGTCCTAGGGCATCGAATATCATGTCAGGGCATTGAAGTGGATAGAACGAAGGTGGAAATCATTGAAAAACTACCTCCACCTAGTAATGTGAAAGAAATAAAAAGTTTTCTCGACCATGCCGGGTTTTATAGAAGATTCATTTGAGACTTCTCTAAAATAACAAAACTGTTATGCTACTTGTTGGAGCAAAATAAAAAGTTTTTGTCCGATGAAACTTGCTTGAAAGCTTTTTTGAAGATTAAACAGCAGCTGGTACAAGCACCCATTATCGTCGCACCAGATTGGATGCAACCGTTCGAAGTAATATGTGATGTGGGTGACTTTGTTGTAGGTGTTATGCTGGGACAAAGGAAATATAAAGTATTTCATTTAATTTATTATGCTAGTAAAACTCTAACTGACGCGCCGATAAATTATACGACTACTGAGAAAGAGTTATTGGCAGTAGTTTTTGCATTTGACAAGTTTCGTGCATATCTTGTCGGCACAAAAATTACAGTATATACTGACCATTTTATTTTAAGATGCCTTTTTTCCATGAAAGATGCCAAGCCTAGGCTGATCAGATGGATCCTTTTGCTGCAAGAATTTGATGTTGAGATTAAGGACAGGCAAAGATCAAAAAATCAATTAGTAGACCACTTATCTCGTTTGGAAGCTGGAAGCGAAGATGGCAATAAGTCACAAATTATCAACGCATTTCCAGACGAGAAATTATTTATTGTCGACGCATCTCCATGGTATACAGATGTCGTCAATTATTTAGTTTGTAGTAAGCTACCTTTGAGTGCAACAGGTCATAAGAAAGTTAGATTTCTAAGGGATACTGCAAAATATCATTGAAATGAGCCATACTTGTTCAAGGTATGCGCCGACAACATCATTCGACGTTGCGTTCTTGAGGAGGAAATGCTTTTTATTATGAAACATTGTCATGATGCTCCTTATGGAGGCCATTTTGGTGGTGTTAAGACTGCTACAAAGGTCCTACAATTAGGATTTTATTGGCCTATGTTGTTTCGAGATGCTCACAATTTCACTCAACAGTGCGATAAATGTCAACGCACAGGATCCGTATCTCGACGCAATGAAATGCTTCAACAACCTATCATGCAGGTTGAACTTTTTGATGTTTGGGGAGTAGACTTTATGAGACCATTTCCAAACTCTTTTGGAAATGTGTATATCTTGGTAGTTGTAGACTATGTCTCCAAGTGGATCAAAGCAATCGCTGCTCCAAAGGACGATGCTCGAACGGTGTTAAAGTTCTTTCACACATATATCCTTACAAGGTTCGAAACACCTCGAGCATTAATAAGCGATCCAGGCACTCATTTCCATTGTAATCAAGTGGCGACATAATTGAAACACTATGGTGTGAAGCATCGTATGGCAACCACTTACCATCCACAATCAAATGGACAAAACGGAGGTATCCTGCAAATTAAAAGTATTCTTGAGAAGGTGGTTAACCCTTCTAGACGAGATTGGTCCTCACGGCTACATGATGCTTTGTGGGCACTTCGCACTGCTTATAAAACTCCATTAGGGATGTCGCCATATCAGGTGGTGTTTAGAAAATCATGTCACTTGCTTGTTGAACTTGAACATAAAGTTATATGGGCAATCAAGCAAGTGAACATGGATTACGATGTTGCTAGACGGAAACGATTATTGGACATTTCAGAGCTTGAAGAAATTCGGCGTAATGCCTATGAAAATGTGGCCATCTACAAAGAGAAAACTAAATGATGGCATGGCAACATCATCTTGCGGCGATAATTTTCTCCTGGTCAGTTAGTACTTTTATTTAACTCACATTTAAAACTGCATCCAAGGAAATTACGCTCAAGGTGGTTTGGACCATTTAAAGTTGTCGAAGCATTTCCACATGGTGCGATGACAATAAAGGATTTGAATGATGGACACCACTTCAAAGCAAATGGCCAATGATTGAAGCATTACCGAAGCCCAGGCATCAACGACTGAAACGAGACCATTAACCTAGTCACATTTTCTTAATTATGTCATTGCAAAATTTTGATTTTTTGTTTTTGTTTTTCTTTTAACTCTTTTTCTTTAAGTTTTATGTAGAAATAAAAATCACCTCTTTGTTGACGCATGATAACACGATTTGTCGACGTAATTTATTGATGACTCAACAAAAAGTTTTAGGCAAGAATCATGCCGATTGATTCCCCTTCATCCCCAATTGTTGGATCATCCCGAAAAGGTAAAATATGTGTCCTAACATTTATTGGTTGCAGGCATAATGTACTATCACCAATCAGCATGTCTCTTCGCCTCCATCATTTATAAAACAGTCTTTTTGTGCCGACTGATATCTCACGCTCACAAACTCTATTGTTACTGTATTCTCTTTATCTTCAACCTTCTATTTTTTTCTGCTCGATACTCTCACTTTCTCTATTCCAGTCATTATGGTTTGAACTTGCGGTGCAAAAACACCTTCCAAGTCGACGTCTGAATCATCGGCTGCTGTGGTCAGGAACGCTGATCAGCCTTAACCCAAAGAGTCGGTTCTGTTCCTATCAAAGACGGCAAAGGATCGCTATCACGACATTATGCTAAAGAGGAACTGTCATCCTGAACAAGGATTTCAGTTGTCACAACAACTGACTCTGGGAGAGCAAGTCACAAGGACAATCTCTCGTATGGGATGCGACTGGTTTTGTGACCATCTAGTGGGCTATTCTTCTTCTATGGTAAGGGAATTCTATGCTAAGTTGGTGGACCCTGAACAGGAATTTATTTTTGTGCAAGAAGGTCTGGTGCCTTGGATTGTTGATCACATAAACGACCTCTTTCATATCGCTGAGGGGGAGGATGAACACTGAATTCTTGAAAAATCTAACTAAAGAGGGTGTGGAATTGTTGCTGAATGACTTATGCGTTGAAGGCGCGGTGTGGACTGGTAACACTCCTAATAACTACACTATGCACCGTCGCTATCTCACGGTTCAAAGCAAGGTCTGGATCCATTTCATTAACTGTTGCCTATTGCCTTCTACCTACAGCACCACCACGACACTCGACAGAATGTGTCTGTTACATTCGATAATGAAAGGGAGCAGAATTGATGTCGGCGTAATCCTACATCAAGAAATTATTGAGGCGGCCACAAAACAGATAGGTATCTTACCTTTTCGTTTTTGATGATGTTGCTATGTAAACAAAGAGGCATTGTGCCTCGTAAAGGGGAGGAAACTTTGGAGAATAAAAGCCCAATCAACGATGTATCGATTGAGAGGATGACTAGGGGACAAGAGACCCTTCTAGTGAAGTAGGTTTCACAGAAGAAAGATAAGGGGAATAGAAAGAAGAAAGCCGCCAAGACTAATGCGCCCACAGACCCTTTGATTTGGAAGAAACTTGTAGAGATAGAGAAGATTGTTGATAGAACAAGCTGCAGATAAATCAAACTTGTCGATGCAATAAAAGAAATGCAGTACAAACATAATTTATTCTATGCCTATACTAGGGCATAGAATAGTTCTATTGTCACCACATTGTGCGGCCTAACCAGGAACCCAATATCGGAATTCCCAATGTTCCCTCTCATTATCAAGGAAGCTACTCCATCCTCCGAGCAACACACTGAAGATGAACGAACCTAATCCGTCTTATCCCCAACCAGAATCCACATCTCTGATGATGAGGAGAAGGAGGTGCAATCCAAGGAGATGGAAGATTGTTTCCAAAATATTGTCAGCCTCTTTGAAGATGAACTTTCAAATAGTTTGGGTGTTACTATGGTGGAGCGAGATGTTGCTGAAGGGGACGAGAAAACCCCAAATATTTCTATGAGTGTTGAAACGAAAGAAGCTATATGAGAAGAAAAAGCAAGGGAAGAAGCTATAATAGAAGAAGAAGCAAGAGAACAAGAAGAAGAAGAAGGAAAAGAAGAGGAGAAAGAAGAAGAAAATGCCCCAACAAATTTAGCTGAGAAATTTGTCGATGCATCCACGAGTATGGGTGCATTTGTTGACCAATCGACACCACTTGGGGCTAGTTGGGTCGAGGCTGTCACATTCGAAAATGAGGATTCTAATCCTCTAGCTATTGTGCCATACGTGGCACCACTCGCTAAAATTCATCCTTCGAATGTGACAATCGATGAAGCCAAAAATCAACCAACAATGGAGGAGCAATCAACTCTGCCGGTTGAACAGAAGGAAAAGAGGCACAAACGGAAGGCAAAAAAGAAGGCCAAAGAGGAGCGCCCAAAGAAGAAGAAAAAGAGCAAAGCAGTCACTTCACCGGCTACAACATATTGAGTTAGTTTACTTTTCGATAGATTAGTTGCATTCATTTCTTTTAATTGTCATTGCATTTTTCTTGTCTCTACATTTTCTTGTTTTAGCATTTGTATTGTAGTTGCATTTCCATTAATTTTTGTATAATATTGTTAGTGCATTAGGGACAATGTAGACACTAAGTTGGAGGACTTTAGAATGGAAATGTAATTACACCCACAAGTTTAGGAATTTAACTGTCTTTTAATTAAATGAAAGTATGCAAAGTTTAGAGAAAAATGTGACCACAAATTTTCATTTGATGCATAATTCTTGAATTATTTAGAATGCTAGTGCGTGAATTGAATGAATGTGATTGAATTTTAATTCCTTCTGTTTTTGGATGAATGATTGAGAGTGCATTAGTAATAAATGAGTAATATCATTCTTTAAATATTGAATTCACTTACCATCTTGCATCAATGACTATAGTTATATCTTTTAATAAAAGACACTCCAATGTGGCTGCATTGTGACTCAACAAGGGGGAACACTCTACTGCAAATGTTAGAAAAATTATCTAGTCAAAGGTTGTCACTGCAAGAGTGTGTGTCGGTGCAATTACATACTCCTTGAGGGTTTGTTGCACCTTATAGTTACTACCCAAGAATAACAGTATAGTAATGCAATGACATCTCTCAGACGCAAAAAGAAAAAGAAAAAGAAAAAAAATGAAAAAAGAAAGAAAAGTTGATGAAAATAAAGAAAAAGAAAAAAAATTATTATACAATAATTGTTGCATTAGTTAAGAAGATTTAAGATTTAAATCATGATGTTAACATGAGTGAAGTTGCAATTTTGATTATCCATGCCTATAAATTGTCGACGCAATATTCTAACATATGAATGCAATTTATATATTAGGATTCCAAAGAGTATAAGTTGCTAGGATAATGATTGTGGTGACAAAAATTTATAACTTTGCTAACTTTTATTTACTTGAGGACAAGTAAAAACTTAAGTTTGGGGGTGTGATAACACTAGAAATGACACTTAGTTTCTCCTTAATTTAGTGCATAATTTGTTCCTTTTGTATCATTTATAGCATTGATTTTAACATTTCATACTTAGATTTACGTCCAGAGATGTCATGACAATCTGCAACTATCCATTGAACAAATCAGATTTGCGTGAGTGCATAGTTGTCAATAACAACTTTCTACAGTTGCACAAAGAAGTTAGATCTGAAAATGAAGAAGGATCTACAAGGACAAGGGATTATAAATAGAAGAAGAGGGAGAAAAGATGATCATCAAGTGGTGAAGATTTAAACCCTAAACATTCTCTCCTTCTCAAAGGTTAGTTGCCATGGAAGTCTAATCCAGAGGACAATGATCTGATCCAGCAAGGGCGCAACAGCTTCTGACGAGGAGTGCTTGGTGTGACGCAGAAGGAGCGATTAAGGGAGAATCCTAGTAGCCTATGAATAGTATGTTTCGATTCATTTGTTAACCCCTCTTTTAATGTTGATGAATTTTTATTGACAATTAATTGTATATGGAAGTATCTTTCAATGTTAGATTACTTTGATTCTTACAAAATTCTTCTCATCTGTTTATCTTTGGATTTAATTATTTTGACTACGGAAGTGCAATTGCAGTCACAAACACTGGAAGGTGCGGTGACAAGTTAGATTAAGAAGCAAGACAGTGAAAGTTGCTTGAGACTAGAAGGAATTATGGTCCCTTGTTCTTGAGTGCAAAGCATTACTAGCACTAGAAGTGTGGTAATTGTGAGTGCTTGAGTCTTTGTTAAATAGAGAGTTGTTATTAGTAAGATTTCATTAGAGCGTAATTGCGGTGACAATTCATCTATAAAATACCTTGTAGTCACATTTAGCGTTGTAACTTATGAAGTCAGTGATCCTCTCCACTTCTTTACACTTGATCAATTTCATTATATTTCTTAATTTACTTTATAACATTTCAACAACCCATTTATTTTATTAAATTGCTCTGACATTTGACATTCAATATGCACTGACAGATTTAATTCTTAACTTGTTTAATTTTAACCTGGTTGCTTTACATAACTATTAACATTTCTTTTCATTTTAACTCAGATTGCTTCTATAAATTAAACATTAAATAGCCATCTCTGTGGGATCGATATCCGATTGATTCATCTCTATCTACTATACTTGCATCGACAATGTATGCTTGCACCTATTTTGCTGTGACATTCATAGTGCGATCAGCTTAACTCCTAGTAAAGTAACACATGGAAAGGAACAGTTTCCTGCAATTAATTCCTAATAAAATTTACCGGTAAATTTTTTTCTAACATTACATTCCCTCTTATTCTCTCCTGTTTTGCCTTCCTTTCTAACATTTCTTTCCCTTTTATATTGAAACACCCACACAAGCTACAGCAGGAAGAGAGTTTTCGTGAGAGGGAGAGACTCTGTTTTTCTTTGTCATTTTTGTTTTTATTTATATTAAAATCCTTTGCTTCATCATAGTCTGATTTTCACGTATGAATCTTAAGTTTTGAAATTTTCTTTTGCCTTATTATTTCTGTTTTAGTTTCAAATCTATTCTTTTTTCTACTTGTATTTCAGTTGGATTTTTTTCTTGTTTCAAGCCTATGGATCTCGATGTGGTTTTTTTTTTGTTTATTGTCAACTTTCGTGAGAGAGAAACTCAAAGTTTTCTCTTCCGTTTCTATAATTTTTTTGTGATTTTTGAATACCCGTACTTCACGATTATTTTTTTTCTTTTTTAATGGGCTTTAGTTTCATTTGTCGAACTAGTTCTTTTTGTTAGATTTTTACGTAGCATATGCTCTTTATTTTTGGATTGGTTGTTTACTTGTGTTTAAGATTATTGTATTTCCTTATTAACCTCGGATCCCGATTGTAAATAATAGACAGAGACACCCCATGAAGATGAACTATCTCAAAAATGTATAGTCGAGCTAATTTAATCAAGGGATAGTCAACTCTAACCGAAATGAAGTGCGCGGACTTAGTGAGTCGATCTACAATCACCCAAACTGAATCTTTCTTGGATAGTTTTAAAGGAAGTCCACTCACAAAATCCATAGTCACATACTCCCACTTCCACTGTGGAATCTCAATAGGTTGAAGTAACCCAGAAGGACACTAATGCTCGGCCTTGACCTTTTGATAAGTCAAACACTTAGACACAAAGTCAACAACATCTCTCTTTAAACCCTTCCACCAGTACCTCTCATGAAAATTCTTATACATCTTATCTCCACTAGGATGCATGGAATAAGGGCTATCATGCGCCTCACGGAGAATAGTCTATTTCAACCTAGAATCTTTCAGAACATAGTACCGACCTCGAAAGCATAGAATACCATTCTGATCAATAGAGAAGTCCTCAGACTTTCCCTCCTCAAGCTCTCTCATATAGTACACCAAATACACATCATTAGATTGCTCAGCCTTAATCTCCGAAATCAGGGTAGGGATAACTTGAAGTTCAGCTAAAAGATTATCATGATAGCCCTTTTAATTTCTACAATTAATTCTTAATAAAACTGACCATTAAACAATTTTTTTAACGCTCCATTCCCTTTTATTCATATAATTAATTCTTGCATTTAATTTAGAAAGGAACAGTTTCCTACAATTAATTCCTAATAAAACTGACCAGTAAACAATTTTTTTCTAACATTACATTCCCTTTTATTCTCTCCTGTTTTGCCTTCCTTTCTAATGTTTCTTTCCCCTTTATATTGAAACACCCACACAAGCTACAGTAGGAAAAAAGTTTCATGAGAGAGAGAGACTCTGTTTTTCTTTGCCATTTTTGTTTTTATTTATATTGAAATCCTTTGCTTCATTATAGTCCAATTTTCACATATGAATCTTAAGTTTTAAAATTTTCTTTTGCCTTATCATATCTATTTTAGTTTCAAATCTATTCTTTTTTTTTACTTGTATTTCTGTTGGATTTTTTTTAGGATTTTTGTTAACTGTTTCAAGCCTATGGATCTCGGTGTGGTTGTTTTTTTTTTGTTTATCATCAACTTTCGTGAGAGAGAAACCCAAAGTTTTCTCTTCCATTTCTATAATTTTTTTTTGTATCAAAAACATGAAATCGATCGTAATAAGGGCGAATTTTTAAATAAAATTCTGAATTTTTTTAGCAATCAAGCATTCAAACGCGCATTCAAATAACTGAAAGCAAAGTTTCAAGGTATCAAGTTGTATTTTTCTTATTTTTGAAACTAAGAGCAAATAGATATAGGTTTTTTAACCTTTGCGTTGGCCTCCTTCGTCGATGGTTGTCCGATAATTTGAGGTTCGTGAGGCCTCCTTGGCTTCTAGAGACGTTGAAAAAAAATAAAAAAGAAACTTATTTAAAAAAAATATGAAGAACCGAAAAGTTCTTTGACGGTTTGAGGCTTTTTGGTAAGGATTTTGGAAGATTTACCCCTAAATCTGAGTCCGGGGCATTAAAAGGGGTTAAAACGAGTTTTTGAGGCCTTCGACCACTGTCGATGGTGGTCGTCGGCTTTGGACCACGATGGGAGTTCACCGGAACCCCAAGGTCGACCAAGCTCGTTTGAGAGCAAAGAAGAATGAAAAAAAGAAGTTTTTTAAAAAAACAAAGACTAAAATGATTTTTACGAACTTTTTTTTACTTATATAGGTGGGACCAAATGGCGCCGTTTTGAGCCTAATCTAATAGGCTCCAAAACGACGCCGTATAGAGCTTTAACTCGAAATCCGACCCGTTTTAAACTTAGGATCCGCGTGTTTTAAATTTTTGGGCAATTTACTTATCTGGTCCTTCTGCATTTTTAGATATTTTAATTTAATCATTTTTCTATTTTTTATTTATTTTAATTAAGCCTTTTAATTTTAGTAGCTTTACAATTTGATCCTTTAATCAAAAGTGGACCCTTTTAGGGAATGGCACGTGTACAGAAGAAGGGATATTTATCCCTTTGGTTCCTGTAATTTTTATTTAATTTCAATTTATTTTATTTTATTTTATTTTATTTTTAATTCACTCTAGTAATTTAGTCGCATTACAATTTAGTCCTTTATTTAATTTTGCCAATTTATTATTGTTTTGTTTTAATTTAGACCTTACTGATTTATTTTTTTATTTAATTTAATCCCTATTGTTCTTATTATTTATATTTACTTGTTTATTGTAGCATTTAATTTTTAGTTGTTATTTATTTAGTTGTTATTTATTTTCATGACATTTTATTGTTATCTTTTTTATTATTTTCTATTTAATTTGTATTTTTTGTTATTATCTTGTTTGTTTATTTATTTATTTATCATTAAATTTTATGTTCTTTTAATTACATGTTGTCATTTAATCCTTAATTTAATTATGTTAGATTTTGTGTATTTCATATATTTATTGTATTTATTATTTATTTATTTATTTATTTGCTATTATTTTCTTTGTTAATGACATGCTTGCTTTTATTTAATTTTATTTATTTATTTATTTATTTTATTATTTTGTTATTTTTATGCTATTTATATTTCTGCCTTCATTTAATTTTATTTATTCATTGATATTTTATTTGTTACTTATTTGTATGCTATATTTTTCCCGTTAAATTAATTACATGCTTTATTGTATTTTTTACTTAACTATTTTAGAGTTTTCACATATTATATTTTCTATATTTATGGTTATTTATATTCTTAATTAATTAATATCTATTACCATTATTACCATGATTATGTTATTTTATTTCATTGTGTTATTAATTGTTTTTAATTGTATTCATTTAATTTATTCTATTTATGTATGCTTTTATTTTGTCATTATAAATTATGTACATGCTTATTCATTTTTGTATAATATTTCATTTATTTTTGCATGACATTTTTTTATATACATAAATCGTTTTCAAAAATAGAGGTAATATTCTTTATTTCGGGAATTTGAGAGAATTATGCCCCAACTCATTGGGTGTGATTTTCTCTTTGAATCGAGATAATCGAATACTCTATTTAAAATTGAAGTATACGAGATTTTGAGATAATAATTAAAAACTCTTGTTAGTTTCGAGGATTTGAGTTATTGTGCCCTAATTTACTGGACGTGACTTTTCTCGATTAATTAGAAATAACGAGCTTTCTTTGCAAAATTTAATTTTTAAATAAAACAAACATGTCATTCATGTATTTAAGGATCGCAATTTAAATTTTTCTCGAGTTTTTTACTTTCAACAATTAAGACATTTAATAATCGACTAGGTACCAATTTTGGGCGTATGAGGGTGCTAATCTTTCCTCATGTGTAATCGACTCCCGAACTCGTTTATTGTTTCAAATACCAAAATTGTTGTTTTAATGATTTTAAAATTTTACAAGATGATCCAATCACACCTATTTAAAAAGATTGATGGCAACTCTATTTTCAATTTCCAAAATATAAGTCGAGACTTTTTCAAAAAAAATGGTTTCGACAAATAACATGAAAAAAATTGTTGAAATGTTATTAAATAATTGGAATGAGATCATGAATAATGTGGTGGGAAAGGTCCATAAAATAATTTCTTTATGGATGAGTATGTAATAATAATTTTATGCCTTTAAAATTTGATAATGTGGCAAAATCTTATTGTTACCTAAAAACCTTAGTTTTTAGGTTCATCATGATGTAAGTTATCCCCTAATTTTAATTGAAAAATTATTTAATTTCATTAAAAAATATTTTACTCTTTTATCTAATATACGAGATTTAATTTATTATTTTTATGAATAAAAATATTAAAATGCAATCTAAAATCTTTTACCATTTTTGTCTATATAATTGGTTTGAAAGGGACATGTGGTTGGTGGGAATGGGCAAAAACAAGAAACCAATTGTATTAGTGGGAATAAAGATAGTGAGCCATCATCATCTATATTATCATCAAGGTTATTTGTAAGTTCAACTATAGGAAGGAATAGGATTTCACATAGTGTGATGACCAAATCATATATTATGACTTTCCGGTTTCAGATTTCTTGGGCCTAGTGTTTTGACACGACCTATGATAAAAAAGAATGCCAAATGTCCCAATTCTTAAGTGGAATCATTTTCTCAAAGCTTTAAAAAAGCAAAAGGGTATGAAGGAAGGAATCCACCCCCACAAGACAGCTATCCCCCCTATCCCCTATCCAATGCCCATTGCCATTCCACAAACAATTCAAAGGAGATCTTAGCTTTATAATTTGCATTTGCAGCATTTTCATGTCTGCATGAAAGAAAGATTCTTATACCAATCACACAAATTAATACGGTTTCATTCACACATGGGAAAGAAAGGGCCTTGTTCTTCAAAAATCACATCACTTTCTTCTATATAGCATATATTGTTTATATTACGAGATTTGTCATACATCAGAGACCACCGATCCGATATTCAAATAGGATAAAGGCTCGCGATCTGAGCGAGTCCTACCAAATGAATGTGTGTGAGGCGTACAATAAGAGGATAAAAAGGGGAGTTCGTAGCGTCAGCTCGCACGAGCCAAAGGGAGCTCACGGTCTCGGCTCGCATACACCCAAAGGGCTCGCAAGAGGGAGATTGCAAGGTTTGGCAGACAACCCAAGATGAAACGCGTGTTCCGCATGCCTAAACTCCACTCAGAGTGACAGTCTTAAAAATAGTGGGGTCATGTCGTGAACAATAATATTATATATAAATACTCGAATATTCCAATTAATAAAATACAAAATAAAATTACTCAACAAAACTCTTCATTATTTATGTATCTGTTATGACATAGGGATGTTCCAAATATATGGAAAAATCTTTGAGAATATTAAACACACAAAATGATATATGGGAAATCACATTTCTGCACCTAATGATACATAAATCAGAACTGAAGGATATTTGTCTAGGAGTGAAGAACTTCATAAAACATACTGGCCCCAAAAATTATCATCAAACCAAACAAACAAACATATTATGACATATTTTTTATGCCTTTAGAAGAATGGCTTACACAGTACACACACAAATATAATATATATTCCTTCAATATCTACATGCATGTAACTAACAGTCCGGCCACATCAAGACAAACTAAAAACTGAGGGAAAAAATATTCAGAGTTGCTGCCATTAGTCTTTATATACATCAATCTTGCACCATAAAAGAGAAGACAGAGATTTGAAAATGAAGACAAGGGAGCCCTCTAATGGTGGATGCTGCTATTGCTTACTTATTGGATTCAGGATTGGGTCCACTAGGCACTTCATGAATATCTGCTTCAAACCGTCCATCTGTAGCACCATTTTTGCCGGGGGTTTGAGCAGCTGGGGTCGATGCCGAAGAAGTGGAAAATGGGTGCAAATTTGTCGCAGTAGAGGAAGAGGAATAGATGGGACGAGCAAAGAGAGGAGAAATGAGGAGGAGGAGAAGGAAAAGCTGTAGTAGGGCACATGATTGCGAAGACAATATTATGGATGTTGAGTTTTCAGAGATTGATTTGTGAGGCATCGCCATGAAATAAAATTGTAGTGAGAAATTAGAAACCACCCTGACCCCCCAGTAGTAACCCAGAAGGGATCAATATCCATGAACCAGTCGGACCACAGCCAACTCTGGGTTTTCTTCTGTAAAAGAAAAAAAAAACAAGAAGTTATGATGGAATTAACGGTGGAGTTTGTGAAAGTTGAAAAATAAAGTTTTGATGCATTCCATGAACTTATGTTAACGAGGTTTTTAAGTTAAAGTTATATGACCTGTTTGTGAAATACCTTTAATGCCCGACCCCTCTTATAACATTTTATAAATTTTACCATTAATAATTTAAAATTTTATAAATTTTAAAAAATTTAAATAAAAAAATTTTTATTTTAAAAGGGACCGGCCTGCGAACCCCTCTTAACTCTGCCACTATTTAAACTCTTAGTGGAAAGAGGGGATTACATATTCCTAATTTTTAATGGCTTAAACTGTTTTTAATGTGATATTTATGTCATTTTTTTTAATCTAATATGGTATTTATAATTGATAAATATTATATATTTTGGTATTTGAAGATAATAGTGTTAATGTTTTTGTATTTAATTTGAGTTTTAGAATTGATTTGATAAAATTCCATAATTAGCTCATAATATTATTAATTAACTTTCATCAAATTAACTCTAAGACCCAAATTAAATTACATTTATCGGACTGTATTTGACAAATTAAACAACTTCATAATTAGCAGTAAATTTATTCTATTAAAAAATCATGAAAAATTCAAACATGGTAATATTAGTAATTAAGTTTCATCAAATCAACTCTAAAACCCAAATAAAACACTAAAATGTTAACACTATTACTTTTAGATATCAAAATATACAACTTTTGTCAAATATACCATATTGAACTAAAAATAATAAAAGTACCACATTAAAAAAATAAGTCATATTTAAAAGATTAAATATTCATTTGCTTTTTTTTAATTAAATATTCATTTGCTTGATTCACACAAATTATATATATATATATATATAATATAAAAGAAAGTACGGGAATATTTGTGGAAACTTTGAATTATAGGTTAGTTGTTTAAGTTTCAAAATATTTGCTTTAAATTTATTTATATTCATATTTAAATTTATGATAACTAATATTATATTAATTATTACAATTTTTAAATTTTAAAATCAATACTATATTAATTATTGTTTACATCCACATTTTAATTTCCAATATATATACATAATTTTATTAACATTAACAACTACACAAAATTCTATTTAATTCTTATACTACATTTACTTACTATATAAAAGATTATATTACCATACATGTGTGTACATATATATATATATTATAATATAACAAAATTTTCTTGCATTTTTGGAAAGTTACAATTGTAATAAAAAATTACACAATAGCAATGACAGTTAATACGCTTCATCGTACTCGAACTCACATCCTCCTGTACTAACAACAATTTTCATGTCAATTGAGTTAAGATTCAATCAGTCATTGTCCTAATTTTTCATTAAGAATAAGGTTTTCCTATAAAGAACAATAATATTTTAGTTTGCTATTCTTAATAACATTAAATTGATATTTATTATCATTTGTGTAGAATTTTTTTTTAATATATTAGTGTGATTACATGGTAGTATATGTTCATACTTTTCTTGACCCTTTGATAACACACACATCTTGTACACATAGATGCTCTAACACAAAACCCTTAAAATGAACAACATCCTCTTTTTCACTAGAGCTATTTATTGGGTTAGTAGAAAACTTTGTTAATGGAGTCAAAGAATTGAAGTCTATAGCACATAGTGAATGAAAACACAAGCACAAATATTAAGTTAGGTCAATGAAAGTTTAAGGTATTCTTTATCCCTAATTTTTACATTTTTTTTTATATTTTGTAACATATTTTCACACAATTTTATGTCAAACTTTTATATCAGTTGCTAACAAATAATTTTCTAACCTTTTTTTTTTTACATTTTTATATCCATAAAAGTATAATCTACATTATACTCAAGGTATATTCTAATCCTACTGTTTACATTTTTATATATTTTCTAACATATTTTTCACTCGATTTAAATAAATTATTTATATACAAACATAATCCTATTTTAATAAGTTATTAATACTAAATTATTTGCTTTTCAAAAAATCAAGGTTATTTTTATTTTAAGTATTGTACAAATTGTTGTAAATGCAATTTGGTCTCTATTAGCAGTTTTAGAAAATCGTTCAATTGAATAATTATAATTATTTAAGGAATTAGTACCATTTTTTTTCTGTTTGATTAAGTTATTAACCAATAATTTAAAATTGGCTTAATAAATTATTTGGTATCTGTGTTTGACATTTTTTTTAATGTAGTACATGTGTTTATTTTTTGATCCAAAGTGATACATGTATTTTATAAAAATTATTTATTTTAGTATATTAAAAGTAAAGGTGTTAGCTTTTTAGTACTTAATTCGAGTTTTAAAGTTAATTTTATGAAGATTCATAATTTACTAATAATATTAATAATAACATTCATCAAATCAATTATAAAACCCAAAAAAATCATAGTCATCATATTGTATTTAAAAAATTAAATATAATATTAAACAAAATAACAATTAATACTAATTTTATTTTATTAACAAAATCATGACAACTTAAATATAATAATATTAAAAAAATATATTATTTATAAGTTTTAAAATACTGATTTTACTTGGCTTTTTAAATTTTTATAAATTTTTAATTATTTATTTAATTATTGTTAGTCCAATGGTCGAATTAGTTGAATAAAAAATTGGTGGTCTAACCTGTTCAGCCATTGATTCAATTATTAAAACACTAAATATGATACTCTAAGGTTGTACTATATCATCATTTTTTTTTAACTTAGAGTGCCACATTATCAAACTTTTAGATTTTTCAAATTTGGGGATCAAAATGGACCAAATTGTCAAATTCAAGTACCAAAGTAAACAAAACAAAAATACAAATACCAAAACGAACCTAGTTGTCAAGTTTAGGGGCCAATTACATTATCCCTTTTTTAATATTTAAAAATATTTAAATATTAATAATATATATAATTAAATATTATTAAACAAACATATTTAACTATTTATATTTAATAATATAATAAATTATTCAACATCCAATCAAGATCTCATACTCAACAATGTCTGTATAGCTTCTCTTTGTTGATCATATGGCTTGTACCTAGGTTGAGTCAGTTTTGATATTTCTCTATGTTTTGAGGATAATGAATTTCAAAGTTTGGGATAATGGACTAAATTGCATTAGAGTAAAAATTGTATAACGTTTATCATGTGGTTTAGTATTGTATAAAAGATGTACTTGTGGATAGTAAGTATGTTTGAAACTTTAAATGAATTAGGCTAGTTAATGAACTTATATATATATTTGGAATTAGTGTATAATTGATTGAGGTATTATGATTAAGGTAGATGGCATAATTTGGCTAAAAGTATGGTATGTATATGCACATAAATGGATTTGGAAATTCGTAGGTTAAAGTTCAATTAGGAATTGCAAAAATAATATATGATGTCGCAACGTCAAACATATGTCATCACAATGAGAAATGAATATAATAATATCATAGCGCAATGAGGAACCCTCATCGTCATGACAAGGCCAGGACAGTATGTTACGCCATGACGAGGAACTCCCTCATGTTGCGACGTCAATCCTGTAATGTGAATCCTTTACAATTCAGTTCTAATTCTATCTCAGTTAGCATTAGAGCTTTCTTAAGCTTGTATAAGACCCGAGATTAATTATTTATCATATCATATGCATATATTACTTGTATTTCATGTTAATTGCAATAAATTGTATTTAATTTTATCATAGTTTCTCTAGCAATGAATGTGGCACCTTAAAACTCGGGCCCAACGATCGGCTCGAGTATAAGGTGTTATAGAAGACTACTTCAATGATCCATCCCTCCCTTTTTTTTTGCGGAGGGATGTGAAATAGATTTCTCCTTTAAGGTAAGAGGGGCCTAAGGAGCCTGAAAAGGTTTTGGGGTAACACCCCTCTTCCCTAAAGCCATGGGAACAACAACATCAGTGACAGGGTGTTTGGTGCCCACCATTCCTTCATTAAATGAGCCTACACAAAAAGAAAAAGCTATAACAATATTAGTATCGGCATAAATAAAACACAAAAAATATATACTAACTTTACTTTAGCTTCCTAAAACGAGCAAGAAACATAAGTTTTTCTTCAGTGAATTCATTCTCCTTTTAGTCACGTATATCGCTAAAGTGACCACTACCCAGAGGAAGTAGAGGCAAACATTCAACCTCCTATCATCCGGAACCCTCTAATCACGCCTAAGGCATATTTCCCTAACTTCCAAGAAGTTTCAAGGCTTTGGGATATCCCCACGAAGGATTTCAACAATCTCATTCTCCTTTTCATAAGGGAAGCTATCTTTACAAGGCTTGTGTCTTTTTTTGGGCTTGAAACCACTTGCCAAATCAACATCCTAATAGCCTTGCACTCCCTCATCCAAGAGAAGGTACTTGAATACCTTTTGGAGTGTAACCATCTTAGGAATAACCAACCGATCCTTTTTATTAAGAATCTTGAATTGGCAGATAACCTCAGCATCATCTTCCAACGAAGGATGATACTTGTACATGTCCGAAGAAGGAAGGCTCTAATGGATAGGAAAGTCAAACCTCCCCTTCTGTTTTAGTTATACCCTAACATATTTGGAGCAGTTAAGACCCATATTACTCACTTACCTGTGCAAGATAGTATTCACATGTGGTAAACCTTGTTGTTTGGTAAATCACATCAGCCTTTCCCTACCTTCGATAGTCCTCTCGGATAACATGTCATACCCTAACGTCGACGGATTCAAGAAAAAGGACAAGTAGGCATGCATGTTACCTGTTTTGGTGCACTATGGTAGTATAGTTCGCCAATTTACAGACTTCTAGCGAACTAAAGTTTGGCGCATAAAGTATCCGCCTGTAGAAGTATCTAAGGATTTCTTCTCGTGGTATTCTTCAATTAAAGAAAGAGTACGACAAACAAAGAGTATACCTCAAAGTCTTGGCTGAGCATGAAGTGCCTACTAAATATATGAGAAAGTTGTAAGGGACTAAAGTGTCTTTAAGACCACACCATATACGAGTTACCGCAAAAGGTATAATATGCTTGGTTTGCTCGAACATTGTGCAATGGATCCTGCAATGGGACTGGTTAAGAGTCAATTGATTGGACTTGACTAGTCAAATAGTATCTACATCCGGATTTCCTTTTTATATTTTCTCGATTTTGGTAGGGCATTTAAAGGACAATTTCTATAAACATTTGACACTTGTCAAGATTCATTAAGAGAGAACTGAATATATATATATATATGGCAAGAAGGGAACATTCATATAGTTTTTCTTATGTTCTACGTCCTGGTTCTTCTTAAATCTAAATACCATCTTCTTCTTCATTTAGCTGAAAGCTAAGGTTTTTGGGTTAATCGGTGGATGTTTCAACCTCCTAGTAAGTCTAATAGCTCTGCATGTTATGATTTGGGAAGAGTAAGGATGTTAAAAGACATAAATAATAGGCAGTGAATAGGGGGAACATGCATAAGAGTCGTATATAGTTGATATATTGGTAAATTGCCTGTAAATGGGGTTTTAATGGAAGTTTCATGTCCTTTTAAGGAGTTGTATGTGAGTTTATTGATGTCTACTCAAATAACTAATGAGTGTATGTGAGTTTCAGTATCATAAAGTTTTTATATGTTTACAAATGAGGTACATGATGTGCTGCATGAATAAGATGTTGTTGTCTTACGCGTAGTCATTTCCTAATACTATTTCGTTAATTGATCCCAGTGCCTAAAAAATGTAGGATGCGTAAGAAGGTGAGAAAAGAACCATTTGTGTTGCCTCCAGTAGGGCAACTATAATGCTAATGGGACTGGCAAATCACAACATGTAAATATGTGTAAGACCATGTGGTCCTCTAGTGAGATGTAGACTGGACTGACAGAACACAACATGAAGATATATAAAAGACCATGTGGGAGAAGCCCATGACACCTTTAGAGATTTCCCTCATCATGACCACTACTCTTTAGAAGAACATCGCATTTATGAAAATTGTCTTATGATGTCTCTTCTTCTCTGACTAGATAAGCTTTTAAGAGACTCTCGGAGCATGTCTCGAGAAAGGCCACTTTATAACATCCCGCTCGACTAGGGGGCTATTATTATACCCCTCCGTCAGAAAGAAAAGTGTCAAGCTCAAAAGGCATCATTGACTCCACATTGACCCTCTGAGCATAACCATCCAACCCATTTCAAATGGAACCTACCACCCATGTTCATAGGAAAATGTTGTCATAAGGTGAACACACTTTCAAGACAATAAGGAGTCTACTTAGGCTTAATTACCTCATACTGATAGAATCCCATAATACGTGCCCATGATTATCTATTCCGCATTTAACGGGATTTAACGCTTATCTAGCCAATATCATACTAGTGGACAATGAGATCTTTTTCCTATAAATACCCTAGAAAATTATGGGCAAGGGCTTGACTTTTCTTATACCCTAGAGTTACTCTGAGCATTTATCTTTTTAATCAACCTATCTTCTTGTCCTTGCTCCGACTCTCGACCTCTATAGGTGAACCAACCTCAACTACACCACCTTGTCTTCCTCCATTGTTATGCTTTGTGTCAACACTACCAAACAAAAAGATGAGGTATATTTTAATTTAAGGAGGCTCAAGTGTTTCCCCAACCTTGCAGAAATACTCCAAGAAAAGAAAAACCAAGTGATCAAAAGATTAAAGATAGTGAGAAAGAAAAGAGAAAGTGAGAGCTTTGAGTAGAAAGCAAGCAATACAAAAGGGAAACCAAAAACCTTTGATAAATTTTTCGGATATGAAGCAAGAATATATGCCAAAATTTTGCATGAACAGCAATAAAAAATATATAAATTTTTATTTTAAAAGTGATGATCAAAGAGGAACTTCCATTAAAATCCATCTTGTGTTAGACCTTTTAATCCCATTTTAATATTATTCAGATTTACATTTGTAAGTAAAGTGAAGCTCCACAAGAATCAAATCTTTAATGCCCAACCAAGCTACTTGTCTGTTTTCCTTGCCTTTATATATCTGTCTTCTGCCCTTTTAGTGGTCCGGAATTTGAACTTCATCCCCCCCTCCCCCCCTCCCCCCTCCGCCTCTTTAATATTTGCTTCGCCATTGCTGAAACTTAATCATGGAACACAGGATTTGGATGTTCCTTCTTTATTCAACAATGGCAGCCACTTTGTTCATTCATTGCAGTAAGTCCGCCTCTACTATATTACTCTTCAATGTTAATATATAGTTTTTGTGGGTTTTTCTTCCACTTCTTCACTGTGCAGACTGTGATGATCTAGATAGATTTTTGTGTTAGATTTACACCCAAATATATATATATATATTTTAGAATCAACTATGTAAGATTATCATCTTGTTTTTTGATAGTTTCCATTTCAAAATTTCTATGTTTTTAATGTAATCTCGATTCCATGGAATGGAATGGAAGCGTGAAATTCCTTCAACATGAAGAGTTGTGTGGCTATCAACTTTTATTTATTTAATTAATAAATCAATCGTTTTCTCTGATGTGCCATCAACTTTGTTTAGTCGGTTGACATGTCAAAAGCTTTACTTGGAATATTCTAAGTTTACTTTGCCATTAAGTTTTTGTTTCAATTGAAAATTAGCCGTAGAAGTAGAGTGAAGCCGCATTTCGGTCCTTTTACTAAAAATTAGAAATATTAATTTTTAAGTATTTCGAAATATGTAAATTAATTCATCCCTTAAATTTTAACTATTAAATGATGATTCGGACAAGCTCAAAATTAATTTTATAGGTAAATTATAAAAATAGTTATCTAATTATGTTTTTCATTTTATTTTGATCATCTAACTATTATTTTTTTCGATTTAGTCACCAAACTTTTCGAAATTAAATATTTTGGTCACTCTGAGTTGACGTGGACTTTTTTTTATTAGTTAGTAACAAAATTAGCCCTTTGATGTTTATACATTCTATTGATTTGATCATAAATATAAAAAATTTAACAAATTTAATCCTCAATGTTTACAGAATTTGTCATTTTAATTCTAATTCTAAAAAATAAATAAATTTGGGTCTCAATATCTACAAAATCTATCAATTTAGTCCTAACTCTAAAAATTTAAAACTATATATTTAAAAAAAAAATATTTTTAGTCATTTATAACTCATCGACTAATCCATGTGAGATATTAAAATAAGAAAAGAGTGTTCTCACTGAAGTCACTTGCAACAATTTCTTTTACAATAATTTAAGCTTCACACTGGACTAAACCAATCTATTTGAAAATTATGTGGAATACTTGGTTGCATTACTACCTGAACAAATAACGTTTTTATTTAATGCATTTATTTTCTTATTTAAATATCTCTAATAGGTTAGCCGATGGGTTATACAGGACTAACAATTATTTTTAAAAAATATATTTTAATTTTTAAAGTTAGGATCAAATTGATAGATTTTGTAAGTGTTGGGGGCCAAATTTATTATTTTTTAGAAAGAGAACTAAAATGAAAAATTTTGTAAACATGGAGGGATAATTTTGTTGAATTTTTTATATTTAGGATCAAATTAATAGAATGTGTAAATATTAGAAGGCTAGTTTTGTTACTAGACCAATAAAAAAACTTACGTCAACTCAGAGTGACAAAAATATTTAATTCCGAAAATTTTAGTTACTAAATCGAGAAAAACTAATAGTTTGGTGACCAAAATAGAGAAAGGCATAGTTGGGTGACTATTTTTATAGTTTACCCATAAAAAAATACTTTTCAGCATGTCCACAAATAAAATTTAATGGAGGGGCTAATTTACATGTTTCGAAATGTATAAGGCTAATTTGCCCATTTTTTCAGTAGAGGGACTTAAATGCAAACCAACCTTAAGTATAGGGGCTTCCTTAATATTATACCAAAATTAACCTATCAAGATCGAGTCTTACATTCAATTTCATGTGACTTGCGGTAAAAGTACCATGTAAACCCATGTACTAGCAGTCAGATTACATTTTGTCTTCTTTACTAAAAAAATATATATTAGTAAATGTACATTATATCAAAGAGTAATCCGGTGATTTTGTTAAAAATTTCATCAATTTTTAATGTTAAAATTTGGTTTTTGTATGTCAGCATAAAGTATACATAGCACACCACACATTACTGTCTAGTTATTTCGTTAACCACGCTAGTTTTTAACAGTACAAATGGGTGAAAGTTTTAACAGAAATGATCAATTTCCTCTTTGATCTAACGTACATGAACTAATTTGCCCATTTTTTGAGTAGAGGTGACAAATGCAATCTAACTCCTAGTACGGGAGCCTCCATGATACTTTTACCTGTGATTTACATGCTTTTTAATTAACAAAAATTTGATTATGGACATCATTTTAAAATTTTTAAATGAAACTCGAACTTTAATCCAATTGGTTCATACAATCACCATAAGATGTATTCAACAAATTTAATATTCGAATCTCAACATTTATATCTCTTTTCTTTGCCACTAATGAGTAATTGTAAATCTCTTTGTTTTTGCTTTGGTTAGATGCAAGAAAACCAATGGGACTAGTCAAAGATCTAAAACATGGAAGAAGTTCAATGACAAAGCACACAAAGAAATTGCAAATAATGAGTAAGCTCATGAGTTTAGTGATTGAACCTACTGATGTATCCAATACTCAACCATATAGAGTAAGCTCACCATTTTCTTTGCCACCTTTTGGTTCTCTACCCCCTGTAAATTATCCTCCTTATTGTAGTCCCCCTAATGCCCCTGCTTCAACCATTCCAACTCCCATAGGAATGTCCACACCTAGCTTCCCTCCTACTCTTCCAGGCCTAAGCCCACCACCAAGCACCATTGGGACCAGTCCAAGCCCACCCGAATTCTCGGTCACCCCAAACACACCGCAAGCGATACCAACACCGACAATTTATGAGCCCAGTCCACCAGCCATTGTGACAAGCCCACCATTCTATGTCCCATCTCCAATTGGGTTTAATCCAAGCCCACCAGTGTTTCTACCACCAATAGTGTACCCTCCACCAACGGGTCCACCACCTCCGAATGTGGCTCCAAGCACAGCCTTATGGTGCGTGGCTAAGCCATCGGTGCCTGACCCAATAATTCAAGAAGCTATGAACTATGCATGTGGGTCTGGAGCAGATTGTGATTCCATTCAGCCTAGTGGGTCATGCTTTCACCCTGACACTTTGTATGCACATTCTTCTTATGCTTTTAATAGTTACTGGCAAAGAACAAAGTATTCTGGTGGTACATGTGAATTTGGAGGCACTGCCATACTTGTCACAGTTGATCCAAGTGAGTTTCTTTTGTTTATTATTATTATTATTTATTTTTTAAGTATGAAAAATTGAAGCAGTGAAGACATTTTTGTTTTTGTTGTACCAACAGGCTACGATGGTTGCCATTTTGAGTACGACTGATCGATGAAGATAGGGATCTCTCCTTCACAGCTAGAAGATTCTTTTTTCCTGTGTCTTATTTTTCTTTTTTCAATAAAGAAAGTAAATTTTCCTTCATAAATTTTGTAAGTATAAATTTTCTTGGGATATAGGATGTTTTTTTTGGGTTTATAATAGTTCCTGCACTCATCAAAATTGTACAATGCATCGAAAAACTATTGCAATAAAAAGGAAGAGGATTATTTATTTATTTATTCTCTCTTAAAAACCTGTAAAAACAACCTCATGAAAGAGTGGGATTTAATTGAGATTTGATTTTTTTTCAAATGACTTATCTTGTAGCGTTGAATATTATTTCATGTTGAAAATTTAATCGAATGCGATTTTTAAAAATGTGTTTGATAAAAAAATTATTTTTTAATGTTTAGTTTACAAAGAAAAATATTAATTAAAATATCGAAAAAATTATATTAACACATTTGATTCATTAAAATTTTTTATACATTCTGGTAGAAAAATACATTTCTTATGAATGTAATGATAGTTGACAAAATTGCCTTTTATCAAATAAAATAAAATATGTATTTTAATATTTTTTATTATTAACAAATATTTCAATTAAATATTTAATAATATTTTCAATATATTGTTAATAAATATTCAATTAATTCATAAGATATGATTGTCTCACATTTTGTTGATCAAATCGCATACATGAGTATATTCAAAGGCAGCTCACATGCTAATTTAAGTTCAAATGTATTCACATATTGCATAAATAACTTAAAATTATTTTAATACTAACAATTAACATTAATAAAAAAGTATATTAAAAAAAATATAAAAAGAAAATATAAATATTTACTTGGGGTTATTATTTGATATGATATCAATGGAGTTTTTTAAATTACATCAACAGTCACTCAACTTTGATGTAGCTGATAAAATAGTCACTCTGATTTCAATTCAATCACTCAACTTTCAAAAAATAACAAATTACTTACTAATGTTATCAAAAAGTGACAAATCTATCACTCATTAACATTTTCTATTACAGGTCTAACGGGACACGTGACGTAGCCAGTTAACTGATCATGTTGGAATTGATCAACTGAAGGGACATATTTTTTGGGGGGAAAGGGACGGGCAGAAAAAAAAAAGAAAAAGGGAAGATTGAAATTTGGGATGGGATGGGCTGGGCTGAGCAGTAAAAGAAGAAGAAGAAGAAAGGGTGAGGGGAGCTTCATTTTGGTGATGGTATTAGGTGGAGGCAATGCTAGAGACCGACTGCAGAAGTGGGTAGCAGTGAATTGTGTAGAGGGTGAAGAGAGCTTGGGAGATTTTCTTTTTCTAGTTTTTGAAACAAGAAAGGAAGAAAGATTACCTAATCATTTAAGCACACAAGGAACGAAGAAAAGTATAACATCTTCTAGATCAATCCTTTAAAAGTAAGATTATCTAATCATTTAAGCACACAAGAAGTTTAAGGAAGTCTTGCTATTTACAAGTTTTAGATCAATGGTTCTCATTTGTGGTAGAATTAGATGTTGGTGTTCTCTTTCCATTTCATTTGTTTGGTAATGATTTGGTGCAACTACTGATGTGTTCTTATGGAGGAATAAGATATTAGCTAGGCTTCTTGGTGGAGCAACTGCAATTTGGGTCCTTTTTTAGTTGATCAAGTACCACCTACTCACTTTGCTCTATCACATTTCAATACTCTGTCTTGCAGTATTGTTCCTCTTGTCCAATGTCCATACCTTTATCGACAAGTAAGTTCTAGGGTCTTTACATGAGCTTTAATCTATTTAACATATTGATGGTTTCTTAAAGAATATAATATGACCTTTTTCTTCGCAAGACTCCACCTCGCATCCCACAAGTTCTTTTTCTAGAGGAGCCATTCCTTCAGATCGCCTCTAATCTGACAGTTGAACTTAACTAGGCATTAAAACTACTACGAGATATTGCATCTTGAAGGAATCTGAAGAAGCTTTTTATAGTGTGTTTAGGGTTTAAGTCTTAATCTAAAGTGCATTTTGATTGGGGATTCATATGTCCTTCTCTTTGATTTCAGGTTGTAGCAACTTTTTGGGTTCTCTCAATTTTGGGGAGTTGGTGTAATTTCTTGACCTTGTTTGTAATAGCTCGATTTTTAATGGTGTCGAAAACAGTGATTTTGGGATCACAACTCTCACGAGTTGAGTCAAAAACGTATTTACTTTAATATTTTCTATGTCATAAACATTACGTTAAAATTCGAATAGGAAATTTTAATGTTTAGATAGAGAATTTAGTAGAGGGACTAAATCGTAAAAGATATAAAAGTAGAGTTAATAAACTAGAGGAATCAAACGAATGAATAGACCTAAAGTATTTTAGTGGGTGCATTATAATGTAAAATATTAAAGATAAGTAGGATTAATTAAAGTTAAAACAAATGATTAATTAAGTTAATTAAGAAAGAGTACTTATTTACAAAAATACCATTAGGTATATAAATGAAATTAAAAAGAGAAAATGAGAATTTTCACTTCATCTTCTTCATACATTAGGCCAAGAGGAGAAGAAATTAGGGTTTCCCATTTTCAAGTTTGAGCTTTGATTTGGGTAAGCAAATGATAGCTGTTTTTAGTAATTTTTATGTTTTTAAGTTTGTATTAACTTTAATCTAGCTAATCCAAGGACCGATTTGTGAATATGTCAAATGTTATGAAATTTTTCATTGTTGAAAATGCTTTTTCTTGAATTATTTTGATAGATTTGTATGCTTGGTGAATAGATTCATTGATTTTGTAAAGTGGTTTTTGATAAAATTAGGTTTTAAGGACTAAAAGGTTAAATAGTGAAATTTGTGTGTATTTGGTGTGAAATAGATGAAGTGTAGTGACTTGTGGATACCTATGATTATTCAAATGGTATTGGTTGTGTAAGAAAAAGGTTATTTTGCATGTATTGTGTTTAAGGACTAAAGTGAATAAAAGTAAAAGGTTAGGGGTAAAATTGTAATTTTACCAAAAGAACTAAATTGTGTTAAATGATCTGATTGTGTGATTTAATGTGAGAAATTTAATGATTTGTGGATGTAGACTACGATCGTGCCACTGATAGCGGGAAAGGAAAATGAACGGAATAGTCCTTAGAGGTTAACCACAATTGCAATCCAGTCCAGTAAGTTCATATTTTTAAATTTCAATTTAAATTGCACATTCTTGTGCTTGTATACAACTGTTATGATTTGAAATAGTGATTGTAAACGTGGAAGACAGGAACAAAGGAAAGAAAGAGCCAACGGGTCTTGAGCCAAAAATGTAAAAAGGTCCGATGACGAGGGTCCTATGATTGTCGTGGATTCTTTAGTCATCGTGAGTATTACATGAGAAATGAATCTGATGGTACTAAAAAGAAAATATGCTTTCTCCCTACTTATTGGATAATTTGTTCCCATTTAGTTATCCTTAATACATATTTTAGCATTTTTTAGTTTAGTACATTACATTTTTTAACTCAGTGGACCTTGGCCTAGTTTTCCTTAATTTTTCCATATTTTACTACTAATGTCGCTGCATGAGCATTTCTAGATTGCACCCAAAATTTTCGCCGCATGAGCACTTCCAGATTGCATTTAAAATTGTTGCCACAGGAATATTTTTGGAATGCACCCAAGACTGTCACTGCATAAATATTCTTCAAATTGCATTCAGAACTATCGTCGCATAAGTATTCATCAATTGCACCCAAGAATTTCACTGCATGAACGTGTCCAGAATTGAACCCAGAATTATCGCTGCATCTGACAGCTGTCTGATAAAAACAGAAATGTTTGAGCTGTCCAATCTAGTATAACCAACTTGTACAGCTTAATTTTGCAGAAGAGACACTTGTACAATTTGGAGCTAAATATAAGCACACACAAAGCATGAAGGGAGAGTCTCTTTTCCTTTAGTCTCCCATTTTGCAAAATTATCTTCTTCAACCTAGATTTTGAGCTATTCGGTTATGGAGGCTTGAGACCCCTCAGGTGAATCAACGTGAAGGCGATGCAGACCAACTCCTGACGAGGAGTTCCTAAGTGTAACACAAGAACAGAGTAAGAGAGCAAGTCGAGTAGCCTATACATAGTATTCTCCATTTGTTCTTTTATATTTCTTTCTTAAACAATGGTAACTCATGTTATTTCAAGATTGTATGGAAGTATACTTGATATTTAGAATAATTGATATTTTATCCAAGCTTGCCTTTACTGTTTAATCTTTGGGTTTGAATGATTTTAGCACGGAAGTGTTATTACAGTCACAGTCACTAGAAGGTGTAGTGACAATTTAAACTAACAAGCAAGACAACGAAAGTTGCTTGGGGATTGAAGGAATTTGGTCCACTTGTTCTTAATTGTGTTGCATTGCCAGCACTAGAAGGTGTGGTTAGTGTGCATACTAAGGTCATAGATCTAATAGTAAAGCCAAGTTTGGTAAGATGTTCATCACACTTCATTACGTCGACAAATTACATGTTATTCTTAACCTTGTAAGCCACACTTAATTTTTTGCTGACTATTCACGTTGTGGATCCCAATTTATCTTTATTTTCACATTATTGCTCCGACAACCATTCTCACAATTTATTGCATTTTACTTATTCAATGCACCGACAATTTTAGACAATAGACACCTATCCTCGTGGGATCGATATTCGACAGATTCACTTTTGTCTACTATACTTGCACCGACAGTGTACGCTTGTGTCACGAGCCAAAGCTCAAAGCCCGTGACCATTGCACACAATGAGTCCCATAGAGGTCTGTCATTGACATTGGGATCATTTAGCCCACATGAGCTGGCTCGATTCAAAGAGCTGTTGGTCAAGCCTATCAGATTAAAGCCTGGGTGGCCCAATTATGAAGATTTGACAACTTAAGGCATCTTGGCATATATGGGAACTAATCCTAGAAGATAAGGGAGGATCATATCTTTAGGATTAGATTGGATTAGATTTGATATTGTAATCATGTAAATCCCATGAATTAAGGGATAAGCTAATCTTGACCTTAGATGTAATTCGATCTTAACCGTTGGTTGTGAGGGAGCTCAACTATAAATAGGAGCCTCTTCTCATTTGTAACTCATTCATTGGAATTCATTCCATTCATTGTATTCATTGTATTCTTTGAGAGGAAGTAATACAATTGAGAGCATTTACTCAAACACTTGGTGTTCTTATTTTCTGTGGCTTTCTGTTGTCTTTTGAGCCTTCTTTTGGCTAGTCACTTCCGCTATACAAGTTTGGTGCCTTGGAGGAACTCTCTTGATGAATCCTCAATCGTGGTAATTAGGCTGACTTAGGCGTTGTTTTGATCAAAGAAGCGTCTAAGGCCGCACGCCCCAATTATTCAAGTTTTAGGGACGTGACAATTAGTATCCGAGCTAAGGTTGCGAAGGCACCGTCTGTGACACCTTATACCCAACCCAGTTGTTGGATCCGAATATAAAATGTCACATTTCGTTGTCGAAGCAACTTACTTTTCTTTTTTTTTTAAATGAAAACGTGGTGGAAAAAATATTTTATAAAAATTTTGGCAGCATTTCTGCTTATTTACGTGAAATCCCCCTGTAAAATTTTTGTATTTCACAATATATTCACATTCAAATAATCTCCCAAATCAATTCCCAACACTTCAATTTCTCATAGCATTTCAATAAACTTAATATCTACTTTTAACCATTTCATCAAAACATGATTATAAAGTACTAGCAAAAGAAATATAATAAACATATATTTAAATTTAATTTATGACACAATATTATATATATAAGTCTATGTACATGCCATAAACATTTACCAAAAGTAAACTTTTCACCAACTTTGTTTGAGCTGATTTTCAGTTTTTCGGATGCTGCTGGAATGATCTACCAAATCTAACCTACCTGCGCACGGAAAACTAAACAAACCGTACGCTAAGCAACTTTTATGCTCAGTGGTGCTAATATCATATAAATCATTACATAAATATTAAATATAGATTAGTTAATAAAAATAAATAAATAACAATAAGCTTTTAATCAAATTCAAAATCATATAATCAATTTAATTCACACAATAAAGAAATTCAATATATTCAACTTTTGCTTTTGCTTCTCTTTCAATCTAAACCCAGTACCAAAGTTTAGACTCATAACCAGATATACGAATTCGCCACCCCGAGTTGTTCGGCAACAATGGCTATCAGAGTAGTCTACGACCCTCAGGGAATTGAGACTGCCCACGACCCTCTGGGAATTGGGGCTAACAATAATAAAAATTGACCAATTTGGCCTATTCTCCCTCGACCCTCTGGGAATTGGGGAGATCTAAATCCTCTGATATAAAGACTCTATGGCATGCCAACTATATCTGATCTAGTCTAATTTAGTGTACCGAGGTAAAAATCAAGTTTCATTTCAATTCTATTTTTTATATCATTCTCATTTTTGTCCCATATCATAATCAAATCATATATTTTACCTAATGTAAAATTAGGCTTCCAATTCAAAAACATATAAAATATTTTCTTGCTCAAGCATTCAAAATCATAATATTCAAGCTCAAAATATAACCATGAATTTGCTAATTTAATCATTGGAAAAACATATTCCATCTCAAATCATAATTTTATAAATATTAAATAAATAATTATAACTCATTCAAAACTCATAAAAATAATATAAAAATAAAATTAATAGAATTAATCATAATGATCTAATTATTTTAAAGCTTTATGTAATGAAAATAAGATATTAGCACAAACCGAATTTTAATCGCTTTACTTCTTCTCTTCGTCTTTCTCCTTCAATGTGTTTGCTTCGTTTTTAGCTACAATATAAGCAATTCAATACAAAATAATATCATTTACCTGTTTTAATACTAAAATTAATAAAAACAACATAAATATGCATGATTAATCAAATTAATATACTAAACTTCCAAATTTAAAATTCTCATATCTTTCAACTCAATTATCCGTTTTCAATTCCGTCTTCACCAGAGTACTTACTAATTTATAAGCTATTATTTAGCACCGATATTACTCAAAATAATTAACTTTCTCTACTACCCCTTCACCATAGCCAAATAAACCAAATAACTTCCCATCCAATTTCATTTTTTTTTCACACTTCTAATAAGCTAGAATTCATCTTCTAATCATTTTCTAACAAGAAAATATGCCTATTTCACTTAAATTTCCTAAGCTTCCATCAATATTCTCTAATGGCAACTTTCAAAATACTTGATGAAATGAAAAATTATTGGTATATATATGTAGAACAAGCTTTAAATATTTAAAATCTATGAAAAATTTGAAGAAAAATCATACCTTATGCTTAAATTTTGAAGAAAAAATGGTGAAAGAAATAAATTCTTTCCCTCTTTCGTGAGAACCAGAGAACTTGAAACAAAATTGGAAATAAAGAAGGAAGAAACATCTGTTTCTTTCCTTCTTTTATATTTATTAATATTATTATTAATTAAAATATCTTTTAATAATAATGATAATAATAAAAATCATTGATTTTTTTAAAGTAATGGTAAAATTGTCATTAGGTCCTTTCCATCAAAATAAAAATAGAATATTTGCTCTTTAGTCCTTATACTTTTCTAACTTATTCAATTTAGTCCCTAAACTCAATAACAAATTTTTTAACAAACCATATGCTCCTAATAATAATTCTCTATTTTTCCATGTCTAATAGTTTCCTCTAAAAACGATCATTACTTCTTATACTATTATTTATTAATAAATTATTTATTAATAAATTCTTTATTCAATGACTTATACCCTAAATTTTATATTTTTAAAGTGGGGATGTTACACCGTCCGTGATGTCAAAAGAAGTTGTTGAATAGACTGAACCAATGGAGACCCATGGGAGGGCCAGGCATAAGAGTCGTTCGAGAGACGTACTGTCGACTTTGGAAAATCGAGTGCCACTCTCGAGGAATCCATGAGGGATGTCAAGGAGAGGCTCGATGAAGTCGATGAGGGACTCTCAAGTGGGTTGCAATCCATGAAGGAACAGCTGAGAGAGTATGTATGGGATACTGTTAGTTCTTTAGAGAACAAGATGACGAGGAAAGATGATGCTCTTGAGGCAATAGTGGTAGGCTTGAAGGAAGAAATCGCAGAGCTTAAGGGGGAGCTCAGGATCTTCAAGGCTGCCTTGGGAAATGGAATGTTGGCTTCGACGCCAAAGCAATAGGTGATGGATGTGCCCAAACCGAAAGGGTTTAAAGGGGCAAGGTCGACAAGTGAAGTGGACAACTTTCTTTGGGCGATGGAGCAATACTTCCAAGCGATGAGCATTCAGGATGACGCTACTAAGGTAAATACTGTTGCTATGTATCTTACTGACGTTGCATTGTTATGGTGGAGACGTAGGTCCAAGATGTGAAACGTGGTGGGACCAAGATTGAGACTTGGGTAGAGTTCCAATAGGAATTCAAGGCATAGTTTTATCCAAAGTATGCTGAGGATGAAGCTCGAGCAAAGTTGCCACGACTTACGCAACAAGGATCGGTGAGGGAGTATGTGCGAGAGTTTAGTGAACTCATGCTTCAAATTTCAGATTTGACTGAGAAAGAAACATTTTTCTCCTTTACAGATGGGTTAAAACCATGGGCGAAGCAAGAGTTGCAACGCCGAGGAGTCAAAGAGCTTACCAAAGCCATGATGGTTGCAAAGTCCATAGTAGATTTTGATCCGAGCAGAGACATGTTTGAACCTTCCAAGCCCAATGGGAAGGGCGACGGTGGGGGAGACCATAATGAGAATAAAGAGAGACGTAGCGATTATGGTAGTGGTAGTAGTAGCGATGGTGGGAAACCACAACGTGAGAAGTGGAGGCCTAATAACCCAAAAGAGAAAAGGAGCAAGATAAGATGCTACCTTTGTAAAGGTTCGCATATGAAGAAGTATTGTCCAAAGGTAACTTCATTTTCGACTATTAAGACGAAAGATGAGCTTGAGGAAGGGAAACCTGTTGAGAAGAAAGCATAAAAGGTTAATGCAATGGTGCTTATTCCTATCAAAAGAGATGGCAAGGAAGGGTTGATGTTTGTAGACATCAACATTTCAGGCCAAATGAAGAGTGCTCTTGTTGACACGGGAGCATCTAACTTGTTGAAATCGAAAAAAGCTGCTAAGGAGCTTAATCTTTCGATTTGAAAATTGAATAAGAAGATCAAGATGGTAAATTTCGAGGAATGACCAACTATTAGCGTAGCTCGAAACGTGGAGCTACAAATCGGGGAATGGAAAGGCAAGGAAGACTTTGAGGTAATCAAGTCAAATGATTACGATTTTGTACTTGGCTTAAACTTTCTTGACAGAATTCAAGCTACAATGTTTCCATGAGCTGATCAAATTCATATTATTACCGGTACGTTATCACGGATCATTCTGCCGGTATATCGAGATATAAAGGTTGAGACCAGGGTGTTGTCATAAATTCAACTAGTCGAGGATGTTTCGTATGGGAGGAACATCGACTCGATTAAACAGAGTGTTACGAAAGCCTCTTCGGGAGAGTTAGTGGAGCTTGGGACCAATATGAGGTATGGTTAGTCATCTGTGGAGAAATCACCTTTGGGTAAGGTGAAGTGCTCATCGGACTTCCAGGAAAAAGAAGTGATGCAAACGGGACAGACGGGTCGAGTAAATGCTGCGAGTAAGGTACATCATGAACACCTTAGTAGTGTTGTGAATTCTGACTTGTTGGCTTGGTAAGGTCGTAAGGACCCTTTCAAAGTTCTTGAGCAAGGAGTCCAAGGGACTGTAGGAATTACGAAGCCAAGGGGTGTGAATCAAGAAGATTCAGAATGAAGTAAGTCAAAATTAGGGCAAGTTGGAATGGAGACTTCTTGCTAGTAAAATGTACCAACGAGTGCAACGGTTCAAGATAAGAGGAGACAGAAGTCAAGGAGAAAGTTCTGAAAAAAGGGACAACCCGATAGCAAGACTAGTCGGGAAGAAGCCGAGGCAACGAGACGAGATCATGACGAATCAAGTCAGTGTCATTCTGAAGACGCAACGAGGGCGTTGCGAGAGTGGGTGGAGGAGAATGTCACGGGCCAAAGCTCAAAGCCCGTGACTATCGCACACAATGAGTCTCATGGAGGTCTATCATTGGCATTGGGATCATTTAGCCTACAAGAGCTAGCCCGATTCAGAGAGCTATTGGTCAAGCCTATCAGATTGAAGCCTGGGTGGCCCAATGATGAAGATTTGGCAACTTAAGGCATCTTGGCATATATGGGAACTAATCCTAGAAGATAAGGGAGAATCATATCTTTAGGATTAGATTGGATTAGATTTGATATTGTAATCATGTAAATCCCATGAATTAAGGGATAAGCTAATCTTGACCGTCGATGTAATTCAATCTTAATCGTTGGTTGTGAGGGAGCTCAACTATAAATAGGAGCCTCTTTTCATTTGTAACTCATCCATTGGAATTCATTTCATTCATTGTATACTTTGTATTCTTTGAGAGAAAGTAATACAATTGAGAGCATTTACTCAAACACTTGGTGTTCTTATTTTCTGTGGCTTTCTGTTGTCTTTTGAGCCTTCTTTTGGCTAGTCGCTTCCGCTATACAAGTTTGGTGCCTTGGAGGAATTCTCTTGGTGAATCCTCAATCGTGGTAATCAGGCTGACTTAGGCATTGTTTTGATCAAAGAAGCGTCTAAGGCCGCACACCCCAAGTATTCAAGTTTTAGGGACGTAACACTTGCACATTATTGTGACGTTCATAGCGCGATCAAGTTTTGGCATTGTTGCTTGGGATGACGTTTGTTTGATGTCTATTTTTATCTTTGCATTTATTCTTTATTATCTAAATTTTATTTGTCACTAACTTGTTTCCTTTTTGTAGTTTACTTTTACATTTTTCTTTTAGCGAAATATAGCTAGGAACGAGGTGTATAGAACTTCAAGATGTTAGACTAGCATAAGTGATACTATAAAAATGGAGCTCGATGCCATAACTGCCCAGGTATCTTCTTGACTAATATGAGTAATTCAATGCAGAATGCTACAGCAATCGCGGAATGGAAATTTGCTGTGACAATTTACGATTACTGCGGAAGCAGCCATGAGTTTGAACAATGCCCATCAAATCCAACAAATGTGTACCACATTGGAAATTACGGTCGAAATGAAAATCCATATTCCAACACCTACACGTCAGAGTGAGAGCAACATCCAAATTTTTGTTTGAACAATCAAGACCCTGGAAGTATAAACAACAATGTTAGATCTGAGTGAACACTGCCCAATTATGATCAACTCTTGTAAAGGAAAAATACCCAACAAGACGAAGCATCAGAATTTTCATCAGTTGAAAATTTACTAAGACAATGTTTTACCAAGACTGAAGCTGTGCTTCACAGTAAAGCTGAATCCATACGAGCTCTAGAATATCAATTTGGCCAGATTGTGAGTGCAATAAATTTGCGACCACAAGAATCTTTGTCGACTGATATTGAGAATTCGATATCACAAGGGCATGAGCTTTGTGAGGGAATCATTCCTAGAAGTGAGACTCAACTAATTGAAGTTGTTACAGATGCTACAGTAAAGGAAGATAATTCAAATCTCGATAATGGAAAGATGTCAGAACAATCTGAAAAGTAAACTGCAGTTGAAGAGGTTAAATAAAATATTGCAGAGACAATCAGATAATTTTGTCGCCACAAATGCTATAGCAAAACAGCCTCAGAAACTTGAAGATACATTGTGAAAGAAGAAAAGATTGGGAGAAGTCGAAGAAATCGCACTTAGTGAAGGGTACACTGCCATGACAATTAAGTTGATCCAAGAATTTAAGGATCCCAAGAGCTTTTCAATACCCTATTCTATTGGTGATTGGTATATTGGAAAGGCATTATGTGATGGTAACGTAAGCATAATTTTGATGCCTATATCAGTAATTAAGAAGTTACAAAATTGAAAAAAATGCAAGAAAGAGTGAAAAAAATTTTTGGGACCGTGTGGAGAATAAAAGAGTACGAAGCACTTGAAGAACAAGGAACAAATATTGTGTCTGTACCGATTGAGGAATAAGTAAACACCATTATCGACGCATTAGGATTCCATTGTCTACACAATTTCGTATAGTTGTACTGCACCTGCTAACTTAATACTGAAAAAGAAGAAGTTCTTGTGGAAGAATAAAAAAGAGAAGGAAAAGAAAGAAGATGTTGAAGGAAAATCGGCTGAAGATTCTATCATTGCATCCAAGGATGTAGACGCAACTCCTGATGAAAACCCTTGGGCGATAATAGTCTATACTAGACTAAAAGCAGCTGATGATGCCGGAGCAAAGATGGAAACTGAGGAGCAGTCCACAAACTATGCAAAACTCAAACAAAAGAAAAAGAAGAAAGAAGAGAAGGACCTGATGTCGCGAGAAATTCAACTGAGAAATTTATCACCGCACCTGAACTTGTGGGTACATCATCTGATGATTTGGTGCCACCTGAAGCGAGTCAAGTGGAGGTTGTGACAGACAGTAGTGAGGATTTCAATCCTCTAGCCATGGTGCTTTATGTTGCACCACTTGCTGAAATACACCCATATGATGTCACAGTCGATGATGCCGGGGCACAGCTTGATATTGAGGAGCAATCTGTAGATTCGGCCAAGCCAAAGGAACGAAAGAGGAAACGCGCCAAAGACAAGCAACGCCACAAGAAGGAGCGGAAGCGCAAGAAGAAGAAGAGCAATACAGCCACATCTTTGGCTGCAGCACATTGAGTTAGTTTTTATTTTCAGTACTTAGTTTAGTTTTCATGCATATCATGTAGCTGTAGTATAATTATCATCACATTTCTTTTGTCATTGCATTTTTATTGTCACTACATCTACCTTGTTATTGCATTTCCGTATATCTTTGTAAATTAATGTCATTGCATTGGGGACAATGCAAACTTTAAGTTTGGGGAATGTATATGGGCTGAAAATGCAAATGCACCCACATTTTAAAAATTTGTCCTTTTGAGTTTAATGAAAGCATGCAAAGTTATTGGAAATGTGCTTGAAATTTTTTTCATTTGATGCTTAATTCTTGAATCATGTGAAATGTTAGTGAATGAGTTGGATAAATTTGACTGAATGTTGTATCTTCAATTCTTTGATAAATGATTTAGATTGCATTAGTAATGGATAACTAGCATCATTCCTTGAATCTTGAATGAAATTTCCTTTTATAGCTCATTGTATATGTATATAGTTATAAATAAAAGACACTCCAATGTGGGTGTATTGTGAACTATTCAAGGGGGAACACTCCAATGCAAACGTTATAAAAAGTAATCTGGCCAAAGGTTGTCGCAACATTAGTGTGTGTCGGTGCAATTACGTATTCCCTGTGTGTCGGCTTAATTACGCATTCCTTGGGGGTTTGTTGCACTCCATCGTTACTTCTCAGGAACAAGGGTACAGTAATACAACGACATCCCTTAATCACATAGAAAAAAGAAGAAAAAAAAAGAAAAAGAAATATATTTATATTAATGTACAATAAATGATGTATTGGTAGATAGAATTCAGGATTAGAAGCATGACGCTGGCTTTGATGAAGTTACAATCTTAGTTATTCATACTTATGTGTTGTGGATGCAATAGTCTGTCATATGAATGTAATTCATTCATAGGGATTTTGGATGATTTAAGTTGCTAATGATCATTTGCCTTGGTGAATTCTTTTGTAGCCTTGTTAGTTTTTGTTTTACTTGAGGACAAGTAAAAACTCAAGTTTAGGGGTGTGATGGTACTAAAAAGAACTTATGTTTTCTCCTCATTTATTGGATAATTTGTTCCCATTTAGTTATCTTTAGTACATATTTTAGCATTTTTTAATTTAGTACGTTGCATTTTCTAACTCAGTGGACCTTGGCCTAGTTTTCATTAATTTTTCAATATTTTACTACTAATGTCGCTCATGAGCACTTCTAGATTGCGCCCAAAACTGTCGTTGCATGAGCATTCCTAGATTGCACCCAAACTTGTCACCGTAGGAATATTTTTTCGGAATGCACCCAAGACTGTCGCTACATAAATATTCTTCAAATTGCATCCAGAACTATCGCTGCATAAGTATTCTTCAATTGCACTCAGGAATGTCGATGCATAAACATGTCTAGAATTATCGTTGCATGAACGTGTCCAGAATTGCGCCCAGAATTATCACCAAATCTGACAGTTGTCTGATAATAACAAAAATGTGTGAGCTGTCCAATCTGAACCAACTTGTACAGCTGAATTTTGCAAAAGAGACACCTGTACAATTTGGGGCTAAATATAAGTACACACAAAGCATGAAGGGAGGGTCTTCCTTCCTTTAGTCTCCCATTTTGCAATATTATCTTCTTCAACCTAGCTTTTGAGCTTTTCGGCTATGGAGACTTGAGACCCCTCGGGTGAATCAACATGAAGGCGATGGAGACCAGCTCCTAACGAGGAGTTCCTAAGTGTGACACAAGAGGAGAGTAAGAGAGCAAGTCAAGTAGTCTAGACATTATATTCTCCATTTGTTCTTTTATATTTCTTTCTTAAACAATGGTAACTCATGTTATTTAAAGATTGTATGGAAGTACACTTGATATTTAGACTAATTGATATTTTATTCAAGCTTGCTTTTACTGTTTAATCTTTGGGTTTGAATAATTTTAGCACGAAAGTGTTATTGTAGTCACAATCACTGGAAGGTGCAGTGACAGTTTAAACTAACAAGTAAGACAACGAAAGTTGTTTGGAGATTGAAGGAATTTGGTCCATTTGTTCTTAAGTGTGTTGCATTGCCAGCAGTGAAAGGTGTGGTCAGTGTGCATACTAAAGTCATAGATTTAATAGAAAAGCCAAGTTTGGTAAGATGTTCATCGCACTTCATTGCACCGACAAATTACCTATTATTCTTAACCTTATAAGCCACACTTAGTTTTTTGCTGATTATTCATGTTGTGGATCTCATTTTACCTTTATTACATTTTATCTTTATTTTTACATTATTGCTCCGACAACCATTCTCACAATTTATTGCATTTTACTTATTCAATGCACCGACAATTTTAGACAATAGACGCCCATCCTCGTGGGATCGATATCTGACAGATTCATTTCTGTCTACTATACTTGCATTGATAGTGTACGCTTTCACATTACTGTGACGTTCATAGCGCGATCAGAATCCTATTATGGATTAAAGGTCTAATGACATGGATCCTGCATTTGTTGCAGATTTCCTATAGCATCGTGGGTTATTAAAGCGAGCCTTTGATGGCCGAGATAAAAGGTCCGATGTCAAAGTTTCCTGCTTTGTTGCGGATTCTCTACGACATCGTGATTAATCAAATTTGAATTGAATCCAATAATGGATGCATACAACCTACTTGATTCGTTTGATTTTAGATTGTACAACTTTTGAAGTTTAGTAAATCTATTTAACTCTATGAACTTACTAAGCTTTGAAATGCTTACTCGTGGAAATTGTTATTGTTTTGTATATTCTATTTTACTATTCGAAGATCGAAGATCGAATCATCTCGAAGCATCACACTATACCGGAGTTGTTCGGTAGTAGTTATATCACTTGGTTTTAATGCATGTACTAGGATGATGTTATTTGTACTACTTATATGGGATATTTTACTTTCTTTGTTGTGAATGCTAGTGAATGTTGAACATAACCTTGTTGGCTAGTCCAACGTGATATACATACCCATGAAAAGTATGGAATGTCTTAAATTATGCACAATGTAATATCTTATTGTATTTTGAAGTTATGCTATGATGTGTGGTGGAAAAACTTGAGTTTAAGCATGATTTAGTGATTTCTGCATACTTGTTTCGGTAGAACTCATGCCTATATCGGTAGAAGTATAGGGTAAGAGAGAGGTTACATTTTGATATTGCATTGTATATGTAGTGTGAATTTAAGTATCGGTAGTTCTGTTCACTCAAATATCGGTAGTTGGGACACTTGTATTGGTATAAGGTGTAGGGTTAGACTTCTTAGCTCTCTAGAGTTTTTAGTATCGGTAAAAGCATGACTTGTTTCGATAGAAAAGTCTTATTGTATCGGTAGAACTTTCACTTGTATCGGTAGAAGTCTGCATTGTTCTTGGACATTTCACTGACTTGACTACTACCGATACTTATCCAACAAGTATCGATAAAAATCTCCAAAAATATTAGCAATGACATTTTTGCCCTTCTTGAAATGTGGCATTATCTCATTAATGATTTATGACATGTTTAATGCATTCCTTTATTAATTTGAGACTAAATGAAATAAAATTAAAAGATAAACTGTTATACATAATTGAAAAGACATCGGAACCCTAACCGGTGACAGTTTCAGGTTTTGATTGTTACATTGTTCTACACATGTAATGACATTGATCTCTTGCTTTTAATGCCAAGTTCATTTATCTATACAAATTCCATATTGAATTTTGATCATCTTCTCTATAAAAATAAGCTTTTGTGTTGCTGCATACGGTACTTGTTTTGTATGAGAAGTATGAGAACAAGGTTGACCCATTTGCATAGAAGGCAGTGGTTGAGATAAAAAAAGCAATATGCAATTTTTGATGCCAAGGTTCTGAGTAAAATTTCTACAGGTCCCTTGAAGACCAAAAAGGTTTAGAAGGCTCACGTGTTTAAACCTTTAAAACTCTTTGGTAGTTTTGAGTTTCTTGATTGTTGTAGTGTTGTTTGTTCACATTAGTTAGAGATACTTCCTCCTCAATCAATTGTTTACAAGGATAAAAACATTATTTAGATTGTATATATTTTTCTCTTCTTCTTTTTCTATTCTCCTTCTTCTACTACCTATTCAAGGTTCTTGAATTGGGGCTCTTTAAACAATAGCTAGGATGCCAACATGGCCAATTAAATGACAGGTCAACTTTCCGTTACGTCTGTAATGAAAAATGATACGGAGGACTGATTTGTTATTTTTAAAAAGTTGAGTGACTAAATTAAAATCAAAGCGATAATTTTGTCAGTTGCATCAAAATTGAGTGACTGTTGATGCAATTTATCTTCTTTTTACTTTACAAGCATGTTGAGAGTGTGACAAATGTCATATTTATTTATATAGTTAATTTTTTTATTTTTTACACCACCTTATAATACACATGTCAAATTTACCTACTTATGAAGTCAAAAAACTCCACTAAAGATATATTAAATAATTCTATATTTACTTGAAGGTACCACACGTGTATGGCATATTAAAAATTCTAACAATTATTTTATTTTTTTAGCAGCCCTTTCAATTTTTGCTTTACAAATGTAGAAATTAATTTTTTTTTTAAGAAAAATCAAATGGATCAGTTTTTATGATAAATAGGTTAATAACCTAAATTAGAATAAAAGTGGTTATTTTATTTTAGCAATTGTTTTTATTTTTTATCTAACGTGGGAAAGTTACTTTCACACATCTAATCATTAGAATCATCTTCCATTGCTTGAGGGAAAATAATTAAGGGAATACTATATTCCAAAGAAAGTATCTCAACTTTGGTGCACTAAACATATACCAAATGCCCCTTGTATTTTGATAAATAATTAGAAAGGAAAGGAAAGGAAAGTAAAAGTAAAGTAAAGAAATTATATATGTTTATTTTGTTTGTCTAGTTAAAATTAGTAAATTTTGGGAATATTTATAACTTTTATTTTGTTAAATTGTGGAAAGTATATAAAATGATTATAATGTATTTTTTTCTAATATATCCTTTTTTATAAAATAAATTATGTAAAAGATTATTATTATCAGAATAAAAAGCATTACTTTTTGAATTAGATTAATCAATCAAATCGGTTGGATTAAGAATCGATCAAGGTATTGGTCTGAAATAAGGGGTAGGATTGATTGATCCGCAAATTGGTTGAACCAAATTAAAAATAGATTGAATTGATTTTCTCTCTATATATATTACACTAATTTTTATGATTTTTTTGAATAAATATTACTCAACTGAACTAGATGAACTGGTTAAATTAGGAATTAGTAGTCTAACCAATTCAACCACAAGTGATTCTAAAAACCTTGCAAAAATGGTATTTTACATATTAAAAAAAGGGTAAACTACATCCTTAGTCACTAAATTATGGTAAGTTTTCGTTTTTGTCACTTAACTAAAAAAAGTTACAATTTGGTCATTGAACTATTCGAAAGTTTTCATTTAATCCACTGAACTACAAAAGAGTTTTTTATTTAAGTCACTGGGCTATTAAGGTTTTTTTTTTAAAAAAAAGTTCTACCAACGAGCTTCAAGCGACAATTCAATGATCGCTATGGTAGATCAATACTCATTAGTGAGTAGAAGAATATACCTTAGATTCAAGTCGATTTGATAGCTAGTTTCGAAGATCGGAAAAAAAAGTTGTCTAAATTTTGGTTCACAGATTCGTGACGCTTAAAGTTGTTTCACAAAAAAAAAAACTAAATTGTGGAAGAGATGGAGAAAGAGAGCTTTCGATTGGTGTAGGCAGTGCGAACTAAAAAAGCATGTAGCATCAATTTTAACAGCTCAATGACTTAAATGAAAACTTTTGAATAGTTAAGTAACCAAAACAAAAATTTATCTATAATTTAATGACTAATGTTATAATTTACCCTAAAAGAATATAACTTTCCTTTCCATGGATTTTCTCCAAATTTGGGTAGACTAAAACTAAGGGCTCCTTTGGTAAGCCGTAGAATAATTAAATCAATTGAAAATAATACTTTCAATAATTTAATTATTTACACATATTTAATAATCTAAAATAAAAATAATCCGATAAATTTTTTTATATCCGAGTGTGGAAAACGATAAGTAGATGAAAACTACTTACCACTTAATGGAAAATATTTTCAATTAACTCAATTTTATTTTATTTATTTTAATAATATTTTAACTTATAAAAAATTTTACATTTAAAAATTTAAGTTATGTTTAGAATAAGATGAAATATTTAAAAAATAAAAATAAAATATAAAATATAATTTTTTATAATTTAAAATCTATATTTATCAAACAATTTAATTATATCCCGTAATTAATTTTAAATAATATATCAAATAAATTTTAAAATTTAAATTTAGTACTTAAATTTTCAATACTTATTTTTTCAACACTTAATTTTTTAATTTATCAAACACCGTAAGTAACTAAATGAAAAATAATAAATATTCAACTCCCTGTTCTTCATCTTAAATAAAAAAAAATTATCCAAACAATGAAAAGAGGTGTTCCTTTCCCTTATTTTCCTTTCCCTTTCGTTGTTTTACTTCAATCCAAATAAGAGATTAATTTTAGGGTCAATTGTATCAATATACACTCAACTTTGATGCAACTAACAAAATAATCATTCTGGTTTCAATTCAATCGCTCAACTTTTTAAAATTACAAAACAGCCATTAATATTATCAAAATTTGACAACTTTCAATTCAATATATAATTTTTTGAATATACTGATGTGATTACATGATAATATTTGTTTTTATTTTCTTAATCCTTTGACAAGACACATATTTTGTACACACAGGTGCTCGAACCCGGATCTTCTAGGATGAGCAACATTCTCTTTATCACTGGAGCCACTCATTGAGCTTTTTCATTTTGATATTTAAAGTTGCAATTTATGTCATAGCTTCAACCTCATTCACCATCCTCGTCACAAGGTCCATAATTCCACTCCAAATCAACCCAAAATCCATCGGGTCTCATGGAGTTTCAGATATCAACTTCAAGATTGGAACGTGTCAAAGAGGACGATGGCAATGGTGGTGGAGGAAGTTGGAACGGGGACAGGCCGACAAGGAATGGGAACAGAGAGAGATCGGAAGGGGAAAAAAGGGAGGTTGAAAGTGGAAGCATGAAGAGGTGGGAGGAAGAAAACATGTTTGCCCTTTAGTTAAATTTTTATAAAATTTTCATATATATATATATAATTTCATACCTTTTAAGTTTTTTAAATTTCAAAATTTTAAGTTTTTTTTACCATTTTTATAATTTCTTAAAATATTACAATTTTAATATTTTTTTGTACTCTTTAATAATTTTTTTATTTCTTTTCATATTTTTTACATTTGTTCTAAGGGTAAACTAAAAAAATAATCATTTCTTATCTCAGATCACATTTTAGTCACTTTTATTTGAAATGTTACGTTTTAGTCACTTATGTTATCGTTTTGTTATGAAGTAGTCACTCTGTCGTTAAGCTCCATTACCTCCCTAACAGAAATCCTACGTGGCAGTCTAAATGAATTTTAAATGCCCACTTGGCTGTCTAGTTGGGATGAGAATAAATTTTTAATTAAATAAATTTAATTAATTGAAAAATTTTAAATTAATTACAACTAAAAAAAAAATCAGTTGGACATCTAAGTTGGTATTTAAAATCCATTTGGATTGTCATGTAGGATTTCCATTAGGGATGTAACGGAGCTTAATGACAGAGAGACCACTTCGTAACAAAATGATAACGTAAGTGACTAAAACGTAACATTTCAAACATAAGTGACTAAAATGTAATTTAAGGTAAATAAAAATGACTATTTTTGTAGTTTACTCTTTTTTAATAATGATGTCATAGTAACATGTGGTATTTTGTGATTGGTTGGATATTCCAACAATTTGTTTTTAACGTCCAAAAGACTAAACTAAGAACGTTTGATAATGTTAAGGACAAAAGTGGGTAAAAAACTTTAAAGACCAAAATGAGAAAAACATATATTTTAAGAATTAAAATGTGCATTAAGCATTGTTTTTGTAAGTAATTTTTTCTTGATTTGAGCGTTTAATTTTTTTTGTCAAATTTAATATCTAAACTTATTAAATGTTATACAAACTACACTAAAACACTAACGAGTTTTCTATGGGGAGGTAAAAAATTAATGCATGATCGACTTGTGGCAAATAATAGATCAACTGATGCAAAAATCTCGGAATCTTTGAATAACTTGGAGAAAAAGTAGATAAAATGAATTGAAAAGGGATCAAGTTGAAAAGAAAAGACATTTAGGGCTTTGGGTTGCAATTTAGTCAAAGTTGTTTCTCCCTTTCTCTTGTATAGACAAAAAGAATAAAAAAAGTTGTATTTTTTAATGGATTCTAAGGTAAGGAATTAAAAATAATAATAAAGAGATAAAGATTAAAAATTGGATTTGGATCCTTAAAGAAAATGTTAGGATCAAGGTTGTCCAAGTACTAAAGATTCGATGTCATCAGTTAAGATGTTGGGATAGCTTAGTGTTTTATTGGCTATTAGCTTATTTGATTTGGGTTTTTTCATGTGATGTTTTTATAAGGAAATGATTTTTTAAGACGTGATTTATGGACAAGATTTATTATGCATCATAATCATGATCGAATTTGGAATTTTAAAGAAATTGAGATCGACTTAATTTTGTGGATAAGGCTTGGGCTTATCCTTTACACTTATCTTGATAGATTTATGGGCTAATTTTAAAGAGATTAATTCAACTGTATTTTGGGATAATTCAAGAAGATATATTCAAATTATAATTGAGAGTTTTTTGGGGTGAGGATTTGTATCAATTGGGGTTGATGTTGAGGTTGTTATTATTTTTTATGCAAATTAGATTTACACCAATAGGTGATCTTGAAGATTATTGAATAAGAATCATTCACTAAGTAAGATTTTACAGAGTAAAATTATTTTCGAATTGCATTAACAAATGATTGAGTGTAAAACTCTCCTTACTTTGTCTGCTTTTCATTTCTATTTCGTTAACTGTTCAATCTTGTGACTGAACATGTGTTTAAACAATCAAGTTGAACTTCTAACAAATTGATATGTCTTTTAGAAGTCCCTGGAAGAATGACTCTTAAAAATGTCAATAATCGAGCAATAAGAGAAAAATCATTCAACTCTCAAATAAACTTGCTTCACACAAAATAATAACTAATAAACATAATTTAATCTATATCAATTAATCTGATGATTTAAATATAGTGTTAATAATGAAATTTTTAATTATTATTAAATCATTTGTAGGAATTACAAAAGAAGTTGATATATTTATATATTAAACTCTTCACCATTCAATTTTTACTTTTTTTAATAGTCATTAAATTGGTCATAATAGTTTTTCGATAATATATAATTAAATTAATTATAATATATTATATTAGATTATATAATTTTATTATTTCTAAAATTTTAAATATACAGTTACTTATTATATAAATAATTAAAATATGCTGTTTAAAATTAAAGTATTATTTTTTAATTTTTTGGGTAATAGAAACATATAAATTAATTCAGTATAAAATATAAGATTTTTATTTATTATTATATAAATTCATTTAATAGAAGTCTTTTAATGATATCAATATTGTTTTCTATAACTATGATAAATTTTCTTATCAAATAAATTTATTTAACCAAATATTTTGGTAAAATTAAATTTCTTATTCATCAGTATAAATATTTGACTAACATTAAAATTCTCATTTATAAATGTTTTAGATGTTATAAATAATAAATATTTTAAAATGAAAAATTGAATAATATATAATAAACGACCAAGGGCCAAGGCTATATTGGAAAGATGTTTCTCTAAACTCGTGCTTTTGTTATCATATATATAGAGGAATCCATTTATATTAGTATAAAACTATCCTTTCATATTTTTTTTGTAATATTATATTTTAACAATTAAATTATCGCATTTTATATTTTATTTATATAGATAATGCATTTCAAATTTGATGTAAATTAAAAAATTTTAACTATTTTTTATGTAAACAAAATTTAATAGTTCAATAAATATTAATATATAGTATTTTATTCAAATTAGTTTGAATTTTTTTATGTAAAAAAGTACATTACCAATTACCAAATGCTCAATCATATAATTATATCAATAAATTTAAAAATTATATTATTAAAATACTAATTATATAAAAAGATATCGAAGTATATAATCCCTCCCTATTATATATTATTGATTATTGATTATAGATTATAAATTATAGATAAAAGCATATAACATGTTTTTGGACTTTTAATATCATCACAAACTTTATTTTCTAATACTGGCCCAAGAAAAGCCCAACCCAATCAGTTCCTACACAAAACGATGCCGGTTTGAATATGAAGCACCACGACGTCGGTTTTGTAGATCAGAACTGAAGCTCGTCCACTTCCTTTGTTCTTTCGTTCCTCCTCCATCTCCAGTCCCGTGATCGCGAAACCACCACACACATCGTACTCTTCTCTTTTCTCACAATTATCCCTTCTCTTGCAATGAAGATTTTCTCCGTTTTCTTAATTTCCTTTCTCTTCTTCGCATTTCCTAGGGTTTGTTCTCTTTCTTCTTCTCCTCTCTCAATCTGTTTTATTATAATTGGATCTGTTTGTAATTAGTTTAATTTAATTTAATTGATTCGATCTTCTTTTTTTATTTTTCTGATTTCATCACCTTAGGCTGAGTCTACTGGATCCGTTTTCTTCATTGATAGTTCAAATCATCAATTTCTTCGCTCTCAGTCATCCGATGATGTTGCTCAGGTTCAACTATTCATTTCCTTTATTTGTAATCAATTTCTTTTAATTTATAGTTTATGATGGATTTTAAGCATCAAGAGATTGTGGATGGTTTTCTATTTGGCCAAAATATGTAAATTTGGAAACTAATATCTTGAATCTTATTAGGATTTAAATTCAGTAATTTAGCTTATGCATATGTTTTACTTTGTATATCACCCTTTTTTATTTCTCTTCTTCTTATTAATTTTGAATATTGTACTGATAACTTCTTGTTACTATCTTTTTACTGTAAGTTATATATATGATAAAAAGTGTTTATATTGTCTTCTTAGATGGATCTTGGAAATTGTGGGGGAAGTATTTTCTTCAAAACCCTTTTTTGTTCTTTTTGTCACGCGTATTGGATTATCCTTTGTTCGTCATGACTCTAATTTTTAACCTAATTCTGATCTTGCTTCTCACTTCGATACCTTTTCCACTTAAATAGTTAGAGTCGATGCTGTTAGCTGAAGTTGGTGCTACTGTATCAGTCTTGCTTGGTTTTGCACCACCCACTACCCTTTCAGCTGCTGGTTCATCTAAGGTCGTTCTTTAGTTATTAATCCTGAGTAATTAGCATTTTTAATTCTTTGTTTTCTCAAAAGCTTGAAAGACATACTTTTTTGCAGTTAAATGAGGTTCTCATTCCTAATCCATTTGATAGACCTCGTGCTGTTTTTACGCTTGAAGTCAGTGGAATCGATGGTATCTTTACTTTAGTTGAAGTTCATTTTCTGTGTTTTCTTTTTCTCCTACTCTCTCCTCTGCATTTTGTTTAAATAAATGTTCTTCTGTCTTCAGATCCTCTTGTTGTTGACCCCAAGAATGCTATCTTCGGAAGAGCCTTGAAGAGTAGTGTAGATCTTGGCTCAAGTAAAGCAGACATTCAGCTTCTAGGTATCTGATCGTTTTGTCACGATGTAAAACTAGCACACTTTAGTCATAACTTTTCATGTCTTTTTGAATATTTTTCCTAAATGCTTCTATTCATTAATTCATTAGGATCTGTTCATTATATTAATTTTCTGCAATTTTCTTGCAGATGAAGATGAAGTGTCTGTGGTTTCTTTGGATGAGCCTCTTGGAGATTACAATGAAGAAGATATTATTGACTTTGTTAGTTTACTATTTGATACCCTATTTGTTTCTCTTCTCGGGCTTTTATTTTGGTCACACGTGTTATGGTGGTTAATATATATATATATGTTTAGGCATCCTGGTTGGGTGGATCATATGTTGCTGATGCTGCAAAACCTTTTCATGGAGTAATGACTATTCCCTTGGCAGATGTTGACAATGTGAATCTTCTTATGTCAGAGGTCTTGTTCATGAACCATTGTTTCATCTGCTGTTTCATGAATTTTTTTTAAACTGATACTGGTATAGTATTTTCTAATGAATTCTCATTACCTCACTGAGATCTTTAGGTTTCAATTCTTTGCAGAAAGCACACAAGGAATTTGTTTCAAAACTGCTTGCTCTGTACCGTAATATAAGGAAAGCAATGGAGAAGCATGGACATTTGTCAAAGACTTCTCCTAGACCTGCAGAGTTAATAATGGGTTCTTTTGATGGTATTAAGGTACATAACATACAAACTTGTTTTGGCTAACTAGTAGTATTTTGTTTCTATAGATTGATGTTTCTCTGGAAATGTATTTGGAAGAATATCAAATTTAAGTGGAAGGTTTCTTATTTCCTTCAGTCCACTTTCCCTGATAAGAACCACTTGTTAATTACATTATTGAGGAAGAAAGAGTTTATTTGCATTGCGGTACTTTTAGTTAAAACTGATATGAGACTACCCGACTATGACATTACGACATTGCTCTGTGCTGACAAATGACATTCTTAACTTCCATGTTTGCTTGGCCTTGTTGATGTGTCCCTATATTCTTATCAAATGTGTAATGAGGACACATGTAGTTGTATCTATAAGAATGATTATCAATTGTCTCTTAACTATGGGCCTAAAGTGCAGAAAATAGTTAAATCTATCAAGTAATCTATTTTTATACTATTTTAGTGTCTGTACTGCCTTTTGTTTATGTTTCCTTCCTCATTTTTTACCCATTGCTAAACCATTTATTGTTTCCCTAAAACAAATTAAGGTTTTGCTGGAGCAGCTAGACAGAGATGGTGTTGATAAGCTAGGAACTAGGCTTCTGCTTGCCACACTTTCGAAGATATATGATTCACTGCAGACAGCTTATGGAGGTTGGTAACATGTTGAACTCTCCATCATTGAACAAAAAAGACCTTTACCAATTAAGAGTGATAAAAAGCTGGTATTCCAGTTTATGTTCTTCATTTGCATGCTCTATGCATGCAAAAGTAAAGCCAGACATAGTTTGCAACTCTATCTAAAGAAAACAATGATATATTTTTTTGATCTATTTTATCATAGGTTTCTTTAGACGCAATAGTGAAGCTAGACATGCTAATTTACATGCAAGGCTCTGTGCATTTATTCTGGTGATAATATTTCTCAAAATTTGCTGCAAATGCTTTTTTCATCTGAAGTTATTGATGGCATTTTCCTTTCTATCACCCTTGTCCCTGCAACCTCTGGCAGCCAAATTGTTTAATAATTCTAATTGATGATCGATCAGGTCAAATTGTTGGAGTTATAGTCTTTAATGGGGTACCTCAGCCGGAATCAAAAACATTGATGAATGTTATCTATACCTCTCGCCCATCTCCACGTTGGTTAGAAGACACAAAAAGCTTCGCTAATACCACCCTTGCTGCACAAGCGTTGGTTAGAAGGGCCCTTGCTTGGATAACTGGAGTTGTTCTTCTTATTGCAACTCTCTTGGGGGTAAGATCTATTTTATACATTAATGTCCAATTCTAGGCATTACATGCTTCCTAGAGTGCGTTGTCAACATTTCTTGTAATTGAAGTTCCATGAACTTTTCAGAATCTCATAGCATAAAAATAAACAATCCTAAGACCTTTTGGAAGCAGTTGAAAGTTCTTTTATTCCCGTTTTCCCAACAACTGGAAAACCTGGGCAAAGTTTTGACCTGATGCACTCATTTCCACTTTATGTTTTTCCCTCAGAGGTGTCCATTGCCCTTTTTCGTTTTTCTAAGATTTCAGAAACAATGCTTTTATCCCATTTTATGGCCAAACTGAAATTTGTATCCTGTAGCCAGAATTACTGACCCTGGAGCTTGCTTTCTCTGTCTAAGATTATTTTTAGATTAGAGGAATTTTGGTATTCATACTGTTCTAAACTCTAATGTTTTATTTCAAACAATCTGGGACTTAACGGGTTACAAGATTGACTATGGAAAAGATGGTAGGGATCAATACAAATGTACAGGACCTTTGTGAAAGAAATAAAATAATTCTCTCTCTAGATTGTCAGTGGGAAAGGTTTTTGTTTGTCTTTTATTGTCCCTATTGACTGATTTAGGAGATTAATAAGTGGTGGCTGTAAGTCTGTTTACTTGATTGATTATGTTGTCAATAACTGTAGAATCAATACCCATTCTTAGTTTACCTGTGTGTGGTTACTGCAGGTTTACTTCCTTCTGTATATGCCATTGACAAGGGACACACTTTTGTATTCAAATGTCAAGCTAGACTAAGCTTCAACATTAGAGCTATGGGAAGCGGAAAATGATTTTTAATATTTTTATGTGGGCAATAATTCAAGGATATATTGTATTTTGTTGTTTATTCAATGATGTTGGATTAGGTTAATCGGAGGTGAACCAAATGCCTTTTCCTTTTTCCTAGGCATTATTAGCAGCTTGCATCAAGTAGAAAATTGGGCTATTTTTCATGGTACCCTTTGGATTTGGGCAAAGGGGGGGGGGGGGGGGATGCAATTGAATTGATCTCTTGTTATTGTATCTATCTATCTTTATTATTGTATGTATTTATCTATCTATATACACATGTCATATGGTGTTCTAAGAGTAGCTTGTGTTTGTTATCCATTTGATTTTGGCTTTGTTTATTAAGTTGTCACTTCATTATTTAGTTTTAGGCAATTTTAAAATTTCCTACTCAATCATTGTCGTCGTTGCAACAATCTAAGATAAGGATTCTAATGTGTTTAAATGGGATTGGAGATTTATAGATAGTGTAGGGTTTACATTACAGAAAGTTAATGTCCTGTTTATTAGGCTTCGTTTGTTTCTCTGAAAATAATTTCTGAAAAATAATTTATTTTTTTGAAAAAATTAATTTTTTATGGTGTTTAGATGAATGCGTGTACAATATTTTTTATATTTGGTAAATTTTTTGAAAATATTTTATAAAAATTATTTTCAATGAAATAAATATATTTTAAAATTTTATTATTTTTTCATCTGGAATGTATTTTATAAAGTTTATTCATATTGTAATTTATCATGTTTTAGTTTAATCAATCTTATTAAGCTTAATTATTAATTTCATACATTAGGGAATATAAATTTATAGATATAAATTTATTTTAATTAAGTTGAAAGTGATAAATATTTATTTTAAATATTATTTGGATGAGTAAGTTGAAAAATGATTTAAATTAATAAAAAATTAAAGCAAGGATCAAATTGTAAAATTTGTAATTTTTTGAGATCTAAGGGTTTGAGTTGTGAATTTAAAACATTGATATAGTAGCTAAATTATATGATTATGAAATATGAAAATTTAGAAAGTTGAGCACAAAATAATAAAGTTTGAAACTATAGGAGTTAAATTGTAAAGATTCTAAAACTTGAGTTTTAGGACTAATTTACATTGTTTGGGAATTTACTATTTTGAAAAATGAAATATAAAAGTTTAAATGTTTAAAAATCAAGGATTAATTTTTGGAATTTTTGACAATTTTAGTTGTAAGGATTAAATTATAAAATATGGATATTTTAAAAAATGGACTTTTTTGCAAAATTGTACAAAACGAGATTTAAGACTAAACTGTAGAATAAGAAAATATGTTTTTGAGGAATTAAATTGTAGAATTGTAAATATTTGGATTTTAGGGGTTAAATCGTAAAAAATATAAAATTAGAATATAAGAGATTATTTTTTTCAACAGTGAAGAGAGTTTCCCCATTTTTTTCTTTGAAAGCTTTTTTTTTTTTGTTTTTTCGACAATGAAGACAATAAACAGAACCGTATCAATTTAAAAAATATCTTACTAAAAAATTTTTGGTAAGATATTTTCCTTAGAAAAAAGTATTTATTTAACTTTTTTTTGGAGAATGATTTCCTTTGATAATTTATTTTTTATCAAACAAACACCGTAAAATAATGAAAATATTTTACGAAAAATATTTTACATGCAAACAAAAGAATCTTTAATGTAATAAGAGAAAAAGGTTTAACTTCAATAAAGAATAGAAAATTGTGTTTGATATTGAAAATTCTATAATAAACATAATTTACTTTATATTTGGCAAGGAATACTATCGTGAAACTTCAAATAAGTTACTAGGTGGCTGCCCGCACTTTGTTGCGGGCATGTTAGAAAGGACTTCGCAAACATGCATGCATATATGTTATCAGTGGTGAAAAAATAATTTTGAGAAGTTAAAATTAAATTGAATAATGGTAATAAAAATATAATTTTATTATTTTAAAAATATTTTTAAATTTTTAAAAAATTAAATAAATTTTTATTATTTTTAAAGAGTTAAAGTATAATTTTATCATTGTTAATTAAAGTATAAATTTAAAAAAAATTTATTTTAAGAAGAGCGAGGCTCACTACCTGAGTCCGCCCTCGTATATTATGGATGCATGTATTCAAAACAATCGATCTTCATCATCCAAATTAAAGCCCCCCCCCCCCCCCAAACAACAACAACAACAAAAATCCAAATTAATGGTTACTTATTTTATGTCAACTCAAGATGTAAATATCAAAGAAGAGACCACCAATCAAGAACCAAAGAGAACATCAAGTCAACAGACCAAATAAAAGCAAAATTCCAGCATTCGTGAACCCCTGACAGATATAGACAATAGGTAAAACTAAAATGTCATAAAAAAAACACCTGCAATGTTTACATATTTACATCATCGTTTACAAGAGAGTAAAATATTATTTAATATTGTTTTTGTCATGTTTTCTTACTTTCATAAAGATCAAATGCTCTAGAGCTAACACACAAAAATAGAATTTGTCAAAAAGTATTTGCTAACATGGTATATATAGAGGATGCTGACAATAGTTATAACTTGTTACTTAGTATTATAGTTTGTCAAAATTCAAAAGCAGCTAGCAACTTGATCATGTTATGTCAATCTCATAGACCATCATCCATTCTTTATTTGCCCCTACAGATGACAATGCTATTGTTTAATTTATAAACAGTTTATATTCTAAGATGAAATTAGTTTAGAAGTCTTGGGTTTTTCACAGGTGATTCTTCAGATCTAGACTATAGGGTATTATGCTCAAGATCCAAAATTCTCAATCACATAATAAAAGTATTATGAGAACACAATCATTTAATTAACCTTGCAATATTCATTTTATTAATACAATTATTTTTAAGATGTAAAAATTTACAAAGTAGCTTTAAAATGCGAACAACTTTATAATGTTTAAAGAAAATGTATCCTACGACTTTGAGTCGCCCCGCTGTATGCATATTACTCAAAAAAGAAAAATTGTATGCACATGATAGATTCTGGCCTGGTCCCTCCTCAAACTCTTGAATTTCCCTTGTTACCTGCAATATATAATAACACATACATAAGTTCTATTGAACTTGGTGAGTTTTCATACCTTGTATCAGCACAATGCTAGCTAGCTTGTACTTCATGGCTCAGCAATCCTATTTGACTTGTCTGATTTAGGATGGTTCGCCAATCTTATTGATAGTATATATGCCACACAAGCTGGCTCACCATCTTCAATGATCCCATTTCATATTTACTTGCCATTTTGGAGAACAATTCAACTTTCTCGACTGCCTTTGATCCATTACGGACAACTTGAAACAGAAGATTTCACTTTCAGCTTTCAAAGCCTTGCACATCAAATGCTCCCACTGATGAGACTTCACAGATGTAATATCATAATACAGATAAATGTTGACCTCTTGGTGGATTATCCCTATGGTATCTATCTTCACTAGTTGCCTTTGCAAACCCTTATGCATTTATTTCCTTAAGAGGAAGTCCTTGTAGATTCTTACTTGAGAACTTGTGAAAGAAAAACCCATGGATAATTTCCATAGCTCGCCTCACACCAATATTTAAAGATAATCAAATAAGCCAGATCCCGAAAAAAAGTTCCTATTGCGGATTGCTGTTAGCGGCTTGTCCTAATGGACTCAAATTCATATTACGATCCTCATAGATTCCTATTCAGACCCAAGTTTACGGATTCATAAGAAGACCCCCATTACGGATTAATAAAGAAATTCAATTAATCTTAATCAAATAGACAAATCTGGTAGACCGTCATCCTACCTCTATCTCACAATAACATATAACCAATTATTGGTGGTCTCCTTTTTGAAACAGATAACGGGTAGATGAATTCTTAAAAGCAAATCCCCTATTTGAGGAATCATACACGAATGATATGTTGGATATGGTACTGTAAGTGTAGAATTTACCTCTAAGTACACTTGTAATTTTTTGAACAAATTAGTTAATAAAATTATTCATGAATTACATTAATATTTTGTATATGTTCCTAACATGGTTTTTGCATGCAAATCAAAGTGGAAGCAAATATTTCTCAATGGTTGTCTAATTTTTAACTAATATTAATGGGTATTGTGTGGTCGAATCGTAATACAAAAAGACAGCTTGTATTAGTAGACGAACCTAAAACTATCCTTAGTCTAATTGAAAATGAGAAAATCGATTAAAAGACTAATATGTTGTTTATCAAGTCCAATTGGAGAGATGTTTTGTCTTGGGAATTTGAGCGAATGACTCCTAGAAGATAGAGACATAGATGTGACTAATTGGACTAATAATACATTGGACAAGACACAAGAAGAATAGATTCTAAATCCGTTTATGGATTTATTTACTTGTGACGTTCATAGTGTGACATACCTAAATCCTGAGTAGGTGACGAACTATGTATGCATGACTTGTAAACTTTAATGTAAGTAAAAGTCTGCTTTTGAATAAATAAGGAACTGAAAGTTGGTGCATTGGGTGTACGACTTCTGCAGTATGTAGCGTCATTTACAATAGTAACTCATAGCTCGAGAAGAAGGTAAATGATATTCTCTCATTGGCATTACATGATTGATGAAAAGTAAACGTGGGCATGGGTCATTCGTCTTTGTGATGAATGAATTGATTACTATTTGATAGTAATTTTGAGAGTAGGGTTCGTATGCATATCATTTTGAGAAATGTATCCAACTTCTATCTTCATAGTGATTGTGAAGTCAAGTTCGTTATTAGGCATATAGTCATCCGCTAAGAATCAGAGAAGTATCCTCTAAAGTCTAGAAGGAAGTTCAAAATTCTTAAGTTAAGGAAGTCAACAACATCATTTAAAGGTAAAATTGGTTGCGACCCACTAAGTTTCGTTGAATTTACAAGCAGCTTTTTGTAATGCAGGTTCTTGGAATTGGACCAATGCGTTAGTAGAGACCAAGCCAAGAATGCACTGGGATGACAGTTCGAATCGCGATATTATGCATATAAAGGGGCACTCTTATGAACATGACGATTAGTACTATATGCCATGAATATGTCTATCTTATAAAATATTTAAGTTGTAATGTTTTATGTTGCTTTTAAGAGTCAATTATAACTAACAAATGTTTCTTTTAAATCTTGTGACTTATAAAAGATTATAAATAAATAAGAAATACATCTGGTATGGTTTTCGTTAGCTAGAAAATTTGTGTTAAGTATTTAAGTGTTCTGACATCCTATATCTGGATCCGGTAAAACAGTTCGAGTATATGGTGTTACAGTGGCTACCTAGAAGGTAAAAAATAAGACAACAACAATGTGTTCGAACGACAAGGGGATCCTTATTCTAGTCATGAAGAACAAACGTCGGTTCAAGGTTTCGAGGACCTCTTAGAACTTCTTTTATGGAGAGGATACGAGCTGCCTGAAAGTTGATAAGTTTTCTTTTTGTTAGTTTTATTTTATTTATTATTGTGTATTTTCCTTTTGGTGTATTTGTTTTGTTTTTCTATGCAGGTCTACCCACTGAGAGTTACATAACATTGAGATCTTTAACGAAGTTTGAGGATTATTCCTTTATTTTCTACACATAATATTAAATCGAGGGAGTTTTTGTCACATCCCAAAAACTGGGTTAGAAGAAATTGGGTTAGTGAAGCCAAGAGTGGTCATGCCTTATTTTGAGTTAAGATTGTGAATATTTTATCAAGTAAGTTATTCTGGTTTAGTGGTTAAGAGATGCAAGTAATGTGTGTGAGGTTTTGGGTTCAAATCCTATCTCTTGAATTTGTTACTTTCGCCTCAACCTCTATTTTTGAACTTTATATTTATAAATTATTTTCGCTCAATTGATGACAAAATGAGTTTGTTCGTTTAATGGTAAGGTGTTAGCTTACCTAAAGGTTTTGTGTTCGAAACCTTGTATGTGCAAAGTGGAAAAAATGGTTTTGTTTTGAATTTTGGAGAATATTATATGTGGTTAGTTATGAGAAAGTGGTAGGGTTGTGGGTAGCTTTTGAAATAGGAAAATTATCCCAAATATCTTCCCCACTTCACTTTTCCCGTCGAACTTTTCCCACTCTCCATTCTCAAGTATTCTTTCTTTTGTTTTTCCTCGTTACTCCTTTCTACTATTTTTCTTTACGGTTCTGTTACATTGCTTCATTTTTCCTTGTCGTTGTGCCTTTATTGCGCTTCCTTTTCTCTTGCAATTCTTTGGTTTGTTGTGTTGTTGAATCTTCATCTTTTGCCCTTTTTTCTTTTGGGTAATTGTTGGTGAATTTTGTTTTTATAAGGTTTTTTTGATGCTATGTTATTTGTAGGAATGTAAGTGGATAAGAGGTGGGTTAAGATCGTGATTGAGTTTTAATTTTAGTTTGTTGGAATTGTTTAGGTGTTGATAGTGGAACGACCAATTATCGAGCGAATTAGTTGTTGTTGGCCACTGTTTTTGCGAGGTAAGTGTTCGTCTAGTAATTCGAGGAGTTTTGGTATTAATTTTTAACTTTGGTATTCAAGATTTTGATGTGGTTTGTCGCTTGTTAATCAATGCGATTTGTTGTTGTATGTAGGATTCGGAGTGCGATAGTTGTGTGGTTTATCAAATAAGTCCAATAAGTTTCATGGGTATTATGTAGGCTTGATTAGGGGCTGATTAAGGGATTCAAAATTTAGGTTCATGGGTATTATGTAGGCTTAGAAAAGCGTAAGTTTTAGTAAACAAACATGAGTAAGTGTTGGAGGTATGTTAAATAAGTCCGATAAGCATAATAACATGTTATGATTTGCTATAAGTAGGTACATGCGTGTAAGTTATATGTATTATGTTAACAGTTTCGTTAAGCTATTTGATTCGACTATGTAATATGTTATTGTATAATCTGTATAAGTTATGTGTTATGTTATGTTTCGTATATAATTTGATCATGTATGCATGCCATACAACCTATATGATAAGTATGTATGTTAATGTTATTTTGCATATGCATTAGGGTGGGTTATGATATATGATGGAGGAAGTGTGATATGATAGTTTTATTGCAATATGGAAACTAGACTGCAAATATTTAGAGATGGCAGCTCAACTGCAATTTATGTGAGTGGCATATTGCCACATATTGGTGTGATTGGATGGATGGACACTTGTAGTCCTATTTGGTGTGATTGGTTAGTTCGAGATGGTGTGTAGCGGATGAGGGTAAGGCATTGTATGATATGATATGATCCGATATGGTATGATTAATAATATACTCTGATATGAAAAGATATGTTCTGATATATGTTGAGCTTTGTTATGATTTATGAGATGCTCCGATATGTAGTATGATATGAAATTACGGGTTGCTTAGTGAAAATGCAAAATCATAGGAAAAATCTTTTTGTGAGTTAGGTCACACACTAGGCTTCTAGCTCACTTGTTTGTGTATACGTTGTAGGTGAGCTACCGATTTAGGACCGGACGACGTGCGACAGCTCGGATTGGTTTCACATAAAATGGTTTGTTTTGGTTATTAAATTAAGATTTCTGGACTTATGATTTTCAGACTAAATTTTTGTATTTTGTTTTGTTTTTGATTTGTTTTAGTTTAATTCGTCGAAATTTAATATTTTCGAGCATTAGACTAGGAGTCACATGAGTTAACAAAATGGATTTCGATTTTCAAAACTAACACTTTGATAGTTTTTCCGTTGTAGAGTCAAGCAATCACTTAAGTACTTTCTGTAAATAAAACACATGGATTTAACAAATGTTTGTTTCAAATATTGGAAATGAATTGCCAAAATTATTACTTTCAATACACGATTTGGAATTTAAATTTTGGACTTAAGTTTTTCTAAACATAGCAAAAGTTTTGCAAAAATTTCATATTTTTGAAACGCGTGTTTAGTTTTGATTGAAGCAAAGGTTTTCAATCAAGTTAATTTAATTCCTCAACATCAAGTCATAACTCTTAAGCGAGTTTAGAGTGTTACATTTAGTGGTATCAGGGTCAGATTGAAAAATTTGAGTTGTGAGTTTTGAGTATAAAATTTTATACATAATGTGTTTTGAAATTTCTTATTTTTAAGATTTTTTTGTGAATATGATGTGGTTTAATTTGCAAAAAAATTTACTAAAGTTTTGAAAATGTGAATTCGAGTCTCTGATGTCGGTCCAAGTAAGTTACTTACACCACTCTTGGTTCGTTGTAATAGAATAGAGCTGTAATGGAATAGAGTTGTGATGGAAAAGGCTGTAATCAATAATTCAATTAGTTGGTTGAATGGAATGGAATAGAACTATAATAATATTCTTGTGTTTGGTTGAATGAAATGGTGCTGTAATAGCATAAGAAAAAAAGGTTTAAATGACTAAAGTACCTTTAGCAGAATTTTTTTAGGTAGATGATTATTATTATTAAATTTTAATAAGATTGTTATTAAATAAAATTTAATAAAAATAATAAATAATTTAATTATATTTTAACATAATTATTATTAAATACAATTTAATAAAATAATATATAATTTAATAACATTTTTAATATAATTATTATTGTTATTAAATTTTAATAGAATTATTTTTAAATATAATTTAATAATTATTATATTAAAAGATTTTTTATTTTTATATAAAATTATATTAAAATGTCTAAAATATTTTATTTACTACATTTTAAAATAATACAGTGTTATTTGAATCTATTGCTTCTCGAGTTATATTCATTATAGTTGACACACAACAAATACATTCTAAAAGCTTAATTATTAATGAATTTAAAATCTTTAAAAATATTTTTGGATTCGACAAATTCATATTTACAAGCTGATCCAATGTTAGACTTTATGCCTATACCTATTACCAAGTTTTATACCAAGTAAAAATTGCCCTCAACAAAGAAAAGGTACACCCGTGCTAGATGAGTGCGCTTGCCTTGTCGGCATCATGCCTTGATTATGGTTAATGGATCCAATACATGTTGTGTACCCACGATGATGGTGTTCACATTGGTAGAGAAGCTATGGGTCACCTCAGCACCAATAGCAGTGTTAGTCAATGGATTCACAATATGGTAGTAAGATGCGGTAACTGAATCACCCTTTTCATTCCTGCATTGACAAACAAGGTATTAAACTTGAGATTATATCATTTGGAATGTTATGCTGTAGATAGGTATATAGAACATAACCACATGCAAAGCCAAAGAAGTAATGAGGTTTGCATTGGTGAATCTCAATCCCCCATTGCATTTGGTGAAATTCCCAGTCTTCGTGTTGAATGAGATATCGATACCTAATGCAAGAACATTTGTTCCAAGCACACCGAGAAGTTAACTATCAGGTTGGAAGTCAATCCAATGCTTGATCTTATCCCAACATACTCATGCAAATACTGGAGTTCAATTTGGTATACACAAGAGGAAAAAATAGACGTGTCCAACAGCATCTCAAAACACATTCTAAGTAACACGTTTTCGCGACAAAAGCCAAAACAAGAAGGAAGATTCGAAGGATACAAATTGAAATCTAAAAACACATTCTAAGTAACACATTCTCACAACAACAGCAGATGAAGTACTTACATTGGAGCTGGTGTCCACTTTGATATCAGTTGTAACATTCCGAGACTTCAGCTGGGTATTAACATTAGCTAAGAAAAGATCACCTTTCTTCGTTCCAACAAAGGTAATTGCCTGAAAATAAAGGGAAAAACAACAAAACAAGGCCAAATTAATTCAAGTTCTCATAGCAGATTGAGACATCGAACATCTTCCAAGATACACTACAGTTAAAAGATTGAGATAACTATGATGAAATTCAAGAAAAATAGCTGCTATTATACTTCAAAAATTGAACACACACAGACATGTTTGAAAAGCATAATCTAGAAATGAAAATTTAAACAAACCCAGAAAATAATCAAATGTATTCTGAATTGCCACACATAAAAGTGACACTAGCCTTTCTTAGTCCCGTCCTGAATTTCTTTAGGCCCATACTTCCCTTTGCATCTTGTATGTGGTCATCCTTAATGGTGGAAGGGAGATGCACTCCCCTTCCTTTCCCTTCCTTTCGACACCCTCAATCTCATTCTCTGGGTCCATATCTTCACCCAAAATATCCATTATCAGCACCCAAACTACCACATGCATATATAAAACAAGCATTCTTAATTATTGTAATGATAAAGGAAGGGATTTTAACAAAAGCTAAAAGGAAGGAACAACCTTGGAAAGAAGATAATAGAGTGTGGTAAGTAAGGACGCATGTGGACAAGTCCTTTATGGTCCTTCCCATGAGAATGTGATAAATTTGGTACCTGACATTATCAAAACATCAACCAATAAGCCTTTTTCAATCATAAAAAACTAGTCTTTTTCTTCTTTTAATTTTCTTGAAATATTATTTATACATATTGAGCACTAATCTAACCTTTATGTAACAATCATTTTCGAATCTAGGTATTATAGAATAACAATCACTAGACTAAAAATTCGAAACGATAACAAAGAGGATTTTATAAAAGTTGCTCTAACTTATGCATAATTTTTGTTGTTCAATTTATCTAGCTATAAATAGCTTGTCGTGTGTGCATTTAATAGTGAAAGAGAGGAAGAAAGAGATTAGGCAATGACCATCCAACTAGCTGGAGAAAGATCAATGCTCCTCAATGACATCAAACCTGGGTATCTTCTAGATAATCCATTAATTTGTAAAAGAAACAAAATTTAAACGAATTTTCTTTAACATAATAATTAAAGAAAACATCATTAAAAATTTTGGTAAATTGATTAGGTTTCACAAGACAAAGCATCTCAAATTTATTCTTTAATAATAATTAAAGAAAACATAATCTAGAGAAAAAATTTAAATAAACCCAGAAAAAAGAATCAAACTTACAACACCAATAACAGAACAACTATCGATTCTCCCCCTTGAGTATCGAGCTGCCCTGAGAGAAGACAAAAAATCTGGAAAGGTAGCAGCTAAGACTTCTTTAGGCTTTCTACCCGAGGCTCAAAGACCAATTGCATTGTGGGATCTTCTTCTGCTCGTCCACTCGGGGATGACCCCTGATATTTTATACTTCTAGCATTTTTGTCGATTTCAGTGCAGAGACCAGGACCCATGATATTTTGCTTGGAATTTCAGTGATAAAGAAAGGAAAAAGAAATGAAGCTCAAAACCACAGAGGTGGATAAAATAAATAGGAGAATCCAAAAATTGAAAAGGACCATCGGGCTGAAGGAGGAGGGTAAAGGTGAGGGCAAAAATTGAAAAGGCAAAAAACAAATCCTATTCCATGCCTGTTCAATAGCAAGGGAAGGGAATGGCTATGTAGCCGCTTCCCTAAATAGGAACAGATTCAATGCAGGCCGTAATAACCATTACAGCCAACCAAACTAACATTTGGTGGTGGGCTCGCTGAATTGGGTTGTAATCTATTCCTATTCCTTTCAACCAAACATGGCATTAGACTCTGGTTATTTTCACTTTAGCTACTTTATTTAGTTTGATGAACTTTATAGATTATCGAATAAAACATTCTTTGTTTTAATATTACTAAACACTTCTGCTAAATATAAGACTTAGAATTTTAAATAGTCTAAGATAAACATAGACTTCTGAACTGAAGATAAGTAAAACGAGTTTATGCGGTATCTGTGGTTGCAATGCATGAGGACGAGGTGGACGTTGTTGATCGCCTGATTGGTGTTTTTACGTCACAGTAATGTGCAAGCGGACACACGTCGATGCAAGTATAGTTGATAGATAAATCTATCGGATATCGATCTCACGAGGAATGGGTTCTTGATGTCTAAATGTTGGAGCAATCTATATTAAAATTAAGTGTAATGTGAGTACTGATGTCAGTGCAATATGTCAGATCTGCATACTAAAATAATCAGTAATGTCAATGCAATCAAAGTTAATTGTCAGAGCAACTGAAAGTAGATCAAAATGTTGTTAAAGTGTTGAGTATTTAAATGCATAAAAGTAAAGGTTTGATCAAGTGTAAAGAATTGGAGAGGATCAATGACTTCGCTAAGTAGTAATGCTGGATGCGCTGACAAGGTAAAATATAGATGGAGTCGCTGCAATGAAGTCCCTTTGAGTTCTTACCAACAACAACTCTCTACTTAATCCCAACTTAAATACCAACAATCACTCCACCTCTCGGTGCTAGCAATGATGTATATCCAAGAACAAGTAACTGGTTCTTATCCCGATCCTGAGCAGCTCTCACCTAACCTACTTGTTAACCTAACATGTCACCGTATCTCTCAATGTTGGCGCGCTGCAATTTCACTCTCGTGCTTAAAGCGGTTAGATCCAAGAATAAATAAATAAGCAGTGTAAAATAAGAATCAAAATGATCTAACATTAAAAGACACTCTCGTATTCATTTAATATCATGAAAATCCATCATCGTTTAAGAAGAATTAAAGAGTACAACAAAGCTTATTATTACTAGACTACTAGGCCTACTCCCTAATTGTTCCTCTTGCTCTGCATCAAGCACTCCTCGTCAGAAGTTGCTTCACACTTGCTCCATCAGCTCACCCTCCTCTGACATCAAGCTTCTATGGTAGCTTTCTTGAAGATTTGAGAGATTTTTGAATTTAAATTCTTCACTCCTTGATATTTATCTCCTTCTTCTTTCCTCTATTTATAAGCTCAAGAAATTGCAGATTTTCTCTATTCTCAGATCCAACAACTTTGTATAGCTGTAAAAGTTTGTTTTTGATAGCTATGCAGATCTGATTTTTTTACTGGACTGTTACATAATGTCGACGCAATTTATAAATTACACCACAATTTTTCAGAAGAATGTCACTGCATTTTTGGACATCTTTTCTCTGATCCAGATCTAATTACAGCTGTCACAGTTAGTTAAATTCTAACTGTGCACTCACGCAGATCTGGTGTGATCTTTATAACTCTACAGATTGTCTCCGCATTTCTGGTCGTGATTTGAATTCTTTAATTACAGTGACAACGTGTGAAATTCCTATGCTGGTGCTTCTAGATGTGCTTGTGGCTTGAATTTACTCAAACAAAGTAAAGCTTTGAATGCATTGACATCTTTGGTCGCAATTCCAAGCTATACTTGTGGCTGTATTCTTCTTTCAGTATTGATCTTCTGAGATGAGTTCCTGCGCTGACAATTCTAAGGCACAATATATCGACTGATTGCAGCGACATTAGTGTAAAAAGAGGTAAAAATAACCAGAATTTAAGCCAAACAACAATGAGTTAGAAAATATAAAAACTAAGTATGTAATGCCTATTACGCATGCTAAATATGCTACACAAGAGATAATTAATACCCAAATTTAGGGAGAAAATATATGTCATTTGTAATACCATCACACCTCGAAACTTGAGTATTTACTTATCCTAAAGTAAACAAAAATTAACAAAGTCACAAGCAAAAAATGTCACCGCAATCAATATTCTCACAACTTAAATTTTTTGAAATTCTAATGTACAAATTGTATTCACATGATAGAATAATGCGCGACAATTTATAGGCATGAATAATTAATACTGCAACTTCATAAATGTTTGTATCATGCATTGAATCCTAATCTTCCTTGAATCAATACATTATTTATCATAATTTTTTTTCTTTTTCTTCCTTTTTCTCATTTTTCTTTTTCAGGTGACTGAGAGATGTCATTGTATTACTGTACCTTTGTTCTTGGGCAGTAACGATGGGGTGTAACAAACCCTCAGGAGGTATGTAATTGCACCGACACACTCTCTTGCAGTGACAGCCTTTGGCTAGATGAGTTTTCTAAACCTGCAGCGGAGTGTTCTCCCTTGAAAAGTCACAATGCACTCACATTGGAGTGTCTTTTATTCATACAATGTCGCTGCAATTGGTCAGTTAGTTCAATATTCAAACATTCACACTATCCATTCATTACTGAAGCAATTCCAATCATTAATTCAAAAATAAAAGACTCACTATCTATTCACATTCATCCAATTTACAAATCAGCATTCCAAGCAATTCAAGATTTACGCATAAAAATAAAAACTTTGTGGGTACATTTTTGTTGAAATTCTACATATTTTCATTAACACAAGAAACAAGTAAAATTAAAAAATGTGGGTGCAATTGCATTTCCATTTCACACAAATTCCCTCAAACTTAAAGTGTGCATTATCCCTAATGCACTGACATTAATAAATATATATATGAAAATGCCATGATAATGTGCAGCGATAATAAAAATGCACTGACATTAATAATGCAAGGACAATTATACTACAGCTACATGATATGCATGAAAATAAAACTAAGTGCTAAAAAAAAACTAACTCAGTGTGTTGCAGCCGAAGATGTGACTGCATTGGTTTTTTTTCTTGTTGCACTTCCATTCCTCCTTATGCCTCATTTGTTTGTCTTTACGCTTCCTCTTTCTTTCCTTCATACAAGCCGGATCAACAGATTGCTCCTCTTCAGTTGGTTAGGTGGCGACCTCATCGACAGTTACATTTGATGGGTGAACTTCTGCAAGTGGTGCTATATAAGGCAGTATGGCCAAATGATTACAATATTCAGTACTGCTAGTAATTGCCTCAGCCTGGCTGGCTTCAGGTGGAGCCACATTTGTAATGGATGGCCTCACATTTATGAGTGCTTCGAAAATATTCTCAGCGATATCTGTCGGGGCATCGTTTTGTTTTTCCTCCTACTTCTCTACAAGGTCCTTCTTCTAAAATTCTTCCTCTCTTTCCTTCTCCTTTTCTTGGCCTTCTTCTTGTTTAGCTTCTCCTTCTTCAGGCTGTTCCTGCTTAGTGGTGTCTTTGTCGGTGCCTTCCTCTACGTCTACACCCATAGATACAATTGGAGGATGCACTTCCTGAACCATAGCTATCCGCTCTGCCATATTAGCCCCAAGGCTGTTTAAGAACTCTTCTTCAAACAAGCTGACTATAGTTCTGTAGCAATCCTCTATAGCATTAGAATGCCCATCGTGCTCCTCGTTATCTGAAATGTGGATTCTTGTTGGAGAGGGAACATGTTATAGCCTACCATCAAGAGTAGGCTGGTTAGAGGATGAGGTAGCTTCCTTAATAATAGGTGGGAAGACATGGAACTTTGGTAGAGAATTTGGGCTCAGACTTCTCAATTGTTGACAATAGATTTGTTCCATATTGTTGTGTACGCATAAAATAGATTTTGTTTGTAGTCCATGTCTTCCAATGTGCTGACAATACGAATCAGGCGCATGTCGATGTGATCAATGTTTAGTTCCATTGCAGCCAACCTCTTGCCCAACTGAGGGTCTGTTGGAACATTATCCTGTTTTTCCTTCTTCTTCCCTTTTCTTTCTTCTTAGGTGCTTTTTTACTATCGGTGCCTCTTGCTCTCTCGTCATTCTCTCCACTAAGATGTCATTGATGGGGCTCTTATTCTCTGGCACCTCTTCACCATCTCTCTGGGTACAATACCCCGTTGTTTACATAGCAGCATGATTAAAGAAGGAAAGGGTCCTTGTTGAAAAAGCTTTGTTGAGTCATTTTATAATGTATCGACAAGATGTACTTTATGATGCGTTGACAAAAAGATGATTTTTTTTATTCCTGCATAAGACTTGGACTATTGCTTCAGTTCGCGAAATATGCTCTGCAGCACTTCAAGAGCAGCAATAGGATCTGATCTTTGTTGAGAAAACTATTGCTATTGTTGCTGATACTATCCATACATATGTGGCAGTGTATTCTGTTATGGCTGCATTTGCTCTTGTGGTTGCATCTGGCTATGTGCCTGCATTTGATCAGGAATTGAACGTACCTGAGAATTCTAATTGTAGTTCTACTGCTGATTATTATTGTAACTCCCTTATCTATAACTCCCTTGATGTGAGGAATTGTCATATCTATATGTTAATGCATTTTGACTCCCCCAAGGCTGTTGAGTTCGATTGTTGAATGAGTTACAATAAGAATTTCTTCTGATGTTGTTAACATAGAACACATTCTCAGCATGTTGTGGGCAATCCTCATAACTATGGTTGTCGCAACAAATTTCACATTTGACATCCAATTGTTGTGCCACTTGAATGGGAGAAGCTTCACTTGTTCCCTTCATGTTCTGTATAATGTTGGCCAAAAAGGATACTTGTGCACTTAAAGCTGAAACTGCATCTAACTCAAGAACACCAAGATTAGTTTTTACTTGAGCAGAACGAGAGATTGGATATTGATAATCATTCTGTGCAATTCTCTCTAGAATTCGAATAACTTCAGTGTACGTGCAATCCAAGAAGGGACCATTTGCAGATACATCGCCAAGATTTCTTGTCTGAGCATTTAAACCATTGTAAAAGATCTTAATTTAAGTCTCTTGTTGAATTCCATACATAAGACAATGTCGTAGCAAAGTCTTAAAATGCTCCAATGTTGTATGCAGGTTTTCATCATCAGCTTTCGCTTGACTCGCTCCATCTTGCGGCAAGTCTTCAGTTATTGCACCCACAACTTCAAGTACGGGGACAAATTTCTCAGCTAAATTTTTCCTCGACACCTATTTCTTCATCTTTTTCTTCCTCCACATGAACTACTTTCGTTTTCAACATTAAGTCCGTAGGTGCAGTACAGCTGTACAAAATTGCTTTGACAATGGAATCCTAATGCGTCGACAATGGTGTTTACTTATTCCTCAATCGGTGCAAACACAAGATTTATTCCTTCTTCTTTAAGTGCTTCGTACTCTTTTATTCTTCACACGGTCCCAAAAAATTTCCACTCTTTATTGCGTTTTTTCCAATTTCGTAACTTCTTAATTATGGATATAGGCACCAAAATTATGCTTTCATTGAAATCACATAATGCCTTTCCAATATACCGATCACCAATGGAATATGGTATTGAGAAGCTCTTGGGGTCCTTAAATTCTTGGAGCAACAGTGCACCCTTCAGTAAGTGCGATTGCTTCGACATCTCTCAATCATCTCTTCTCTGACAATGTGTCTTCAAGTTTTTTAGGTTGTTTTGCTGTAGCATTTGTGGTGACAAAGTGATTTGATACTGTCGCTGTAATATTTTGTTTAACCTCTTCAACTACAGTTTGCTTTTCAGATTACACTGACATTTTTCCATTGTTGAGATTTGAATTATCTTCTTTTGCTGTAGCATCTCTAGCAACTTCATTTAGTAGAGTTTCACTTCTAGGAATGATTTCCTCATCATGCTCTTGTCCTTGTGATATCGAATTCTCAATATCAACCAAAAAGTTTCTTGTGGTCACAAATTTATTGCGCCCACAATTTGGCCAAATTAATATTCTAGAGCTCGTATAGGTTCAGCTTGATTCTAAAGCACAACATCAGTCTTGGCAATATATTGTCTCAGCAAATTTTCAATTGATGAAAACTTTGATGCTTCATCTTGCTGGATATTTTTCCTTGACAAAGGTTGATCATAATTGGGCAATGTTCACTTGGATCTAACATCATTGTCTATATTTCCAAGGTCTTGATTGTTCCAACAAAAATTTGGATGTTGCTCCCACTTTGGCGTGTAGGTGTTGGAATATGGATTTTCATTTCGATAGAAATTTCACATGTGGTACACATTTGCTATATTTGATGGGCATTCTTCAAACTCATGGTTGCCCCTACAGTAATCGCAACTTGTCGTAGCAAATTTCCATTCTGCAATTGCTGTAGCATTCTGCATTGAATTACTCATATTTGTCAAAGAAGATACCTCAGCGTTTATGGCATCGAGCTCCATTTCTATAGCATCACTCATCCAACATCTTGAGGTTCTATATACCTCGTTCCTAGCCATATTTCGCTAAAAAATGTAAAAGTAAACAACAAAAAAGGAAACAAGTTAGTGACAAATAAAATTTAGATAATGAAGAATAAATGCAACGACAAAAATAAACATCAAACAAACGCCATTCTCTGGCAACGACGCCAAAACTTGGTGTTTTTACGTCACAACAATGTGCAAGCGGACACATGTCAATGGAAGTATAGTTGATAGATAAATCTATCAGATATCGATCCCACGAGGAATGGGTTCTTGATGTCTAAATGTTGGAGCAATCAATATTAAAATTAAGTGTAATGTGAGTACTGATGTCAGTGCAATATGTCAGATTTGCATACTAAAATAATCAGTAATGTCAATGCAATCAAGGTTAATTGTTAGAGCAACTGAAAGTAAATCAAAGTGTTGTTGAAGTGTTGAGTAATTAAATGCATAAAAGTAAAGGTTTGATCAAGTGTAAAGAATTGGAGAGGATCACTGACTTCTCTAAGTAGCAACGCTGGATGCGCCAACAAGGTAAAATATAGATGGAATGTCGCTGCAATGAAATCCCTTTGAGTTCTTACCAACAACAACTCTTTACTTAATCCCGACTTAAATACCCACAATCACTCCACCTCTCGGTGCAAGCAATGATGTGTATCCAAGAACAAGTAACTGATTCTTATCCCAGTCTTGAGCAGCTCTCGCCTAACCCACATGTTAACCTAACCTGTCACCGCATCTCTCGATGTCGGCGTACTGCAATTTCACTCTCATGCTTAAAGCGGTTAGATCCAAGAATAAACAAATAAGCAATGTAAAATAAGAATCAAAATGATTTAACATTAAAAGACACTCTCATATTCATTTAATATCATCAAAATCCATCACCGTTCAAGAAGAATTAAAGAGTAAAACAAAGCTTACTATCTCTAGACTACTAGGCTTACTCCCTAATTGTTCCTCTTGCTCCGTATCAAGCACTCCTCGTTAGAAGTTGCTACACACTTGCTCCATCAGCTCACCCTCCTCCGATGTTAAGCTTACATGGTAGCTTGCTTGATGATTTGAGAGATTTTTGAATTTAAATTCTTCACTCCTTTATATTTATCTGCTTCTTTTTTCCTCTATTTATAAGCTCAAGAAATTACAGTTTTTCTCCATTCTCAGATCCAACAACTTTGTGCAGCTATAAGAGTTTATTTTTGACAGCTATGCAGATTTGATTTGTTTACTAGGCTGTTGCAGAATGTTGGTGCAATTTATAAATTGCACTGACAATTTGTCAGCAGAATGTTGCCGCATTTTTGGACGTCTCTTCTCAGATCCAGATCTAATTACAGCTGTCACAGTTAGTTAAATTCCAACTGTGCACTCACGCAGATCTGGTGTGATCTTTATAACTCTACAGATTGTCTCCGCATTTCTGGTCGTGATTTGAATTCTTTAATTATTACAGCGACAACGTGTGAAATTCCTATGCTGGTGCTTCTAGATGTGCTTGAGGCTTGAATTCACTCAAACAAAGTAAAGCTTTCAATGCATCGACATCTTTGGTCGCAATTCCAAGCTATACTTGTGGCTGCATTCTTCTTCCAACATTGATCTTCTGAGATGAGTTCCGGCGCTGACAATTCTAATGAGTTCCTGTGCTGACAATTCTAATGCACAATATATCGGTTGATTGCGGCGACATTAGTGTAAAAAGAGGTAAAAATAACCAGAATTTAAGTCAAACAACAATGAGTTAGAAAATATAAAAACTAAGTATGTAATGCCAATTATGCATGCTAAATATGCTACAAAAGAGACAATTAATACCCAAATTTAGGGAGAAAATATATGTCATTTGTAATACCATCACTGCCTCTGAACGTACTCCCGTTCGGTGTGTGTTTTTGGGCTTTTGCAAGTATGCGGGCCAAGTTGTAATATAGTTTGTATAACAAAATACTTTGTAGTATTTCGATAATTGTACCCAAAGGAGGCTTAAAGCAGTAGTGATTTAACTCCCTACAAAAAAATAACTAATTAGTACTATTTTTAAGGTTTATAGTACGACATTAAAATAAAAGGTTTTGATTTGAAAAGCATACAAAATAAATATAACAAAGTAAAAGAAAGAGATAGTGAATTCGATAAACGGATTTGGGAAGATTAGGTCACTTTTGTATAGGTTCTTAAATCGTCGATTTTGGGGACATTGCTTCAATCAATTGGTTGCTACCCTAGCAAGATCTTCCGATCTTCCACCAACATAACGAGTCAACAGAGACTACTTATAGCTAGATGTCACAATCTAAACTGGTTTGGGATAAAGGTTTTCTCGGATAGGCAATACCAATTTTAGGTTCATTCCCACCTAAATGACTTTCTAGGGTTGTCAGGCCTAGTGTTTGTTTCATGTTCTTCCTTTTCCAAATAGCTGATCCGATTGCAAATCCCTGTATTCAAGAATCAAATATCCATACCTCCACTCCTTAATCCCTCAAAATGGGATTAGTTCCTCATGGTTTCTTTAAACTACATATAGACAACAATATAAATGAACACAAGATTGAATTAATGAAATGAAAAGAAACTTGAATTTTATAGCAATCTGTCGGGAAATTAAAAGTAATCTCTTTCGACTTGCTATGCCGGCGGAAGATCGAGAGATCCAACTGGGGTAGTAACTAGTTGATTGGAGGAAAATCCCCAAAACCCAATGATTGAAGAACTTATACGGAAACGAACAAATATCCCCAAAGTTGTTTATAAGATTTTCTACATCTCAAATCTTCCCTTTAATTTTCTCTTTTATTTTATGCTTTCCAAATTCAACTCTTTTATTATTCTTCATACTATAATCCCTAAAGTAAGTACTAATTAATTTTATTCTTTTTAGGGATTTAATTTACTATCGCTTTACGCTTCCTTTGGGTACGATCCTCAGAGTACTACCAAGTGTTTCGTTGTACAATCTATATTTACAATCTAACCTGTATACTTGTGGAAAGCCTAAATCTACGCTGAACAGGAGTACGTTCGGGGTCGATTAAGTTGTTGGCACCGTTGCCGGGGAGGTAACGCCTTTGTAAATTTTATTTCTTCTTTGCTAATAAAATAATTAGAAAAATTTTAGGTTATAGATACGATTTTATTTTATTTATTGTTCGCATTTCATTTTCTTTACTCTTTATATAATTAATTTTGGTTTATGACTCGAAGTTAAGGAAACTTGGTTGATCTTATTTCTAACCCTGAATCGTTAATTAGACATAACCGCAAAACCCAATAGGTCATGCAAAACCTACCACCGGAGGAAACAGAAGAAAGAGTTGATTTAATAGAAAGTCCCGCTGTCAACATAAAAAATGCTCATATACCTCCGAAACTCCCTGCAAATGAACCAATGGCAGAAGCACAAAGAACATTAAAGGAGTACTCTTTACTTACTTTAGATCTAACTGAAGGGAGTATTCTTAGACCTACGATCGCCGCTAATAACTTTGAAATAAAACCGATAATGATTCAAATGATTAAAAATAATTTAGAATTTAAAAGGATGATCGGTGTTTTTATGTCACAGCAATATGCAAGCGAACACACGTCGATGCAAGTATAGTTGATAGAACAATTCTATCGGATATCGATCCCATGAAGAATGAGTTCTTGATGTTTAAATGTCGAAGCAACTAATACTGCAATTAAGTATAATGTGAGTACTGATGTCAGTGCATTTATGTCAGATCTGCTCATTAAAATAACCAGGAATGTCAACGCAATTAGAGTTAAACTTCAGAGGTTAAATGTTAGTGTACTGAATATAAATCTAATTGTGTTAAGTGTTAAATACTGAATATGTAAATGCATAAAATGTAAATATGATCAAGTGTAGAAGGGAAGACATGGTTCACTGATTCTGCTAAATCGCAACGCTGGATGCATTGACAAGGTAAATGGAATGTCGTTGCAATTAATACCTTTTAAGTTCTTAACAACAACAACTCTCTACTTAATCCCGACTTAAATATCCACAATTACTTCACCTCTCGGTGCGAGCAACGATGTGTATTCAAGAACAAGTAACTGGAGTTTGTCCCAGTCCCAAGTAGCTCTCGCCTAACTTACTTGTTAACCCAATCTGTCACCACATCTCTTGATGTCGGTGCACTGTAATTTCACACTCGTGCTTAAAGCGGTTAGATCCAAGTATAAAAAGATAAGCAGTGTAAAATAAGAATCAAAATGATTTAACAATACCAGACACTCTTGTATTGATTTAATATCATCAAAATCCATTATCGTTTAAGAAGAATTAAAGAGTATAACGAAGCTTACTATCTCTAGACTACTAGGCCTACTCCCTAATTGTTCCTCTTGCTCTGCATCAAGCACCTTTCATTAGAAGTGGTTGCAGACTTGCTTCATCAGCAATTTCCAGCTCAAATCTCTAATTCACACAGAATTTTCAAAATTAAATCCCTCTGCTCTTGATGATTTCTTCATTCTTCATTCTTCTATTTATAGGCTCAAAAAATTGTAGATTTCCTCCATTCTTAGATCCAACTACTTTGTACAGTTGTAAACGTTTGTTATTGATAGCTATGCAAATATGATTTGTTTACTAGACTGTTGCAGAATGTCGACGCAATTTATAATTTAGGCCAACAATTTGCCGTATTTCTAGACCAACCTGTGGCTGCAACTGAATGCTTTCTGGCTTCAAGAATGATAGACCACATCTCTTCTCAGATCGAGATCTAATTATAACTGTCAAAATTAGTTAAATTCCAGCTGTGCACTCACGTAGATCTGGTGTGATCTTTAAAATCTACAGATTATTGTCACATATATGGTCACGATCTGAATTCGTTAATTGCAGCAACAACGTGTGAAATTCCTGCACTAGTGTTTCTAGATGTACTTGTAGCTTGAATTCACTCATGCAAAGTAGAGATTTCTATGCGTGGACATCTCTGGCCGCAATTCCAAGCTATACTTGCGGCTACATTCTTCTTCCAGTATTGATCTTTTGAGATGAGTTCTTACGCTGATAATTCTAAGGCGCAATATATCGGCTGCTTGTAGCAACATTAGTGCAAAAAGAGGTAAAAATACCAATAATTTACACCAACTAGCAATGAGTTAGAAAATATAAAAACTAAATATGAAATGCTTATGATGCATGCAAAATATGACACAAAAGAGACAATTAATACCCAAATTTAGGGAGAAAATATGTCATTTGTACCATCACACCTCGAAACTTGAGTTTTTACTTTTCCTCAAGTAAACAAAAATTAACAAAGTCACAAGCAAAAATGTCACCGCAATCAATATTCTCACAACTTAAATTTTCTAAAATTCTAATGTACAAATTGTATTCACATGATAGAATAATGCGCCGACAATTTATAAGCATGAATAATTAAAACTGGAACTTCATAAATGTTAGTATCATGCATTGAATCCTAATCTTCCTTGAACCAATACAAAATTTAATTTTTTTTTCTTTTTCATTTTCTTCCTTTTTCTTTTTCAGGTGACTTAGATATGTCATTGTATTACTCTACCTTTGTTCCTGGGCAGTAATGATGGGGTGCAACAAACCCCAAGAGGTATGTAATTATGCCGACACACACTCTTGCAATGATATCCTTTGGCTAAATGATTTTTCTAAACCTGCAGCGGAGTGTTCTCCCTTGAAAAGTCACAATGCACTCACATTGGTGTGTCTTTTATTCATACAATGACGTTGCAACTGGTCAGTTAGTTCAAGATTCAAACATTCACACTATTCATTCATTACTGAAGCAATTCCAATCATTCATTCAAAAATAGAAGACTAACTATCCATTCACATTCATCCAATTTACACATCATCATTCCAAGCAAATCAAGATTTACACATAAAAATAAAAACATTGTGGGTACATTTTTGTTGAAATTCTGCATATTTTCATTAACACAAGAAACAATTAAAATTCAAAAATATGTGGTTGCAATTTCATTTCCATCTCATACAAATTCACAACAACTCTCTACTTAATCCCGACTTAAATATCCACAATCACTCCACCTCTTGGTATGAGCAACAATGTGTATTCAAAACAAGTAATTGAAGTTTGTCCCAATCCCAAGCAGCTCCAGCCTAACTTACTTGTTAACCCAACCTGTCACCATATCTCTCGATGTCGGCGCACTGCAATTTTACTCTTGTGCTTAAAGCGGTTAGATCCAAGAATACACAGATAAGCAGTGTAAAATAAGAATCAAAATGATTTAACATTAAAAGACACTCTCGTATTCATTTAATATCATCAAAATCCATCATCGTTTAAGAAGCATTAAAGAGTACAATGAAACTTACTATCTCTAAACTACTAGGCCTACTCCCTAATTGTTCCTCTTGCTCTGCATCAAGCACCTCTCATTAGAAGTGGTTGCAGACTTGCTTCATCAGCAATTTCCAGCTCAAATCTCTAATTCACACAGAATTTTCAAAATTAAATCCCTCCGCTCTTGATGATTTCTTCATTCTTCATTCTTCTATTTATAGGCTCAAGAAATTGTAGATTTCCTCCATTCTTAGATCCAACTACTTTGTACAGTTGTAAAAGTTTGTTATTGACAGCTATGAAGATATGATTTGTTTACTGGACTATTGCAGAATGTCGGTGCAATTTATAATTTGCGCCAACAATTTGTCGTATTTCTAGACCAACCTGTGGCCGCAACTGAATACTTTCTGGCTTCAAGAATGATAGACCACATCTCTTCTCAGATCGAGATCTAATTATAACTTTTAAAATTAGTTAAATTCCAGCTGTGCACTTACGCAGATCTGGTGTGATCTTTATAAATCTACAGATTATTGTCACATATATGGTCACGATCTGAATTCGTTAATTGCAGCGACAACGTGTGAAATTCCTGCACTAGTGTTTCTAGATGTACTTGTAGCTTGAATTCACTCATGCAAAGTAGAGATTTCTATGCGTCGACATCTCTGGCCGCAATTCCAAGCAATACTTGCGGCTGCATTCTTCTTCCAGTATTGATCTTCTGAGATGAGTTCCTACGCTGATAATTCTAAGGCGCAATGTATCGGCTGCTTGTAGCAACATTAGTGCAAAAAGAGGTAAAAATACCAATAATTTAAATCAACTAGCAATGAGTTAGAAAATATAAAAACTAAATATGAAATGCTTATGATGCATGCAAAATATGACACAAAAGAAACAATTAATACCTAAATTTAGGGAGAAAATATATGTCCTTTGTACCATCACACCTCGAAACTTGAGTTTTTACTTGTCCTCAAGTAAACAAAAATTAACAAAGTCACAAGCAAAAATGTCACCGCAATCAATATTCTCACAACTTAAATTTTCTAAAATTCTAATGTACAAATTGTATTCACATGATAGAATAATGCGCCGACAATTTATAGGCATGAATAATTAAAACTGCAACTTCATAAATGTTAGTATCATGCATTGAATCCTAATCTTCCTTGAACCAATACAAAATTTAATTTTTTTTTCTTTTTCATTTTCTTCCTTTTTCTTTTTCAAGTGACTTAGATATGTCATTGTATTACTCTACCTTTTTTCTTTGGAAGTAATGATGGGGTGCAACAAACCCCAAGAGGTATGTAATTGTGCCGACACACACTCTTTCATTGATAGCCTTTGGCTAAATGATTTTTCTAAACTTGCAGCGGAGTGTTCTCCCTTGAAAAGTCACAATGCACTCACATTGGTGTGTCTTTTATTCATACAATGACGCTGCAACTGGTCAATTAGTTCAAGATTCAAACATTCACACTATTCATTCATTACTGAAGCAATTCCAATCATTCATTCAAAAATAGAAGACTAACTATCCATTCACATTCATCCAATTTACACATCATCATTCCAAGCAAATCAAGATTTACACATAAAAATAAAAACATTGTGGGTACATTTTTGTTGAAATTCTGCATATTTTCATTAACACAAGAAACAATTAAAATTCAAAAATATGTGGTTGCAATTTCATTTCCATCTCATACAAATTCACAACAGCTCTCTACTTAATCCCGACTTTAATATCCACAATCACTCCACCTATTGGTATGAGCAACGATGTGAATTCAAAACAAGTAATTGGAGTTTGTCCCAATCCCAAGCAGCTCTTGCCTAAGTTACTTATTAACCCAACCTGTCACCATATCTCTCGATGTCGGCGCATTGCAATTTTACTCTCGTGCTTAAAGCGGTTAGATCCAAGAATAAACAGATAAGCAGTGTAAAATAAGAATCAAAATGATTTAACATTAAAAGACACTCTCGTATTCATTTAATATCATCAAAATCCATCATCGTTTAAGAAGCATTAAAGAGTACAATGAAACTTACTATCTCTAAACTACTAGGCCTACTCCCTAATTGTTCCTCTTTCTCTGCATCAAGCCCCGATTTCTAGCTCAAATCTCTAATTCACATAGAATTTTTAGAATTAAATCCCTCCGCTCTTGATCATTTCTGCATTCTTCATTATTCTATTTATATGCTCAAGAAATTGCAGATTTCCTCCATTCTCAAATCCAACTACTTTGTACAACTGTAAAAGTTTGTTATTGATAGCTATGCAAATTTGATTTGTTTATTAGACTGTTGCAGAATGTCAGTGTAATTTATAATTTGCACCGATAATTTACCGTATTTCTAGACCAATCTATGGTCGTAACTGAATGCTTTCTGGCTTCAAGAATGATAGACCTCATCTTTTCTCAGATCCATATCTAATTACAGCTGTCAAAGTTAGTTAAATTCCAGCTGTGCACTCACGTAGATCTGGTGTGATCTTTATAAATCTATAGATTGTCACTGCATCTCTGGTCGTAATCTGAATTTTTTAATTGTGGTGACAATGTGTGAAATTCCTGCGCTAGTGCTTCCAGATGTACTTGTAGCTTGAATTCACTCATGCAAAGTAGAGATTTCTATGCGTTGACATCTCTGGCGGTAATTCCAACCTATACTTGTGGCTGCATTCTTCTTCCAGCATTAAGCTTCTGAGATGAGTTCCTGTACTGACAATTCTAAGGGACAATATATTGGCTACTTGTAGCGACATTAGTGCAAAAAGAGATAAAAATACCAAGAATTTAAACCAACTAGCAATGAGTTAGAAAATATAAAAACTAAGTATGAAATGCTTATGATGCATGCAAAATATGACACAAAAGAGACAATTAATACCTAAATTTAGGGAGAAAATATATGTCATTTGTAATACCATCAAGGGACAATGGTTCAATATCGTAGTTTGCATTTAAAAAGGGTTTTTCAATTATGCAAGACTCTTAGGTTTAATGGTATAACTGATGAATACCATTTGTTTGAGATTATTTCCCTTTTCACTAACTGACAATGCTTTTTCATGGCTAGATGCGCATACACCTGGATCTATCTCAACTTAGGATGAATCGGCGGGGAAATTTTTGCAAAAGTTTTTCCCTATGGAGAAAGCTATCTAGCTGAGGAGGGAATTGTCAACCTTCTGGCAATTCGAGGGCTAAGGGTTCCACGAAACATGAAAACGGTTTAAAACATTAGTACGAAAATGCCCTAATCACAGTATGTCGAAATGGATGCAACTACAAACTTTTTACAATGGGTTGGATGCATACACCAGATCTACTCAAGATGGTATAGCAAGAGGAGCCCTAATGAATTAGACTTATAATGAAGCTTATGAGCTAATAGAGAGACGATGAACTACTGCCAGTGGCCTACTAAAAGGTTCACTTATGGCAGAAATCTGCTTCGGTAAAAATGATCCAAGAAGATGACAAATACCAACAACTATTGGAACGACTGAATCGAGTCGAGTCTGCTCCAGGACCACCACTATCCCATGGGAAAGATAAGCCTCTCTATCATTATCTCGCCAATCTAGAGGAGGCCAATTATGTAAGTAGTCGAAATCTCTATTCGAATACTTATAATCCAAGATGGAAAGATCACCTCAACTTTAGATGGGATGGAAACCAAGGGGGAAGTGGTAACAGTAACACATAATCAAGAAACACTAGTTATCAACCCCTATTTTTACAGACAACCAGAAAAAGCAAGTCAAGAGGACCATATTGCATGTGGTCAAAGGCTAGATCGAATCGAAAGGGAAATGCACTCTATGAGGGTGGATGTGAAACAAGTGCAGACTGATTGCACTAATACCACCAGAACTGTAGCAAAGCTAAAGGAATGAATTGACCATTTAATGAAGATGGTAGGCGACCTTTCAAGGCAAATTGTTTTAGGTATCCCTAGAAACACCGAGAATAATCCCCGAAGAGAAGGTAAAGAGCAGGTCAAAGTAATTGAGCCAAGATTGAGCAAAGTATTGAGTAGCCCAGAACGGCCTAATGAGGGAGAAGAACCTAATAAATCCCATAAGACCATAAACATCCTTTCTAACAATGACGCTGAATTCATAAGCTCTAAAGAGGTGCCAGCGAAAGAGGCATTAGAAACAAAGGAAGACATGCTTAAGGAAGAAAAGAGTGCCTCAATTCCCTTCCTGAAAAGGTTATAAGAAAAGAAGCGACAAGACAAGAATGATTTTGTAAGTTTTCTAAACCTTTTCAAATCCTTAAATATTAACCTACCTTTGATTGAGTTGATAGAAAAGGTACCCAAGTATGCCAAATTCTTAACGGAGATCATGACAAGGCATCGAAAAATTAAGGTAGACGAGCAAGTGGAGGTAAACGCATCCTGTAATGCTATTATCTCCAAGGCGATTCCCCAAAAACTGAATGATTCCGATAGTTTCACCAATCCTATTAAAATTAGGAATTTTCAGTTCAACAAGGCTCTGTGCGATCTCGGTACAAGTATAAGTCTAATGCGTTTATTAGTATTCAAGAAACTTAAGAGTGGAGATCTTAAAAATACCCAAGTGACTTTACAACTGGCTGATCGGTCATCTGTATATCGATGAGAATTCTAGAAGATGTCTTAGTCTAGGTACGGAGTTTCATAATCCCTACGAACTTTATTGTGTTGGATTTTGAGGAGGACAGGGATATTCCCATCTTGCTAGGAAGACCATTCTTAGCCACATCTCGATCCGCCATTGATTTAAAAAATAACGAGCTCACTATGCGAATCAATGGTGAAGTTGAAACCTTCAAATATGGGGATAAAAGTGATGAAATTAAGGAGTACAATGAACGTTGTCATTTGCTCAAATTGAATAAAGGAGAAGGGCACAATCGAATTCGTTTTATGAACAAAGAGAGAATTAACCGATTTAAGGAAATGGGTCAATTAAAGGATGTAGAAAGATCTAATGAGAAGTGGATCAAAGGCGAAAACAGTTGGATCCGCTCGGCAAGGGTAAGCATGCTAGATGAGTTTGTTAGTAAGAGTTAAAGGTAAATCGATGGTACTAACTTATGTATATTATTCTAACATGTTTTTATTTTAGCATTTAATAGAACACAAGGGTATGCTGTGACACACTATTAGTTGTGTCGCAACAATGGTGACAGAATCCAGGAAAAAGCAAGATTGAAGCCGACGTCGGGACGTGGCTATCCCTTTGTCGCGATAAAGTGTATAGATTAGACAATATCAAGAATGAGGAGGATGTCGCGACAAGGCCCCAATAGTATCGTGACCAAGAGAAACTGGAGGGCGTGTCACGATAAAGACTCCCTATGTTGCAACATCGACAACAATTTCTGCAGGATCGACCCAGCTCGACTATGTAACCCGATATGTAAGGGCTTATTTTTTTTGAGTTTTTACACCTTAAACCCTAAATTCTAACCCCTATAAATATTAAAACACTACTCTAACTCACTCCATCTCATTCTAGCTTAAGAAAATCTTTTGAAAACCTAAAATTCCTTTAATTTTTCTATTCTTCTCTTTTAACTTTTCAAGTTTCCAAGTAAAAGGAGAAACACACCCATTCAGGGTTTAAAGTTCCTACTCTTATATCTATTATTTAAAATGCCTCCTAGAAAGGTTTGACGTACTGTAGAATCTGAACCATCATTGGGTACAAATCCTTCAAATTTTCTGAATACGAATGTAGAAAAATATTTTAACAAACTTTCATTCAAGAGAGGGGTTTTGACCCATTGATGGTTTTGTGTAAGGAAATTTAGCCTTTATTTAGGTATCAAAGATGAGAACATTTTTGAACAATCCCCACAGAACTTGCTGTTATCCCTGTAGTCCAGGAATTTTATGCTGCCTTAAAAGATCATATCTGTAAGACTAGGGATGAAGTTAATTGGGAAACCTTAGTAATTAGAGGGATTAGTGTTAAGGTAACCCTCAAAATAATTTGTAATTTCTTTAATTCTCCTTATTATGAACATGATTTCTTAGATCAAATTGATTTAGAATCCTTTAGTGATATAGACATTCATTAGGTAATTACTTATTTGATTGAGGGAAGGGGTATGGAAATTTAGGCTAGGCACTAGCATTCCCACATCATTTAATCAATCAATCATGTTTCGTGAAGCTAAGATGTGGTTCCAATTTATTTGAACACGCATGATACCTGCTTTAAATGTTTCTAAAAATTAACGCTTTTCTAGCGATATTATTATTTGCAATTTTACAGAAAAAGCAGGTTTGTATAGGAAAATGGATCCACCAAGACATGAGTTGCTGCGTGGGAAGCCAAAAGGTGAGGATCTTCTTTCCTCACTTAATCACATCTTTGTACAGAAGGGCAGGAGTGCCCATGACATTTATTGAACAAACCTTGAGGCCATCGAAAATTGTCATTGGTGACACACTCTTCCAACAATATGGGGAGCTTCGTGCTAAACAAATAAAAGAGGGGAAGAGGAAATCATGAGATTCGACGACTACACCAACATAAAGATTAACACCAGCCCAACAAAAAGTTACTGAAAGGAGTCATGCAAAGTTGGATTGGATGATCCAATGGATGCAAGAATTGGGACCGGAAGTAGATGAGGAGCATGTTTGGGGTGATCCCTAACTACATTGTGAACATGTTTGGGGTGATAGATGAGGAGCATGATGATGAAGAATCGGAAGTAGGGAGTGAAAGTGATGAGGAAGAAGAAATGGATGAGGTTGAATAGTTGTTTGAGACAATTTAATTTTGTAATTTTTGGATAATTTTTTGTTTACATTTTAGATTAATATAATTTTTAGGAGTAAGATTAGAATTTATTTTTGTATATACGCTTTAATTCTTTTTGTAGGAACCCTACATTATAGAAGACATAACAGTTGCATCCATTAATGTCAAAAGGAGAAGGATAACCACTATAAGAAGAAATCGGGTAACTTTTATCCTTAACTATTTGAGGGGACTACACATTGAGGACAATGTGTTTTCTAAAATGTGAGGGGGATTAACATAAGAATTTTTGACATATAGTTTTTATTTTTTATGTCTTTTGATGTGTGCTTGAGCTTGTTGAAATATAGTTTTTTGGTGTGTGATTGGTTAGGAGCATGTATAATAGGTTGATTGTGTTTATTGATAAATTAAGCATGATGAGGAATTTTTAATTTTTGAGCATGAAACTTTAAGTTCTATAGGTTATATTAACTATAAATAGAAAGGTATTATTGATACCAAATGATGTGCGAAATATAAGGAAACGAGCGAGCTAATATATATGATAGATGATAATTTTGAGATTATGTGATGAAATTGATATTTGTGTATATTGAGGTGTTTAAGGATGACCTAAGGAATTTTGTTGACACATCTAGAGCTAAAAAGTCAAACCTTGTTTTGAATATCCAATTAGTACCCATCTTTGAGCCTTATAAACCTCTTTGATGAGCCACATTACAAGCCTTCTTAGCCCTAAATGATGATTTGTGTATAATCTATTTTTCTTTGGTCCTATTTTGCATGGATATAGACGTATGACTATTGGTATTAAGGGTAAGTAGACACACCAAGGTGGAGGTTACAAAATAAAAACAGGAAAATCAGTATAATGTATGAACTTTAGTTTAGCCAAAAAGAAAAAGAAAAGAAAAATGAGTAGAAACAAAAGAATCATGAGTTAGAAAACATGTGAATAGTGACAAAATTATAAAGTCACCAAAAAGAAGAAAAAGAGAATCTTACTCAAAGAAACAAAAGAAAAAAAAAGAATACTCATAGGCTAGCTAAAGGGATTACTTTTTATTTAGATTTCCTAGAATGGAGAAAAAAGAATGGTGAGAGAAGGAGAGATAAAGGGGTGAGATGGAGTGGGACATAAATGGGAAGAATAGGGAACAATACAATGTGCCAAACTATTTTTGTGTTTGTAACCTTTTGTGCTTAAATGTTCTTTGAAATCCATACCAATCCTAAGCCTCAACACGTTACAAGCTAAAAAGCCCTATGTGACTTAAACAACTCTATGCATTAATAGATATGGAAATTGTATGATCTCATTATAGTTATCTGTATTGTGCTAGAATAATTAAAGTACTTATATTAGGCATTGATGGATGCATATTGATAAAACCTTAGTATTTGTATTTCTTAAAACTTACTGAATTATATTATTTTTCTAATTAAAAATGATAAAATTGCTTGATCATCATGTCAAAGTTATTAAGAGATATATGATACCTAGACTATATACTACAAGCTCACTCTTTGTATATCTATGAACTCAAGCTCTTTGTTTTTCTGGTTTTTCTTGTTTTATTTGCTTGAGGGCAAACAAAGACTAAAGTGTGGGGGAGTTTGATCTGCCGGTTTTCTACATAGTAGATTGAACAAGTTTTCACACTTGAAGAGCTTGAAACCAAGTATTTTCCTTATGTTTTCGTAAGATTTAACTTAGATTTCTAGTTTGAATAAATTGTGTAACCTAAGTGCTAAAATGTCATTTTAGTGTCTTCAAGGCCGATTAAGGCCTAAAGGTTAGCTAATGCACTTTGTCAGTGTGCAAGAGACCATAAGAAGTTGTAACAATAGGAGATTGATCACTTCGTCATGACATAGGCTGAGCTACGTCACAACTAAGGGACCAGACTTGAAGATTTTGAAGATTGACTTCTTTGCCACGACATACATGGGTTATTTTGCGACAATGTTTATAGGATAACCTTTCACATGGAGACTGATGTCTTTGTCACAACATAGGTCCTAATGCGTCGCGACATCGACCCTTGGACGCAGATTCTGCATTGAGTGAAGGGTGTTTTGGTTTTTACAATGCAATTAAACACGAAGGATGACAGTAGACCTAGGGTTAAGGAAAACGGCCGACCAAAGTTATAAATAGGGCCTTTAGCATTAGGTTTAAAGACATAATTCACTAGCTTTTATCTTTTAGTTTTATTTTGTGTTTGAAACGAGATTGCAGAACTTGCATAAACGTTCGAGAAATTTTTTCCGACAGATTGCCAATACAATTCAAGTTTCTTTTTCATTCTCTTATTCAATTATATGTTTTTATATATATATTTGTGTTTGTGATGGTCAAGAAACCCATGAGGAACTAATTCCATTTTGAGGAATTAGGGAGTGGAAGTATGAATATTTAATTGTTGTTTAATAGGGATTTTACCTTTTGGATCAACTGTTTGGGAATGGAAGAACATCAAACAAACAATAGGCCTCACAACCCGAGAACGTCATTTAGGTGGGAATGAACCCAAAATTGGTATTGTCCATCCATGAACACCTTTTCCCCAAACAAATTTAGATTGTGACATCTAGTGATAAATAATCTCTATTGACTTGCTATGTCGACGAAAGATAGCAAGATCCAATTAGGGTAGTGACTAGTTGATTGGAGGAAAATCTCCAAAACCCAATGATTGAAGAACTCATACGAAAATGACCTAATATCCCCAAAACCTTTTATAAGATTTTTTTACATCTCAAATCTTCCCTTTAATTTTCTCTTTTATTTTATGCTTTTCAAATTCAATTCTTTTATCCAAAATATCTTTCCCACTTCCCTTTTTCCCGTAAAATTTTCACACTCGTCATTCTCAAGTCTTCTTTCTTTTATTTTTTCCCCATTACTCCTTTCTACCTTTTGCTTTGCGATTCTATCAAATTGCTTCATTTTTCTTTGTTGTTCTTCCTTTTCTCATGTGATTCTTTGGTTTGTTATGTTGTCGAATCTTCATCTTTCATTGTTTTTCCTTCCGGGTAAGTGTTGGTGAATTTTGTTTATGTGAGGTTTTTGGTGATGCTATGTTATTTGTGGGAAGGTAAGTGGATAAGAGGTGAATTAAGATTGTGATTGAGTTTTAATCATAGTTTGTTGGAATTGTTTAGGTGCTAAGAGTGGAACGATTAATTGTCCAGTGAATTAGTTGTTGTTGACCACTGTTTTTGTAGGCAAGTGTTCGTCTAGCAATTCAGGGAGTTTTGGTATTAAGTTTTAACTTTGGTATTCAAGATTTTTATGTGGGTTGTCATTTGTTAATCATTGCGATTTATTGTCATATGTAAGATTGGAGCGTGATAGTTGTGTGGTTTATCGAATCAATAATTAGGTGTGTAATTCTAATTCGAAACCTCACTTGAAACTCGTTAAAATCGTGAAACTAGGTTGTTCTTCGAAATTGTCCAGCACCACATGGCCATGTGAAATAATACAGATTGTGTAGGCCTTTTGGGCTAATTTTGAGGCTCGATTAGAGGCCAATTAAATGATTCAAAATTAGGTTCGTGGGTATTATGTAGGCCTAGAAAAACGTAAGTTTCACTAAACAAACATGAGTATGTGTTGGTGGTATGTTAAATAAGTCTGATAAGTATAATAATATGTTATGTTAAATAAGCTTGTAAGTTATACCAGTAAAATCTTTATATTTGTATCTTTTGTAACTTACTGAATTTAGATGTTTTTAATGAAAAATGGTAAGATTACTTGCTCATCATGTTGAAATTATTGGAAGATGCATGATGCCTAATGTAGATGTTGTGAACTCAATCCTTGTATGATATATCTCACGCTTGTATGTTTTTCTTTCCTTTATTTTGTTTTTATTTTCTTGAGGACAAGTAATGATTTAAGTGTGGGGGAGTTTGATCTACCGTAATTCAACCTAGCAGGTTAAACTAGTTTTTGCACTTTAGGAGCTTGAAATTAAGCATTTTCCTTAGGTTTTTTTAGTATTCATTTTAGTTTTTAGTTATTGAACAAAATGTGTAAAAAGGTGTTTTTTATTGACTTTAGGGTCGAGTGAGGCCTAAAGGTTAGCTAACGAACTTTGTGAGTGTGTAAGAGACCTTTAAAAGATGAATAATAACAAAGTTGATTACTATGTCACGACACAGAATGATCTATGTCACAACACAGGGACCAGACCTGCAGAATTCAGAAGCTGTCTTCTATGTCTCAACATAGACATTGTATGTCGCGACGACACCTGGAAAACACGCCAAAGGAGTAGACTGTCTTATTTATCATTACACGGCTCCTGTGTGTCGCGACATCGACTCCTGAACGCAGAATTAACACCAAGTGAAGGGAGTTTCAGTCTTTACAACAAAACTTAAACACGAAGAACAACAGCTGACCTAGGGTTATGGAAAATGGCCGTCCAAAGGCTATAAATAGGGCCTTTTAGCACTTAGGTTTACACATCTCTTTTCTTAAGTTCATTTTTGTTTGTAATTTAGGTTTAGTTGTTTTTATTTTCATTTGTTATTTCATTTTCTACTTTGTAGGGAAACAAGATTTGTAACTTTGCATAAACGATTGTGGATTCATCCCAATAGATTGCTATGCAATTCTTCATTTCATTCAATTCATACTTCAATCTTAAATTTCATGTTTACTCATATTATTAAATTTATGTTGTTCAAATAAACTATGAGGAACTAATGCCTTCGTGGGGGATTAGGGTCTGGAGGTATGATTATTTGATTATTGTATAAAGGGATTTTCAACGGATCAATTATTTGTAGAAGCAAAAACATGAAACAAACCCTAGGTATGACAACCCAAGGAAGTCATTTAGGTGGGAATTAACCCAAAATTGGTATTACCCATTTGTGAATACCTTTACCCCAAACCAATCTAGACTGTGAGGTTGGAAGAAAAGTAGTCTCTATTGACTCATTATGTTAGTTGAAGATCAGAAGTCTTGATAGGGTAGCGACTAGTTGATTGATAAAAACCCAAAAACAACAATTGAAGAAGTCATACTGAAGCGAGCTAATCCCCCATCTATTTATCAAGATTTTCATCTCTATTTCCCCTATTTTATTTTATGTTCTTTCTTTACCAAATCTCAAAACCCTTTTATTTTCCTTTCGTACTATAAACACTAAAGAGATTACTAATTACTTCTTTTCTTTGCAGGGATTAAAATTACTATCGCTTCATCTCTCTTTGGTATGATCCTTGGAGTACTTGTTACTTCATTTTAACTATATTACAACTCAATCTGTATAGTTGCGGAAGCCCAAAATACAAGCCAAACGTGAGTACGTTCAGAGACGGCCAAGTTGTTGGCGCCGTTGCTGGGGTGGTAACATTTTTATTGATTTTAAATTTTTGCATTGTTATTAAGAATAATTAGGAAAATTTTAGGTTATAGATAAGATTTTTTTTTATTAACTTAAGTTTTCTAACTATTTTCCTTTTTCGATTTCTGTATGTCTTAGAGGAAAGGAACAACCAGCTAGTCAATCGCTGATTCATAGAGACGGCCAAGTTTGACAACATGTGGTTTAATGATGAGATGACTTATGATAATGAAATATATGAGGAGAGAATGTATGAAGAGTAGGAGATCATGTTAAATAAAAATTGTTCATGATAGAATTGAGCCAATGCAGAACAAAGCCTCAATGCACTAGTGGAGTAATGATCAAGGTACTGATATAGTTGAACATTCACAAAAGTTCACTAGTAATTTATATGAGGTACTTGAAGAAAATAATGAAATGCCCAAAATTTAGACAAGCCTCCTTGTGATTCATATGAGATGCCTTCACATGAAACCATTAGGACGAATAATTCTGAGGTATTATTAAACATGTCAGACATGATGGCACAAATGTTGAAAATGATGCAAGAAATATCTGAAGAACTGGCTCCAAGGAAAAAGGACATGCCTGACGTTTACCTCTCGGATCATGAGAACCCTTATATTATCGATGAGAATTATAGTGAGATTCAACAAGAGATTGTAATTGAATATAATGGGGATGAGTTGAATGTAGCGGAAACAGACTCTACGCCAATCGACATAGTAGCAGAACTAACCATAAATATAGAAGTGGTAGACGAACTAACCACTAATATGGAGCTTAAACTAGTACTGAATGAAAGTGTAAAAGACTCAATACACTTTTTGGCCATAAAAGAGAGTTACCAATCGAAGAGGTCAAGGAGGTTGATTCATTCTCTTTCGATAATGGAAACAAGACTCGAGCAACCAAAGTCTTACATAATAGGGAAAGGAGGAAGCTGGAGGCAACAATACCCTAGAAAATAGTTTGGGTTTAGCTCAGATTTAGTACCAAATGGCTTGTCATGTGAATGTCACGATTGTCGAAAATAAGGCAACATTATTGGAATCGACCAAAAAAGTTGGTTCATATGCATCGATAGAGGAACAAATGTCGAATCAAAGTGTTGAGAACTAGTTGGAAGTTCTTCTATGGTGGCGACACGGATCGTCCCGATTTTTAAGGAACTTCTATTTCCTACTTTAAATTATTTTAGTTTTTTGTTATTATTATTATTATTATTATTAATTTTAAATTTTGTTTAGTCTTTCCGTAATAGGAAGCAGGGTGATGTCGCAACACACCATTCTACGTGTTGCGACGAAGGTGGCAGATTGGAAACATCCAGAACTAAAGAAGATGTCGCGACACAGAGTCTCAGTGTCACGACAAAGAAGGATTGAAGGGGATGTCGCGACACTAACATCTCGTGTCGCAACATTGGTTGCAATTTTTGCAAGGTCGACCCGATCCAACTGCATAACCCGACAGCTCACCCTTCACTTTTACCCATTTTAACACCCTAAAGCCCTAGTTTTCACTTTTTATAAATACCAAAACATATTGTTAACTCTATATTACATCTTAAACTCCTCTCTAATCTTTTAAAAACCCTAAAGTACCTTCACTTATCTTTTTTTTTCTCTCATGTTGCAGATTTTTTAATCTTGCGAAGCAAAGACGAACATCTAGTGCAAGAGGAATCACACCAACTCAGGTTAAGGGTTCTTAAACTTTACTAATTCTTGATTTCTTGTATTTACAATGCCTCCTAGGAAGATTAGGCGAACCATTGAATCGGAACTGCCAACGGATCCAACCCTTTCAGGATTTGATCCGTTGATGGTTCTTTTGAAGGAAATATAACCACTAGTTTGATACCATAGGTGGGAATGGTTTTGGATAATTCCCAAAGAAATAGCAGTAGTCCTAATATTTCAAGAATTCTATGCTTCATTGAGAGATCATATATCTAGAACTAATGATGAAATTACATGGGATACGATAGTGGTAAGAGGAATTAGTGTCAAAGTCACCCCTAAGGTAATTTGAATATTTTTCGATGCTCTATACTATGAACAGGATTTCTTAGACCAAACTAATTGGAATAATTTAAAGACATAGATATGAACAATGTAATAAATTATCTCACTAAGGGGAGGGATGACAGGAAATTTAGGCCAAGCACTAGTATTCCTACGTCGTTTAATCAAGCCATTATGTTTCCTGAAGCAAAGATGTGGATTCAATTTGTATGCACTTGTAATGTACCTGCCTTAAATGTTTCTAATGTCAATACTTTCGAGCGGTATTATTGTTTGCAATTTTGAAAAAAAAAATAGGTTTGCATAGGAAGCCAAAGAGTGAGAGTATTCTTTCCCCACCTAATCACGACTTTGTGCAAAAAGGCAGGTGTACCCATGACATCCACTAAACAATCCTTGAATCCATCAAGGAGCATCATTGATGGTACTCTCTTCTGATAATATGTTGAGCTTCGTGCCAAGCAAATTAAGGTAGGGAAGAAGAGACAAAAAGAGACGGAAACCATATCGGCTTCATACAAAAGGTTGGCAATAGCTGATCGGTGTTTTTACGATACAACGATTGTGCAAGCATACACACGTCGATGCAAGTATAGTTGATAAACAAATCTATCGGATATCGATCCCTCGAGGAATGTGTTCTTGATATCTAAATCTCAGAGTAATCAATATTGAAATTAAGTGAAATGTGAGTACTGATGTCAGTGCAATATGTCAGATCTGCACACTAAAATTAGATATCAATGTCAATGCAATCATAGTTAAATATCAAGTGTTAAAAGTTAATGTACTGAAAGTAAATCGAATGTGTTGAGTGTTGGGTGCTGAATATTTAAATTGCATAAAATGTAAAAGTGATCAAGTGTAAAGGGTAGAAATGGTTCACTGACTCAGCTAAGTTGCAATGCTGGATGCATTGACAAGGTAAAGTATAGATGAATTGTCGCTGCAATGAAGTCCCTTTGAGTTCTTACCAGCAACATCTCCTTACTTAATCCGACTTAAATATCCACAATCACTCCACCTCTCGGTGTGAGCAATGATGTGTATCCAAGAACAAGTAACTGGTTCTTATCCTAGTCCTGAGCAGCTCTCGCCTAACCCACTTGTTAACCTAACCTATCACCGCATCTCTCGATGTCGGCACATTGTAATTTCACTCTCATGCTTAAAGCGGTTAAATCCAAGAATAAACAGATAAGTATTGTAAAATAAGAATCAAAATGATATAACATTATAAGACACTCTTGTATTCATTTAATATCATTAGAATCCATCATTATTTAAGAAGAATTAAAGAGTACAACGAAGCTTACTATCTCTAGTCTACTAGGCCTACTCCCTAATTATTCCTCTTGTCTTGCATCAAACACCTTATAGTAAGAAGTGATTGTAGACTTCCTTTATCAACTTCCCAATTCCCAGCTCAAATCTCCAAAATCACATAAAAATTGTTGAATTTAATCCCTTAGCTCTCGATGATTTCTTTATTCTTTGTTTGTCTATTTATAACCTCCAAAATGTTACAAGCTTCAGCTTTCATTCCCAGATCCAGATCTAGATTTTTGTAGCTGTCAAAATTAGTTAGAGTACAGCTGTACCCTCACGCAGTTCTAGTATGTTCTTCAGAGATCTGCAGATTATTGCTGTATCACTAAACGCATTCTGAAATCATAATTGCAGCCACATCTATGAAATTCCTGTATTGGTGCTTTCAACTGTGGATTCAGCTTGATTCTACTCATTCCAAGTTTAGATGTAATGCTATGACATCTCTTGGTCGCAATTACCAGCTGATCTTGTGGCTGCATTCGTCTAGTATTAAGCTTTTAGACTGAGTTCTTGCGCTAACAATATTAAGATGTAATATATCGGCTACTTGCGTCGACATTAGTACAAAAATGGATAAAAATAACAAGAATATAAACTAACTAACAATGAGTTGGAAAATATGAAAATTATATATAAAATGCTAATGATGCATGCTAAATGAAATACAAAAGAGACAATTAAGACACTAAATTAGGGAGAAAATCTATGTCATTTGTAATACCATCAACAGCCCAACAAGAAGAAGTTGGTGAGGGAAATCACCCAAAATTAGATTGGATGAAATAGTGGATGCAGGAATCGAGGCCATTGTTCCAAGAGTTTTCTCTACGAAACAATGTTGGGGTCCCTAACTACACACCGGATATGTTTGGTCCAATAAACGAGGAACATGATAAAGAGGAGACTAAAAGTGAAGAGCAGGATGAAGACGAGAAAGATGAGATGGAAGAAGATTGACTATTTTAATTTTTAGACTTTATGACTTGTAATTTGGATGATTTGGTTTTTGTTTTGAGGACTTATTTACTAGTAGGAGTAGCATTAGATTTATTTTTGCCTATGTCTTTCTAATTTTTATGTAGGAACCCCACATGACCAAGGAGACACAACATTTTTGAACCGTTCACGCCAAAAAGGAGGAGGAACCGACCATGAGTTGAAGAGCCTTCACGATCAATTGGGTAACTTCGTTCCTTACTATTAGGGGCTACACATTAAGGACAATGTGTTTTCTAAAGTGTTGGGGGTAACATAGGAATTTTTCATTTTTTTTGGTTTTCATTGTTTTTGTTTTATTTTTGCTTTTGTCGTGTTCTTGAGCTTTTAGAAATACAATTGATTGGTTAGAAGCATATAAACTAGGTTGATTGTATTGGTTTGAATAAATTTGGAATGATAATTACTAATTTTTAAATTTTTTAGCATGAAACTACTAAGTTCTATAAGTTACACTAAATATAGATAAAGAGATATTCTTTGTACCAAATGATATGAATAATATGAGGAAACAAACTTGCCAGTATATATGATAGATGGTAATTTTGGAATTGTGTGATTAAATAGACGTTTATGTATATTGAGATTTTTAGGGATGACCTAAGGCATTGTTTGGATACACTTAGAGCCAAAAAGCTACCTGATTCTAATTTTGCCATTTAGTACCCATATTTGAGCTTATTGACTCTTCTTGATGAACCACATAACAAACCATAAAGCTTAGAAAATTCAATTTGTGTTTACCTTTTTCTTTGGTCCGAATTTGGACGATTATAGATATATGGCCATATGTATTAAGGGTAAGTAGACACATCAAGGTGGAGTTTGTAAAACAAGAGTGAAATAGGAAAATTAATATGGTATATGAACTTTAAAATAGCCAAAAATATGAAACAAGAAAAATCCCAAAAGAAAAAGAAAAGACGAGTCGAAATAAACAAAAGAAAACAATCTTGAATGAGGAAAGTGACAAAGTTACAACAAACCAAAAAGAAAAAAAAACCTTGTTTAAGAAAATAATGGACTCATAGGCTAGCTAAAAGGATTGAGTCATATTGAGATGTCCTAAAAAGGAGAGAGAAGGTGATCGCCCCCGAACCAAACGTACTCCTGTTCGGTGTAGATTTAGGCTATCCGCAAGTATACGGGTCAGGTTGTAAATATAATGTATTACAACGGAACAGTTGGTAGTATTCCGAGGATCGTACCTAAAGGAGGCTTGAAGCAATAGTAAATTAAATCCTTTCAAAGAGTAAAATTAATTAGTACTTATTTTAGGGTTTATAGTACGAAAAATAAAAAAGGTGTTTTGAGAGCATAAAAATAAAATATAAAAAAATAGAAAATAAAAGCAAAAGTTTGAGATGTAAAAAATCTTATAAACGGCTTTGGGGAGATTAGATCATTTTTGTATGATTTCTTCAATTGTTGGGTTTTGGGGATTTTCCTCCAAGCAACTAGTCACTACCCCAGTTGGATCTCTCGATATTCCGTCAGCATAGCAAGTCGATAGAGATTATTTATCGTTAGATGTCATAATCTAAACAAGTTTGGGGAAAGGTGTTCATGAATGGGCAATACCAATTTTGGGTTTATTCCCACCTAGTATTTGTTCAATGCTCTTTCTTTCCCAAACAACTGATCTGAAAGGTAAAATCCTTATAAAACAATAATTAATTATTCATGCGTCCACTCCCTAATTTTCCAAAATGGAATTAGTTCCTCATGGTTTCTTTATTCATCAATAAAACAATATATGAAAACATATAAGTGAAGTATTGAATGAAAAAGAAACTGAAAATACAAATATAACTAAAAACTAAAGTATGTTGAAGGGAGTCCAAACCCTAGTGCTAAAAGGCCCTATTTATAGCTCTTGGCTGGCCGTTTTCATCAACCCTAGGTCAGCTACTGTCCTTCATGCTTAAGTTGCATTGTGAAGATGAAAGTGCCCGTCGCTTGATGTAGAGTTGGAGTTTGGGGCCAATGTCGCGACATAGCAAACAGTCCCTTGATTCTTAGCTGCTGATGCCTTTGTTGCGACATAGGGCTGTCTATGTCATGTCGAGGCGATCAGTATCACTATAGCTCAACTGCTACTAGTCTCGTTTGCACTCATGAAGTAGGTTTAGGCCTCATTTGGCCTTGAAAGCAATAAAATAACCTTTTTAGCACTATTTATTCAAAAGACAAAACTAACTAAAAATATATAAAATAAAAGGAAAATTACTTGATTTCAAACTCATCAAATGTGAAAGTAAGTTCAATCTGCTAGATATGAATCCAGTAGATCAAACTGCCCCACACTTAAGTCTTTTCTTGTCCTCAAGCAAACAAGAAAACAAAAGCATCAGTAAAAGACAAGAAACAAAGGAAAGAAAAGTGAGCTTGAAACTGTATCATACAAAGTTTAGGCTCTTAACATCTACTTTAGGCTTTATGTACCTTTTGATAATCTTAACATGATAATTGAGCAACTTCACTATTCCTAAGTAGAAACAATCTAAGTTCAGTAAGTTACAAGAGATACAAATATCAAAGTTCTATCGATATGATTCCATCAATACCTAACATGAGTACTTTGATTATCCTAGTACAAGACAAACAATTATAATGAGATTATGCAATTTCTACATCTATCCATGCATAGAGTCGGTTAAGTTGCATAGGGCTTTTCGGCTTGTAACGTGCTTAGGCTTAGGATAGGTGACCGCCCCTGAACGTACTCTCGTTCGGCTTAGATTTCAGCTTTCTACAAGTATACAGGTCAGGTTGTAAATATAGTGTGTTACAACGAAACACTTGGTAGTGTTTCGAGAATCGTACCCAAAGAAGGCGTAAAGCGATAGTAAATAAAATCCCTCCAAAGAGTAAAATTAATTAGTACTTATTTTTGGGTTTAATGTATGAAAAATAAAAGAGTGTTTTAGAGCATAAAATAAAAAGATAAAATAAAGTAGAAAGTAAAAGAAAAAGTTGAGATGTAGAAATATCTTATAAACGGCTTTGGGGAGATTAGGTCGTTTTCATATGATTTCCTCAATTATTGGGTATTGGGGATTTTCCTTCAATCAACTAGTCACTACCCCATTTGGATCTCTCGATCTTCTGCTGACACAGTAAGTCGATAGAGATTACTTATCGCAAGATGTCACAATCTAAACCGGTTTGGGGAAAAGGTGTTCACGGATGGGCAATACCAATTTTGGGCTCATTCCCACCTAGATGACTTTCTAGGGTTGTCAAGCATAGTGTTTGTTGGATGGTCTTCCTTTCCCAAACAGCTGATCCGAAAGATAAAATCCTTGTAAAACAATAATTAATTATTCATACGTTCACTCCCTAATTCCCCAAAATGGAATTAGTTCCTCATGGTTTCTTTATTCATCAATAAAAATAATATATAAAAAAATATAATTAAGAAAAGAATAAAAACAAACTAGAATTGTATTAAGCAATCTGTCGGGAAAACTCCTCGAACGTTTATGCGAACTTCTACAATCTCGTTTTGAAATTGAAAATACAAATAAAACTAAAGACTAAAGTCTAATGAATGGTGTAAAAACCCTAGTGCTAAAGGTTCTATTTATAGCTTTAGATGGTTGTTTTTCCTCAACACTAGGTCAGCTGTCATTCCTCATGTTTAAGTGGTATTGTAAAGACCAAAATGCCCTTCATTAAGTGTGAGATCTACGTCCAGGAGTTGATGTCAAATTTTTGGATTGCAATTTTTTGAGCTGTACGTTTTTCTTTGAATGTCCTCCACAAGGAGAGTTTTAACATCCTTTAAGGATGTCATTTATATTCTTCCCCGGCTATTGATTTTCCGATTTCATACCTAGCAGATTAAACTATTTTTCACACTTGAAGAGCTTGAAATCAAGTATTTTCGTTATACTTTCATAGGATTTAGGTTAGATTTCTTATTTCGAATAAATTATGTAATCTCAGTTTTAAAAATGTCATTTTATTTGTCAGTGTGCAAGAGATCATAAAGAATAAGTGCACTAAAAGGAAACTGATCACTTCGTCACGACATAGGTTGAGCTACGTTGCAACTAAGAGACAAGACTTAAGGAACTTGTTATCTGACTTCTTTGTTGTGTGTCGCGACAACGCCTATAGAGCGACGCTTCACGAAGAGACTGATGCCTTTGTAACAACACAGGACATGGTGTGTCACAACATCGACCCCTGGACATAGATCTCACATTAAATGAAAGGCATTTTGGTCTTTACAATGCACTTAAGCACATGAATGATAGCTGACCTAGGGTTGAGGAAAATAACCATCTAAAGCTATAAATAAGACCTTTAGAACTAGAGACTAGAGTTTACACACACATTGCTTAGACTTTAGTTTTAAATTTTAGTTTTTAATTTCAGTTGTGAAACGAGATTGTAGAAGTTCGCATAAACATTTGAGGAGTTTTTCCTAATAAATTGGCTTAATACAATTCTAGTTTCTTTTTCATTTGATTCTTTATTTATATGTTTTCATATATTTATGTTATTGATGAATAAAGAAACCATGAGGAACTAATTCCATTTTGAAGAATTAAGGAGTGGACGTATGACTAATTGATTGTTGTTTTACAGGGATTTTACCTTTTGGATCAACTATTTAGGAAAGGAAGAGGATTAAACAAACACTAGGTCTGACAACCCTAGAAAGTCATCTAGGTGGGAATGAACCCGAAATTGGTATTGCCCATCCGTGAACACCTTTTCCCAAATCGGTTTAGATTGTGACATCTAGCGATAAGTAATCTCTATCGACTTGCTATGCTGGCGAAAGTTCAAGAGAACCAACTAGGGTAGTGACTAGTGACTAGTTGATTGGAGGAAAATCCATAAAATCCAACAATCAAGGAAATCATACGGAGACGACCTAATTTCCCCAAAGTCGTTTATAAGATTTTCTACAACTCAACTTTTACTTTATTTTATTTTTATCTTTTTATTTTTACGCTTTCAAAACACTCTTTAATTTTCCTTCGTACTATAAACTCTAAAATTAGTACTAATTAATTTTATTCTTTGCAGGGATTTTATTTAGGGTTAAATATAAAAATTAGTACCCAAACTTGTCTACTTCTTTTAAATTGGTACTTATAGTTTTTTTTTGTCCTAGATTGGCGCCCAAAAATTTTTTCCGTCCACTATATTGGTACTTGAAACAAACGGCATTATTATTTACTTATGTGGCAGCATTGACCACTCGCGTTGCCATGTGTCACTCTCTTTGGTCTGAAAAATTGTTCTCTTTAATTATTTTCCATTTAATTTTATATTTTTAAAAACCCTTATTTATTCTTTTGAAATTTCATTTCCCTTTGTATCCTTCTACCCTCACCCTAAAATATTTTCATCATTTGCTCAGCATCCAATCACCACCAAAATTTCCTTTTCACTTAGGTTTTTTTTATCGCTTTTGAAGTTTAATCTGCTTTTTTGAAATGGATCTGATCAAGTTTCAACATTGGGTTTTTTTTCAGTCTTCAATCTTCTTCGATCTTTTTTATTTTTGATCGGGGTTTCTTAAGTTATATAATTGAAGATCCTACATGATCAAAGAAAAACCCAAAATTAGTTCACCCAACTGTTATTACTGATGCTATTATTCTTTAATTGAAAGAGATGGTAGTTAACTTCAAAAAAAGAAGAAAGAAAAGCCTTGAAGTGATCCTGAATTCCTTGCCCAAATTCCAAATCTGTGTAATGCTTTCAAAGCCAAGTAAGAGTGTTAGTGCAACTATTGTATGGTACAAAAAATCGTTTTCGGATGAACTACAAATAGAGTTTAATCCTTCAATCAACAGAGATAGAGAGGCTTCAATTCCATGTCAAGATAACATTTACCGTTAATCTCTCTATGGAATCTACTACACCAAAGCTTACCTTATTATTTCAGTGTGTTTATATAAGAACCCAAGGAGAAAATTGAAGCTTGCATTCGAAAGATTGACAAGCTGCTTGAAACCTTGGGGAAAACTTGGGATTTAAGGGTTCATCTTTTTTGTGTTTTGCATTGATTAAGGAGTGGAGAAGGGTGTTTAAAGTTTAGCTTTTTTGGTTTTGTTATGTTAGAGTTTTTTGTAGGATTGGGATCAAGGGGAAATGAAGCAATGAAAATGGATTAAAGAAATTAGGGCTCCTTCATCTTCTTCTTCTTCAGTGATGGAGACTGTAAGGAGAGACAAAAGATGGATATTTTAAAGAGAAGACATTTTAAGAGGCAAATGTGTTTTTTTATAGAAAAAAGAAAGAAGTGCAGAAGAAAAGCCCAGAAAAAAAAAAAGAAAAATAAGAAAATAAAATAAAATAAAAAGGAAAGATGAGGGAAAATAAAAAGAAAATTGAGTTATAAGAGGATGCCACATGGCGACATGTGATTAGTAAATGCTGCCACGTCAGCAAAAAATTAGCCCCGTTTGTTTTAGGTACCAATACAGTGGGCAAAAAAAATCGGGTACCAATCTGGGACAAAAAAACTATAAGTACACATCTAGGAGAAGTGGACAAATTTGGGTACTAATTTTATATTTAACCCTTTTATTTACTATAGCTTTACGCCTGCTTTGGCACGATCCTCGGAATACTACCGAGTGTTTCGCTGTAAACACACTATATTTACTACCTGACCTGAATACTTGCAAAAAGCCAAAATCTATGTCAAATTGGAGTACGTTCAGGGACGGTCAGCTACACATCTTCGTACTAACTGATCTATGCATTGCCTAAATACATAAGGATCCTACCAAATATAATTCTTTGCCTCATGCATAATTCGTTTCTTTTGTTGCCAGGATGCTTTTGTTAGGAACACCCCTTTTGCGAAATAGTTCACATAATCTGCATACCACGGTGCTCCTGTGTTTGGGAATTGGGTTTTCACTCTGAATAGTTACTCATCTGCAAAGGTTTGCTTTATTTCTCCCATTGGTACAGAGATAGTAGGATTTTCCAATCGTGACAGATGATCTCCTATCTAGTTCTTTTCCCCTTTTTATCCATGATCCATAAATCGAATTCTTGTAGCAGTAATACCCATCTCATCAGCCTTGCTTTGGTTTCTTTTTTCATCATCACATATTTCAGAGCTGAATGATCTGTATAAAATACACACGATTAGCCATTAAATAAGGACAAAAATTTTTCACATGCAAAAACTACAGCTAACATTCCTTCTTAGTAGTAGTGTAATTGCATTGAGCGGGGTTAAGAGTCTTGCTGGCATAGTGAATTGCTTCAAATGAATTGTCTTTCTTCTATCCTAAGATAGCACGTATAGGATAATAACTATCATTACACATAATAATAAAAGTTTCATTCCAATTCGGGTTGATAATAATAGAAGCAATTATTAGTTTCTCTTTTATCTTCTCAAAAGCTTCAATGTAATTATTATCAAACACAAATGGAACATATTTTTGCAATAATAATTTAAAAAGGTTTAGAAATGTGAGCAAAATCTTTTATAAACCTTCTATAAAACCCAACATGTCCCAAAATTTTTGAATACCTTCAATATTTGTGGGATGTGGTAGGTTTTTTATTACCTTAATTTTTGCTTTATCCACTTCTAATGCTTTTTGTGATATTTGATGCCTCAAAATTAACCCTTTTTTTACCATGAAATGACATTTTTCCCAATTGAGCCCTAGATTAGTTTTCTCGTACCTTTGTAAGACTTTCTTTAAATTCAACAACCAATCCTCGAAAGAGTCTCCATATACCAAGAAGTCATCCATGAAAACGTCTAACCCTTCTTCTAGGATATCTGCAAAAATAGCGGGCATACATTTCATGAAAGTAGTTGGTGCATTACAAAGTCCAAAAGGCATACGTTTAAAAGCATATGTCTCAAAAGGGTATGTAAAAATGGTTTTTTCCTGATCATCGGGATGTATTGGGATTTCATGATATCCCGAATATCCATCTAAGAAATAGTAACATCCTTTACCTGCCAATCAATCCAACAATTGATCAATGAAAGGTAGTGGGAAGTGATCTTATTTTGTTGCATCATTTAATTTTCTGTAATCAATACACTCTCCACCTAGATGACTTTCTAAGGTTGTCAGGCCTAGTGTTTGTTCGATGCTTTTCCTTTCCTAAACAACTGATCTGAAAGGTAAAATCCCTGTAAAACAATAATTAATTATTCATATTTCTACTCCCTATGTCCCCAAAATGGAATTAGTTCCTTATGGTTTCTTTATTCATCAATAAAACAATATATAAAAACATATAGTAAAGAAAAGAATGAAAAATAAAATAGAATTGTATTAAGCAATCTATCGGGGAAAACTCCTCGAACGTTTATTCGAACTTCTAAAATATCGTTTCGAAATTGAAAATAAAAATAAAACTAAAGACTAAAGTCTAATGAATGGTGTGTAAAACCCTAGTGCTAAAGGTCCTATTTATAGTTTTGATGGTCATTTTTCCTCAACCCCAAGCCAGCTACTGTTCCTCGTGTTTAAGTGGCACTGTAAATACCAAAACACCCTTCATTAAGTGTGAGATCTGTGTCCAAGGGTCGATGTCGCGACAGAGACATCAGTCTCCATGTAAAGAGTCATCCTACAAGCGTTGTCGCGATATAGCCCATTTATGTCGCGACAAAGAAGCCAGTTTTTGAGTTCCTTAAGTTTGGTCCCTTGGTTGCAATGTAGCTCAACCTATGTCGTGACAAAGTGATCAGTCTCCTATCGTTATACTTCTTGTGGTCTCCTGCACACTCACCAAGTACATTAGCTAACCTTTTGGCCTCATTTGGCCTTAAGGAAAAATAAAATGACATTTTAACACTTAGGTTATATAATTTATACAAATAAGAAATCTAAACTAAATCCTATGAAGACATAATGAAAATACTTGATTTCAAGCTCTTCAAGTGTGAAAAATAGTTCAATCTGCAAGGTATGAAACCAGTAGATCAAGAGGAATGATTTTCAAAGAACAGTTAAGCACACAAAGGGTTACACAACATGAAAATAGTTTGGCACATTGTATTGTTCCCTATTCTTCCCCTTTTTGTCCCACTCCACTCAGCTCATTATTTCTCCCTCTCTCACCTTCCTTATTTCTCTATTTTTAGGAGATCAATCTAAATTAATCTTTTTAGCTAGCCTATGAGTACATCATTTTCTTTGGTTTTTGAGTAAGATTTCTTTTATTCTTTACTTTTCAGTGACTTGGATAATATTTGTCACACTTTAAATATTTTTCTCACTTAAAAATCTTTCTTTTTCGTTCCAGCTAATTTTCTTTTTTTATTTTGCTTTTTCAATATTTTTCTCTTCTTCGTCTAACTAAAATTAATATATTATCATGTTTTCCCTCTTTTGTTTTATAGCCTCCACCATAATGTGTCTATCTACCCTCAATACAAATGGTCATACGTTCATTTTGATGCAGAATAGGACCAAGGAAAAGGATATACACAAATCATCATTTAAGGCTTAAGAGGCTTGTAATGTGGCTCATCAAAAAGGTGTCATAAGGCTTAAAGATGGGTACTAATTGGCAATTCAGAGTAGGGTTTAGGTTTTTAGCTCTAAGTGTGTCCAAACAATGCCTTAGGTCATCCCTAAACAACTTAATATGCATAAATATTAATTTAATCACCCAATCTCAAAATTATCGTTTATCATATATACTAGCATGCTCGTTTTCTCATATTATATATGCCATTTGGTATCAATAAAACTTTTTCTATTTATACATAATGTAACCTATAGAATTTTAAAAATTTCATGCTAAAAAATGTAAAATTCCTCATTATCAAGCTAAGTTTATCAAGAAAACACAATCAACCTATTATACATGCTCCTAACCAATCACTTGTATTTCTACAAGCTCAAGCACACATCAAAAAGAAAAAAAAACTATATGCAAAAATTCCTATGTCACCCCCCACACTTTAGAAAACACATTGTCCCTAATGTGTGCCCCTATGAGTAATAAAGGAAAGAAGTTACTCGATTGATTGTGAAAGCCCTCTTTTTCTCATGGTGGTTGTCCTTCTTCCTTTAGCGTGAATGCTCGAAATTGTTGTGTATCCATAATATAGGTTCTTACAAGAAGAATTAAGACATATATACAAAATAATTCCTAATCCTACTCTTACGAATTATATAAGTACTAAAAAAATTAAAAATTATCCAAAAATTACAAGTCTTAAAGTAAATCAAAGTCTTAAAATGATTAAAAATTAAAGTTCAATCTTCTTCCTCCGAGCCGAGTTGAGGATCCATTAGGGCCTTGCCTTTGCTGGTGCACTTTTGTTGGGAGCTTCACCCTTGTTGTCGTGTTGGGCTCCGAATCACCGGTCCTTTGGGAGTTGAGTATTGAGGCTGAAACATTGTCTCATACTCATCATCAGTGTTAGACTCATCTTGCTTTATGTTAGCTCCTCCTAACTCTACTTCATCCCCGAACATGTTTGGAGGGTAATTCGGAGTCGGTAACTCGTGTATCCTTGCAAACTCCATCAGCACAGGAGTCGTTTCTTTCATCCAAGCTATCATTCCATTAGCTTGGCTTCGATGCTTCCTTGGCTCTTTTTGGTTTTCTCATTTCTTTTCATTGAAGCCGATACATCCATTTTTTCTTTTCTTCTCTTATTCTAGTCTTTGATTTATTTCCTTTGCAACTCGACATATTACTTGTATAAGGAGTCTCCAATGATGGTCCAAGTCAGCTTTAGAAATTGCTCATCTTCTTTCATTGGTACGCCCACCTTCTTACATAAGGCTGTTACTAAGTGTGGGAAAAAGAGACCACTCTTTTGGCTTTGAGTGCACCGTTTCATTTCATCATATATCTAAGAGACTAAACAAACCTGCTTACACTGCAAAATTTCATATAATAGCAAAGCTTGCAAAGAATTAATGTTAGAAACATTTAAAGCAGGTATAAGTCATGTATATAGGAATTGCATACACATTTTAGCTATCAAGATCATTATAGCTTGGTTAAAGTTGGAGAGTGTGCCGGTGTCAAGCTTGTAGCTCCACACACCTTGCCCTTTTGTCAAGAACTTAACTATTTCCTCCATGTCTATATTTTGTAATGTATTAAATTCCACTCTCTGTACATAATCTTTCTCATAGTAAGGGACATTGTAATAATTTCAGATATCCTTGGGTGACATGTGAACATCGCAATTTTGAACTACCACTACTCCTAAGGATTTTCTCTTAATTATGTCATCTTTAAGAGATGCATAGAATTCATGAACTATTGGTACTACTGTGTTACCTGTTGAAAGAATACAGAATTGCTCCCATTTATGGTACCGTACTAATGGCCATATTTGCTTGCAAAGAATCATGGATGGTTCGAAACTGCGTTCGTGAATGACAGTCCGCCCTTGCAAAGCTAAAAAATATTTCTCTACCTGAGCATTTGCAAATCGTTCAAAATCTGAATCGTTGTTGCTCTCTTGCATCATTGTCCTCTTCCGGGGTGGCATTGTAATCTAGCACAGAGAAGAGATAAATAGTAACCAATGGAACAATAAAAGCGAAGAAACATACCTTTGCTTTTAAGGATTAATCTTATTGATGAAGTCCCATTGCACCTTGCAATGAAGTATTACTCTTGGAGGAATGAAGTTCTAGGTTTTGGGTGAGAAGAGAAGGATGAGATTTTTGGTGGAATTAGGAGTGGATTGAGAGTGTATAAGTGAAGGGAATAGGTTTAGTTTAAGTTAGTATATATAGGAGTGGGTATTTTTAGGGTTTTAGGTGTTAAAAATTGGGTAAATGTTAGGTTTTATTGTCGGATTGCGCAATCGAGTCGGGTCATCCATGTAAAAAATTACAAACGATGTCGTGACGTAGCTTAAGTTTGTTGCAACCAACCTTCCAATGCCTGTTTGTCCCGACGTAGCTCACCCTGTGTCGTGACAAACCCTTCAATCCTGATTTTCCAACAAAACTGTCTCCTATGTCGTAACGTAACTCTCCCAATGTCACGACATAGCCATCAGTGTTGAATATTTAGCATCCTTACCCCTTGGTTGTAATGTACAAGGGTTATCATGTCATACCATGCTGGGTGTCCTTGGAGCAGTCTGGTTACTTCGTCGCAATGTTGCATAACTGTGTCGCGACAAACCTGTCAGATTCAAAAGAAATACCCTGAAACAAAATTTATTAATGAGTTAGTATGTTAGTGCTTATAAATTTAAAATTGAGTGTTAGTACTTATCAAACTAGTCTGACAAGGGTGTTAGTGTGCACTTCGGCACCCAAGAATAGTTCCTTTTATCACCACTCGTCCAGTAGCCATCGTGCCAGGCTACTCTATGGCGTCTCTCTTTCTTAAAATTTCCCTTTTCTTCCTACGTAGATCATCGCCAGCTCCTTTCGTCAATCGTATTTATTAACAAAGTCTGCAAATTTATACCACCACTCTTTCACATGATTGCCTTTATCATTGATCCACTTGTGAAATTCACATGCCTTCATGTGGTGGATTAGTTACTGCTCAGTTCATTCGTTGACGTTGTTGCATCTATCTGTTTCCCCTTATAAATTCCATCACTGCGTTCTGTTTCCCTCGGATCGGGGTACCAGTGTAGTAGTTACCTCTCCCAAGGGCGTATATTATCTTGCTCCACGGATGTAATTATTAGGCTAGTTGAAGGTTGGGACTCTAGCTTGTAATGCTTCCTGTTTTCTACAAAAATTGAAAAATTTTCACATTAGTAATTTCTCTGGGAATTTGCTACTTCAGGAAAGTATTATACATTAGTAGTCATTGGAAATTAAATTTTTGATCGTGGATATCTTTAACTAATATTTCTTTTGTTAACGATTTTGTAATAGTAATTATTTGAAGATCTAAATTTGGGATTTCGTAATCGTCTTCTTCCTTTGTGAGGATTATTAATTCATCATTGGGTTGGGGCTCAATCTCGATTTTTACACGATCATCAATTTTCCCTTCCAAAGATGAGATCTTGTTTTGCTTGGTGGTTCGATCATTTGATTCCTCAAAAATTCTCTTTCTGTTTTCTCCTCTAGCCTTTGTTCCTGTTCTTGCTCTATTCGTTCAGATTTGAAGTACATTTCTCTAAAAGATAGACCATCATGTTGATTGGGGATCTAGGCTTCTTCACGAAGTTGACTTAACTCCAACATCAATGATCTCTGGTTCTCTTGGATCTCCCAATCCTCATAATACCCATCTTCATAGATACCAGCATCATAATCACCGTCATACATGAGATCTGAACAAAATAAATCGTAGGCATCCATAGATTTAAATATGATGGGGATTAATGGGAAGTGTTAGATCTGAAAAATAATAACTGCTAGTATCGTATCTATAACCTAAAATTTTCCTAAATATTTTAATACAAGAAAGAATAAAATTTACTAAGGCGTTGCCTCCCCCGCAACGACGCCAACAACTTGACCGCCCCAAACGTACTCTCGTTCAGTGTAGATTTAGGCTATCCACAAGTATACAAGTCAGGTTGTAAATATAGTGTGTTACAACGGAACAATTACAAAGGAACAATTAGTAGTATTTCGAGGATCGTACCCAAAGGAGGCTTGAAATGATAGTAAATCAATCCCTGCAAAGAGTAAAATTAATTAGTACTTATTTTAGGGTTTATAGTACGAAAAATAATAGAGGTGTTTTGAGAGCATAAAATAAAAAGATAAAATAAAATAGAAAATAAAAGCAAATGTTTAAGATGTAGAAAATCTTATAAACAACTTTGAGGAGATTAGGTTGTTTCTGTATGATTTCTTCAATTGTTGGGTTTTGGGGATTTTCCTCCAATCAACTAGTCACTACCTCAGTTGGATCTCTCGATCTTCCGTCAGCATAGAAAGTCGATAGAGATTACATATCGTTAGATGTCACAGCCTAAACCGATTTGGGGAAAAGGTGTTCACGGATGGGAAATGCCAATTTTGGGTTCATTCCTACCTAGATGACGTTTTAGGGTTGGTAGGGCTAGTGTTTGTTTGATGCTCTTCCTTTCCCAAAGAGCTTATTCGAAAGGTAAAATCCTTGTAAAACAACAATTAATTATTCATATGTCCACTCCCTAATTCCCCAAAATGGAATTAGTTCCTCATGGTTTCTTTATTCATCAATAAAACAATATATGAAAACATATAAGTGAAGAAGAGAATGAAAAACAAAGTAGAATTGTATTAAGGAATCTATCGGGAAAAGCTCCTCGAACATTTATGCAAACTTATACAATCTTGTTTCGAAACTGAAAATACAAATAAAACTAAAAACTAAGGTCTACTGAATGGTGTCCAAACCCTAGTGCTAAAAAGCCTTATTTATAGCTCTTGGTCGGCCGTTTTCATCAACCCTAGGTTAGCTACCATCCTTCGTGCTTAAGTTGCATTGTAAAGATGAAAATGCCCCTCGCTTGATATAGAGTTAGAGTTTGGGGCCGATGTCACGACACACCAAGACCTGTGTCGCAACATAGCAGGCAATCCCTTGATTCTTCACTGCTGATCCTTTTGTTGCGACATAGGGTTATCTATGTCATGACAAAGTGATCAGTATCACTATAGCTCAACTGCTACTAGTATCTTGTGCACTTACGAAGTAGGTTAGCTAATCTTTAGGCCTCATTTGCCCTTGAAAGTAATAAAATAATCTTTTTAGCACAATTTATTCAAAAGACGAAACTAACTAAAAATCCATAAAATAAAAGGAAATTTACTTGATTTCAAGCTCATCAAATGTGAAAGTAAGTTCAATCTGCTAGGTATGAAATCGGTAGATTAGAAGGAAGGTGAGAGAAGAAGAAATAAGGTGGTGAGAGGGAATGTGATACTAAAGAGGAAAGAGTAGGGAAATAATACAATTTGCCAAACTATTTTCATGTTTGTAACCTTTTGTGCTTACTATTCTTTTGAACTTCATATCTGTCCTAAGCCTTAGAACGTTACAAGTCAAAAAGACCTATGTGACTTAAACATCCCTATGCATGAATGAATATGGCATTTCATAGTTCCATTATAGCAATTTATATTATACTAGGATAATTAAAGTACTTGTATTAGTCATTGATGGAATTATACTAATACAACCTTTATACTTGTATCTTTTGTAACTTACTGAAATTAGATGTTTTTAATAAAAAATGGTAAGATTACTTGCTCATCATGTTAAAATTATTGATGATGTATGATGCCTAATATAGAAGTTGCAAACTCAATCCTTGTATGATATATGCTCAAGCTTGTATGTTTTTCTTTCCTTTATTTTTTTGTTCGCTTGAGGACAAGCAATGATTTAAGTGTTCGGGAGTTTGATCTATCGTAATTTGACCTAGCAGATTAAACTAGTTTTCACACTTTAAGAGCTTGAAATTAAGCATTTTCCTTGGGTTCTTTTAGGATTTATTTCAGTTTTCAGTTATTGAATAAAATGTGTAAAAAGTGTAAAATAGTGTTTTTTATTGACTTCAGGGCCGAATGAGGCCTAAAGGTTAGCTAACGAACTTTGTGAGTGTGCAGAAGATCTTTAAAAAATGAATAATAACAAAGCTGATCGATTTGTCACGACATAGAATGATCTGTGTCGCAACATAGGGACCAGACCTGCAGAATTCAAAATGTCTTTTATGTCTCGACACAGACATTGTGTGTCGCGACAACGCCTGGAAAACACGCTAAAGGAGTCTATCTTCTCTGTCGTGACACAACTCCTGTGTGTCGCGACATCGACTCTTGAACGCAAAAATAACACCGAGTGAAGGGAGTTTTAGTCTTTACAACACAACTTAAACACAAAGAACAACAGTTGACCTAGGGTTAAGGAAAACGGTAGTCCAAAGGTTATAGATAGGGGCCTTTTACACTTAGGCTTACACATCTCTTTTCCTAAGTTCCGTTTTTCCTTTGTAATTTAGGTTTAGTCATTTTTCATTTCATTTGTTATTTCATTTTATGTTTTTTAGGGAAACAAGATTTGTAACTTCACATAAACGATTATGGATTCATCCCAAAATATTGCTATACAATTCTTCATTTCTTTCAATTCATACTTTCAATATTAAATTTCATGTTTACTCATGCTATTGAATCTATGATGTCCAAAGAAACTATGAGGAACTTAGGGAGTGGAAGTATGATTATTTTATTATTGTATAAAGGGATTTTTAATGGATCAATTGTTTGGAGAAGGAAGAACATGAAACAAACCTTAGGTCAGACAACCCAAGAAATTTATTTTGGTGGGAAAACCCAAAATTTTTATTGCCAATTCGTTAACACCTTTACCCCAAACAAATCTAGACTGTGAAGTTGAAAGATAAGTAGCCTCTGTTGACTAGTTATGTTAGTGGAAGATTGGAAGATCCTGCTAGTGCAGCAACTAGTTGATTGACGAAAACCCGAAAGCAACAATTGAAGAAATCATATTGAAGCGAGCTAATCCCTCATAAAGTCTGTTGATCAAACTTTTCATCTCTATTTCCCTTATTTTATTTTATTTTATGTTATTTCTTTACCAAATCCCAAAACCCTTTTATTTTTCTTTCATACTATAAATTCTAAATAGATTACTAATTACTTCTTTTCTTTGCAAGGATTAAAATTACTATCGCTTCGTCTCCCTTGGGTACGATCCTCGAAGTACTTGTTACTTTGTTGTAACTATATTACAACTTGACCCGTATACTTGCGAATGTCCAAAATACATGTCAACGAGGGTAAGTTTGGAGGCGTTCAAGTTATTGGCGCCGTTGCTAGGGAGGCAACGTATTTATTCATTTTAAATTTCTGTATTACTATTAAGAATAATTAGGAAATTTTTAGGTTATAGATACGAGATTTTTTTCTTAACTTACGTTTACTAACTATTTTATTTTTTTGATTTCAATATATGTCTCAGAGGAAAGGAACATTCAACTAGTCAATCGCTGATTCATAGAGACTAAGTTAGCAAAGATCTTTTAAACTATGGATAAGTTTGACTACATGTGGTTTAATGATGAGATGACTTATCATAATGAAATATATGAGGAGAGAATGTATGATGAGTGGGAGATCATGTTAAATAAAAAACTATTCATGATAGAACTAAGCCAACATGAAAACGAAGCCTCAACACACCAGTGGAGTAATGATCAAGGTACTGAAATAGTTGAACATCCACAAAAGTTCACTGGTAATTTATATGAGGTACTTGAAAAAATAATGATATGCCAAAAAATTCAGACAAGCCTCCTTGTGATTCATATGAGATGCCTTCACATGAAGCCACTAGGATGAATAATTCTGAGGTATTAATAAAAATGTCAGACATGATGGCGTAAATGTTGAAGATGATGCAACAAATATCTGAAGCGCTGCCTCCAAGGAAAGAGGACATGCCTAACGTTTACAACTCGGAGCATGTGAACCCTTGTATTATCAGTGAGAATTATAGTGAGATTTAACTTGAGATTGTAACTGAATATGATGGAGATGAGTTGAACGTAGTTGAAACAGTCTCTGATCCAATCGACAGAGTAGTAGAACTAACCCTAAATATAGAAGTGGAAGACAAACTAACCACTAACATGGAGCTTAAACTAGTATTGGATGGAAGTGTAAGAGACTCAAAACACTTTCTGGCAATAAAAGTAGAGGTGTCAACCGAAGAGGTCGAGGAGGTTGATTCATTCTCATTAGACAATGGAAACAAGACTCGAGCAGCCAAAGTCTCATATAATACGGAAAGGAGGAAGCTCGAGGTAATAATACCTTATAAAACAATTTGGGGTTAGGTCGAATTTGGTACTAAATGGCTTGTCATGTGAACGTCACAACGGTCGAAAATAAGGCAACATTGTTCGAATTGACCAAAAAGGCTGGTTCATATACATTGACAGAGGAACAAATGTCAGATCAAAGTGTCGAGAACCAGTTGAAAATTCTTCTATGGTAGCGACACGGATCGTCTTGGTTTTTAAAGAACTTCTATTTCCTTCTTTAAATATGGGGATTCATATAAACAACATATATCAGATTTATTACTAACAAATGATCAAATTTCATGTTCTATAGTCTATTAGATCACATATTGACCTCACGGAAGCCCCAAGATTGATTAGAACGATGTAAACAGCTTTAGGAAAAAAATTTAGAATTTCGAATTCGAAATCGTCCACTCAACTTCAAGAACCTAAAATTGTCATTTAACGCGCTCAAATCAGTAATGATTAGACAAAAAACTAAATCGAATATTCCAACTAGAACGCCCCTACAATGACGAGAACACTTAAGAATCCAACAGCAACTTAACGTCGCCTAAATTGCTGAAGGATTACCAAGCAGCCCTAGATTTTCTACTAGAAGTGCACCAATATAATTACAATCAAAACTCAATCAAAATTCACTTCTTTTAAATAATAGACCAACCACCAAAATTACTAAAACAACGATATAAACATCATCCTCCTACCCGACCAAAATTGAAATACTTGAGAGGATTTCAAGGAAAGGATTCACAACGCACCCGTCCAAGATTTGAGCAATAAAAAGATAAAGAAAAAAATAACAATCAAGCACGACAGGTAGTAGTTTGGCAAAGAAAGAATAGACACAAAAGGTGAAAGTTTAATAGGAAACAAACAAAACAAGGAAAATATTTGAACAAAAAGGAAGAAAAGAAAAATACACAAAATCCAAGAAGAGGGAATGAGTGATGTGAGAGAAGAATTACGAGCAATTTTGGGAAAGATATGAAAATAAGATAAAATAATAAGAAAGAGAGAAGAAATAAATAAATAAAAACAACTCACAACTAAACACTCCCCCAACAGCTTAATCCTCATCTAACATATTTGTTTTTAACAAATTCAAATCTGATCCAATTTCCACTTGATAGGTAAAACTTAGTAACATTAAGAAAAATGATACCCGCTTGCACACTTGAGGTCTCGAACCCAAGACCTCTTACCCTTTTCTCACAACAGTTATCCACTAAACCATATCAAATTACTTGTAAAAAATCTAACAAATCAAAAACATAAATTTTTTTGGGCGTTACAACTCTCCCCCTAAAAGAAAGTTCGGCCTAGACATTTACCTGAATCAAATAGATACGATTATAGTTGTCTAATTAAGTCCTCAGGTTCCCATGTGGCTTCCTAAGTGCCATGATTCTGCCACAGAACCTTAACTAATGGAAAGGACTTTCTCCTGAAAACCTTGATGTCTCATTCCCGAATCTAAACTAGCTCTTCCTCGAATGTCAAATCTGGCCTAACCTCAATCTCCTCAACAGAAACAATATGAGATGGGTCAGACTGATACCGCCTCAACATACAGACGTGGAATAAATCATGAATATGGTCCAACTCTATAGGTAGCTCTAACTGATAAACGACCAACCCCACACATTTCAGAATCTGATTCAACCCAATGAATCTAGGGCTCAACTTGCCCTTACGTCCAAACCTTAAAACTTTCTTCCATAGAGACACAATCAGAAAGACATAATCACCCATAGAATACTTGATGTCTCTCCTTTTCAGATCTGAATATGACTTCTGTCTATCTGAAGTCGCCTTAAGATGATCCCGAATCAGTTTAACTTTATCATCAGTCTCGAAAACCAACTCAAGACCTAAGATCCATCAATCACCCAACTTAGTCCAACACAACGGAGTATGACACTTACGATCATATAGGACCTCGTAAGGTGTCATCTGAATACTGGACTAGAAACTGTTATTATATGTGAACTCGGCTAACAATAGAAACTCCTCCCAACTACTTCGAAAATCAATCACACAACTCCAAAGCATATCCTCCAATATCTGAATCACCCTATTAGATTGACCATCAGTTTGAGGATGAAACGTAGTACTGAAGTCTAATCTCGAACCTAGAGCCTCATGAAGCTTCCTCTAAAATTAAGAAGTGAAATGAGGATCCCTATCAGAAATAATCGAGATCGAAACCCCATAAAGTTGAACGATCTCCGAAACATACAGCTTAGCAAGTTTTTGAAGAGAGTAGTCAATCCTGACAGGAATAAGATAAGCAGACTTGATCAACCGATCCACGATGACCCATACAGAATCCTTCATAGTGGGTGTTAAGGGCAACTCACTAATGAAATCCATAATTACCTGTTCTCATTTCCATAAGGGAATCTTAACATCCTAAAGTAAATCGGAAAGTAATTGGTGCTCAGTCTTAACTTTCTAGCACGTCAAACAACGAGAGACAAAATCTATTACCTCTTATTTGAAACTAGACCACCAGTATAATTCACGCAAATCACGATGCATCTTATTTCCATTGGGATACATAGCATAAGGGCTACTATATGCTTCCCACAAAATGGACTACCTCAAATCAGAGACATTAGGTACACAGACCCGTCCTCAAAAACTCAAAACTCCATCACTACTCAACCCAAAATAAGAAGTACTACCATCCTCAACCTGACGGAATCATAGAACCAAAGAACCATCCCCCAATTGCTTAACCCGAATATGATCAATCCAAGTCGACTTGACTTGCAACTCAACTAACAAACTCCTATCATCAAACAGACTTAAGCGAGCAAACATCACCTTCAAGTCAAACATTACCCTACGACTAAGAGCATCGATCACCATATTGGTCTTACCAAGATGATACTCAATCATATAATCGTAATCATTAAGCAACTCAATCCATCTACGTTGCCTAAGGTTCAACTCTTGCTGAGTAAGGAGATACTTGAGACTCTTGTGATCGCTGTAAATGATACACCTCTCACCATACAAATAATTCTCCTAGATCTTTAAGGCGAAGACAATCACGACTAACTCAAGATCGTTTGTCGGATAGTTGTCTTCATGTAACTTAAGCTGTTGAGAAGCATAAGCCACTACCTTACCATCTTGCATTAAAACACAACCCAAACTGACGTGTGACGTATCACTATAAACCATGAATTCCTCACCGGATTCAGGTTGTATCAAAACAAGAGCCTGAGTCAAAATAGATTTGTGCTTCTTAAAGCTCGATTGTTGCACATCAGTCTAGATAAATGGTGTGTTCTTATGCAATAACTTAGTCAGAGGAGTTGCGATAAGGGAAAACCCCTCAACCAACCTTTGATAGTAACTCGCTAGCCCAAGGAAGTTGCGGATCTCAAAAACACTCTTAGGCTATTTCCACTCAAGCACAACCTTGATTTTTTTAGGATCAACTATAATTCCCTCAGTAGAAACCACATGACCTAGAAAGGTTACCTCTCTTAACCAAAACTTGCACTTGCTCAACTTAACATAAAGTTTGTTTCTCACGGAGTATCTGAAGAACTACTCTAAGATGCTCATCATGATCAACCTCAGTCTTAGAGTATACCAGAATGTCATCGATGAAGACCATGAAGAACTGATCCAAATACGGTTGAAAAACCCGATTCATAAGGACTATGAATGCAATCGAAGCATTCTTCAAACCAAAGGGCATGACTAGGAATTCATAGTACCCATAACGAGTCCTAAAAGTAGTCTTATGAACATTGACCTTCTTAACCTTAAGCTGATGATACCTAGAACGAAGATCTATCTTTGGAGAACATAAAAACACCACGAAACTGATCAAATAAACCATCAATCCTCAGAAGTGGGTACTTATTCTTCACAGTCAATGTATTCAACTTACGGTTATCCACACACATCCTTATTGTACCATTTTTCTTTATAAATAGAACTGGTTCCCCCGCACAGGGACACACTAGGAAGAATAAACCCTCAACCAAGGAGTTCCTGAAGCTGAGCCTTTAATTCCATAAGTTCCTTTGATGCCATGCAGTAGGAAGCAATGGATACTGGAGCTATACCCGGTAAAACCTCGACACTAAACTTGACCTTTCGATCCGAAGTCAAACTTGACAACTCTTGAGGAAAAATATTCGAAAACTCTTGAACCGTTCGAATGACCCCAATAGATGAACCCACAAAAGCTAAATCACACACATAGGCCAAAAATGCCTAACACCCTTTACAAACCAACTTTTCAACCGTAAGAGCAGAGATCACATAGGATAAGTAATCTCGACGCTCGTCGATCATAACCACTTTTACATCATTTTTAGATCTCAAAACTACTCTTTTAATAGCACAGTCCAAAATGACCCGATGTTCCACGAGCTAGTCCATTCCCATAATCAAATTGAATACTCCAAATGGCAGTTCCATCAAATTAGTCAGAAACACAACCACTTGTATCTCTAGTGGCAAATTCCTATAAACCCTATCAACCTGAACAAACTAACCAAATTGACTAATCACAGTAATCTCTCTTGAAGTGCTCTCAACAGGCATACCCAAGTTCACAGAGACATAACTAGCTATATAAGAGAGTGTAGATCCTATATCTATCAAAGCAAAATACGGAGCAGTATGAATGAAGAACATACTGATGATAGCATTCGCAACGTCTCTATCCTTACAACGTCTAGCCGCATATACCATTGTACGCTGCCTAGCCTCAATCTGATTAGCACCTCTATCAAGTGTTTACTAACCTCTACCAGAACCATTACCACCATTGACCGGACCACGACTTCTAGGCAACTGCTATACTTCCTTTTGAGGCTGAACAAAACGTGAAGTTAGAGCTTGCACCTGATCACAATGTTGTGGGCAATCTCTAACACAATGCTCCATAGGCCCAAATCGCAAACAAGCTCCTAACCTCCTCCAACATTTGCCCAGATGGCATCTACCATAATATTTACACAGCTAAACCATAGTAAGAGAAACTGAAACCTCAACCCTCGTAGGCCCATCAGATCTGGCACGTTTCTTAAGCTATTGAATAAAACTAGAGGGTTTCGAATCCCTCTTACCTTTAACCCTCTCACAGTCCTTATTTTCACGCTCAATGCGCTTAACCTCCTCAAAAATTTTCTTCTTGTCCACCAATACAATAAAAACTTGTTCTCTCGACGGAGCTATCAAAACCTAGAGGTTATACCTCAACCTTTCCTCGAAGCGGATACACTTATCATAGTCATTAGATACTAGCCCACGAGTATATTTGCTCAGTCTAAAAAATTTAGCCTTATACTCGGTTACAGTTCTATCCCTCTGAGTAAGGTTCATAAACTCGCGTCTACGAGCATCCACATAGCTTGCACCCAGATACTTAGTTTGAAAAGCACTTTTAAAAGTCTCCTAAGATATTTGATCTGGCTAAGTACCCACTTTAACCGTCAACCATTGATACGCCTCATCATGAAGCAAAGATACTACACCTTTTAATTTCTACTTAGGGATGCAATCAATGTCGTTCATAATCCTCTTTGTGGCCTCCAACCAATATTCAGCCACACTAGGGGCGACTCTAATGACACCCCTAAACAATTCAGCTCCATTGGACTGAAGTCTTTCATTTACCGATACACGGCTCCCAAAACCAGAATAAGGCCCAACGACCCTCTCCAAAACCCTGCATGACTTGGGATAATGCGTTGCCCCAGCTGAGTGACTTTGAGACCTAGTCTCAGCGATCTAGCAGCGCCCACGAGTACCACGTTCACGTGATCCACGAGTACTTATCGTATATATTATCTACATTACGAATTTTTATGCATCAGTTCTAGTATTTATTAACATATATTTTTTGCTCAAAAAGTAATCAGAAGAATTCAAAGATATGTTTCAACCTCTAATTATCTCAGTAAAGTTCTAATCATTTCAGAGATTTTCCAAACTAAAGTTTATCTAAGTTAGAAGTACTTACAGGATCAGCACCGGAGACTCTGTATTTCACAGAATTGTTTTTCAAATTAATGTAGAAAGGAAATTTACTCGAAAAATGGTTTTTACAAAATTTTGAACCCAAAATTTCACAGTCCGAGTTTTACAACTTGACTCTGATACCATTAAATATAACACCCCAAAATCGATCTAGACATTATGGCCAAATCTGGAGATATTACGTCAACTGGTTAAAAATCCAGTTTTCGTAAATTTTGGAAAATGTCAAAAAATTATATTTCTTTAAAACCCTGATTTATTAAAAAAAACACATCTAACTTTTAGTTGAAAACGATGTGTGCATACATTTTCTAAAACGAATACTTTGCAGCGAAAATTCTTAGATCGTTATGTTTTGGAAAAACCAAGTTTTTCTTGAAATAAATTGTTTTGTAGAAAATGGACACTTTCGATAAAAAATTCTTAACAGTTTCATAAAAAATAGAAAACTTAAATCCAAAAACCAAAATAGTACAAATATTAAAAATCGTCTAAATCCAAATTTAAATGAATTAAAAGAAACAAGTTTATTGTAACCGAGCTCCCTTGGCACCGACCCGCCTAAGTTTGAGGATTACCTGAGAGAATAGACAAATAAAAAAGAGTTTTTGAAACTCAGTGTGTAACAAATAACTTAATCAATTAATTTACATCAGACAAATTTAGCAAAAAAAGAATGGTATAAGATAGATTTAGCATAAACAAAATCATACCAGACAAATTTAACAGAAATAGAATCATATAAGACAATACAGATACAAACATATATTACTACCCCTATCCGTTACACACCATCTTCGACCATCCCAACACACCATATGGGGTGTAAAACACCCATCCAACCCTACACACTACTTAGTGTTAATATGACACTTTATAGAATATTTGCAATTAAGCCGACAGTTTAGTAGGCGAATTATCGCCATTTACAGAAGCACTTCCTCCATATAGTAAACCCATCCCAAATTCAGATACAGATTATAACATATGTCAGACATATTTTTAGTACACATGCATAATATAACAGATACAGAGCATACATAGCAAATTTCTCGAGTTAAACATAACTTATTACATAGTTTACTAATCATATGACGATTCATGTAAACAAAAGATATCAGATTTAGTACTAACAGATGACCGAATTTCATGTTTTATAGTCTATTAGATCACATACTGACCTCATGGAAGGCCCACGATCGATTAGAACGATGTAAACGACCTTAGGAAAAAAATTTAGAATATTAGGTCTCGTTACACACCTTGTTATTTTCGAATACGAAATTGTTAACTCAACTTCAAGAACCTAAAATTGTCATTTAACATGCTTAAATTAGTAACGATTAGACCAAAAACTAAATTGAATATTCCAACAAGAATGCTCCTACAATGACGAGAACACTTACTCAAGAACCCAACAACAAGTTAACATCGCCTAAATCGCTGAAGGATCACCAAGCAACCCTCAATTTTCTCTTAGAAGTGCACCAATATAATTACAATCAAAACTCAATCAAAATTCACTTCTTTTAAATAATAACCTAACAACCAAAATTACCAAAACAATGATATGAATATCATTCTTCTACTTGACCAAAATTGAAATACTTGAGAGAATTTCAAGGAAAGGATTCACAACGCACTTGTCCAAGATTTGAGAAAAAAAAGATAAAGAAAAAGAAATAACACCAAAGCCACGACAGGTAGCAGTTTGGCAAAGAAAGAATAGAAACAAAAGGTGAAAGTTTAATAGGAAACAAAAAAAACAAAAAAATATTTGAAAAACAAAGAAAGAAAAGAAAAACACACAAAATCCAAGAAGAGGGAGTGAGTGACATGCGAGAAGAATTAGGAGCAATTTTGGGAAAAGATATGAAAATAAGATAAAATAATAAGGAGAGAAGAAAAAATAAATAAAAACCAACTCACAACTAACCACACCCCCAACAACCTAATCCTTATCTAACAGATTAGTTTTTAACAAATTCAAATCTGATATAAATTCCACTTGATACGCGACACTTAGTAACATTACCTGCACACACAAGGTCTCGAACCCAGGACCTCTCACCCTTTTCTCACAACACTTATCCACTAAACCATATCAAATTACCTGTAAAAAATCTAACAAATCAAAAACATAATTTTTTTAGGGCGTTATTGTAGTCCTATTTGGTGTGATTGGCTGGTTCGAGATGGTGTGTCGCAAATAGGGGTAGGACATTGTATGATATGATATGATATGATACAATATGGTATGGTTTATAATATGCTCTTATATGATAAGATATGTTCTGATATAAGTTGAGCTTTGTTATGATTTATGAGATGCTCCGATATGTAGTATGATATGAAATTACGGGTTGCTTACTATAAACGCAAAATCATAGGAAAACTCTTTTTGTAGGCCAGGTCATACGCTGGGCTTCTAGCTCACTTATTTGTGTATACGTTGTAGGTGAACTACCTATTTAAGATCGGGCGACGTGCGAGAGCTCAGATTTGTTTCACATAAAATGGTTTGTTTTGGTTAGTAAATTAAGATTTTCGGACTAAATTTTCGTATTTTATTTTGTTTTTGGGTTTTTTTTTTGTTTTAGTTTTATTCGTCAATATTTAATATTTTCGAGCATTAGACTGGGAGTCACACGAGTTAATAAAATGATCTCAATTTTCAAAACTAACACTTTGGAAGTTTTTCCGTTGCAAAGTCAAGTAATCACTTAAGTACTTTATGTAAATAAAACACATGGATTTAACGAATGGTTGTTTTAATACGGAAAATGAACTACCAAAATTATTACTTTTAAAACATGATTTTGGAATTTAAATTTTGGACTTTAGTTTTTCTAAACATAGCAAAAGTTTTGCCAAATTTTCATATTTTTCAAACGCGTGTTTTGTTTGATTGAAACAAAGGTTTTCAATCAAGTTAGTGTAATTCCTCAACATCCGGTCATAACTCTTAGGTCAGGTTTGGGGTGTTACAGTTTTCTTAAAATTAATCTTTAGTAGGGGACACATTGAGGAAAATGTGTGACTTAAGTGTGGGGGTAGGTGAACATAAAAATTTTAACATATGTGTTCTATTTGTTTATTTTATGTTTTGTTTAAAACACTTTCAAAAATCTATAAAAATTTTAAAATTTTCGTTCTTTTCTTTTTTTTCTTGTATGGTGCTTGAAATATGTTGGCTTTGGGATTATATTGGTTATGATATTGAATGATGTATTGTTGACTTTTGAGCATGTAAATTTCAATTGATGTTAGATAATTTGGTTCTTTTAAAAGTAGATTAGTTAGTTAGATAAGTTAATTTGCATAATCGACTAGAGGTAATTATGTTTTATGTGAATATGTATGATTTGTGTCAAATGATATATAGATTGTATAGAAACCTGTAGATAAATAATGATTGAATCAATTGTTATTCATTGGAGTAAATGTAAGCATGATTGAAATTGTGTTTGGCAAAATGTTTAGGGATGACCTAAGGCATTATTTGATTAGCCAAAAGCCCAAATAACTAACCCTTATGCTATGTAAACCTTAGTTTCCTTGATTTGAGCCTTAAATTATCCATTATTGATGAACACTTATTTTTTAAACCATAAGACTAATCTATCCTTGATATTGAAATGCACTATGATATAGACGTTGGGCCATGGACGTTAAGGGTTAGGTAGAGACATTTTGGTGGTTTCAAATTGTTCTTGAGACGAAAGAGAAGAGATTGTTTGATATAGTGTATATAGACTCTTGCTAAGTGTACTAAAATGAAAAAAAATAAGTGAGTAAAAGAAATGTGAAGGTTAAAAGCAAAGTGAGTAGAATAAAAGAAAGGCTAGTGTTAACAATATTGTGAGTGAAAGAATGAAAATTCTCAGAAAACACTCAAACAAAAATAAATTTTGAGCTTAAAAGAAATCTTTCATTTCATAATGTACAAGTACTCGCTAGCTTTTTATATGCATCAATATTAGACATTTTCTTCCATTTGTTTGGAGAGATAAGGAAGGTGAGAGAATGAGAAATAAGAAGGTGTACTTAATGATTACTTTGGGAATGAATAGTGAACAATGTCATATGTTTTATTGTTTCTAGTGCTTCAAATCGTTTGAGTTATCTTTTCGTTTAAAATCCAAGCCATCCCAAGCCTCAAAACATTACAAACCTAAAAAACCTATGTGACCTAAACAGTTCCTTTATATGATCTTCTTGACTTGTTTATAATTAGCTGATTGAATATTTTTTATTCACATTTTGTATCTACTACATATCTATATAGTTTATGTTGATGGATCACTAATCAAGTATTTATTAATTTGAATTTCCCCTAGGTTTGTTATTTTTTTAACTTAGTAAACTAGGTGTATTTGTTTTAGGAGTACTTAAGTTACCTAAACATCAACCTTAAGTTGCATGTGAGATATGTCTTGTACAAATTCAATATTTGTTCGCCATGCTTCTTATTGTTCGACATATTCCAATGGTTGTCTTATACATGTTTTGTGTGTTTGCTTGAGGAAAAGTAAAGACTTAAGAATGGGGGAGTCTGATCTGTTGTAATTTGATATGTCAAATTAGGCTCTCCAATACACTAAATAAGCTTATCCTCAAGCAATTTAAGTGTCTTTTATATGTTTCTATCGATTTTTAGTTTTAAGAATTAATAAACGTTTTTGCTTAGTTTTACACTATTTTGAGACCCAAATTGGCCAAATAGTGCCATGGGGAACTTAACTATGTGATTGAGTTGGTATAGAGAGACAATAATGATCCAAACTCGAGGAAAACTTCATTCAGAATGGGTATTGCGACATTGAGGCCATGGAAGTAGTGATACCCCTACAATGCTAAAATGAAGAAAATCGAGGAAAATCTTTTTTGGCATTTTTCATGATTGAGAAAGTAAAAACACTATAATATAATGTTACGTTTGATAGGAATATTATATTTTACACATGTTTTAGTATATATGTCAGCAATAAACTAATTTAATTGATAATATTTTGTCAATCCCGTGACTTATTTTTTTAGTAAAGAGAATGAATTTTTTTCACTTATTTTGAAGTGATATTATTTATTTCAAGAGTTATTCCTTATGTTTTTAATTTTAAGTTTAAAGTTGTATTAACTATTTTTTATTTTATATTTAGCTATTGTAATACATAGCTAATAAATAATTTTTTTTCTCATATTATTATACTAGTAATCAAACAAAGTTTAAATGTTTAATTTTCAAAATTTGCGGTTATCGACGGTCTTTTACTAGTTTGATCTCCTTTTGTGGTTCATTTATCAATGCAGTCAAATCTGTTTTGCGAAGCAGCCTGCAAGATTGTTGGTTTCACTCACCACTGCTACTTCAATCCTTAAGCGCGGAGGTGGATAGAAACAAGGAGTTTTGTTTCCTGCTTCCTTTCTCCAGTGTTTCATCTCATCTCTATCGTTACAGCTCACTGGACGTGTTTTGCTGGTCTGATGTTTCATTTTCTAGTTTTTATTTATTTTCTTTTTGTTTTGTTATTTCTCTGCTACATTTTAATTTTATTTGAAATATTTCTCTATTTTAATTTCTAATAAATTCAGCCGGCATATTATTCAAAAAAAATTGTGTTATCATCAATATAAATTAAGATAAAAAAATAATATTTAAAATGAATTCTTTTTCATATTAAATACGTTCGTATTTTAATATTAATTATAATACGAAGATTTTTTTTACATATTAAATATACTTTTTCAATTTTATGTAGCTATAATTAAATGTGATAGACAAATGTATATTATTGTAAATATGTAAACTAATTATGGTAAATGTATATTAAGTAATTATGATTAATTATATTATGTGAACTAATTATGGTTAATATATATGAATTGATTATGATGAATTTATATCATGGAAACTAATTATGGTAAACATATCAAGTAATTAACGATTTACTAAATATGTTTAAATATTAATGTAGGTTCCAATTAAAAATGCATATTAACTTAATTATGGTAAATATTATCCATAATGGTGGGTCCCATTACTATTTTAGTATTATAATTGATGAGGTGTCAACCTAATAGAGATGCCATTTGTCATCATTTTTTTTTTGGTAAAATTTGTCATCATTTTAAACATGCCATATATGATATTTTCCTTCTTTGCTTCAATATCTTACTTCCAAATAATGGTCCAATTCTGAATTCAGTCCTTTTATTTTATGAGAATTCATGAATTAATCCTTCTATTTTAATTTGTCAAAATTTGATCTTTGTACTTTACGAAACTAAAAAGTTAATTTAGTTATTGATAAAAACATGAAGTTGAACCACTATTTTTTGAAAATTTGTTCATTTTAAATTGTTGAATTGTTAATTTTAGCTAATTTTGTGCATATAAATTACAAAAACTATTGATTTTGAGGTTAACAATTCAAAGACAATGTTTAATATCAAAAGAAAAAATAGGGACTAAAATGTCAATTTTAGTAAAATAGAGGGATGTATTTCATGATTAGACATTTTCAATCACTGATAAGCTATACAAATACCGAGATCCTTGACTTCGAGACTCACTTTAGGACACCACACAGGAGGAGCTTTAATTAGTCACCTGTTTCTTCCCTTGCTTGTGTTTGAACAATCAAATATAATGTGTTCCCTTTTTGTTGTTAAAAGTTTAATTTGTGTTTCCTAGACTATTGAATCTTTGTCGTTAAACCCCCACAAAAAAACCCCAACCACCTGCAGTTCAAGGAGGAAAATTAATGGAAGAGCTAAAGCCAAGGCCTGCAAATTCTTCCCCTGTCACCCCACTAGGCTTCTTAGACAGAGCAGCCACCGTGTAAGGTGATTGCACCTCCATCATCTACAATAATACTTCCTACACTTGGTCTCAAACCTACCGGCGATGTCTCCAGTTAGCTTCTTCCCTCTCCTCTACCGGCATCAAAACGGGCCACGTCGTTTCCGTTTTAGCCCCCAACATCCCAGCAATGTACGAGCTTCATTTCGCTGTTCCCATGTCTGGTGCAGTCCTAAATAGTATCAACACCCGCCTTGATGCCCGCACTGTCTCCATCCTCCTATGTCACAGTGAATCAAAGCTCCTCTTTGTCGATACCCTTTCTCAGTCTCTGGCCCTGGAAGCCATCTCTTTGTTTCCTCCCAACGAAAACCCCCCACTTCTGGTCTTAATCGAAGATGATGAGGATGATGGGGTGAGTTTCACCATTGATTCTCGCTTTTGTGGCACGTATGAGAGCCTAGTGGAGAAAGGTGACCCTGGTTTCAAGTGGATTCGGCCTGAAAGTGAGTGGAATCCGATTGTTTTGAACTAAACATCAGGTACCACCTCGTCTCGTAAAGGAGTGGTTCATTGCCACAGGGCAGTTTCCACCATCACTGTTGATTCTTTAGTCAATTGGGAAGTTCCAAAACAACCTGTTTACTTATGGACACTCCCAATGTTTCATGCTAATGGGTGGAGTTTCACTTGGGGGATGGCTGCCGTCGGTGGAACTAATATTTGCGTTCGAAAATTCGATGCCCGAATCATCTATAGTTTGATCAGAAAACATGGCGTCACACATATGTGTGGAGCCCCCGTGGTGCTTAACATGTTATCAAATTCTCCTGAAACTAAACCACTCCAAAATCCAGTCCATATCCTCACCGCTGGAGCTCCACCGCCGGCAGCGGTTCTTTTCAGGACCGAGTCACTCGGTTTCATAGTGAGTCACGGGTACGGGTTAACGGAAACGGGAGCACTGGTTGTTTCTTGTGCTTGGAAAAGGGAATGGAACAAGTTTCCATTGACGGAGAGGACAAGGCTGAAAGCGAGACAAGGAGTGAGAACGACCGTGGCGGAAGCGGACATGTGGATCCGGAGTCAGAAGTGAGTGTAAAGCGAGACGGGTCAAGCCTTGGGGAAATCGTTTTGAGAGGTCCTTGTATCATGTTAGGGTATCTAAAGGACCCAAATGCCACTTCCAAGTGCTTGAAAGAAGACGGCTGGTTTTAAACCGGAGATGTTGGGGTGATCCACCCTGATGGATATATGGAAATCAAATATCGTTCAAAGGATGTTATAATTAGCGGCGGGGAGAATCTGAGCAGTGTTGAAGTGGAATCCATTTTGTACACTCACCCAGCAATCAATGAAGCAGCGGTGGTGGCCAGGCCGGATGAGTATTGGGGAGAGACTCCTTGTGCTTTTGTGAGCTTGAAAGCTGAGTTAACTCGGAAACCCAGTGAGATTGGGATTATGGAGTACTGCAGAGCCAAGTTGCCACACTACATGGTGCCCAAAACGATGGTGTTTAAGGATGAATTGCCCAAGACTTCCACCGGGAAGATTCTCAAGTTTGTTCTGAGGGAAATTGCAAAGGGAATGGGTTCATCTTCCACTCGGGTGAGTAGAATGTGAACTGAATTGAATCGCGTTTTGCATGATTGTGTGTGTCAGCAAGGTAAAAGATTGAATTGTGATTTCAATCAAAATCAGTTAAAAAAAAACAATAAACTGTCTTATTTAGTTAGCAATTTATATGATAGGCTCAAAACTAGTTCGTAAATGAATTGATTAATATGTTGGTATTTCAGATTTGGAAATGGTATCTCATGTGCATTGTTTGGCCATGGAAAACCAGTGTAATCACAAATAATTTTCATTGTTAAATCTTTCTGTTAACATTAAATTACGGTTTCAAATTTGAACTTATTTCCTTTGTTTTACAAACAGAATTAACCATCCGAGTCATTTTATTTTGCTCGAGAGCCATTGATGTCATGGCTAATTACCTTAATTGAGAAACTATTAAAATATTTTTACTTTATAAAATAAATTTATTATTTTGAACGTGTTTTTATCATTTTATATAAAAGAATATATACACATAAAAGGATTTGATCATAGGTTATTTTCACATTTACACTTTACTTCTCAACGAAAACTTCATTTATTATTTATATATTTTTTTACAAATATATTTATTAAGGAAGTTGTAAGGTTAAAAATTATCTTTAGAGGTAGATCAAATTAGTGAATTAGGAAAAATCCTTAGTTCTAGAAAATTAAGGTAGTGGAGTAGGCAATTGAGATTAAACCACTATAAATTGTTGTGTTTATTGTTTCATATTGTTTCATTGTTTCCACCAAATTTTTAAAAGGCTAATTCACCCCCTCTTGGTTATTTTCGGTGATCAATCGAGCTAACAATTGATATTAGAAATAGTCTTTAAAGATGATTTAACAACCAAGAGAAGATCCTCGGGTAAGTTCAAACAATCATCAACACTTTCTACAAAAATGAAGTCCACTTCCGAGTCGATTTTCTGTGAAGAATCTTTGTCATGTCAAAGCCTCCATACTTCAATGGAGCAAATTACTCCTATTGGAAGAAAAAAATGATGCTCTACATTCAAGCGAATGATATTGTGGCTTGGGATATCATCATGGATAGTTCCTCTACTTCTCAAAAACAAGTAGAGCAATTAATGTCAAAGAGTAAAAGAGAATGGAGTGAAGAAGATAAAAGAAATGTGCAACTTAATGCTAAAGCCTTGCACATTTTATTTTCTACACTTGGTCCAGATAAGTTCAATTGGGTGTCATCTTGTTGGGCTTCAGTTTGATCAATGTTGGGTGCCTCGCATGATTATGACCTTTGATCGAGATATCATTGATGTTTATTTCATCATCAACAACGGTTCTTGATTCTTTCGACATTTTAACTATAAAACATAAGAATTCATAATCAACATCCAAATTTTGACTCAAACTCAACTCGACATTGCCACGTACCTCTAAACTCAATTTCAAGCTTGGTTTAGTTTGAGAATCGGCTAAAACTGTAGCTTTGATACTAATAAATGTAACACCCAATACCTGACCTGATTGTCGGATTCGAAACAACTACAACCAGTTACAGCACAATTCAACCCTTTATTGCATGCTAGTAAGTATAATACACGTTCATAATAGGAATGTTTTGACATAACAAATAAAAATTTTTTCATAAAGTTTTTTTTTAACAAAGAAATTATAAAGTTTAAAGCATAAAAATTGTTTCAAGACTTCTAAGCATCTTAGAAACTGTTTTGAACACTTAGAAAACCTTGGATAAAGCTCAAAAAAGATTTAAACTTTTTTAACTCAATTGAAACATTTTTTATATAAATTGAAAAACTACTCCCTACAAAAAGTATTGATACCTTTCAAAAGTAAAGATACCAATTGTATTTTTATTGATACCATCTTTGATATTGGTACCATTTTGGCATTTCAACTTGATGATTTTTCAAATAATCACAAAAAGTATCGATACATTTTCAAAAACTATTGATACCAAGGTATCAATAAAATTTATTTGGTATAATTGTAAACTAACTTTAATAATCACTGAATCAGATATTAAATGCTAATAGTATTGATACTCATAGAAAAAGTACAAATACCTTTTATTACAGGTGAATTTAATGATATGGTATTTTCATCCCTAACAGCTCTATTCAATTCCTCAACACCACAATTGTTAGAAATCAATTAAAAGGTATAAATACTAGCTTCTAAAGGTCTTACAAAAAAAATGAGTTTACAATAGATCAAGTGCTTCAAGATACATAAAAAATCAATTACCAATCACTTTGTGCTTCAATTAGTTATTTTCTTCTTCTAAACACTTATGAGCATTCATTGTATTTTCTATCAGCAAATTGTTTTCAATGTATTTCTGCTTAATTGGCAAATATCTTAATCTTGTGAGGATTAATTCTTTGCTTTCTTATTTGTTTCTCTTTGAGAGGGTTTGTGTCTTAAGATATGGGTAGAAATCTTAAGGGAGTTGTAAGGTTAAACCTTAACCTTAGAGGTTGATCAAATTAATGAATTTGGGAAAATCCTTAATTCTAGAAAGCTAAGGTAGTGGAGTAGGAAATTCGGGTCAAACCACTATAAATTGTTGTGTTAATTATTTCATATTCTTTCATTGTTTCCACCAAATTTTTAAAAGGTCAATTCACCCCTTCTTGGTTATTTTCGGTGATCAATCGAGCTAACAATTGGTATCAGAGCTAGTCTTTAAAGACGATTTAGCAACCAAGAGAAGATCCTTGGAGAAGTTCAAATGATCATCAACACTTTCTACAAAAATGACGTCCACTTCCGAGTCAAATTTCTGTGAAGAATCTTAGTCATCTCGAAGCCTCCATACTTCAATGGAGCAAATTACTCTTATTGGAAGAAAAAAATAATGCTATTCATTCTAGCGAATGATCTTGTGGCTTGGGATATCATCATGGATGGGTCCCTCTATTTCTCAAAAACAATGAGAGTAATTAATGTCAAAGAGTAAGAGAGAACGAAGTGAAGAAAATAAAAGGAATGTACAACTTAATGCTAAAACCTTGTACATGTTATTTTCTGCACTTGGTCCAGATGAGTTCAGTTGAGTGTCATATTGTTCAAATGCCAAGGAGATATGAGATAAGCTTGAGGTCACTCATGAAGAAGCCTAGTTTTGCCTTATGGTGATTCTAAGGTAACTTTTAAATCATCTACTTCAAATTCTTATTCTTTTGATGAGGTGCAAGATGCCTATGATGAATTAGGCTTGGAGTTTGAATTAATGATTTCAAAGTATAGGAAAACTATTTCAAAACTAAAAGATGAAAATAATTCACTCTTTAAGGACAATCATGAACTTGAAAGTAAGATAAATGATATGCAAACAATTATAAATGATTTTGAGAAAAAAAGAATTCTGACTTGCATAATTTACTTTCAAAAGTTCATGATGATCATAAAAAGTAACTTGAGTTGCTTGAAAAAGAAAAAACTTTATCTAACAAAGTTTCTCCAAAAAGATTTGAAAAAGGAAAAAATTCAATGGAAAACTTTCTTAAATCAAGCTTTCATTACTATAAACATAAAGGTTCCCCAAGTTTTTGCAAAGGAAAAATTATTAAAAGTGTATGGGTCCCTAAAGGACTAAGTACCACTCAAGACGAGGATATCCTTTATAAATGGATACCTAAAGGGACTAGAGTCTTGAAAACTAATGCTTGTGGAGCTAAAATAATTTGAGTACCAAAAATAAAAAAATTAATTCTATGTTTGTAGCAAAAGGAGCATTGCTTCAAGGTGAACAATTTAAGCAAAACCTCATGGTACCTTGATAGTGGATGCTCAAGGCACATGATTGGTTACAAGAGCCATTTTATTTAGCTGAAACCAAAAAGTGGCGGAGAAGTTAGCTTTGGTGATAACTCCAAATGACTCATTGAAGGAATTGGCTCTATTGGTAAAAACTCTTCAATTTTTGTTGAAAATGTTTTATATCTCAACGATCTTAATCATAATCTATTTCGTATTAGTCAATTATGTGACAAAGGTCTTAATTTCATAATTAAGTCTAATTGATGTAAATTCATTGACATATTATCTAATAAGATTATATATGCTTGTTAGTCATAGAATAGGAAATAAATACATGGTGCACTTAGAAGACTTGCATGATTCAAACCTTTGCCTCTTGATTAAAAATGAAAATACTTCTTTGTCGTGGCATAGAAGATTAGGACATGCTAGTATGAGCATTTGTATAAATTGGTTAAATATGACTTATTAAGGGGATTGCCAAAAATTGATTTTAACTTAGATAAAGTTTGTGATGCATGCGTTAAAGTTAAACATAAGAGAGTTTCTTTTAAACCTATAAATGATTTATCTACTAGTAGAGGTCTTCAATTAATTCACATTGATCTTTTTGGACCAATTAGGACTACTAGCTAGGGTGGAAAACAATATGCTTTTGTGCCTATAGATGATACTTTAGATTTACTTGAATTCTTTTCTTTAGTACTAAAGATGAACTTTAGAAAAATTCATCACATTTTCAAAAGTTAATCAAAATGAAAAAGGTTACTCCATCTCTAGTGTTAGATGTGACCATGGAACCAAATTTCAAAATCTTGGTTTTGAAAATTTTTTGCAACTCAAATGGTATTAGTCATAATTTTTCTGCTCCTAGAACTTCTCAACAAAATGGACTTGTTAAGAAGAAAAATAGAACTTTAGAAGAATTTACTAGAACCATGCTTTGTGAAAACAATTTGCCTAAATATTTTTTAGCAGATGCCACAAACACTGTTTGTTATGTTAATCGAGTAATGATTAGACTTATTTTGAAGAAAACTCCATATGAACCTTTTAAAAACAAAAAGTCTAACATTAGCTGTTTTCATCCTTTTGGATGCAAGTGTTTTGTTTTTAATAATGGAAAAGACAATTTGAAAATTTTGATGCAACAAAGTGATGAAGAAAATTTTCTTGGTTATTCCTTAAATTCTAAAGCTTATCGAGTCTTTAATGAAAGAACTTTAGTTAGTTGAAGAGTCCATACATGTTGTTTTCGATGATTCCAACTTCCTTCCTAGAAAGGATTCTTGTGATGATGATGATGATGGTGTAGGAATATGAAACAATAATGAGAAAATTAATCAATCATCAAATGAAAGGATCCAAGAACAAACACAAGATGCTCTAAAGGAGTTCACCCTAGAGGAAAAGGAAGTACATCATCCAAGAGGCTACAACTATGTGAAGGATGATAAGATTTTGGGAGATCCATCCAAAGGGGTAACTATTAGATCTTCTCTTAGAAATACTTGTAATTATGTTGCATTTTACTCATGCATTGAGCCTAAAAATATCAAAGAAGCGTTAAATGATGAATATTGGATATTGGCTATACAAGATTAGAGGAGGAGTTGTTTAAGAGTAGATCTAGCGTAATTGAGTAGAGTTGCATGCAATCCTAAAAATAGGATGACATAAATATATCGGATTAGAGTAAAATCTAATAGGGTAATCCATATATCAAGTTAATGCGATAATAGGGGTTTTAAGTAGAAATAAATTTCAATTAATCAACATGGAGTTAGTTGTTCTTACTATCAAAAGAGATATTGGCATAAATTAAGGATTTCTACGGATCAAGATACTAAGTAAAGAAATTGTGTAATTTAGATTGACAGTGACAAATGAAATCTAGGTCGATTCTTTCCTGAGTATTATTTAGCTTCTTCGTTGTTACTCGTTTATTTTCCTGATTTGTTCTTTGTTGAGTTCATTAGTTAATTTTAGTTTTTAATCCATCACTCCAATTATTCGGTTAAATAATAGAAGACGATAATTATTAGTACTTTTAGTCTTTGTGGGAACGATATCTTTCTCACCGTGACTATACTATTAATTGATAGGTGTACTTGCCTTAGCCGAATTTTTTGTTAGTTTGCAACGCATCAGGTTTTTGGCACGTTATCGGGCACCAGAATATTAGGAAAATTTTATTTCTATTAATTTATTAATTTTTAATTTTAATATTTTTGTTTTTAATTTAATTGTTACATTTTAATTTTTCTTTTGTTTGATTCTTACAAGTTCTTTTAATTTATGACTAGAGGCAACCCGTTAGAACTAATAATTTTTTACAATGAGATCGAAAGAACTGCTCACAAAATTTGTAGAGAGGTTAGAGAAGAAAAGCACGACCAACTGATTTTAGTAGACGGTCAAGAGGAAAAGGATATTATTGCGGAGATGGAAGATAATCAAAATAATTAGCAACCTCTTGCATATCCTGCTCCTCTTACTATTTTGACTATACTAAGCCCACTATGATTAGGGTTGACTCGAGTATCGTCAGACCGACTATTGCTGCAAACAATTTTGAGCTGAAGTCGAACACAATTAAGATGGTACAACAATATGTTCAGTTTCATGGGTTGCAAGATGAATATCTGAATGCTCATTTGGCTAACTTTCTAGATATTTATGGCACATTCAAGATCAATGGCGTTACTGATGATGTCATACGCTTACGGTTGTTCCCATTTTGTTTGAGGAGTAAGGAAAAATAGTGGTTGATTTCACTTCCATGGGGTTTTATCACAACTTGGGATCAGATGACTGAGAAGTTTCTGTTGAAGTTCTTCTTATCGACTAAACAACAAAGTTAAGGAAGGACATCTCTTCTTTTTCTCAAATTGAGTTAGAGACATTATATGATGCATGTGAGAGGTATAAGGATCGTTTGAGAAGGTACCCTCATCATGGGTTACCTTTGTGGTTACAAGTTCAAACCTTTTACAACAGTTTGAATCCCTCAACTAAGGAACTAATTGATGCAGCAGCTGACGGAACATTGAATAATAAGACACTAAAGCAACTTGATAGCATTAGAAATGACACTTAATTTCTCCCTAATTAGTGTATAATTTGTTCCTTTTGTATCATATTTAGCATACATTTTCAATGCTCCACAAGATACTCATTGGAAAGTTGTTAAAAGAGTGTTAAGGTATCTTTAAGGCACCATACACAATGGTTTGTTTTTTTTTTGAAAGGAGACACTGAGCTATCAGGCTATTATGATGCTAATTGGGCATCAACTTTAGAAGACAAGCGCTCAACATCAGGGTATTGCATCTATCTTGGTCCTAATCTGGTTGCTTGGTGTTCCAAGAAGCAACCTGTCGTCTCAAGATCTTCATTAGAAGCAAAGTATCGAAGCATGGCTAATTGTGTTTCAGAACTGCTCTAGATAAAGCAGTTACTAGCATAAATTGGAATTACACTAAGAAAGTCTCCAGTAGTTTGGTTTGATAACACTTCTACAGTTTCAATGACAGAAAACCCAACTCATCACACAAGAATGAAACATGTGAAGATTGATCATCACTTTGTTAAAGAGAAGGTACTGGATGGGGCAAGTGAATTTTGTTCTTTTAGAAAAGTAGGTGGCTGATGTTCTTACAAAGCCACTCACACCAAGACAGTTTGTTCCCTTTCGAGATGCTCTGCAAGTCTTACCCTTAAGCAGTGAGATAAGTCCATCAATTGTTCAACACGTTAGAAAACCAAGAGAATAACAAAATAAATAGACTTATCAGTTGTCTGTTTATTGAGAATGATTAGTTAGTTAAGTCAGTTGATATTTGTTGTTTATTACTTGAGCTATGCTCTATATAAGCAGAGCTCTTCTTTGCTGTAATTCAAGTCTTTGATAAGAAAAGATTACTCATTCAGTTGTTTTCTTAGTTTCTTGTATAATCTAACATGCCCCATCCCATTTTCCCTCTGCAATGATATATGCTTTTGGTTTATGGTAAAATTGAGAAGAAAGAAGCTCAATTAACACCTTTTCTAAACATTTTTCCCTTTAAATTGGCAAAATATAGATGATCATGATGCCAATAAGCAAGCTAGAAAATGGATAGGTCTAATAACAAACCACATATTTCTTTATATAATACTAATATCTCAAATCTTCTTCTTTTTTACTTATGTATAGCGGATGAATAATCAATATGTAGACTCAAATCAAGTATTCACCGTAAGAGCATTAGAAAACTTAGTAGTTCTTCAAGGGTTGCCAGAATTTTCGATAACTCCATTATTTGTTGATATTCTGTGCATTTTAATATCCTCAATCAAACGTTTCAAATCATTATACGATGAATTGCCTTCTTCAACAGCTTTCTTTGCTAATTCCCCAAGTTTTTTAGCTCTTTTGTTCATATCAATCGCCTCCTTCGTATCCCCCATCACTGCATTAATCGCCATGAGAATATCATCCCCACTCTTTATCACTAGTGAATCCTCCGTTGCCCATGCTTTCCACACCTCGTTGCCAACTGATACTCCCAAATTCAGCACTTGAGTCACCAGCTTTTCATTGTAGAATTGCTCGGCGAAAATCGGCCATGTGATGAAGGGTACACCTGCAGCAACCCCTTCGAGTATCGAGTTCCACCCATAATGCGTTAAGAAGCCTCCAATGGCCTCATGTTCGAGTATCAACACTTGAGGTGCCCACCCTCTAATAAGTAAACCTTGACCGTTTTCCTTTCTTTTTTCCTCAAATCCTTGTGGCAACCATAGCTCTTGCTCTTCATCTTCGACCTCATCGTTGCTTGTTTTTAACACTTTCCCAACAACCCAAATGAATGAATGGCCTGAAGCTTCGAGTGCATAAGCAATCTCCTTTGATTGTTTTCTGTTGAATCTAGTTAAGCTTCCAAAGCAGATGTAAAGAACAGATCTGGGTTTTTTGCAATCAAGCCAATTAATGCAGTCGTGCTTCGAAATTGATGTTTTTTCACCTCTATCAACTTTATCAACAGTGTCTCTATTGACAAGAGAAACGGGGCCAATGTGCCATGCTTTGATTCCTAAAACATTCCTACAATGATCTGCATAACCAGGCTCTAGCTCATAAAAACTGTTCATCAACATCCCAAAGCTCTTCCTCTGGGATTCTTTTAACTTATCGAATAACTGAGAGAATTTATTTTTGGCTTTAACAATGTCGGGCAATTGTGATCTAGTGAATTTCACTTCATCAGGCAGTCCTGGAACAACGAATGTTTCAGTCTCCGATTCGATGCTCTTATGAGGCTCATAATGTGTAATATTCTTTGAGAGACAAAGGTTAAAGAATCCGCTTCCATTGAAGGTAATCCTTGCAATGCCAAGGTCATTGGCAATATCCAGAGTCCACGGACAGAGAGATTCAGAGACTATGCAATCAGGGTGGTGATCACTGAAAAGCTTTTTTATTTTGGGTTGAAGCAATTCAATGGCATGGAAGAGCTTTATGGACATTTCTGGGGTTGGGGCTGAAACCACATTCTCGCAATCATCGGGCAATCCAACCTCAGTGGAAGGTAATGAGATGGTTTCAAGTGTAATATCTCGACCTAATTTAACATCTCGATCAATGACGTTTTTTATGCGAAGGGCATTCATGGTTGTGATGATAATGGTTACCTTAGCGCCAAAAGCAGCAAACATCCTTGCCATATCCACCATTGGCATCATGTGACCACGTGCCATGAAAGGAAAAAACATTGCATGTATTTGATTTCCATCACTTACCATGTTATGATGATAAGTTTTTCTCTTGTTTGCCAAATTTGAAAGTTTTTTCTCCTTTTTATTTGAAATATGTAATCAAACTCTTATATCAAAATTCAGAAGGTAAAAGGGTGAAATATACGTGTGTGTATGTGTGTGTTTAGAAGTAGGTTTAGTTATTAACAATAATCTAACTCTAAAAAACAGATTAAACATAGAAATAGTACGTTTTGTTTGTGGTAATTTGCATGAACAACTTGAGAAACAGTATTGTTTTCCTAAATAAAGATGGCATACAATAATGGTGGCCAATGTTTGTGTTGGTTTGCATAAACAACTTGTTTTACTAGTTTTGGTTAATTGGAAAGTTCTGCAATGATTCATGGGGACATCATATAAGGGCCTCTTAATACCCGAAGACCCAAACCCCAGAAACCATAAAGGCTTAGTACCTACTAATTAATTAAAAGCTTCTTTCAAGATCGAACCCTTCTTATAATTCGTAATAATTTTTAAATAATTTATTAACTTTTTTTATAATTCTTAATAATTTTTAAATGATTTTATATGAATTTTTAATTTTTAATTATTAATTTATTTAGGTTCATCCAGATGTGATTTTTTTTAAAAATTATTAAAAATTAATTTATTTTTATGTTTTTTATTTTTTATTCAAATATTTGTTGACGTAACAAAATACCTTGTTAGCATTAGGTACATATGACATGCCACATTTCACCATCTCCATCAACCACATAAGCAAAACTTAACTATCAAATATGGTCAACATTAACGGGGACTTAATTGATTAAATTTTCACTTTAAGGGCTCAATTCGATGTAAAATTTTCATGAGAGCTTTTTTTAATTTTTTTTTTTGCTCTTTTGCTCAGGGTCTTTTTTTTATCTTAAGCCAACTATTTTTGTTTCTTCTTGAGACTGTTAGCACACTCTACTTTGATATGTCCAAAACCTCCACATTCATGGCATTCAATTCTCATCTTCTTTGGAGATGGTACATCTTCTCTCAACAAGGTTTTCTCTTTGTCTAGGTTGATATTCTTCTCATCTTCTCTATTCAGAAAGTCTTGCATACTCTGCCGAAGTTCTTAGTGAGTAAGACTAGCTTCTCTCCACGTTCAACAATAGAGGCAATTGCCGAATCAAGTGTACGTTGTAACAACAATTTGGACATTGAAAGCAATGTTCTTTTCATCTTTCACAACATTTTAGATTCCTCTTAATTCATTTCAAAAGTTACAAGTGAGCCTATGAACTCATCTAGTTTGGAAGTGGTATCATGTTTTGTCTCTTCAATTGTAATGACTTTTGTAACGAACCTTTCTTTCAAAGATCAAAAAACTTTGTTGGAACGATGTAAATGTGCAAGTATACACAATCGTATTAAGTAATAAAGTGACAAGTAAATGTCGAGTTATCGTACCCACAGAGACTGTGCAAAAAAATATTTATGAAATGTAAAATTAAAATAATTTGGTGAAGAAAAGGTTGATGTTTTGAAAGGGGGTTTAATAAAACTAAAAATTAAACTAAGTAATTAAAATGAAAAGAAAAATTTCAATGCGCGATTTCAAGTTTTAATCAATATGACAAAAATGTGCTAGATCAATTGCATTCTTTAACTTAGCATTATTAAAACCATGTTCATGTTAACTAATGCACAAACTTACCTACTAAAATTCATTTATCTCTTGACTATATCTCTATGTTAATTCAAACAATTAAACAAATTTTAATAAGCAAATGCATAACTAATTTAAATACATACTTATGAAATTAAAATAATCTCTTAAACATATCTCTATGCCAATTCAAACAATTAATCAATTTTCATAACCAATTAAAAGATTAATTGATGTAACAACATATCTCTATATTTAAACAATTTAATCACAAAAATATTGCAAGTTATGCAAAGCTAACGTATTGTTTAATATCGTCGCTAATTTCACCTTTAGTTACATTAGAATATTAAACATGCACCAATTAAATATTGTGTCTATTAATTACAATTTCAATCCACTTAAATAATTAATTCAATTGTTACCTTACAATTTAAATGCAAGCATAACATAAGCATGATTTTATTTAATTGAACAAATCATCAAGGCATATAGCAACACAAACATGATTTTAATAAATTAAGTAATAGAACACAATCAATCTAACACGAATTAAATTTAAGCCATTTTAATTAAATGAAGAGTAACAATACAATGAGTATTCATAATCATAATAGAAACAAAAAAATAAAAGAGTAGGGAACTAGAAAGCAAATCCAGTGTCTCTTTGAAGCCACTAGCGCGCTCCTCTTCTTCTCTGCTCATTCTGTCAATCCGAGGCCTCCACAAACACTTGAGTGCTGCTACTCCAAGGTGGAAGAAAGCTCTTTCTCAAGAGGGGAAATCAAAAAGGAAAGGAAAGGAAAGAAAATGGAAAGTAAAGGGAAATGAAGGGAGAAAATGAGTGAAGAAAAAATGTGTTGTGGTTGAATTGAGTTATGAAATGAGTAAAAAAGGGGTATTTATAGGTGGGATTGATTGCTAAATTTGGAAAAGGAAATATCAGCCACTAACACCCTATGGCTGGCCACACAAGGTGCAAAGTTGAAGCTTTCAACTTTGATAAATTTGGTTAGAGGCAAATCTTTAAAAGCACAACAAGTGGAGGGGTTTGAATGCGATTTTAGAGAAACTTTGAGAGCTAATTTGCAAGTCATAAAATCAGCTAATTTGAGCTGATTGGTTCAGCTTGTTTGACAGGTTTGGGCTGCCTGTTTTCTTGTTGAATCAGTCTTTTGTAATCAACACAACTAGGACTCATTTCATATTATAATTAATAATATTTATTTTAACCCAAAATAAATTGAATTAAAATTAAAATTAATTATAATATGTATTAATATTCATGATTGGACCGTCTTAGGCTGAAAAATTAATTCGTCTCGATGCTTCACTTGATGCAGAAATTGCCTCAATGGTTCGAGCCTCTAATAGTGTCTGTCGAACCGATTTTCACCCTTCGTACAAAACTGTTGAAAATAAATTAAATTCATGAAAATTTATTATAAAATAAATTAAAATTTAATATTTTGGTACTTTAAATACAAATTAATTATTTTATAATTAAATTATAGTTTTCGATAAAAATTACTACGAAACTACATGAATTTAAGCTAGAAAGGGTCTGAAAAATCTATGTATTTATGTGTTTCCACTTGTGATCCAATTTTACCTTAGAAAAATGTTCACAAAATAAAATGTTTCAATAGAAATCTCACATAAAATAATCAAAAAAAAATTCTTCTTCATGCATTGTTAAATTTCTAAACCTAAAAGAAAGGATCTTGAGTGCGAACATATGAACTGACGCATTACCTTCTTATTGATTTTAAAGAAGTGTCCAAGCATATTTTGTAGATTCACACATAAAAATAATTTTGAGACAGTGCTACCACTTTATTCGTTCGATCCTTTAGGATTCGAATACCTAGAACAAAATTAGTTTCGCCCAAGTCCTTCATGCTAAACTATGTAGTTAACCCATGACAGTGTCCTTACATCATTCCCAGTGAGTAGAATATCATCGACATATAGAATGAGAAAGATCACCTTTCCATCGTCTAAATATTTATAAACATAAGGTTCATCTACGTTTTATTCAAATCCAAAAGTCTTGATCGCTTGATCGAATCTTTGATTCCATGAGCTAGACGCTTACTTAAGTCCATATATGTATCTAAGCAGTTTGCAAACTTTATGCTCTTTTCCTTTAGTAATATATTTGATGGGTTGCATCATGTAGATGCTCTTTTGAAGATAGCCATTAAAAAACGTTGTCTTGACATCCATTTTCCAGATCTCCTAATCGAGCGTCGCCATAATGAATAGTAATATACGGATTGACTTGAGCATGGCAGCCAGAGAGAAGGTTTCTTCGTAATCGATACCTTTTTCCTGAGTATAACCTTTTGCTACAAGTCTTGCCTAATAAGTTTCCACTTTTCCATCCGCATTTCTTTTCTCTTGTAGATCCACTTACTCCATATGGGTTTTATTCCTTTTAGTAAGTCTACAAGTTCCCATACTGAGTTGGAATTCATAGAATCCATCTCAACTTTCATAGCTATTTCCCAAAACTTGGAATCAACACTCTACATTACTTCGTCATATGTAAGTGGGTCATCAACTTATGGTTTGGAAGACTCAATGTTAAAAACACTTCTGCCATATTAGAAGAACCCAAGAATACGAGAGACATTCCTACTACGATGAGCCTCCCTATGCTGCTGATCGTTTGTAGGTCTATTATTAAGAGATGGTTTTGGAACCATTTTCGTAGGGTTTTGTATATTTCTCGAAAGCTCCTCGAGTACCTTTTTCCTTCAAGGTTTGAAGTAATTCATGTAAATTTCTTCAAGGAAAGTAGCATGAGTTGAGATTATAACAGTTTCTTCTTACAGGTTATAAAACAAACCACCATTTGTTCCCTTTGGATATCCTACAAACATGTACAATTCTATCTTGAGTCCAACTTCCTCGCATCGTTATCCAATACATGGTTTGGGCATCCTCAAATCCTAAAATGAGTAAGATTCGGCTTCTTTCCATGCCACAATTCGTGTGGGGTTTTCGATATTGTGTAGTTGGCACATCATTCAAAATATAGCAAGTCATTTGTACAGCGTATCCCCAAAAAGAGATTGACAGCTTCGAATAACTCAACATTGAACGTACCATGTCTAACAACATTCTATTTCTTCTCTCTACCATGCCATTTTGTTGTGGAGTGCCCGATGCGTTCAACTGGGATGGAATCCCATTCTCTATAAGGTATCCTAAGAACTCATCAGATAAATATTCCCCACCTCGATCAGGCCGAAGTGCAATTATGGGTAAAGTTAGTTGTTTCTCCACTTCTGCACCAATCTCTTTGAATTTATCAAAGGTTTCACTTTTACGGTGCATCAGGTATGCATACCCATATCTAGAATAGTCATAAATAAAGGTTACATAATACTCGTAACTACCTCTTGAACTAATGCTCATGGGGCCATATACATTAGTGTGCACAAGTTCTAGTGGTTTTTCGACCCTCAATCCTTTTTCATTAAAAGATCTTTTAGTCGTCTTACCTTCCAAGTAAGATTCACATTGTGGAAGATCAACTTCTTTAAGAAAAATTAAGATGCTGTTTTTCACAATTCTAGTGATTTTTCTTGGTTAATATGATCAAGTCTCAAATGCCAAATGTTCACCTTATTAGAGTGAGAAGTTTTAAGTCTTTTATTCGTTATTTCAGTCTCAAGCAATGTATACATCTTTCGATTGATAAAATAAAGATTACTTGACATCCATCCATTACAGATAAGATTGTGATATATAAATATTGCAATTTCATTATTAAAAATCATGAAGCTATCTTCATATAAACACACAACGAAAACTAAGATACTTTTGAAACTTGGCACATAGAAAAATGTATTTTAAAATATTCTTCCTAAAATTATCAAAATAAAGATGTACATCTCCCACTACTTCAACTTTCACACTTGTCTCGTTCCCAGTCCGCAACGATAAGCTCTTATCTTTGATGCATTGTAAACTAACAAAAAAAATTGACTAAGACAAGTGCACCTATTAATTAATAGTATAGTCACGGTGAGCAAAAGATATCGTTCCCACAAAGATTAAAAATACTAGTAATTACCATCTTTCTATTATTTAACTGAATAATTGAAGTGATGGATTAAAAACTAAAAGTAACTAAATTAATTAACTAATGAACACAACAAAAAACAAATTAGAAAAATAAACGATTAACAACCGAGAAGCGAAATAATACTCAGGAAAGTATTCACCTAGATTTCATCTGTCAATATCAATCTAAATTACACAATTTCTTTACTTAGTATCTTGATTCGTAGATATTTCTAAATTATGCTAATATTTCTGTCGAGAGTAAGAGCAACTAACCCTAGGTTGATTAATTGAAATTTCTCTGTAATTAAAATCCCTATTATCACATTAACTCGATCTATGGATTCCCCTATTATATTTGACTATAATCCTATAAACTTATGTCGTCCTATTTTTAGGATTACATGCAACTCCACTCAATTACACTAGATCTACTCTTAAACAGGGTTTATTCCTCCTATGATTTAAGCACATCAAACATGGATCAATAATATAGAAATACTAAACCAAGAACTAAGCAAACATAATTGAGAACAAGATCTAAGTATTTATTGCGTAAAATAAAAATCAAATGACAGAATCCATCATAAGGTTCATTTCCCATAAGTGTTTAGAAAGTTAGTTCATGCTTGCAAATAAAAACATCCAAGGTATAGTATAAGCACAAGAAACAAAGAAACTCATGATAATCTAAATCAAATGTGAATCTTCAATCTTGACGAAAATCTGCTTCAGAATTGGCTTCAATGGTGTTTTTCGAGTTGTTTTCATAAGTATTCTATGACGGTTCACTCCTATCTTCTTATTTTTGTCATCTATAGACAAAATGCTCGAAAAACCTAAAAATAATTTTTTTTCGAAGTTTGGTATGCAATCTAGTGTAAATAACACGACCTATCACATGGACATGTGTGAGGCCGTGTATTTCACACGATTTTGTGGCTAAGTCGTGTGGTAGGGGTCAACCCGTGTGGCTTCTGTAAGGCGCTCGGGTTTTTCGATTTTTACTTGTTTTTCACTCCTTTTGCTCCCAAATGCTCTTTTAAGTATAAAAACATGAATTTAAAGGATTAGGAGCATAAAATTTACCATTAACATCAAATAATCACCCAAAATTGCATTAAGAATGGGTTAAAACATATTACTTTTAGCACTTATCAAATATCCCCACACTTAAGCGTTTGTTTGTCCTTAAGCAAAATTCTCAACCCATATCAAATGTCCCAACACTGTCTTAGGATAATCCATAGATAATCATGCATCAAAAATTCAAACAAAAATGAGACTAAAAGGCACAAACAATCCAAACAGAGATGCTTAAAGCATAAAAATATTAGGCATCTCCCCTATCTCAAAAATTACTTGAAATTCAAACTCAACAATAATTGACATCCTCACTAAAGGTCATTGAAAGCAATCAAAGTGTTTAAGGTTCAAGTAGTATATGCTCAATAGTCGAGTAAGAAATGTTATTGCCATTGCTTGCTTTATCACACCCCAAAATTGAGTCTAAAAGTTTCAAGGGTATTTTGGGAATTTTAGCCTACATGTACTTATAATTTCGTAAGTTTGGTAATCGAAAATGTTTTCGACAATAGCTATTAGAATATTAAATCAACTTTTGAAAATGAGTTTTAAATATTTTTAATTTTGAAAATAGGATTGATTTGTAAAAGAGTCAAAATTGAGTTTTTATGAAGCAATTTAACCAGATTTTAAAATTCAACCTAAAACTCCCATTCTCTAAATTATTTCACCTGAAAATAACCCCCAAAATTTGTGTTTGACGTCCCTTGTTCTCTCTTACTATTCCAATCAATTTTGAACTCCAAATCCTAATTCCTATTGATTTCTACCATCAACCAAGCATTAAACCGCCATAATACATTAAGAAAACACCCAAAATTCCATTGATTCCATCATCTTCCTCAATTGTGGGTTTCTCGGATTTGCATCAAAAACTTGTTTATTCTTGCATTGAAGGTAATCATTCATCTTCCTATTAGTTTTAAATGTTATCTAGACTTTTAAATTGAATTTATAGCCATTAAAATGCATGTTTAAAATAAAAGCTGAAAATTGGGTTGTAATGGTGGAGTTCGGGATTGTGGATTAAAACTTGATTTTAAAGTGTTTTCAACTTGTTTTAAAATGATTAGAAGATTTCTAAAATTACTTTGAAGTTTCGTTAAAGATTTCTTCAGTTTTAATGAATATTCGTCATAATAGCCATTATACGTTGAAAAATTTTGATACCTTAAAATGTGTAGTTTGTATAGTTTAAAGGTTAGGAATTAGCCATAGATGAATATGTAGATAAATGAAATTCATTTCATGCAAAAATATTAAGTATAGACAGAGATATTCGAATTTTCAGTTTTCTATATCGAAGGTTTCGGTCAAATGAGAACCTAGCCTAGGCTTGTGTTTTTGGATTGTTTGATGTGAGTCTTTGGATGAATGTTGATTGTGTTGTTGTGTGATTTAATTTGTTGAAGCGTTGGAGTTGATAGGAACTTCTACGAGTAAAGAAAAAGGCAAAGAAAAGCTTGTTTGAGCTTTCAACGAAAGCATATTTGGCGAGTGTTTTGATATAGTTGCTCGTAGGTGATTGATTGTGTTAATTGGGATTTAGAAGTAGCTTAAACCCCTACTCTAAATTCCAAGTGTAAGTGTTCTCATACCTATGCTTAATATGTGATAAATGTGCTTGTGTAATTGTGATAAACTGAACTAAGATATGATGTTATATGAATATGTTGTGATGATTATTGTGAAAATGAATATGTAGGCATGTTATCCATGCCAAGTGACAGTGATTATATTGTGCTAATGATGTGAGTATGCAGTGAATATGTGCAGAAAATCGATAAGTAAAAGTGTGATTATAATGTGGATATTTTGGCCTTATAACCTTATGAGACCATTGAATATAGTTGGCATGCCATAGGATTGTGAGTACTCACCTATATGTATATGTGATTTAGGCATTGAGGCCTTGGGGCATGTTTGGAGAGATAAGGGAATGTGAGCTAAGCTCTATTCAACGGGATATGTTTGGTGTGTTGGAGAGTGTTAGCTATATGCTTCACTTATGGGACATGTTTGACTTTATGAGTCATTTGGTGTGTTTGGATAGTGCCCACTTTATGTTTCATAACCTCAAAAGCCAAATTACCATTAAATGTGTTAAAAGTTAATGTGATTTATGCTTAGAATTTAATGTGATTTATGATTAAAAATTAATGTGATTTTTGCTTAAAAGTATATGTCATTTATGCTTAAAAGTTAATGTGATTTTTTCTTAATATGTGATTTATGCTTAAAAGTTAATGTGATTTATGCTCAAATGATAATGTGGTTAATGTGCAAAAGGGAACCATGAAATGTGTTTAAACGTATGTAAATTACTCGGTTTTAACATCGATTTAAATTAAAAAGGTGGTATAAATCAATAGGAAAAACTTATATATTTTCGAGTTTACGAAAGTTACCCGATTGGTCGTGAAAAGGCTCTTCATCTAATGGTGGGTTCCTCTTCCTTTTGGCGTGAATGGTTCCAAAATGTCGTGTCTCCTTCGTATTGGGTTCCTACATAAAAATTAAAAATAAACATGCAAAAATAAATCTAATACTATTCCTACTCCTACTTAGTAAATAAGTCTTAAAAAAAATAAATATTACAAGTCTTTTAAACTAAAATCTAAATATAAATAGTTAATCTTCCTCCATCACATCCTCCTCTTCTTCACTCTCTTCTCCACTTTCAGTCTCCTCCTCGTTTGTGATCTACCAGTTTTATACCTAGCAGATTGAACTTGTTTTCACACTTGAAGAGCTTGAAATTAAGTGTTTCCTTTATGTTTTCACAGGATTTAACTTAGATTCTTTGTTTGAATAAATTGTGTAACCTAAGTACTAAAATGTCATTTTATTGTCTTTAAGGTTGATTGAGGCCTAAAGGTTAGCTAACGTACTTTGTGAGTCTGTAGAAGACCATAAGAAGTTGTAACAATAGGAGATTGATCACTTCGTCATGACATAGGCTAAGCTACGTCGCAACCAAGGGACTAGACTTTAAAATTTTGAAGACTGACTTATTTGTCGCAACATACATAAGCTATGTCGCGACAACGCCTGTAGGATAACACTTCACACGAAGATTGATGTCTTTGTCGCGACACAAGTCTTGGTGTGTCACGACATCGACCCCTGGAGGCTGATTCTGCACCAAGTGAAGAGTGTTTCGACCTTTACAATGCCACTTAAACATGAAGAATAGCAGTAGACTTAGGGTTGATAAAAATGACCGGCCAAGGCTATAAATAAGGCCTTTTGCATTAGGTTTAACCACACCATTTACTAGTTTTTAGTTTTATTTTGTATTTTCGTTTGAAATGAGATTGTAGAACTCACATAAGCATTAGAGGAATTTTTCTCGATAGATTGCCAATACAAGTCGAATTTCTTTTTCATTCTCTTTATTCAATTATATGTTTTTATAAATTATTATGTTCATGATGATTAAGAAACTCATGAGAAACTAATTCCATTTTGGGGAATTAGGGAGTGGAAGTATGAATATTTGATTGTTGTTTAAAAGAGATTTTACCTTTCGAATCAGCTATTTGGGAAAGGAATAACATCAAACAAACACTAGGCCTAACAACCCTAGAATGTCATTTAGGTTGGAATGAACCCGAAATTGGTATTGCCCATCCGTGAACACCTTTTTCCCAAATCGGTTTAAATTGTGACATAAAGGAATAAGTAGTCTCTATCGACTTGCTATGTCGACGAAAGATCGAGAGATCGAACTAGGTAGTGACTAGTTAATTGGAGGAAAATCCCCAAAACCCAACGATTAGAGAACTCATATGGAAACAACCTAATATCCCCAAAGTCGTTTATAAGATTTTCTACATCTCAATTTTGTTCTTTTATTTTCTTTTCTATTTATGCTTTTCATAATCAACTCTTTTATTATTCTTCGTACTATAATCCCTAAAGCAAGTACTAATTATATTTATCCTTTGCAGTAATCTAATTTACTATCGCTTTATGCCTCCTTTGGGTACGATCATCAGAACACTACCAAGTGTTTCGCTGTACACATTATATTTACAACCTGACCCGTATACTTGCGGAAAGCTTAAACTCTACACCGAGCGGAAGTATGTTCGGGGGTGGTCAAGTTGGTGGCGTCATTGCTGAGAGGCAACGCTTTAGTAAATTTTATTCTTTCTTTGCCTATAAAATAGTTAGAAAAATTTTAGGTTATAGATACGATTCTATTTTATTCATTTAATTTATTTTTAATATTTCATTTTCTTTACTTTTTATTCAATTAATTTTGGTTTATGATTCGAAGCCAAGGAAACTTTGTTGATCCCATTTCTAACCCTGAATCGTTGATTAGATGTAATCATAGAAACCAACAGTCAATGCAAAAACCACCACCGAAGGAAAGAGTAGAAGTAACCAATCTACTAGAAGATCACGTTATCAACATAGAAAACATTCATATACCTCCACAACTCCCCACAAACAAACCAATGGCGGAAGTGCCAAAAACATTTAGAGAGTACTCTTTACCTACTTTAGGTCTAACTCAAGGGAGTATTGCTATACCTACTATCACCACTAATAACTTTGAAATAAAACTGGCAATGATTCAAATGATTCAAAATAATTTATAATTTAGAAGGACAATGGCTGAAGATCCTAGTTTGCATTTAAAATGATTTGTACAATCATGTGATACTTTTAGGTTTAATGGTATTACTAATAATGCCATTAGTCTTAGATTATTTCCCTTTTTATTAACTTACAATGCTTTTTCATGGCTAGATGTGTAGTTACCTAGATCTATCACAACATGGGATGAATTGACGAGTAAATTCTTGAAAAAAATTTTCCTTATGGGAAAAGCAATCCAACTGAGGAGAGAATTGTCAACCTTTCAGAAATTTGAAGGTGAAGGGTTCCATGAAACACGGGAATGATTTAAGATGTTAGTACGAAAATGCCCTAATCATGATATACCGGAATGGATGCAACTACAAACGTTTTAAAATGGGTCGGACGCATCCACTAGATCTACTCTAGATGGTGCAGCAAGAGGAGCCTTAATGAACAGGACTTATAATGATGCTTATAGGTTAATAGAGAATATGGTAATAACCCCTACTAGTGGTCTACTGAAAGGTTCACTTATAAGTAGAAACCCGCTTCGGTGAAGATGATCCATGAAGATGATAAATACCAATAACTGTTGGAAAGATTGAACCGAATCGAGTCTACTAAAGGGGCACCATTGATCTACTGGTTTCATAACTACCAGATTGAGCTATTTTTCACACTTGAAGAGCTTGGAATCAAGTATTTTCGCTTTTTTCCATAGGATTTAGTTTATTTTTTATTATTAAATAAATTATGTATAAAGTGCAAAATGGTGCTTATTGTAGTCTTTGAGGCCGCTAAAGGCCTAAGGATTAGCTAACAAACTTTGTGAGTGTGCAGGAAACACTTAGAAGATGAATAAATATGAAGCTGATCACTATGTCATGACACAGACTGAGCTATGTCATAAAAAAAGGACCAGAATAGCAGAATGACAAAACTGTCTCCTATGTCGCGACAAGGGCACGACATGTCATAAGGGCACGACATGTTGCGACAACGTTTGAGAAATTTACCTGAAGAAGTGGATTGCCTTCTACGTCAAGACATGGCTCCTGTGTGTCGCGACATCGAACCTTGGATGTAGATTTCACACTATATGAAGGGCGTTTTGGTCTTTACAATGCCACTTAAACACGAGGAACGGTAGCTGACCTAGGGTTGAGGAGAAACTGCCATCAAAAGCTATAAATAGGACCTTTAGCACTAGGGTTTTACACACCATTCATTAGATCTTAGTTTTTAGCTTTACTTTATATTTTTGGTTTGAAACAAGATTGTAGAAACTCGCATAAGTGATCGAGTTCTCCCGACAGATTGCTAATACAATTTTAGTTTCTTTTTCATTCCCTTCTTCAATTATATGTTTTCATATATTATTTTATTGATGATCAAAGAAACCATGAGGAACTAGTTCCATTTTAGGGAATTAGGGAGTTGACATATGGATAATTAATTGTTATTTTACAGGGATTTTAACTTTCTGGTCAGCTATTTATGAAAGGAAGAACATCTAACAAACACTAGGCTTGACAACCTTAGAAAGTCATCTGGGTGGGAATGAACCCAAAATTGGTATTGCCAATCCGTGAACACCTTTTCCTCAAACCAATTTAGATTGTGACATCTAGCGATAAGTAATCTCTATCAACTTGCTATGTCGACGAAAGATCGAGAGATCCAACTGGGTAATGACTAGTTGATTGAAGGAAAATCCCTAAAACCCAACAATTGAAGAACTCATGCAGAAAAAACCTAATATCCCTAATGTCGTTTATAAGGATTTCTACATCTTAAGTGTTTTTTTTTATTTTCTGTTTTATTTTATCTTTTATTTTATGCTCTCAGAACTGACTCTTTATTTCTTCGTACTATAATACCTAAAATGAGTATTAATTGATTTTATTCTTTATTGGGATTTGATTTACTATTTCCTTACGCCTCTTTTGGGTACGATCCTCGGAATACTACCAAGTGTTCCGCTGTAACACACTATATTTAAAACATGACCCGTATACTTGTGGAGAGCCTAAATTTACTCTAAATGGGAGTACGTTCATGGGCAGTCAAGTTGTTGGTACCGTGACGAGGAGGCAACGCCTTAGTAAATTTTATTCTTTCATTGCTAATAAAATAATTAGAAAAATTTTAGGTTATAGATGCAATTATCTTTAACTTTTTGCCTTCAACTTTAATTTTCTCACATTAACTCATAAAATGATGAAAATGCATTAGGGATTTTTTTGATTTGGAATGGTTACAATATAGTATTTCTAGACCATCAATTTATCAAAATCATTTTGAATTAAATCCATCCTTAATATCTTGGATTACTAACAATGCTACTTTTTCTGATCCCTCGATAGAAGATCCTGTCGCATTTTTATGAAAATTCGAGGCAATTTGTACTAGAGTCTCCTATGCAAGGGTGACCCTAGGTGTGATTCGATTGTTGTTTATTCTTTTCGCTTTAAATGGAAAGGCAAACTGCTGGTTGGATTCTTTACCTCCGAACACTATTACTACCTTGGAAGAATTTTTACATATGTTTTTTCAAAAAATGATTTCTATGCCCAACATTATGCAGGGATATATACAAATGTTTCATTTCAGGCAAACAAAGACAAAAACATTAGGACAAGCTTGGAAAAGATTCAAATTTGATCCATATTAGGAGGAGGAATTCATATTGCTATACAACTTTAGCATTTTTATGATGGGTTGAGTACAAAAAAATAGACGTAAGGTAGATATAATGATTGGAGGAAGCATTTGGACTAGGACGTGGCAAGATGTTATAGATATATTGGAAGTAGCAAGTGCAAATGAAATATTCTGGGAGGAACGACCGGAACCTTTAAGAGAGATTAGTAACTGATCGCGCTATGAACGTCACAGCAAATATGTGCAAGTGTACACTGTCGATGCAAGTATAGTAGACAGATGTCAATCTGTTAGATATCTATCCCACGAGGATGGATGTTTGTTGTCTATAATTGTCGGTGCAAAGAATAAGTAAATGCAATAAAATTACGAGAGTGATTGTCGAAGCAATAATGTAAAATTAAAGATAAAATGCAATAAGAATGAAATGAGGTTCTTGATGTAAATAGTTAATAGAAAACTAAATGTGGCTCACAAGGTTTAAAAATAATAGGTGATTTTCGCTATAATAAGGCACAATGAATGTCTTACCAAACTTGGCTTTTTTATTAGATCTAAGACATAAACATGCACACTAACCAAACCTTCTAGTGCTGGTAATGTAACACATTCAAGAACAAGTTGATTAAATTCCTTCAATCCTCAAGCAACTTCTGTTGTCTTGTTTATTAGTTTAATTTGTCACTGCACCTTCTAGTGACAGTGACTGCAATCACACTTTCGTGGTCAAAACAATCAAACCTAAAGATTACACAGCAAAAGCAAGCTTGAATAAGATATCAATTAGTCTAAAAATCAAGAATATTTCTATACATACTTGAAATAAACATGAATCACCATTGTTTAAGAAAGAGAAATAAAAGAACAAATAGAGAATACTATTCCTAAGCTACTCGACTTGCTCCCTTACTCTCCTCTTGTGTCGCACTTAAGAGCTCCTCATCAGGAGCAGATCTGCCTTCTCCTTAGTGTCAAGTCGCCCTTGAGAAAGTTAAGCTGCCATGGATGCAAGCTTCGAAAATGGATTCCAGCAGAGAAATAAATCCGGAAGAAGACTATCAAGAAGACTCTTTCTCTCCCTCCTCATGGGTATTTATCTTCAGCTGAGTTGTATAGGTGTCCTTTTCTCCGAATCTAGCAATTTCAGGTCGTACCAGTTAGTTACACCAACTGTACAGCTCACGCATTTCTGGTGTTTTAACCAAACAACTGTCAGGTGCTGTGACAATTCTGGGCGTAATTCTGGACCTGCTTATGCAGCGACAACTCTGGACATATTCACGAAGCGATAATTTTGAACAAATTCCTACTGCAATAATTCTGGGCGCAATGCTAAATAGCCTAATGTAGTGACATGAGTAGTAAAAATGTTATAAATTCAAAGATAATTATGATGAGTTCCATTAAGTTAGAAAATGCAATAACTAAATTAAAAATGCTAAAAATGTATGCTAAGGATGACCAAATGGGAATAACTTCAATAATAAGTAGGGAAAAATCAATGGTTCTTTCTAGTACTATCAGTGACCCTGTCTGTAATCAGCTTGTGACCAATAATTACAAAGAAGAAGATTCTGAGGATGAGAAACCTATGGAAGAAGAGACAAATGAGGAATCTTTAACGACTTAATTAGAGCGGTGACAGCAAACAGAAAGGATGATGGATCAATCGATGCCAAATGCTACTAAAATGATACCATCAATTGTGTGCCCACCAGAAGTGGAGTTAAAGCCCGTACCAGAACATTTGAAATATGGATATTTGGGTGAGAGAAATACTTTACCTTTTATACTAGCATCAGGATTAAATAACTCGCAAGAAGTGACTTTGTTGGATGTGCTTAAACGTCATAAAAAGGCTATTGGCTAAACAATCGCTGATATAAAAGGGATAAACCCAACATTATATCAACACAAAATTCGATTGGAAGAAGGAAAGAAACCTGTTGTAGATGCACAGAGAAGACTTATTTCGGCCATTAAGGAATTGGTGAAAAAGGAATTGGTAAAATGGTTAGATGCAGGTATAGTTTATGTCATTTTCGATAGTGAATGGCTAAGCCTTACACAATGCGTACCAAAAAAAAGGTGGGTTGATAGTTGTACAAAATGATCACAATGAGTTAATCCCTACAAGAACAGTTAATGGGTGGAGAGTTTGTATTGATTATAGGAAATTGATGATGCAACAAAAAAAATCACTTTCTGCTACCTTTCATTGATCAAATGCTGGACCGGTTGACAGGTAAAGAATATTACTTTTTCTTAGATGGGTATTCAAGGTATCATCATATCCAAGTACATCTCGTTGATCAGGAAAAAATAACTTTTACGTGCCCTTTTGGGACATACGCTTTTAAGCATATGCCTTTTGGACTTTGTAATGCACCAGCTACTTTTATGAGATGTATGATCGCGCTATGAACGTCACAGCAATAATTTGCAAACGTACACTATCGATGCAAGTATAGTAGATAGAATTAAATTTGTTGAATATCGATCCCACATGGATGGCTGTTTTTGTTTATAATTTTGATAGAAAGAAAGTTAAAACTAAGTAAATTGCAAAGAATAATGTCGAGCAAGTAAATAAGAGAATCTAGTGAAAGTATGAGATTAATTTGTCAAAGAAATTTAAGAGAAATTAATAAGTAAAATAGTGATAATAAGATGGGGTTCCTTGACTTGAAAATTGGCAAAAAGCTAAATATGATCACAAGGTTCATAACAGATAAATTGTCGCACAATTAAGTACAATGAAATCGTACCAACCTTGACTTCCTTGTTTATCAGAGACTCAAATACTCACACTAACCACACCTTTTAGTGTTGGCAATGTTATAGATTTAAGAACAAGGGGAATGAATTGCTTCAATCCTCAAGCAACTTCTGTTAACTTGCTTGTTAACTTAATTTGTCGCTGCACTTTTTAGTGACAGTGACTGCAATCACACTTCCATGGTCAAGCAATTAAATCCAAAGATAAAAAATGAAGAAAATATTGAAATAGATATAAACTTTATTTGAAATTAAATTGTATTTCCATACAACTCAACTTATCAAAACTTATCAGTGTTTAAGAAAGAAAAATAAAAGAACAGATGGAGTTCTCTGTTCCTAGCTTACTCGAAATGCTCCCTTACTCTCCCTCTTGTGTCGCACTTAGGATGCTTTGGTCACGAGCAATACATTGCCTTCCTCCTCTCATCAGGTAGCCCTTAGAAGCTTAAGCTGCCATGGAAGCAAGCTCAAGAATGTGTTGAAGAAGAAAATTTTCTCCACTCAAAAGTGAAAAAGAAGATTCATAAAAATCTTTTCTTCTCAGTATTTAACATCCCCTGCCAAGTACAGGTGTCCTCCCTTTCAGATCTAACTTCCTCTAGCTGTACAAGTTGGTTATGCTAGTTGTACACTAACGCAAATCTGGTGTGTTCATTAGGCAGTTGTCAGTCACGGCGATAGTTTTGGGCATAAATTTGAATGTTATTTTGTAGCGATAACTCTGTACACCTTCATGCATTGATTCTTCTTGATAGGTTCCTATAGTGACATTTTTAGGTGCAATACTGAACAACTAATGTAACGACATTATTAATAAAAACATGATAAAATTAAAGAAAATTAAGTCAAGCTTCCCTAAGTTAGAAAATACAATAACTAAGTTAAAAAGACTAAAAAATGTATGCTAAAGATGATAACATGGGAACAAATTATACTATAAATAAGGAGAAATCAATGGTCTTTTCTGATGCTATCACGCCCCAAACTTGAGTTTTTACTTGTCCTCAAGTAAACAAAAGCTAGCAGAGTTATAGCAAAAATTTTTGTCAAGCAATAGTCATTCTAGCAACTTGAATCTTCTAAAATTCTAATGTATGAATCACATTTACATGATAGAATATTGCACCGACAATTTATAGGTATGAATAACTAAAATTGCAATTTCATCAATGCTAGCATCATGTTTTAAGTCTTAAATTTATTCTACCAAAACAACATTTATTGTATAATAATATACTCATATATTTTTTTTCTTTTCCCCTTTTTTTTCTTTCTTTTTCTTTTTTTTATGTGACTGAGGGATGTCGTTGCATTACTATACTCTTGCAGTGACAGCCTTGCAGTGACAGCCTTTGACTAGATTTTTTTCTAACACTTGTATTGGAGTGTTCCCCCTTGATAGTTCACAATACACCTACATTGGAGTGTCTTTTATTTATAACTATACTTATATAGAAGTAGCTGTAAATGGTAAATTTATTCAAGATTCAAATAATAATACTATTCATTCATTACTAATGCAATCTAAATCATTCATCCAAAAAAATGGAGATACATAATTCAATCACATTCATCTAACTCATTCATTAGCATTTCACATGATTCAAGAATTAAGTATCAAATGAAAAATTCTCAAGCACATTTCCAATAATATTGCATGCTTTCATTAAACTTTAAAGGACAAATTTATAAAATGAGGGTGCATTTGCATTTCCATCCCATATACATTCCCCCCAACTTAAAGTCTGCATTGTCCCCAATGCACTGACATTAATTTACAAATATATATGGAAATGCAATGACAATGGAGATGCAGTGACAATAAAAATGCAAAAACAAAAGATGCAATAACAAATAAACTACAATTACATGATATGCATGAAAATTAAAACTGAAAATTGAAAAACTCACTCAACTTGTAGTAGCTGAAGATGTGGTTGCACTGCCTTTTTGTTTCTTTTGCTTTCTTTCGACTTTGTGGCGCTTTTTGTCTTTCATGCACTTGCATTTCTTCTCCTTGGGCTTCGCCTTCTCTCCAGATTACTCTGTAGCAGCAGGCTGAACCCCGACTTCATCGACTGTGACATCGAAAGGATGGATCTCTGCCAGTGGCTCAGTGTAGACTATGATGGCCAATGGATTTGGATCCTCAGTTGGTGTTTTCACAGCCTCTACCTTACTCACAGCAAATGGCACCATTTCTTCACTTATTGCACCCATAGCTGTGGGTGCAGGGATAAATTCCTCTAATGAATTTTCTCTGGCTTCTTCCTCTTCTTTTTCTTCTTCCTTCTCCTCTTTTTGCATCTCTTCAACAAGTGTGGCTTCTCTCTCAATAGGAGTTTCTTCTGCAATAGCATCAGTAGTCTCAAGATTAGCAAGGAAATCCTCCTCAAATTAACTGGCAATGTTCCTTAAGCAATCCTCTACCTCATTTAATTCCACCTCTCCTCTTTCATCCGAATATGTAGTCTTGGTGAAGAAGCTATGGAGTGATCCTTCTCTTCAGAATCAATTTCATCAGTTGAAGGTTCTGCTTCCCTGATTATCGGAGGGAAGATCAGGAATTCAGCATCAGTAGTCTCAAGATTAGCAAGGAAATCCTCCTCGAATTAACTGGCAATGTTCCTTAAGCAATCCTCTACCTCATTTGATTCCACCTCTCCTCTTTCATCCGAATATTTAGTCTTGGTGAAGAAGCTATGGAGTGATCCTTCTCTTCAGAATCAATTTCATCAGTTGAAGGTTCTGTTTCCCTGATGATCGGAGGGAAGATTAGGAATTCTGGCAAAGGTGCTATGCTTATTCTCCACATGGTGGTCAGCATGGCACTATTCCATGCCCTATTGTAGGCATAGAATAGATTTTGTGAATGCTCTATTTCTTCAATTGTGGCGACAAGTTTGATTTGTCTGATATTAATTGCATTGACAATATGCTCCAGCGCCTTTACTTTTCTCCACAATGCTGGGTCTGCAGTCACATGCATTTTGTTGGTGCCATTTTTTCCTTGCTCTTCTTCATCTTCTTGGTATCTACTTCCTTTATTATAGGAGTCTCCTTACCACGAGCCATCCTCTTAATTGAAGCGTCATTGATCGGGCCATTGTTTTCTAGGATCTCCTCTCCTTCGTGAGGCACTATACCCCGCTACTGACATAATCATGTTATCAAAGAGGGAAAAACCAAGATACCTGGCTACTTTGCTGCGCATTCCATAATTTCCTAATGCAATATTGCACTGACATCTATCTTTCTAACCTTTATGATCGAATGTATCGGACACATTCGATCGAGGGTGACTATCATACTGTGCATAGAAGGCATTAAATGGTTGTTAATGAAATGAAACCACACCTTACTTTGCAATGATAGAAATCTCCTGTGCATGGTGTAGTTGCTCGAATTTGAACCTGTCCACATAGCATCTTCGACACACAAGTCTTTTATCAACATCTCGATCCCTTCTTCAGTTAATTCTTTAATGAACTCTACATGCTCATCCTCATTAGCAGTAGTATTGTATATTGCGTTGATGGTTGTAGCGTCCCATGGTATTAACCCTTCACGAAAAATATAAATTCAAACTCCTGGTCAGTAAGGTTGGCATAGAATTCTCGCACTATGGACGAGGAATAGGCCCTAGGATGGTCGCAGAATATCTCCAATCCCATTCTCGCGATGGTGCGAGTTACTTGCTTTCCAAGGTCCCTTTGCTTTGACAAGTTGAAACCTTGTTTTGGATGACAATTTCTCTTCAACATATTATCTTGGAAGTGTTCCTTAGCTACCTTAGTTAGGAACATCACTGGTTCGTTGGAGGGTTGCTGCCCTGTTTCACGAGTCGCCACAGTAGAGGACGATTCAGGAACAAACTTTGTTGTTGTCTTTGCTCCTCTTATTTTGGCCATATCTGGTGGTCGTAAAAGTAGATTAAGAAGGATGAGAAATTGAAGCAAATTTCTAAGTATAGCAATGGAGGTTTGTAAGTGAAACAGACGACGCAGAAAAATTACTTTATAGAGTGAGAAGGCGTGTTTGTATGTACTGCAGAGAAGGGTTAGCAAGTTTGCACTCAATATATGCATCCAATCAGATTGCCCTTTTTTTAAACCAATCTGACGGTTGGGTTTGAAAGGGTGAATCATCATGATTTTTTTCTAATACATTTTGATCCTCTGGTGAGTCAGCAGACAAAATGCAGTGATAATCATATATTTATGAATTGACAAAAGAGTGGACTTGAACTTTAGAGAAATATGCAATGGTTGTAATTCCATAGTAAGAGCTCTCACAATAGATGATCTCAAAGCTAGGTTTCTTCTATTAATCAACACAGGAGGTTATATAGACCAGTTTGGCTTAATCTCAATCTTATTCGCCCTAACCTTGCTGTCACAGTTTAATAGAACATCTTTATACAATGTCGCCACAAATTTTTCAATAAATCTTGTGCTATGCTCATTGAATTCTCACTTAGATGATTTATCCAGCACATCAATGTGGTGACATTCTTCCTTGTCCCAACAGAGTGTGACTTTGAAGACACTGAAAGTGACACGTTCCTCATTATGACGCATTGTTAATTCTCCCTTGTACACATCAATGAGAGTATGTCCCGTAGCTAAGAATAGGCATCCCAAGAATATGGGTACCTCCTTATCGACTTCACAATCAAGTATAATGAAATCAGTAGGGAACACAAACTTGTCTACACGAACAAGGATGTCCTTAATCTATCTTTCAGGCTACGCTAATGATCTATCTGCCATTTGCAATGTCACTTCAGTGGGCCTATGTGACCAATTCCCAATTTATTGAATGTAAACAATGGCATCAGATTGATACTCGCAGCTAAGTCACATAAAGCTTTACCCAAATAATGATTACCAATTGAGCATGGGATTGTAAAGCTTTCAGGTCTTTCATCTTAGGTGGCAACTTATTTGTCAGCACTGCACTGTATCTTTCTGTGAGTGCAATTGTTTCAATCGCAGTCAACTTCTTCTTCTTAGATAATAGCTCCTTCATGAATTTCCCATAAGTTGGATCTGCACAAATGCATCCGCAAGAGGGATGTTGACATGAAGTTAGTGTAGTGTATTAAAAAACTGCTGGTATTGTCTATCATGCTCTTGTTCTTTGAATCGCTGTAGGAATGGCAAGGGTATAGGGTCATCTGTTTTCCTCGACATAGCAGATTGCATTGACATTGGCGACTGCGTTGATAACTTTGTCGGTCTGATCGTAGGCATGGGAATAATAACTGGTGGAGATACTTTGACTGATTCTTTTGTAGTTTTTCAAGTGCACTATCCTAACCCCGATCCAGATCATTAATGATGTTAGGTGTTGACTTTGATTTAATGCTTGGCTTGATAGTTTTCTTTCTACTTCGAAGAGTGATAGCCTTACAATGCTCCTTCCCTCTTGAGCTTGGGTTCTTTGTGTCACTCGGTAAAGCACCTGGTGGTCTTGTGTTCATATTTGAAGCAAGATGCTTCAGTTGTGTTTCTAATGTTCGAATAGAAGAGTAATTTCCTTACATTATAGCTTTTGTTCGCGTCATAAAATCACACATCCTATTTTCAAAGGCTGTTGTGGTTTCAGTTTGTGGTTGTTTGTATTGCTACTACTATCCATGAACAATTGGATGTTATATTGAAGCTTGTTATAGCTGCACCTAAATATGTGGCTGCATCTGATCTTGTAATTGTGCACAGTAATTATAATTCTTTTGCTGCTGGTTGTAATTCCCTTGTTGATAACGACCTTGGTTGGATGAATTTCCATATCTAAATGTTGCAGCATTCTGATTCCTTCAAGGTTGTTGGTTTCTTGTAGAGTTATTGTAAGAGTTAGCATAGGAGTGTCCACGGATGTTATTGACATAGAAAGCATTCTATATATTGCTGTGGACAATCCTCATAACTGTGGTTGTCACCGTAAATGTCACAATAAAATGTGGGGACATCAATTTGTTAGGTAACTTGAATAGGTACGATTTCACTAGTCCCCTTCATGTTCTTTATCATGTTTGCTAGCGAAGAAACTTGTGCACTTCGAGCAGAGATAGCATCCAACTCAATAACCCTAGGATTTGCCTTTACCTGAGCAGCTCTAGAGATTGGATATTGATAATCATTCTGAGTAATTCTCTCTAGAATTAGAATAGATTCATTGTAAGTACAATCCAACAAAGGACAATTAGTAGATGTATCGACAAGATTTCTTGTCTGTGCATTCAACCTATTGTAAAAGATTTCGATCTGCGTTTTTTGTTGAATTCCATGCATGGGACATCGTCTAAGAAGAGATTTGTAGTGCTCCCATGTTGTATGCAGATTATCGTCATCAAGTTGATGGTATTCAGTGATATCATTTCTGAGCTTAGCATTCATTGTTGGTGGATTGAAACGTAAAACAAACTGAGTTGCGAGTGTATTCCATGTCTTAATCAATCCAACAGGTAATCCAAGGAACTAGGTTCGAGCTCGTCCTTACAATAAGTAAGGAAACAGTTGAATTCTCAAGGAATCATCAGGAACACCCTACTGACTGAAGGAAGCACAAATCAGTAGAAAAGATTTAATATGCTCTCTCGCATCTTTATGCGGCAATCCAGCATACTGCCCATTAGAATTTAACATCTGGAACAAGACTTGTTTTAGCTCAAAATTTCTAGCTTGAATTGCTGGTCGAACAACACCTGGCTGCAAGTCATCCAAAACTGGAACAACAAAATCTCGGATGGTTCGATTTTGCATTTGATCTTCTTGTGGCAGTGATGGATTATTGATAACTTGTGGCTATATTGGAGGATCCTGTGGCAGTAGCGGTGATAATTCAGCATTGATTCCCGGTAAAGCCATGTTTCTCTGTTCTTGTCATCTCCTTTTAATGGTTCGATCGATCTCTAGATCTAAGTCAACAATATTTTTAGGATTTCTCTCAGTCATAAACACCTAAAATAAAACAAGTGGAAAATAGTAACAATAAGAAAACAAATCAATAATAAATAAAGATTAAGAAATAACAAATAAATACAGAGACATATATAAACATCAAACAAACGCCATCCCTAATAACAGCGCCAAAACTTGATTGCGTTATAAACGTCACATCAATAATGTGCAAGCATACACTGTCGATGCAAGTATAATAGACAATTAAATCTGTCGAATATTGATCCCACAGGGATGGCTGTTTCTGCTTATAATTGTTAATGCAAAGAAAGTTAAAACTAAAGAAATTGCAAAGAATAATGTCAGAGCAAGTAAATAAGAGAATGCAGTGAAAGTATGAGAATAATTTGTCAAAGCAATTTAAGAAAAATTAAGAAGTAAAACAGTGATAATAAGATGGGGTTCCTTGACTTGAAAAGTTGACAAAAAGCTAAATGTGATCACAAGGTCCATAACAAATAAATTGTCACCACAATTAAGTACAGTGAAATCTTACCAACCTTTACTTCCTTGTTTATCAGAGACTCAAATACTCACACTAACCACTCCTTCTAGTGTTGGCAATGTTATATATTCAAGACCAAGTGGATTGAATTCCTTCAATCCTCAAGCATCTTTCGTTGACTTGCTTGTTAACTTAATTTTTAACTGCACTTTCCAGTGGCAGTGACTGCAATCACACTTTCATGGTCAAGCAATTAAATCCAAAGATAAACAATGAAGAAAAGATTGAAATAGATATCATACTTGATCTGAAATTAAATTGTATTTCCATACAACTCAACTTATCAAAACTTATCAGCGTTTAAGAAAGAAAAATAAAAGAATAGATGGAGTACTCAATTCCTAGCTTACTCGAAATGCTCCCTTACTCTCCCTTTTGTGTCACACTTAGGATGCTCTGGTCACGAGCAATACATTGCCTTCCTCCTCTCGTCAGGTAGCCCTTAGAAGCTTAAGATGCCAAGCAAGCAAGCTCAAGAACGTGTTGAAGAAGAAATTTTTCTCCACCGAAAAGTGAAAAAGAAGATTCATAAAAATATTTTCTTCTCGGTATTTAACATCCCCTGCCAAGTACAAGTGTCCTCCCTTTCAGATCTAACTTCCTCTAATTGTACAAGTTGGTTATGCCAACTATACACTCACGTAAATCTGGTGTGTTGATTAGGCAATTGTCAGTTGTGTTAATAGTTCTGGGCACAAATTTGAATATTATTTTGTAGCGACAACTCTGTACACCTTCATGCATTGATTCTTCTAGACAGGTTCCTGTAGTGACATCTTTGGGTGCAATACTGAACAACTAATGCATCGACATTATTAATAAAAATATGATAAAATTAAAGAAAATTAGGCCAAGCTTTCCTAAGTTAGAAAATGCAATAACTAAGTTAAAAAGACTAAAAAATGCATGCTAAAGATGATCACATGGGAACAAATTATACTATAAGTAAGGAGAAATCAATGGTCTTTTCTGATGCTATAAATGTATGACCGCTATTTTTGCAGATATGCTAGAAGAAGGGTTAGACGTTTTCATGGATGATTTCTCGGTGTGTGGAGACTCTTTCGAGGATTGCTTCCTGAATTTAGAGAAAGTCTTACAAAGGTACGAGGAAATTAATCTAGTGCTTAATTGGGAAAAATTGTCATTTCATGGTAAGAGAAGGGTTAGTTTTGGTGCATCAAATATCACAAAAAGGATTAGAAGTGGATAAAGCAAAAATCGAGGTAATAAAAAACCTACCACATCCACAAATATCAAAGGTTTTCGAAATTTTTTGGGACATGTCGGGTTTTATAAAAGGTTTATAAAAGCTTTTGCTCACATCTCTAAACCTTTAAATTTATTATTGCAAAAGATGTTCCATTCGTATTTGATATTAATTACATTGAAGCTTTTGAGAAGATAAAAGAGAAACTAATAACTGCTCCCATTATTATCACACTGAATTGGAATGAACCTTTTATTATTATGTGTGATGCTAGTGACTATGCTATAGGTGTTGTCTTAGGATAGAAGAAAGACAATATATTTGGAGCAATTCATTATGCCAGTAAGACTCTTAACCTTACTCAATGCAATTATACTACTACTAAGAAGGAAATGTTAACTATAGTTTTTGCCTGTGAAAAATCCCGTCCTTATTTAATGGCTGATCGTGTGTATATTTATATAGATCATTCATCTCTGAAATATGTGATGAGGAAAAAAAACCAAAGCAAGGTTGATGGTTATTGTTGCTACAAGAAATTGATTTATGGGTCATGGATCGAAAAGGGATAGAGAACCAAAGTGCAGATCATCTGTTACGATTGGAAAATCCTACTACCTCTATACCTTTAGGAAAAATAAAGGAAACTTTTACATATGAGCAACTATTCAGAGTTGAAACTAGATTCCTATATGCAGGAGCACCATAGTATGCAGATTATGTGAACTTTTTGGCAAAAGGGGTGTTCCCAGCAAAAGCATCGTGGCAAGAAAAGAAACGAATTATGCATGAGGCAAAAAATTATATTTGGGAAGATCCTTATGTATTTAGAAAATTTTGCAATTCAGATTTTATGGCCTACTATGAATCGAGATGCTCATATGTTCATACAAAACTATGATCTATGCAAGTGAATAGGGATGAAATGCCACAGGTGGGAATTATTGAGGTAGAAATCTTTGATGTTTGAGGAATTAATTTCATGGGTCCTTTCTTAGCTCATTCGAGAATCAATATATCTTGTTAGTAGTAGATTATGTTTCTAAATGGGTAGAAGCAGTGACATTACCTACTAATGATACCAAATCAATGGTAAAATTTTTAAGAAGAAACATCTTTTTCAGATTTAGAACTCCTACGGCAATGATTAGTAATGAATAATCACATTTTTGGAGCAAACAATTTGAAGCTGCTATCTCAAAATACAGTATCTGACACAAGATGACAACCACATATCACCCTCAGGCAAATGGACAAGCCGAAGTTTCTAATCGAGAAATTAAATAGATTCTTGAGAAGACAATAAATCCTAATCACAAAGACTGGGCGAAAAAATTCGATGACGACTTATGGGCCTATCAAATAGCATATAAAACACCCCTTGGTATGTCTTCTTATAAACTCGTGTATGGAAAAAATTGTAACTTACCTATTGAATTAGAGAAAAGATCGTATTGGGCTATTAAAGAATTGAATTTAGATATTGAATTAGTGAAAAAAGAGAGATTGCTCCAGTTGCAGGAATTGGAGGAGTTTCGATTCATGACCTATGAAAACATGAAGCTTTATAAAGAAAGAAGTAGGTTTTGCCATGATGCCAAGATTTGGAAATGAAACTTCGAGCCAGGATAGAATGTACTCTTGTTTAATTCTAGGCTCAAATTATTTCCATGGAAACTAAAATCACGATGGACAGGGTCATATGTCATTTATTAGGTAAAACCATATGGGGCAGTTGAGTTGTTAGGTAAGAGTGGTGAAACTTTTCTAGTTAATGGGAAAAGGATAAAGTCATATTATGGGTGAACTACAGTTATACTTATTGAGGAGCAACCTTTACATTGCAAAATGATATGGGATAAAAAGCAAGTGCTAGACTCAAATATCCTAGGGATAGATAATAGCTCAGATTCGAAATCAAAAGGAAACTGGTCTCGATGTTGCAACGATCACATTCAATGTCGCGACAACCATGCATCAAGGTAACATGACTACTGGTCTTGATGTAGCGACACGTCACCCTTACATCGCGAAAAATAGTACTCCGTAGAGCAGCAATTTTGGTTTCGACGTCGCGACATACCGACGTAACAACAACAACACAGGTAAGACTTTAACTCCTAATATTTTTAATTAGAATTAGATACTGTAATTTTTAAATAACATTAAACATCTAAATTTACTGAAAGTCTCACTGATCATCCTCTATGAATAACATCCCTTCCATGTTATTTTTCATTCCATAATCAAAAGATCCTAATTATAAATTCAAAAGGCTGATTCAAGTGAAAGTACTGTTAATCCTATTTTTGAATTCCCTAAAGATGATCTAGACAGGTATCTCCAGCAACTACAACGGCATACCTTCATTCAGGAACAAGGGTTTGATCCTTTGATGCTAGTTTGCCTAGGTATTTGTGAAATAATAGTCAATCATGAATGGACTCAATCTTGTCTGCCCTGCAAAGAATCGATAAATATTTCAATAGTTTAAGAATTTTATTTAGCTCTTAAGAAACGTGAAGCGGGAGACCTTGTGAGCAGATTCAAGGTCCAATGAAATTTTGAGGAGTTAAAGTATACTTGAATGAGGTCCAAGATTATCTCCATAGAGTCAACTTAAAGGAATTTAAGAATATCGACACCGAGGAGATATGGACCTATTGAGAAGGTATTGTAATCCCAAAAACTTTCAACCAGGAACTCATGACGCCTAAAGCCAAGATGTGGATGAAATTCGTTTGTTCTCGAATACTTCTCACTCCCGATATGACAGAGATACGTCCAATCCATGCTATAATAACATACGGAATTCTCAAGAAGAAACGAATTTGTGTAGGCAAGTGGATTCACCGAAGCATGGTGGAATGCACAAAGAATTTAGGGAAAGATATACTTTTCCCTCATTTAATTTCTGCCATGTGTACAAAGGCAGGAGTACCAATTGGGAGATTTGTTCGAACAATGAATCCACCAAGAAAACTCTTAGGTGATGATTTGTTCGCATAATTCACATTACTGTAGCAAAGTCAAAATAAAGAACGGAGGAATAGAGGACTAAATGAGGAAGAAAAATAAGGATAATTTTGTAAATTTATCTTAATTTAAACAACTTAATTTTGGATAATTTTTGGTTTTTATTTTAGATTTATATAATTTTTAGGAGTACGATTAGAATTTATCTTTGTATATATGGTTTAATTCTTTTTGTTACACCCTACATTATGGAAGACGTAACAATTTTTAGCATTAACGCAGAAAAGAGAAAGACAACCACCATAAAGAGAAGAGAACCTTCACAATAAATCGGGTAACTTCTTTCCTTTATTATTTGAGGGGGCTATACATTGAGGATAATGTGTTTTCTAAAGTGTGGGGGGTAACATAAGAATTTTTGGGCATATAGTTTTTATTTGTATATTTTATGTGTGCTTGAGCTTGTAAAAATACAAGTGATTGGTTAGGAGCATGTATAATAGGTTGATTGTGTTGATTGATAAATTTAGCATGATGATAAGGAATTTTTAATTTTTGACCATGAAACTTTTTGAATTGTATATGTTATATTAAGTAAAGATAGAAAGGTTTTTTTGATACCAAATGATATGCGGAATATAAGGAAACTAGCATGCTAGTATATATGATAGATGATAATTTTGAGATTATGTGATAAAATTGATATTTGTGCATATTGAGGTGTTTAGGGATGACCTAAGGCATTGTTTGGACACACTTAGAGCTAAAAAGCCAAACCCTATTATGAATTTCCAATTAGTACCATCTTCGAGCCTTATGACCCATTTTGATAAACCACACTATAAGCCTCTTTAGCCTTAAATGAAAGATTTGTGTCTACTCTTTTCTTTGGTCCTATTTTGCATGGAAATTGACGTATGGCCATTGGTATTGAGGGTAAGTAGATACATTAAGGTACAAGCTACAAAATAAAAATAGGAAACTCAATATAATGTATGAACTTTAGTTAGCCAAAAAGAGACAAATAGAGAAAAATCAAAAAAAAAAGAAAATGAGTAGAAACAAAAGAGTCATGAGTAAGAAAAGATGTGAATAGTGACAAAATTATAAAGTCACCAAAAATAAGAAAAAAGAATCTTACTCAAGAAACAAAAAGAAAAAGAATACTCATAGGCTAGCTAAGGGGATTGCTTTATATTGAGAGTTCCTAAAATGGGTAAAGAAGGATGGTGAGAGAAGGAGAAATAAAGGGCTGACAAAGAGTAGGACATAAAGGGGAAGAATAGCGAACAGTACAGTGTGCCGAAAATTTTCGTATTTGTAACCTTTTGTACTTAACTGTTCTTTGAAATTCATACCTATCCTAAGCCTTAACACGTTACAAGCCAAAAATCCCTAATTGCTTGATATCATTATGGTTGTCTATATTGTACTAGGATAATTAAAATACTTACATTTGGCATTAATGGATATATATTGATAAAACCTTAATATTTATATTTTTTATAACTTACTGAACTTATATTGTTTATAATAAAAAATGGTAAAGTTACTTAATTATCATGTCAAAGTTATTAAAAGATATATGACGCCTAGACTACATGCTACGAGTCCACTCTTTGTATAGCTATGAACTCAAGCTCTTCATTTTTCCTTATTGTTCTTGTTTTGTTTTCTTGAGGACAAGCAAAGACTTAAGTGTGGGGGAGTTTTATCTGCTGGTTTCATACCTAGCAGATTGAACTATTTTGCACACTTGAAGAGCTTGAAATCAAGTATTTTCGCTTTTTTACTTAGGATTTAGTTTAGTTTTCTTTTATTAAATAAATTGTGTACAAAGTGATAAATGGTGCTTATTGTTGTCTTTGAGGCCGCTTGAGGCCTTAGTATTAGCTAACGAATTTTGTGAGTGTGAAGGAAACATTTAGAAGACGAATAAATATGAAGTTGATCACTACGTTGCAACAAAGATTGATCTGTGTTGCAACAAAGGGACCAGAATGGCAGAATGACAAAATTGTCTCCTATGTCGCAACAAGGGCACAACATGTCACGACAACATTTGAGAAATTTACCTCAAGAAGTGGATTGCCTTCTACGTTGCGACACAACTCTTATGTGTCGTGACATCGACCCCTGGATGCAGATTTCACACTAAATGAAGGGCATTTTGGTCTTTACAATGCCACTTAAACATGAGCAACGATTGTTGACCGAGGGTTGAGGAGAAACGAGCATCTAAAGCTATAAATAAGACCTTTATCACTAGGGTTTTATACACCATTCATTAGATCTTAGTTTTTAGTTTTACTTTATATTTTTGGTTTGAAACGAGATTGTAGAAACTCGTATAAATGATCGAGGAATTTCTCTCGATAGATTGCTAAAATAATTTTAGGTTTTTTTCATTCTCTTCTTCAATTATATGTTTTCATATGTTGTTTTATTAATGATCAAAGAAACCAGGAGGAACTAATTCCATTTTAGGGAATTAGGGAGTAGACGTATGAATAATTAATTTTTGTTTTACATGGATTTTACCTTTCGGATCAACTGTTTAGGAAAGGAAGAATATCGAACAAAAACTAGGCCTGACAACCCTAGAAAGTCATCTAGGTTGGAATGAACCCAAAATTGGTATTGCCCATCCGTGAACACCTTCTCCCCAAAATGATTTAGATTGTAACATCTAGCAATAAGTAATCTCTATCGACTTGCTATACTGGTGGAAGATCAAGAGATCTAACTAGGGTAGTGACTAGTTGATTGGAGGAAATCTCCAAAACCTAACAATTGAAGAACTCATACCGAAACAACCTAATATTCCCAAAGCCGTTTATAAGGATTTCTACATCTCAAGCTTTTGTTTTTATTTTCTATTTTATTTTATGCTCTCAAAACCCACTCTTTATTTCTTTGTACTATAATACCTAAAATGAGTATTAATTAATTTTATTCTTTGCAGGGATTTGATTTAGTTGCCTTACACCTCTTTTGGGTACAATCCTCGAAATACTACCAAGTGTTCTATTGTAACACACTATATTTACAACATGTCCCGTATACTTAGAGAAAGCCTAAATCTACGCTGAACGAGAGTACATTCTGGGGCGGTCAACTACCATGCCACGAAGAAGATAAGCCTCTCTATCATTATCTCACCAATCCAAAGGAGGAAAATTATGTAAGTAGTTGAAATCTCTATTCGAATGCCTATAATCCAGGATGGAAAGATCACCCTAACTTTAGATGGGGAGGAAGCCAAGGAGGAAGCGGTAACAGTAACACACAAGCAAGAGACCTTAGTTACGAACCCCATTCTTACAAAGACATTTTGAAAGAGCGAGTCAAGATGACCATATTGAATGTGGTTAAAGGTTGGATAGAATTAAGAGGGAGATGCATTCTATGAGGGCGGATGTAAAACAAGTGCAGTTTGATTGCACTAATACTAATAGATCTGTGGTAAAGCTAGAGGAAAGGATGAACCAACTAATGGGTATGGTGAGTGATCTTTCAAGACAAATTGGTTCAAGGATCCCTAGTAACACTTAGAAGGTAAAGAATAGGTCAAAGTGATCGAGTTAAAATCGAGCAAAGTACTAAGTAGCCCAGAAAAACCTAAAAAGGGAGAAGAGCCTAACAAATCTCATGAAATCATAGACATCCCTGCTGACGATGACACTGAAGTCATGAAACCAAAGAGGCATTAGAATCGAAGGAAGATATATCTAAAGAAGAAAAGAGTGCCTCACTTTCATTCCCGAAAAGATTAGAAGAAAAGAAGAGACAAGACAATGATGATTTTGTAAGTTTTCTTAACCTTTTCAAATCCTTAAATATTAACCTACCTTTGATTGAGTTGATAGAGAAGGAACCGAAATATGCCAAATTTTTAAAGGAGATATGAGAAGGCATCGAAAAGTCAAGGTAGGTGAGCAAGTGGATGTAAACGTATCCCTAAAAACTGAAAGATCCCGACAATTTCATCATTCCAATTAAAAATGGGAATCTTCAATTCAACAAGGTCTTGTACAATCTTGGTGCAAGTATAAATCTAATGTTGTTATCAATATTCGAGAAACTTTGGAGTGAAGATCTAAAAAATACCCAAGTCACTCTACAATTGGCTGATCGGTCATCTGTTCAACCAAAGGAAATTTTAGAGGACTTCCTAGTCCAGGTATGGAGTTTCATAATCACTACGAACTTTGTTGTATTAGATTTTGAGGAAGACAGGGACATCCTCATCTTTCTAGGAAGACCATTCTTAGCCACCTCTCGGTTCACCATTGATTTGATCAATAACGAGCAAACTATGAGAATTAATGGTGAGGTTGAAACCTTCAAGTGAGGGGATAAAAGTGATGAAACTAAGGAGAACAATGAGCGCTGCCATTTGCTAGAATTAGGTGGGGAAGAAAGGCACAATTGGATCTCCTTCATGAGCAAAGAACGGATTAACCGATTTAAGAAAAAGGGTCGATTAAAGGAGGTAAAAAAATTTAAAGAGAGATGGGAAAAGGAGAACAAAGTTGGATCCGTTTAGCAAGGGTAAGCATATCGACTAAATCCGATAGTAAGACTTAAAGGTAAACTGGTGGTACTAACTTATGTATATTATTGTATATTATTCTAACATGTTTTTATTTCAACATTTAACAAAAACACAGTGGTATGTTGCGACACACCTGATGGTGTGTCGCAACAAAGGTGACAGAACCTAGAAAAAAGCAAAACTAATGTCGATGTCGTGACGTAACTATCTCCATGTCGCACAAAGCGTACAGATTCAACAATCTCCAAAATTGAGAAGGATGTCGCGACAATGCCTTAAGAGTGTTGGATATCAACTGTAATTTTTATAGGGTCGACACAACCCTACTGCACAACCCGGGTACTAAGGGCTTATTTTTCTTAGTTTTCACACCTTAAAACCCTAAATCCTAACCCCTATAAATTTTAAAACACAACTCTAACTCACTGACCGCCCCCGAATGTACTTTTGTTTGGTGTAGATTTAGGCTTTCTGCAAGTATACGAGTCAAGTTGTAAATATAGTGTGTTGCAATGGAACACTTGATAGTATTCCAAGGATCGTACCCAAAAGAGGCGTAAGGCGATAGTAAATCGAATCCTTGCAAAAAATAAAATTAACTAATACTTATTTTAGGTATTATAGTACAAAGAAGTAAAGAGTAGGTAAACGACTTTAGCTCTTCAATTGTTGGGTTTTGGAGATTTTCCTCTAATCAACTAGTCACCACCCTAGTTGGATCTCTCAATCTTCCACCGGTATAGGAAGTTGATAGCATTAGAAATGACACTTATTTTCTCCCTAAATTTGTGTATTAATTGTGTCTTTTGTGACATATTTACTATGCATATTAGGCATTTCATACTTAGTTTTTATATTTTCTAACTCATTGTTGCTCGGTTTAAATTCTTGTTATTTTATCCTTTTTTGTGCACTAATGTCGCCACATGCAGCATATATATATTGTGTCTAAAAATTGTCAGTGCAAGGACACATCTAAGTAGATCGATGGTAGAAAAAAGACAAAGATGCAACCACAAGTATAGCTTGGAATTGCGGCCAAAGATGTCGACACATAGAAATCTTTACTTTGCATGAGTGAATTCAAGCTATAAGTATATCTAGAAGCACCAGTGCAAGAATTTCACACGTTGACGCCGCAATTAAAGATTTCAGATCACGACCAGAGATGCGGCTACAATCTCCAGATTTATAAAGATCACACCATATCTGCATGTGTACAGTCAGACTGTAACAAACTTTTCCAGCTACAAATAGAATTGGATCTGAGAAAAGATGAGATCTATCATTCTTGAAGCCAGAAAGCATTCAGAGTTGTGGCCACAAGTTGGTCTAGAAATGCAGCAAATTGTCAACGCAAATTATAATTTGCGCCGACATTTTGCAAAAGTCCAGTAAACAAATCAGATCTGTGTAGCTGTCAATAACAAACTTTTATTAGTTGTAGGAAGTAGTTGGATCTGAGAATGGAGGAAATTTGCAAATTCTTGAATCCTATAAATAGAGGGAAAAAGATAAAGAAAGATATCAAGAGGTGGAGGAATTAAATACAGCAATTACTATGTGTTTTAGGGATTTAAGCTAGAACGGTAAATTGATGGAGCGAAAGAGCAACCACTTCTGATGAGAGGTGCTCGATGCAACGCAAGAGGAGTGATTAAGGAGTAGTCTTAGTAGTCTAGAGATAGTAAGCTTCGATTGTATTCATTAATCCCTCTTTTATGCCGATGGATTCTAATGACATTTGAATGAGTATAAGAGTATCTTTCATTGTTATATTACTTTGATTCTTATTTAATGCTTTTTATCTGTTTATTCTTGGATCTAACTGCATCAAACATGAGAGTGCCTTTGCGGCCTACCGACATCGAGAGATGCGGTGAAAAGTTAGGTTAACAAGTAAGATGACGAGAGTTGCTTGAGATTAGAAGAGATTCTGATACTTGTTCTTGAGTGCACAATGTTACTCACACCGAGAGGTGGGGTGATTGTGGGTACTTGAATTTTGATTAAACGGAGATCTATTATTGGTAAGAATTCATTGGAGTGTTATTGCTGCGACAATTTATCTACCCAATACCTTGTCTATGCATCCTGCGTTGCGATTTAGCGGAACCAGTGATCCACTCCAATCCTTTACACTTGATTACATTTTACATTTCTGCATTTAAATACTCAACACTTCAACACATTTTGATTTACTTTCAGTTGCTCTGACAATTAACATTGATTACATTGATAGTATTAACAGTTTTAGTGTGCAGATCTGACTTTGTTGCATTGACATCTTTACTCACATTAACTTTAATTTTTAGTTTTAATTGCTTCGACATCTAAACATCAAAAACCCATTCCCTGTAGGATCGATATCCGATAGAATTGTTCTATCACTATACTTGCTTCGACGTGTGTTCGCTTGCACATTGCTGTGACATTACAGATGCGATCAAGTTTTGGCGCTGTTGCCAGGGAATGGCGTTTGTTTGATGTTTATTTTTGTTGTTGCATTTATTCTTTATTATCTAAATTTTATTTTTCACTAACCTGTTTCCTTTTTTTTGTTTACTTTTACATTTTTCTTTTACTGAAATATGGCTAGGAACGAGGTATATAGAACCTCTACATGTTGGATTAACATGAGTGATGCCATAGAAATGGAGCTCGATGCCATAAACACTGAGTTATCTTCTTTGACTAATATAAGTAATTCAATGCAGAATACTACAACAATTGCAGAATGGAAATTTGTTACGACAAGTTGCGATTATAGTGGAGGCAACCATGAGTTTGAGGACTGCCTATCAAATTTAGAAAATGTGTACCACATGGGGAATTTCTATCGAAATTAAAATTCATATTCCAACACTTACACGCCAGGGTGGGAGCAACATCCAAATTTTTGTTGGAATAAACAAGACCCTAGAAATGTTAGATCCGAGTGGATATTGCCCAATTATGATCAATCTCTGTCAAGGGAAAATATCCAACAAGACGAAGCATCAGAGTTTTCATCAATTGAAAACTTGCTGAGATAATATATTTCCAAGACTGATCTTGTGCTTCAGAATCAAGCTGAATCCATACGAGCTCTAGAATATCAATTTGGACAGATTGTGGCTGCAATAAATTTGCGACCACAAGAAACTTTGACAGTTGATATTGAGAATTCGATATCACAAGGGCAAAAGCATGATGATGAAATCATTCCTAAAAGTGAAACTCAACTAAATGAAGTTGTTAGAGATGCTACAGAAAAAGAAGATAATTCAAATCTCAACAATTGAAATATGCCAGTGCAATTTGAAAAGAAAACTGTAGCTGAAGAGGTTAAAGAAAATATTACGGCGACAGAATTAGATCACTTTGTCGCTACAAATGCGACAGCAAAACAGCCTTAAAAACTTGAATACACATTGTCAAAGAAGAAAAGATTGGGAGATGCCGAAGCAATCGCACTTATTGAAGGGTGCACTGTCATGAAAACTAAATTGCTCCAAGAATTTAAGGATCCAAAGAGCTTCTTAATGCCATATTCCATTGGTGATCGGTATATTGGAAAGGCATTATGTGGTTTCAATGAAAGCATAATTTTGATGCCTATATCAGTAATTAAGAAGTTACGGAATTGGAAAAAATGCAAGAAAGAGTAGAAATTTTTCGAGATCGTGTGGAGAATAAAAGAGTATGAAGCACTTGAAGAAGAAGAAACACATTGTGTCTGTACCATTTGAGGAAGAAGTAAACACTATTGTCGGTGCATTAGGATTTCATTGTCAATGCAATTTTGTACAACTGTACTGCACCTACTGACTTAATGCTAAAAATAGAAGAAGTTCATGTGGAGGAAGAAAAAGATGAAGAATAGATGTCGAGGCAAATTTAGCTGAGAAATTTGTCCTCGCACCTGAAGTTATGGGTGCAATAACTGAAGGCTTGGTGCAAGATGGTTCGAGTAAGGAGAAGTTTCTGATGAAAACCTTTGGGCGATAGTGGTCTATACTGGACCAAAGAATTAAGTAGCGAATGATGCTAGAGGAGAGATAGAAACTGAGGAGTAGTCCACAGATCATGCGAAGCTCAAACAAAAGTAAAAGAAGAAAGAAGACAAGGACCTGATGTTGTGACAAATTCGACTGAGGAATTTGTCACCGCACCTAAACTTGTGGATGCATCATCTCATAATTTGGTGCCACTTGAAGCGAGTCAGGTAGAGGCTGTGATGCCTACTGTTGAGGAGCAATCCACAGGTCTGGCCAAGCCAAAGGAATGACGGAGGAAGTGCACCAAAGACAAGAAGAAACGCAAGGAGGAATAGAAGCGCAAGAAGAAGAAGACCAATGCAGCCACATCTTCGGCTGCAGCACACTGAGTTAATTTTTATGTTTTAGAACTTAGTTTAGTTTTCATGCATATCATGTAGCTGTAGTATAATTGTCCTTGCATTATTAATGTCATTGCATTTTTATTGTCGCTGCATCTACATTGTCATTGCATTTCCATATATATATATTTATTAATGTCAGTGTATTGGGGAAAATGCACACTTTAAGTTTGAAGGGAATTTGTGTGAAATGGAAATGCAATTGCACCCACATTTTTGAGAATTTACTGGTTTCTTTAGTTCAATGAAAGTATGCAAAGTTACAAGAAAAAATGTGACCACAATTTTTATTTTTATTTTTATGCATCATTCTTGAATTGTTTGGGATGCTGATGTGTAAATTGGATGAATGTGAATGAAAAGTGAGTCTTCTATTTTTGAATGAATGATTGGAATTGCTTCGATAATGAGTGGATAGTATTAATGTTTGAATCTTGAACTAACTGTCCAGTTGTAGCGACATTGTATTAATAAAAGACACTCCAATGTGAGTGCAGTGTGACTTTTCAAGGGAGAACACTCCGCTGCAGATTTTAGAAAAATGTCTAGCCAAAGGCTGTTACTGCAAGAGTGTGTGTCAGCACAATTACATACATCTTGAGGGTTTGTTGTACCCTATCATTACTACCCAGGAATAAAAGTACAGTAATACAATGACATCTCTTAGTCACTTGAAAAAGGAAAATGAGAAAAAGAAAGAAAAAGAAAAGAAGAAAAAATGTTTGCTATAAATGTTGTATTGCTTCAGGGATGATTAAGATTCAATGCATAATACTAACATTATTGAAGTTGCAGTTTTAATGATTTATCCTATAAATTTTCGGCGCATTATTCTATCATATGAATACAATTTGTGTATTAGGATTTCAGGAAATTCAAGTTGCGAGAATAATAATTGCGGTGACATGTTTGCTTCTGACTTTGCTCATTTTTGTTTACAACCATCAATAGCAGATTTTAATCAAAATTTGCAGGTACATTCGCATCCTGATCAATTGCAGGCACATAGCCAAATGCAACCACAAATGTTATTGCAGCCACAACAGAATGCAATGCAACTATAGCATTAGCAATAACAGTAGATTTCTCAACAAAGGTCAGATCCTATGGCTGCTCTTGAAGCACTGATACAAGAGCATATCACGAGAACTGAAGCGATAGTGCAAGGGAATTCTTCTTCTATCCGAGCATTAGAAGCTCAACTAGGACAGTTGGCTTCTAATCTGAGTACAAGGTCACGAAGTGCTCTACCTAGTGATACTGAAAAACCCAACGCAAAGAGGGAAGAGCATTGTAAGGCTATCACGCTGCGAAGTGGAAAACAAATGGCTGAACCAAGTAGTTCAAACCAAGACCAGTTTGATGCATTCGAACCAACACAACAAGGAGAAGTTACTACTGAAGGAAACTTAGCAAAAATAAATGAGGAAGAGCCAACTTTAGTGACATCTATGCCTACTATTTGCCCAAGAAAGACGTCGACGCAACTGCTTGTGTCGATGCAACCTATTATTCCATAACAACCCACTGCTACAATACCTTTGCCATTTTTGCAAAGATTTAAAGAGAAAGACCATGATTAGGACTATCAAAAGTTTGTTTCTACTTTGAAACAATTACACATTAACATACCTCTTGTAGACGCTCTTGTGCAGATACCCAATTATGGGAAATTTATGAATGAGATGTTATTAAAGAAGAAGAAATTGTCTGAAATCGAGACGATTATGCTCACAGAGGGTGCAGTGCTGTGTTGACTAACAAGTTACCACAAAAGTGAAAGACCCTAGTAGCTTCACAATCCCATGCTCCATTGGAAATCATTATGTAGGTAAAGCTTTATGTGATTTGGGAGCTAGTATTAATCTCATGCCTTTGTCCATATTCAGGAAATTAGGGATAGGATCAATGAAGCCTAGTGTGGTGCCATTACAGCTTGCGTGCAGATCTCTAGTGTAACCTGAAGGTCAAATAAAAGATGTCCTTGTACAAGTAAATAAGCTGGTGTTCCCCGTCAATTTCATAATCCTTAACTGCGAGGCAGACAAGGAAGTGCCCATCATCTTGGGGCGACCATTTTGGTAACAGGACTCACTCTTATCAACGTTTTCAAGGGTGAGCTTGTCATGCGTCATAACAACGAACATGTTACCTTCAGTGTGTTCAAGGCATCTCCGACGAAAAGTAAGGAGTAATGTCACCACAATGATGTGCTGGATGAGTTAATCATGGAAGAGTTCAATGAATGGAGTTTAGAGGTCTTAGATGAAGATACGGTGACATACGTTGATGAAACCCTACCTAGATGTGATCACAATGCTGAGGTTAGCAGTTGTGAGTTGAAACAGAATTGGAAATTGAAATCTTTGGATCTGTCTAATAGGACGATCCCTGTGTTTAAATTATCAATTAAACAAGCTCCTACCTTGGAGTTGAAGCCATTTTCAACGTATTTGAAATATGTCTTTTTGGGTAACAAGGAAACATTACCCATAATTGTCATTGTAATTCTCGACATAACACAAGAAGAAAAGCTTGTCACGATTTTAAAAGAGCATAAAAGAGCCTCGCCTGGAGCATTGTAGATATCAGAGGAATCAGTTCTTCTTTTTCATGCACAAGATCAGGTTGGAATATGAAGGAAAGCAATCACTTGAGCAACAGCGATGACTTAATGAGAAGATGAAAGAAGTAGTAAAGAAGGAGATTATCAAGTGGCTAGACGAGGGCATCATCTACCCTATTTCTGATAGCAATTGAGTGAGCCCTATCCAATGTGTGCCCAAGAAAACTAGCTTCACAATTGTGAGCAATTACAAGAACGAGTTGATCCCTACTCACATTGCGACTGGCTAATGAGTATGCATGGATTATCATTGACTCAATGCGGCCACAAAGAAAGACCACTTCCTACTACCGTTCATTAACCAGATGCTGGATAGGTTAGCTGGTAAAGCCTATTAATGCTTCTTAGACTGTTGCTCTAGATACAGCCAAATTGCCATTGTGCCGGAAGATCAAGCAAAGACTATGTTTACATGTCCATTTGGAACCTTTGCTTTCTAATGTATGACTTTTGGATTGTTCAACGCACCAGCCACATTCCAGAGATGTATGATGGCTATCTTTTCGGACATGATCGAGGATTCTTTAGAGGTATTCATGGATAATTTTTGGTCTATGGGAAAACTTTTGACCAATGCGCTGACAACCTAACGAAAGTTCTGAAGAGATACGAGGACACAAATCTAGTTCTGAATTAGGAGAAATGTCACTTCATGACAACTGAAGGCATTGTCCTTGGTCATCGCATATCATGTAAGGGCATTGAGGTAGATAAAGCAAAGGTCAAAATCATCGAGAAATTGCCACCGCCCACAAATGTTAAGGGAATAAGAAGCTTTCTTGGACATGTTGGTTTCTATAGGAGATCTATCCATGATTTTTCCAAGATTGCTAAACCGTTATGCTCATTGGTAGAGCAAAATAATAAGCTCCAATTGTCGTCTATCGGACTAGACGCAACCGTTTGAACTAATGTACGACGCAAGTGACTTTGTTATAGGAGTTGTACTGGGACAACACAAAGAAAAGGTATTTCATTCTATTTATTATGCTAGTAAAACTTTGACTGAAGCGCAAGTCAATTATACAACTACTAAGAAGGAATTGCTAGTAGTAGTTTTTGTATTCGACAAGTTTCGTTCATACCTTGTCGGCACAAAAATTATAGTGTACACATATCACTCTGCATTAAGATACCTTTTTGCGAAGAAAGACGCCAAACCAAGGTTGATTTGATGGATTCTATTGCTACAAGAGTTTGATGTTAAAATCAAGGATAGAAAGGGATCTGAAAATCAAGTAGCTGATCACTTGTCTCAACTGGAAGTTGGAAGTGAATATGGGAATAAAATTCAAATTATCAATGCATTTCCAGACGAGCAGTTATTCTTTGTCGATGCATCACCCTGGTATGCTGATGTTGTTAACATTCTTGTGTGTGGGAAGCTACAATTGGGTACTGTTGGTCAAGAAAGTTAAATTTTGAGCGACACTGCAAAGTACCATTGGAATGAGCCATACCTGTTCAAGGTATGTGCCAACAACATCATCCGTCGCTGCGTTCCTAAAAGGAGATGACTTCTATCTTGAGACACTACCATGACGCTCCTTATGGAGGCCATTTTGGTGGTGTATGGACTGCTGCAAAGGTCCTACAGTCAAGGTTCTATTGACCCACATTGTTTCGAGATGCCTACAACATTGAACAATAATGTGATCAATGTTAATACACTGGCTCAATATCTCGATGCAACGAGATGCTCCAACAGCCTATTATGGAGGTGAAGTTATTTGACGTCTGAGGTATAGACTTTCTGGGGCCATTTCCAAACTATTTTGGGAATGTATACATTTTAGTTACTATTGACTATGTATCAAAGTGGATCGAGGAAATCACGGTGCCAAACTATGATGCTTGAACGGTGTTGAAGTTTTTCCACACATATATCCTTACGAGATTTGGAACATCGAGGGCATTAATAAGTGACCAAGGTACTAACTTTTATAATAATCAAGTTGCGACAGCATTGAAGAGATATGGTGTGAAGCATCGAATGACTACTACATACCACCCATAGACAAATGGTCAAGCTGAAGTATCCAATAGACAAATCAAAAGTATACTTGAAAAGGTGGTTAATCCATTAAGAAAGGATTGGTCTTCAAGGCTACATGACGCATTGTAGGCGTTTCGCACTACATATAAAACCCCATTGAGGATGTTACCATATCAATTAGTGTTTGGTAAGTTATGTCACCTGCCAGTTGAGCTTGAACATAAAGCCATGTGGGCAATTAAGCAGGTGAATATGGACTATGATGCTGTTGCAAGAAAAAGATTGTTGGACATTGCTGAACTGGAAGAGATTCACCGCAATGCCTATGAGAATCAATATACAAAGAAAAGACCAAGAGATGACACGATAATATCATCTTGTGTCGACAATTTAGCCCTAGTCAGTTAGTACTTTAGTTCAATTCACGTTTAAAGCTGCATCAGGAAAATTGCATTCGAGATGGTCGGGCCCTTTTAAAGTTGTCAAAGCATTTCATAATGGTACGGTGACAATTGAAAATCTGAAAGATGGGCAACAGTTCAAGGTGAATGGCCAACGTCTAAAACACTACGTAAGTCCAGAAGTCAAGAAACTAAATGAGGCCATCGATCTAGTCACATTTAAATAATGTCAACTCATTTTCACATTTTCTTTTATTTGTTTCACTTTTACTTGTTTCATTTTAATTTCTTTGCAGGAATACAAATCATCCTTTTGTCGATGAATCCAAAGCACAACTTGTTGACGCATTTTATGATGACTCAACAAAGCTTTTTCAGTAAGAATCGCGTCGATTGATTTCTTTCATTTTCCAGCCGAGTTGATCAATCAAAAGGGTACGATCTGCAGCCTGGCATTTATTGGCTGCAGACATAACGTTTTCCCACGTTCTTTGCAATAATCAGGACTCTTGCCATTGGGAGGTTAAAAAACTCGTCTTTGTCGACTTTCTTCTTCCACTTACAATAGCCATTGTTGCTACAATTTATTTTATTCTCTGCTTTTACTCTTATTCTCACTCTTAGTCCATTCTTTTTCTCTGCAAGTTCTTTTTAATCCTTCTTATTTTGTGATTATGGCCAAGACAAGAGGAGCAAAAACTCCATCCAAAATCCCTACCACTTCTACCACCGTGGTTCCGACCACAACCCAACCTCCACTAAGAGAGCCGATCTTGCTTCTGTCAAAAATGACCAAGGACCGCTATCAGGATGTGATGCTGAAACGTAACTGCCATCCTGAACAAGGTCTCCAATTGTCCCCACATGAAACTTTGGGGAAGCAAAACGTAAGGACCATCAGCCTCCTGGGATGGGAATTATTTTGTGAGCACCCGACTGGTTATTCCCCTACAATGGTAAGGGAATTTTATGTAAATCTTGTGGATTCTAAGCAAGAATTCATCTTTTTGAGAGAGGGCTTAGTACCATGGAGTGCTGCCCATATCAATTTTCTATTTCGGATTCCTGAGAAGGTAGATGACCACGCTCTATTTGTGGAAAGGCTGAACGATAAGAGAGCTGACGAGATGCTGCGAGTTCTCTGTGTTGATGGTGCTTCTTGGACGGGTAATGACCCACATAAGTACACCATGCATCGGAGATATTTGACAACCTTCTGGAAGGTGTGGTTCCACTTCGTGAATAGTTATCTCTTGCCTTCTACACACAGCACCATGGCAACATTAGACTGTGTGTGCATTTTGCACTCAATTTTGAAGGGTCATCACATTGATTTCGGTGCAATCATTCACGATCAAATTGCTGAAGCTACATCCAAACATACAAGTATATTACCTTTCCCTTCCCTAATTATGCTACTCTACAAAAAAAAGAGTATTGTGCCTAGAGATGGGGAAGAGGTGCTCAACAACAAAAGCCCTATCAATGATATTTTCATCGAGAGAATGACGAGGGGCAAAGAGAGGCCACTGGCGAGAGAAGCACGAAAGAAACAAGATAAGGGAAAAGGAAAGAAGAAAGAAAAATAGAATGATGCGTCCACAGATCGGCAGTTGGAAAAGAGGTTGGCTGATATGGAAGTCAATCTTGATCGCATCGACATGTGCACTATCCGTACTATCGGTGTATTAGAGGATATAGACTATAGACAACATATCTTCTATGCATACATCAAAGCATGAAACGAGGCAATTGTCGTTGCATTGCGCAGCATGAGCCCAATCCGCTACCAGACTTCCCAGCTTTCCCTTCCATTTTTTGACCAATGGCCTCGTCCTTTGACCAGCCTACTCCTTATCATAGGCCACAACATGTCACTTCCTCAACAAGAATCCACATCTTTGATGAAGAGGAGCAGGAAGGGCATTCTAACGCCATGCCAGGTTGCTATAGAACTATATCCAGCTTGTTTGAAGAGGAGTTCTTGAATAGCTTTGGGGCTAATATGGCTAAGCGGGCCGCTGTGGTTGAGGAGGTGCAAACACCAATTGCATCTTTGGGTGTGAACTTTGAGGATGTCACTGACATTGCTACAATTGAGAAAGAAAGGCCTATGGATGAAGTTGAGAAGGAAGATGGCCAGGCAAAAGAGAATGAAAAAGAAGAACATGCAATGAAGGACCCTACAGAGGAGCAAGAGAAGAAGGAAGATGCCCTGACAGATGTCGTTGAGGATATTGTCAAAGAACCTGTGAGTGTGGGGGCATCTAGTGATGATATGACTCCACTATGTGGCCTCGCTTGCTGAGGTCCATCCATCGGATGTGACTATCGATGAGGCCATCACCCAACCGGTTGAAGTAAAGCAATCCACCGATCCGATTGGTTCGAAGGACAAGAAGAAGCGGTACAAGGACAAGAAACGAAAACACAAAGAGGAAGGTGAGCGCTCAAGGAAGAAGAAAAAGAAAACCAAAGTAGCCTCTATATCGACTGCTAAAGAATGAGTTAGTTTACTTTCTTGTAGATAGTTTGCATGCATTTTACTGTCATTGCATTTTTATTTTGTCATTACATTTCTTTTTGTTACTTTAGTTGCATTGTAGCTACATTTCCATTCTTATTTGTATAGTATTGTCAATGCATTGGGGACAATGTAGACATTAAGTTTAGGGGGATATTGTGTGGAATGGAAATGTGACTACACCCACATATTTGAATTTTACTTGTTTCTTTAGTCAATGAAAATATACAGAATTTCAGCAAAAATGTGACCATAATTTTTTATGTGATGCATAAATCCTGAATTGTTTGGAAAGTTGATGTGTGAATTGGGTGAATATGAATGAATATTGAATCGTTGATTTTGGATGAATGATTGAAGTTGCTTCAGTAATGAATGGATAGTATAAATTTTTGAATCTGGTATTAACTTGCCAAATGCAGCGATGTTGTATTAATAAAGAACACTTCAATGAAAGTGCATTGTGACTTATCAAGGGAGAACACTCCGTTGCAAGTGGTAGAAAAATCATCTAGCCAAAGACTGTCACTGCAAGAGTGTGTGTTGCTGCAATTACATACCTCTTGGGGGTTTGTTGCACCCCATCGTTACTACCCAGGACAAAGGTAGAGTAACGCAATGACATCTCTCAGTCACTTATAAAAAAATGAATGAACGAGAAAAAAGAGAAAAAGAAAAGAAAAGGAAATATTGCTCAAAATGTTGTATTGGTTAAAGGAACGATAAGATTCAAGGCATACTACTAACATTAATGAAGTTGCAGTTTTAAGTATTCATACCTATAAATTGTCGGCGCATTATTCTATCATGTGAATACAATTTGTGCATTAGGATTTCAGAAAATTTAAGTTTTTAAAATAATGATGGTGGTGACATATTTGCTAATTTTTGTTTACTTGAGGACAAATAAAAGCTCAAGTTTGGGGGTGTGATAGCATCACAAATGACACTTATTTTCTCCCTAAATTTGTGTATTAATTGTCTCTTTTGTGTCATATTTAGTATGCATATTAGGCATTTCATACTTAGTTTTTATGTTTTCTAACTCATTATTGATTGGTTTAAATTCTTGTTATTTTTATCTCTTTTATATACTAATGTCACTGCAAGCAACCTATATATTGCGTCTTAGAATTGTCAGCGCAGGAACTCATCCCAAAAGATCAATGCTAGAAGAAGAATGCAACCACAAGATTAGCTTGAAAGTACGACCAGTGATGTCGTCGCATAGAAACCTATACTTGGATAAGTGAAGTTAAACTACAAATACAACTGGAAGAACCAGCACAGGAAATTCACACGTTGTCCCCGCAATTGAGGATTTCTGATCGCACCCAGCAATGTAGCAACAACCTATAGATCTATGAAAAACACACCAAAGTTGCGTGAGTGCATAGATGGACTGTAACAAACTTTAACAGCTGCAAAACGGATCTGGATCTGAGAATTAAGGGGAGGAAATTTGCAATTCTGAAGCCTATAAATAGAAGGGAAAAGATTGAAGAAATCTTCAAGAGGTAGAGGAACTAAATTTGCAATTACTTTATGTTTTTGGAGATTTTATGCTGTAACGGTGAGCTGACTGAGCCGAAGAGCAACAACTCCTGATAAGGAGTGCTGGATGCTGTGCAAGTGGAGCAGTTAGGGGATAATCCGAGTAGCCTAGAGATAGTATGCTCTGATGTATTTGTTAACTCCTCTCTTCTTATGATGATGAACTGTTATTGACATTTGAATTAATACGAGAGTATCTTTCATTGTTAGATTTACTTTGATTATTATTTAATTCTTTTCATCTGTTTATTCTTGGATCTATTTGCATCAAACATGAGAGTGCATTTGCAGTCTACCGACATCGAGAGATGCAGTGACAAGTTAGTTTAACAAGCAAGACAGCAAGAGTTGCTTGGGATTAGAAGAGATTCTAATCACTTGTTCTTGAGTGAACAATGTTGCTCACACCGAGAGGTAGGGTAATTAAGGGTACTTGAGTCTTGACTAAATGGGGAATTGATATTGGTAAGATTTCATTGGAACTCGATTGCTGCGACAGTTCATCTATTCAAACCCTTGTCAACACATCCTGCGTTGCGACTTAGTGACCTTTGCACTTGATCACACTTTTACTTTTTTGCATTTAAATTCTCAACAGTTAAACAACGCTTTGATTTACTTTCAATTTCTTTGACAATTAACCTTGATTGCATTGGCTATACTAACTATTTTAGTGTGCAGATTGACTTAATTACGCTGACATTTATACTCGCATTTCATCTAATTCTGGTATTAGTTGCTTCAACATCTGAACATCAAGAACCCATTCCTCATGGGATCGAATCCAATAGAATTAGTCTATCAAATATACTTCATCGACGTGTGTCCGCTTGCACAAATGTTACAGGCCGATTAATGGAGTTACTGTCAATTCATGTTTTGATGTTAGAGCAGTTATTTGTCTTCCCTTGTAATGTCCATCATTGAGTTCTGATTCTCATGGCTTTTGATGCCCTAGCAATAATTGCCTTTCCCACAATGCACACTTTCTTGTTCCTCGGATGTAATTACTATGATAGTTGATGGCTAGGACTCTAGCTTGTAAATGTTTCCTATTTTCTACAAAAATTGAAAAATTTTCACATTAGTAATTTCTTTATGGATTTGTTGCACCAGGAAAGTATTATACGTAATAGCTAATTTCCATTGAAAATTAAATTTTTGATCAATGATTTTTTCATCTAATATTTCTTCTGTTGACAGTGTTGTAACAATCATTAGTTGAAGTTCTAGTTTTGGAGTATTGGAACCGTCTTCTTCTTTTAGGTGGATTGATTTGTCACTGGATTGGGACTAAATCTCAACTTCTACGTGATTATCCATTTCCCTTTCCAAGGGCCAGATCTCGTTTTGCTCAGTGACCCAATCATCTGACTCACAACATTCTCTGTTCGGTTCCTCTTCCAACCATCACTCTTGTTCTTGTTCTATCTGTTTAGATTCAAAGAACATTTCGCTAAAAGACTGACCACCATATGGACCGGGAATTTGGGTTTTTTCATGAAGTTGACATAATTCTAACATTAACAACTTTTAATTTTCTTGAATCTCCAAATCTTCATAATATCCGTATTCGTAGATTTTAACATCATAATCATCATTGAACATGAGATCTAAACAATATAAATTATAGGCATCCATGGGTTTAAATATAAAGGAAATTAAAAGAAAATTAGCAAATCTGAAAAAAGAAAAATTGTTAGTATGGTTAACTCATGTCTATAATCTAAATTTTTCCTAAATATTTTAGTGTAATGCAAGAATAAAATTTACTGAAGCGTTACCTCCCCGGCAACGGCGCTAACAACTTGACTGCCCCTGAAAGTACTCCTGTTTGGTGTATATTTCGGCTTTCCGCAAGTATATGGGTGAGGTTGTAAATATAGTGTGTTTACAACGGAACACTTGGAAGTGTTTTGAGGATCGTACCCAAAGAAGGCTTAAGGCGATAGTAAATAGAATCCCTGCAAAGAATAAAATTAATTAGTACTAGTTTTAGGGTTATAATATGAGAGAAAATAATAGAGTTGTGTGAAAGCATAAAAAATAAAATGGTAAAAATAAAATAAGTAAATAAGATAAAAAGCTTGAGTTGTAGAAATCTTATAAACTGCTTGGGGAGATTAGGTCGTTTTCGTATGATTTCCTCAATTGTTGGGTTTTAGGGATTTTCCTCCAATCAACTAGTCACTACTACCGCAACTTGATCTCTCGATCTTCCACCAACATAGCAAGTCGATAGAGATTACTTATTGGTAGATATCACAATCTAAACCAGTTTGGGGAAAAGGTATTAACAGATGGGTAATACCAATTTTGGGTTCATTCCCACATTGATGACTTTCTAGGGTTGTCAAGCCTAGTGTTTGTTTGATGCTCTTCCTTTCCCAAACAGCTGATCCAAAAGATAAAACCCTTGTAAAACAACAATCAATTATTCATACGTCCACTCCCTAATTCCCCAAAATGGAATTAGTTCCTCATGGTTTCTTTATTCATCACTAACACAATATATGAAAAATGAAAATCAAGAATTGAATGAAAAAGAAACTGAATTGTATTAAGCGTTGTGTCAGGAAAAACTCCTCGATCATTTACGCGAGTTTCTACAATCTCGTTTCAAAAGCGAAAAATAAATAAACTGAAACTAAAAATTAAAAGCTAAGTAATTGTGTCTAAACCCTAGTGCTAAAGGTTCTAATTATAGCTTTACATGACCATTTTTCCTCAACCCTAAGTCAGCTACCGTCCTTCGTGTTTAAGTTACATTGTGAATACGAAAACACCCCTCGTAGTATACAGAGTTGGGGTCTAAGGTCGATGTCGCGACATACCAGGACCTGTGTCGTGACATAGTAGGTAGTCTTGGACTTCTTCGCTACTAATCCCTTTGTTATGACATAGAGCTATCTATGTCATGATGAAGTGGTCAGTATCACTACGACTTGCTTCTACTAGTCTCCTGTGAACTCATGAAGTATGTTAGCTAACCTTTAGGCCTCGTTTGGCCTTAAAAACAATAATACAACATTCTTAGCACATTTATTAGAAGACAAAAAATGCATAAAATATAAAGGAAATTACACGATTTTAAGCTCATCAAATGTGGAAATAAGTTTAATTTGCTATGTATGAAACCGGTAGATCAGCAGGAAGCATTCACCTCCACTTTCTCGCCTATCTTTATTTTTCTATGCTATGTCATGTTTTCCTTTTAAGAATTTGGCATACTTGGGTACCTTCTCTATCAATTCAATCAAAGGTAGATTAATATTAAGAGATTTAAAAAGGTTGAGAAAACTTACAAAGTCATCTTCATCTTATAGTTTCTTTTCTTCCATCCTTTTTGGGAAAGGAATTCAGGTACTCTTTTCTTTAGGAAAATATTCTTTCATTTCTAGTGCCTCTTTTGTGGATACCTCCTTGGGTTTGATGACTTTAGTGTCATTGTCGGATGGGATGTTTATGACCTCATGTGGTTTGTTAGGTTTTTCTTCGTCCTTAAGTTGTTTTAGGCTACTCAGTACTTTGCCCGATCTTAACTCGATCACCTTTACCTTCTCCTCGGGGATTATTTTCTACGTTGCTAGGGATTCCTAAACCAATTTGTCTCGAGATATCACTCATCATACTTATTAATTGATCCATTATTTCCTCTAGTTTTTTAATAAATCTGGCGGTATTAGCACAATTAGACTGTACTTGTTTTACATTTACCCTCATGGAGTGCATTTCCCCTTCAATTCTATCCATTCGTTTACCACATGCAGTATGGTCATCTTGAGTTTCTTTTTCCGGTTGTCTCTACAGAAATTGGGGTTGTTAACTACGATTTCTCATTTGGTTGTTGTTATTATTTCCACCTTGGCTTCCCCCTCACCTAAAATTGGGGTGATCCTTCCATACTAGATTGTAAATATTTGAATTAGGATTTCAAGAACTTACGATATTGGCCTCCTCTAGGTTTATTTAGATAGTGATAAAAAGGCTTTTCTTCTCTATTGGATGGTGGTGCTATTGTAGCAGACTCGATTCGGTTCAATCTCTCCAACAATTGTTGGTATTTATCATCTTCTTTTATCATTTTCATTGAAGTGGGTTTCTGCGCATGAGTGAACCTCTCAAAAGGTCACTAACATGAATTCATTTCCATATTTTCGATGAGGCCATAAGCGTCATTATACATTCTGTTCATCAAGGCTCCTCCTACTGCCCATCTAGAGTAGATCTGGTAGGTGCATCCAACCAGTTATAAAAAGTCAGCAGTTGCATCTATTCCGACATACCATGATTAAGGCATTTTTGTACTAGCATCTTAATTCGTTCCCATGTCTCGTGGAATGCTTCGCCCTCGAACTGCCAAGAGGTTGACAATTCTCTTCTAAATTTAATGGCTTTTCCCATGGGGAAATTTTTTTTGCAAAAATTTCCCTACCAGTTCATTCCATGTTGTGATAGATCCAAGTACCTGTGCATCTAACCATGAAAAAGCATTATCAATTAGTGAAAAGGGAAGTAATCTTAAATGCATGGCATCATAAGTAATACCATTAAACTTAAAAGTGTCGCACAATTGTAAAAACCATTTCGAACTGGGATCCTCAGACATTGTCCCTCTAAATTTTAAATTATTTTGGATCATTTGAATCATAGCCAATTTTATTTCAAAATTATTAGCGACGATAGTAGGTCTAGCAGTGCTCCCTTGAGTTAGATCTAGAGTAGATAAAGAGTACTCCCTTATAGTTCTTTGTTCTTCTGCCATTGGTTTGTTTGCAAGAAGTTGAGAAGGTATATGGATATTTTAAATGTTAGTCGTAGGATCTTCTGTTGGATCGACTTATTCTTCTCTCTCCTCCAGTGGTGGGTTTTGCATAAACTGTGGGTTTTTGCTATTGCGTCTAATTAGTGATTCAGGGTTAGCAATAGGCTTAACCAAGTTTCCTTGGCTTCAGGTCATGAACCAAAAATAAATAAGAAAGAAATAAAAAAATACGAAAAATGAAATAAAAATAAAAACCTATATCTATAACCTAAATTTTTTTTAATTATTTTATTAACAGTGAAAGAATAAGATTTACTAAAGCATTGCCTCCCCGGTAACGACAGCAACAACTTGACCGCCCCCGAACGTACTCCTGTTCGACGTAGATTTCTGTTTTCCGCAAGTATACGGGTCAGGCTCTAAATATAGTGTGTTTGCAACATAACACTTGGAAGTATTCCGAGGATCGTACCCAAATGAGACTTAAGGCGATAGTAAATAAAATCTCTTCAAAGAAGAAAATTAATTAGTACTAGTTTTAGGGTTTATAATACGAGGGAAAATAAGAGAGTTGTTTGAAAGCATAAAAATAAAAAGATAAAAATAAAATAAAGTAAAATTAAGTTGTAGAAATTCTTATAAACATGTTTCGGGATATTAGGTCGTTTTTGTATGATTTCCTCAATTATTATGTTTTGGGGATTTTCCTCCAATCAATTAGTCACTACTCCAGTTGGATCTCTCGATCTTTCGTTGGGATAGCAACTTAATAGAGATTACTTATCACTAGATGTCACAATCTAAACCGGTTTGGGGAAAAGGTGCTCATGGATGGGCAATACCAATTTTGGGCTCATTTCTACCTAGATGACTTTCCAAGATTGTCAGGCCTGGTGTTTGTTTGATGTTCTTCCTTTCTCAAACAGCTGATTCGAAAGGTAAAATCCCTGTAAAATAACAATTAATTATCCATACTTCCACTCCCTAATTCCCCAAAATGGAATTAGTTCCTCATGGTTTCTTTAGTCATCAATATCACAATATATGAAAACATGTAAATCAAGAATTGAATGAAAAAGAAACTGAAATTGTATTAAGAGATCTGTCGAGAAAAATTCCTCGATCGTTTATGCGAGTTTTTACAATCTCGTCTCCAAAATTGAAAATACAAATAAACTAAAAACTAAAGTCTAAGTAATGGTGTCTAAACCCTTTGTGATAAAGGTTCTATTTATAGCTTTTAATAGTCGTTTTTCCTCAACCCTAGGTCAGTTGTCGTTCCTCGAGTTTAAGTGGTATTGTAAAGACCAATAAGCCCTTCATTAAATGTGAGATCTGCATCCAAGGGTCGATGTCGAGACACACCAGGTCCTGTATCGCGACATAAGCATCAATCTCTATGTGAAGCGTCATTGATGGTATTACAAATGACATATATTTTCTCCCTAAATTTGGGTATTAATTATCTCTTTTGTAGCATATTTAGCTCGCATAATAGGCATTACATACTTAGTTTTTATATTTTCTAACTCATTGTTGTTTGGTTTAAATTCTTGTTATTTTTACCTCTTTTTGCACTAATGTCGCCACAATCAACCGATATATTGTGCCTTAGAATTGTCAGCGCAGGAACTTATCTCAGAAGATCAATGCTAGAAGAAGAATGCAGCCACAAGTATAGCTTGGAATTGCGACCAGAGATGTTGACGCATTCAAAGCTTTACATTCTTTGAGTGAATTTAATCCACAAGAACATCTGGAAGCACCAGTGCAGGAATTTCACACATTGTCGCCTCAATTAAAGAATTCAGATCGTGACAAAAATATGGTGACAATCTGCAGAGTTATAAAGATCACACCAGATCTGTGTGAGTGCACAACTGGAATTTAACTAACTGTGATAGTTGTAATTAGATCTGGATTTAAGAAGAGATGTCTAGAAATGAAGTGATATTCTGCAACAGTCTAGTAAACAAATCATATCTGCATAACTATCAATAACAAACTATCACAGTCGTACAAAGTTGTTGGATCTGTGAATAGAGAAAATTTGTAATTTCTTGAGCTTATAAATAGAGAAAAGAAGAAGGAGATAAATATTAAGGAGTGAAGAATTTAAATCCAAAAATCTCTCAAATCTTCAAGCAAGCTATCATGGAAGCTTGACGTCGGAGGAGGGTGAGCTGATGGAGCAAGTGTGCAGTAACTTCTGACGAGGAGTGCTTGATGCAGAGCAAGAGGAATAATTAGGGAGTAGGCCTAGTAGTCTAGAGATAGTAAGCTTCGTTAAACTCTTTAATTCTTCTTAAACGATGATGGATTTTGATGATATTAAATGAATACGAGAGTGTCTTTCAATGTTAAATCATTTGATTCTTATTTTACACTGCTTATCTATTTATCTTACATCTAACAGTTTTAAGCACGAGAGTGAAATTATAGTGTGCCGACATCGAGAGATGCGGTGACAGGTGGGTTAACAAGTAAGTTAGGCGAGAGCTGCTTGGGACTAGGATAAACTCTAGTTACTTGTTCTTGAATACACATCATTGCTCGCACCGAGAGGTGGAGTGATTGTGGGTATTTAAGTCGGGATTAAGTAGAGAGTTGTTGTTGGTAAGAACTCAAAGGGACTTCATTACAGTGACATTCCATCTATATTTTACCTTGTCGATGCATCCAACATTGCTACTTAGCGAAGTCAGTGATTCACTCCAATTCTTTACACTTGATTACACCTTTACATTTTATGCATTTAAATATTCAGCACTCAACACTCAACACAATTGGATTTATTTTCAGTACACTTACATTTAACCTCTAAAGTTTAACTCTAATTGCGTTGACATTACTGATTATTTTAGTGTGTAGATCTGACATATTGCACTAACATCAGTACTCAAATTTACACTTAATTTTAATATTGATTGCTCCGACATTTAGACATCAATAACCCATTCCTCGTGGGATCAATATCCGATAGATTTATCTATCAACTATACTTGCGATCGACGTGTGTCTGCTTGCACATTACTATGACGTAGAAACACCGATCAGGTTTTGGCGTCTTTGCCGGGAAATGACGTTTGTTTGATGTTTATTTTTGTCATTGCATTTATTCTTTATTATCTAAATTTTATTTGTCAGTAACTTGTTTCCTTTTGTTGTTTACTTTTACATTTTTCTTTTTAGCGAAGTATGGCTAGGAATGAGGTATATAGAACCTCAAGATGTTGGATGAGTGATAATACTAAAATGGAGCTCGATGCCATAAACGCTGAGGTATCTTCTTTGACTAATATGAGTAATTCAATGCAGAATGCTACAGCAATTGCAAAATGTAAATTTGCTACGACAAGATACGATTACTGTGGGGGCAACCATGAGTTTGAAGAATGCCAATCAAATCCAAGAAATGTGTAACACATGGGAATTTCTATCGAACTGAAAATCCATATTCCAACACCTACATGCCAGAGTGGGAGCAACATCCAAATTTTTGTTGGAACAATCAAGACCTTGGAAATATAGACAATGATGTTAGATCTGAGTGAAATTGCCCGATTATGATCAACCTTTGTCAAGGCAAAATATCCAGCAAGACGAAGCATTAGAGTTTTCATCAATTAAAAATTTGCTGAGACAATATATTTCCAAGACTGAATCTGTGCTTCGGAGTGAAATTGAATCCATACGAGCTATAGATTATCAATTTGGCCAAATTGTGGGCGCAATAAATTTGCGACTACAAGAAACTTTGTTAATGGATATTGAAAATTAGATATCACAAAGGCAAGAGCATTGTGAGGAAATCATTCCTAGAAGTGAGACTCAACTAAATGAAGTTGTTAGAGATGCTACAACAAAAGAAGATAATTCAAATCTCAATAATGGAAAAATGTCAGTGCAATCTGAAAAGCAAACTGCAGCTAAAGAGGTTAAACAAAATATTGCAGCGACAATATCAGATCACTTTGTCACCATAAATGCTACAGCTAAACAACCTCAAAAACTTGAAGACACATTGTTAGAGAAGAGAAGATTGGGAGATGTCGAAGCAATCGCACTTACTGAAGCGTGCACTATCATTACAATTAAATCACTCCAAGAATTTAAGGATCCCAAGAGCTTACCAATACCTTATTCCACTGGTGAACGGTATAATGGAAAGGCATTATGTGATTTCAATGAAAGCATAATTTTGATGCCTATATCCGTAATTAAGAAGTTATGAAACTAGAAAAAATGCAAGAAAGAGTGGAAATTTTTTGGGACCGTGTGAAGAATAAAAGGGTACTGTCGAAACATTTATTTTTCAGGAAAACAAACAGGTTTCGAACGATATTTTTAAATCGAAAAATGAGAGTCACCACCAATCTTTTATTTGGTGTGATTAGATCACCACAAAACGTTTAAAATTTGTTTTGAAAAAATTTTTAGTCTTCGAAATCCAGAAAATGGGTTCGGGAGTCGATTACGTATAAGGAAGGATTAGCACCCTCACACGCCCAAAATTGGTACCATGTTGATTACTTTAGGGTCTTTGTTTGTTAAAACTTTGAAACCTCGAGCGAAGTATTAAAATACAAGGAAAAAACATTTGTGTGTTTCGAATTTCATTGAGGCCGTGTCCAACATGTTAGGGCACGATATTCTCAGAATTTCGAAATTGAAGAACATTTTGAAAGGATTTAAAAGAGGATATTCGATTCGTGTAGATTATACGAAGAATCATACCCAGCACGTTACGGCATGATTTTTCGAGATTTACACACGAAAAGGATATTACCTCAATTTTAAAGGTTTATTCATATATAAAATAATTTTGAAAAACGAGCATGTAAATTAAATATGGATGGGCAGTTAATAACGAAGATTAAATAACACGAAACAAAATAATTAAACAGATAAAGGAATACACAAAATTTAAACATAAAATTAATAGAATACAAAATATGAAAGAATAATAATTAAATTCTATATATGAACATTGAAGAAAAAATGAAAAACAAAACAAACGGGGTTAAAGATAGAGTTTCGAAGAATTCGAGATGAAAAAGTAATTTTTGAGGAATTTGGGGATTAAAATTGAAATTTTTGGAAAAATTAGGATTAAAATTGAACTTTTAGAAAATTTGAGGTCGAAAATATGATTTTTGGAAGTTTGGGGGCAAAATTGTATTTTTTAAGAAGTTTAAGGGTAAAAATATAATTTTTAGAAAGTTTAGGGGTTAAAATGTAATTTTTAGAAAGTTCGAGGGTCAAAATATAATCTTAGATAATTTTGGTGGCCAAATGTGATTTTAGGAAAGTTTGGGGACTGCCTGAGCAATAAACCCAAAAAAGTTTGACACGTGGTAGTTTCTCATGCATTCTAAAGCCAAATGACCAATTTGAAAATCATTTAAAATTACTGGGCAAATTTACAACTAAATAAAACTTGATTTAAGGATGAAATTGAAACAAAGAAAAACACAAAGGACTAATTGCATAAATAACCTAAGAAAGGACACGTGGCAGCTTCTCAAGCTTCAAGAGAGTCATGGGACTTAAATTAAAAAGGAAATAAGATTGTTAGGCAAATTTATAATTAATTAAAAGTGGCATTGAGGAAGAAATTGAATAAACCAAAAATACGGAAGGACCAATAGCATAAATAGACCATTTAATGAAACCACACGGATTTTGAGGCGAGTCGGGTCGAAGGTTGGATCTGGGCTTGAAACGACACCGTTTTAGCACTAAATATCCATACCAAAACAGTAGCATTTTGGTAAGGGTATTTAAGCCAAATTTCTTTGAAAAAATTTCATTTCCTCTTTCATTTTACACAAAAAACCTCAAAACCCTTTCCCTTTTTCTCTAACCCCTCTTTATCCAATCGTCGGTCCATGAAGGTCGCTAGACCGCCGCCCGTCCACCATTGTCTGTCATCACATCTGTCGCACGCGCCATCGTCCTTGACCGTTCAAGTACAAAAACTCATCCTTTTCTATTTTTTGAATAGATCTCGGCTCCAAATCGAAAGATCGAGCCTGGATCTGTGAAGAACTTTCGGAAAAGTCAAACCTTTTGACCTTTTTACTCTTTTCCAAAATTTGTTTCAAATTTCTCTTTGTTTCTCTAAAAGGGTTTTTATTTTTCTTTTTCTATTTCTTTTCTCTTTTCAAATCTATTTTTGTTTTTAGGGTTTTCGAAGATTTTTTATCTGTTGAACCTTTTCTCTTTTTTATTATGTAGGTGCGATCTTCGGAGGTCCGGTGCTTCTCTATGATTGTGGGCGATGGCGGTTCATCGGGTAACCCTAGACCTTTTTTTTTTTTATTTAAAAATCTTTTTCATTCTCTCTCTCTTATTATTAATATTTCTGTTTTCAAAACGATGGGAACCCCTATCCATCGGAGTCCCTCACGAACTCTAGTTCGGAGGGCTCCGACCGAGGCTATGACGGCGACCGATCAAGTCCAGGTATGACCGTTCATATCTCCTTTTTGTTATTTATTATTATTATTATTATTATTATTATTATTATTTATTATAAAACGTTTGAATTTAATAGGGGTAATAAAGGGTTAATAAAAACCTTAGTATATAATAAATAAAAGGCAAATATATTTTTTTCTAAATACAATGAAACACTTCGAATTCACAGTGAACAATAAATAGACAATCAATATTTAAACTATACCTTTATAATACTGATATGCTTTGAAGTCTGCTTTGAATGCTGATATTAATTGCTTCGAGTTCTTTATGTTTGATTTGCAAATGCTTGTAGTTTCTATTAATTTCTCTAGAAAAACTTGTAAGTGTGTATTGATTTCAAATGTTCAACAAAAGGTCAGTACCCTTACAATCTCTTTTGAATTTGGCTTTATAGCCCTTTACTACAATGATTCTCTTTTGTTTTATGCAACTAAATGTGCATATTTTCTCCTTTGCAGATTCACAGTGTCGGTGGTGCAAGTTGCTGGTGATGCTGACGCGACGGCAGTTGAGTGGCTAGGGATGGTGGTTGGAAGCACAAGTTGCTGCCATTAGGGTTTCTGAATATTTTAGAATTTGGGTCATTTGGGTCTGTGTAGGTGTTAGGTCATGTATTGGGTTTTAGGTTTAGTGTTTGGGTTTTGTAATTGGGTCAAGGGTTGTAAAATAAATTTGGACTTGTAATTTTGGACTTTTAATTATACTTAAAATTTAAAATAAATTTAAACTTAAAATTTAAATTGGGTTCAATTTGGTTGAAATGTTGGGCCCGGTCAAAATTAGGCTCCAACAAGTACGAAGCACTTGAAGAAGAAGGAATAAATATTGTGTCTGTACCAAATGAGGAATAAGTAAACACTATTGTCGGCGCATTAGGATTCCATTGTCAGCGCAATTTTGTACAGCTATACTGCACCTACGAACTTAATGCTGAAAACGGAAGAAGTTCATGTGGAGGAAGTAAAAGATGAAGAAATAGTTGTCGAGGCAAATTTAGTTGAGAAATTTGTCTCCACACTAGAAGTTGTGGGTGCAATAATTGAAGTCTTGGCGCAAGGTGGAGTGAGTCAAGCGGAAGCTGATGATGAAAACCTGCATACAACATGGGAGCATTTTAAGACTTGGCTACTATGTTGTCTTATGTATGGAATTAAACAAGAGACTCAAACTGAGATCTTTTACAATGGTTTAAATGCTCAAACAAGAAATCTTGTCGATGCATCTGCAAATGGTCCCTTGTTGGATTGGACCTACACTGAAGCTGTTTGAATTCTAGAGAGAATTGCACAGAATGATTATCAATGTCTAATCTCTCGTTTTGCTCAGGTAAAAACTAATCCTGGTGTTCTTGAGTTAGATGCAATTTCAACTTTAAATGCACAGGTACCCTTTTTGGCCAACATTATATAGAACATGAAGGGAACAAGTAAAGCTGCTACCATTCAAGTGGCACAACAATTGGATGTCCCGACATTTTCAAGTGAAATTTCTAACGACAACCACAGTTATGAGGATTGACCACAACATGATGAGAATGCATTCTATGTCAACAACATCAGAGGAAATTCCTATGGTAACTCATTCAACAATCGAACACAATAGCCTTGGGGGAGTCAAAAATGCATCTACATATAGATAAAGCAATTCCTCACATCAAGGGAGTTATAGAAAAGGGAGTTACAAAAACAATCATCAGTAGAACTACAATCAGAATTCTCAGGTACGTTCAATTCCTGATCAAATGCAGGCACATAGTCAAATGCAACCACAAGAGCGAATACAACCATAACAGAATGCGTTGCCACATATTCAAGGATAGTATCAGCGACAACAACAACAGTTTTCTCAACAAAGATTAGATCCTATGGCTGCTCTTGAAGTGCTGTTAAGAGAGGATATTTAGTGAACTGAAGCAATAGTCCAAGTCTTTTACAGGAATAAAAAAATCATCTTTTTGTCGATGCATCATAAAGTATATCTTGTCGGTACATTATAAAATGACTCAGCAAAGCTTTTTCAGCAAGGACCCTTTCCTTCTTTAATCATGCTACTATGTAAACAACGGGGTATTGTACCCACAGATGGTGAAGAGGTGCCAGAGAATAAAAGCTCCATAAATGACATCTCAGTAGAGAGAATTATGAGAGAGCAAGAGGCATAGATAGTGAAAAAAGTGCCCAAGAAGAAGGAGAAATAGGATAAGGCACCCACAGACCCTCAACTGGGGAAGAGGTTGGCTGCAATGGAACTAAACATTGATCACATTGACATTGCTAGATTCATATTGTCAGCGCATTGGAAGACACAGACTACAAACAAAATCTATTTTATGCGTACACAAGAATGTGGAACAAATCTATTGTCAACGCATTGAGAAGTCTGAGCCCAAATCCTTACCAGAGTTCCCTGTCTTCTCACCTATTATTAAGGAAGTTACCTCATCCTCTAACCAGCCTACTCCTAATAGTAGGCCGCAACAAGTTCCCTCTCCAACAAGAATCGACATTTCAGATAACGAGGAGCACAAGGGGCATTCTAATGCTATGGAGGATTGCTACGAAATTATAGTCAGCTTGTTTGAAGAAGATTTCTTGAGCAGCCTTGGGGCTAATATGGCAGAGGGGGTAGCTATGGTTGAGGAAGTGCATACTCCAATTGTATCCATGGGTGTCGACGCAGAGAAAGGCACCGAAAAAGACACCACTGAGCAAGAACAGCTTGAAGAAGGAGAAGCAGAACAAGAAGAAGGCCAAAAGAAGGAGAAAGAAAGAGAGGAAGAATTTGAGAAGAAAGACCTTGCAAAGAAGAAGGAGGAAAAGCAAGATGATGCCCCGACAGATACCGCTGAGGATATTGTCGAAGCACCCATAAATGTGAGAGCATCCAATACAAATAGGGCTCCACCTGAAGCGAGCCAGGCTGAGGCAGTTACTACCAGTGCTGAAGATTGTAATCATTTGGCCATAGTGCCTGATATAGCACCACTTGCAGAAGTCCACCCATCAGATGTAACTGTCGATGAGGCCGCTACCTAACCAACTGAAGAGGAGCAATCAACTGATTCGGCTGGTACGAAGGACAGAAAGAGGAAGCGTAAAGACAAGAAAATGAGGCACAAGGAGGAGTAGAAGCATAACAAGAATAAAAACCAATGCAGCCACATCTTCTGCTGCAACACACTGAGTTAGTTTTTATTTTTTAGCACTCAATTTAGTTTTCATGCATATCATGTAGCTGTAGTATAATTGTCCCTGCATTATTAATGTCATTGCATTTTTATTGTCGCTACATCTACATTATCATTGCATTTCCATATATATATATTTATTAATGTCAGTGCATTGAGGACAATGCACGCTTTAAGTTTACGGGGAATTTGTGTGAAATGGAAATGCAATTGCACTCATATTTTTTAATTTTACTTGTTTCTTAATATGCATAATTTCAACAAAAGTGTACCTACAATGTTTTTATTTTTATGCGTAAATCTTGAATTGCTTGGAATGCTGATGTGTAAATTGGATGAATGCGAATGGATAGTGAGTCTTCTATTTTTGAATGAATGATTAGAATTGCTTCAGTAATGAATGGATAGTGTGAATGTTTGAATCTTGAACTAACTGACCAGTTGCAGTGACATTGTATGAATAAAAGAGACTCCAATGCATGTGCATTGTGACTTTTCAAGAGAGAAACACTCTGCTGCAGGTTTAGAAAAATCATCTAGCTAAAGGTTGTCATTGTAAGAGTGTGTGTCGACACAATTACATACCTCCTGAGGGTTTGTTGCACCCTATCATTACTGCCTAGGAACAAAGGTAGAGTAATGCAATGATATCTCTCAGTCACTTGAAAAAGAAAAATGAGAAAAAGGAATAAAAAGAAAAAAAATTATGATAAATGCTGTAATGGTTCAAGAAAGATTAGGATTCAATGCATGATACGAACATTTATGAAGTTGCAGTTTTAATTATTCATGCCTATAAATTGTCGGCGTATTATTCTATCTTGTGAACACAATTTGTACATTAGAATTTTAGAAAATTTAAGTTATGAGAATATTGACTGCGGTGACATTTTTTGCTTGTGACTTTGTTAATTTTTACTTACTTGAGGACAAGTAAAAACTCAAGTTTAGGGGTGTGATGATATTACAAATGACATATATTTTCTCCTTAAATTTGGGTCTTAATTGTCTCTTTTCTAGCATATTTAGCTTGCATAATAGGCATTACATACGTAGTTTTTATATTTTCTAACTCATTGTTGTTTGGTTTAAACTCCTGTTATTTTTACCTATTTTTGCACTAATGTCGCCACAATCAACCGATATATTGTGCCATAGAATTGTCAGCCCAGGAACTCATCTCAGAAGATCAATGTTAGAAGAAGAATGCATCCACAAGTATAGCTTGGAATTGCGACCAGAGATGTTGACACATTGAAAGCTGTACTTTGTTTGAGTGAATTCAAGCCACAAGCACATCTGGAAGCACCAGTGTAGGAATTTCACATGTTGTCGCTGCAATTAAAGAATTCAGATCACGACTAGAAATGCGATGACAATCTGCAGAGTTATAAAGATCACACCAGATCTGCGTGAGTGCACAACTAGAATATTACTAATTGTGACAACTGTAATTAGATCTGGATCTATGAAGTGTTGTCTAGAAATGCGGCGACATTCTGCTGACAAATTGTTGGCGTAATTTATGAATTGCATTGACATTCTATAATAGTCCAATAAACTAATTAAATCTGCATAGTTGTTAATAATAATCTTTTACAACTGTACAAAGTTATTGGATCTAAGAATGGACAAAATCTGTAATTTCTTAAGCTTATAAATAGAGGAAAGAAGAAGGAGATAAATATCAATGAGTGAAGAATTTAAATCCAAAAATCTCTCAAATCTTCTAGCAAGCTACCATGGAAGCTTGACCTCGGAGGAGGGTGTGCTGATGGAGCAAGTGTGCAGCAACTTCTGACGAGGAGTGCTTGATGAAAAGCAAGAGGAATAATTAGGGAGTAGGTCTAGTAGTCTAGAGGTAGTTAGCTTCGTTGTACTCTTTAATTCTTCTTAAACGATGATGGATTTTGATGGTATTAAATGAATACGAGAGTGTCTTTCAATGTTAAATCATTTTGATTCTTATTTTACACTGCTTATTTGTTTATTCTTGGATCTAACCGCTTTAAGCACGAGAGTGAAATTGCAGTGCGCCGACATCAAGAGATGTGGTGACAGGTTGGGTTAACAAGTAAGTTAGGCGAGAGTTGCTTTGGACTGGGACAAACTCCAGTTACTTGTTCTTGAATACATATCATTGCTCGCACCAAGAGGTGGAATGATTGTGCATATTTAGGTCAGGATTAAGTAGAGAGTTGTTGTTGGTAAGAACTCAAAGGGACTTCAGTGCAGCAGCATTTCATCTATATTTTATCTTGTCGGTCCATCCAGCGTTGCTACTTAGCGAAGTTAGTAATCCACTCCAATTATTCACATTTGATCACACCTTTACATTTTATGCATTTAAATATTCAGCACTCAACACTCAACACAATTGGATTTATTTTAAGTACACTGACATTTAACCTCTAATATTGAACTCTAATTGCGTTGACATTACTGATTATTTTAGTGTGCAAATCTAACATATTGCGCTGACATCAGTACTCACATTACACTTAATTTTAATATTGATTGCTCTGACATTTAGAAATCAATAACCCATTTCTCGTGGGATCGATATCCGATAGATTTATCTATCAACTATACTTGCATCGACATATGTCCGCTTGCACATTACTGAGACGTTAAAACACCGATCAAGTTTTGGCGCCGTTGCGAGGGAATGACATTTCTTGGATGTTTATTTTTATCATTGCATTTATTCTTTATTATCTAAATTTTATTTCTCACTAACTTTTTTTCCTTTTTGTTGTTTACTTTTACATTTTTCTTTTAGCGAAATATGGCTAACAACGAGGTATATAAAACATCTGTTGGATGAGTGATGCTATAAAAATGGAGCTCGATGCCATAAACGCCGAGGTATCTTCTTTGACTAATATGAGTAATTCAATGCAGAATGCTATAGCAATTACAGAGTGGAAATTTGCTGTGACAAGTTGTGATTACTGTGGGGGCAACCATAAGTTTGAAGAATGCCAATCAAATACATCAAATGTGTACCACATGGGGAATTTCTATCGAAATGAAAATCCATATTCCAACACCTACACGCTAGAGTGGGAGCAACATCCAAATTTTTGTTGGAACATTCAAGACCCTAGAAATATAGATAATGATGTTAGATCCGAGTGGAAATTGCCCAATTATGATCAACCTTTGTCAAGGCAAAATATCCAGCAAGACGAAGCATCAGAGTTTTCATCAATTGAAAATTTGCTGAGACAATATATTTCCAAGATTGAAACTGTGCTTCAGAGTGAAACTGAATCCATACGAGCTCTAGAATATCAATTTGGCCAGATTGTGGGCGCAATAAATTTGCCCCTACAAGAAACTTTGTTAACGGATATTGAAAATTAGATATCACAAAGGCAAGAGCATTGTGAGGAAATCATTCTCAGAAGTGAGACTCAACTAAATGAAGTTGTTAGAGATGCTACAGGAAAAGAATATAATTCAAATCTCAACAATGGAAAGATGTCAGCGCAATCTGAAAAGTAAACTGCAGCTAAAGAGGTTAAACAAAATATTGCGGTGACAATATTAGATCACTTTGTCACCACAAATACTACAGCAAAACAACCTCAGAAACTTGAAGACACATTATCAGAGAAGAGAAGATTGGGAGATGTCGAAGCAATAGCACTTACTGAAGCATGCACTGTCATGACAATTAAATTGCTCCAAGAATTTAAGGATCCCAAGAGCTTATCAATACCTTATTCCACTGGTGATCGGTATAATGGAAAGGCATTATGTGATTTCAATGAAAGTATAATTTTGATGCCCATATTCGTAATTAAGAAGTTACGAAATTGTAAAAAACGCAAGAAAGAGTGGAAATTTTTTGGGACCGTATGAAGAATAAAAGAGTACGAAGCACTTGAAGAAGAAGGAATAAATATTGTGTCTGCACCAATTGAGGAATAAGTAAACGCTATTGTCGGCGCATTAGGATTCCATTGTCAGCGAAATTTTGTACAGCTATACTACACCTACGGACTTAATGCTAAAAATGGAAGAAGTTCATGTGGAGGAAGAAAAAGATGAAATAGGTGTCGAGGCAAATTTAGCTGAGAAATTTGTCCTCGCACTAGTAGGTGTGGGTGCAATAATTGAAGACTTGGAACAAGATGAAGCGAGTCAAGCGGAAGCTGATGATGAAAACCTGCAAACAACATGGGAGTATTTTAAGACTTTGCTACGACGTTTTCCTATGTATGGAATTCAACAAGAGACTCAAATTGAGATCTTTTACAACGACTTAAATGGTCAGACAAGAAATCTTGTCGACGCATCTGCAAATGGTCCCTTGTTGGATAGCACCTACATTGAAGTTGTTCGAATTCTAGAGAGAATTGCACAGAATGATGATCAATATCTAATCTCTCGTTCTACTCAGGTAAAAACTAATTCTTGTGTTCATGAGTTAAATGCAATTTCAGCTTTAAATGCACAGGAATCCTTTTTGGCCAACATTAAACAAAACATGAAGGGAACAAGTGAAGCTACTCCCATTCAAGTGGCACAACAATTGGATGTCCCAACATTTTCATGTGAAATTTGTAGCGACAACCATAGTTATGGGATTGCTCACAACATGCTGAGAATGCGTTCTACGTCATCAACATTAGAGGAAATTCCTATGGTAACTTATTCAACAATCGAACTCAACAACCTTGGGGGAGTCAAAATGCATCTACATATAGAGATGGCAATTTCTCACATCAAGGGAGATATAGACAGGAGAGTTACAATAACAATTAGTAGCAGAACTACAATCAGAATTCTCAAGTACGTTCAATTCTTGATGAAATGAAGGCACATAGCCAGATGCAACCACAAGAGCGAATGCAGCCATAACAAAATGTGTTGTCACATATGCTAGGACAGTATCAGCGATAACAGTAATAGTTTTTTGAACAAAGATCAGATTCTATGGTTGCTCTTGAAGTGCTGCTACGAGAGAATATTTCGCGAAATGAAGCAATAGTCCAAGTCTTATGCAGGAATAAAAAAAATTGTCTTTTTGTCGATGCATCATAAAGTACATCTTGTCGGTGCATTATAAAATGACTGAGGAAAGCTTTTTTAGCAAGGATCCTTTCCTTCTTTAATCATGCTACTATGTAAACAACGGGGTATTGTACCAAGAGATGGTGAAGAGGTGCCAGAGAATAAAAGCCCCATCAATGACATCTCAGTAGAGAGAATGACAAGAGACCAAGAGGCACCGATAGTAAAAAAAGCACCCAAGAAGAAGGAGAAGAGGAAGAAGAAGGAAAAACAGGATAATGCACCCATAAACCCTTAGATGGGGAAGAGGTTGGCTGCAATGGAACTAAACGTTGATCGCATTGACATGCGCCAGATTCATATTGTCAAGGTAATAGAAGACATGGACTAAAGACGAAATCCATTTTATGCGTACACAAGAATATGGAACAAATCTATTGCCAACGCATTGAGAAGTCTAAGCCCAATCCCTACTTGAGTTCCCTGTCTTCTCACCTATTATTAAGGAAGCTACCTCATCCTCTGACCAACCTAATCTTGATGGTAGGCCGCAACATGTTCCCTTACCAGCAAGAATCCACATTTCAAATAACGAGGAGCACGAGGGACATTCTAATGCTATGGAGGATTGCTACAAAATTATAGTTAGCTTGTCTGAAGAAGAGTTCTCGAGCAACCTTGGGGCTAATATGGCAGAGCGTGTAGCTATGGTTGAGGAAGTGCATACTTCAATTGTATCCATGGGTGTGGACGCAGAGGAAGGCGCCGAAAAAGACACCACTGAGCAGGAACAGCCTAAAGAAGGAGAAGCAGAACAAGAAGAAGGCTAAGAGAAGGAGAAAGAGAGGAAGAATTTGAGAAGAAAGACCTTGCAGAGAAGCAGGAGGAAAAGCAAGACGATGCCCCGACAGATATCACTGAGGATATTGTCGAAGCACCCGTAAATGTGAGGGCATCCAATACAAACATGGCTCCACCTGAAGCGAGCCAGGCTGAGGCAGTTACTAGCAGTGTTGAAGATTGTAATCATTTGGCCATAGTACCTGATATAGCACCACTTGCAGAAGTCCACCCATTAGATGTAACTATCGAGGAGGCCGCCACCCAACCAATTGAAGAGGAGCAATCTATTGATTCGGCTGGTACGAAAGACAAAAAGAGGAAGCGTAAAGACAAGAAAATGAGGCAGAAGAAGGAGCAGAAGCACAACAAGAATAAAAACTAATGCAGCCACATCTTCTGCTGCAACACACTAAGTTAGTTTTTATTTTTTAGCACTCAATTTAGTTTTCATGCATATCATGTAGCTGTAGTATAATTGTCCCTGCATTATTAATGCCATTGCATTTTTATTGTCGCTACATCTACATTATCATTGCATTTCCATATATATATATATATTTATTAATGTCAGTGTATTGAGGACAATGCACACTTTAAGTTTAGGTGGAATTTGTGTGAAATGGAAATGCAATTGCACTTATATTTTTGAATTTTACTTGTTTCTTGTGTTAATGAAAATATGCATAATTTTAACAAAAATGTACTACAATGTTTTTATTTTTATGCGTAAATCTTGAATTGCTTGGAATGCTGATGTGTAAATTGGATGAATGTGAATGGATAGTGAGTCTTCTATTTTTAAATGAATGATTGGAATTGCTTCAGTAATGAATGGATAGTGTGAATGTTTGGATCTTGAACTAACTGACCAGTTACAGTGACATTGTATGAATAAAAGAGACTCCAATGCGAGTGCATTGTGAGTTTTCAAGGAGAACACTCTGCTGCAGGTTTAGAAAAATCATCTAGCTAAAGGTTGTCATTGCAAGAGTGTGTGTCGACACAATTACATACCTCCTGGGGTTTGTTGCACCTTATCGTTACTGCCTAGGAACAAAGGTGGAGTAATGCAATGACATCTCACAGTCACTTGAAAAAGAAAAATGAGAAGAAGGAATAAAAAGAAAAAAACTTATGATAAATGTTGTATTGGTTCAAGGAAGATTACGATTCAATGCATGATACTAACATTTATGAAGTTGCAGTTTTAATTATTCATGCCTATAAATTGTCGGCGCATTATTCTATCTTGTGAATACAATTTGTAAATTAGAATTTCAGAAAATTTAAGTTATGAGAATATTGACTGCTGTGACATTTTTTGCTTGTGACTTTGTTAACTTTTTTACTTACTCGAGGACAAGTAAAAACTCAAGTTTGGGGGTGTGATGGTATTAAAAATGACATATATATTTCTCCCTAAATTTGGGTATTAATTATCTCTTTTGTAGCATATTTAGCATGCATAATAGGTATTACATACTTAGTTTTTATATTTTCTAAATCATTGTTGTTTGGTTTAAACTCTTGTTATTTTTTACCTCTTTTTGCACTAATGTCGCCACAATCAACCGATATATTGCGCCATAGAATTGTCAGCACAGGAACTCATCTAAGAAGATCAATGTTGGAAGAAGAGCATCCACAAGTATAGCTTGGAATTGCGACCAGAGATGTTGACGCATTTAAAGCTTTACTTTGTTTGAGTGAAATCAAGCCACAAGCACATTTGGAAGCACCAATGTAGGAGTTGTCGCTGCAATTGAAAATTTTAGACCACGACTAGAAATGCGGCGACAATCTGCAGAGTTAGAAAGATCACACCAGATCTGCGCGAGTGTACAACTGGAATTTAACTAACTATTACAGCTGTAATTAGATCTGGATCTGAGAAGAGATGTCCAAAAATGCAGTAATATTCTGCTAACAAATTGTCAGTGCAATTTATAAATTGCATCGGTATTCTGCAACAGTCTAGTAAACAAATCAGATCTATATAGCTGCCAATAACAACCTTTTACAGCTGCACAAAGTTGTTGGATCTGAGAATGGAGAAAATCTGCAATTTCTTGATCTTATAGATAGAGGAAAGAAGAAGGAGATAAATATCAAGGAGTGAAGAATTTAAATCCAAAAATCTCTCAAATCTTCAAGCAAGCTACCATGAAAGCCTGACGTCGGAGGAGGGTGAGCTGATGGAGAATATGTGCAGTAACTTTTGACGAGGAGTGCTTGTTGCAGAGCAAGAGGAACAATTAGGGAGTAGGCCTAATAGTCTAGAGATAGTAAGCTTCATTGTACTCTTTAATTCTTCTTAAACAATGCTGGATTTTGATGATATTAAATGAATACGAGAGTGTCTTTTAATGTTAAATAATTTTGATTCTTATTTTACACTGCTTATTTGTTTATTCTTGGATCTAACTACTTTAAGCACGAGAGTGAAATTGCAATGTGCCGACATCAAGAGATGCGATGATAGGTTGGGTTAACAAGTAAGTTAGGCGAGAGCTGCTTGGGACTAGGACAAACTCCAGTTACTTTTTCTTGAATACACATCGTTGCTCGCACCGAGAGGTGGAGTGATTGTGGATATTTAAGTTGGGATTAAGTAGAGAGTTGTTGTTGGTAAGAACTCAAAAGGGCTTCATTGCAGCGACATTTCATCTATATTTTACCTTGTCGGTGCATCCAGCGTTGCTACTTAGCGAAATCAATGATCCACTCCAATTCTTCACACTTGATCACACCTTTACATTTTATGCATTTAAATATTTTGCACTCAACACTCAACACAATTGGATTTATTTTCAGTACACTGACATTTAATCTCTAAAGTATAACTCTAATTGCATTGACATTACTGATTATTTAGTGTGCAGATTTGACATATTGCACTGACATTAGTACTCACATTACACTTAATTTTAATATTGATTGCTCCGACATTTAGACATCAAGAACCTATTCCTCCTGGGATCGATATCCGATAGATTTATCTATCAACTATACTTGCATCAACGTGTATCCGCTTGCATATTATTGTGACGTAAAAAATTGATCAGTCATCCTACAGGTGTTGTCATGACGTTGCTCCTGTGTATCGTGAAAAAGAAGTTAGATGTCAATTTCCTTAAGTCTGGTCCCTTGGTTGTGACATAGCTCAACCTATGTCGTGATGAAATAATCAATTTCCTTTTAATACACTTCTTGTGGTCTCCTGTACACTTACCAAGTATGTTATCTAACCTTTTAGGCCTCATTTCGCCTTAAAGACAAATAAACAACATTTTAACAATTAGGTTACACAATTTATCAAATAAGAAACCTAACTAAATCTTATTAAAACATTACGAAAAATACTTGATTTCAAGCTCTTCAAGTGTGAAAAGTAGTTCAATTTTCTAGTTATGAAATTGGAAGATCACCCACCACCATCAGAAGAACGAGAAGAACAAGAAATTGTACATGAAGATCCTGCTAGCAATATCGAAGACGTCCATATACCTACACAAGTCTAAGCAAGCGAACCAATGGTAGAAGCACAAAGAAATTTTAGGGAGTACTCTATGGCTACCATGGATCTAACACAAGGGAGTATTGCTAGACCCATTATAGTCACTAATACTTTTGAAATTAAACCAGTCATGATCAAAATGATACAAAATAATTTGCAATTAAGAGGGACCATGGTTGAAGATCCCAGTTTACACTTAAAGCGGTTTTTACAATTGTGCGATACTTTTTGTTACAATGGTATTACTGATATGTCATTCATCTTAGATTATTTCCATTCTCCTTAGCTAATAATGTCTTTTCTTAGCTAGATGCACAGGCATCAGGTTCTATTATAACATGGGATGAACTCATGGGGAAATTCTTATAGAAGTTTTTCCTTATGGGTAAAGTAATCCAACTTCAGAGAGAACTGTCAACATTTCGACAAATCGAAGGTGAAGGGTTCCATTAAACATGGGAACCGTTTAAAATGCTGGTACGAAAAGGCCCAAATCATGGTATGTCGAAATGGATGCAATTATAGACATTGTATAATGGTTTGGATGCATCTACCAGATCAGGATTAGATGGCGCAGTTGGAGGAGTCCTAATGAATAGAACCTATAACGATGCTTATGGGTTAATTGAAAACATGGCAATGAATTTTTGCCAGTAGCCTACTGAGAGGTTCATATATAGGTAGAAACCAGCTTTGGTCAAAATGATCCAAAAAGATGACAAATACCAACAGCTATTGGAAAGATTAAATCGAATTGAATCTGCCACAAGAGCGCTATCGTCACAAGGAAAAGACAGGCCTCTATACCACTATCTTACTAACACTGAGGATGTTAACTATGTTGGTAATTGAGGTGGGAGCCCCTATTCAAATACTTGCAATCTGGGATGAAATGGCCATCCTAATTTTAGATGGGGAGGAATTCAAGGAGGAAGTGGTAACAACAACACACAATCGAGAAACTCAAGTTACAAACCTTCATTCTTGCAGAGGCAACCAGAAAAAGCAGTTCAGAATGACCATACTGTATGTGGCCATAGGCTAGATAAGATCGAGGGAGAGATGCAATCCATGCGAGCGGATGTTAAACAAGTGTAGTCTGAGTTCACTAATACTACTTGATCAGTAGCAAAGCTAGAGGAACAAATGAACCAATTTGAAAGCATGATAGGAGATCTCACAAGACCATTTGGTACCGGCATCCTAGCAACACTGAAAACAATCCCCGAAGAGAAGGGAAATAACATGTAAAAGTAATTGAGTTAAGATCGGGCAAAGTAATGAGTAGCCCAGAATAGTCCAAAAAGGAGGAAGAACAAAGCAATCCCCATGAGATTATAGACATTTCTTCTGACAATGACACTAAAGTCATAATACCCAAGGAGGTACCGATGAAAAAGGCACTCGAGAAGAAAGAGGATATGCTTAAGGAGCATAAATGTACCCCTATTCCATTACCAAAAAGGTTACAAGAGAAAAAGAAAAAAGATGACAACGATTTTGTAAGTTTTCTAAACCTTTTTAAATATTTAAATGTCAACTTACCATTTATCGAACTTATAGAAAAGGTACCAAAATACGCCAAGTTCTTAAACGATATCAAGGTGTAGAAATATTAATGTAAGAGAGCAAGTGGAAGTGAACTCATCGTATAGCACAATTATCTCTAAAATAATTCCTCAAAAGTTGAACGATCCCGATAGTTTTACAATCCTAATCAAAATTGGGAACGTTCAGTCTAACAAAGCATTATGTGATCTCAGAGCAAACATAAATTTAATGCCTCTATCGGTTTTTGAGAAACTTGGGAGCAAATATCTCAAAAATACCCAAGTGACTCTGCAATTAGTCGATCGGTCACCTGGGAGACCGAAAGAAATTTTAGAAGATGTGCTAGTTCAAGTAAGAAGTTTCATCATCCCTGCGGATTTTGTGGTGCTAGATTTTAAGGAGGACAAGGATATACCCATTTTTCTAGGAAAGCCATTCCTAGCCACGTCTAGATCTGCCATTGATCTAAATACCAATAAGCTAACAATGAGAATCAATGATGATAAAGAGACTTTCAAATGTGGGGACAAAAATGATAGAACAGAAAAGCACAATGAGCATTGTCACTTGCTTGATTTGGATGGAAATGAAAGGCCCAATCAAATCCCTTTTGATCCGTCAGTTTTATACCTAGTAGATTCAACGAGTTTTCACACTTTAATAGCTTGAAACCAAGTATTTTCAATACTAGGAGATTTCATCACGACATAGGTTGAGCTACGTCGTAACTAAGGGACCAGACTTGGAGATTTCGAAGATTGCCTTCTTTGTCGCAACGACAATGCCTGTAGAATAACACATCTTATGGGGACTAATGGCTTCGTCGCAACACAGGTCCTGGTGTGTCGTAACATCGACCTCTGGACACGAAATTTACACATAGTGAAGGGTGTTTTAGTCTTTACAATGCCACTTAAACACGAAGAACAACAACTGACCCAGGGTTAAGGAAAACGATCGACCAAAGCTATAAATAGGGTCTTTAGCATTAGGTTTAAACACACCATTAACTAGATATTAGTTTTTAGTTTTATTTTGTATTTTCATTTGAAACGAGATTGTAAAACTCGCATAAACGTTCGAGGAATTTTTCCCTACAGATTGCCAATACAATTCTAGTTTCTTTTTCATTCTTTTCTTCAATCATATGTGTTTATATATTATTGTGTTTATGATTATCAAGAAACCCATGAGGAACTAATTCCATTTTGAGGAATTAAGGAGTGGAAGTATGAACATTTTATTTTTGTTTAATAGGGAATTTACCTTTCGGATTAGCTATTTCGGAAAGGAAGAACATCAAGCAAACACTAGGCCTAACAACCCTAGAATGTTATTTAGGTGGGAATGAACCTAAAATTGGTATTGCCTATCCGTGAACACCTTTTCCTCAAATCGGTTTAGATTGTGACATCTAGCGACAAGTAATCTCTATCAACTTGCTATACCAATGAAAGATTGAGAGATCCAACTAGGTTATTGATCGCATTTGAAACGTCACAGCGATTGCGCATGTGGACACATGTCGATGCAAGTATAGTTGATAGATAAATCTATCGGATATAGATCCCATGAGGAATAGGTTCTTAATGTCTAAATGTCGGAGCAATCGACATTAAAATTAAGTGTAATGTGAGTACTGATGTTAGTCCAATATGTCAGATCTGCACACTAAAATAATTAGTAATGTCAATGCAATCAAGGTTAAATGTTAGAACAACTGAAAGCAAATCAAAGTGTTGTTAAAATGTTAAGTATTTAAATGTATAAAATGTAAAAGTGTGATCAAGTGTGAAGAATTGGAGTGGACCATTGACTTCGCTAAGTAGCAACGTTGGATGGACTGGCAAGGTAAAATATAGATGGAATGTCACTACAATGAAGTCCCTTTAAGTTATTACCAGCAACAACTCTCTACTTGATCCCGACTTAAATATCCACAATCACTCCACCTCTCGGTGCGAACAATAATATGTATTCAAGAACAAGTAACTGGAGTTTGTCTCAGTCCCAAGCAGCTCTTGCCTAACTTACTTGTTAACCCAACCTGTCACTGCATCTCTCGATGTCGGCGCATTGTAATTTCACTCTTGTGCTTAAAGCAGTTAGATCTGAGAATAAACAAATAAGCAGTGTAAAATAAGGATCAAAATGATTTGACATTAAAAGACACTCTCATATTCATTTAATATCATCAAAATCCATCATCGTTTAAGAAGAATTAAAGAGAAAAACGAAACTTACTATCTCTAGACAACTAGGCCTACCTCCTAATTGTTCCTCTTGCTCTTCATCAAGCACTCCTCGTCAGAAGTTGCTACACACTTGCTCCATCAGCTCACCCTTCTCGGACGTTAAGCTTCCATGGTAGCTTGCTTGAAGATTTGAGAGAGTTTTTGGATTTAAATTCTTCACTCCTTGATATTTATCTCCTTCTTCTTTCCTCTATTTATAAGCTCAAGAAATTGTAGATTTTCTCCATTCTCAGATCCAACAACTTTGTACAGCTGTAAAAGTTTGTTATTGACAACTATACAGATCTAATTTGTTTCCTGGACTGTTGTAGAATGTCGTTGCAATTTATAAATTACGTCGATAATTTGTCAGCAGAATGTCACCGCATTCCTAGACATCTCTTCTCAGATCCAGATCTAATTACAGCTATCACAGTTAGTTAAATTCCAGCTATGCACTCACGCAGATCTGGTGTGATCTTTATAACTCCGTAGATTGTCACCGCATCTCTAGTCATAATCTGAAATCATTAATTGTGGCGACAACGTGTGAAATTCCTATGCCGGTGCTTCTAGATGTGCTTGTGGCTTGAATTCACTCAAACAAAGTAAAGTTTTCAATGCAACGACATCTCTGGTCATAATTCCAAGCTATACTTATGGCTGCATTCTTCTTCCAGCATTGATCTTCTAAGATGAGTTCCTACGCTGACAATTCTAAGGCACAATATATCGATTGATTGCGGCGACATTAGTCCAAAAAGAGGTAAAAATAACCAGAATTTAAACCAAACAACAATGAGTTAGAATAAGGAAAAGCAGAGACTGATGCCCATGTCATGACGAAAGACCCTCTATGTCGGGACAAAGAGTACAAACTGGGTGACAATTAGAATTAAAGAAGATGTCGCAACAAAGACTTGAGTATGTTGTGACAACGTGGGACTGATGAGTTTGTCGCGACGTAGTTACCCTATGTCGCGACATCGACTGTAATTTTTGAAAGATTGACTCGACCCGACTACGCAACTCGATGGCTAAAAATTCTTTTTTTCGAATTTTAACACTTTAAAACCCTAGTTTCCAACTTGTATATATACTAAAACACTATTCTAAATCCTTCCATCGTATTTTAACTCTCCAAAACCTTTAAAAACCTAAAAATCTTTCTTTTTACTATTTCTGTTTTTCACTTTTTAGGTTTATCGATCTCACAATGACAAGCATCAAAGCAAGGAGTGAAGCACACTGAATCAAGTTTCAAGTTCCTAATTTATACTCTTTTTACATTTAAAGTGCTTCCTAGAAAAGTTGGAAGAACTGTTGAATCTGAACCATCATTGGGTACAAACACTTCAAATTTTGTGAATACAAATGTACAAAAATATTTCAATGAACTTCAAGGAAAGACATTCATTCAAGAAAGGAGTTTTGATCCTTTGATGGTTTTATGCAAGCAAATCTGACCTCTAGTTAGGTACCATAGGTGGGAACGATTTTGGGCAATCCTTATAGAACCTACAGTTATCCTAGTACTCCAGGAATTTTATGCTGCTTTGAAAGATTATAGTTATAGGACTAGTTATGAACTCACATGGGAAACTTTAGTGATTAAAGGAATAAGTGTTAAGGTAACCCATAAAATCATATGTAACTTCTTTGACGCTTCGTATTATGAACAAGATTTCTTAGACCAAACTGATTTAGAATCTTTTCATGATATAGATAAATGAAAATTTAGGTCAGACACTAGTATCCCTACTTCTTTAATAAAGCTATTATGTTCTCGAAAGCCAAAATGTGGATTCAATTTGTGTATACACGTATGATACCTACTTTAAATGTTTCTAACGTTACTGCTTTTCAAGAAGTACTATTGTTTGCAATTTTGCAGAAAAAGTAGGTTTGTATAGGGAAATGGATCCACCAAAACATGAGTCGATGTGTGGGAAGCCAAAAAGTGAGGATTTTCTTTCCTCACTTAACCATGGCTTTGTTTAAAAGGGCAAGAGTGCCCATGACATCCACTAAGAAAACATTGAAGCCATCAAGGAGTGTCCTTGGTGACACACTCTTCCAACAATACGAGGAGCTTCATGCTAAACAACTAAAACAAGGGAAGAGGAAACTACAAGACTTGATGGCTACACCAACTTCCACCAAAGGTTGGCACCAGCCCAAAAAGAAGTTGGTGAAGGAAGTCATCCAAAGTTATGGATGATACAATGGATGCAAGAATCGGGACCAGTATTTCAAGAGTTTACTCGGTAACACAACATTAAGTTCCTTAACTACACATTAGACATGATTAGGATGGTAGATGAGGAGCATGATGAGGAGGAATTGGAAGAAGGGAACAATAGTGATGAGAATGAGGAAGAGATGGACGAGGATGAAAATGGATTGTAGTTGGGTTTGTGTTGGGTTTTAGGGTATTAAGTTTTAATTTAATTTATTTTTGTAGATGGACACTTGGTGGACTTCATGTTTATTTTTATTTGGTTTGGTTTTTGTGTATTATTTTATCTGTTTGGGCCGGGTGAAATTGAGGTGTTACATCACTTAAACATGAAAAATGATAGTTGACCTAGGGTTGAGGAGAATGACCATCAAAAGCTATAAATAGGGCCTCTAGCACTAGGGTTTCACATACCTTTTTGTAGTTTTTTGTTTTACTTTGTTATTTAAATTTTAGAAACGAGATTTTAATTTTCCTATAAACATTCGAGGAATTATTTCCTAATAGATTGCCAATATAATTAAAGTTTCTTTTTCATTTCATTTATTCAATTCTATGTTTTTATATATTATTGTTTTTATGATGATTAAGAAAACTATGAGGAACTAATTCCATTTTGGGGAATTAGGGAGTGAAAGTATAAATATTTAATTGTTGCATAACCAGGGATTTTCAATCTAATCAATTATTTGGGAAAGGAAGAGAATGAAACAGTCACTAAGCTTAACAACCCTAGATAGTCATTTAGGTGGGAATGAAGCCAAAATTGGTATTGCCTATCCGTGAAAACCTTTACCCCAAACTGATTTAGACTGTGACATCTAGCGATAAGTAGTCTTATTGACTTGCTATGCTGGGGAAAGATCAAAAGATCCAATCAGGGTAGTGACTAGCTGGTTGAAGTAAAATCCCCAAAAACAAATACTAAAAGAAACCATACTGAAGCAACCTAATCTCCCCAAATCCGTTTATCGAATCCCAACATCTCGTCCTTTACATTGTTTTATTTATTTTTATGCTTTCACAACAAACTCCTTTATTTTGTTCTCATACTATAATCCCTAAAATTAGTACTAATTAATTCTTTTCTTTGGGGAATATAATTCACTATCATCTTAAGCCTCCTTTGGGTACAATCCTCGAAATACTACCTAGTATTTTGTTGTACAATCTATATTACAACCTAACCCGTATACTTGTGGAAGCCGAAAATACATACCGAACGGGAGTACTGATCTACCGGTTTTATACCTAACAGATTGAATTAGTTTTCACACTTGAAGAGCTTGAAATTAAGTATTTTCTTTATGGTTTTAACTTAGATCTTACCTTTTGAATAAAATGTATAAACCGAGTGTTAAAAGGTTATTTTATTATCTTTAAGGCCAATTGAGGCCTAAAGGTTAGCTACTTTGTGATTGTGCAGAAGACCATGAGAAGTTGAAAAAATATGAAACTGATCACTTTGTCACGACATAGGATGTTCTACGTTGCAACAAAGGGACCAGACTTGAATAATCACAGAATTGACTTCTTTATCACGACATACATAGGCTATGTTATGACAACACCTGCACGTTGACACTAAGGATGTAACAACCCAATTTTCAGTGGTCTCGAAAATAGTGGTTTCGAGACCACAACTCTAACGAGTCAAGTCATAAATATTAGTTATTTAATATTAGTGATGTCATCAACATCATATTGAGTTTTTGGTATGAAATTTTGACGTTTAAGTAGGTAAATGAATAGAAAGGACTAAATTGTAATAGGTGCAAAAGTAGAGATGATAATTGGAAGGATCAAATGAGAAAATTGACCTAAGGTACTTTAGTGGGTGGATTAGCATGATTTATATTGGTTATAAATAGGTTTAATTAAGATTAAAAATGGTTAATTAAAGCTTAATGATGAAAGTCTTAATATTTACAAAATACCATTGACTATATATATAAATTAAAATAGAAAAAAAATGAAGAAATTCATCATTTCTTCATCTTCTCCACGGAAAAGAAGAGAAAGGCTAGGGTTTACACATTCAATCTTTGAGCTTTGATTTGAGTAAGTAAACCTTGATCATTTTTACTAATTTTTATGTTTTCAAGTCTGTATTAGCTTAATCTAGCTTATGCAAGGACCAATTTGTGAATCTGTCAAATGTTATGAAACTTGCCATTGTTGAAAATGTTTGTTTTTGAAAGCTTTTGAAATATTTGAGTGTTTGATGCTTGGGTTAAATCTTTTTGTAAAGGGATTTTTTATAAAATTAGGGTTTAAGGACCAAATTATGAAAGTGATGAAATTACAAGTATTGTTATGAAAATAAATGTGTGTAAGGGTTGGATAGACACCCTAGGGAATTCAGCTATGGTTGGTTGTGTGAGAGAATGATTATTTTGCATGTTTTGTGGTGAAAGGACTAGATTGAATAAAAGGAAACTATTATGGGTAAAACTATAATTTTCTCAAAAAAGACTAAATTGTGTTGAAAGACTAAATTATGTGACTTAATGTGAGAATTGAATGATTTGTAAATGTAGACTACGATCGTGCTACAGACCGCGAAAAAGGGAAATTGGCGGATTAGTCCTTGAAGTCTTTCCTAAACAGCAATCCTGTCTAGTAATTATGTGACTTAATGTGAGAATTGAATGATTTGTAAATGTAGACTACAATCGTGCTACAGACCGCGAAAAAGGGAAATTGGCGTATTAGTCCTTGAAGTCTTTCCTAAACAGCAATCCAGTTTGGTAAGGTCGTAATGTAAATCTTACTTAATATTCCTTATATATATACATTGTCAATGTTCAGCAAATCGGAAGCATTTGATATTAAAGATGATCAGAGAAATCAGACGAAAGAGATAGTAGGCTTTATGTTGTTGAAATAGTACCGACGCGATGGCTAGGGTATCGCATATGTTGCGAGTCCTCGACAGCTCGTGTGAGCAACATCTTGACCCAGGAAAGAGATATGGATCCTAAATGGATTAGAGGCCCTACAATGGCTGGGACTATGCTTTATGCATACTCTCGACAGCTCATGTGAGCAGCATCGTTAAGGAACAATTTATAGTACAAATAAGCATCGTGCCGATGGTTGGGGTACCACATATGTTTCGAGTCCTCGACAACTCATGTGAGCAGCATCGGGTACTAGTAACTAAAAGTTATGGATAGGAAAGAAGTTGTAAATAACTCAAAGAGCAATAGAATTATGTTGGATTGATGGAGTCATTGTTACTTATTACAATGTCTAGTAACTTCTTAGACTATCGGACTTACTAAGCTATGAAGCTTACCACAATTATTGTTGTTGTTTTGTAGATCATTTGCTGACTGAAGATTGGATCATCATCATCTCTTTGAAGTCACACTATCGTGGAGTTTATCGATAGTTTTTGCATCACTCGATCTTATGGCATGTGCTAGGATGTTATTAACTTTTGTTGTTGTATTAAAAATGTTGAAATCTTACTATGTTGAATGTATGTAGGCATGAAGTACAATTTAGATGTTTAAACTTAAGATGCTTTGTAAAGACTTAGAACTTATGTATGTTGTGTGAAGGCCTAATGCATAATTTGTGTTGGAGATGCTTGAGATGTTAAACTTATGTCTTGGCATAATTCTTATGATTTTGCATACTTGTTCCGTTAGAATTTATGCATGTATCGGTAGAAGTACAGGGTAGGAGAGAGGTTGTTCTCTGACTTAAGTTATATCGGTAGAAGTACAGGGTAGGAGAGAGGTTGTTCTCTGACTTGAGTTGTATTGGTAGTTGAATTGCAAGTATCGATAGTTATTAGTATTGATGTATAGTTTGTATGCTTATATCGGTAGAAGTTGCAGGGTGAGAATTTTAGCTCTCTGGAGTTTCTAGTATCGGTAGATGCATGACTTGTATCGGAAGAAATCATACTTGTATCAGTAGAGCTAGTACAAGTACCGGTAGAAATCTGCACAGTTTCTGAATTATTCACTGACTTGGCTACTACCAATATTAACCGTCAAGTACCGGTAAAAGTCTCTTAAAATATTGAAAATACCATTTTTACCCTTGTTGAATTTTGTTTAAGATTAAATGTCGATATATAACTTGAGAAGTGAATTTCTTATTAAATAAAGTGATTATTAAGATGATTAAAGATAAACAGTGATAAATGAATAGAAAACGCTGGAATCCTAACCGACGACGGTATTTGGGTTTTGGATGTTACAAAGGAAGGGACTGATTGCTTCGTCGTGACACGGGTCTTGGTGTGTTGCGACATCGACCCCTGGACTCTGCTTCTACACCAAGTGAGGGGCACTTTGGTCTTTACAATGCCACTTAAACATGAAGGACGGCAACTGACCTAAGGTTGATGAAGACTGCCGACCAAGGCTATAAATAGGGCCTTTAGCACTAGGTTTAAACATAGATTTTCTTAGTTTTTAGTTTTACTTTGTTATTTTCGTTCAAAAATGAGATTGTAACTTTCGCATAAACCTTCGAGGAATTTTTCCAGACAGATTGTCAATACAATTGAAGTTTCTTTTATCTTATCAAATTAATTTTATGTTTAATTATATTATTGCTTTTATGATATTTAAGAACACCATGAGGAACTAATTCTATTTTGGAGAATTAGGGAGTAGACGTATGAATATTTAATTCTTGTTTAATAAGGATTTTTCAATCGAATCAACTATTTGGAAAGGAAGAACATTAAACAAACACTACACCTGACAACCGTAGAATGTCATTTAGGTGGGAATAAACTCAATTGGTATTGTCTATCCGTGAAAACCTTTTCCCCAAACCGATTTAGAATGTGACATCTAAAAATAAGTAGTCTCTATCAACTTGATATGCTGACGGAAGATCAAAAGATCCAACTGGGTAGTGACTAGTTGATTGAAGGAAAATCTCGAAAACCCAAAATTGAAGAAGTCATACTGAAGCGACCTAATCTCCCCAAAGCCATTTATCGAAATTTTCATCTCAAATTTTACTTCTTTTATTTCTTTTTTATGCTTTTTACAACCAACACTTCATTTTATTCTCAGACTATAATCCCTAAATTGAGTACTAATTAATTCTATTCTTTGTAGGAATCTAATTCACTATTTCCTTACGCCTATTTTGGGTACAATCCTTGAAATACTAACAAGTATTCCGTTCTAACACACTATATTACAACCTGATGCATATACTTGTGGAAGCCAAAAACCTACACCGAACAGGAGTACGTTAGAAAGGCTTAGTGAATTATAATTCTTCTTTGTTATTTTAATAACTTGGAATTTTCTAGGTTATAGATACGATTTTCTTTCTTTTTATTTTTGTTTATTCTTCATCTTTCCTTTATTTATTTAAATTTTGTTTATGACTCGGAGCCAATGAATCTTGGTAGATCCAATTTCCAACCATGAAGCATTGATAAGATAAAATCACAGAACTAGACAATCAATGCAAAAGCCACCACCACCGGAAGAGCAAGGAGCGCAAAATAATCCACTCGGAGATCTTTTCAACATTGAAGACGTTCATTTACCTCCACAACTCCCCGCAAACGAACCAATGGCGGAAGCACCTAGAACTTTGAGGGAGTATTCTATACCTACCTTAGATCTAACACAATGGAGTATTGCTAGACCTACTATCACCACTAATAACTTTGAAATTAAACCAGGCATGTGGAACGATGAAAATGTGCAAGTGTACATAATCGTATTCAAGTAATAAAGTGACAAGTAATGTCGAGTATCGTACCCATAGGGACTGTGCTACGAAAAGTATTTATGAAATATTTAATTATCAATTTGGTTAAAAACAAGATAATATTGGTGAAGGACATTACTCTAAAGTATCTAAATTAAATTAAACTAAGTTAAGCTAAGACTAAATTATATTCCTATGCATGATTTCTAAGGGTTTTAATCAATATGACATAAATTTGTCAGGTTAATTGCTTTAGCTACTCAATTACATCTAACTCATGTTCATGCTTGTTACGAAATAAAAATCACGACAACCCGATACTCTGCTAACTTATGAACAACATCACTTACTAAAATTGATTCATTTCTTAAACATATCTCTATGCAAATTAGACGACTAAATCAATTCTAATAAGTAAATATGTTATTGCACATACATACTATATGAAAGCTAAAGAATCTCTTAAACATATCTCTACGCCAATTCAACCGACTAATTAACAATCATAAGCATGTAAAGGATCAAGTGAAGTAACAATCATATCTCTATGTTGAAATAGTTTAATCACAAAAATCTTGCAAGTTATGTAAGGCTATGTATTGTTTAATGCCATCACAATTCTAACCTTCAGATCCTTTAGAAGATTAGACATGCACAAATTAAATAGTGTGTCCATTAATCACAATTTCAATTCGCTTAAATTATTAATTCAATAGTTATATCACAAGGGTAATGCAATAATAACTTAGGCATGATAATATATAATTAAACAGAATATTCAGGGCATATAATAATATGAACATGAGTTAAATATAAACAAGCAATTAAACACAATCAACCCAAAACTTAAAGAATTTAAGCCATTTTAATTCAATAATTAATAGCATCCATAATAGCATTCATCATAATAACAAAAAAGAATCTAAAAAATAAAGAAAAATACTAGGATTAAATCCGTCAATTTCTAAGAATAGCTGTTGCGTTCTTCGACGTTCTTGCTCAATTCTTCTCAGATCAAGGTCTCTGATGAACACTCAACAAAGGCTATGGAAGGCTAAAGAACCACTCTTTCTCAAGAGGGGAAATCGACAAAGGAATGGGGAAAAACTAGGATCGAAAAGCTAGAGAATACTAGAGAGAAAGAATAGAAGTGTGACTGAATTGGTGTGTTGAAATGTGGTGAATGGGGGTGTATTTATAGGTGGAGTTGAAGATAGGTTGTGTGGCTATATTTAGAAAATAAATATCAGCCACACACTCCCCCATGGCCGGCCACCACACATAAGCTTTGACTTGTTCAAAGTTTGCTAGGAACAAGCTAGCGGTGAGAATGTAAAACCATGAAAAGAGGAGGGGTTGGAATGGAAATTTGGGAAATTTTGAGGGCTGTTTTGCAAGGTTGAATTGGTCAAAATTTCATCTGATTAATTTAAGCACTTGGACAGCACATGGCTAGCCCATTTGGCGGTGGTTCAACCCTTGGTTGCATGCACATCCAGCCATTTCAGCTTAGCCTTTATAATTAATTTTTAATCCAATTTAATTTAAATTAAAAATATAATTATAAACCATAAATTAGCTTCATATGGGACCGACCGTTGACTTGAAAAATATTCTTCTTAGCTCTTAATTAACTCGGTGTAAAAATTCCCTCAACGGTGTAAGCTGTTAGCAGTGTCTACTGTACTGATTTTCACCAATTATGCAAATCTGTAGAAAAATCATCAAATTCATGCTCAATATTTATAAAAATAATTAAAAATCAATATGTTGGTAATTTTGACACAAATTAATTATTTTATAAATAAATTATATTTTTCAACATTAATTACTCAGAATTTGCATGATAGGTCAAAAAGGGTATGAAAAAATCTATATATTTTCATCGTTCCACACCCCTAAAATTAATTCATCGGTTGTCCCAAGTAATGCACAAATTAGAAAAGAGTTGATCATTTCTCCTCATGCTTATGAATCAAAATAATTAAGCATAAAAACAAGAATTTAGAAATTATGTAGCTCAAGTATTTTTAACTCAGTTATCTTCAATTATCATCATGCTTGTCTCAATAAAAACATGTCAAAATCTTATAATTCAATTTTTATTCCTTAATTAAGACCAAACTGCAATCATTAAGTTTAATTTATGTCTTCATATGTTGAAAATAGCAATTTCTCTCTACTAATGTAGGTAGCATTCAAATCTTGAATCAAATACGTCTTTTGCATAGGTTGTAATGGGGCTAGGCTAGGGGTAGGAAAAGATAGATAAATTTAAGCTAAAACCCTAGACTCAGCTTGCAACAGACCTTCAATTTCACCAACTTTTTCGAACTTCTCATGCTCATGCTCTTTTCTTTTTCTTTTGAGTACATATGCTCTTTTTTTTTCTTTTTCTGAGCATCATTTTGTATGTACTATATTTTTATTGAGCATTTTGGTACTTCTTCTTAACTCCCCCAAACTTATTTTAAGAACATAATCTTGATAAACTAAGTCTAGTAGTTGGGACAATTTAGAGATAAGCGCAAGAGATAAGATGGCTTGTAATTGTAGGGTACAAAGAAAATCAGGCTATATAGTCTCAAAGTTGGTTTCAAGGGATAGCATTTATCAACGTTGGCTTGAAAGGCTCAAACGGTCCAGACAAATCTTGCCTAAATCATTTTCAAAATTTCATGCTTCCTAGGATTTCGCCTCAAGAAATTACTAAGTCAATTCTAGAGACTTATACTTTCATGCATATCTAGCTCCTTTAAGGAATAAAGAATTTTATAATATAATTTCACATATTTTATTAAGAGTAGCATTCTTATCATGGTTCAGCTTAACATCATCACCATTGAGATAATTAAATTTTATTTTTACTAAAGCTTTAACATAATTAACATAAATTCAAAATTTCAAGCAAAATTATAACTAAATTCATAAAATAAGAAGAAATAATAATATCAAGAAGTTTTTGATTTTTGATTCCCCCTACTTAAATTGAACAATGTCCTCATTGCTAAAAATAATAATAAAAGTGAATAAATACTATACACCAAGTAGGATCAAAGAAGAGGAGGTGAGTCAATTTGACTGCTTAAGTACCAAGTTCTTCGATGTCCAATCCTAGACATGTACATATTTATTACCACACTCTTATTTTTCTATCTTTGTTCAACTTTTTTCTTCAACCTCTTAATTTATTATACAAAAATTAAAACTAACCTAGTCACCTAATCCTAAATTCATTCAAAAATAAAAGACTGAAAATAAAAATAACTGAAATTTAAAGAAAGACAAGTTCCCCTTTTATTTATGTTCAGACCCTCTAAACTTTGACCCTACTTTTGATTGGTAGTCCCTATTGTTGCTTGAGTCACCTTACTCCTTTCTCGTCATTGGAGTCCATGGTTCGAATATGTAATTTGGAAATTCAAGCACAAAGACAAATGGGTCACGAAACACTTTTTCAAATGCACTTTTAAATGCATCATCTCGTATCTTCGTGTATCTCCAAAACGATTGTTGCTGCCAGTGCATGTGTTGCATGCAATCCAACATCTTTGACAGGTCATTTCGAATTTTAACTGGAGACAACGGTGGTCTTGGTACAGATCTATCAGGCTCGGATGTTCATTCAGTCGACTCTGTCTCATCATGCATTCCAATCGGTTCTGTTATCAAAAGATCATCTTCAATCTTCACAAGATCTTCCTCAGGATCTTCTTCTTCTTTAACAAAATCTCCCACTACTCTACATAAATCCACATCAGAAATTGCTAATTGGTTATATCCTACTCTATTTACGTCACCAAGAATTTTAGCTTCTAGGCACAACACTGTGATCATAAATGGGAAATAGGCTTGAGCAGAGTGTCTCATGGCGTAGTTTCAAATTTCTCTAATGATGATTCTTCCTACATCGATGGTTTTCACCTTCAAAATTGAATAGATCAACACCATTCAATCTAATGAAACAACAGTTCCCTACTAATAGGTATAAGACTGAATCGAATGAAGTAAAATCACACTTTTGAGATTAGTGTTAAATTTTCCCTACGACATGTATAAATTCCATGTTTTGACACTGTCCATTCAGAGCCTGGAACTGTAAGTTCTCAAATAATTTCTTTCAATTTTTCAGCCTCTAAGTTATTCAACAAAGTATGATATTCAGCTTCTTTGAAATCAGGTAAGTCAAAGAACTCATTAATTGTGCTTGACTTCAATGGTACCTTGATTCCTCGGACTGAAATTTCTTTAAGTTCAACTAAGGTGAAATTTTCATAAAATTCTCGAACTAGTTCCTCATCTGCACTTGGTTGCTTTTCACAAAATAATCCCTAGTTCAGAGCTTCAGCAACTTGTCAAACTTTTACCATGAATTTGGTGTATTTACTTGTTTCCCAAATAAATCCTTTTTCAGGAAACTTCTGCTGATTTCTGAATGTGTTATAATATCTTTCCTTAGCTCTTTCATTGTGGAATTTATTCAAATCTTCTGTTGCGGCACGAGTTCTTTTGTGTGGCATGATTTTAACCTAATCAACAAATTAATGGACACAAAAAGTTTTCTAAAATTTAATTAGTAAAAATATTAACAATTTAAAATAAATTAAAAAGTTGATAAATTAGATAATTTAAAAATTAGAAGATAAAATTTTTACCACCTATTGTTGAAATTAAATCCAAATTAAATAATTAAGGCTAAAAATAAAAGGGTTTTTTTAGGGTAAAATTTTTGGAGAAAACTTAGAGTTTGAGTAAAGGGTACACGGCCTAGATGTTTAGGGCGTGTGGCGCACATAGCAGGCGTGGCTCAGCAGCAGCACGACTCGACAGGCTTAGGTGTCACTCGGCAGTAGCAACGAATAGCAGCACATGAGTGCTTGGGCATGCGAGAGCTGATGTGCATGGGCAGTTGGGGCGTGCGAACGTGCAGACACCCTCGGGCGTTATCGGGCGTTGTCAGGAACTTATGCACGCGGGCATCAAGCAACGTCGAGCGACGTTGAGCACTTGCGAGTTGGAGCGTCAAGATGCATCGAGCAATATCGGGTATCGTCGGGAGCTTGAGGGAGACGTTGATTGATGTGACCTAATGGCTTCCGATGACTGCCGATGGTGGCTGCCTAGGGTGACTAATTTGAAGGTTTGAGTGATAATTCTCATGAAAGGTAGGCTATTTATAATGCATGGAAGAATATTCACACTCAAACACTCAAATTAAATTTCTAAATCCTATTTTAACTCAAACACAATTTTTATTTAAATTCAAAAAAATTTAAAAACAAATCCTAATTCAAACTCTTGATAATAATTAATATAAATTATAAAATTTAATTTATAATTTAATATTAAGAATTATCAAAATTTTGAAAAATAAAAATAAAAATAAATAATTTAAATGAAAAACTTTATTTTTAGTTGTTTTGAAAATATTTAAAAAAAAGAACAGCTAGTTTTAATATTCACAAAATTAACAATCAAATTTTACAAAAAAAAATTCAATTAAGTCCATGAACTTAAAATTATTTGAAAATTGAGTTGTAATTTAAAACTTGGATTAACAATTGACCCTTTTATTTTCAAATTTCAGAAATTAAAAATTTATTTATTAACTTAGGAAATAATTTCTCGGAAAATTATGTTGAAATTAATTCCTAAGAAAGATTGGAGGGGTCACAAGCGGTCCTGCTTAAGTTTCAAACTCCTCGATAGAATTCATTTAAACATACTAATCTAGAAAATATAACCTAAGTTCTTTATTCAAACAACAAAAACTAATCATCAAATAAAATCGGCAACGATTTATCCCGCTCAATTTCACATCCTCGATAACGTTTTAACCGCTAAGCATTGACTCGAAAATTACCTCTCTTATTGTGAAGTTCCACAACTCCGTAAGGAAAGACTTTGTGGATAGTAAATGGACCAGACCAATGAGATCTTAACTTACCCAGAAAGAACTTCATTCTCGAGTTAAATAATAAGACTTGCTGACCTGCTTTGAACTCTCTGACTCGAATGTGCTTGTCATGTCATCTTTTTAATCTTTCTTTGCATAGCTTGGAATTGTCGTAAGAAAATGTTCGGAATTCTTCTAACTCATTGAACTGAAGCATTCGTTTCTCTTTAGCAAGATTGGGATCCAAATTGAGCTGCTGAAGAGCCCAGTAAGCTTTGTGTTTTAACTCCAAAGGCAAACAACAGGCTTTTCCAAATATCAACCTATAGGGAAACATCCCTAAAGGTGTCTTGTAAGCTGTTCTGTAAGCCCATAAAGCATCGTCCAATCTCTTGGACCAATCTCATCAATTCGGACAGACTACCTTCTCGAGTATACCTTTTATTTCTTTATTCGCCAACTTAGCTTGCTCATTCGTCTATGGATGATAAGTTGTAGCAATCTTGAGTCTTATTCTGTGTTTATCAAGTAACCACTTCATCCATTTGTTCACAAAATGGGACCCCTCATCACTAATGATAGCTCTCGAAGTTCCAAATCGTGTGAACACATGCTTCTGCAAAAAATTCTTCACTACCTTGGCATCATTTGTGAGATATGCCTCAACTTCAATACATTTTGATACGTAATCGACTGCTAACAGAATATACTTGTTACCAAATGACGGAGGGAATGGACCTAGAAAGTCAATACCCCAAACATCGAACAATTTCACTTTCATGATATTTTTTTGAGGCATTTCATTTCTGTTGGTGACATTTCCAACCTTTGACATCAGTCACAGCTTCTGACATGGGCGTACGCATATTTGAATAATGTCGGCCTATAGAATCCAACTTGCAATACTTTGGCCGCAGTACGTGGACCCCCGAAGTGTCCCTAACTTGGAGCTATGTGACACTGATATAATTTTGCTCACACTTCATCTTTTACCACACATCGTCTGATCATCTGATCTGCACACTTCTTAAACAAATACGGCTCTTCCCAAAAGTAATACTTAGCATCATGAAAGAATTTCTTCCTTTGCTGATACGTCTTATCATAGAGAGTTAAACCACAAGCTAAGTAGTTAGCAAAATCAACAAACCAAGGGGTGTTATGACTTACCTTAAGTATATGTTCGTCAGGGAATGTCTCTTGTATAGGTACAAGAGTTGAATCTTCTTCTCGTGGCTCTAATCTAGACAAGTGACCGACTACTAGGTTCTCTACGCCTCTTTGATCTTGAATTTCTAGTTCGAACTCTTGAAGCAATAGGACCCATCGAATCAGTCTCGACTTAGCATCCTTCTTTACAAGTAAGTACTTAATTACTGAATGATCCGTAAAAACAGTCACTTTGTAAAGATAGGATCTAAACTTGTCAAAGCAAACACAACTGCAAGTAATTCTTTCTCAATTACCGTATAGTTTAGCTGAGCTCCTGACAAAGTTCAACTCGCATAGTAGATGGGATGAAAAACTTTGTTCCTTCATTGGCCCATCACGGCTCCGACTGTGTAGTCACTTACTTCACACATCAACTCAAACGATAATTCCTAATCTGATGTGATGATAATTGGTGCTGAAACTAGTTGATTCTTCAAATCGTTAAATGTTATCAAGCATTCTTCATCAAAATTGAATGTCGAATCCTTCTTTAATAACTTGCTTAAGGGTTTAGCAATTTTAGAAAAGTCTTTGATAAATCTCTGATAGAATCCAGCATGTCCCAAAAAGCTCCTAAGACCCTTTATAGATGTTAGAGTTGGAAGCTTCTCAATAACATCTACTTTGGCTTTGTCTACTTCAATTCCTTGTCTTGTTATTCACTACCCCAAAACAATACCTTCTCGTACCATAAAATAACACTTTTCCTAGTTGAGAACAAGGTTTGTTTCTTCGCACCACACCTTATACCTATTAGCTAGATTAGCTAAGCAATCATCATAACTATCTCCGAACACTAAAAAGTCATCTATAAACACTTCCAAGTACTTCTTAACCATATCAGTAAAAATGGTCATCATACATCTTTGAAACGTAGCAGGTGCATTACATAAACCAAATGGCATGCGTCTAAATGTGAACGTACCATACGGGCATGTGAATGTCATTTTATGTTGATCTTCCGATGCAACTGTAATCTGAGTGTACCTTGAGTACCCATCTAGAAAACAGTAATAATCTCGCACTGCGAGTCTATCCAGCATCTAATCCAAAAACGGCAAAGGGAAGTGACCTTTCCTCGTCGCTTTGTTCAATTTTCGATAGTCGATGCAAATTTGCCATCCTGTGACCATTCTAGTCAGTATTAACTCATTATTTTCATTCTTTATGACTGTAATACCTCCTTTCTTTGGCACGCATTGGACAAGAATAACCCATGAAATGACTGAGATGGGATAAATTATACTCGCATCTAACCACTTGATGATTTCCTTCTTGACTACATCCTTCATAATGGGGTTCAGTCTCCGTTGTCCATCAATTTTTGCTTTCTTATCATGTTCAAGAATGATCTTATGCAATCCCATAGCCTTCTTGAATTGTTTCAGCACTTTAATCAATTGGTCTTCCTGCTTCTCAGTTAGTTGTGTTGAAATAATCATAGGCAAAGTAGAAGCGTCACCTAAATAAACATATTTCAAGTGAGAAGGCAATACCTTAAGCTCTAATTTAGGTGGCTCTTCAATCGACGCTTTTGGTTCAACACAATTTCTTCTTTCCAATTCCAACGATTCAAAACGAGGTTATGGATTAAATCCTCTCGAATTAGCTTTCAATAAAGCTAAGTTTTCCTCCCTCTCTTCATCACTTTGAGGTTCTCTCAACAAGATCTTTTCCAAAGGATCTTCAACACAGTTGAATTCCTCTTCAATGACTATGTCTTCTAACTTAGACACTACAGAACAATCATCAACTACATCAGGAAATCTCATAGACTTAAAAACATTAAAGGTTACCTGATCATCTTGAGCACGCATAGTTAGCTCGCCCTTTTACACATTAATAAGGGTCCTTCCTGTCGCTAGGAACAACCTTCCTAAGATATTTGGCACTTCTTTATTTGCTTCAAAGTCTAATATGACAAAGTTAGTAGGAAAAATAAACTTATCAACACGAACCAATACATATTCAATTTTTCCTTCAGGATATGCTATAGATCGATCGACTAACTGAAGTGTAACTGTAGTTAGTCTAACTTCACCTATCCCCAACTTCCTAAATATCAACACGGGCATTAAGTTAATGCTCGCACCCAAATCGCATAGTGTTTTACCATAATAAGTTGCTCTAATGTTGCATGGTATAGTAAAACATCTAGGATCCTTCAACTTTGGAGGTAGTTTGTCTTGAAGATATGCACTACATTCCTTCATTAGGACTACTGTCTCACTCCAAGTCTTCGCTTCTTCGATAGGATATCCTTCATGAACTTGACATAGTTAGGCATTTGCTTAAGTGCTTCTACCAACGGAATGTTGATATGAAGTTGTTTGAGTACATCAAGGAATTTCTTGAACTGGAATTCCTGTTTTTGCTTTTGAAGTCTTTAAGGGTAGGGTGGTGGAGGATTTCTGACTTGAATTGGCTACTCCGACTTTTTTGACACTTCTGTATCTAACTGAGTTGATAGATCATCTAACTTAACTGGTTTTGAAGCCTTTTTCTCAATGTTCACCACTTTTGGTTCTAGTGAAATTAGTCTGGTTCAATTGGTTCTTGTTTTGGTTCTGGCAAAGTTGGAGCTTCAACACTTGGTTGAACTTCAATTGATTCTTGAGCATCATCTTGCTCTTCTTCTACTTCAACAACGTTAGGCTGCAACGTCTTTCCACTCCTCAATGTTAATCCTTTACAATGCTCCTTTCCCGAATTTCTTCGATTCTTCGTATCATTCGGCAAAGCACATTGTGGATGACTTCTAAGCTCAGTGGCAAGTTGACCAATTTGATTTTCAAGGTTCTTCAATATGGTTACTTGGCTCTGGATCAAAGCATTATTTTGCACCATGTATGCTTTCAATAGATTCTCCAAACCATTAGAAGTTTCAACTTAGGTTGATTTCTGAACTTGTTGGGTAAATCCTTGTGGCTGGGTTAGCCCATGAGAAATTAGGGTGATTTTGCCAAGATGGGTTGTAAAAGTTCGACTGCAGTCCTTGCCTGCCTTGGTTTTGATTTTGATTGCCCATATAATACACTAATTCTAGTTTGATGGGCATTCTTCAAACATGTTTCCTTCTCCATAATAGACACAGGCTATGTTCTCAAATTGATTAGGTGACTGAGGTGCAACATTATTAAACCCATTAGTAGTAAGATTCTTAAGCATTAAGGACATCGGTGATACCTGAGCTGCAAGTGAAGTTAATGGATCAACATCGTGAATTATTGCAACTTGTCTTCCTGAATTTACTCGAGTAGTTAGCCATTGGTAATTATTGCTTACGATCCTCTCTATAATTTCATAAGCCTCATTGTAAGACTTAGAAAGAATATCTCCATTGGAGAAAGTGTCTACTACCATCCTTGTGTGCGAATTAAGACCATTATAAAACGTCTCTAACTGAATACAAAGAGGAATTCCATGATGAGGGCATTTCCTTAATAGCTCTTTAAATCTTTCCCATGCCTCATACAAATACTCATTATCCATCTGTTGGAAAGTAGTAATTTCACTCTTCAACTTAGAATTCTTGCTTGGAGGGAAATATTTCCTAAGGAATCATTCAGAGAACTCTTGCCATGTTGTAACATAATTTGGCGACAATGAGTTCAACTAGGCCCTAGCTCTGTCCCTTAGTGAAAATGGGAACAACTTCAATTGAAGTGCATCTTCTTACACTCCAGCTATCTTGAAAGAATCGCTCACCTTCATGAATAGTCTTAAATGAATATGAGGATCTTCGGTAGGCATTCTACTGAATTGGCCTACTGTCTAAAGCATCTAAAACATCGCTGTCTTCAGTTCAAATTGTTGTGCCTCGATATCGAGTCTTCTAATTCCTGAATTAAGCTCGTGGGACAAAGGCACTTCATACTATCTCAAGGCTCTATCCCTATCATCAGTAATAAGGATAGGATTTTGAGCATGGTCAACTCCATGTCCTTGATTCTGATTCTCAAAATTCATCTCTCCAGTCCTTCTTTGAGATGCTTTGTTTTCTTCTTTCTCAAAAAGTTAGTTCAGTTTCAAGGTCCACTTGGAGTAAGTCCATAATTCGGTCAATACACATAAACACCTAAAATAATCAAAAAGAATGAGTTAGTAATTAGATAGAAAAATAATAAACCAAAGTGTAAACAAAAAATTTCACAAATAATTTTGACAATCCCCGTCAACGGCTCCAAAAACTTGGAACAATGAAAATGTGCAAGTGTACACAATCATATTCAAGTAATAAAGTGACAAGTAATATCGAGTATCGTACTCACAAGGATTGTGCTATGAAAAGTATTTATGAAATATTTAATTATCAATTTGGTTAAGAACAAAGATAATATTCGTGAAGGAGATTAGTCTAAAGTATCTAAGTTAAATTAAACTAAGTTAAGCTAAGACTAAATTATATTCCTATGCACAATTTCTAAGGGTTTTAATCAATATGACATAAATGTGTCAGGTTAATTGCTTTAACTACTCAATTACATTTAACTCATGTTCATGCTTGTTATGAAATAATAATCACGACAACCCGGTACTCTGCTAACTTATGAACATCATCACTTACTAAAATTTATTCATCTCTTGAACATATCTCTATGCCAATTTAACCGACTAAATCAATTCTAATAAGTTAATGTGTTATTGCACATACATGCTATATGAAAGCTAAAGAATCTCTTAAACATATCTCTATGCCAATTCAACCGACTAATTAACAATCATAAGCATGTAAAGGATCCTGTGCAGTAACAATCATATCTCTATGTTGAAACAGTTTAATCACAAAAATCCTTCAAGTTATGCAAGGCTATGTATTGTTTAATACCATCACAATTCTAACCTTCAGATTGCTTAGAAGATTAGACATCAACAAATTAAATAGCGTGTCTGTTAATCACAATTTAAATGTGCTTAAATGATTAATTCAATAGTTATATCCCAAGGGTAATGCAATAATAACTTAGGCATGATAATATATAATTAAACAGAATATTCAGGGCTTATAACAATATGAACATGAATTAAATATAAACAAGCAATTAAACACAATCAACCTAAAACTTAAAGAATTTAAGTCATTTCAATTAAATAATTAATAGCATTCATAATAGCATTCATGATAATAACAAACAAGAATCTAAAAATAAAGAAAAAGACTAGGATTAAATCCGTCAATTTTTAAGAACGGTTGTCACGTTCTTCGTCATTCTTGCTCGATTCTTGCTCGATTCTTCTCAGATCAAGGTCTTTGATGAACACTCAACAAAGGCTATGGAAGGCTGAAGAACCAATCTTTCTCAAGAGGGGAAATCGACAAAGGAATGGGGAAAAACTAGGATGGAAAAGCTAGAGAACAGTAGAGAGAAAGAAATAAGTGTGAGTGAATTGGTTTGTTGAAATGAGGTAAATGGGGGTGTATTTATAGGTGGAGTTGAAGAGAGGTTGTGAGGCTATATTTAGAAAATAAATATTAGCCACACACTCGCCCATGGCTGGCCACCACACACAAGCTTTGACTTGTTCAAAATTTAATAAAAACAAGCTAGGGGTGAGAATGTGAAACCACGAAAAGAGGATGGGTTGGAATGGAAATTTGGGAAAGTTTGAGGGCTATTTTGCAACGTTGAATTGGTTAACATTTCAGCTGATTAATGTCAGCACTTGGACGGCACATGGCTAGCTCATTTGGAGGTGGTTTGACCCTCGATTGCATGCACATCGAGCCACTTCAGCTTAGCCTTTATAATTAATTGTTAATCCAATTTAATTTGAATTAAAAATATAATTATAAAACATAATTTAGCTTCATATTGGACCGACCCTTGACTTGAAAAATATTCCTCTTAGCTCTTCATTAAGTCGGTGTAAAATTTCCCTCAATGGTGTAAGTTGTCAGTAGTGTCTACCGAGTCGATGTTTACCAATTGTGCAAATCTGTCGAAAAATCATCAAATTATGCTCAATATTTATAAAAATAATTAAAAATCAATATTTTTGGTAATTTTAACACAATTTAATTTTTTTATAAATAAATTATATTTTTCGACATTAACTACTCAGAATTTGCATGAAATTAGATCAAAAAGGGTATGAAAAATTCTATATATTTTAATTATTCCACCATGATCCAAATGATACAAAATAATTTGCACTTTAGAGGGACCATGGCTGAAGATCTCAGTTTACATTTAAAGTGGTTTTTACAATTATGCGATACGTTTCGGTATAATGGTGTAACTGATGATGCCATACGTCTTAGACTATTTCCTTTCTCTTTAACTGATAACGCTTTTTCTTGGCTAGATACGCAGACACTAGGTTCTATCACCACATGGGATGAACTAGCAGGAAAATTCTTATAGAAAATTTTCCCTATGGGTAAAGCGATCCAACTGCGGAGAGAACTGTCCATATTCCGGCAATTCAAAGGCGAAGGGTTCCATGAAACATGGGAACGATTCAAAACGCCAGTACGAAAATGTCGTAATCATGGTATGCCGGAGTGGATGCAACTTCAAACATTCTATAATTGGTTGGATGCATCTGCCAGATCTGGATTAGATGGGGTTAGGGAGGAGCCTTAATGAACAAAACCTATAACGATGCTTATGGGTTAATTAAGAATATGGAAATGAACTCTTACCAGTGGCCTACTGAGAGGTTCACTTATGGGCAGAAACTCGCTTTGGTGAAAATGATCCAAGATGATGATTAGTACCAACAGTTGTTGGAGAGACTAAACCGAATCGAGTCTGCTATAGGGGCACTATCATTACAATGAGAAGACAAACCTCTATACCATTACCTTACCAACACTGAGGAGGCTAACAATGTGGGTAATCGAAGTGGAAATCCTACTCAAACACATATAATCAAGGATGGAAAGACGATCCTAACTTTAGATGGGGAGGAAGTCAAGGGGGAGCGGTAACAACAACACACAATCAAGAAATCCAAGTTACCAACCTCCATTCTTGTAGAGGAAGCCGAAAAGAGTGATTCAAGGTGACCATATTGCGTGTGGTTAAAGATTAGACATGATCGAGGGAAATGCACTCTATGAGGGTGGATGTGAAACAAGTGCAGTCTGATTGCACTAATACCACCAGAACAAAAGCAAAGCTAGAGGAAAGGATGGACCAATTGGTGAGTATGATAGGTGATCTCACAAGGTAAATTAGTCCTGGCATCCTTAGCAACACTGAGAACAATCCTCGATAAGAGGGTAAAGAGCAGGTAAAGGTAATCGAGTTGAGATCGGGCAAAGTACTGAGTTACCCAGAACAGTCCAAAAAGGGATAAAAACATAAAAATTCTCATGACATTATAAACATCCCTTCTAATAATAACACTGAAGTCATAACACCCAAAGAGGTACCAACAAAAGAGGCACTAGATAAGAAAGAAGATATGCCTAAGGAAGATAAAGGTACCCCGATTCTATTTCTGAAAAGGTTAGAAGAAAAAAAGAAACAAGACGACGATGACTGTGTAAGTTTTCTAAACCTATTCAAATCTTTAAACGTTAACTTACCTTTGATTGAGCTAAAAAAAAAGGTACCCAAGTACGCCAAATTCTTAAAAGAGATAATGTTAAGGTGTAGGAAAATCAAAATAGGGGAACAAGTGGAAGTAAATGCATCGTGCATTGTGATTATCTCTAAAACAATTCCCCAAAAGCTAAAGGATCCTAACAGTTTTACCATCCCAATTAAAATTGGGAATCTTCAATTTAACAAGCCATTATGTGACCTAGGTGTAAGTATAAATTTGATGCCTTTGTCGGTGTTTGAGAAACCTGGGAGCAGAGATCTCAAAAATACCCAAGTGACTCTACAACTAGCTGACCGATCATTTGTTCGACCAAAGGGAATTTTAGAGGATGTACTGATTCAAGTAAGAAGTTTCATCATCTCTACAGATTGCGTGGTGCTAGATTTTGAGGAAGACAAGAATATCCCCATTTTCTAGTAAGGCCATTCTTAGCCACATCTAGATCTACAATTGATCCAAATACCAATAAACTGACATAGAGACCTTTAAATGAGGGGAAAAAATGATGAAACAGAAAAGCACAACAAGCATTGTCACTTGCTTGACTTAGATAGACGCAAAGGGCACAATCAAATCCCTTTTATAGACAAAAAACGTATCAATAGATTTAAAGAAAGGGATCGATTTAGGGAAATGGAAAAACTCAATGGGAGGTGGACTAAACCAGAACAAAAATGGATTTGCTCAGCAAGGGTAAGCATATCGGATGAGTTCGGTAATAAAACATAAAGGTAAAATGGTGGTACTAACTTCTATATATTATTGTATATATTTCCAACAAGTTTTTATTTCAGCAATTAATAGGAAATAGGGATATGTTGTGATGCACCATCTTTTGTGTCGCAACATAGGTGACAAAACCAAGAAAAAACGGGACTGATGTCGATGTCGCGACGTAGCTCTCTCTATGTCATGATGAAGAGAGCAGACTAGGTGATATTTGGAACTGAGCAAGATGTTGCATCAAAGCCCTAAGTGTGTCGCAATAAAGATGAACTGAGGCATTTTTCACAACGTAGCCTCCTTGTGTCATGAAATCGACTGCAATTCTTACAAGATTGACTCGACCCAACTACGTAACCCGACGGCTAAATGCTCATTTTTTTGAGTTTTTACACTTTAAACCAATAATCTCTAACCCTATATATACTAAAACACTATTCTAACCTAGTCCATCTTAATTCAACTCACAAAAAACTTTTGAAAAACCTAAAAATCTATTTTTTTCCTATTTTCTCTTTTCACTTTTCAGGTTTTCAAGCAAGGGGAGAAGCTCACTAAACTAGGTTTTAAGTTCCTATTTTCATATTCTGTTCTCTGAAATGCCTACTAAAAAAGTTAGGCGAACTATAGAATCTGAACCATCATTGATACAAACCCTTCAAATTTTGTTAATGCAAATGTGGAAAGATATTTCAACAATCTTCAAGGGAAGACATTCATTCAAGAGAGGGGTTTTGACCCTTTGATGGTTCTATGTAAGGAAATCTGGCCTCTAATTAGGTACTATAGGTGGGAAAAATTTTGGACAACCCCAAAAGAGCCTACAGTTATCCCAGTAGTCTAGGAATTTTATGTTGCTTTAAAATATTATATATCAAGGACTAGTGATGAACTCAATTGGGAAACCTTAGTGATAAGAGGAGTTAGTGTTAAAGTCGCCCCGAAAATAATATGTAAATTCTTTACTGCTCCATATTATGAACAGGATTTCTTAGAACAAACTGATCTAAAATCTTTTCAATATATTGATATGAATGAGGAAATTACATATTTAACTGAGAGAAGGGGGAATGGAAATTTAGGCCTAGCACTAGTATTCTTACTTCGTTTAAACAAGCAATTATGTTCCTTGAAGCCAAAATGTGGATTCAATTTGTATGTACACCCATGATACCTTCTTTAAATGTTTCTAATGTTAATGTTTTTTAAAGCAATACTATTATTTGCAATTTTCCATAAAAAGTAGGTTTGTATAGGGAAATGGATCCACCAAAACATGAGTCGATGTGTGGGAAGCCAAAAGTGAGGATTTTATTTCCTCACTTAATTACAGCTTTGTGTAAAAGGGCAGGAGTGCCCATGACATCCATTGAGTAGACATTTAAGCCGTCAAGGAGTGTCATTGGTGACTCTTCCAACAATATGTGGAGCTTCGTGTTAAACAACTAAAAGAGGGGAAGAGAAAATCATAAGACTTGGCGGCTACAACAACTTCGACATAAAGGTTGGCACCAGCCCAATAAGAAGTTAGTGAAGGAAATCATCCAAAGTTTGATTGGATGATACAATGGATGCAAGAATCGAGACCGGTGTTTCAAGAGTTTGCTCGGTAACACAACATTTGGGTCCCTAACTCCACACTAGACATGTTTGGAATGGGGAACGAGGAACATAATGAGGAAGAACTAAAAGAAGAGAACGACAGTGATGAGAACGAGGAAGAGATGGATGAGGATGAATAAATGTTTTAAACAATTTAATTTTGTAATTTTGGATGATTTTTTTTTTTTTGTTTTTAAGAGTTGTATAATTTGTAAGAGTAAGATTAGGATTTATTTTTGTATATATATATATATATGGCTTAATTCTTTTCGTAGGAATCCTACACTATGGAGACACAAAAATTTCAAGCATTCACAACAAAAGGGAGAAGGAAAACCACCATGAGAAGAAGAGGACCTTCATGATCAATCGAGTAACTTCTTTCCTTACTATTTAAAGGGCTACACATTGGGGACAATGTTTTTTCTAAAGTGTAGGGGGTAACATAGTAATTTTTGCATATAATTTTTATTTGGATATGTGCTTGAGCTCGTAGAAATACAAGTGATTGGTTAGGAGCATGTATAATAGGTTGAGGGTACTTGTTAATAAATTTAGTGTAATGATAAGGAATTTTTAAATTTTTTAGCATGAAATTATTCAGTTCTATAGGTTACATTAAGTATAGATAGAAAAGCAGTATTGATACCAAATGATGTGTATGATATTAGGAAATGAGCATGATAGTATAGATAATAGATAATAGTTTTGAGGATCATATGACTAAATTGATATTTATGTATATTGAGGTGTTTAGGGATGAACTAAGGCATCGTTTGGATGTATTTAGAGCCAAAACGCTAAAATTTTTATTCTAAATTTCCAATTAGTACCTATCTTTGAGCCTTATAACCCTTCTTGATAGACTACACTACAAGCTTCTAAAGCCTAAAAACGATGCCTTGTGTATACTCTTTCTTCGGTCCTATTTGCATGATAATAGACGTATTGTCATATGAATTGAGGGTAAGTAGACACACCATGGTGGAGGTGATAAAATAAAGAGTGTAATAGGAAAATCAATATGGTGTATGAGCTTTAGTTAGCCAAAAAGAGAAGAATAGTGAAAAAATCAAAAAGAAATAAAATGGGTAGAAATAAAAGAAAAAATTGTGAGTAAGAAATCATGAGAAGAGTGACAAAGTCACAAGGTTACAAAAAGGAAGAAAAAAATCTTACTCACGAAACAAAAGAAAATACTCATAGGCTAGCTAAAGGGATTAGACTATATTGAGATTCCTAAATAGGAGAGAAAAGGAAGGTGAGAGAATGAGAGATAAGGGGTGAGATGGCATGGGACATTAAGGGGAAGAATCGGGATCAATACAATGTGTCAATTATTTTCGTGTTTGCAACCTTTTGTGCTTAACTGTTCTTTGAAATTCATACCTTTCCTAAGCCTCAACACATTACAAGCCGAAAAGCCCTATGTGACTTAAAAACTCTATGCATGAATAAATATGAAAATTGTATGATCTCATTATAACTATATTTATTATGCTAGGATAATCAAAGTACTTATATTAGACATTGATTGAGTTATATCGATGAGACTTTGATATTTATATTTATTGTAACCTACTGAACTTGTATTCTTTCAAACCAAAAATGGTAAAATTTCTCATTCATCATGTTAAAATTATTGAGAAATACATAATGCTTAGAGTAGATGTTGCGAACCTAATCTTTGTATAATACAAATTCAAGCTCCTTTTGTTTTTTTTTCTTATTTCATTGCTTTATGCTTGCTTTTCTTGTTTTGTTTTCTTGAGGAGAATTAAAGACTTAAGTGTAGGGAAGTTTGATCTATTGGTTTTATACCTAGCATGTTGAACTAGTTTTCACACTTGAAGAGCTTGAAATTAAGTATTTTCTTTATGTTTTTAACTTAGATCTTACCTTTTGAATAAATTGTATAAATCAAGTGTTAAAAGGTTATTTTATTGTCTTTAAGGCCAATTGAGGCCTAAAGGTTAGCTAACATAATTTGTGAGTGTGTAGGAGACCATGAGAAGTTGAACAACTATGAAACTGATCACTTTGTTAAGACATTGGAGGTTCTACGTCGCAACAAAGGGACCAAACTTGAAGAATTAGGGAACTGATTTCTTTGTCGAGACATACATAGGCTATGTCGTGACATGATCGGTCTGTAACGTCATAGCAGTTGTGCAAACAGACACACGTTGATGCAAGTATAGTTTATAGAATAATTCTATTAGATATCGATCCCAGAGGAATGGATTCTTGATGTCTATATGTCGAAGCAATTAAAACTAAGATTAGAGATAATGTGAGTAAAGATGTCAGCGCAATTAAGTCAACCTGCACACTAAAATAGTTAGTATTGTTAATGCAATCAAGGTTAATTGTCAAAGAAACTAAAAGTAAATCAAAGTGTTGTTGAAATGTTTATAATTTAAATGCAAAAAAGTAAAAGTGTGATCAAGTGCAAAGGTTTGGAGTGGATCACTGAATTCACTAAGTCACCACTCAGGATGTGTCAACAAGGGTTTGAATAGATGAACTGTCACAGCAATCGAGTTCCAATGAAATCTTACCAATATCAATTCTCCTTGTAGTTAGACTCAAGCACCCTCAATTACCCTACCTCTCGGTGTGAGCAATATTGTGCACTCAAGAACAAGTGATCAGAATCTCTTATAATCCTAAGTAAGTCTCGTTATCTTGCTTGTTAACCTAACTTGTCACCGCATCTCCCGATGTCGGTAGACTACAAATGCACTCTCGTGTTTGACGTAATTAGATCCAAGAATAAATAGTTGAAAAGAATTAAATAAGAATCAAAGTAACTAACAATGAAAGATACTCTCATATTCATTCAAATGTCAATAATAGTTCATCATCATAAGAAGAGAAGAGTTAACAAATACATCGGAGCATACTATCTCTAGGCTACTCGGATTATCCCCTAACTACTCCACTTGCACAGCATCAAGCACTCCTCATCAGGAGTTGTTGCTCGTTGGCAAAGTCAGCTCACCGTTCTCTAGCGTAAAATCTCCAAAAACACAAAGTAATTACAGAATTTAATTCCTCTACCTCTTGATGATTTCTTCCATCTTTTCCCTTTTATTTATAGGCTTCAGAATTACAGATTTCCTCCCCTTCATTCTCAGATCCAGATTCGTTTTTGCAGCTATCAAAGTTTGTTACAGTCCAACTGTGCACTCACGCAACTTTGGTGTGTTCTTCATAGATCTGCAGGTTGTCGCTACATTGCTGGGCGCGATCTGAAATCCTCAATTGCGGTGACAATGTGTGAATTTATTGTGCTAGTGCTTCTAGTTATATTCGCAGCTTGACTTTACTCATCCAAATGTATGTTTCTATGTGGTGACATTGCTGGTCGCACTTTCAGGTTGATCTTATGGCTACATTCTTCTTCCAGCATTGATCTTTTGATATGAGTTCTTGCGTTGACAATTCTAAGACACAATATATAGGTTGCTTACAGCGACATTAATATATAAAAGAGATAAAAATAAGAAGAATTTAAACCAATCAATAATGAGTTAGAAAACATAAAAAACTAAGTATGAAATGCCTAATATGCATACTAAATATGGCACAAAAGAGACAATTAATACACAAATTTAGGGAGAAAATAAGTTTCATTTACGATGCTATCTCACCCCCAAACTTGAGTTTTTACTTGTCCTTAAGTAAACAAAAATTAGCAAACTCACAAACAAATATGTCACCGCAATCATTATTTTAACAACTTAAATTTTTTGAAATCCTAATGCACAAATTGTATTCACATGATACAATAATGCACCGACAATTTATAGGTATGAATACTTAAAACTGAAACTTCATAATTTTTAGTAGCATGCCTTGAATCTTACTTTAACCAATATAGCATTTGGAGAAATATTTATTTTTCTTTTCTTTTTCTCCTATTTCTCATTCATTCATTTTTATTATAAGTGTCTGAGAGATGTCATTGCATTACTCTACCTTTGTCTTAGGTAGTAACGATGGGGTGCAACAAACCCTCAAGAGGTATGTAATTGCGCCGACACACACTTTTGTAGTGATAGCCTTTGGCTAGATGATTTTTTTAACACTTGCAGCAGAGTGTTCTCCCTTGATAAGTCACAATGCACTCTCATCGGAGTGTTCTCTATTAATATAATGTCGTTGCATTTGGCAAGTTAATACCAGATTCAAAAATTGTTACTATCCATTCATTATTAAAGCAACTTCAATCATTCATCCAAAACTAGACAATTCAATATTCATTCATATTCACCAAATTCACACATCAGCTTTCCAAACAATTCAAGATTTACGCATCACATAAAAATTGTGGTCACATTTTTGCTGAAATTTTGCATACTTTTATTGACTAAAGAAACAAGTAAAATTCAAATATGTGGATGCAATCACATTTCCATTCTACACAATATTTTCCCCAAACTTAATGTCTGCATTGTCCCCAATGCACTGACAATACTATACATATAAGAATGGAAATGTAACTACAATAAAAATAAAAATGTAAATAAAGTAAAAAGAAATGTAATGACAAAATAAAAATGCAATGACAGTAAAATGCATGCAAACTATCTACAAGAAAGTAAACTAACTCATTCTTGAGCAGCCAATGTAGAGGCTACTTTGGTTTTCTTTTTCTTCTTCCTTGGGTGCTCACCTTCCTCTTTGTGTTTTCATTTCTTGTCCTTGGGCCACTTTTTCTTGTCCTTCGAACCAATCGGATTGGCGGATTACTCCTCCTCAGCTGGCTGGGTGGCGGCCTTATTGATAGTCACATCTGATGGATGGACCTCAGCAAGAGGAGTCACATTGGGCACAATAGCTAATGGATTGAATTCCTCAACATTGCTGGTGACTAACTCAGCTAGGCTCACATCAGGTAGAGCCTCGTCACTATTGGATGCGTCCACACTTACGAATGTACCGATAATATCCTCAACGATAATTACCAGGGCATCTTCCTTCTTTCTTCCTACTCCTCAGCAAGGTCCTTCTTCTCATGCTCTTTTTCTTCTTCTTCATTTTCCTTCTCCTTCTCTTGACCTTCTTCTTGTTCTACACCTTCATCCCCAAGCTTCTCTTGTTCAGTTGTGGCCATGTCAGCACCAACCTCTGCGTCGCGCACCTCAGATGCAAACAGAGTATGCAGCTCCTCAATAATAACCCCCTTTCTACCATGTTTACGTCGAGGTTGTTCGAGAACTCATCTTCGAATAGACTAGCTATCATTCTGTAGGCATCCCCCATATCATGAGATTGCCTCTCATGCTCCTCGTCATCTGAGATATGAATTATCATTGGAGGGGTAACATTTTGCGACCTACCATTAGGAGTAGGCTGGTCGGAGGATGATGCCATTCGGCAAAAAATGGAGGGGAAGATTGGGAAATCAGGCAGCGAATTTGGGCTTATGCTGTGCAATACGGCGATAATTGCCTCATTCCATGCTTTTGTGTACGTATAAAAGATATGTTCTCTATAGTCCATATCCTTTAATACGCTGACAGTACGAATAGTGCGCATGTCATGCTGTCAATATTGGCTTCCACAGCAACCAACCTCTTTCCCAATAGAGGATCTGTGGGCGCATGAGTCTGTTTTTCCTTCTTCTTCCCTTTTCCCTTGTCCTTCTTCTTTGATGCTTCCTTTCCCACCGGTGTCTCTTGGCCTCGAGTCATTCTTTCAACTGATATATCATTGATAGGACTTTTATTTTCCAACACTTTCTCGCCGTCCTGGGGCATAATCTCCCTCTGTTTACTTAGCAGCATTATTAAGGATGGGAAAGGTAGTTTACCTATTTGCTTTGCGGTCGCTTCAGCAATTTGGTCGTGGAGGATCTCGTCGATGTCAATGTGATCACCCTTTAAAATTGACTGCAAAATGCACATACGGTCCAATGTCGCCGTAGTGTTGTGCGTAGAAGGTAGGATGTATTTATTCATGAAATGGAACCAGACCTTGCTTAAGGTCATCATATATCGATGGTGCATGGTGTAGTTGTGTGGACCGTTACTTGTCCAAATCGCATGGTCAACACAGAGGTCCTTCATGACCTCGTCAATTCCTTCATCGTTCAGCTCATGTACAAATGGAGTGTGGTCATCTACCTTCTCAGGAATCCGAAGTAGAACGTTGATATTTGAGGCACTCCATGGAATTAAACCTTCCCTCATAAAGACAAATTCTTATTCAGCTTCAACAAGATTGGCGTAGAATTCCCTTACCATTGTAGGGGAGTAACTAGCAGGGTGTTCACAGAAGAGCTCCCATCCCAAACGGCTGATGGTTCTGGCAATTTGCTTCCCTAATAGTTGTTGTGGGACAACTGCAATCCTTATTCCAGATGGTAGTTTCTTTTCATCATCACGTTTTGATATCGATCTTTCGTAGCTTTCAATAGAAATAAGATCAGTTCTGTTGGTGAAGGTTGGGTTGTGGTTTGAACCACGATGGCAAAAGTGGCAGGTGTGGTTTTAGAAGGGGTCTTGGCACCTCTCATCTTGGTCATAGTCACTAAATAGAAAAGTTAAGAACTTGCAAAGAAAAGAACGAATTGTGAGAGTAAAAGTGAAAATAAGAGTAATGAAAAAGATAAGTTGCAGCAACAATGGCAATTGTGAGTGGAAAAAAAATCTGCAAGAAGGGTTTTATAAACATTCAATGGCAGCGTCATGATTATTACAAAAAACTTAGGGGAACGTTGCGTCTACAGCCAATAAATGTCAGGCTGCAGATCGTACCTTTTCTTTTGATCGAACGGTTGGGAAAAGAAAGAAATTAATCAGTGCGATTCTTGCTGAAAATGCTTTACTGACTCATCACATAATGCGTCAACAAGTTTTGCTCTGGGATGCTTCGACAAAAAGATGATTTTTATTCCTACGTAGAATTTTAAAACGAAACAAGTAAAAGTGAAACAAATAAAAGAAAATGTAAAAATGCGTTGACATTATTTAAATGTGACCAGATCGATGGCCTCGTTCGGTTCTTTGACTTTTGGACTCATATAATGCTTAAGACGTTGGCCATTCACCTTGAACTGTTGCCCATCCCTTAAATTCTCAATTGCCACCGCACCATTTTGGAATACGTTGACAACCTTGAAAGGGCCCGGCCATTGAACGCAATTTACTTGGGTGCAGTTTTAAACGTGAGTTAAACATAAGTACTAACTGACTAGGGATAAATTGTAGACGCAAGATAATATTGTCGTGCCATCTCTTGGTCTTTTCTTTGAATATTACGGCATTCTCATAGGTATTGCGGCATATTTCTTCTAGTTCAGCAATGTCCAACAATCTTTTCCTTCCAGCAGCATCATAGTCCATATTTATCTGCTTGATTGCCCATATAGCTTTATGCTCAAGCTCAACTGGCAGGTGACATGACTTACCAAACACGAGTTGATATGGCGACATCCTCAACAGGGTTTTATATGCGGTACGAAGCGCCCATAATGCATCTTGTAGCCGCGAAGACCAACTCTCCTAGATGGGTTAACCACCTTTTCAAGGATACTTTTAATCTATCGATTGGATACCTCCGCTTGGCCATTTGTTTGTGGATGGTATGTTGTGGCCATACAATGCTTTACACCATATCTTCTCAAAGCTGTCACAACTTGATTGTTGTGAAAGTGAGTACCTTGATCACTTATTAATGCCCTAGGTGTGTCAAATCTTGTAAGGATGTAAGTGTGGAAGAACTTCAACACCATTCTAGCATCATCTTTTGGCACCGCAATTGGTTCAATCCACTTCGATTCATAGTCAACAGCAACTAAAATGTACACATTTCCAAATGAGTTTTGAAATGGCCCCATGAAGTTTATACCCCAAACATTGAATAGCTTCACTTTCATAATCGGCTGTTAGAGCATCTTGTTGCATCGAGATATTGAGCTAGTGCGTTAACATCAATCGCATTATTATGTAAAATTGTGGGCGTCTTGAAATAATGTGGGCCAATAGAATCCCGACTGTAGGACCTTTACAACAGTCCTTACACCACCAAAATGGCCTCCATAAGGAGCGTCATAGCAATGTCTCAGGATAGAAGTCATCTCCTCTTGCAATGACAGATGATGTTGTTGGTGCATACTTTGGACAAGCATGGCTCGTTCCAATGGTACTTTGTAGTGTCGTGCAAAAATCTGACTTTCTTGTGACCAACAGCACTCAAAAGTAGCTTCTCACACACAAGAAAGTTGACAACATCAGCATACCAAGGTGATGAGTCGACAAAGAATAACTGCTCATCTGGAAATGCATCGACAATTTGGATTTTATTCCCATATTCACTTTCAACTTCTAATCGAGACAAGTGGTCAACTACTTGATTTTTAGATCTTTTTCTATCCTTAATTTCAAAATCAAACTCTTGTAGCAACAGGATCCATCTAATCAACCTTAGTTTGGCGTCTTTCTTTGCAAAAAGGTATCTTAAAGCAAAATGATCTGTGTACACTGTAATTTTTACACCGACAAGGTATGAATGAAACTTGTCGAATGCAAAAACTACTACTAGTAATTCCTTCTCAATAGTTGTATAATTGACTTCAGTACATCTCCTACTGCAAAGTCACTTGCATCGCACATTAATTGAAATGGTTGTGTCCAGTCCGGTGCAATGATAATTAGATCTTGTACCAACTATTTCTTTATTGTGATGAATGCGTCCAGATAGGTGTCATCAAACACAAACTTTTTATTTTGCTCTAGTAATGATCATAACAGTTTAGCAATCTTAAAAAAATCACGGATAAATCTCCTATAGAAACCAGCATGTCTAAGAAAGCTTCTTATTCCCTTAACATTTATTGGCGATGGTAATTTCTCAATGATTTCGAACTTTTCTTTATCTACCACAATGCCCTGACATGATATGCGATGGCCGAGGATAATGCCTTCAGTTGCCATGAAGTGGCATTTCTTCCAATTCAGAACTAGATTTGTGTCCTCGCATCTCTTCAGAACTTTCGCCAGGTTGTCAACGCATTGGTCAAAAGTTTTCCCATTGACCGAAAAACCATCCATGAATACCTCTAAACAATCCTCAATCATGTCCTAGAAGATAGCCATCATACATCTCTGGAATATGGCTAGTGCATTACACAATCCAAATGGCATACGTCGGAGTAGCCATCTAAGAAGCAATAATAGGCTTTACCAGCTAGCCTATCCAGCATCTGGCCAATGAAAGGTAGTGGAAAGTGGTCCTTCTTTGTGGTCACATTGAGTCATCGATAATCCATGCATACTCACCAGCCAGTTGCAATGCAAGTAGGGATCAACTTGTTCTTATCATTACTCACAACTGTGAAGCTTCTCTTCTTGGGTAAACATTGGATAGGGCTCACCCAATTGCTATCAGAAATGGGGTAGATAATGTCCGCGTCTAGCCACTTGATAATCTCCTTCTTCACTACTTCTTTCATCTTCTCATTGAGTCGTCGCTGTTGCTCAATGGATTACTTTCCTTCATCTTCTAACCTGATCTTGTGCATGCAAAAAGTGGGACTAATACCTCTAATATCTGTAATGCTTCAAGCAATGACTCTTTTGTGTTCTTTTAAAATCATGATGAGCTTTTCTTCTTGTGTTGCGTCGACGGTTGTGTTGACAATTACGGGTAAGATTTCCTTGTCACCTTGAAAGACGTATTTCAAATGCGTCGACAATGGCTTCAACTCCAAGGTAGGAGCTTGTTCAATCGACTGTTTAAACATGGGGATCGTCCTAGTAGACAAATCCAAAGACTCCAATTGTCAATTCTGTCTCAGCTCACAACTATTAACTTCATCATTGAGGTCACATTCAGCTAGGATTTCATCAATGGATGTCACTGCATATTCATCTAGGATTGCTGAACTCCATTCATTGAATTCTTCCACAATTGGTAACACTGCTCTTTACTCTTGGATAGAGATGCCTCGAACACACTGAAGGTTACATGCTTATTGTTATGTCACATGACAAGTTCACCCTTGAAAACGTCTATAAGAGTACGTCCTATTGCCAAAAATGGTCGCCTCAAGAGGATGGGAACTTCCTTGTCTGCCTTGCAATCAAAGATTATGAAATCGGCAGGAAACACAAGCTTATTTACTTATATAATGACATCTTTTATCTGGCCTTCAGGTTGTGCTAGAGATCTATTCGCAAGTTGCAATGTCACCGCAGTGGGTTTCATTGATCCTATTCCTAATTTCCTGAATATGGACAAAGGCATGAGATTAATACTAACTCCCAAATCACATAAAGCTTTACCTAAATAATGATTCCCAATGGAGCATAGGATTGTGAAGTTGCCAAGGTCTTTTATTTTTTGTGGCAATTTGTTTGTAAGCATAGCACTACAGCCCTCTATGAGCGCAATTGTCTCGATTTCGGACAATTTCTTCTTCTTTGATAACAGCTCCTTCATAAATTTCCCATAACTGGGTATCTACACAAGAGCGTCTACAAGAGGTATGTTAATATGTAATTGTTTCAAAGTAGAAACAAACTTTTGATAGTCCTTATCATAGTCTTTCTCTTTAAATCTTTGCGAAATAGCAAAGGTATACTGCCGGTAGGTTGTAATGGAATAACCGATTGCATCGACATAGGCAGTTGCGTCGACATTTTTGCAGGACGAATTTTAGGCATAGATGTCACTACAATTGGCTCTTCCTCATTTATTTCTGCTTCTTTTCTTTCAGCTGTAACTTTTCCTTGTTGCGTTGATTCGAATGCATAGACATGTTCTTGGTCGAAATGTTTGCTTGGATCAGCCGGTTGCTTTCCACTTTGCAGCATGATAGCATTACAATGCTCCTTCCCTCTTTGCATTGTGTTTTAAGTATCACTAGGTAGAGCACCTAGTGACCGTGCACTCAGATTAGTAGCCAACTGTCCTAGCTGAGCTTCCAATGTCGAATAGAAGAAGAATTGCCTTTCACTATTACTTTACTTCTAGTGATATGCTTTTGCATCAATGCTTCAAGAGTAGCCATAGGATCTAACCTTTGTTGAGAAAATTGTTTTTGTTGTTGATGATGTCCTTGCATATGTTGCATTGCATTTTGTTGCAGTTGCAATCGCGTCTGTGGTTGCATCTGGCTATGTGCCTGCAATTGATCAGGATAGGAATGTAGCTGCGAATTCTGATTAAAATTCTACTGTTGATTGTTATGGTAACTTCCTTGTCTATAACTCCCTTGGGTTGACAAATTTTCATATCTATATGTGGAAGCATTTTGATTCTCCCAAGGTTGTTAAGCTCTGCTATTGTATGAATTACCATAGGAACCTCCTCTGATGTTATTAACGTAAAATGCATTTTCAGTATGTTGTGGGTAATCCTCGTAACTGTGGTTGTCACCATAAATTTCATAGGAAAATGTCGGCACATCCATCTAATGGGCCACTTGGATAGGAGAAACGTCACTTGCCCCCTTCATATTCTTTATGATATTGGCCAAAGAGGATACCTGTGCACTCAAAGCAGAAATAGCATCTAATTCAAGAACACCAGGGTTAGTTTTTACCTGAGCAGAACGAGAAATTGGATACTGATAATCATTTTGTGCAATTCTCTCTAGAATTCTTACAGCTTCATTGTAGGTGCAATCCAACAGAGGACTATTAGCAGATGTGTCGACAAGATTCCTTGTTTGAGCATTCAATCCATTATAAAAGTTCTCTATCTAGGTCTATTGTTGAATTCCATGCATTGGGAAACGTCGAAGCAATGTCTTGTAACGCTCCCATGTTGTATGTAAGTTCTCATCATCCACCTGATGATACATTGTAATTTCATTGCACAACCTCGCATTCATTGTCTGTGGATTGAAACGTAAAACAAATTGTGTTGCTCACGCATTCCAGGATATAATGGATCCAGCCAGCAATCCTAAGAACCATGTTCTCGCTTTACCCTGAAACGAATAAGGAAATAATTGCATTTTCAAGGCATTATCAAGGACACCATGTTGACTAAAGGATGCGCAAATAAGCAAAAATGAATTTAAATGTTCTCGTGCATCTTCATGAGGCAAACTAGAATATTGCCCATTTGAATTAAGCATCTGAAACATCACCAGTTTTAGCTCAAAATTTTTAGCTTATATAGCGGGTCTCACAACCCCTGGTTGTAAATCATCAATGATAGGAACAACAAAATCACGAATTATCCTATTTTGCACTTGTTCTTCTTATGGAGGCAGTGGTGGTAAATTATTTATTTGTTTTGGCGGTATTGGAGGAACTCCATCTTGTGGCAGCAATGGTGGAAAATTATTTTTGTTATTGTTGCCAGCCATTTTCTTTTGTTCTTGCTTCCTCCTTCTAAGTGTTCTCAAGTTCTGGGTCAAAGCTTACAATATCCTTAGAATTTCTTCTTGTGGACATGCAACTCCTAAAGAAATAAAAGGAAATCAACAAAAAAAGTTAAACAGATTAGTAAAAACAAAAATTTAAGAAATAATTGCTACTACAATAGTTAACATCAAACAAACGCCAATCCCTGGCAACAACGGCAAAACTTGATCGGCCTGTAACATCATAACAGTTGTGCAAGCAGACACACGTCGATACAAGTATAGTTGATAGACTAATTCTATCGGATATCGATCCCACAGGAATGGGTTCTTGATGTCTATATGTCGAACCAATTAAAACTAAGATTAGAGATTATGTGAGTAAAGATGTCAGTGCAAGTAAGTCAATCTGGACATTAAAATAGTTAGTATTGTCAATGCAATCAAGGTTAATTGTCAAAGCAATTGAAAGTAAATCAAAGTGTTGCTGAGATGTTGAGAATTTAAATGTAAAAAAAAGTAAAAGTGTGATCAAGTGCAAAGGTTTGGAGTGGATCACTGATTTCACTAAGTCGCAATGCAGGATGTGTCAGCAAGGGTTTGAATAGATGAACTGCCATAGCAATCGAGTTCTAATGAAATCTTACTAGTATCAATTCTCCGTTTAGTCAAGACTCAAGCACCGTCAATTACCCCACCTCTCGGTGTGAGCAACATTGTGCACTCAAGAACAAGTGATCAGAATCTCTTCTAATCCCAAGCAACTTTCACTATCTTGCTTGTTAACCTAGCTTGTCACCGCATCTCTCGATGTTGGTAGACAGAAAATGCGCTCTCGTGTTTGGTGCAATTAGATCCAAGAATAAACAGATGAAAAGAATTAAATAAGAATCAAAGTAAATCTAACAATGAAAGATACTCTCGTATTCATTCAAAAGTCAATAATAGTTCATCATCATAAGAACAGAGGAGTTAACAAACACATCAGAGCATACTATCTCTAGGCTACTCAGATCATCCCCTAACTGCTCCACTTGCATAGCGTCAAGCACTCCTCGTCAGGAGTTGTTACTCGTCAGCTCAGTCAGCATGCTCTAGCGTAAAATCTCCAAAAACACAAAGTAATTGCAGAATTTAATTCCTCTACCTCTTGATGATTTCTTCCATCTTTTCCCTTCTATTTATAGGGTTCAGAATTGTAGATTTCCTCCCTTCATTCTTAGATCCAAATCCATTTTGCAGTTGTCAAAGTCTGTTACAGTCCAGCTGTGCACTCACGCAACTTTGGTGTGTTCTTCATAGATCTACAGATTGTCGCTACATTGCTGGGTGCGATCTGAAATCTGCAATTGCAATGACAATGTGTGAATTTCCTGCGCTGGTGCTTCCAGTTGTATTCGCATCTTGACTTTACTCATGCAAGTATAGGTTTCTATGCGGCAACATCGCTGGTCGCACTTTCAAGCTGATCTTGTGGCTGCATTCTTCTTCCAACATTGATCTTTTGATATGAGTTCTTGTACTGACAATTCTAAGGCACAATATATAGGTTGCTTACAGCGACATTAATACATAAAAGAGATAAAAATAACAAGAATTTAAACCAATCAATAATGAGTTAGAAAACATAAAAAACTAAGTATGAAATGCTTAATATGCATACTAAATATGGCACAAAAGAGACAATTAATACACAAATTTAGGGAGAAAATAATTATCATTTGTGATGCTATCACGATAACACCTACACGATGACACTAAGGAAGGAACTGATTGCTTCGTTGCGACATAGGTCCTGGTGTGTCGCAACACCGACCCCTAGACGTAGTTTCTGCATCGAGTAAAGGACGTTTCAATTTTTACAATGCCATTTAAACACAAAGGATAATAGCTGACCTAAGGTTAATGAAGACAACCAGCCAAGGCTATAAATATGGCCTTTAGCGCTAGGTTTAAAACATACCTTTTCTTAGTTTTTAGTTTTACTTTGTTATTTTTGTTCAAAAACGAGATTGTAACTTTCGCATAAACATTCAAGGAATTTTCCTCGATAGATTGCAAATACAATTGAAGTTTCTTTTATCTCATCAACTCAAGTTTATGTGTAATTATATTATTTATTTTATGATGTTTAAGAACACCATGAGAAACTAATTCTATTTTAGAGTGGAAGTATGAATATTTAATTGTTGTTTAAAAGGGATTTTTCAATCGAATCAGTTGTTTGGGAAAGTAAAAACATTAAACAAACACTAAGCCTAAAAACCCTAGAACGTCATTTAGGTGAGAATGACCCCAAAATTGGTATTTTCTATTCGTGAAAACCTTTCTCCAAACCAGTTTAGATTGTGACATCTAGCGATAAGTAGTCTCTATCGACTTGCCATGCTAGAAAAAGATCAGAAGATCCAACTAGGGTAGTGACTAGTTGATTGAAGGCAAATATTCAAACCCCAACAATTGAAGAAATCATATTGAAGCGACCTAATCTCCCCAAAACCATTTATCGAATTTTTACATCTCAACTTTTACTTCTTTTATTTAAATTTATGCTTTTTACAGCCAACACTTTATTTTATTCTCGTACTATAATCCCTAAATTGAGTACTAATTAATTCTATTCTTTACAAGGATCTAATTCACTATTACCTTACGCCTCCTTTGGGTACGATACTCGGAATACTACCAAGTGTTTCATTGTAACACTCTATATTACAACATGACTCGTATACTTGCGAAAGCTGAAAACCTACACCGAATGGGAGTACGTTCGGAGGCGGTCAGTTAACTTATGCATTATTACATGTTAGATTAGTTATTAATATTCAAATTATAAAAATACCATCAAGTTACTTAGCGTATGGTTTTATTTTCCATGCGCATGTGGAACGATGAAAATATATAGATTTTTTTATGTCATTTTTAACTCAAATTCATGCAAATTATTAGTAATTAATGTCGAAAAATATAATTTAATTATAAAATAATTAATTTGTGTTAAAATTTCCAACATATTGATTTTAAATTATTTTTACAAATATTAAGCATGAATTTGATGATTTTTTGACAGTTTTGCACAATTAGTGAAAATCGGCTCGACAAACACTTCAAAAGGCCTGAACAGTTCAAGAAATTTTTTTCATCAAGTGAATCAAGAGCAAAGAAGATTATTTTTGCAGAAAATTTTGGTCCAATATGAAGCATAATTTTACTTTATAATTATATTTTTAATTCAATTAATTTGGGTTAAAAATAAATTATAAAGCTTGAATCAAAGTGGCTCGATGTGCATGCAACCAAGGACCGAACCACCATGAATTGGGCAAGCCCAAGTGACATCCAATGGCTGACCCAATCAGCTAATTTAGCTGATTTTTCATCCCTGCAAATCAGCCCCCAAAGTCTCTCTAAATCTCATTTAAACCCCTCCACTTGTGATGATTTTATGGATATGCCCCAAGCGAAATTAAGCAAAGTTTGAACTAGTCAAACTTCCTCCATGCATGGCCGACCAAGAGAGTTTAGTGGTTGATGTTCATTTAATAAATATAGTCCTCAACTCTCACCCATAAAATCCCCCCTCATGATTCTCATTTCAACACACATATTCACAACACATTCTTTTTCTTTCTCTAGTTTTCTCTTTAAGCCTTCCCATTTCCCTTTCTCTCTTCCTTTGTCGATTTCCCACTCTTGAGATAGAGTTTTATTCATCCTTGGAAATAGCCTCATTGAGTGTTCATCAGAGACCTCGATGTGAGAAGAATCAAACAAGAACGACGAAGAACGTGATAGTTGTTCTTGAGAAATTACTAGATTTGATTCTTAATCTATTTTCTCTCTTTTTAATTATTGTTTATATTGTGATGAATACTATTATTATGGCTATTATTTATTTAATTGAGATGGCTTATTTTATTAAGTTTTGGGTTGATTATGTTGATTGCTTAATGTATTCGTAATTATGTTTATGTTGTTATAAGCCCTAATTATTTTATTTAATTAAATAATATATTGTTATGTTATATTTGCATTACCATTGTGATATAACTAATGAATTAATCATTTAAGTGGACTGAAATTGTGATTAATGGACACACTATTGAATTTGTGCATGTTTAATCTTCTAAGGGAGCTGAAGGTTAGATTTAATGACAGTATTAAACCATACATTAGCCTTGCATAACTTGCAGGATTTTTGTGATTAAATTGTTTCAATATATATATATATGTTGTTACTTCACTTGATCCTTTACTTGCTTATAAATGTTAATTAGTCGATTGAATTGACATAGATATATGTACAAGAGATTATTTTACTTTCATAAAGTATGTATGTGCATTAACATTTACTTATTAAAATTGGTTTAGTCTGTTGAATTGACATAGATATATGTTCAAGAGATGAATGAATTTTAGTAAGTAGTGTTATTCATAAGTTAGCAGAATATCGGGTTGCTGTGATTTTATTTCATAACAAGCATGAACATGATTATGATTTAATTAAATAATTGAAGCAATTAACCTAACACATTTATGTCATATTGATTAAAGCTTAGAAATCGTTCATTGGAATTAATTTTTATTTTTATTTTGTTTTTAACTTAGATTAATTTTAGTTTAGTTTGATACTCTTCACAATTATTATCTCTTCCCTAACTAAATTATTGATTAAATATTTTTCCTAACACAATCCCTATGGGTACGATACTCGACATTTACTTGTCAATTTATTACTTGAATATGATTGTGTACACTTTCACATTTCTATTGTTCTAGCAGGTTAGATACTTAAAGATTTTATCATCGTTCCAGCATCCAGCGACAATCCTGAACTCAAGTGTTGGTGAATTGTTCTTTTATATCTCGGCATGTACCTAGGATGTTTATATTTTTGAAATGGTCATTTTGTGGCTTGTTGATATTCGAAGATTATGTATAAATCTATAGATGTAATGGCTTTAGTCATGTTTGTTAATAACTTGTTTGGTTGCTTGAATTATATGTCTAGTTTCATTACAGTCAAGGAAGCACCATTCTATATAACATATTTTGGTTTATGCTTGAATGTGGAATGATGCATGATATGCTTACGTTATATTTAGGTGTTATTTGGTAGGTTTAATGCTTAAATCATGAAATTGATTTTAAGGTTATTTATGTTTAAATAGATTATATTAGATGGGTTATAAAATGTTTAATGAAATGGTATATAAATGTTGTATGATTGTTATGGAGCAAAACGTAAGTTTTTTTTTTTAAAATGGATGAATGAATGCATGTTTATTCGATTGTTGAGGTGTCATAATATGATAATTTAGCTAGTTTGAATATTTGTTTGAGGTGTCAATTATGGTATATTGGTTAGATATTTAGGATGGTTGGTAAAAATAACATTTTTTTTACTTGAATTCGATGAATTTAAATAAGTTGAAATGTGGTTTAGGTTATAATTTGTTTTGATTTGGTTTGATATTGTTTTTAACACTTTATTACTCTGGTCCAGCGACCAGACTAGGTAATGGGTGTTACATCCATTGTCCCAACATCGTGAGTTACATATTTTGATACGGTCAAACGTCTACCGTAGCAGGTTGAACTATAAAGACTAATGTTGGATATACCACAATCCATGTAGTGGGACATGATTTATTAAGATAGTATTTATCCCTCGTACATAATGGGAGTAATATATTAGGCCATTCTCAAATAAGTTGATATGAGATATAACACTTATTTGTTTATTGTAGTCTACTCAGAATATGAAGAAATATGAAATTGGATTATACAAGTTTGACTATACCATGACTTGTGTTCAATCTAGATACAAAGGATAAAAGGATATAATACATGAAAAGTTTATCACAGAAAGGTTGTGTCGAATCATGACTTCTTGTAACTTTGGTAAGAATGATGCATTGCTAGATGTCACTCATTTCTTGTAACATTATAAATGTTCTAGTGTTACTACTAACGTTACAAGAACCTATAGGGTCACACCCTATGGTTAAAGCTAACAGACTTCGCACCAAAACGATTAGTGTATACCCTCCTACATACAACTATGGCAGATTCTTATCCTTCGCAGATAAGGGTCGCTTAGCAGATAGTGTCTATGCAAGTATAGTAGATAGAGATGGATCTATCAGATACCGATCCCACGAGGATGGTGTTCTTGTTGCTTAAATTTGTCGAAGAAATTAGAGTTTAAATGAAAAGAATTGTTAAGATTAATGTCAACGTAATTTAATTAAGACTGCACAAATCAAAGAGTTAAATCTGTCAACGCAAATATAGCATAAAATGTCAAAGCAAATTAATAGAAAATGAATTGTTGTGGAAGATGTTGTAAATGTAAATTAGGAAAATTAAAAGAAATATATCGAGTGTAAAGAAATAGGGGGATCCCTGACCTCATAAATTGGCAATGCTAAATGTGACTACAAGGTAACTGATAGCTGAATTGTCACCGCAATTACATTCTAATGAGATCTTACTGCTATCAACTCTCTATTTAACAGAGACCCAAGTACTCACAATTACCACACCTTCCAGTGCTGATAATGCCTTGCACTTAAGAACAAGTGGCTAGAATTCCTTCTTGCCTCAAGCAACTTTCGTTGTCTTGCTTGTTAATCTAACTTGTCACCGCACCTTCCAGTGTCTGTGACTGTAATCGTACTTCTGTGGTCAAAACAGTTAAATCCAAATATAAACAAATGACAAGAATTGAGTAGAATTCAAAATAGATCTAATATTAATAGATACTTTTGTATACAATTAAAAGTCAATAGAATTCATCAACATTCAAGAGGGATTAAAAGATAAATTGAAGCATGCTATTCCTAGTCTTCTAGAATCCTCCCATAATCGCTCCTCTTGCATCGCACATAGGCACTCCTCATCAGGAGTAGTCGCCTCCTTGTTACGTCAGTTTACCCTCCTGGGAATCAAACTTCCATGGCAGCTGACTTTGAGAAAGAATGAGAAATTTTGTGGAATTGAATTCTTCATAGCTTGATATTGATCTTCTCTCACTTCCCTCTATTTGTAATCATTCCACAGCACAGGTCTATCCCTCTTCTTAGATCTAACTTCCCTTTTTGTAGCTATACAAGTTTGTTATTGCTAGCTATGCACTCACACAGATCTAGTTTGTGCATTAAGCAGTTGCAGATTGTCCTGCAGCAACTTGGTATTGTGCTTCTGAATGTGTCAGCAGCGTAAAATCCCTGATAAAATGTAGAAGCATTTATGTGGTGACATCTTTGGTCGCAATTCTAGATCAAACTTGTGACCGCAACTCTAAATGCTTTCTCATTCTGATCTTCTAAGGTGAACTTTTGCGCTGACAACTTTAGATGCAAAACTGATACTCAATACAGCGATATTAATAGCACAAAAGGAATAAAATGAAAGAAAGTAAGACCATACAACATTGATTTAGAAAATGCAAATACTAAGTATGAAATGCTGAAAATGTAGGCTAAAATTGATACAAAAGGAACAAATTATACACTAATTCAAGAAGAAATTAAGTGTCATTTCTAATGCTATCACACCTCCAAACATGAGTTTTTACTTGTCCTCAAGTAAATAAAAGCTAACAAAGTTATATCCAAATTCTTGTCACCACAATCATCATTCTAGCAACTTATATTATCTAAAATCCTAATGTATAAATTGTATTCATATGCTGGAATATTGCGCCGACAATTTATAGGCATTAATAATCAGAATTGCAACTTCACTAATGCTAGCATCATGCTTTAAATCTCAAATCTTCTTAACCAATACATCATTTATTGTATAATAATATACATATTTTTTTTCTTTTTATCAACTTTTCTTTCTTTATATTTTTTTTTATTATGTGACTGACAGATGTCATTACATTACTATACTCTTATTCCTGGGCAGTAACGATGGGGTGCAACAAACCCCCAGAGAGCATGTAATTGCGCCGACACACACTCTTGCAGTGACAGCCTTTGGCTAGATAATTTTTCTAACACTTGCAGTGGAGTGCTCCCCTTTTTTAAGTCACAATGCACCCACATTGGAGTGTCTTTTATTAGTAGATATAATTATATACATAACTGTAAAATGGTAAGTTAATTCAATATTTAAAGAATGATACTACTCATTGATTACTAATGCAATCTCAACCATTCATCCAAAAATAGAAGGATTCAACAATCAATCACATTCATCCAATTCACACATTAGCATTCCAAATAATTCAAGATTTAAGCATCAAATGAAAAAATTTGTGGTCACATTTTTCTTAACTATTCATACTTTAATTCACTAAAAAGATAAATATATTCTTAAACTTGTGGGTGTAATTGCATTTCTATTCCAGACTTGCCCCCAATCTGCATTGTCCCCAATGCACTGAAAATACTATACAAATATTAATGGAAATGCAACTATAATGCAAATGTGAGAATAATTAGAATGCAGAAACAATAAAAATGTAATGAAAACTAGATAAAATGCATGCAACTAAACTAACTCAGTGTGTTGCAGCCGAAGATGTGGCTGCTTTGGACTTCTTTTTCTTCTTAGGGCACTCCTCTTTGCTTTTCTTCTTTGCCTTTTATTTGCGCCTCTTCTCTGTTGGGTCAACCGGTGGAGTTGATTGCTCCTCCATGGCTGGTTGAGTGTTGGCTTCATCAACAGTCACATCTGATGGATGGATCTCAGCAAGTGGTGCCAAATATGGCACAATAGCCAGAGGATTGGAATCCTCATTGTCAGATGTGACTGCCTGGGCCTATCTCGCCTCAGATGGTGTCAATTGTTTAACAGATACACCCACACTGATAGGTGTGTCGACAAATTTCTCCAATAAATTTTTTAGGGCAATGTCTTCTTCTTTTTCTTCTGCTTCAATACCTACAGAAGCTATTGGTGTGTGCACCTCTGTAGTATTAGCCTTTTTCTCCACCATAGTGGTCCCCAAACTATTCGAAAGTTCGTCTTCAGAGAGGTTGGTTATGTTTCGGAACCAATCTTCCATTTCCTTGGATTGCACCTCTTGATCCTCATCATCAAAGATGTGGATTCTATTTAGGGACTAAACGGACTGAGTTCTTCTTTCTAAAGCATGCTGCTCTGAGGATGGAGTGGCTTCAACGATAATAGGAGGGAACATATGGAATTCTGGCATCGAATTTCTGCTCAAACCTTTTACTGTGCTGACAATAGCAGTGTTCCATGCCTTAGTATAGCCATAGAATAAGTTTTGTCTGAACTATATCTCGTCGATTGCGCCGTCAACTTTAATTTGTTTGATGCTCATCTGATCAACAATCTTTTCAACTTCAGAGAGTTTCCTCTAGATCTGAGGATATGTGGGCACATGGGTGTCTTTCTTTTTTCCTTTCCCTTTATCCTTCTTTGGTGGTACCTCCTTCACCATAGGGGTTTCCTACCCCTTTGTCATCCTTTCCACCGAAATATCATTAATCAACCCTTTATTTTCCAAAGTTTCTTCCCCTTCACAGGGCATAATGCCCCTCTGTTTACACAGCATCATTATCAGAGAAGGGAAAGATAGGATACTTGTCTGTTTGGTGGCTGATTTTGTGATTTCTTGATGAAGGATTGCACCGACATCAATTCGTCGTCCCTTAAGTATAGAATGCAGCAAGCACATTCTGTTTAGCATTGCATTCGTACTATGGGTGGATGGTAGGACACGGTAGTTGATGAAATAAAACCACACCTTACTTTGGATAGTGAGATAGTGATGGTGCATGTGTAATTGTTTGGATTGTTGCCAGTCCAAACTACGTCATCAAGGCATAAGTCATTCAACAATAAATCAGCACCGTCCTCTTTCAAGTTCTCCAAGAGCTCGACATGCTCATCCTCTCCTTCAACAATATGAAAGAGAGCATTGATGTGGTCAGCATTCAATGGCATCAACCCTTCACGAATGAATATAAATTCCTGTTCAGGATCTACTAGGCTAGCATAAAACTCCCTTACCATGGAGAGAGAGTATCCTACCGGATGGTCACAAAACTACTCCCAGCCTAATCGTGAAATGATTCTGTGACTTGCTTCCTCAATGTCAGATACGGGGACAACTGAAATCTTTACTCAGGATAACAGTTCCTTTTCAACATCACATCATGATAACGGTCCTTCGCTGCTTTTGATAAGAACAGGACAGGTTCCTTTGGTGGTGGTTGTTCGGCGTTTCTGACCATTACAGCCGATGATTCAGCAACGAATTTAGATGGGGTTTTTGCACCGCGAGTTTTCGCCATAACTACTAAAATAAAGAGAGTGAGAATAACTTGCAGAAAGATTGAAGGTTGAAGAAAAAGAAGAATACAGAAACAATGGTGGTTGTGAGTGTGAAGCTTCAGTCAATACAAAAAGGGTGTTTTATAGAAGATGGAGGTGAAAAGACGTGATGATTGTTGCTACCGTTGGGAGTACCTTGTGCCTGAAACCAATAAATATCAAGGCACAGATCTTAGTTTTCAGAGTGATCCAATGGTTGGGGAAAAAGGTGAATCAACCAACATGATTCTTTCTCAAAATGCTTCGCTGAGTCATCAATGAAATGCGTCGACAAGTTGTGCTTTTGTGTGCGTCGACAAAAAGGAGATCTTTTATTTCTGCAAAAACTAAAGAAACAAATTAAAGTAAAATAAAAGACAAAAATTTAGAAAAATTGCAATGACATCCTACAAATATGTGACCAGGCTAATGGTCTCATTTTGTTCGTTGATGCCTGGGCTTCGGTAATGCTTCAATTATTGGCCATTCACTTTAAATTAGTGCCCATCGTTCAAATCCTTGATTGTCACCGCACCATATGGAAATGCTTCGACAACTTCAAAAGGACTTGACCATCTTGAGCGTAATTTTCCTAGATGCAATTTTAAACCTGAGTTAAATAAAAGCACTAACTAACTAGGAGAAAATTGTCCCCGCAAAATGATGTTGTCGTACCATCTTTTAGTTTTTTTCTTTGTAAATGGCAGTATTTTCATAAGCATTGCATCGAATTTCTTCAAGTTCTAAAATGTCCAACAATTTTTTCTATCCAGCAGCATCATAGTCCATCTTCACTTACTTGATTGCTCACATGGCCTTATGTTCAAGTTCGACTGGCAAGTGATAGGATTTACCAAAATCTAGCTGATATGGCGACATTCCTAATGGTGTTTTGCATACGGTGCGAAGCGTCCATAATGCATCATTTAACCGCGAAGACCAATCTCATCTAGATAGATTAACCACCTTCTCAAGATTACCCTTGATTTGTCGATTGGATACTTTCGTTTGGCCATTTATTTATGAATGATATGTGGTTGTCATGCGATGTTTCACACTATAATGTTTCAAAGTTGTCGCCACCTCATTACAATGGAAGTGAGTGCCTTGGTAACTTATTAATGCTCGAGGTGTTCCGAATCATGTAAGGATATATGTGTGAAATAAGTTTAACACCGTCTGAGCATTGTCCTTTGGAACAGCGATTGCTTTGATCCACTTGGAGACATAGTCAACAACAACCAGAATATACACATTTCCAAAAGAATTTGGAAATGGTCCCATAAAATCTATACCCCAAACATCAAAGAGCTCAACCTCCATGATAGGCTGTTGAATCATCTCGTTACGTCGATATATAGAATCGGTGCGCTGACATTTATCGCACTGTTGAGCGAAATTGTGGGGGTCTCGAAATAATGTTGACCAGTAAAATCCAGATTGTAAGACCTTTGCAGCAGTCCTAACACCACCAAAATGGCCTCCATAAGGAGCATCATAGCAATGCTTCAGGATAGATAGCATTTCTTCTTCAGGAACACATCGACGAATGATGTTATCAGTGCATACCTTGAACAGGTATGGCTCATTCGAATGATACTTCATAGCATCCCCAAGAAATCCGACCTTTCTATGACCTGTTGCACACAATGGTAGCTTTCTATAGACTAGATAATTAACGACATCTGCATACCATATAGATGCGCTGACAAAAAATAATTTCTCATATGGAAATACGTCGACAATTTGTGACTTATTTCCATCCTCACTTCCAGATTCCAGACGAGATAAGTTGAATGCTACTTGGTTTTTCGATCCTTTACTGTCCTTAATTTCAACATCAAATTCTTGTAATAAAAGGACCCATCTAATTAGCCTAGGTTTTGCATCTTTCTTAGCAAAAAGGTATCTCAATGCAGAATGATCAGTATGCACTGTGTTTTTTGCGTCGACAAGATATGAACAGAACTTGTCAAATGCAAAAACTACTGCTAGTAACTCCTTCTCAATGGTTGTATAATTCACTTGTGCTTCAGTTAAAGTCTTACTAGTATAATAGATTGAATGAAATACCTTATCCATTCGTTGTCCAAGCACAGCACCCACAGCAAAGTCGCTTGTATCACACATCACCTCGAACGGTTACAACCAATCTAGTGCGACGACAATGGGTGCCTACACTAGTTGCTGTTTAATTTTTAGGAATGCTTACATACAAGCATTATCAAACAAAATTTTTTATTTTGCTTCAACAAAGAGCAGAGTGGTTTCTTTATTTTAGAGAAGTCTTGGATAAATCATCTATAAAATTCGGCATGGCCGAGAAAACTCTTTATTCCTTTTACATTATTGGGTGGAGGTAGCTTTTCAATGATTTCGACCTTCGATTTATCTACTTCGATGCCTTGATAAGATATACGATAGCCAAGAATAATGCCTTTAGTTGCCACAAAGTGGCATTTTTCCCAATTTAGTACCAAGTTGGTGTCCTCGCATCATTTCAACACTTTTGCTAAATTGTCAGCGCATTTATCAAAATTGTGGCCATAGATAGAGAAATTGTCCATAAATACCTCTAATAAATCCTCGATTATATCAGATAAGATGGTCATCATGCACCTCTGGAATGTAGCTAGGGCATTACATAAACCAAATGGCATTCTTCGGAAAGCAAAAGTTCTAAATGGGCAAGTAAAAGTTGTCTTTGCTTGGTCTTCCGGCGTGATTGCAATCTGGTTGTACCTAGAATATCCATCAAGAAAACAGTAATAGGCCTTACCAGCTAGCCTATCCAACATTTGATCAATGAACGGAAGTGGGAAGTGATCTTTCTTTGTGGCCGCATTTAGATGACGATAATCCATACACACTCGCCAACCTGTAGCAATGCAAGTAGGGATTAGCTCATTTTTATCGTTGCTTACCATCGTGATGCCGCTATTCTTAGGCACACATTGGATCGGGCTCACCCATGTACTATCCAAAATTGGGTAGATTATGCATGCGTCCAACCATTTAATGATCTCTTTCTTCACTACTTCCTTCATTTTCTCATTTAATCTTCGTTGTCGCTCAATTGACTATTTTCCTTCATCTTCCAGCCTAATTTTATGCATGCAGAGAGAGGACTAATGCCTCTGATGACCGTTATGCTCCAGCTGATGGCTCTTTTATGCTGCTTCAATATTTCGATTAATTTTTCTTCTTGGTTCGCGTTGGGACTTGCGCTGACAATCACTGGTAATGTATCATTGTCACCCAGAAAAATATAGTTCAGATGCGTTGATAATGGCTTTAACTCCAGACTCAGAGCTTCTTCAACCGATGGTTTGAACACAGGGATCGTCCTATTAGTTAGATCCAAAGATTCCAATTGGTAGCCATGTCTAAGCTCACAGACATTAGCCTCAACTTTTTGGTCATATTCAGGTAAGGCATTATCTTCAGATGTCACCGCATATTCCTCTTACACTGTTGAACTTCATTCATTAAATTCCTCTGTAATTAACTCGTTCATAACATCAATTTGATAACATTGTTCCTTACTCCATGATGGAGATGCTTCGAAAACACTGAAGGTTACATGTTCATTGTTATGGCGCATGATCAACTCTCCCTTGAAAAAATCTATGAGTGTGCATCCTGTTGCAAGAAATGGGCATCCCAGAATAATGGGCACCTCCTTATCGGCTTCACAATCAAGGACGATGAAGTCGATTGGGAACACAAACTTATCGACTTGGACTAGAACATCTTTAATATGTCCTTTAGGTTCTGCCAAAGATCTGTCAGCAAGTTGTAATGTCACCGTAGTAGGTTTCATATGTCTAATTCCTAATTTCCTGAAAGTTGACAATGGTATAAGGTTACTACTAGCTCTCAAATCATATAAACTTTTACCTAAGTAATGATTTCCAATGGAGCATAGAATTGTGAAACTACCAGGATCTTTCATTTTTTGTGGCAATTTATTTGTCAATATAGCGCTACACCCTTTTGTGAGCGCAATCGTCTCAATATCGGATAGCTTCTTCTTCTTTGATAGTAGCTCCTTCATGAATTTCCCATAGCTGGGAATCTGCACAAGAGCATCAACTAGAGGTATATTAATATGTAATTGTTTCATGGTAGATACAACCTTTTGATAATCTTTGTCATGATCTTTCTCCTTGAATCGCTATGGAATTGGCAAAGGTATGTTCACAGTGGGTTGTTGTGATATAACCGATTGTGTCGACATGGGCAGTTACATCGATAACTTTGTAGGATGAATGGTCGGTATTTGTGTGACTATTGATGGCTCATCTTTAATTTCTTATGTTGTATCTTCTTCAGATACAACTTCTCCTTGTTGCCTTGGCTCATTAGCATCAACAGGTGCTTGGTTGAAGCTACTACTTTGTTCAACAGTTTACCTTCCACTCCGTAATGTGATAGCCTTGCAATGCTCCTTTCCTTTCTAATTTGGATTTTCAGTTCACAGGGCAAAGCACCTGGTGGTTGTGTGCTCATATTAGAAGCCAGTTATCCTAGTTGTGCTTCCAACGCTCGGATGGAAAATGATTTTCCTTGTATAATAGCTTCTGTTTTGGTAATATGCTAATGCATCAAAGCTTCAAGAGTAGCTAATGGATCTGATCTTGGTTGAGAATACTGTTGGTGTTATTGTTGATGCTATCCTTGTATATTTGGTAGCACAATTTATTGTGGCTGCATTCGATCTTGTGGTTGCATCTGATTATATGACTGCATTTGGTTTTATGATCGCATCTGGTAAGGCTACGCATGAACTTGAGGATTGTGATTATAATTTTACTGCTGTTGACCGTAACTCCCTTGTCTAAAATTACCTTGATTTGAGGAATTTCCATATTTGTATGTGGACGCATCTGACTCCCCCAAGGTTGTTGAGTCCTATTTGAATTGTTATATGAGTTACCATATGAATTCCCTCAGATGTTATTGACATAAAATGCATTCTCAGCATGCTGGGGACAGTCCTCATAGCTTTGGTTGTCACCGCAAATTTCACAAGAAAATGTCGGGACATCCATTTGTTGGGCTACTTGAATAGGGACAACATCACTCATCCCCTTCATGTTCTTAATCATGTTTGTCAAAGAGGATACTTGTGCACTCAAGGCTGAAATGATATCTAACTCAATAACTCCAGGATTTGTTTTCACCTGAGTAGAATGAGAAATCGGGTACTGATAATCATTTTGCGCAATTCTTTCTAAGATTTGCACAGCTTCATTGTAAGTGCAATCCAATAAAGGACCATTAGCAGATGTATAGACAAGATTCCTTATCTACGCATTTAATTCATTGTAGAAGATCTCGATTTGTGTCTCCTATTGGATTCCATGCATGGGACAACGTCTACATAGAGCTTTGTAACGTTCCCACATAGTGTGTAGGTTCTCATCATCCAATTGATGGTATGCTATAATATCATTCCTCGGTCTAGCATTCATTGTGGGTGGATTGAATCGCAGAACAAACTGAGTTGCTAGCGCATTCCATGAAGTAATAGATCCAACTGGTAAACCTAAAACCCATGCACGTGCCCTTCCTTGTAAGGGTAAGGGAACAGCTGCATTTTCAAGGCGTCATTAGGAACATCATGTTGATTGAAGGAAACACATATAAGCAGCAATAATTTAAGATGCTCCCTTGCATCTTCTTGAGGCAAACCAACATATTGCCTATTCGAGTTTAGCATTTGAAACATCACCTATTTTAATTCGAAATTCCCAGCTTGTATTGTTGGTCTAACAACCCCTGGCTATAGATCATTGAGCACAGGAACAACGAAGTCTTTAATTGTCCTATCTGGAATTTGCTCTCTTTGTGGTAGCATATTGTTGACTCCTTGTGGCTGCACTGGAGTAACAATATTTTGTGGTAGCAAAGGTGGTAGATTGTTGTTATTTCCAGCTATTTTTCTTTGCTCTTGTCTCTTCCTCCGAATTGTCCTTTCAATTTTCAGATCAAAACTAACAATGTTGTAATTATTTCTCCTTGTGGACATAAACACCTAGAAAGAATTTAAAAGAAAATCATAAAAAGATTAGTAATCAATAAAAGTTAGAAAAAGAATAGTAAATGTAACTACAAAAAATAAACATCAAACAAACGCCAACCCCGGCACCAATGCCAAAACTTGATCGGCTTGTAAACATCATAGCAAATGTGCAAGCGAACACTGTCGATGAAAGTATAGTAGATAGAGATGAATCTATCGGATATCGATCCCACGAGGATGGTGTTCTTGTTGCTTAAATTTGTCGAAGCAATTAGAGTTTAAATGAAAAGAATTGTTAAGATTAATTAAGACTGCACAAATCAAAGAGTTAAATCTGTCAATGCAAATATAGCATAAAATGTCAGAGCAAATTAATAGGAAATGAATTGTTGTGGAAAATGTTGTAAATGTAAATTCAAAAAATTAAAAGAAATAGATCAAGTGTAAAGAAATAGAGAGATCCCTAACTTCAGAAGTTGGCAATGCTAAATGTGACTACAAGGTAATTGATAGATGAATTGTTGCTGCAATTAAGTTCTAATAGGATCTTACTACTGTTAACTCTTTGTTTAACAAAGACTCAAGTACTCACAATTACCACACCTTCTAGTGCTGGTAATGCTTTGCACTTAAGAATAAGTGGCCAGAATTCCTTCTTGCCTCAAGCAACTTCCATTGTCTTGCTTGTTAATCTAACTTGTCACCGCACCTTCCAGTGTTTGTGACTATAATCGTACTTCCGTGGTCAAAACAGTTAAATCCAAATATAAATAGATGAGAAGAATTGAGTAGAATTCAAAATAGATCTAACATTAATAGATACTTCTGTATACAATTAAAAGTTAATAGAATTCATCAACATTCATGAGGGATTAAAAGATAAATTGAAGCATGCTATTCCTAGTCTACTAGAATCCTCCCGTAATCGCTCCTCTTGCGTCACACATAGGCACTCCTCGTCAGAAGTAGTCACCTCCTTGTTACGTCAATTTACCCTCTTGGGAATCAAACTTCCATGGCAACTGACTTTGAGAAAGAATGAGAAATTTTGTGGAATTGAATTCTTCACAGCTTGATATTGATCCTCCCTCACTTCCTTCTATTTATAATCATTCCACAACACAGGTCTATCCCTCTTCTTAGATCTAACTTCCCTTTTTGCAGCTGTACAAGTTTGTTATTACCAGCTATCCACTCACGCAGATCTGGTTTATGCATTAAGCAATTGCAGATTGTCGCGACATCTCTGCATGCAAATTATAATTTAAATTTGCTAGGACAACTTGGCATTATCTTGCGCTGGTGCTTCTGAATGTGTTAGCAGCGTAAAATCCCTGATAAAATGTAGAAGAATTTATGTAGTGACATCTTTGGTCGCAATTCTAGGTCAAACTTGTGACCACAACTCTAAATTCTTTCCCATTCTGATCTTCTAAGGTGAACTTTTGCGCTGACAACTTTAGATGCAAAACTGATACTCAATGCAGCGATATTAGTAGCACAAAACGAATAAAATGAAAGAAAGTAAGATCACACAACACTGATTTAGAAAATGCAAATACTAAGTATGAAATGCTGAAAATGTAGGCTAAAAATGATACAAAATGAACAAATTATACACTAATTCAAGGAGAAATTAAGTGTTATTTCTAATGCTATCACGAACACTATTAGCTGGTGGACATGATCCCTCTTACATACAACTATGGAAAATTACTATCCTTGGCGGATAAGTGTTGCCTGGCGGACAGTGTCATTTGATGGACAATATCGTCTAGCGGACACTATTGCTTGGTAGACACGATTCACAATTACTTTCCAGAGTTAATATTTATGGAAGTAAATATTCTTTATGAAAGAATATAATCTTTAATACCTTTCATAATTTTCTCTAAAAGTAAAAAAGGACTTATTTTGTTTTTATTATAGGTGATTAATAAAAGGAATACAATCTCTCATGATGTGGGGGTAACTAAGAAAAATTCAAAAAGGTCTAGCAGCCCATCTTTGAATTCTCTCTAAAAATTTCAAAGAGTTTTGTTGTTCTCGCTTGACTGGGTGGACTACGTAGAGGCTGAGACGATTTTTTTGCGGCTTCGATTAACATCATTCAAAAGGATCAAATCAATAACGTTATTTATCGCTTTTTAGTTCCAAAAGGTATATATTTAACCCGACTCATTCCTCGCACATGGGTCAATGGCTAATGATCACCGAAATATTTTTCCACTATGCCACGAGGCGCACCAGCGATCCAACATGAGATTTTGGTATGATTTACTTTGGTAAAAGCTAGACACGTTTTAAGTTGGTAGAAAGGTATGGTTTGGAATGCACTTATGGTAAAATGAACATTGGTGTTCTTATATATACTAGTATGAATGGTTAGGTTGTGTATTTTGAATTTGTTATGATGGTGTCATAATGGTACATTAGTTAGGAACTTAAGACGAAAAATTTAAATTGTGTTTTGGCATATTTTGATTGATTTGAATAGGTTGAAGAATGGTTCAATGTTTTCTTGTAAAGTAAATGAACTTAAGGTTTTGTACCTTGTTTGAAAAGGCACTTAAAGTACACACGGTCTGAAACACGATTTGACACACGGGCATTTGGCATGATTGCGTGGTTTGTATGATTTAGGTGACAATTGGTTCACACAACCACTGTTAGTTACACGACTTGGTGAAATAGTCATGTGACCCTAGAGTACACAGCCTCAACCTATCACACGAACTGGTCACAAGGCCATGTAACCCTTATTTTACATTTTTACCTCACTTTTCTGAAATATTTAAAATTAGTCCCTATTTTGTTTTGCACTATTTTAGAGCTTCCGTAAGCTCGACTAAGCTTCGATAATGTATGAATAACATATTTTTTACTATATGAGTGATGATTAAAGTTCGTTTAGAGAAATCTGAACTGATATAGCATGATTTTGTTCTGTTATGTGTGGTAGCATCCCAAAACCCTAATTCGATGATAAAGACGAGTGAGAGGTATTACATAATGGGGGAGGGGATACCATCCCCTTTAAATAAGGGATACCAAAAGAGAGAAAAATTGGTGTACAAAAAGATGGGAGCCCTTCCATGGTGTGAGTGGACAGTCACAGTTCCCCTCTATTTTTTCCCATTTTTTCCTTTTTCCCAATTTTTTCGATTTCTTTTTTATTTTCGATTTTCTTTGCCAGTTCCTTTTTTTATATTCTTTTTTTCTCTCTCAACTTTTTTCTTGACACCGATTTTTTCCCACCATTAGTACCCGTAAAATTATTTTTCACCTAAAATAATATTTTTCGAGTTAAAATAAATTAAGAAATCAAATATATTTTTTAATACATCCCAATTGATACGAATAAAAAAATTCATGATTAGACGAATAAAAACATGCATGATACGATGATTTAGTTGGCGTCAAAGACATTTGGAACTTCATTTCTGATGACACCTTTTTAATTAGAGATATTAGTTACGACTAGAGTTGTCCATGGGTCGAGTTGGGCTGAGCCTTAACAAAATTCTAGGCCCAAGGCTCAACCCAAAAACAAGGGCTTAAACTTTTGCCCAAGCTTGACCCGAATTAAAATGCTAAAAATCGAGCCCGACCGACCATATTAAATTTATTTTATTTTATTTTTTATATAAAAAAATTAAAAACATAATCCATCCAAAACAGTAAACACATTAGAATAAATGATTCTCAACGAATTGAAAATTAATTAAAAAATAGATGTAACTTAACAAGCAAATGTCTCTAAAATAGTAGCAAAATTAACAATAAAACAAGAGTTATACAATATCCGAACAATAACAACAAAATAGTAGCAACATAATAGTGAAATGACAGTAAAACAGTGGGAAAACAGGAGCAAAACAACATTTTTTGCAAATTCGAGGCAATTTTAGGCCAAATAAACCTTACACGAGGTTGGGCCCATTTTTTAAATGGACCTTATTTTTTTCCCAGGTCTATTTTTCGAGCCTATGTTTTTGTCCAAACCCTCCCACATTTCGGACGAGCCTTCGAGTCAGGTCGAGTGGCCCGACCCATGGATAAGTCTAGTTAAGACCCTTATTCCATATATTTTGATATTGAAAATAATTTTTTCATCTTAACAATGACTATTCTTTTTTTATAGTTATCGTAATTCTAGTTACATAAATAATGGATCGAAATATGATGATTTTCACTGTCATTTTAACTTGTATGATAACGGCACTAACTATAGTTGGAATAATCATATGACATAGTGGCGGTCACGAACTCTGTAACACCCAATTTTGGTAGATCTTAGATGTGAGCGAGTAGAATGAAATAAATTTGTGAGACGCAACCTATCTACCAAATTGTTTTTCATATCAGACATTAGAATATTATGCAAAGATTATTTTTTGAATGCATTAAGTTGTATGGGAGAATAGATTGGTAAGAGTATTGAGAACATTGGAATTTAAGGGTAATCGTCGATGGTAGGGTATGCCCAGTTCATACAGTTACGATCTAAATGAATTGGTTAGGAACTAATTGAACAGGTGAACTAGAGAAAAATATTTAAAAAATGTTGGATTTTTCATAATTATAAACCATTTATAAAGGTAGTGGTGATAATGTGAGACATGTGTCAAGTTTTTTCTTCTTCCTTCTTCAAAAAGTATTGTCACTTTGAATCTTAAAAAACGTACAATATTTCTTTCTCCTTCAAGCTAGAATTGTAATCTAGGTGTCAAGTTGTTGTTGTTGATTTGCACAATGGAAGTCTGGATCTAGAGTCTTGAATTGCAATAGGTGAGAATTAAGAGAGTCTTTCAGCTAACTCTAACATAAACACTATTCATATGTGATATTCTTGTGGAAATTGATTGGATGATGAAACCGAAACTGGGAAGTTTAGTATGATGATAATGGAAATATATGAATGATTGTTAAGGATAAAATGCATGTTATGGTATGGTATAGAATCTGAGAAGTTTAGATTGGTCGTATATGTGTATCTTAGATGTATGTTGTGGGTATGCTTCGTTATAAGTAAGTTGTGGTTTTGAAGAGGAATGTCGATTATGTCAATGCATGAAGATTTTATCAAATGAGCTTGTGTCTATTCACCGTGGTAGAGTCAAAAGGGGTTCGTTTGGACTAAAAACACAATCTTTGATATGAACCTTGAAGCAAAAGCTCATGGTCATGGCACCCTTTGAAAAGAAACTAAAGGAAGGTGATTACCCAATGGGTTCTCTACTTCTCTCAGGACGATGATGGGCAAACCTTACAAAATGTGAGTCTAGGTAAATACATATCGTAAACACGTCAGGAAAGGAAATACCTTTGTGGCTTACTTTTAAGAACCTCCTTTGTGGCAAACTCTGAAGGAATAGCCTTTGTGGTGAATTCTGACATAATGACCTTTATGGCAAATCATGCAATGAAAATCCTTCGTGGCGATAATCTAAAAAGAAAAGCCTTTGTGACACAATTTGAAGGAACGAACTTTTGGCAATATCTGATATGATAGCCTTAGTGGCGAACTAAGAACAAATTTCCATATAGTGCATTATAATAAGGTTCTCAATGGCGTACTTTAAAGAGATGTTCTTATTCTGAGACAAAATTGATTGGCGTATTCTGTATGGCCCGTAAATGAAAATAGTAAAACCAAAAGGATAATAAATCTATGGACTACATGGTGAAGTATTTCATAAGACCCCGACTAAGTTGAAAATAGTGGGTCTCATAAATAGAGAAGTATCGAGCTAGTAAGGAAAGTGTAATATGAACAAGGATTATAACTTTTTATGTTGAAAGAAGCATCTATCATTTGCAAATGAGTTCATTCTCGAGCTATGATAAAACGACGATTTAGAGTTAAGCATGGACTCATATGGAAGTTTTGACTGCTTTTATCTCTAGAAAGGAAATCAGATAAGAGTTATAAACATTATGATGGAAGGACGCAAGTGATGTATCAAAGATATTAATGAGAAATAAAATGATTTCAGAATGAGGTATGACATCTATGGTGTGTGAAGAATGAAGAGTAGAATGACATTCGCCAGAGATAGGTTAAAGGACAAAACCCCGTACGTAACTTTGAGATCATAATAATAGGGGAAAACTAAGGGGTTTTTCAGCATAATCAACTTTTTTTCTCCATCTCCACCAAAGGTACTATCGTTAATCTCCCTGAGTTTGAAATCTGTGACAAAGCTAAGGGCAAGAGCACTTTTAGGAGGGAGTGACTGTGACAGTAGAGGAAAAGTTGAAACTCGAGTAGGGGCGATAGTGGTTGTAGTTATTAATGAGATTTTTAATCACATTAACCATTGTTGTCCTGAGTCGCGTTTCATCTTTTTTCAACGCCACAGTCATTCCTCCACCTGAAAGTTTTCTTGGCCCAACTCTATCATAAGTTTCAAACATAGGGAGGTTAACGATACTACTATTGGTGGAGATGAAGAAAAAGATTAAGTTAATTATATTAAAAATCCCTTAGTTTTTCCCTATGATTATGATCTTAACTTATGTATGGGGTTTACAAAACATCCTCTTTTAGTGGCATGAAACTTGAACTCGTGACCATATAACCACCGTTAATTGGGAGCTCAAATTATACTTGAACCCATGATCGCATAACCACGGTCACCTGGGAGCCCTAGTTATACTTAAACTCGTGATTGCATAACAATTGTCACTTGAGAGCCCAATTTGCAATGCCACGTCTTCTAAGGGTGATGGTGCACTCCCCACATGAAAATAAAATGTGTGGGTCTCCGAGCATTACTGTATCACCGTAAACTTAAACATACCTTAAAATTATCACAATTTCTCCCTAACATACCAACACAAATACCAATATCGAACACCGAACACAAAAAAAAATTCTATTTTCTCTCCTTCTATTGAATATTAATATTTATTTTCACTACTAATAACCACAAATCCTTCTTCCTTTTCTTTCTTCTCTTCAACAAAAAACCAAATACTTCAACATATAAAGATTCTGCATCGATGATGGAGTATATATAGTGGGTGATGTTGCCTAACAGAGTGGCGGTATAAAAATTAAATCAGTGATATCGCTTGATAAACCGACGACAGCCAATAACTTTTTCCTCTGAAAACACTGGTGCCACTTGACATCGTGGCACACAAAAAAATATATTTTTATTACAAAAATTAACAATTTTTTTATTGACATTAATTTTTTTTTAAAAACCCATTAAAAATTCTCTTTTTTTCATCGTCAATATCCATAATTTTACAAATATTTCAAAAAATATATATAGATATCACTTAACACAATGACGATAAAAAAAACTTTTTTTTTATATATGATTATTAAGTATGATCGAAGAAAAAAAAAAGTGGATGGTGCAACCAATTGTTCAGCAGATATCTATTGTTATTGTGAAAAACGGGTCATTTGATTAAATAATTTTTTGGTTGAGTTAATTTTGTTAATTAATTAAATTTTAAGGTTGTTTTTAGAAGAAGTGCGAAGACCATAAAGAGTAAAAAAGAATGTTCCCGCCACGCCAGTGGCCACCTGTCTATCGGTGAATTTGGAATGTGTGGTTTAAAACCTGTAATGTAACCAAACTACAAATATCAAACTAAAATTAATTGAATAAATATCTATCAGCTTTCTTCTTCTTCAGTTTTTGTTCTTACATTCCCCAGGAAGTAGTTTAGACTGTATTTCAAATTTTGCAATTCACATGACTTCCTTAGTTCCTCTCTCTTTCAACCCTCCTTTTCTCCACTCTCATTCTCATTCCCATTCCTTTTCTTCCAGACCCTCCTCCTTCACTCCTTCCCCTTCCAATCTCTTCCTCTGCTTCTCCTCTTCTTCTTCTTCACATAATTCCTCAAATTTTGACCGCGAAGAAACCCGGTGGCTTCGCGAGGAGCAGCGATGGCTCCGTGAAGAGCAACGCTGGCTAAGAGAAGAGCAGCGCTGGCTTAAAGAGAAAGAATCGCTGCTTTGGGAAATCTCCCAACTAAAGCTTCAAATCCAAGCCTTAGAAAACCGGAATTCCGTTCATGGAGCTTCGGTTACGGAGACAATATCCCGTATCGGAGCTTTACTGCAGGTGTTGAAAGACAAGAATCGGATTGCGGAAAGCGGAGAAAGCGCGAGGGATATGGTTTTCGAAGAAGTAAAAGAGAAAGAGGTGGTTGTAGAGGAAGGAGTTAGGGTTCTGGAAAAGAAGGCAAAAGAGGTTGAAAAGAAGATAGAGAGGAAAACGTTGAGAGTAGGCAGCGAGGGAGAGCAAGTTCGAGAAATGCAGGTCAGCTAAATCTTAGCCGATGTTTTTTCTTTTATTCGAGTATATGATTTTCTTTGTTTTTAAAAAAGAAAGAAATTATTCAATAAAAAGTGTGGGGAATGCTGGATACAAGTCAAGACCCATTTTTACATCCATATAAGAGCGAGTAGAAGTGAGGCAACCTCGTCCTGCTTCTTTGGCATTCTTAATTGAAATTTGAGTGGCTGATGGATCTTGATTTGCTCCCTAATGGCTTTTTATCATGACAGGCAGCGTTAGGAAAACTGGGTTTCTACTCTGGTGAGGAAGACATTGAATTTTCCAGCTTCTCCAGCGGGACTGAACGTGCTGTGAGAACTTGGCAAGTAAGCCATAATTTCACTATCGTATTTTGTCAATGGACATGAGTTTTCCACTATTATCAGAGATACCAATTCTGGGGACAAAATGATCTTTTGTTATGAATCGCTCATCAGATTCTCCTATGATGTTCATTAGCAAATGATTTATGATCCCTCCTGACAGGCAACAATAGGCGCCCGTGAAGATGGAATAATGACGGCAGAACTTCTTCAAAGGTTGTTCGAAGAACAGGAAATCAAGAGTTCTAGCTCTTGCAATATTGCAACTATTCCGGAGAAGGTATGTTGATATCATGCAAAAGACTTAAGTTCCATGGTGTTCCATGAACAATTCAGTTTTTGTTAGTTTATTAAGTTAAATAAACAAACATGATCAAGATTTTGAAACTCATTTATTAATCGAATCGAACAAAAATAATATTTGTTCAGTTTATTTATGTTTATGAAGAAATTCGTTTATATTCATTTAAAGTTCGTTAAACTTGTCTATTGTTCCGTCAATATATAATAAATTTATTAAGGATTGTGTGCTTATATTTTATTTATAAAAAAATTATTAATATTTATATTTGACTATTTTATATCTAAAAATTAATATATATTATACATATGTAGAGGTTTATTTATTGTTTGTCTATTAGTTATTCAAGAATATTGTTAGTAAACATGTTCAATTATATGTTTATGTAAACATGTTCGTTTAACTTGAACGAACATAAACACATAATTTTAAATAAACCAACACAAGTAAACATTTTGAAATCCTTAACAATCATGATCTGAACGCAAATAAACTTAAAAATAGACAAATGACCATGAACAGTAGTTTGTTCATTCAAGCTCAGTTCACTTACAGCCCTAGTTTTAAGTTACAAATGTTTCTATATTTTGATTTCAGCCATCTAAATGGTTGGTTTCATGCACTTCGTCTTATTTGTAGGAGGGGACCAATGGAGCTGCAATGGCATCTTTGACAGAAATCTCAGAGATACAACAGAAACTTGTGAAAGAGGAAGGTTTCACAAAAGCTGAGGTATCTCAACACCGAGTTTTTCTGCTTGGAGAAAACCGGTGGGAAGAACCTTCTAGGCTTACTGGTAAGGATAAACAAGCTACGGGGAGTAAAAACATGGATGCCAAAACAAGCTGCCATGCTTGTCGGGGAGAAGGCCGGTTAATGTGCTCAGGTAATGATTATTTCCTACAGTTGAATTGCACCTCAATCTTTGAAGGACCTGGTCTGCGGATAGAATAAGACACTGTTTTATTTTTAGAATGAATATACTGCAATTGCAAGATTGCTCAAACATGACCATTTTCAAAGTTATTCAAGTGCTTGTTTCCTTAAATTAACTATTACCCTCATTGACATTTCTCTACTGCAGAGTGTGATGGAACAGGTGAACCTAATGTTGAACCACAGGTAAAAATGGGCTTTGTTTGTTCTGTACATGATTTGTTTAGAGAGGTCTAGTATGGTTCAAAGCCCCTATACCCCAAATCCAAAAACACAAAAATACTTGCATCTACTTAGCCACATTGATGATTTGACCGGTTTTTGTGATGCAGTTCATAGAATGGGTGGAGGAGGGCGCAAACTGTCCATACTGTGACGGCCTCGGGTATACAACTTGTGATGTATGCCAAGGAGGAGCAGTGGTTTAGGTAGTAATGTTCATTAAATACAATAACATTAGAGGAGGGAACTCCAATTATACATAATTCATGATGTTTCAGAGAATTCATTACGCACGAGATTCTTTCTTGTTTTTGGCAAACCTCATAAGATTACTAGTCCCTGTTTCGGAGCATGGGGCACTGTATTTGGAGGCAGATGCATTATTGTTCTATGCTCCTAAATAGGACTTTAGATGTGTAATGTATTTTGGTTCTTATACTTGAAAGAAAATTCTTTTGTGGTTGCAATCTGGTGCACTAGCAAATTACCTACTGCTGGCCGAACTTCAACGTGCCACATGCATCTCTTGAGCCCAATTTATTGATTATGACTCATGTAATCACTAATATGAAAAAATATATATATTAAATAAAGAATAATTAATTTAAATTTTTTTAACTAATGTTAGCCTGTATGCTACGTGGTGGATCTAAATTAAAAAAAATTTAAAATATATAAAATTATTAAATAATATAATTTTTTTTCACATCAATAATGAGCATAGATAAATTATTGTTTAGATCTAGTGTTTAGATTCATTCGAGATGTATTTTATTAGTAAGTTTATATATTTTTCGCAATATCAGATTATTTATATTATTTTTGTGAAATTAAAAAATAGATAAATTTTAAAATATATAAATTAATAATATTATTAAAAATTTTACATCAAGAATGAATTTAAATAGATGGTTATTTAGATTTAAATGCATTTGGACAACTAGATGTTCAGATTCATTATAGAAGTGTTTTTTAGTTCTTTATATATTTACATATATTTTTTTATAAACTTATAAAACTTATAAAATTTTATTTATTTTATATATTTTTATATTTTTATAAATTTTAATTTTAAATTTAATTTTTTAATAATTTATATATGATATATTCTAAATATTTATATGCTATTCAAAATATTATAGGCTTTTTATTTATTTATAATTGTACATATTTTTATAACTTTTTTAATATATATTTGAAATAATAATAACTTAAAATTTGATTTTTTTTAAAATAATATATATATAAACTTACTAAAAAATACATCAAGAATGAATATGGACAAATTCAATTGTCCAGATTTAGATTTAGATGTATTTGAACAATTATTTGTTCAGATTCATTCTTGATGCGAAAAAAATTATATTATTTTATATTTTTTAAATATTTCAAAAAAAATAATTATATTTGTCATATGGCACATTAAGAGGTTGGCACATGTCACCACCAAATTAGTTATCAAAGCTATGTTAATCAGTACAAACTAATCGTGGTAGTGCGAAAGTACCAACCTGATAAAATATCTAAATTCAAAAACGAATTAAAAAAAATTAAATACCAACTAAATATTTTTAAATAAGTTAGAAGCGGAAAACAATATATTAACTCTTTCAAAAATGAAATCCAAACAACATAAAAAGAAATGCGATGCTACCACCACTATTTTAACTAATCTATAAAGTACGGATTTTAAAAAACTTTTTAACCAACAAAAAATTGTTTACTAAATAAACATAGGAATAATGTTTTATTCTTACTATTAAATAATGCACCAAAAGTAAAATTAAAACCAAAATTATTCATTTAAATTACATTTTTTTTGATATTCAATAAGGTTTATTATACAAATTCGTATTTATGCTATATTATTTTTATCATTTTGATACTTAAATTTTTTTGTCATAAGTGATACTTAATTTTTTTTATTCTTTCGAATTGATACTTCTATTAGTCCAATTGTTAATTAAACTGTTAAATCTATTTTAAAAAGAGCTTATCTCACAATTTAGTACCAAAACTATTTTCTTAACATAAATGATACTTTAAATTATTTTTTTGTTACTCATTTTACACCAAAATGTTATATTCGTTAAAAAAATCCAGCCAATAATAATTGTCACAGCATATAACCTTAAAACTATTTTTTTTATTTTTTTTACATTATTTCTCTCTTTATTTTTTTTCTATTTTTTTTTTTTTCTTCAATTTATAATGCCCGACAATACCAGTAATGTTTAAAATTTGCCTTCTTGAAGTCAAGATGCCAACTACCTACCTTGCAAGATTGAAAAAGTTATTTTGTAGATCAAAATTGGTGTTTTTAAAACTAAACCGATCGGTCGAATTGATTTGACCAAAAATTGATTAGAGTACTAATTTGGAGGTAAAAGTTGAACTAATTGACCCGCTAACCAATATAAACCGGTTGAACCAAATTAAAAAAAGTTAATTGTACTAATTTTCTTTATTAAATATTTTATTTTTATGAGTTTTTTAAATAATTTATTTATCGAACAAAACAAATTAATCAAACAGGAACTAGTAGCTTGATTGGTTAAAACATCGGACTAATTTTGAAAAAAGAAAAAATATATAAAATGATAATTTTTTTGCCACGTATCAAATTTATTTAATTATCTTTTTTTAAAAAATAAAAGTAACAATTTAATACAAATTTGAGAAAGTTGCGACGAAAAAAAAAGAATTTAAGTATGAAAATGAAAAGAAGACATAGTTTAAGTGTCAATTTATAGATTAAGTTTATTTTAAAATAGACATAACAATTTCACTAACAATACTAATTTAAAAAAAAAATTTAAGTATGAAAAGAAAAAATTAATATCAACTTGAGAAAGTGGTGTAACTTGAGTACCAATTTTGGGTTCATCCTTTCAATAATATAAAAATAATACCTACCATTATAAAATAAATTAATTAACATTCAAACATTTTCATTCAAATTGTAGTTAATTATTTTTTAAAGAAAAGAAATTTCATTACTATTTTGTTTTGAATTTAGTTATGATTTGATATTTTAATTATCAAATAATGAATATATTTTTATTAGGATAAACTATACAGAAAATAACTTAACTGTAAATAATTTTTATTTTCACACTATAAAAAAGTTTATAATTTAAGCACGCATGTTATATACTTCAATCATTTTAGTCGTTCCCGTTAAAATCACAAACAACAAAATGGCATGATAATTAAAAACGTCAATATAATAATAAATTTAGTCCACAACTTTTACATTATATCAATTTAGTTATAATTTTAAAAAATTAACACTCAAAATTTATAAATGATTTCAATTTTATCCTAATTTTAAAAAGTTAAAAAAATAGATAAATATTTTAAAAATATATAATAATAAATTTAAATTGTATATTTATATTTATATTTAATATTAATAAATATAATTGTATTAATATTAAATAAATAAAATAAAATAAAAATCTCTCCACTTAGTACCTCTCTCCCCTCCCCTCCCCTCCCCTCACCCCATCTTTCTCCCTCTCTGTGACCTTCACCGCCTTTCGTTTGCTTTGGCAAGTATGTGACCTTCACCACCATTCGTTGTGTAAACGATTTTATGTCTTCATTTTCTTCATCTTCGGATGCGAATATCAGCCTACAAGGAAATATGAGAACAGCTGGTCAAGTGCCGTTGTCATTTATGCAACTACATGTCCCTCAATGATGGAAAATAAAAATAATAATTATTATTTGGGTCAAAATTTCATCAGTCAATGACAGCACCAAGAAATGTGCCTTTTACCTCTCTTTTTGTTGAATTGCTAGAAAGACAACAAAATTTACCTCACCACCTAAAGGGGAAAACTGGAAGTCAAAATCTGCTATGACTGGGCCATAAGAGAAGGCACTCACAACCTCATAGACTCTGGATCGGACCATCTGGTGCCCAAGAATCATGAAGGGAATTGGGCTGAATCCAGTAAAGCTGCCAGACAAAGGAAGATGCCACAAAAATATGCTGACTTTGTCCTTGAGCACATCTCAGCAGGAGAATAACGGTTTAAAGCTATAAGATGACAGCAAATTGCCTGGGATAGGATTATTATGATTGTTATGGTTGTTTTCAATTTTATTTTTTTATCCCCTTCTTGTGAATTTGTTATCAATTCTATCAAATTGCAGTAAGGCTTACTTGAATAGAAACCCTTTTGCTTTGTTATTCTTCCTATCTAGTATTATTTATTTCACAAATCATTACATTGGTGCTTCCATTGAGCATCAGCAAAGATGGCTGATGGGACTCGTTTGAAAATTCTCAACGAGACAATGAAATCAGTGCAAGAATCACAATCATCCATGCGCAAAGAACTTGATTCTCTTTCCACTTTTTTTTGCCTCTCATAAAGAAATGTTGCAGGAGGTATTGAATAGGCTTCCTTCCTCGACAAAATCTTCATATGAGAAATCGGTCCCACATCAACAACAACCACATGGTGCAAATTCCTTGGGCACACACAAACCAGCCCATATCAATTGCTTGTTTTTCGGGATTTAGTCCTGATAGATGGGTTTTTCAAGCTGATTTGTAACGACTCAATTTTAGTGTTGACGAAAATAATGATTTGGGGTCACAAATTTCGATTAAAAAATTAATAAATATCATTAACTTTAATTTTATGAATAATTAGTACCGTCATATTCAAAATTAGTATAAAGAAATTTAATTGAAAAGGGGTTAGATTTTGAGAATTCAAAGTTTAATTTAAAAATGTGTGTCTAATGGCGAATAAAATAGAAATAGGTGGCCTAATGTGTCAAATAAACCCTAATAATGATTAAGGTATGGTGGAAGTCACCAACTTTTGATTTTGTGTGGCTTGTGATTATTTGTGAAAAATAAAAGTGATAATATTATTAGATATTAGGTAAGAACAATGATGAGATATTACGGGAAATAAAAGGAAAAAGGAAAAATAAAAGCAATTTCACTTCTTCTTATTCTTGAACGTGGGAAGCCATTGAAGAAGACTTTTGGATAGGCCAAGCTCCCTTAGGGTGAAAAGAGTGAGTTTTGAAGCTTGTTTTTATAGATTTTAATATTTGTACTGGTTTTAATTTAATTTAGCCTACTGGGGTATCGATTTGTGAGATTATTAAAAGTATAGGGTCTTTCATGAATGGGGTTGAGATATTTGTGAATTTGGTTGTTAACCATTTATAGTAAATGGTTTAACTTAGGTATTTTATTAAGTGATTTTCATGATTTGGGTTAGGGGTGTAAATGAACAGAATGTTCAATGAACTGTTCGTATAACGTTCGTTTATATTCATTTATTAAGCTAAATAAACGAGTATGAACAAAATTTTTATATTCGTTTAATAAACGAACGAACACGAAGAGCAGCGCGTTCAGTTCGTTTATATTCACAAACAAGCTCGTTTAAAAGCTCGTTTATTGGCTCATTTATTGACTCGTTTATTTATTAATGATATTTTATTATAAAATATTAAAATAGTATATGTGTGCATGTATTTATTGTTTGTTTATTATTCATTTCAAATTAAATATTTTGATGTATTGTGAATTTCACATTTAATGGAATTGTATTATAGATCAAATTACGCAGCAACCAGACTTAAACCGAGGAAAGGTGAAAGTTATGGAGTAACCATTCGCACTTTTGAACGAACATGTGAGTCGAGGTAAGTTCATACTAAGTTATTTCCTGTCGAATAGCATTCAAAGAAATTATTGTTATTTAATTGTAATCAATTCTTATATGATTGTATATATATAGAATGAATGTGAATGATGCGTGTTGGTTGTTGTTTGCACTTCGGTGCCCCTGCTTGCACTTCGATGTCCCTGTTTGAATTATAAAATGTTTGATAGGAAGTAAAGAATGAATACGAAATTTGACTTGTTAATTAATGACATGAGGTGTTCAATTTTATGGACTCTATGTTCTTACGAAGCCATATAAGCTTATTGAATTTTCATGTTGTTTTGTAGACATCAGTTCGTCTGGCTAAAAGGATCATCGGTAGAGCTCACACTATCTGTCTCTTCGTAGATCTTTTTGTATATCTTTTGGGTCGTGGCATGTAATTAGGATGTTAATCTTATAAAGTAGTGATATTGTTTTGGAACTTAGTGTAAATCTCTATTTTGGATTTTGGTGTATAGTTTCAAGATTATTTGTTGAATTATTTTTGCATGTACAAATATGATATAATTTATGATGCATTAGTATTGGTAAAATTTTAGATGTATTGGCATGATTTGAAGAGCTTTGTTTGTGTTTTTAAACTTGGGAACACTTGTTGGTATGTGTTAGTTTAAGTCCCAAAGCATATAGGGGACTCTTAAGCATGGTTTTGGTCACAATTGGTCACACATGGGAGTGTGCCCTGGGTGTGATAGGTGCAGGGGTCACACGGGCTGACACATGGGCAGACACATGACTGTGTGGCCCAAGTCAGTATAGACAAACGGTCTAGCACACGGCCTAGCACACATCCATGTGACCCAAGTCAATATAGACACATAGTTTGGCACACGACCGTGTGCCCCTATTTCACCAAATTTTTTAACTTTTTCCTGAACCTTCTGATTTATTTTAAATTAGTTGTGAATTGTTTTTAAGCTATTTTTAAGGCCTCAAAGACACGATTTAAAGATAAATGAATACGTTTGGATTAAAAAATAAAAATATAGGTGAATGATTGAGACAATTACTTGTTGTTTTTTCGATGTTATAAGTTTGTATTGTACGGTAATGCTTCGTCAAAGAAGTTCAAGAGCGAAGCAAATCGTTAGACTGCTCCTTCCAGGTTCACTAGCAGAGACAAACCGAAACAATGCAATGTAAAATCTGTAAATTCTCCTGTAGCTAGCGTTGACAGTGTTAGAAATGTGGACAGTACTATTCCTTTTTGTATGGATTGTGCAAGAAAGCACTTTGGAGAATGCCAAACAAAGCTAAGAGCTTGTTTCCATTATGGAGCTACCGACCATTATCTTCGTGACTGTCCGTTTCGGCAAAGTGATTTGGGAAATCAAGTAAGCAAGCAAGACATAATGGCACAGAAGAGCAAACGACAAGGGAATAGTAGAACTACTACTTTTGGACGAGGAAAGCCAAAAGAATTGAATGAGCAGTCCGAAGTCAGAGCACCTGCCAGAGCTTATGCTATCCGAGCTCATGAGGCAGTTATTGCTCCGGACGTTATTGCTGGTAAATTTTCTCTTTTTGACATTAATCTATATGCATTGATTGATCATGGATCAACCCATTCCTATATATGCGCTATACTAGTAGACAAAAAGAAATTGTCTGATGAGCCCACTGATTTTACTATTACTGTAAAAAACCGCTAGGTTAGTGTGTCTTAGTTAACCTAATTTGTAAATCTTGCCCACTGAACCTTTCAACAAATTTGACATAATTCTTGGTATAAATTGGTTAACTCTGCATGATGCGGTTGTGAATTGTAGAAGAAAACAAATTGTATTGAGATGTTAGAATGGCAAGACTATTAGTTTTGAATCATATAGATTTGACATTGCCGCTGGTATTGTTTCTGCCTTAACCACTCGAAGATATGTTCACAAAGGGTATGAAGTATATCTTGCACATATTATAGATACTAGAGTTCTAGATTCAAAGTTAGAATTAGTTCCGACTACTTGTGAATTTCCAAATGTATTTCCTAATAAGTTGCCAAGATTACCACCAATTAGAGAGGATGAGTTTGCTATTGAAATAATACCATGGACTTCACTGATCTCGATTTCTCTATATAAAATGGCACCCGCTTAGTTAAAAAATTTGAAGGCTTAGTTACAGGAGTTGAAGGACAAGGGGTTTGTTAGACCTAGCTTTTCTCCCTAGCATGCATCACTACTGTTTGTCAAGAAAAAGATGAGTCGATGCGATATGTATTAACTATTAGTAACTAAATAAAGTGCCAATTAAAAATATATATCTGTTACCTCGTACAGATGATTTATTTGATCTCTATTCTGGGTATTACCAACTTCATGTAAAGAATTAGAATGTGCCGAAAATAGCTTTTAGAACCAGGTATGAACACTATAAATTTCTGGTTATGCCGTTTGGTTTAACTAATGCACCGACTGCATTCATGGATTTGATGAACAAAATATTTCGACCATATTTGGATAAATTCGTAGTAGTTTTTATTGATGACATTTTGATTTACTCAAAAGATGAAACTGAGCACGCCCAACATTTGAGTATTGTTTTGCAGACCTTACGAGATAAACAACTTTTTGCTAAGTTCAAAAAATGTGAATTTTGGCTTCGACAAGTCGAATTTTTGGGTCACTTGGTATTAACAGAAGGTATCAGAGTGGATCCTAGTAAGATATCAGCTATTTTGGATTTGAAACCACTGAGGAACGTCACGAAAATCAGAAGCTTTCTAGGTTTAGCTGAATATTATCGACGATTCGTAAAGGGATTCTCGATAATTGCTTCACTGTTAACAAAGCTACTTCAGAAAGATGTGAAATTCTTATGGTCAGATAAATGTAAATTGAGTTTTGACCGATTAAAGACGATGTTAACCGAGGCCTTTGTATTATTTCAACTGATGACCGGTGAGGAGTTTGTGATCTACAGTGATGCATCACATAATGGTTTGGGCTGTGTTTTGATGCAAGAAGGCAAGGTTGTAGCCTATGCTTCTCGGTAATTAAAGCAACATGAGAGGCATTATCCGACCCATGATTTAAAACTTGCAGCCATTATGTGTGCCTTAAATGTCTGGCAACATTATTTAAACGAGGAAAAATGTCACATTTTCATCGATCATCGGAGTTTAAAATATTTGATGACTTAGAAAGAACTGAATTTGTGGTAGCGTAGATGGTTAGAACCATTAACCGATTATGATGTGGTCATTGACTATCACCTGGGAAAAGAAAATGTTATCTTTGATGCTTTGAGTAGAAAATCATTGTTTGCTTTGAGAACTATGAATGCTTGATTAACGTTTATGGATGGTGGTCACATTCTAGCCGAGCTAAGGGCAAGATCAACCTTTTTGCAACGGATCTGTGAACCCTAGAAAAGTGATCCTGAGATAGTTGCTAAAAGAAGAAAAGTTGAAAAGTCAACTGATTCAAAATTTCGCATTGGAGAGGATGATGGTTTGTATTACAAAAACAGATTATGCGTTCCGAAAAATTCTATAATTAAGCGGAATATTCTGCATTAAGCACATAGCACCAGTTACTCGATTCATACTGGAAGTAATAAGATGTACAATGACTTAAAGCAAATGTATTGGTGGCCGAGCATGAAGTGAGAGATCTCGAAGTTTGTGTCGAAATGCCTAGTTTGTCAACAAGTTAAGGCTGAACACCAATTACCTTCGAGGCTGCTGCTGCCAGTTTTGGTACTTGAATGAAAATGAGAATGAGTCACCATGGATTTCGTAACTGCATTCTCGTTGTCTCCAATAAAGAGGGATGCCATTTGGGTTGTGGTTGATCGTTTAACCAAATTCACACACTTTATTTCGGTGCACATAGACTATTCCTTAGAAAAATTGGTAGAATTGTATGTTGCATAGATTGTCAAATTACATGGAGTGTTATCGTTGATCATATCCGATAGAAATCCACGATTTACTTTTAGACTTTGGAGTAAGTTACATGAAGAATTAGGCACTAAAGTTGAATTTTAGCACTACGTTTCATCCTCAGACGGACGGTCAATCTCAATGTGTAATTCAAAAATTAGAAGATATGCTTCGTTGTTGTATTTTAGAATTTAAAGGTAGCTAGGAGAAGTTCCTTCCATTAGTTGAATTTGCATATAATAATAGCTATCAATTAAGTATTAAAATGGCCCCGTATGAAGCATTGTACGGTCGAAAGTGTAGAACTCCGTTATATTGGACTGAACTTAGTAAAAAGAAAATTTTTGGGGCCGATCTGATCCGTGAAACCAAAGATAAAGTTAAAGTAATTCAAGATTGTTTAAAAGCTACATCCAATCATTAGAAGTCTTATCCGGATTTGAAGAGGAAAGATATTGAATTTCAAGTTGGTGACAGAGTATTCTTGAAGGTATCACCATGGAAGAAAGTATTCTGTTTTGGCTGTAAAGTGAAGCTTAGTCTACGTTTCATAGGACCATATGAAATCATCGAGAGAATTGAGCCTTTAGCTTACCGTTTAGCATTACCGTCGAAATTAGAGAAATTTCATAATTTTTTTCATGTGTCAATGTTACGATGGTACAGATCCGATCCCTGCCATGTGATTTCACCAACTGAAGTTGAAATAGAACCAGATATGTCTTATAGTGAAAAACCAGTTAAGATTTTGGCTCAGGAAGCCAAGGAACTGAGAAATAAAAGTATAGCTTTGGTGAACGTTCTGTGGCATCGTCACAGGATTGAAGAAGCTACCTAGGAACGTAGGGAGCTATGAGAGTGCAATATCCAAACCTATTCTCGGGTAAAGTTTTCAAGGACGAAAATTCATAACAGGGGAGAATTTTAACGACTAGGTTTTAGTGTTGATGGAAATAATGGTTTGGGGCCACAAATTCCAATTAGAGGGCCAATAAATATTATTAAGTTTAATTCTAAGGATAATAGTACATCATATTCAAAATTAATATAAGGAAATTCTAAAAGAATCGATTTAGTTGCTATTTAGTTGAAAAGGGGCTAGATTTTGAAAATTCAAAGTTTAATGCTATAATTTTAAAATGTGTCTAATGGCCAATAAAATAGAAATAGGTGGCCTAATGTGTCAAATAAACCCTAATAATGATTATGGTATGGTGGAAATCACCAACTTTTGATTTTCTGTGGCTTGTGATTATTTGTGAAAAATAAAAGTGATTATATTAGTGGATATTATGTAAGAAAAATGATGAGATATTAAGGGAAATAAAGGAAAATGGAAAAATAAAAGCTATTTCACTTCTTCTTCTTCTTCTTGAATATGGGAAGCCATTAAATAAGACTTTTGGATAAGCCAAGCTCCCTTAGGGTGAAAAGGATGAGTTTTGAAGCTTGCTTTTATATATTTTAATGTTTTTTATGATGGTTTTAACTTAATTTAGCCCACCGAGGGATCAATTTGTGAGATCATTAAAAGTATAGGGTCTTTACATGAATGGGGTTGAGATATTTGTGAACTTGGTTGTTAAACATTTAATTAAATGCTTTAACTTAGGTGTTTTTACTAAATGATTTTCATGATTTGGGTATTCAAGGACCCATTTGAGAAAAATAGAAAATGCTAGGTAAATTTTGTGCAATGGTAAAAGTTCTAGGTTTGAAATGACTAGATGAAGTGTCTTGATTAGCTTGTTCTTGCATGGATTATGGTTAAATTCATGAATGTTGATGTAAGGACTCACTTGTAAAAATGCTAAAGTATTAAGGGTAATTTAGTAAAATTACTATAAATTGTTGCATTAACTCAAATTAAATATTCTGATGTATTGTGAATTTCACAGTTAATGGAATTGTATTATAGGTCAAATTACGCAACAACTGGACTTAAACTGAGGAAAGGTGAAAGTTACAGAGTAATTGTACGCACTTTTGGACGAATGTGTTAGTCGAGGTAAGTTCGTACTGAGTTATTTCCTGTCAAATAGCATTTAAAGAAATTATTGTTATTTAATTGTAATCAATTCTTGTATAATTGTATATATATATATATAATGAATGTGAATGATGCGTGTTGGTTGTTGTTTGCACTTTGGTGCCCCTATTTGCACGTCGATGCCCCTGTTTGAATCTAAAATGTTTGATAGGAAGTAAAGAATGAATACAAAATTTGACTTGTTAATTAATAACTTAAGGTGTTCAATTTTATGGACTCTATGTTCTTACTAAGCCATGTAAGCTTATTGAATTTTCATGTTGTTTTGTAGAGATTAGTACGTCTGGCTAGAAGGATCATCGATAGAGCTCACGCTATTCACCTCTTGGTAGATCTTTTTGTATCTCTTTTGGGTCGTGGCATGTAATTAGGATGTTAGTCTTATGAAGTAGTGATATTGTTTTGGAACTTAGTGTAAGTATAGGTTTTTGGCTTCTGCAATTATATGGGTCAGGTTGTAAATATAATGTGTTACAACAGAACACTTAATAGTATTATGAGGATCATACCCAAAGGAGACGTAAGGCGATAATGAATTAAATCCCTGTAAGGAAAAGAATTAATTAGTACTAAGTTTAAGGATTATAGTACGAGAATAAAATAAGAGATTTGTTCTGAAGAATAAAAAAAATAAAAATAAACTAAAGGGACGAGATGCAAGTATTCAATAAATGGCTTTGGGGAGATTAGGTCGTTTTGGTATGATTTACTCAATTATTGGGTTTTAGGGATTTTTCTTCAATCAACTAGTTACTATCCTAGTTGGATTTCTCGATCTTCCACCAGCATAGCAAGTTGACAGAGACTTCTTATCGCTAGATGTCACAGCCTAAACCGGTTTGGGGAAAAGTTTTTCACGGATTGACAATACCAATTTTGGGTTCATTCCCACCTAAATGACGTTCTAGGGTTGTCAGGCCTAGTGTTTGTTTAATGCTCTTCCTTTCCTAAATAACTGATTCGATTGAAAAATCTCTGTTTATATAACTATCAAATATTCATACTTCCACTCCCTAATTCCCCAAAATGGAATTAGTTCCTCATGGTTTTTTATCATCATCAAAACAATAATATATGAAAACATATAATTAAATAAATAGAATGAAAAAGAAACTTCAATTGTATTGGCAATCGTCGGGAAAAAATACTCGATAGTTTATGCGAAATTTACAATCTCGTTTCTAAACGAAAATAACAAAGTAAAATTAAAAACTGAGAAAAGGTATGTTTAAACCTAGTGCTAAAGACCCTATTTATAGCCTTGGCCGGTCGTTTTCATCAACCTTAGGTCAGCTGCCATCCTCCGTGTTTAAGTGGATTTGTAAAGACCAAAACACCCTTCACTTTGTGTAGAAACCAGGTCCAGGGTTCGATGCCGTGACACACTAGAACCTGTCTTGCGACGAAGATGTCAGTCCCCTACTTAGTGTCATCGTCCAAGTGTTGTTGCGATATAGCCCATGTATGTCGCGACAAAAAAGTCAATTCCCGAGATCTTCAAGCCTAGTCCCTTTGTAGTGATGTAGAACATCCTATGTCATGACAAAGTGATCAGTTTCATATTTGTGCAACTTCTAATGGTCTCTTGCACACTCACTAAGGATGTTAACTAACCTTTATGCATCAACTGGCCTTAAATATAATAAAGTAATCTTTTAACACATGGTTTACACAATTTATTCAAAGATAAAAACTAGATTAAATCCTAGAAAACATAAACAAAATACTTAATTTCAAGCTCTTTAAGTGTGAAAACTAGTTCAATCTACTAGGTATAAAAGCGACAGATCATTTGTTGAATTATTTTTGCATGTACAAATATGATATAATTTATGATGCATTAGTATTGGTAAAATTTTAGATGTATTGGCATGATTTGAAGAGGTTTGTTTGTGTTTTTAAACTTGGGAACATTTGTTGGTATGTGTTGGTTAAGTCCCTAAGCATATAAGTTAATCTTGAGCATGGTTTTGGTCATAATTGGTCTCACACGGCCTTCAAGCGGGCTACTACACGGGAGTGTACCCTGGGTGTGATAGGTGTAAGGGTCACACGGGCAGACACATGGTCGTGTGACCCAAGTGAGTATAAACACACGATCTGGCACACGGTCGTGTGCTCCTGTTTCACCAAATTTTTTAATTTTTCCTGAACATTCTGATTTATTTCAAATTAGTCCTGAATTATTTTTAAGCAATTTTTAAGGCCTCAAAGACACAATTTAAGGATAAATGAATAAGTTTGGATTGAAAAAAATAAAAATATAAGTGTATGATTGAGACAATTACTTATTGTATTTCTAATTTTATATGCTTGTATTGTACGGTAATGCTCCGTAACCTTTATCTGGTGACGGATACGGGTTTGAGGTGTTACATGACGGTTACTTTAACTTTTACAATATTCTAGAGTAAGAGAGACTCACGATTACTTCTTTCTATTTGGACGACGCTGCTGCATAATAGTACAACTAGATGTACCGTAATAAGCAATTTGTTGGTTTGACCCATTTCACTTAGGCAATCCTTAAGCGTTTTCGTTCGTGTGATTTGGAGTCATCTGAAGGCCAACTTCCCAAACTACAACAAAGTTCATCAGTTTTGGAATATCAAAACAGGTTTGAAGCTATTACCAATCGCACCATGTTTCTTCCCCCTTCGTTTTTGGTCCACTTGTTTTATTTCAGGTCTAAGCCTGGATATCAAAACGGTTGTCCTCATCCATCAACCTATTGAGTTAAATGATGCTATTGGGATGGTTCACCTCCATGAACAACATTTGGTGTTGGAACGAAATTCTGGTCGTCTTTCTTTGGGTCTTGATAAGCCACTTTTACCCAGTTTGAAACCCAATAACTTTGTTAGCATCTAGTATCGCCACTCTATCCAATGGCACTAAAGTTCCATTTCATTGTCTTTTGGCCACCGAAGCAACTCAATGTCAATCTCAAGGGTTATGATACCATTATGACGAGAAATATACTTAGGACCATAATGTAAATCCAAATTGTCGTTATTATTCCTTGAGGATGCAAAAGAACATCATCCACCTTCTGGTGTTACTGTGATTTTTCCTGAATCCTCTGATAAAACCATTGCTGAAAATCTTCAAATCTAGGAGGTCCTTACAGAATCTACGATTTCTTATAATGCGTTAACCGGGGGCTGCTCTACCACAACTCTACGATTTACTGGTCAAGTTCAGGGTAAACAAGTCCAAGTACTGTTAGATTGTGGCAGTAACTATAATTTTATCCAAACAAGAGTAGCTACCTTCTTACGATTACCCATTGAACCTATATCGCAATTTTTCGTTCTCGTAAAAAATGGAGAAAGATTTTTTTGTATCAATATCATTCACAATGTTCCTCTGATAATCCAAGGCCATGAAATTCGCATTGATTTTTATGTTTTATCGTTGCAAGGGTGGGATATAATTTTTGGGATTGTTTAGTTGGCTACTCTCGGACTTGTGGTCACCAATTACGTCATCTTTACATTTCAGTTTGAGTCTTAAGGCAAACAAGTGTGTTGGACAGGGGATTATTCGCCTTTCATTCATCAAGTGCAATACAATTGCCTTCGACGTCTTTATCACACTAAAGCTATTGTAGAGCCCTTTTAGCTGAAACTCTTACCCACTCCACTATCATCTTCTCTAGTTTATTCGATCGATTTGAAATCATTGTTAGATGAGTTTGCTAATATTTTTAAGAAACCACAAGGGCTTCCACCTTTTCATGTTCATGATCACACGATTCCCCTTTTACCACAAACAAATCTAGTACAAGTTTGTCCTTACCGATACCCATATTTCTAGAAACGAGAAATGGAGAAACTCGTCACTGACATGTTACAGGAAGGTATCATTCATCCCAGCAGAAATCCATTCTCTTCTTTGACCTCAAACTGAACGCAATCACTATTCGCTATCATTTTTTGATTCCAACAATTGATGAGTTGTTCAATGAATTACACAGTGCTCGTTATTATTCTAAGCTTGACTTGTTGTCCAGTTACCACCAAATTCGACTCCGAGCTGGTGATGAACACAAAATGGCTTTTCAAACAAACAACGGTTAGTACGAATTTATCAACATGCCTTTTAGATTATCAAATGCACCCTCGACCTTTCATAACTTAATTAATGATATTTTTTGGTCATATCTTCGAGTGTTTGTGTTTGTGTTTTTCGACGATATCCTCATTTACAGTACCGATTGGGATTCTTTTTGGGCCATCTCCGTTTGGTTCCTCTTCTATTCAGGGAATATCATTTAGTGGCCAAACAATCCAAATGTGTTTTTGGGTAATAATCAGTGGATTATTTAGGCCATGTCATTTTAACCCAAGGGGTAACCATGAACCCAAACAAAATCCAGGCTATCTTTAATTGGCCGCCTCCTAATTCTGTTAAAAAAATCTTCGAAGTTTTTTGGGCCTCGTCAGTTATTATCGTCATTTTATCCATCAAAATGCTATAGTGGCAGGACCGTTGATAGATTTGCTTATGAAGGATGGGTTTCAGTGGTCTTCGCAAGCGTAGGTAACTTTTCAGACCTTACAATAATTATTGGCATATGCTCCTATCTTATAGTTACCAGACTTTACCAAACCATTTACCCTCGAAATGGACGCCTCCGAGATTGGTATCAATGCAATTTTTTCTCAAAATGGCCACCCTATGACCTTTTTTCAACCAAAAACTCAACCCTCATCTTCAATCGGTCTCCACTTATCATCGGGAGATGTATTTCATAACTCAAGCAGTGGCCAAATGGCGACAGTATCTATTGGGTTGTCGTTTTCCAATTATTGTCGACCAACAATTGTTAAAACACTTGACCAATCAGGTGATTCAAACCCCAAAACAACAAAAATGGATCGGTAAATTGGTTGGCTATGATTTTGAGATTTTGTATCAACCTAGCAAACTTAATCATGCAGCGAATGCTCTCTCCCATTATCAATCAGCATCTCTTTCTGCTCTGTCTCATATTGATTTTGAGTTAGTGAATACTCTGAAATAGCACAATCAATCTCCTCCGGATCTTTTGGCCATCCAAAACTGACTCCAAACTAATCCAACTACCCTTCCAGGTTATTCCTTTAAAGATGGTCTCCTATTTTTTTGCGGATGCTTGGTAGTTCCATCGACTTCTCCAATTTACGCGTAGTTACTGTGTGAATTCCATTTGTCCCTTATCGGAGGACATGCAGGTATCACACACACTTTTCACCATCTCTCTTCCAATTTTTTTGGCCCAATATGCGTCGAGATGTCTAATGTTTTGTCGTTGAGTATCAGATATGTCAACAAATGAAAGATTCGATGCTTCGTCCAACCGATTTACTACAGCCACTACCTATTCTTACATTGGTTTTCGAAGATATTTCTATGGATTTTATCACTTGGCTACCTTCGTCCAAGGGTAAGATTGTCATTATGGTTATTTTTTATCGTCTATCAAAATATGGCCATTTTAGTGCTCTTTTAGGTTCTTTCTTCAGTGAGATAGTAGCATAGATGTTTGTTTTGGATATTATGCGCCTTCATGGAATTCCTAGTTCCATTGTCATAGATAGAAACCCTCACTTTAGACGAGCATTTTGGCAAGAATTACACCATCTATAGGACATTGAGCTTACCATTAGTACGCCCTATTACCCACAAACAGACAGGCAAATTGAAGCTTTAAACAAATGCCTAGAAATGTATCTTCATTGCTTTACAACTCATACACCGTTAACATGGGTTTTGATGTTGTCTTGGGTCGAATATTGGTATAATACAGCCTATAAAACATCAACGAAAACCGCCAACCATTAGTTGTTACATTAAAGGCATTACTAGTAGTCCCTTGGTTGAAGAGTATATGCTTAATAGAGATGAGTCTTTACTCTTCTTCGGCTTAATCTACATAAGGCACAAGCCTAAATGAAACGTGTGGCGGACAACCAACATCGAGATGTGATCTTCTAGGACGGTGATCAGGTTTATGTCAAGCTCCAACCTTTTCGCCAAAATTCTGTATGGCTTCAACGCCATCACAAATTAGGTAGACGATTCTTTAATCCATTCAAGATTCTTTATTGTGTTGGCCAAGTGGCTTACAAGTTAGATTTTTCATCCACGGCCAAAATTCATCGTGTTTTTCATGTGTTAACCACTCTAGCCACCTAATTACTCAATGGCTTATCTAGTGAGATGGCCTTCTAGTTACAGCTACTACTTGGGAAGATGCAGACCACATCAGATAATGCTTTCCTGATTGGAACCTTGAAGGCAAGGTTCCTCTGTAATCAGGGGGTAATATTATGACTGGGCCACAAGAGAAGGCACCCAAAACCTCAATAGACTCTGGATCGGACCATCTTGTGCCCAAGAATCATGAAAGGAATTAGATTGAATCCAACAAAGCTGCCAGACAAAGGAAGATGCCACAAAAATATGTCGACTTTGTCCTTTAGCACACGTCAGTAAGAGAATAACGGTTTGAAGCTATAAGATGACAATTAATTACCCGGGATAGGATTATTATGATTGTTATGGTTGTTTTCAATTCTGTTTTTCTCATCCCTTTCTTGTGAATTTGTTATCAATTCTATCAAATTGTAGTGAGGCTTACTTGAATAGAAACCCTTTTACTTTGTTCTTCTTCTTTTCTGGCATTATTTACTTCACAGATCATTACAAAATCAGCTTACACCTTTAAAATGTCTATACAGAGTTACTTAACTCTTCAATCTAAGTACCTCTTAGCTCATCAAGTGCCAATAAATAATTTCTTCTCACAATCACAAGGAGAAGACGGTGGATAAGATTACAATATGAAACTACAAGTAGGAAAGGAAATTTTCTTACAAGAGAGAAGAGAGGATGGTAAATGGGAAAGCTTAGAGAAAAACTTAAAGAAAAACTTGAATGGCCTCTTTAGGCTCATCCCTCTCCTTTTATAAGAGAACTTCATAACTAGAATTCATAAAATTTGAATTTTGCACTATTTTCTGATAAGGATCATGTCTGTTCTTTTTTATGCCGACATTTTTGTCTAGTAGTGAGTGATTTCCACGTAGCTTCCTTTTTTGTCATTTCTTGGAAGTGGTTTTTTTTCACGTAGCTTCCTTCTTTGTCGTTTCTTGGATGTGGCTTTTTCCATGTAGCTTCCTCTGTCTTGTGTTTTAGCCTTCTTGGATATTGTCAAGATTCATTTCTTCAATTTCTTCTAAAGTGAATGAATCATTTGACAGTCTGGGTGAATTCCAATTTTCCCATGTTTTTTTATCTCTTCAATTATATGGGACGGAAAGTTATCAATTTCTATTTCAGCTATCTTTTTTAATAGTTGAATGGTTTGTTCATTTCTATCATCTTGTTGGTATCCACAGCCAGCATCATATGCCAATATTCTTTAACCATCTGTCCAAAGGCAATATGATTTTTATTGTAATAGACCTTTGGCTTTGGCCATAAGATCAATTCCTGCTTGGATCTGATAATAATTAGGATTATTGTGGCACTTGTCAATATATTTTGTCAAGTGATTGTTGTCCTCTTTTTCTGTTGATAGGTTGGGTCCTCCAAGCATTTTTTTAACTTTCCATATTTGATATGGGTGACAAATTTTTTCTTTTTCAGCTATATCAATTAAGCTATTGATTTCAATATGAAAGCAATAATAGAAATCATCTTGATAAACCATTCGTAATAACATAATTTTAATAAATGCCGAAAAATCTTTTATTATGGCAAGAAAAAATTTGAACTGTTATTTCCTGAACAAAACCTCATTCAATATCGTTTATATCAAATGGTTCATGATCAAGTTTAAATTTTATAGTAGCGAATTTTTCTCTCAAGTGATTTGTAAAAACATAGGCTTAAAAAAAGTATTCAAAAAAAATTTTGAAATAGAGCTTACTGGTTGCAAATGGCTCTATTAATTTTAGTAAATAATTCTACAGGTAAAGTGAATCTAGCCTTATTATATAGGCATAATCTAAAAATTTTATTGATAATTGGATTATTTGTTCTTATATTTTTAAAATATTGAAATATATCAAGAAGATTGTTTATCTCTTTAATATCTAAGAAACTTATTTCTAAATCTTCCCAGTTACGATATAAAATAGATTTTAATAATAAATCATGATTTTCATGTTCTTTAGTTGTTTTTTCAACTAAAATTTGTGAAAGCTTAGTAAGAGCCCTTCTAAAATTTGCTCTTTGATCAGTAATATGGGTTTTTCATATTTCATTAATAGAATTGTATAACTCCGGTGGTAAACTTGGTTTAAAAAAAAACTTTTACTTCATGTATTTGTTGTGTTTTCAAAAAATTTTCTTTTGTACAATTTTTTTTTGCTTTTTGAATAATTTCTCATAATTGGCTTGGTATGCAAAATTTGGGTCTTGTGACCAAAGCAAGTGATTTACCTGTGGTGTAAATAATATCTGAGTTGGTATTTCCACTGGTTGTCTTACCATTAGATATAAAACATAATATCCTTGATTAAGATAAAATGATACTTAAGAAGGCATTTTATAAATCCTTTATAAGGATTTTTTGATTTGAAATCATATCCTATTTTGCGGACAGTAGTCCATTCTCCAACTAGTTCTAGAGGTTGTTTACCTTTATCTATTAGGCCTGCTAAGATAATCAACAATAATATTATCAATACCTTTGACATACAAAACTTCAAAATTAAAAGTACATAATTCATTATACAATTTAATTCTTTTTGGTACAGTTTCTAAACTTTTATTAATAAAAAAATGTTTAACAACCTGATTATCAATTTTTATGATAAACTTTTCAAGTGCTAAATATATGAGAAAATTTTTTTATTCCTTTCTTTATGGCTAAAAATTCTTTTCAAATATAACATAATTAATTTCATTTGGTTTAAATTTTCTTGGACTATATCCACATACTAATTCATCATTATTATTTGTTTTTGCTTTTAAAATACATCATCAATGATTTTGTGAGGCATCTGTTTTCAAAATCAATTTATCACCTTGTTTAGGTAAATAAACTTTAGGAATCCGATTTATTTCAAATTTTAACTTTTTTATAATTTCTGAGTCTATTTTAGACCAAGTAAAAGTTTTATCCTTTTTTAATTTTTCATATAATATGCCTATTTTTCTGATAGGTTTGGAAAGAAATTTCTTCCATAATTTATAATTCCTAAAAATTGTTGAAGTTGTTTTTTTCTTCAATTTTTCAGGAAATTCTTTTATTTTTACTATAACATTATCTTGTAATTGAAGACCATCTGCAGATAATGTTAATCCTAAAAATTCTATTTTTGTTTTTCTAGCGCTATTTTCTTAGGATTTAATATGATTCCGTGTTTTATGAATTCTTGATAAATAATATTTAAATATTTCTATGTAAATCTAATGTTTCTGAATATATTAGAATATAATAGAATCCATCCATTTTTAGAATATTTGTGGGGCATTACATAACCTAAATGACATTACTTTCCATTGATAGTGTCTATTGGATGTACTAAAAGTTGTTAAAGATTAAATTCTTTTGTTAACATGATTTGCCAGAATTCTGATTTACAGTCAAATTTATTAAAATATTTTACTTGTCTAGCCTGATTTATTAAAACATCTTTTCTTGGAATGAAAGATCCGTTGAAAATAATATTTTGATTTAATCTTTTGTAATTAATAACCTTCCTAGCTTTTCTTCTTTTTATTTCTGCATGATTTCTAACCATAAAGGTTTGGCTAGAATATGGACTATCAGTTCTTTCTATTAATCTTTTTTCTAATAATTCTTTAATTTGAATATCAAATTCTTCTATATCTTGTTTAGTATAGATCATAGGTTTTACTCTAATAATTGTATTGGGATTTTTCAATTTAATGTCACAATATCTAGGACTATTTTGCCATAATTTTAATGGTTCTTCACTAAAATTATTTTTTTGTATTTTAAACAACTAATGATTTGTTTCAATCTGGTTTATTTGTTCTTTTCTTGGTGGTAAAATTTTTTTATCACAAATAAATTTATGATTTTCTACTAATAGTATTTCTATAGAAGTTTTTTCTATAGATAACATAATTATATTTTTATCAATGGAAAATGGTAAATACTGATATATAAAAGTGTTTTCTAATAATATATCTCCATGCATTTCTGGAAAACATAATAATTTTGGTATTATGAATCTTACATTATTTATGTAGACTGATATATTTCTAGTTTTATATTGAATTTTGGTTTCATTATCATCTATCCTATAGCTCTTATTGGATGTTTCATAGGTTCTCATTGTTCTAAAGGAATAGCGTTTTTTCTACAACTAGTAGTTGTAGCTCTAGTATCAAGTAAAGCATGAAAATAATATGTCTTATATTCTCTAAATTGAAATGTAATTTCAATATATGTATAATATTTTCTAGATTAAAAATTTGAGAATATAATAACATCAATTGTTCCAATTTTCATTTGTTGAAGTATTATTGAGGATTGTATTTCTTCCATTCTAATGTTTCTAGAGGATACTGAATTTTTGTTTGGTTCTACAGGAAATATAGAAATATGAATTGTTTTCATTTATATAGGTGTTGAAGATATAGAACTTCTACTTGAATTTTCCTCTTCTTCCTCTATTTGAGTATTTGAAGGTAAAACTAGATTATTATTTGTATTTGATATTGTAGTATTTTTAAAATATAATTTATCTCCAGATGACATATATTCAATTGTACATACTGGTTTAGATGTATTGGGACTATTAATTTTTCTATCATTCAATCTCTTGGAATTGATAAATCACTTAAATGTAATAATTTTGGTTGTATTTCGGTAGTAATTTTATTGGTTCAAAAAGTTCAATAATTTTGTTATTAACTTCTTTGATTTTTACTTCTGTCGTATTAGTATATTCATTAATAGAAGTCCAATTTATTGCTAGATCTTCAGCTAAATCGTTAATTTCAGAATTTTTTATAAATTTTAAGATATAAACATTCTTCTATCAAAGGATCTATAATAGATATTAAGTAATTTAGTTAACCTTAAATCCTATTACTTCTGAATGTAAATTTAATTGAATTCCTCCAATAAGTGCTTTTATTGGATTTTCAAATCTGTTATATAATAATATTGTTATTATTGGTATATCATGTCCTCTTCTAAATAATGCTCTTATAGTTATCATTGTAATTCCTAGATATATATATATATATTTAACTTGGGATATTTCTTTTTAACTTTCTTTATTTTTTCTTTAGAAAATAATGAGATTTTTGTTAATCCTCCTCTAGTGTCTTTAGTAACTGTATTACCACTTATTTTTTTTATATGTCTTTGACACCAAATTTTATATTTAGATATTTTATAAATTTTTTCTTTAGAAATATGATTTTTATTTATTTTTTTATCACTTCATCAGAAATTTTTTTTCTTCTCCAATTATATTACCTAATTTTATATCTTGTTATTCATTTTTAGGAATTTCTTCTAACTGATTATTAGAACTGCTTCCTATGTTGAACATAAATATATATTCTTCATCCTCAGTATCAGAATCTGTTTCTGATATTAATTCATATAATATTTCTTCATTTATTTCCTCTTCAAAACATATTTCTAAATCTTCTTCTTCAAGTGTTTTGATCATTTTTCTAGCAGTTTTTCCTTTGTTAGGATAATTTGGTACTATATGTTCTTCTTCAACACATATGAAATATTTACATATTTATTTTTTAAGATTAGAAGTCTTTTTTCTAATAAATCTTTTCTTTTTATTATTATAATTTTTTTATTCTTATTCCATGGTTTCATCTAATAACCTTATATTTCCTATTTTTTCTTTTATGTTTTCTATAATCATTAGGACGTATTGGTTTATATCCAAATTCTCATTCATTTTTTAGAATTTTCATACAATGTTGATTAGTTATTTTTTCTTTTGCAAAATTTATTCTATTTTCCTATAGAGTCTATAGTTTCAGAATCAGTACCCGATATTTTGCTATGTTTTTCTAAATAATAATCATATTTTTTATACAAATCTCATTCCATGGAGGTGATAATTTATGGAAATATTATTTTTTTTTCAAAAATCTATATTTTCATTTTTTTAGCTTTTAATATTCATGAAGAAATTTTTTAGAATTTTTTTTTAAATATCTAAGATCACATAATTTAATTTTTGACAATACATAACTAGATAGACTATCTTGATCTTTTTTTATCAGTATAGCCACAAAATTTTATTTTTAGAATATAAGTTAATCATTTTAATATATCTTTAGGAGTTTGAATCTAATTGATTAACTATTTTTTTTTATTCTTTTCCTTTTTCTAATTATTCCCATCTTCTTAAGAATTTAATACATTTCCTTGAAATGTTCCAGCAAAATAGTTTAAAATTTTTCTTCTGACCAATTATTGTTATTTACAACAATAGTCATAGATTGTGTCCAATCATCTATGATTTTTTCATTGTCTAATATAAGGATATTTGTAATATCTAAATATATTCCTCTTTAATCAATATTTCTTTTATTAAGATCATCTATCCTATGAGGAATTTGTTGAGTAGATGATTTTCCTAAGTTTTTTAATTTTATTTCATTAATAGAAATATTTTCAATTTGATTATCGAAAATTTTAATTGTATTATCTATTTGTTCATATTGTTTATTAAAATATTAAAAAAATCATCTTTTAGAATATCTGAACCAATTTTCTTTTTCCTTCTTGATCAGTTTCCATAGGTTCAGGTATATTTATATTTTCATCCTCATCTGTTGAAGAGTTTTTTTCTTCATATTTATAATTGGTTACTTTTATATCTTCTAAGTTTATATTGTTATCTGAATTATTAGAACTACTACTATCTGTAGAGTCATAGTTTAACATATAATGATAATTAAATAATATAATAAATTTTATTTTCATAAATTTGTTCGATAATTTTCATAAATTTGTTCGATAATTTATTTTAAATTTAGTTTATGGAAGTCTTAAAAATATCAATTGATAATTTATGTAATGTTGTTTATAATATTGGAAATCATATCTTTGTTGATATGTATATTTTTTCTAATGTTTTTTTTTTTGAAGATGATTCTTCAGAAGAAGTGTCTTCCTCTTTTAACAAAATTAACATTATATTACTATATCATAATATAAAGGATCTAAATCTATTTCTTGTTCCATATTTTTATTAATAAGGACTTGTTCTAATTTATTATTAACTTCGATTAACATATCCTTAGATTCGTTGTTCAAATCTAATTCAGTTACTTCTCCTAAATTATTTATTTGTTGTTCTATTTTATTAACTTTATCATATAACTTATGAAAATATATAGATGTGACATTTATTAAACTATTAAAACCTTTACTAATTGATGAAATATTTTTTTTGTTCTTAGAGTTTATATGCATAGCATGATTGCAAATTTTATCCTTATATAAACAGTCAGTTTCTTCCATAAAATTTATCTTAGGTACTTAAAACCGTCTGTTATCTCTAATATTCTTATTTAAAACGCCAATAGTATCAACATGGACATAAACAGGCAACAATAAGATAGAATAACAAATATATGGATTTTAAAATAAACATACATGAAAAAAAACATAATTGAGAATAAAAGATAGAACATACAATAAAATTATGATATTATTTTTTCAAAAACCGTTACACTAACGTTCTGATACCAATTACAGGGAAAGGATGTAGATAAGATTACAATATGAAATTTTTGGACAGTGAGTTTTGAATTATCTGCAAATGAGAACTCGATCCACCGACCCGATACAGTAGTGGGATGAAAGAAGAGGAGAGGCTCGATGAAAGAGGGAGAGAGGGAAGGAAGTGGATGAACTTTTGTTTTATTTAATATTAATATAATTATATTTATTTAATATTAAATATATAAATTAAAATTTGTTATCATATTTATTTATTTTTACATTTTTTAAAATTTATATACTAATATTTATTGTCAACAATATTTTTTTATTTTTAATATATATTTTAAATTTACCATTACATTTTTTAAATAATTATCTATTTTTATCTATTACTTTAATTTATTTAAAAATTAAGATCCAAGAGACTATTAGTAAAGTTTAAAATTATTTAACGTGGATATTTAAATCACAAACTTTTTATTTTGAGTGTCTAAAATGAAAATTTTTAATAATTGGTGACAACTTGTGGAGTTTACCCTTTTAATTATATTAATAATATCATTCTATATCTATTACATAAATAAAAATACTATTTAATAAAATAGAAAATAAATATATAAAACCCTGTAAAAGGCAAGTCACATTATGACATTATATGATAAAATACGGTAGAAGGTCCTTTATTGTGGATGTTGCATTCAATGATCATCGATACCATTTCCAGTGAAATATATATACACGACCATGTGAATGTTGCATTCAACTGCAGTTTACCAGCACTAAAGTTAACTTGCTGTACATCCACTACAGATTTGTCTTCGCTTTTCCCCGGCAAGTAACACGCCGTGAAACAGAGCGCATTGTTACAAACTCCTCAGCAGCGGAAGGATGTATGCCGACCTGTAGGGCAGAGTTGAAAGAGACTTGATCCGTAAGACAAGATACTGGAAAACTAGAGTAATCATCTATTGATAAGTTCAACTTACGGTGCTGTCGAATTGTGTCTTAGTCGCTCCACACTTTAGAGCAACAGCAATGCCCTAAAATGGAAAGCCAAAATTAGCAACATCAGAGACTTTATTATCAAGATATATACAACATGCAGTTTAGTTTACCTTATTCCTCTGTTGAACTAACGTCAATAATGATAATATAGAATGATCGCAAAGAAATAAAAAAAAATACATAGATTTTACCTGAAAACCCTTTCAGGAAAAAAACACGGGCAAAGAAGAAAAAAGATTCACTAATGTTGAATTCAAATGATACAAGAAGAGTTTCGACTATGTCTATTTATAGGTTGAAAAATCTTATTCTAATCAATATTAAAAAACCTCGGCTTTCGCTCCCACAGATTCTCTTATCTTGTCATTGTATTTTATTTTTTTAACAGGAATTTGGATCACACAAGTCTAACATCCTTAACGCATCTTATTGCCAAACATAAAGGCCTCCAACATGGACCACAGTTCATCTAATTTGTAGATGCAGCTTATGCAAAGGAAAACTATGGATAAGGACATTGGCCACGTCCACGCATTACCATTTTTTATAATATTTTGACACAACTGAATCGAGCATTAACTGTTACCCTAGGACATTGCATCTAAATTCTAATACAAGGTGCAGGTCTCTAAGAAGCCTGCAGTGAACAAGAAATCCGTTATGTCATCAGGACTTTCAATATTCCTTAGTGATTCAATTATCCGTCAAGAAAAAGAAGCAAAATCACTCATGGATGAGGAAATTTTCTTCTTAAAGGAAATTGCAGTAGCTCAAATCCGATGAAATTTCTTGAGAATTTGCACTATACACTTGCAAAACCAGACCACATTACCAACTACATTCATATTGACTATAATAATCTGTATTTAAATTACCAACTCAAGGATATTTAACCAAACGCAAGCATGCACATCAAAATAACTAACAAATAAAGTACCTGCATAATTTCAGGTGCATCTGGCCCACACATAGATGCCCCAAGTACTTTATCAGTTTCCGCGTCAACAACTAACTTCATTATTGTCTTTTCTTGCCGTCTAGAAGCAAAAACAAGAAATTATAATTTGCAAAGAAAGCAAAATATTAGTCAGATATACAAGAATTATGTATGAGGTTGCTGATCAAATGAACAAGTAAATGGAAATTCTGACATCTAGAATTTTGAATCATATTAGATGCTTAGTTGACATTATATTAGAGATAATTTTGAAACTTATATTAGCTGATCAGGAAGCCCACTTACTGAAGAAGCCAAAATGGAATAACCCCAAGCACGTCCCAAATCATATAATAAATAATAAGATCCAGAATATCGGACCATATTAGATGTTTAGTTGACATTATATTAAATATTGACGCTTCCCATCATCTTCTTCGTGCCCAAAACGCTAGCAGGCTAATCACAACCATTACACTTTATATAGTCCACAACCACATTCCATAGTATCTTCAATTTACCCTAAACCATCCATATTGGACACCTTAAATTTTTGCAGGCAGATGCCTTAATCCTTGAATAATTATATATATAGGAAACTGCTAAAAGACATGATGCCACTAAGTCTAAAACCAAATCTCAAGTCTGCATAACCTAGGTCCAAAAGTGAAAGATGCAAATGAAGACATGTGATATAACTAAGTGATGGATGAACTCTTTCAGAAAAAAAGAAGGGGCAGCTGGGCAGGAGTCACAGGAACAGAAGCAGCTGCACAAGTTTATTTTAATTTTCTATGAGCATCTCAAATCAGTATGATACCCGGATACACTATTCTTCATTGGGTTGAAGGTTGACGTGAAAACCAGAACATCACCATTTACTTGCTCAATTGCCTCCTCTTCACTGAGACCAACAACTGAAAGTGGTGGTATGCTGCAAAAAAGTGAATGGAAAAGCAATTATTTTGCTGAAACGAAAAGGAACATATAACAATGAACCAGAATTAAACGTATATGTACATCCAATGATAAAATATATGAATTTGTCTAAAATAAAGGATGCACTGAACAACAATAATTGTACGCTCCTCTAAGCCTGAATAGAAAACCTATTAACTATGAGAGTTCCAAATCCTACAATCCTCAGAGTAAAGAGATCTAAAATATTTTTTCATGACTGCTTCATTATATTTAATTTAATTTATTACATACCATGCCACCACCGGAAGCATGTCGTAAGAGGGAAATCATATTACCTAAACACAGCACAAGGTATATTTCTGTAGTCTGGTTTGCTAGATTCGCCACCAAAAACAGTTTTCTGCAAGCATTCCCCCCAACCCCAAACCAAAAAAGGAAAATAAAAAATTAAGCTTAACATGTAACCATATGTGTCAAGTGAAACAAAAAGCAAAAAAAAACCATGTTTGGTACAGGAAAAATAGAAGGCTTCAGATAGAAAATGTACAGCAAAACAAGTTCCCTCCATTAAGGCCACTGGAGTCAAGTTCATTCGATTTGTAACATCACCAACAGCCCATATACTGGGAATATTAGTGCGCGAGTACTCATCCACCTGCAAGATGAAGATGGTAGACCTCAGAGCTGTAACATAAATTCAAGTAGGTTATTCATAAAATGGATTTCATATAATGTGCGAGAAAATACAGAAAGCAGTTAACATAATTAAGTCAACTAAATATCCAACAAACTCTTCAAGATAAATGTTCAGGAATAAAAAGGCATCTTCATTTATATCAAAGACATGCCATATAGACAAAACTAATGAAGTGCATAAACAAAAAGAAATGCACCATAGACTATGCCACTCAAAGAAGGCCATTTTAGCTTTACATGATGTAAGCCAGATCATAGTTCTTTCCACAGGCAGGTCTACTACTCAAACATTTATAGGGAATAATATTGAAAATCCTATCTGGCAATATTCAATCATTTTTCCAAAGAATCAGGAAATAGAAAATTAACAAAACATCAGAACACATGTTTATTCAGACAAATCATAATGAAATCACAGCCATGCAAGTGGACATTTCAGTAGACAGTCCAGTGAGCAGATGCCAACTTATTTCATAAAATAAAAAATAAAAATAGTAATGTTTGATGATAAGAAACAAGGATAAAAGATGACAGGAAAAATAAAAATAACCTTCACAGCTCCTGTTTTATCAATTTCAACACCTACAGCTTCCAAGTTCAACCTTTTTGAATTTGGTAACCTTCCTGTAATATTAAAAAGAGAGAGAGAGAGAGAGAGAAGGAAAACATCACCACACAATCAAACTCATGAAAAAAATTATAGCTCTAAAGAAAAAGAGTATGTTTTCAATGACACAGTTGGCTGTAAGATCAAGCTGTAAAAAGTAAATCAAAGTTCAGAACTTCAAATGCAGACCATTTTCAGATATAAAAAAACATTCAATAATGTTAACCAAGACCTCCAAATAAGAGTGCAACAGCAAGTCATTCAAAACTTGGCTAACCATTATAAAATAAATAGAGCATCATTGTAAGGTTCAAGGTGGTAAAGGTTACTTTTCTAATGCTACAAAGAGTAAAAATTATAACAAACAAGCCAAGATCTATATTCTGTAGCCTCTAACAGATTTTTCTTTTTTAAATTGTTATTGTATGCAAGTTTTCTCATCCAGATTAAGGAACTGTTAAATGACCACAAAACATTATTATGGAGAACATAAACACGACAGAGAACTAAATGGCAATTTTGTAACAAATTGCATAAATAAAGCAAGTAAGCTGACATTATTCTTTAAATGAAGGTAAATATCAATAGAATTAGAACTGATGGTAACCCACGAATGGTTAGAAGCAACCAAAAGGCACCATGGATATCAAAGCACTAAGCGGTGTAATGGCTATTGCCATTCAGCCACGAAATAGAAAATGCAAGCCTAAAGTCAATAATGAGATCCATAAAATATGGAGAGAGAGACAATACAGAACAAACAGAATGACAAGAATATGGAAATGAGAGATCATTTGCTTGGAATCTAGATAAGAATTGTAATCACCTGTGGCAAAGAGTACAACATCTGCTATCAACTCACCACCATGATCTGTAATAACTTTTATGCCATTTTCTGTTTTAACCAACTGAATTCACATATGTTAGAACCTACATTATTAGAAAGAAAAGATATTGATGGATAATAAAAAAAAATGCAAATTGAATAAAAAATGGCAATTGAGTACCTCTGTCAAATTTGTCTGTGGGTGCAACTTTATTCCCCTTCCTTCTAGATTTCTTGCAACCACTTCCCTCATTTCATCATCAAATCCTCTGTAGCATAGACACAGAAATTTAGTCAGCCCTAGGCTCCTAGTTTAGGTCACAGACCTATATTTGATAGCAACCACTAAAGTCTATGTCATCCTATTTGATAACAGTATGGTAATCTTCTCATGAGTATCTTTAAATCCTTGAAAAATAACCAAATACCAATAACGGATTGGGATAATGTAAATTTCCAAATGGAACGCCGGAACAAACATTAGATATACATACAAAGTATGAAGCAGAAAATTTCAGACTTCATAAACTAACATAGATCATATAGGAATTCTTATGCAATACCAGAAAATCCAGCAATAATGTATAAAACCAGACTAAATAATAACCTCAAAGGAAGTTCCTTTCTGTAAAAGAGATCTACAGTAGCACCCAAGCCTCGCCATATTGATGCAAACTCAACAGCAATGTACCTGGGCACAAGAGTACATATCATCTATAGGCATTAGCAACCTAAGATAAAAGGTACAAACAAGTGAATCGCAAGATATATGCTATACCCTCCTCCAAATACAATAGCACGCTTAGGTAAGTCATCCAAACTCAACGCTTCATCAGAAGTTATGGCCAACTCCTAAAACATCAAAAAGAGGGATCATAAGAAACAAAAAGGAGAATGTTAACAGTGATATCTCACTCAAAAACATACAAAATCTAGTAGCCACTGTATTTTTCTATAAAATAAATTTGGTCATATTTCTTGCACTAGTATCAAGACTAAACAATTATGTGCAGGAAGCATCCACTAGAAACTAAGAGGTTAACCCATAGTTTGGAGGAAAAATATGTACAACTGAGTAACTATAGAAAGATTGTGAAAAACAAGAAACTAAGTTCATAAATAATGACAAGAAAACAATCTTCATTCTTGCTCAAAAGGAGCATGTCACGGCTTGTATACTGAACCAAATCTGCAGGCTTGAGAATCCAGCCCAGCAGCATATCCAAAAAAAATTGGTGGTTTTGATTAAATAAAAGGAAAAAAAAGTCCTTCATACTCCACACGTCAGTATTCTAAATCAACAGAATCTGTTAAGCTATCATTTTGCACCCATAAGTTCACATGTTGCTTCTGTGGCATATATTATGACCAGCGCACACCAAATACTTGATGCAACAAATGAAATGCTAATTTCAATCATGTATCACATGTAGGGCAGTTATAAAAGGTTTACTTATACAAATACTTGATGCAACAATTGAAATGCTAATTTCATCATAATATAGCACCATAGTTATATAGAAGTACCTAATTCAATGTGTTGAATCTACTTTTTGGTCATTCTAAAAGATAATCAGTGTGTGTACCTTGCCAGGAATGGGAGGACAATGTGCTCTGCTGCCAGTTGCAATCAGTATATGCTTCGCTGAATAGGACAAATTAGTACCATCTGGTTGTGTCACCTCAACTTTATTAGGGCCTACAATCTTTCCCTCCCCTTCCAACAATTTAACGCCAGCATTAGACAATAACCTCTTGTAAATTCCATTTAGTCTGTTTATTTCATCAGTCTACAAGTTCAAAGGGTAAACAAAAAAATTAAATTAAATAAAAAAAAAAAGAACACAAAAATAAAGAAAATTTGGAACAGAAAGACACTACAAACCACCTTTTTCTGTAGAAGCTTTCTCCAATTGAAATCAAGTTTCTCATTCACCTCCCATCCATAATTTCGAGCATCCTAAATTGAAAAAAAAAAAAAAGAGAGAGGGAGAATGCATTTACCAAGCCCTGAAACCAATTGGCTTACTAGCAGCCTTAGATTATTTCATGTCAAAATAAAACATAAAAAACATCTTTAAAATTGTAACATCAAAAGGGGAAACAAACCTACCAAACATCTAAATCAGAAATATTAACAACAAATGTAACAAGGTTTTCATGATGAATACAAACACTTCATCACGAGAACTGATTGATATACTGTCACTCACATCTTTTTTTTTTTTTTTTTTGAATAAAAATAAACGTAGATCAATAACAAGATGAAGACTGGAATTTTCACAATGGCTGGTGCAACAGTGTTATATTATTCCTAATTGGAGAGGTCATAGCCTGAAAGAATTCTAGCCTAAGGGTCAACTTATATGCTTCAAAATAGACCTGAATCCAAAAATCTTTATGTGTTCCAACCCTTATATAAGAAGTTACTGAACAGATTATTGTATTACGTTCTTGAATCTTGTATAATTAACAAGCAAATCTCTTGATGTACCAAGATAGTCACAAAGAGATCTTTCATATAACAAAACCATTCAATCATAGATTTTCCATGGAATGTGATTCTGACAAGGATTACTCTCTCACCTCAATTTCACCTCCAAACGTGGCTCCATAGACTAAAATCTTTTTGGGAACACAACCTCGAATAACACACCTGTGAATCAGAAAGTGAGACAGCATTATAAGCGTACACAGCGGCATAAAGAAATGCATTAAAACTATTTTAAAGTTACACAAGTAACTTACGTCCCACCAACCCCTCCAATGACTTCTGAGCTGATTGGATGAAATGGGAGCTCACAAATCCCAACCTTCAAACATGAAAATTGATTTAAATAATAGATATATAAATAAAAATGGAATTTTTAAACTACAAAAATGAATATCTGAGAAGAAAAATATAGAAAGTAGTAATAAAAAAGTCAAAATAAATTTCAAGACAACATTGTTGCAGAAAAGCGAGAAGCTGAAATGACTAACAACTCCATCACAGCAGAAACAGAAAATGTGCAAAAAGTTTAGCGATCAAAATTAAGTGAAGGAAGAAAAAGAACAGAACAACAATCAACGAGTTAACCAAAAGAGTATCTTAATAAAGCAGAATATAGCACTGAATTTTCCTCAAAAAAAATCATAAATACAAAATTCAAACATCGGATTAAGCCACCAGCCCACTACCCCACCATAAAAATAATTAACATATACTAATGAGACCCTAATTGTTTTTCTCCCCCAATTTCAATTGTTAGGCAAGAAACAATTAAACACAGGTAGAGGTCGTTGTTTTTTTTGTTTTTTTTTTCAGTTTATTTATATGTTTCCCTTCAAATGCTAGCATCTAGTAAGAACACTAATCCGAAACAAAATCTCACTTAAAAAAAATTGCCTCTTCACCGTAGCTAAATTAAGGAATATAATCTCATTTAAAAGTGATACTCTTCACCTTCATTAACCGAACAAAATCAAACCATCCCGCAAAATCAATGACCACATTTAAAATATAAAGAAAATCTATGTTTCTCCAACCAAACATTAACAAAGTGCTGTTTTGTTTCATTTATTAGCTTAAATGAAGAGATCATGGAAATCGGAACACACACCTTTGCTCCATAGTTAGCGGAGAACCTGGCAGCGCGAACACCACCGCTTCCAGCTCCGATAACAAACAAGTCGAAATCATATTCAGCTCCCTCTTTATTCGTTTGGTTTAATTCTCCATCAACCAGCACCTTCCTTGCCATGATTGCTTGCTTCAACAAACTATGTTAAAAACAGAAACACTGAATCCACGACTGGAACAACAACACAAACAACAACAAACAACAAAAATAAAAAAGCGCCAGCCTCTGTTTGGCTTCCAAGAAAATCACAAGCTATTACCTGAAGTGAGTTTTCCTCGATAAATGAAAAAAGCAATGAATTTGGGATTTGATTTGGGCGTTTGCGAGGCTTTATATTGAAGTATAGCAGCCTTTTTTTTTAGTTTCCTTTTGCTCGTCAAGACTGGCCTTCATTAATACGTAAGCACTAACGTTTGCAATCACAGATAGTTGACACGTAGCACAGTCAGCTACTGTATTTGCTTTACCTCGTATGTTAGTGTGGTGCAAAATATTTAGCTCACTAACTTTACAATTTTTGGTAAGGAGTAGGGATGTTTTTATAAAATATACATGTTTAAAGTAGGTTTGGCTTTTTTGATAATGGATTTTTAAATTTGAGATAATTTTAATTATTAAAATTAAAAAAATTAAATTAGTTAAATATTTTATTTGTATTAGATGATATAATTATTTAAGTTATTTTACTTAATTAATATTTATTTATCTTTTACATTTAGATATTACAATTATTAAATTTTATATTTATTGAATTGATATTTTGATATTAATTTGTATTCATTTATCAAATTAAATTTAAAATGTTAAATTTATTATAAAAGAAATCAAATTTAAGAAAAAAAAGAATAAATCTCAAAATTATACATGAACTTTGATTTATGTGTAATTGTATACATGAATTTTAATTTGGTGCAATTATACATGTGAAACTCTAATTGTGATTCAAATGTATACTTAAAATTTTAATTTTGATTTAATCATATATATTTAGAGAAACAAATACATCAATTCATTTTTATATTAGATAAATATAACTATTTATGTATGTAATATATAAACATAAACTGATTTTATATCAATAATTGTGCTAATAATTTATAAGGATTGGATCAAATCAAAATTTTATGTACAAAATCAAAGTTCATGTATATAATTGCATATAAAATCATAGTTCATGTATAATTTTGGAATTTATTCCTAAAAAGCTTTGAAAAACTTTGGGGGCTAAATAGAAATTTGTCCTTTTTCTTAAATACTAATTACAATATCAAAATAAATTAAATTAAAATCTAAAGGGACTTTAAAGAAATTTTCCAAAATTAAGGGATTTTTCTTAAAAATTATTTAGGTAGCGTTTATAAAATTACCCAATAATTGGATTTGAATGTAATTGTTTGTAATTGCACAAGGGTGACATGTTTGGGTCACCATTATAATTGGTAGGTCCGTTGAATTTGGTGTAATTGGAGTATTCAATTACACTTTTCAATTCTTAAGGAAGAGGGTGAGAGTTAGAGTAATTATGTGTAATTACACCTAAATTCAATTACCCATTACTTTCTAAACATTCATGTATGATTTTAACTCTAAAAAATTATTTTTTATACATGTTTAATTGATAAAAATGATATTATCAACATTAGCATGTATGAGTGTTTTGGGATAGTTATTGCAAAAAAAAAAAATTATATTATAAATCATAAAAAATCGTATTATAAAAAATAGCTTATGTATTATATAAAGTTATAACAAAAACTTATATTATTTAAATCCTAAAAAAATTAAAATTGTGATAAAAAAATATTATAAAAAATAATTTACGTATTATAAAAATGTTATAATATATTTATTTACAAAAAAAATTATACTAAAAAATATAGACATAACTTATTTACGTGCTTATGCTATATATTATAAAATATATATTTATTTATAAAAAAATGTGTTATTATTTTTCTTTAACTTATTTATAAAAAAATAAGTTTCTAAAGTTATGACTAAAAAATTATAAGAAATGTTAAAAATATCATTGGACACTTTATAAAACATCTTTTATAAAGTTTATATATTAAAATTTTTATATTAATTTTAACTTAATTTACATATTATAAATAAAATTATAATCTAGCATAAGTCTTTCTTTAAATTAAGTTAACTTAATTTATAATCAAAGCTACACACTGTTTGCATCACGAACCCAAATATTATGTGATGAATGCTAGTTATGTAAATACATGATGTTTTCTTACACCATATCGTGGGTATGATACTACTTGAGAGAATAAAGCTAGACACAAACACCAAAGGCATTTAGTGAACTCTTTAATTTGATACATCCAAAACTTTGAAATATGGTTGAAAAGACATTTATTGTTCCAAAAAAGAAAGATTTCTCATAGCAACATCACTTGAGTATAGCATAAAAAAACAAAGTTGGATCGTACTAGTGTCACAGGCCAAAGTGCAAAGCTCGTGACTATGACACAAAATGTACCCCATGAAGGTCTATCAATTAGATGGGGATCATTTAGCTCACGAGAATTGGCTCAATTCAAGGAATTGATTGAGAAGCCTGCCAGATTAAAGCTTAGGTGACCTAATGATGCAAATTTGGAAACATAGGCTATCTTGGTAAAATGAGGAAACTAATCTTAAAAGATTTAAGGGAATCTTATAAGATTAGATTTGATGTGATTGAATTTAAATTGATTATATAATCTTTCAAATCTTGTAATTTAAGGGATAGGTTTAATCTCATCCGTCGATGTAAATTAATCTTGACCGTCAGTTGGGGGAGCTCAACTATAAATAGAGAGCCTCCCATCATTTGTAAATGATTCCATTCATTGTATTTTTTGTATTCTTTGAGAGAAAGTAATACAATTGAGAGCATTTACTCAAACACCTCTGGTGCATAGTTTTTATGTGGTTTTCTGTTGTCTTTGCCTTCTTTTGGCTTGAGTTGCTTCTGCTATATAAGTTGGTGCCTTGGAGGATTCTTTGAGAATCCTCGATTGTTTGGGAGTGAGGCTGACTTAGGTGTGTGTAAAAGAAAAGAATCGCTTAATTCTGCATTGAATTCAAGATTAAAGATCTAGCCCCATGACACTAGTAGGTTGCATACTTTATAACTTCATTCGAAGGTTGAATTAGAATGATCCATACTTTGAAGAACACATGGAAGAATGAGCTCTTGATAATCTTAATGATACATAATTAGATTCATATATGAACTTAGCCAAGGACCATCAACGGATAATAATGAATATATTAAAAGTTATAGAGGGAATAACCCAACAAATATAGAACGCTAGAGCAGTTAGATAAAATGAGGGTTATTTACCAATAAAAACCCTTTTTTAATTTTATTGACGAAAATAGACCATATTGTAAATTAATTACCGGAATGGGCCAATTTTGCAAAAAACGCACCCACATGGACACCATGTCAAGGTTTTTCAAGAAAAGTGCATCCACGTAGAAGCGCTTTTCCTTTTGTGAAGCAAAGTGCATTGTCGAAACCATCCTTTTTATGGAAAACGACGAGTTTCGAAAAATCATTTTAAAATTTGGAAAAATGGGTGTTTAGAAAATGGGAGTTGCGACCAATCTTTTATTTGGGTGTGATTAGATCACCACAAAGCGTTAAAACGTTTTAAAAAATGTTGGTCTTCGAAATCCAGAAAAACAGGTTCAGGAGTCGGTTACACATAAGGAACGATTAGCACCCTTATACGCCCAAAATTGGTACCGTATTGATTATTTTCAGGTCTTAATTTGTAAACCTTGAAAGTTCGAATAAAATTTAAAATACGATCCTTGAATGCATGAGTTATGTTTAAAAGAAATCGATTTTTGTTTGGAAATCCCGCTATTTCAAAGTGATCAAGGAAGAAAATTACATCCAGTGAGTTAGGATATAATATTTTGAGATCCAGAAATAACGAGCTTTCTTTTGTAAAACTTTTTAAATTTTTGAAAGAGAATGTTAGATTATCTTGATTTAAAGAAAGATTGCACCTAATAAGTTAAGATGCAAAAATTCCAAAATCGACGATAAGGAAACATTGCCTCGATTAAGGATATTCGATTATTTCGATTTGAAGAAAAATCGCACCTAGTAAGTTAAGGTGCAAAAATTCGAAACTCGAAATAAAAGAATATTGCCTCGATTTTAAAGTTTTATGAAAACAATTTTGAAAACGAATATGCGAGTTTAATACGAATGAGCAATTAATGACAAATATTAGACCCCACGAAGAAAAAATGATTAAGCAGATAAAATGGAAAACAAAAATCAAAAATATAAAATTCGAATGCATAATAACGAAAATTAAATGCAAATATTGATAAGTAAGAAAAATGGTGCAATCGGGGTTGAAAATGAGACTTTTTGGATACCCAAGGGCAAAATGGTAATTTTAGACTCTCTAGGGTAAAATGGTAATTTTGGGAAATTTGGGGTTAGAATTGACATTTTAAATGTTAGGGGGTAAAAACGTAATTTTTGGAAGAATCGAGATAAAAAAACGTGACTTTTTAGATGTTCGGGGGAAAAATGGTAATTTTAAACTTTCGAGAGTAAAATGGAAATTTTAGGAAAAATTTGGGGTTAGAAATGACATTTTAAATGTTCGAGGGTAAAAACGTAATTTTTGGAAGAATTGGGATAAAAAATGTGACTTTTTGGATATTCGAGGGGTAAAATGGTAATATTGGACTTTTAGGAACAAAATGGTAATTTTAGGAAAAATTTAGGGTTAGAAATGACATTTTAGATAATCGAGGGTAAAACGGTAATTTTTAGAAAAATCGAGATCAAAAATGGGATTTTTGGACATTCAAGGGGTAAAATGGTAATTTTTAGAAGTTTTGGGGTCAAAATTGTAATTTTGGAGAAGTTTGGGGGTCAAAATACAATTTTTGGATAGTTTAGGGACCTTTAAGGTAATAAAACAAAAATAGGTGACACGTGGTAGCCCCACAGGCATCCAGAAGTCAAAGGACTAATTTGAAAATCTTAAAAACTTTCTGGGCCAATTTTGTAATTTAACAGAACTTGATTTAAGGACTAAATTAAAATAAATTAAAAATAAGGGGGACCAACTGCATAAATAAACCAAAATTAGGACACGTGGCACCTTCTGGTGCTTTTAAAAATTAAAGGGACTAAATTGAATATCAAAAAAAATCATTGGGCCAAATTAAAATATTTAAAAGTACAAAAAGGACTAAATTGAAACAATCAAAAAATAGGGAAGGGTCAATTGCATAAATAACCCATTTAATGAAAACACGCGGATCCAGAGACGGGTCAGGTCGAATCGGGTCGAATCATGGGTAATAACTCAAAACGGTGTCGTTTTGGGGCTAAAACTCAGCCCTCAAAACGGCATCGTTTTGAGGGCTTATAAATAGCCTGTTTTAGGTTTTTTTTATTTTACTTCTTTCTTTTTTTAAAAAAAATCCAAACTCTCTCTCACCCTCTCTCATTTCTCCCATGGCCGGCCACTAAAGCCAACGCCGGTCTCCGGTGCTCGCCCAGCGCGTTGGGCCACACGCGCACCATGTGCGGCTATCCCATGCCAACGCCGTACATCTCCGATCGGTCACAATCCGCCACGCGCCGCTGTTACATCGTCCCACGCGCCAAAACGAAGGTGAAAACTCACCTATCTCTCCTTTTTTTGTTTTCAAAATAGATTTTCATGTCCATTAAAAGGTTTTCTTTGTTGATTTTTACCCTTTTTTATTGTTTCTTTATTCAGTTCCAGCCCAGATCTAAATATTCCAGATCTGGGAGTTTAAAAAAAAGTCCTTTTAAAAAAAACCTCCTTTTATTTCGTTTGTTTGATTCTGTTGATCCCTTGTTTAAGAGTTTTAAAAAACCCGTACCTTGGTTTTTAGATCCACATTTGACGATTACGAATGATGCCAGGCAAGGTTTCAACGAAGGCTCCAGCGCAAACTCCGACGGTGGCGTGACCGGGGAGTATCTCTGCCCTTTCGATTTCTTTTTTAATATTAAACAATTATTTAATGTTATAATTAATTATTATCATTAATATTATTAATAATATAATTAATATTCACATTTTAAAATACGTTTTTAGGAAACAATAAATATTAAAGGGTGTATTAAATGCATGTATTGATGCATAACTTGAATCTAATGGGTTTAGGAATTTAAAACATAAATGGTAGTTAAACATACATTGAATGGTAGCAAACATGCATTAATACCTGATCGTCCTTAATGCTTGAGTAACCTGGTGTTCAATTGGATCTTGCCTTTGCTGTCTGTTTGATGTTTGGTCGAATATTGTTTGGTGACTATTCGAATGTTTGCTTGAAAAAAGGGTTTGTATATTGATTTCAAGAACGGGGTCTGTAACCCTTACACAGATCTGAAACTGGTTTTTATAACCAGTTTTACAATAATCATCTTTTGTTTTTTCCAAATAAATGCCTTTCTTTTCTTCCTTTTTTTGCAGGTCGGCGAGAGCGGCCCGAAGCAGTGGCGGTGGTAGTGCAGAGCAAGTTGGAGCTGGAGATGATGATGTGGCGGCCTATGACTGGATGAGGTGAACAGCAGCAGTGCAAGTGGGAGCTGATTGTCAGATTTCTGTTTGAGCTACTGTAATTTGGGCTTAAGTTTGGGTTAAAGAGGCTAAATGTAATGGTTAAGGGAATTTAGGTTTGTATTTGGGTCCAATTGGGCCTTCTAATTAATAGACTTTGTAAACATTTTGGACTTTTTAATTTTAAATTTAAAAATTATTTCAAATTTAAACTAAATTTAAATTTAAAGTAAATTTAATTTTAGAAATAAATTTAAAATCCATTTTAAACTTAAATTAAAATTGACCCAAAGTTCAAAGCCCGGTCAAAAATTGAGCTTCAATAGCTGCCCTTCTTTGCTCGTTATTGTGTAACAGGAACCGAGCAAAGATTAAAAAGGAGGCCCAATTTTGTCAAGTTTCGCTGAATCTCGGCTCCATCATTGACTACTTCATATTGATAGCACTTGACTTGCAGCTCTATTCCAATCCACTCTGACTGCGGGGAGAATGAGATCCGTTATCCGATTTTGCTGCATTTTCAAAAGTAGGGCTTGATGTTAGGGCTTCATCTTGCTCTTACTACAACTTCAGAGAGACAAAGACTTGCTATCCAACTTTACTACAACTTCAAGAGGATAAGAATTTATGTTTGATGCTTCATCTTGCTCTTACTACAACTTCAGAGAGATAAAGACTTGCTATCCAACTTTACTACAACTTCAAGAGGATAGGAATTGATGTTTGATGCTTCATCTTGCTCTTACTACAACTTCAGAGAGATAAAGACTTGCTATCCAATTTTACTACAACTTCAAGAGGATAGGAATTGATGTTTGATGCTTCATCTTGCTCTTACTACAACTTCAGAGAGACAAAGACTTGCTATCCAACTTTACTACAACTTCAAGAGGATAAGAATTGATGTTTGATGCTTCATCTTGCTCTTACTACAACTTCAGAGAGATAAAGACTTGCTATCCAACCTTACTACAACTTTAAGAGGATAGGAATTGATGTTTGATGCTTCATCTTGCTCTACTACAACTTCAGAGAGATAAAGACTTGCTATCCAACTTTACTACAACTTCAAGAGGATAGGAATTGATGTTTGATCTAATCCACCATGACTTCAAGGTTGAAGATTCATCGTTGTGGATTCGACCTTTCATGCTTCTAAGGTACCAGGTTTGTTGTTGCGACTTAAACCTTTCCCTTCGAATCTTCGTGGTACTTGATCCACTGTTGCGGTCTTAGATCATTCTGTTGTATTTCATGATGTTGAAACCTGTAGAATATGCTCAAATGGGCCTTTAGGTAAGCCAGGTATGTTTAGGATGCCATGCTTGGAATGAGTTAAAATGCTCCTAATCTAGAATGAATGTGCATGATTTAATGTTTTAATTTTTTCAAAGATTAGTTTCTTCTGTTTTTGAAGTCATCTCTTGACATCTCTTTGAATTTAACTCAACAGATTCTCAATTTGAACTGCTCTTTCCAAGTTTAATTCTTTTAACTGACAGTTGTGTTTAAGATCCTTGTATCCTTTAGGAATTTTCTAAAATAATACTCGCGAATCCTTGCCTTTTCATATGTTTTTATCCATCATCTTAATATGAAAATACTTGGACAATGTGGGAAAAGAATGGGATTGTATTATAATCAAAATTTGGAGATCTATTAGCTATAATGCCGAATATTTATAATGAACAAACAATGACAAAAAAATAGTACTAGACTTAGATATCAAATATGAGTTTCTCTTATCTGAAGATCATCTTTTTGCTTGATATGTTTCTGGAGGTCCTGGAGTTACTTCGTTGATGCCCCAAGATGTAAAATGTTTCCATTTTGCCACTTTTGAGGGAATAATGGGTTGCCCCTGTTTTGCATTTGAGTCGCCCTTTTCGAGTTTTCAACTCAAAACCCCTTTGGTTTAAGAATGCCCTTTTAAAGGTTTTCATCCCGACCTCTCCATTTTTTTAGGCGAAATATTTCTTCACCGAGTCTAAACTTACTGGGTTGTATAGCTCTTTGTCGTCCATTTCTGTCAAAATCAAAGCTCCTCCAGAGAAGGCTTTCTTTACCACGTACGGCCCTTCCCAATTAGGCATCCATTTTCCTCGAAATTCTCTAGGGCGGACCTTTTTGTTATATGCTCGCATCATTCGCTTTTGGTACATCTGACCATGGGGGAGGGCTTTTAACCTCTTTTCTTCAATCAAGTTCAATTGATCATATCTGGCTTGAACCCATTCTGCTTCGTCCAAATTTAGCTCTGACAAGACTCAGAGAAAAGGAATCTTCACCTCGATGGGTAAAACGGCTTCCATCCCGTACACAAGAGAGAATGGCGTTACCCCAGTAGACATTCTGACTGAAGTCCTATAAGCAAGGAGGGCGAATGGTAGTTTTTCATGCCAATCTCTGTAAGTTTCTGTCATTTTTGCAATGATCTTCTTGATATTTTTATTTGCCGCTTCCACTGCTCCGTTCATTTTTGGGCGATATGGAGATGAATTATGGTGTTTGATCTTGAATTGCTCACAAACCTGCGATATCGTGTTGTTATTCAAGTTCGATGCATTGTCCAATATGATCTTTTCTAGCATTCCATATCGGCATATGATCTCCTTTTTCAGGAACTTACTAACTGCAGACTTTGTGACATTTGAATAAGAGGCAGCTTCTATCCATTTGGTGAAGAGTAGTCGATAACTACAAAGATGAATCTATGCCCGTTAGAAGCCTTTGGTGAAATCGGCTCGATAACATCCATGCCCCACATAGAAAATGGCCATGGAGAAGTCATGTCATGCAACTGTGATGGAGGCACATGAATTTTATCTCCATAGATCTGACATTTGTGGCACTTCTTAGCATAGTTGATACAATCACTCTCCATAGTTGACCAGTAGTATTCGAATCTCATGATCTGCTTTGCCATTTTGAATCCATTGGCATGTATTCCGCAAATTCCTTCATGGACTTCTTCTAAGATTCTCTTAGCCTCGATTGCATCAACACATCTCAGCAACACCTGATCCTTTCTTTCTTATACAGGATCTCCCTATCTAGGACATACTCATTTGCAAGCCTTCTTAACGTCATTTTCTCATTTTCAGTGGCTCCTTCGGGGGTATTTACGGTCTTTTAAATATTGGAGGATATCTTGGTACCAAGGATGTTCTTCTTTTCCTTCTTTTCTCGATCTCGTAACAATAAGCTGGAGTCTCATAAATGCTCACTCGAATGGGCTTCATATCCTCTGGTCTGTTCACTTTCATCATCGAGGCTAGAGTGGCCAAGCATCAGCCATCTAGTTTTCTTCACGTGGGAGGTATTGGAATGTAACCTCGTTGAATTCTTTGATCAATTCGAGGACCATATTTCGGTAATCGATTAACTTGAGGTCTCTTATCTCCCATTCTCCTCTGAGCTGGTAGATTACCAACGCTGAATCTCCATATATTTCTAAGACTTTGATCCCTCGATCTATGGCTGCTCGAATCCTCATAATGCATGCCTCATATTCTGCCATATTGTTTGTGCAATTGAAGTCGAGTTTACTTGTGAAGGGATAATGGTCTCCTTCCGGATACTAAAACTACCCCAATTCTATTGCCCACAGCATTTGAAGCACCATCAAAATTTAATCGCCAAGGATGCTCCGTCGTAGATAGACCCCTCTTCAGTGGTGGCAATATACATTAGATCCTCATTTGGGAAGTCAAAATTTATTAGCTCGTAATCCTCCAGGGCTCTACTGGCTAAGAAATCTGTTATGGCACTTCCTTTTACTACCTTTTGGTTTACATAGACAATGTTGAATTCTGACAGTAGGATTTGCCATCTAGCCATTCTTCCACTCAATGTAGTTGACTCCATCATGTATTTAAGAGGATCTAATTTTGAGATTAGCCAAGTTGTGTGGTACAACATGTACTGTCGTAATCTTCAGGTAGTCCACACCAAGGCACAGAACAACTTTTCTATCGATGAATACCTTGCTTCGCAGTCGGTAAACTTTTTGCTAAGGTAATATATGGCCCTCTCTTTTTTTCAGTTTCGTCATGTTGGCCCAAGACACATCCCATAGAATTCTCAAAAACTGCTAAGTACAAGATTAGTGGCTTGTTGGGACTCGGTGGTACTAAAACCGGAGCGTTAGACAAATACTGTTTAACTTTGTCAAAGTTCTTTGGCACTCATCGTCCCACTCACCTGGATTGTACTTTCTAAGAAGACAAAAGATGGGATCACATTTCTCAGTTAATTGTGAGATAAAGCGAGCGATGTAATTCAATCTCCCGAGAAAACTCTAACTTCTTTTTGCGTACGAGGCGGAGGTAATCCTTGTATAGCTTTAACCTTGTCTGGATCAATCTCAATTCCTCTTTAACTAACCACAAAACCTAACAACTTGCCTGAATAGCCCCAAAATACATTTGGCTGGGTTTAACTTTAGCTGAAACTTCCTTAATCTCAAGAACAACTTTCTTAATACCTTTATATGTTCTTCTCTAGTTCAAGACTTTGCGATCATGTCATCGACATAGACCTCAATTTCTTTGTGCATCATATCATGAAACAATGTCACCATGGCTCTTTGATATGTTGCCCCTGCATTTTTAAGCCCGAATGGCATCACCTTATAATAGAATGTTCCCCACATTGTGACAAAGGTAGTTTTCACCATATCTGTAGGGTCCATCTTATTTGGTTATATCCTGAGAAACCATCCATAAAAGAGAAAAGGAATGGTCTGTGTATTGTCTACCAGGGTGTCGATGTGTGGCAACGGAAAGTTATATTTGGGTTGGCCTTGTTCAAGTCTCGATAATCCACACACATACGTACTTTTCCATCTTTCTTGGGGACGGGGACTATATTGGCAACCCATTATGAATATTTAACCACTTGGTGGAAACCTGCGTCAAGCTGCTTTTGAACTTTTTCTTTTATTTTAAGCAACACATCTGGTCACATCCTACGGAGTTTTTGTTGGACGGGCTTGCACTCGTCTTTTATCGGGAGCTTATGGACTACAATGTCAGTGTCTAATCCTGGCATGTCCTGGTAAGACCAAGCGAAGACATCTTTAAACTCTTTGAGCAGCTCGATAAGATCCTTTCGTGTCTTTGCCGAGATGCTGGTCCTAATTTTCACTTCCTTCTTTTCATCTTCTTTCCTATGCTAACAGTTTCGACTAACTCCTTATAGGACAAGATCTGTTTTTCCTCTTGTTCCATCATTCGCAGCAAATCAGGAGACAAGTTACTATCCTGGTCATCTTTCAAGTCTTGAGGATCTTTGAGACACATATCTCACTCAAAATAAGGCTCATAGTCAATGTTACTCATATTATTAATATCCAAGGATCTGTCCAAAAGAATGAGAGTGGTCCAATGAACAAAGTAAATTTAAGAATGGTAGTATGGTATGAGTATGAGTGTATGTATTCAAGAATTTGTGTAAGTTAAGGATAAATAAATTATTTGAATTAGAATAAAAGAATGTAAAGAGATATTTGTCAAAAAGGGCCAAAATGCATTTTCATTAAGATAATGGATAAAGTTAAGTGCCGCTTTACAAAGATCTCTATTGTTCTCGGGCAAAGAATGATAGATATGTGTCGAGTATTACTTTGAAACAATCCTAAAGGCTACAGGGAGCTCCTCTTCTGACCAGTTGTCCAAAATGCTTCCTAGTGTGTACGGGCAAATTTGAGATAAGCTTCCTCCTTCGCCTTCTTCAGAAATGGCATTAATGTCCAACTCTGTCACAAATCTTCCAGTGCTCTCTTCTTCTTTAAGCCTCATCCCACCGAAAACGAAAGTTTTTGATATATGAGGAAAGGTCATCGGCTCCCACTTGATTTCCTCCTAACCTGTCAAGCTTTCCTTATCTCTCACTTCCTTCTCTATCTCTTTCTTTTCTTTTTCCTTTGCATCTGGCTTGTATCCTAACCCGAAGCGATCCCACTTTCCTAGTGGTGTTGGTACATTGAGTGTCCCTTGCAAGTATTTTCCAAGCCCTTTACCTGGTAATGCCCCTTTTCCAATGGTTAATCGTAACCTTATTTTCGTGGTTCGAGATAACTTTGGCTCAGGAATTTTACTTCCTTCCACAATGAATGTAGCATTAACAAATTCCAACGATCGGAAGGAACATTCCACCGTATCTTCGTTTCTTTCTACGTACGGGGCATCACTTGCCACAGATGCGATAATATCCTCCTCCGCATTTATTGTAACTAACCTTCCATCAATTACCAATTTAAGCTTCTGATGAAGCGAGGATGGTACCGCTCCCGCTGAGTGGATCCAAGGTATCCCTAATAAGCAATTGTAGGAGGGCTTAATATCCATTACCAGGAAGTCAATCTAGTAAGTATTAGGGCCTATCTGCAGTGGTACTTCAATCCGGCCCATCACTTTTCTTTCTGTTCTATCGAAAGCTTTGACTATGTTTGACACGGCTTCATATAGGAGCTATCGATGGGTAATCTTTCCATGGTGGCCAGTGGTAGTACATTTAAAGCTGAGTCATTGTCGATGAGTACTCCAGGTAAGGTATACCCTTTACAGCGAGTGGCGATATGCAAAGCCTTAGTCGATCCCATTTCCTCCGGACGGGATCTCATCATCGCTGAAGAAAATAAAATTATCAGCGCTAATGTTGTTGATCAGAAGATCCAACTTGCATACGGATATGTCTTTGATCACATAAGTCTCGTTCAGCACCTTCATTAATGCATTACGGTGGGCTTCAGAACTCAGCAATAGTGCTAAGATTGATATTCGTACGGGTTATTTGTGTAATTGCTCAACTACACTGTACTCGCTATGTTTCAAGAATTTCAATAATTCTTTTGCTTCTTCCTCCTGTGACTGGCTCTTTATCGGTCCTAGCTTGTCAGTCTCTTTTTCTTTTGGCTCACTAACTAAGGTTTTTCCTTTTGCATTGCAACTTCTTTTTTCTCCTTTCTGAGTCATAGATTTTTCCGCTATGGGTAATCAGGTTTACTTTTCTTGGGGTTGCTCCTTTTGGGTGTTATCATGTTACACTCGTAATTCCAAGAAACTCTCTTACTATCGCCATAAGGAAATGGTGTAGGTTTTCGTATGATAACACAAGGTGCCTCTCGTTTTCTTGTCTTAGTTCCCTTGGACGTAGAGATGATTATCACCGAGGATCAAGCTTATTTGTACTTATTCTTCGAAGGCGCAGAAATCCTTGATCTCTTCCTCTTCCTCAAAGAACTCCAGTTCTTTGCGGTCCATGAGATCTTGTACCAGAACCTTGAACTCCATACATTGCTGAATCTCGTGTCCCTCAGTATTGTGGAAATCATAATAGTTCTTGCCTGTTACCACATTTCCACCATTCTGTGCGATCACTCCTTTATCTATCATTTGACGCCATACCCATTTCAAAGGAGATTTAACTTCTTCGATATGGGTTTTAACCCTTTTACCTTTCGCTTCAACGATCGCGTTCACTCCCTGATCAAGATAGGCAAAAGGTTTTCGGCTACATTATGTCTAGATGGTTCATCAAATCTTATTTGCTTCATCTTAATTAATCTCTCTACTGCCTTCTTGAAAGCGAAACAATTTTCGATAGAGTGTCCGGTTACTCCTCCATGATATTCACACGGAGCATTGGCGCCGTACCATTTTGGAAAGGGTGGTTCTAAAGGCTCCGTGTAATACGGGGCTCCACTGCATGCTGATCATATAATTGCTGGTAAAGCATTTTATAAGTTATCAGAATAGGAGTGAACTGAATCCTTTCGGTATTTCTTCTCGAGCTTGGTTTTGACTTTGGTGAATTTTGATAATTACTTGCAAGGGGTTTAGCTTGTGTCATCATGATTGATTTCATATGGTTTGGCCTGTACATGCCTGGTTATTCACTTCCGCTTCTTTCCTTCTGGGGGCTGCCTTTTTCCACTGTCCCCAGCATCAATCTTGCCACTTTTAATGGCACTCTCAATCATTTCTCCAGACATAACCATGTCCGGGAAACTTTTCGTAACATTTCCTAACAAAAAGTTGAGATATGACGCTTTTAGCGTGTGGACGAACAGCATGGTCGTTTCCTTTTCCGTTAATGGTGGCTGTACTTGTGTGGCCATGTCTCTCCATTGCTGGGCATATTGCCTGAAGCTTTCGCTTGGCCTTTTCTCTATATTTTGCAAGGTGATTCTATCTGGAACAATATCTGGAACATGACCATATTGTTTCATAAAGGCTTGGGCCAGGTCTTTCCATGAATTGATCTTTGCACGGCTCAACTGGTTGTACCACCTCGCAGCGGATCCAACCAAACTGTCTTGAAAACAATGGATTAATAATTTGTCATTATGGACATATCCTGTCATTTTTCGACAGAACATTGTAATGTGTGCTTCAGGGCAACTTGTCCCATTATATTTTTCAAATTCTAGAGTCTTAAATTTTGGGGGCAACACTAAATCTGGAACTAGACTTAGTTCCTTAGCATTAATCCCACAATAAGCATCAGCCCCTTCCATTTCTTTGACCTTCTCCTCCAACCATTTATACCTTTCCTCTATCTGTTTGGAAACTTCCAATTTTGTTTTCTCTACGTCCACGATTTCATCAAGGTTAGGGCTAATAGGTCGCAGCCGTTTCTCCTGGATTAGACCCAGACCCAATCGGGTAATTAGCCTAGCCTGAGGTACCTACGGGCTGTGGTTGTGCCCGGATAAAGATGAGAGCTCCCTATGAATTTATTTCCCGTGGAACTTGGTGATGCACGGGAGTAAAGCTTGGAGGATATTGAGGATCCTCATTTTCCTCCCTTGAATCCTCTATAGGATTTTTTTCTTTTTCTGACTGTCACAATAGCTGGGTTAATTGATTGATTGATTATGCTGCTTTGAGACTCGAGAATTTGGTCTCTCATATCCTTCTGGACCTTTTCCAATTGATCTTGCAATTGAGCTTGCATTTGCTCCTGCATTTCCTTTTGTAACTGCTCTAGCCTCTCTATTCGCTGGTTCATGGCCCTTCGGGTACCGTAAGGGTGTAAATTCTCTATTTTTTCGATTTTAAGCTGATAAGTTTCAAATTTTATTAAATGAGTTTTATTGTATTAAAGCATGAGAATGTAATGCAAATAAATGCGAATGAATGCATGAAATGCAAAAAGAAAGGTATTGACTTATAATTTAATTTCCATTTAGAAAACTTCACTTAGATAACAAGTTCCTTTACATAAAGCAAATTACATAAACGATCTTGCTTTGATGCTCAGAGCTTTGACTTTCTTGAGGAGTCCTGCTAGCTTTTGGCCTCGTTCTGTCTTCGTCTCAAATTGCATGCTTAGCTCTTCTACTTCGACTGCCAGTGTTTACACATGTTCAGCTACTCCACGAATTTGATTTAAAGCCTCGCCCATGACATAATCCCTGTCTCTGACTTCTTTCTAAGCTTGTTGAAGATGCCAGTCATTTGTATCCAATGTCCTCTCCAGAATCTCAGTTCGTATTTCACTACTTTGCAAAGAGGCCTCCAGTTCTTCCACCCTTTTATTCAGTCTCTCGACCTCAGCTCGGCTCGCCTTTAACTCTGTCACTGAATTTTGGCTACAATGTCTATACAAGGATTCCTCTAACTCTCGTACTCGGGCTCTTAATTCAGTCACCTCAGCTTGACTTTCCAAAAGGCTACTTTTTATGGCATTTTCCTACACCTGTGCGTCTTGAAACTTGTTCTTCCAATAACTTGTTTTATTCTTTTCTTCGCGGATTTCTTGTTGCCATTGTTCTGAGGTCTTTCCTAAACCGGCGGTCTCATTGACAAGTGAAGCTTTTTATAGTCTTTCTTTAGGCTGCTGAGATCTTCTTCAGCCTTATTCTTCCCTTTTTGCAATTTCTCCGCTTCTAGCTTCTGAACATCAACGTCCAATCCTAAAAGCACCTTCTCTTCTTCCAGCTTCTCTATTATTTTTTCCATATCAGCACTCTTTCTCTCGAAATCTTGTTTAATTATTTCGAGTTCAGTCGGGGCAACCTGCAAGTGTTCTTCAATTGGACGGACAATCTCCAGGTTTGGCACAGGAATGTTATCGTTAATCCTTCTATTTTTTCACCAATCGTACTCTACAGTTATCATAGGATTGGCGTCGAATGCTTTCATTCTTCGAACCTGATTCCATGCATTTGAGATTTCCCGAATCTTTTTCTTATTATTTTCTCCTCGATATGCAAATTCGCACTGAGCTAACCCCTGAGTCGCTGGAATGAACTGTCTCGATCTGTATTTTCTTGAAACCAGCAAGGTGCGTATCCCGTTGCTCCCCATATTCCTACTAATGGGACCCAATCGAAGTCTCTGCATCGATATAATATTTCATCTGGACAAACCACGATGCTCGCCATTCTATGTCTTCGTCTTTGAGGCTTTGGAGTATGGCCATCCACTTTTCTTCTGAGAAATTCTCTTGTCTTTGCTAAGTTACGAAGTCTTTCAACGGGGAGTAATCTTTAGATAGGTATTGATAGGAGACTTTTTCTGTTTTCCAAAAGTGACCATGAAACCATACTATTAACAATTGCGCGTAAGCAATAAATCGACCTTCTCCCTCTCTTCTGCATGCATTTAGGGATCTGAAAGTTTCAGCCAGTATAGCTAGGACAGGTGTAACTCTTTTACTCAGTCGATTGAACAAGTCTATCACCGCGTCTTCTACATGCCCCAAAGCCTTTGGAAAGATGACCAACCCGTAGATACTCAAGGCTAAGATATCAATCTTTTTCTTTGTATCTGGATGAGTCAGTATCAAATCTCGTAGACTTTTCCAGGTGATGCACTTGTTGTTGCCTTTGACTTTAACCCGAGCTGCAACCCACTGTTCACTCATGCCGGTGATGTTTATTAACCTTTTAACAATAGTCGGGAGATTTGAGGCTCTAGAATAGGCCTTATCTACTGAAATCTTCGGACAATGAAGTAAAGTGGTGTACTCTTCTATTGTCGGTGTCATGTCTACATTTTCGAAGGTGAAGCAACTATAGGTCGGGTTCCAATACTATGTTAATGCCCGAAAGAGACATTTGTCCACCTTAACCTCGAGCAAGTATGGCAAATCTCCGTATTCTTGGTAGAAGGTTTGTTTCATGTTGTAACCCCAACTGTTCCATATCTCTTTCAATTCTAACACATTGTTTTGAGCCGTACTGATCCTGGTGTAATCCCAAAGTTCTGACTCATATCCTTCTGTTAAGCTGTCCCCTTTTTGGCGTTGAGTCTCCTCCGACCACATGCGCACTACCATATTGTCCTCCACTTTATCAAGGTACTTATTTTTCATGATCGGTTCTCTTATCGGTAACTGAAATTTCGAGTTTATACCTTTCTTTTACATGATGAAGAGATGCAATGTAAAGAAAAGAGACAAAATAAACAAGTTAGCAAAACACAATAATATATCAATATTCAAGTATAAAGCATAGAACCTAAGAATTTGCCTCGGAAGGTTGCTAAAAGGTTGAGCCTAACTCCATCTAGGGCGTGTCCTTACGAGTCACTATATGTGGTTTTAGGCTCTAAATTAAGGGTACCCAAACCAGCAGATTCCTCTATCCTCACCCATTACAGAGTCATACGGATGAGTTTGGTTTAGAGGGACGCATTTCCCACATGTTTTCACGGAAGTGAAAACTTCACAAAAATAAGGGTACTTTGTAATTCCGAAAGTAATCCACTATCCTGCACGGAGGTGAAGACCTCACGAAGGAGTAGTTTCCGGCTTTCACTTAAAGGGGTAATATCATATGCAAATGTACAAATTTACACTAGCAATATCATAAAAATGTCACACAAAAGATATCAAGGATCATATTTTAAAGGAAACCGTAAATTTTAAAGTTTTCAAAAAAAGACCCGAAAATAATCAATTTTGGCTTGACTCTCATTTATTAAAAAAAAGTTTCCCAGTGGAGTCATCAAGTTGTCGAAACCATCCTTTTTATGAAAAACGACGAGTTTCGAAAAATCATTTTAAAATTTGGAAAAATGGGTGTTTAGAAAATGGGAGTCGCCACCAATCTTTTATTTGGGTGTGATTGGATCACCATAAAACGTTAAAACGTTTTAAAAATGTTGGTCTTTCGAAATCCAGAAAAATTGGTTCGGGAGTCGGTTACGCATAAGGAAGGATTAGCACCCTTATACGCCCAAAATTGGTACCGTATTGATTATTTTCGGGTCTTAATTTGTAAACCTTGAAAGTTTGAATAATATTTAAAATACGATCCTTGAATGCATGAGTTATGTTTAAAGAAATCGATTTTTGTTTGGAAGTCCCGCTATTTCAAAGTGATCGGGGAAAAAAATTACGTTTAGTAAGTTAGGACATAATATTTCGAGATCCAGAAATAACAAGCTTTCCTTTGTAAAACTTTTTAAATTTTTGAAAGAGGATGTTAGATTATCTTGATTTAAAGAAAGATTGCACTTAGTAAGTTAAGATGCAAAAATTCCAAAATTGACGATAAGGAAACATTGCCTCCATTAAGGATATTCGATTATTTCGATTTGAAGAAAAATCGCACCTAGTAAGTTAAGGTGCAAAAATTCGGAACCCGAAATAAAAGAATATTGCCTCGATTTTAAAGTTTTTATGAGAACAATTTTGAAAACGAATATGGAGTTTAATACGAATGAGCAATTAACGACAAATATTAGACCCCATGAAGAAAAAATGATTAAGCAGATAAAATGGAAAACAAAAATCAAAATATAAAATTCGAGTGCATAATAACGAAAATTAAATGCAAATATTGATAAGTAAGAAAAATGGTGCAATCGGGGTTGAAAATGAGACTTTTTGGATACCCGAGGGCAAAATGATAATTTTAAACTCTCAAGGGCAAAATGGTAATTTTGGGAAAATTTGGGGTTAAAATTGACATTTTAAATGTCCAAGGGTAAAAACATAACTTTTGGAAGAATCGAGATAAAAAAACGTGACCTTTTGGATGTTTGGGGGCAAAATGGTAATTTTAGACTTTTGAGGGTAAAATGGAAATTTAGGAAAAATTTAAGGTTAGAAATGACATTTGAAATGTTGGGGGTAAAAACGTAATTTTTGGAAGAATCGGGATAAAAAATGAGACTTTTTGGATGTTCGGAGGGTAAAATGGTAATTTTAGACTTTCGAGGGCAAAATGGTAATTTTAGGAAAATTTGGGGTTAGAAATGACATTTTAGAAAATTAAGGGTAAAACGGTAATTTTTAGAAAAATCGAGATCAAAAATGGGATTTTTGGACATATAGGGGTAAAATGGTAATTTTTAGAAGTTTCAGGGTCAAAAATGTAATTTTAGAGAAGTTTAGGGGTTAAAATACAATTTTTGGATAGTTTAGGGACCTTCAAGGTAATAAAACCAAAAATAGGTGACACCAGAAGTCAAAAGACTAATTTGAAAATCTTAAAAACTTCTTGGGCCAATTTTATAATTAACAGAACTTGATTTATGGACTAAATTAAAACAAATTAAAAATAAGAGGGACCAACTGCATAAATAAACCAAAATTAGGACATGTGGCACCTTTTGGTGCTTTTAAAAATTAAAGGGACTAAATTGAAAATCAAAGAAAATCATTGGGCCAAATTAAAAATAATTAAAAGGACAAAAAGGACTAAATTGAAATAATCAAAAAATGCGGAAGGGCCGATTGCAAAAATAACCCATTTAATGAAAACATGCAGATCCCAGAGGCGGGTCGGGTCGGGTCGGGTTGAATCATGGGTAATTACTCAAAACGGCGTTGTTTTGGGCTAAAACTCAGTCCTCAAAACGGCGTCATTTTGAGGGCTTATAAATAGCCTGTTTTAGGTTTTGTTTTTATTTTACTTCTTTCTTTTTTAAAAAAAAAATCCAAACTCTTTCTCACCCTCTCTCATTTCTCCTATGGTCGGCCACTAGAGCCAAAACCGGTCTCCGGTGCTCGCCCAGCGCGTTGGGCCACATGCGCGCCATGTGCGGCTGTCCCATGCCAACGCCGTCCATCTCCATCGGTCACCATCCACCACGCGCCGCCGTTACCATCGTCCCACGCGCCAAAACGAAGGTGAAAACTCACCTATCTCTCCTTTTTTGTTTTCAAAACAGATTTTCATGTCCATTGAAAGGTTTTCTTTGTTGATTTTTACCCTTTTTTATTGTTTCTTTATTCAGTTCCAGCCCAGATCTGAATCTTCTAGATCTGGGAGTTTAAAAATTTTCTTTTTCCTTTTAAAAAAAAAAACCTCCTTTTATTTCGTTTGTTTGATTCTGTTTGATCCCTTGTTTAAGAGTTTTAAAAAACTCGTTCCTTGTTTTTTAGATCCACGTTTGACGGGTACAAACGACACTAGGCAAGGTTTCAACGAAGGCTCCGACGGTGGCGTGACCGGGGAGTATCTCTGTCCTTTCGATTTCTTTTTTTGATATTAAACAATTATTTAATGTTATAATTAATTATTATCATTAATATTATTAACAATATAATTAATATTCACATTTTAAAATATGGTTTTAGGAAACAATAAATATTAAAGGGTGTATTAAATGCATGTATTGATGCATAACTTGAATCTGATGGGTTTAGAAATTGAAAACATAAATGGCAGTTAAACATACATTGAATGGTAGCAAACATGCATTAATACCTGATCGTCCTTAATGCTTGAGTAACCTGGTGTTCAATTGGATCTTACCTTTGCTGTCTGTTTGATGTTTGGTCGAATATTGTTTGGTGACTATTCGAATGTTTGCTTGAAAAAAAGGGTTTGTATATTGATTTCAAGAACGGGGTCTGTAACCCTTGCACAGATCTGAAACTGGTTTTTATAACCAGTTTTACAATAATCATCTTTTGTTTTTTCCAAATAAATGCCTTTCTTTTCTTCTTCTTTTTATGCAGGTCGGCGAGGGCGGCCCGAAGCAGTGGCGATGGCAGTGCAGAGCAAGTTGGAGCTGGAGATGATGATGTGGTGGCCTATGACTGGATGAGGTGAACAGCAGCAATGCAAGTGGGAGCTGATTGCCAGATTTTTGTTTGGGCTACTGTAATTTGGGCTTAAGTTTGGGTTAAAGAGACTAAATGTTATGGGTTAAGGGAATTTGGGTTTGTATTTGGATCCAATTGGGCCTTGTAATTAATGGATTTTGTAAACATTTTGGACTTTTTATTTTGGGCTTTTTAATTTTAAATTTAAAAATTATTTTAAATTTAAACTAAATTAGTAAATTTAATTTTAGAAATAAATTTAAATCCATTTTAAACTTAAATTAAAATTGACTCAAAGTTCAAAGCCCGGTCAAAATTGAGCTTACACGCATCCACATAGAGGCACTTTTCCAAAAAAGTGTCCACATGGACGCGTTTTTCTTCGTTTTTTTTCGTTTTTCAAAGGGGAAATTTTGCAATTTTGGCCCTCAGATTTTAATGAGTTTTCAACGTGTTTTTAGTGGGAAATTTACTATTTTGGGCCTTAAGGTTTAGGATGTTTTTGTTTTAATTAGATTTAGGGTTTTTTAAATTAGGGTTTAGGTTTTTAAAATTAAGGTTTTATTATTTATATTATATATTTTAGGAAAAAACACCCATAACAATTTGAAAGAATTGAATTTATTTTTATTTTTTTCTGTTTTATTTATTCAAATTATTTAATTATTTTTATAATTATTTATAATTTATTTTTAATTAAATCATAATTTTAACATATACTTCTTCCTCTTGTCTCATTTTTATTTCAATGGTAAAGTGCACTTTGAGACAAAAAGAATAATTATAATTTAGTCATTATAATTATAAACTAACTAATTAATAATGTGTTTTGCTATCTTTATTTTATTTGCATATTAATTATTATTTTTTATTTTTTTAATTAATTTTTACTTTTTAAGGGAAAAATATTAATTATAATTATAATTAGAAGTAAATTTTACCCAAACTAATGTGTACAAAAATATTCAAATGGACTTCGCCTTTATTATATGAAACAAAATAAAAATAATGTGTACAAAAATATTCAAATGAACTTCGCTTTTATTAAATGAAATAATATAAAAATAATGTTTACAAAAATATTCGAAAATAATCAATGTCTGTGTCGGTCCAGTGCCACACAGGGGTGATCGACGGTTACACGCTGGATTCCTTCTTGGTTGTGCTTCTGGTTCCTCTGGTTCTGGTTCATCCTCTGGGCAAGGTTGTGCTTCTGGTTATGGGTGTTGGGAAGATGACCCACCTTGATAGAATAAAGATCTCGGAGGTGTTTGCATCACCCACGACGATTGAGCGTAACCGGGTTGAAACCTGTAAGGCGATGAAAATTGATATGGCGATTGGAATTAAGTTGAGCTCCCCGACGGTCCCTCATGCGGTACCTCTTGCAACGACGATTGCCTATATATCGTCGGTTCACTCACAGTCATCAAGATATTAGATACACCGAGCCATATATTCCAACTTGGCATAGGCATAGAACTAGGAAATGGAAACATATAAGGGTTAGGATACGCACCCGACATAACCTGAAGGGGTTGTGATGATGCAATCGTAACTTGCTGCTTAGGGCCGGTGCTTGCATGGGCGATGCTTGCGTGGGTGGTGATGATGGGCTCGCCTCACCACCCCTTCTCCTTGGATTTAAATGGCCCCGTCGCTCCCTTTCAACACGGAATACTCAACGCCTCGCTTCTTCAGAGAGCAAATATGGCTTGCCATGGATCCTAAACCTTGGCATGTATTACAACTCGCATGCTAACTCCGAAAAATAATCTATTCACGAATAGGTAGATAATCGTTTTTGTGCTCATCATCGAGCACCTCAGGTGGCACGAAATCGGTTGTCGGAATTTGAATGTCGTAACACTCTATCCGCCTGATGCATCTCGACGGTAGCGTAAGTGACCATTGAGACCCTAACGTGCCAGATATTCGGATTCTGTAGGAATTCCTCCTGAATTACTGCCCGAATTATGGATCCTCGTATGGTGTCCATTGAAAAACTATATGAACGTGATAAAAATATTAGTGGTATAAATACTAAATACTAAATACGAAATCCACTATGTTATGTATATATAGTTCAAAATGAAATAAAGACTTACATGCACTTCCGATCGTTGGTCTAATAGAAGGTTGTATAACTTCAAGAGTGGTAAGTAATCACATAACTAGGCGAATGGTTCCACCAGTTTAAATAAAATTTTAACATAATATTTTAATTTAAATCTATTTAATAATGGTAAAAGCTAAAATAAAATTTACCTTGTTATGAGTAGAGATGTATACGGGTGGTTCACTCGATGATGTAAAAACGACAAGCGAAACTGAGCCCATAATTGTAGCAGTGAGAGGCAACCACCGATTTTTACTTTTTTTTTGTTACGTCGTCCGACACAACTTCTAGTACAGCATCGCTAAAACAGAAGACCCTTAACTGAGTGCGTTAGCTGCTCTAAAATCGACCAGTTCCAACAGCCACCTTAAATGTATGAGGGTCGTGACTTATCTGGCATCAGATAACCTTTGATGATCTGCATGATATACACCCGAGCATATTGTATTATTTCTATTTCTATCGAATCATCCGCCAGCTCATTAAATGTGTTAACCAACTCATTTCGATTCAACTTCCGTAGATAACATCCGGAATTGCACCTAAAAGATCGTAACGCATGGGTGTCCAATCATTAAAATGAGCGGACCCAGTGACTACGAGCCCATTAATTTGTAACCCCAAACTGTAACTGCTCGTCCTCCAGAGTGATTGTACACTACCCGCATCAAAGATGGAATGTGTGCGTCTCAGGTCTCCACCTCTCCACAAACACGCTTATTAGTTTCAGGTCCAACTTGCAACCCCAACCTACAACGGTCGCGTGCCCAAAAACCGGCTTCCCTCAAGTAAGTTTCAATCAACGATGATGGAGGATCAGGTAGATTACGAATAAAGAATTATAGAATTCGATCGATCAGCTATTCAAATAAAAAATATTAAAAAATTTAATTAAATTATAAAAATAATATTAAATAATTAAATATTATTAAAAAATAATTAAATTATAAAAACAAAATAAAAAAATAAATAATATAAAAAAAATTAAAATTAACTCTCACCATTTACAATTGGTCGACAGAGATATGCTTTCCATCGAGACGAATTAATTGTCGGGTCATTGCTAACACGATAAATTGAGAAATTTGTGTAAAAAATTTAGAAAATTTTGAGAATTTTGAGAGCTTTAGAGAGAAATTTAGAGAGAAATTGAGAGAGAAAATTGAGAGAAAATGAGTGAAAAAAAGAAAAGGGGAAGGGGTTTTTATACTTTTTTTTTCAATTTGACCGTTTGAGCAACAGTCAAAATTGAATTTGATCATTGGGGCACACGAGAAAAAGCGCACCCTCGTGTGGAAAACATAGCCTAAAGCACATCCACGTAGGCAATCTTTTGGGCAAAAACGCTTCTACAAGGGCGCCATTATGAAAAAACGTGCCTACGTGAACGCGCTTTTGCTGCACGGAAGGAAAATCGCTTTCACGTGGACGCGCTTTTCCTAAAAATCCCTGACATGGCGTCCACATGAGCACGTTTTTGCAAAATTGACCCATTCCAGTAATTAATTTATAATATGATCCATTTTCGCAAATAAAATTAAAAAATGGATTTTTTTTGGTAAATAACTCATAAAATTGCATAGGGTGTTTATTTTTCTTATTATTTTTATTAGTATCGTAGTATTTACTACATTCTTAGAGTAACATATTACATATGATGATTTGATTCGAATTTTTGTTACTCGTTTAAAAAAATTATCAATATAATAATTTTTTATAATAATTAATTTTTTTAAAATATAAAATATGTAATTGTATAATTACAAATTATGCCACCAAACATGATATAGGAAATTACGGTATAATTACACTCTGTCAATAAAACACGTTTAGGGAATTGTAATTCTTTTTAATTACCAGAGAGTGTATTTACTATCCTAATAATTACACTTTCATTCAATTACTTTGTGTTATAGAAACAAGCTCTTAAGTATAATTTAGAAATTTTGGTATGCCTTTTTTCCAAGTGCACAACATAATTTCCCCATATGTGATGGTAGGGGTGAGCAAAACTCGATTTGAATCGAAAAATTTGAAAAAAAATTCGAATTTTGAATTATTCGAATTGAGTTATTCGAGTTAAACGAATCGAGTTGAATTTTTTTTTCGAATTTCGAGTTCGAATCGAGTTGAATTTTCGAATTCGAATAATTCGAATAAAACTATATTATTTTAATTTTAAATTTATATTACCCAAACCCAATATCCAGACCCAATTTACTATATCCATTTTCCCCAAAACCTAAACCATTTATCTTACCCAATTTTTTTCCTAATATTTAAAACCCATCAACAAACTAAACTCAAATATTTTAAACCTAAATATAATTTCATTATTAAAAACTACTTATAAACTAAACTCAAATATTTTTAAATCCAAGTATTTATTTCTAAATAACACTCATAAACAACTCCTTTTCGTGTCTAAATTTATTGTTCCTTTTTGTTTATTATTATTATGGTTAGGTGTACTTATTTAATTTTTATTTAGAAAAGAAATTGAAGATATTAACTTTGTAAACCCAAAATCTATTTTTTTTCCTAAAAAAATCCCTAAATTAAAACCCTTAAAAGAAGAAGCTTAAGCTTCTATAATGATTTTGTGTTACTACTATTCGTTTTTGTTGTGTTGTTTTTATTTTTTATTTTTTTGTTTGGAATGGTGTTGCCGTGTAGATTTCTACTCTATTTTGGACTTTTGCTTATGTATTTTTATAATATTGTTGTGTTATTGTTGTTACTTGGACTTATGTTATTTACTTGAACTTCTTATTTTTTTTATTATAATCTTGTTGTGTTGTCATTGTTTATTTGGATTTTTTCACTTATTTATTTCAATTTTTCGTTGTATAGTCATATTTAAAAACTTTAAATAAAAATATTTTTTAAAAAAATTACATAAAATTAAACAACACCAAATTAATTTTTTTAATTTAACTCGAACAAATATATTCGATTTGATTCGATTCGAATTCTATCTCACTCGACTCGATTCGTAAAAATTTTAAATCGAGTTAAGATGATGAAATAGGATTCTAAACTCGATTAACTTGAAAATTTTTCATTCGATTCGATCAAATACTCACCCCTACGTGATGGTATTTGATTTTCCGTTCTTTAAACTAATATCATATAAATTATAAGGATAAATATCAAAATTATACATGAATTTTGATTTAAATGTGTAATGTTATACATGAACTCTGATTTGTGTGATTTTACACATGAAATTTTGGTTTGATTCAACTTTTTTACAAATCACTAACAATACTATTCACATCCGTGAAATTTAGCTCGATGAGAAATATTCATTATCTTCAATACTTACAAAAAATGAACCTAAATCTATCACATCCTAATAACAATTTCCTCACTTTTGTACCTTTGAAGACTAATACTTTCACATAAAACCACAACACATAGTTTTTTACAATCAAATGCACTCTGACAAACAATGTTCCTAATTTGAATATATTAAGTTTTCTCAATAATCAGTACATAAACCTATATAAGTATCTCAATTATATAAATTTTATTGAGGCTTGCTAACATAATGAAGATCTATATCAATCCCTATCAAACAATAGTTAAACTAGTTGAATACAATAGAACAATAACAAACAAGGATTGTTGACAATTAAGTCTTCAACGTTCAAATCTGATTCAACTTCCTTGATCCAATGGATTAGATAAGCATGATTCGATCCAATCCGATTCTTTAAACAAGTTTTTCCAAGTGATATGATCTTCATTGATGAGCGAGATATACCACAATATTAACATTGTTGAAGCCCAATTCTGATCGGACCCAAACTAAACCCATTTTGGGATTTATTTTAAATTTGAATTTATTTGTAAATTTAAGATTATTCTAAATAATGAAACCCAAAAATAAATAAAATAAAATTTTAGTATCTAAAAGTCCATTTACAAGAATCCATTTACAAAATTCCAAACTCTAAGCCCAATATGACAAGCCCAAATGCATTGAAAAGTTTTAAAACTCAAATTTGGGTTTGTTGCTCCAGCCATATTGTCACGTCAGCACTACGTCATCATGCCACATCACTGTTGCCATGTCAGCGCCACGTCAGCAGTCACGTCAGCCACTGACTCTTCACCTTTGACCGATTGACCTTTGACCCCCAGCTCTCGAGACTCTTCTTCCCAAGATGTTTCGAGAGTCGAAACGTCCCTCTGCTCGAGTCCTTTACTTTGCCCAACGCACCACTGCCCGATGCCCCTCGTTTGCCTTGCACCAAAACGGCAAAGGCACGCCGTTCAGCACCGACGTTGACCCTGCCACACGTGCTCTTCTAGTGATACCTACAAAGAGGAAAATGGGAACAACAGCAAATGAGGCAGAACAGGAGCAAAAAAGGGAAACATGGAAAAGGAACGTGTCGAAACCACCTCGAAAACGAATAAGTTTCGGAAAAATATTTATTTTAGAATTTGGAAAATAAGGAGTAAAAAGGGAGTCGCCACCAATCTTTTATTTGGGTGTGATTGGATCACCACAAAACGTTTAAAAACATTAAAACATCGGTCCACGAAATCCAGAAAAATGGGTTCGGGAGTCGGTTACGCATGAGGAAGGATTAGCACCCTCGTACGCCCAGAATTGGTACCACATGATCATTTTCGGGTCTTGCTTTATGAAAACAATGAAAACTCGAGTTAAGTTTAAAACGCAGTGTTTATTTTGAAAGGCTCTGTGTGATTTAAAGGAGACCTTTTTAGGAAAAACTCGTCCCCGCATTTTGATCCTCTTAAGAGAACTAGAAAACGTGCCCAACACGTTAGGGCACTATATTCTCGGAGTTTCAAAATTGAAGGACGTTTAGGAAGCTTTTGAAGAGAGTATTCGTTCGCGTGATTTGTACGAAAATCATACCCAGCGCGTTAAGGCGTGATTTTTCGAGGTTTCCACATGAAGGAACATTGTCTCGTTTACTTAAAAATTTGGATATGGATAGGGCGTATTTAAAAACCTTTTTTGAAGAGGATATTTCTTTCGCACGAATTACGAGAATCATACTCCGCACGTTAGGGCACGATTTTCGAAGTTTTCACACGAAATAACATTACCTCGTTTTCGTCGTGAAAATCTTTCATATATATATATTTTGAGAACTTGAAAATTTCGTATGAAGGTTAAAATGCAATCCTCGAACACATGATTTTGAAGGATTAAAAGGAATACTCGTTCACTTCGATTTTCACGAAGAATTAAAGTCGCGGCCAACACGTTAGGACACGACACTCTTGGAGCCTCGAAGTGAACGAGCGTAAAAACTTGAAAAGGATATTCGGTTCGCACGAATTATACGAATAAATCGCACCCGACACGTTAGGGCGTGATTTTTCGAAGTTGCGCTCGAACCGAACATTGCCTCGATTTTTGAAGTAATTTGTAAATGAAAGTGTATATTTTAAAAACACGAGTAGCAATTAATAATAGAAATTAGATACGAAGTATAAGTAGATAGATAATGTGCGAACATATAAAATGTAGGTGCAAACAAATGCAAATATTGATAAATGATGAAATCGGGGCGAAAAACGGGACTTATGGATACCCGAGGGCAAAATGGTAATTTTGGTGTAATCGGGGTTAAAATGGAATTTTAAAAGATTCGGGGGTAAAATGGCAATTTTTGGTGAAATCGGGGTTAAAAAATAGAATTTTAAAAGATTCGGGGGGGTAAAATGGTAATTTTTGAAAATTTTGGGTTTAAAATGTAATTTTGGAAAAGTTTTGGGGTCAAAATATAATTTTGGAAAAGTTTTGGGGTTAAAATATGATTTTGGAAAAGTTTCGGGGTCAAAATATAATTTTGGAAAGTTTCGAGGTTAAAATATAATTTTGGAAAAGTTTCGGGGTCAAAATATAATTTTGGAAAAGTTTTGGGGTCAAAATATAATTTTGGAAAAGTTTTGGGGTCAAAATATAATTTTGGAAAGTTTCGGGGTTAAAACATAATTATGGGAAAGTTTCGGGGTTAAAAGATAATTTCTGGACAATTTAGGGGCTTACAAAGCAATAAAACCAAAAATAGGTGACACGTGGCAGCCCCACAGGTATCCAGAGGTCAAGGGATCAATTTGAAAATCTTGAAAAATTTTGGACCAATTTTGTAATTAAATAAAAGTCGATTTAAGGATTAAATTAAAACAAATTAAAAATAAAAAGGACTAAATGCAGAAATAATCCAAAAAATGACACGTGGCAACCTCTGGTGCAGTCAAAAAGTCAAAGGACTAAATTGAAAAGCAATTAAAATTACAGGGCAAAATTGTAAATAATTAAAAATGTAGAAAAGGACTAAATTGAAGCAAATAAAAATGCGGAAGGATCAATTGCATAAATAGACCTTTTGTTAAAACACGCGGATCCTCTGAACTGGGTCGGGTCGGATCGGGTCGGGCTAAATGGGTTGTATATATATATATTATTTTAGGTCTTTTTTTCATTTTTTTTTATTTTTCTTAAATTTCAGTTCTCCCCTCTCTCTTTTCTCTCAACTCAGCCCACGTCCGGCCATCCTCCGACCAAGCTCCGGCGGCCGCCTGGCTGCGCGTGCGCGCGCGTGGCTGCCACCCCGGCCACGCTCAGACCTTTTCTGGCCAGACCCGACCCCTGTCGGATGTACACGCGCCATCCGACCACCGTCCGACCGCCATCGATCAACGCGCGTAGGAGCGCGTGGTTGTCTCTTCCGATCATGCATGCCCGTCTGATTCCACATCCGTCTAGTTCTCTGTCGTGCGATCGCCGGTAAGTTCTACCGTTACCTTTTCCCCCTTTTTCTTTCTTTTGTTTTTCATATTTTATGTATTTTTTAGCAAAAATAGTCATCTTTTCAAAATCCAAATCTGGATTTTCCAGATCTGGAAACTTCGTAAATATTATTTTTATATTTATTTTAAAAACCTTTATTTCAAACATATTTTAAAAGAAACTATTTTTTGTGTTATTGGTGTTCGAACGGTGACCGTGGTGGTGGTTTCGATGGAGGACGGCAGTGGCGTGGCCGGGGAAGACCGACGGACGCAGATAAGCTACTGTCCCTTTAGTTTTTTTTTTTATCATTATTATTATTATTATTATTATTATTAATGTCTTTCATTAATCCTCATTAATGCCATTTATTAAATCAGTTTATTATTACCCCACTATTAATACTATTTAACATATATTTATTTATTTCCGTTATTAAGATATCAGATGTATATAATTAATGCGTGCTTAGGAATAGATGAACGAAATTAATGCAATGTGTCATAGTTTTAATATATGCATGCATTGAATGGTACCTGGTAGCTTTGAATGTTTCTGACTTTGGCTTGTTTCACTGCCTTTTGGTGTGGTTATTCAAACCTTTTGCTTGTTGGTTGTTATTATTCTGCTGAACTAGTGTTCTTTCTTTTTTAAAGGAAAAAAAATCCCCATTTACAATGAATTGATTCTGGTTTTATAACCAGAATCACCATGATGCTAATTTGTTGTTTGCTCTTAAATGTCTGCCTAACTTCTTTGCTTGTTGCAGGTTCTTTTGGCACTTGTGATGGCAGGGCATGGTGGAGCAGGCGGCTGGTGGAGCAGGTGGTGGCAGCAGCATGTGGGGGGTTTGACCGGTTACACGCTGCTGAGTTGAGGGCTGCAATTGGGTCAAGGGTTGATTGGGTCCAATCGGGCCTTTGTAATTGGGTTAGTTAGGCTAGAAAAATGGGCTAACACTTGGGTTTAGATGTAATTGGGCCTTTTGCCCTTGCAAATGGGTCAGATTTGGCCCAATCGGGCTTGTAAATGGACATTTGGACTTTTATTCTAGTTAAGTTTAAATTTGTTTTATAATTTAAATTTAAATTTAAATTTAAGGTAAATTTAAATAATTAAATTTAAATTTAAGATAAATTTAATTTAAATAAATTTAAAATCAATTTAACCTTTAAATTAAAGCAAAAGTCCAAGCCCGGTCAAAATTGGGCTCCAACAGCTGCCCTCTTTTGTTTGTTGTCATGTAACGGGAACAGAGCAAAGATTAAAAGGAGGCCCAATTTTGTCAAATTTCGCTGACGCTCGGCTCCTTTGTTGACAACACTTGACTTGCCACTCTATTCCAATCCATCATGACTGCGGAAAATAGAATCTACCCTTGGCTTGCTGCGTCCTCCTGAGTGGGGTTTGGCGTCGAGGCGTAGTTTTGCTCTTACTTCAATTTCAGAGATGAAAACGTGTTATCCACTCTACTTCAATTTCAAAGGGGATGACGTTGCTCTTACTTCAATTTCGGAGATGAAGACGTGTTATCCACTCTACTTCAATTTCAAGGGGATGACATTGCTCTTACTTCAATTTCGGAGATGAAGACGTGTTATCCACTCTACTTCAATTTCAAGGGGATGACGTTGCTCTTACTTCAATTTCGGAGATGAAGACGTTTTATCCACTCTACTTCAATTTCAGGGGGATGACATTGCTCTTACTTCAATTTCAGAGATGAAGACGTTTTATCCACTCTACTTCAATTTCAAGGGGATGAAGACGTGTTATCCACTCTACTTCAATTTCAAGGGGACGTTGCTCTTACTTCAATTTCAGAGATGAAGACGTGCTATCCACTCTACATCAATTTCGAGGGGATGACATTGCTCTTACTTCAATTTCGGAGATGAAGACGTGTTATCCACTCTACTTCAATTTCAAGGGGATGACGTTGCTCTTACTTCAATTTCGGAGATGAAGACTTCAATTTCAGAGATGAAGACGTGCTATCCACTCTACATCAATTTCGAGGGGATGACATTGGTGACCTGTAGAAAATGCTCAAATGGTCCTCTATGTGGGCCAGATATGTTTAAGATGTTATGCCTGGAAATGAGTTAGAATGCTCTTAACCTAAAAAATGAATTCGTATGATTCAATGTTTGCATTTTTCAAAGATTAGTCTTTATATTTGGAAGCCATCTCTTGACGTTTCTTTGAATTCAATTCGGCAAATTCGACTTTTGAATCGCTTCTTCCAGGTTTTAGCTCTTTCAACTAGCAGTTGCTTAGAAATCTCGCATCTTTTAGGCAATTCCTAAAATAATACCCGCGAACCTTAGTTTCCTTTTATGACCTTTTATCCATCATTTTAATATGAGAATGCTTGGACAATATAGAAAGAATGGAATCAAATTTGGAGATTTATTGGCCATGACATCAAATATTTATAAATAACGACCGATAGTATTAGACCTAGATATCAGCTATAAGTTTCCCTGATCCAAAGATCATTTTTTCGCTTGCCATGCTTCTGGAGGTCTCGGAATTACTTCGTCGATGCCTCAAGATGTAAAATATTTCCATTTTGCCACTTTTGAGGGAGCAATTGGTTGTCCTTGTTTTGTATTTGAGTTGCTCTTTTCGAGTTTTCAACTCAAAACCCCTTTGGTTTCAGGATGCCCTTTCACAGGTTTTCATCCTGACCTCTCCGTTTTTTTTTTTGTTTTTTTTATTTTCTTATGTGAAATATTTCTTCACCGAGTCTGAATTCACCGGGTTGTATAGTTCTTTGCCATCCATTTCAGTCAAAATTAAAGCTCCTCTAGAGAAGGCTTTCTTTACAACGTACGACCCTTCCCAATTAGGCATCCATTTCCCTCGAGAGTCTTTGTGTATTGGAAGTATCTTCTTCAAGACAAGGTCTCCCTCATGGAATTCTCTAGGACGAACCTTCTTGTTGTAAGCGCGCATCATCCGTTTTTGGTACATTTGACCATGGCGGATAACTTTTAATCTCTTTTCCTCAATCATATTTAACTGATCATATCTAGCTTGACCCATTCCGCTTCATCCAAATTCAGCTCTGATAAGACTCGGAGAGAAGGAATCTCCACCTCAATGGGTAAAACAGCTTCCATTCCATATACAAGTGAGAACGGTGTTGCCCAGAAGATGTCTTGATGGAAGTCCTATAAGCAAGAAGGGCAAAAGGTAGTTTTTCATGCCAATCTCTATAGGTTTCTGTCATTTTTGCGACAATCTTCTTGATGTTTTTATTTGCTGCTTCTACTGCTCCATTCATCTTTGGGCGATATGGGGACGAATTATGGTGTCTGATCTTGAACTGCTCACAGACCTCCGATATCGTGCTGTTGTTTAGATTTAGTGCATTGTCTGATATGATCTTTTTCAGGCATCCCATATCGACATATGATCTCCTTTTCAGGAACTTGCTGACTGCGGACTTCGTAACATTAGCATAAGAAGCAGCTTCTACCCACTTGGTGAAGTAGTCGATAACACAAAAATGAATCTATGTCCATTAGAGGCCTTTGGCGAAATTGGTCCAATAACATCCATGCCCACATAGAAAATGGCCATGGGGATGTCATGACGTGCAGGGGTGAGGAGGCACATGTATCTTGTCCCCATAAATCTGGCATTTGTGGCATTTCTTGGCATAATCGATACAATCAGTCTCCATGGTCGACCAGTAGTACCCAAACTCATGATCTGCCTAGCCATCTTGAATCCATTCGCGTGTGTTCCACAAATCCCTTCATGGACTTCTTCCAAGATCTTTTTAGCCTCGATTGAGTCCACACATCTTAATAACACTTGATCCTTCCTTCTCTTATACAAGACCTCTCCGTCCAGGACATACTCATTTACGAGCCTTCTCAATGTCCTTTTGTCATTATCGGTAGCTCCCTCAGGGTATTTTCGATCCTTCACATAGTGTGAAAATATCCGTAGGTACCAAGGATGCTCTTCTTTCTCTTCTTCTTCGATATCGCAGCAATGGGCTGGAGTTTTGTAAATGCTCATTTGAATGGGCTTCATATCCTCTGGCCTATTCACTTTTATCATCGAAGCTAAGGTGGCCAAAGCATCAGCCATTTGGTTTTCTTTGCGTGGGAGGTACTTGAATGTGACTTCGTCAAATTCTTTGATCAGTTCGAGGATCATATTTCTATATTCAATTAATTTGGAGTCTCTGGTCTCCCATTCTCCTCTGAGCTGGTAGATCACCAATGCTGAATCTCCATAGATTTCTAAAACTTTGATCCCTCGATCTATGGCTGCTTGGATACCCATAATACATGCCTCATATTCTACCATATTATTTGTGCAATCAAAGTCAAGCTTGCTGGTGAAGGGATAATGGTCTCCTTCTGGTGACACTAAAATGCACCGATCCCATTACCACAGCGTTCGAAGCACCATCGAAGTTTAATCGCCATGAATGCTCAGCGATTGTTTCTTCGGTATTCGCGACATACATTAGATCCTCATTCGGAAAGTCAAAATTTATCGGCTCGTAGTCTTCCAAAGCCCTACTGGCAAGGAAGTCCGCGATTGCACTTCCTTAATTACTTTTTGGCTCACATAGACGATATCAAATTCCGACAATAGGATCTGCCATCTAGCCATTCTCCCATTCAGCGCGGTTGACTCCATCATGTATTTTAGAGGATCCAACTTTGAGATCAACCATGTCGTGTGGTATAGCAAGTATTGTCGCACCTTCGGGTAGTCCAAACCAGTGCGCAGCATAGTTTTTCTATTGGGAGTATCTTATTTCACAGTCAGTAAATTTCTTACTGAGATAGTATATGGCCCTTTCTTTCCTTCCCGTCTCGTCGTGTTGGCCCAAGACACATCCCATAGAATTCTCGAAAACCGTTAAGTACAAAATCAATGGTTTGCTGGGATTTGGTGGTACTAGTACCGGAGCATCAGACAAATACTGTTTAACTTTATCGAAAGTCCTTTGACACTGATCATCCCAAACGCTTGGGTTATGCTTTCTAAGAAGGCGAAATATGGGGTCACACTTCTCTGTTAGCTGCGAAATAAACCGAGCGATATAATTCAGTCTCCCAAGAAAACCTCGAACCTCTTTTGCGTACGAGGCGGGGGTTAATTCTTGTATGGCCTTAACTTTGTCTGGGTCTATCTCGATCCCCTTTGGCTGACACACAAAACCCAAACAATTTTCCGAACGTAGCCCAAAAGTGCACTTGGCAGGGTTCAATTTTAGCAGGAACTTCTCAACCCTATGAACAGTTTCCTTAAGACATTCACATGTTCCTCCTCCGTTCGGGACTTTGCATCATGTCGTCGACGTAAACCTCAATTTCTTTGTGCATCATGTCATGAAATACATCACCATGGCTCTTTAATATGTTTGCCCCGGCATTTTTGAGTCCGAACGGCATCACTTTATAACAAAATGTTCCCCACATTGTGACAAAGGTGGTTTTCGCCATGTCTTCGGGGTCCCATCTTTATTTGATATATCTAGAGAAACCATCCATGAAGGAGGAAAAGGCATGCCCTGCTGTATTATCTACCAAAGTGTCGATGTGTGGCAGCGGAAAGTTATCTTTTGGGCTGGCCCTATTCAAATCCCGATAGTCTACGCACATACGTACTTTACCATCTTTCTTGGGGACAGGCACTATATTAGCGACCTATTCTGAATATTCAACTACTCGGAGAAAACCCGCGTTGAACTGTTTTCGGACTTCTTCTTTTATTTAAGCAACACATCAGGTCGCATTCTGCGAAGTTTTGTTGGACGGGTTTGCATTCTTCTTTTATTTGGTTTGTTGAACTATGATGTCAGTGCTTAGCCCTGGCATGTCTTGGTAGGACCAAGCGAAGACGTCCTTGAATTCTCTTAGTAGCTCAATGAGATCTCCTCGTGTCTTTGCTGAGATACTTGTCCCGATTCTCATTTCTTTCTTTTCATCCTCATTCCCTATGCTTACTGTTTCCACTACCTCTTTGTGGGGCAAGATTTATTTTTCCTCCTGTTCCATCATTCGTTGCAATTCAGGAAATATGTTACAATCCTGATCATCTTCGAAATCCTGAGACTCTTCAAGACACATATCTTGCTCGAAATGAGGTTCGGAGTCAGTATCACTCATATTACTGATATCCCAAGATCTGTAAAGAATGAGAATGGGCTAATGAACAAAATAAATTAAAGAATGGCTGTATGACATGATTATGGGTGTATATATTCAAGAATGATTTATTTATTCATATGTGTGAGTGTAATTAATTTATTTTGGGATTTGAAAGGCAAGAATAAAGAGATAGTTTGTCAAAATGTATCTTCATTTAAAATAATGGATAAAACTCAAAAGCCCTTTTACAAAAGATTTATATCATTCTTGGGCATAGAATGACAAAGGTTCATCGAGTATACTTTGGAAAGTTCCTAAAAACTACGGGGAGCTCCTCTTCTGTCCAGTTGTCCAAATTACTCCCAGGTGCATACGGACCTATTTGAAGCGAACTCCTTTCTTCAGCTTCTTCGGAAAACGGTATTTACGTTTTAATTCCATTACCTGTCTTGCCACTCTTGCTTCCTCAAGCCTTAGCCGCGCGAGAAATGAAAGTTTTTGAAATATGAGGAAGGTCATTGGTCTCCAACGATTTCTTCCCCGGCTTGTCGAGCTCTTCTTATCTCTCGTTTTCGCTCTATCTCTTTCTTCTTTTCTTTCACATCCGGTTTGTACCCTAGCCCGAAGCGGTCCCACTTTCCAAACAGCGACGTGTGCGTAGATTACTCCTTGGAGGTGTTCTCGAGCCCTTTTCCGGTAATACTCCTTTTCAATCGTCAAACGTAACCCCATTTTCGTCATTTGCGACAATTTAGGTTCAAAAATTTTTTACTTCCCTCCCTCCCAATGAATGGCATTGACAAATTCCAACGAGCGGAAAGAGCATTCTATTGCCTTCATCCTTGTCTATGTACGGGGGCATCATTAGTTACAGACGCAACAATATCCTCTCAGCGTTGATTGTAACCAACCTTCCGTCGGTTACCAGCTTGAGCTTTTTGGTGAAGTGGAGGACGGTACTGCCCCTGCTGCGTGAATCCAAGGTCTTCCTAATAAGCAATTATAGGAAGGCTTGATATCCATTACCAGGAAGTCAACCTCGTAAGTATTTGGGCCTATTTACAATGGTACTTCAATCCTACCCATTACTTTTTCTTTCAGTTCATCAAACGCTCTGACTATGTTGTGGCACGTCCTCATGTGGGAGCTATCGATGGGTAGTCTCTCGAGAGTGGCTACGGTAGAACGTTCAAAGCTGAGCCGTTGTCAATAAGCACCCCAGGTAGAGTATACCTTTGCAGCGAGTGGTAATATGCAATGCTTTGGTCGATCCATACCTCCAGATGGGATTTCATTCATCATTGAAGAAAATGAAATTATCAGCACTGATGTTGTTAATCAGTCGATCCAGCTTGTGCATACCGATATATCTTGGGTTACGTAGGTTTCGTTGAGTGCCCTCATTAATGCGTTACGGTGTACCTCTAAGCTCTCAGTAACGCCAAGATAGATATACGTGCGGGCTGCTTATGTAGTTGTTCAACTACGCTGTACTCGCTGTGTTTTAAGAATTTCAAGAATCTTGGCTTCTCTTTCTGCCACCGGCTCATTTATTGGTTCTAACTTGTCAGTCACCTTTTCGGGTTCAAACCGTTATAGCTTTCCCCTTGGTAGCTGCTCTCTCCTCCACGTTGTAAGTTTTACCGCTACGTGTGACTAGGTTCACGTTTTTGCAGCTGCTCATCCTTGGGTGCCTTGATGTCGCATCCGTAATTCCAAGGAACTCTTTTACTGTTTTCATAAGGAAACGGGGCGGGTTTCCGTATGATCACACATGGTGTCTCTTGTTTTCTCGTCTCCGCTCCCCTGGATGTGGAGATGATTATTATTGGGCGATCATGTTCATGTTTCATTTTTCTTCGGAGGAGCAAATGTCCCCTATCTCTTCCCCTTCTTCGAAGAATTCTATTCCTTGCGGTCCACCAGGTCTTGTATTAGGACCTTGAACTCCGTGCAATGCTGAATCTCATGACCTTTAGCGTTGTGAAAGTCGCAATAGTCTTTTACTTTAACCATTCTTTCGCCGTCCTGTCCAATTATTCCTCTAGTCACTAGCTGACGCCATATCCATCTCATGGGGATCTGACCTCTTCAATGTTGAGTTTTAACCCTTTTCTCGTCTATTCCCGTAATTGCATTTACCCTTGATCAGAGTGAACGGGCAGCAGGGGTTTCCAGCCACATTAGGTCTCGATGGCTCATCGAATCTTATTTTCTTCATCTTGATTAGTTTTTCCACTAATTTCTTGAAGGTGAAACAATTTTCAATGGAATGGCCAATCACTCCTCCATGAAATTCACATTGGGCGTTGGCATCATACCACTTTGGAAATGGTGGTTGTACGGGCTCCGTGATATATGGGCTTACCACGTGTTGGTCATACAACTGCTGATAGAGGTCTTTGTAAGTGACGGGAATTGGAGTGAACTGAATCCTCTCGGTATTCTTTTCCAGTTTGACTCTGTTCTTGTAAATTCTGATAGTTGTCAGAAGGACGTTTTGACTGCGTCATCGCAATTGGTTTCGAATAAGTTGGCCTGTATGTACTTACATTGTTTACCCCGGTTTCCTTCCTCTTTGGGACTACCTTTTTCCATTGTCCCCCGCGTCGATTTTTCCACTTTTAATCGCGCTCTCAATCATTTCTCCTGACATTACTATGTCGGAGAAAACTCCTTGTGGCATTACCCACAAGCGATCGAGATATGACGCCTTTAGTGGTGGACAAAAAGCATCGTTGTTTCCTTTCAATTAAGGGCGGTTGTACTTGAGTGGCTAGATCCCTCCAACGTTGAGCATACTGTCGAAAGCTTTCAATTGTTTTTTTCTCCATGTTCTGCAGGGTAATTCTGTCTGGCGCAATATCAGTAACATGGCCGTATTGCTTCATAAAAGCTTGGGCCAAGTCTTTCGAGGAATTAATCTTTGCGCGGCTTAGTTGGTGTACCATTTGGCAGCGGATCCAACTAAGCTATCTGGAAACAATGAATTAATAATTTTTCATTGTGGACGTACCCTGTCATCTTTCGACAGAACATCGTAATGTGCGCTTCTGGGCAGCTGGTCCCGTTGTATTTTTCGAATTCGGGCATCTTGAATTTGGGGGCAGCACTAGGTCTGGGACCAGACTTAGTTCTTGGCATCGATTCCACTGTAAGCGTCAATCCCTTCCATTGCTCTAACCCTGTCTTCCAGCCACTTGTACTTTCTTCTATCTGTTTAGATACTTCCATTTTGGTTCTTTTCGCTTTATTGTATCATCGAGGTCGGGGTTGATGGGATTCGCAGCGGTTTCTCCCGGGTTCGATCTTGACCCGACTAGTGTAATTTGCTTGGCCTGATGCGCCGATGGGCTGAGGTTACGCTCGAATCAAGACAGGGTTTCTCGCGGGTTTATTTCTGGCGGGGCTTGATGATGCACGGGTGTAAAGCCAGGAGGATATTGGGGATCCTCGTTTTCCTCTCTTGGGTCTTCAGCGGGTCCTTTTCCCTTATCCGAATCCCGTAACAACTGGGTTAGCTGATTAATTATATTGCTTTGGGATTCAATTATTTGGTCTCTCATGTCCCTTTGAACTTTCTCTAACTGGTCCTGCAACTGAGCTTGCATCTGTTCTTGAATTTCTTTTTGCATTTGTTCTAGCCTCTCTATTCTCTGATCCATCGCTTTTGTCTTCTTACGCGTGTAATAACGATGTGGGTTTCAATGTTTACTGATGTTAACTGTTATAATTAATTTTAATTAGTTTGGGGATGTTATGTCAATAATGTGCAAGATATGATGCAAAATGCATGTATGCAAATGTGAGAAAAGGCATTGATTCTAAAGTCCATTTTCATTTAGAGCAACTTCTCGAGAAGAAAAAACTTCTTTACATAAAAGAGAGTTTATACAAATGGTTTGGCCTTTCGACCCAAATCCTAATCTTCCTAGCAATCCCGCTAATTTCCTTCCTCGTTCTGATTTTGACTCGTACTGAAGGCTCAAGACGTCGGCTTCAGCGGCTAGCTCCTGCACGTGATCGGCTGCTTCTCTCATTTGAGTTAGTGCTTTGTCCATGACATGATCTCGTTCCTCGACTTCTCTCTGGACTTGACGGGCGTGCCATTCACTGGTTCTAAATTTCTTTCCATGATCTCAAAACGGATCTCATTATTATGTAGTGTAGCCTCTAGTTCTTGCACTTTTTTTTTAATTCTTGCTTCTCGGCATGCATGCTTTCAGCTCCGATACTGTGTTTCGATTTCAGTGCCTCCATAATGATTCCTCTAACTCCTTTATTCTTGCCTCTAGACTGGCTATCTGAGCTTTCAACTCAGCCTCTTCGACCCGTTTTTCTAGTAGCTCTCCCTTCAAGGCGTTTTCCGGGCTTGACCGTCTTGGAACTTTCTTTGCCAATGCTCCGTTTGGTCTTTTTGTTCCCACGAATTTCTTGATGCCATTGCTCAGAAGTTTTCCCTAACCCTGCAGTCCTCATGGATTGCCGAAGCTTCTTGTAGTGTTTCTTCAAGTCTTCAAGGTCTTTTTCGGCCTTATTTTTCCCTTTTCTCAACTTTTCGGCTTCTAATCTGTGAAAATCCACGTCTAATCCTAGCTGTATCTTATCTTCCTCCAGTACTCCTATTCTCTTTTCGAACTCTGAGCTCTTACTTTCAAAGTCATGCTTGAGGATGTCTATCTCTGTTGGGACCTCTTGTAAATATTCCTCTAGAGGGTGAACATTTTCTGGATTAGGAGCAGGGATGTTGTCATTTACTCTCTTACTCCTCCACCAGTCATAATTCGGGGTTGTCAATGGTTTGGCACTGAACTTCTTTATTCTTTGTACCTTTTCCACGAATTTGCTATTTCCCGAACCTTCTTCTTATAGTCGTTCCCTTGTAAGAAAAATTCGTAATGTGCCAGGCCGTGTGTAACAGGAATAAACTGCCTTGTCTTATTATATCAGAACAAGCAACGGAGCATATCCGGTAGCACCCCAGACTCCGAGTAATGGGACCCAATCGAAATCACCACACCGGTAGAGAATCTCGTCTGGGAGGAACCAAGGCGCACACCATTCAATATTTTCATCCTGAAGATTCTGGAGAACGGCTGCCCATTTTTCTTCGGATATATTTTGCTCACGTTGCGTGGCCACAAAGTCCTTTAGAGAGAAGGCGAATAGAATCTGTTGAAAATACTTTATAAGAGAATTTCTCCACTTTCCAGAAGTGACTGTGAAACCAGACCATTAATAGCTGAGCACACAACCAATGAATCTCCCTTCTCCTTCCTCCGGCAAGCACTTAGCGAGCGAAAGGTTTCTGCCAAAATAGCAGGGACGGGTGTAATTCCCCTACTTAGTCGGTCAAACAGTGCTACTACCGCGTCCTCGACGTGCCCAACGCCTTTGGAAATAAGACCAAACCATATATGCCGAGGGCGAAGATATCAACACGTTTTCTCATATCTGGATGAGTTGCAATTATTTCCTGCAGACTATTCCAGTTAATACATTTGTTATCTCCTTTCACCTTAATTCGGGAAACAGCCCATTGCTCACTCATTCCTGTGACACTCATCAATCTTTTTAGAAATGTCGGAACACTTGCATCTTTCGAAAATGCTTTATCAGCTTGGATTCTAGGACAACGAACCAAGGCGGTGTATTCCTCTATTATCGGTTGTCAAGTCTAAATGACCAAAGGTGAAACAGCTATAGGGAGGATTCCAATGTTGGGAGAGGGCTCGAAACAGGTGTTTGTCAATTCTTACCTCGAGTAAGTAAGACAGATCTCCATAATCTCGATAAAACATTTGCCTCATTTCATCATCCCATTGCCCCAAAATCTCTCTCAACCCTCGCAAGTCGTTCTGAGTTACATTAATACGAGTGTAGTCCCATAATTCTAACAGATGCCCGTCTTTCAAGCTGTCACCCTTTTCACGTTGTTGCTCCTCGGCCCATAGGTGTGCCATCATATTGTCCTCCACTTTATCCAAAAATCCTTCTTCCATGATAAAACTGCCTAATTTGTAAGCGGACCTCAATCAAACCTTTTCGTTCATAATGATGCAAATGCAAGTAGAAAGCAACAAAACAAACGCAGTTAGTAGCATGTAATTGCAGAAAAGCATTCAAATATACATAACACAGAACCTAAAAATACTTCGGGTATATGCTATCGGGACTTGACCTAACTCCATCTAAGGTGAGTACTTATGGTTCACTATATGTAGTTTTAAGTTCTAAAAGGTGGAGGGTACCTAAACCAGCAGATTCCTCGGTCCTCACCCATTACAGGCTCATACGGTCGAGTTCGGTTTAGGGGGACGCATTTCCCGCATGTTTGCACGGAAGTGAAAACTTCAGGAAAACAAGGGTACTTTGTAATCCCGAAAGCGATTTACTATCCTGCACGGAGGTGAAGACCTCACGAAGGAGTAGTTTCTCACTTTCACTTAAAAGGGTAATATCGCGATGCTCATGATGCCAAATTATGCTAGAAATATCACAAAGCACAATATTAGCAAAAAGATGTCGAGGATTGCATGTTTAAACAAAATCAAAGTTTAAAAGTTCTCAAAAAGAAAAAGACTCGAAAATCATCAATTTTGGCTTGACTCTCGTTTATTTTGAAAAACGTCCCCAGTGGAGTCGCCAAGCTGTCGAAACCACCTCGAAACGAATAAGTTTCAGAAAATATTATTTTAGAATTTGGAAAATAAGGAGTAAAAAGGGAGTCGCCACCAATCTTTTATTTGGGTGTGATTGGATCACCACAAAACGTTTAAAAACATTAAAACATCGGTCCACGAAATTCAAAAAAATAGGTTCAGGAGTCGGTTACGCATGAGGAAGGATTAGCACCCTCGTACGCCCAGAATTGGTACCACATGATCATTTTCGGGTCTTGCTTTATGAAAACAATGAAAACTCGAGTTAAGTTTAAAACGCAGTGTTATTTTGAAAGGCTCTGTGTGATTTTAAAGGAGACCTTTTTAGGAAAAACTCGTCCCCGCATTTTGATCCTCTTAAGAGAACTAGAAAACGTGCCCAACACGTTAGGGCACTATATTCTCGGAGTTTCAAAATTGAAGGACGTTTAGGAAGCTTTTGAAGAGAGTATTCGTTCGCGTGATTTGTACGAAAATCATACCCAGCGCGTTAAGGCGTGATTTTTCGAGGTTTCCACATGAAGGAACATTGTCTCGTTTACTTAAAAATTTGGATATGGATAGGGCGTATTTAAAAACTTTTTTGAAGAGGATATTTCTTTCGCACGAATTACGAGAATCATACTCCGCACGTTAGGGCACGATTTTCGAAGTTTTCACACGAAATAACATTACCTCATTTTCGTCGTGAAAATCTTTCATATATATATTTTTTGAGAACTTGAAAATTTCGTATGAAGGTTAAAATGCAATCCTCGAACACATGATTTTGAAGGATTAAAAGGAATACTCGTTCACTTCGATTTTCACGAAGAATTAAAGTCGCGGCCAACACGTTAGGACACGACACTCTCGGAGCCTCGAAGTGAACGAGCGTAAAAACTTGAAAAGGATATTCGGTTCGCACGAATTATACGAATAAATCGCACCCGACACGTTAGGGCGTGATTTTTCGAAGTTGCGCTCGAACCGAACATTGCCTCGATTTTTGAAGTAATTTGTAAATGAAAGTGTATATTTTAAAACACGAGTAGCAATTAATAATAGAAATTAGATACGAAGTATAAGTAGACAGATAATGTGCGAACATATAAAATGTAGGTGCAAACAAATGCAAATATTGATAAATGATGAAATCGGGGCGAAAAACGGGACTTATGGATACCCGGGGGCAAAATGGTAATTTTGGTGTAATCGGGGTTAAAATGGAATTTTAAAAGATTCGAGGGTAAAATGGCAATTTTTGGTGAAATCGGGGTTAAAAACAGAATTTTAAAAGATTAAGGGGGAAATAGGTAATTTTTGATAATTTTGGGGTCAAAATGTAATTTTGGAAAAGTTTTGGGGTCAAAATATGATTTTGGAAAAGTTTTGAGGTCAAAATATAATTTTGGAAAAGTTTCGGGGTCAAAATATAATTTTGGAAAAGTTTTAGGGTCAAAATATAATTTGGAAAAGTTTCGGGGTTAAAACATAATTCTGGAAAAGTTTCGGGGTCAAAAGATAATTCTGGACAATTTAGGGGCTTACAAAGTAATAAAACCAAAAATAGGTGACACGTGGCAGCCCCACAGGTATCCGGAGGTCAAGGGACCAATTTGAAAATCTTGAAAAAATTTTGGACCAATTTTGTAATTAAATAAAAAAGTCGATTTAAGGATTAAATTAAAACAAATTAAAAAAGACAAAAATAAAAAGGACTAATGCAGAAATAATCCAAAAAATGACACGTGGTAACCTCTGGTACAGTCAAAAAGTCAAAGGACTAAATTGAAAAGCAATTAAAATTACAGGGCAAAATTGCAAATAATTAAAAATGTAGAAAAGGACTAAATTGAAGCAAATAAAAATGCGGAAGGATCAATTGCATAAATAGACCTTTTGTTAAAAACACGCGGATCCTCTGAACTGGGTCGGGTCGGATCGGGTCGGGCTAAATGGGTTGTATATATATATTATTTTAGGTCTTTATTTTCATTTTTTTTTATTTTTCTTAAATTTCAGTTCTCCCCTCTCTCTTTCTCTCAACTCAGCCCACGTCCGGCCATCCTCCGACCAAGCTCCGGCGGCCGCTGGACCTGCGCGTGCGCGCGCGTGGCTGCCACCCCGGCCACGCTCAGACCTTTTCTGGCCAGACCCGACCCCTGTCGGATGTACACGCGCCATCCGACCACCGTCCGACCGCCATCGATCAACGCGCGTAGGAGCGCGTGGTTGTCTCTTCCGATCATGCATGCCCGTCTGATTCCACATCCGTCTAGTTCTCTGTCGTGCGATCGCCGGTAAGTTCTACCGTTACCTTTTCCCCTTTTTCTTTCTTTTGTTTTTCATATTTTATGTATTTTTTTAGCAAAAATAGTCATCTTTTCAAAATCCAGATCTGGATTTTCCAGATCTGGAAACTTCGTAAATATTATTTTTATATTTATTTTAAAAAACCTTTATTTCAAACATATTTTAAAAGAAACTGTTTTTTTGTGTTATTGGTGTTCGAACGGTGACCGTGGTGGTGGTTTCGATGGAGGACGGCGGTGGCGTGGCCGGGGAAGACCGACGGACGCAGATAAGCTACTGTCCCTTCAGTTTTTTTTTATCATTATTATTATTATTATTATTATTAATGTCTTTCATTAATCCTCATTAATGCCATTTATTAAATCAGTTTATTATTACCCCACTATTAATACTATTTAACATATATTTATTTATTTCCGTTATTAAGATATCAGATGTATATAATTAATGCGTGCTTAGGAATAGATGAACGAAATTAATGCAATGTGTCATAGTTTTAATATATGCATGCATTGAATGGTACCTGGTAGCTTTGAATGTTTCTGACTTTGGCTTGTTTCACTGCCTTTTGGTGTGGTTATTCAAACCTTTTGCTTGTTGGCTGTTATTATTCTGCTGAACTAGTGTTATTTCTTTTTTAAAGGAAAAAAAAATCCCCATTTACAATGAATTGATTCTGGTTTTATAACCAGAATCACCATGATGCTAATTTGTTGTTTGCTCTTAAATGTCTGCCTAACTTCTTTGCTTGTTGCAGGTTCTTCTTGGCACTTGTGATGGCAGGGCATGGTGGAGCAGGCGGCTGGTGGAGCAGGTGGTGGCAGCAGCACATGGGGGGTTTGACCGGTTACATGCTGCTGAGTTGAGGGCTGCAATTGGGTCAAGGGTTGATTGGGTCCAATCGGGCCTTTGTAATTGGGTCAGTTAGGCTAGAAAAATGGGCTAACACTTGGGTTTAGATGTAATTGGGCCTTTTGGGCCCTTGCAAATGGGTCAGATTTGGCCCAATCGGGCTTGTAAATGGACATTTGGACTTTTATTCTAGTTAAGTTTAAATTTGTTTTATAATTTAAATTTAAATAATTAAATTTAAATTTAAGATAAATTTAAATTTAAATAAATTTAAAATCAATTTAACCTTTAAATTAAAGCAAAAGTCCAAGCCCGATCAAAATTGGGCTCCAACAGAACGAATGGATGTATTTTTATTCATTTTCTTTCGGCTATAAAAGCGTATCTAAAACCTATAATTTGGGGAGGAAGGAAAAAAGAAAATACAAAAGAATTTTCAATCAACAAAAGTCAAAAGATTACAGAAGAGCCAGATTCAAATACAGACATTCAAGAACATTTCTTCTTCAAGGTATATTCATTCACATATATATATTCATAAATCTATCATTTTATTTCAAAATATTCTCTTTTTTTTAACAAAACAAAAACAAAAATACATGATAAAGAGGGATTGTCGAAATCCATTAGAGATTTATAAAAATAAATTTAGATCTAGATTTTTTAAAAATAATAAACAAAGAAAAGTCTAATAAAAGAGGGGCAAGGAACGATTTTAAAGGAGAAAAGTTCAATCTTTTTTATTATTTAGCAAATCTGGGAACACAACCAGATTTGAAATTTTTTTTAAAGAATTAATAATGAAAATAGAAAAGGGATGAAAGATTTGTTTTAGCTTTCACATGTCTACATATATTTCCATCTTCTTCAAAATATATAGTAAAGATGTAGTTAAAAAACTGTGTATAAGAAAGAACGAAGCTTTTCACTTATCTGCGATGGCGCGAGGACGGAGGTGACGGAAGCACGTGACGGTAGTGATGTGGTGGAGGAACCGGCCGACGACGAGGTTTTGGTGGCCGGCCATGGATGGAAGAGAGAAAAATGGGTGTTTTGAGAAGAAGAGAGAAAGAAGGAGAAAGGAAAGTTTTTTTAAGACTAAAAGAATTAAATTGTTTTTTTTCTCGTAAACTTGTATTAAAGAAACCCCACCTCTTTTTGCCATGTCGTTTTGACATTTAAGAATAAGATTTTTTTTAAACAATAGGGAAATTTCCTCTTTGCTCCTTCAAAATTTTTAAATTTACAATTCTGTCATTTTTATAATTTTAAATAATTATAAATTCACCTATTAATTTCATTTTTATTCAATTTAGTCATTTGACTCTCTGAAAGTCTGAGAGGTTGCCACGTGTCCATTTTTGGTTTATTTTTACATTTGGTCCTTTTTATTTTTGATTTGTTTTAATTTCATCCTTAAATCATGTTTTGTTTTAATTATAAATTTTCTCAATAATTTTAAATGATTTTTAAATTGGTCCTTTGACTTCAGGATGCCTGTTGAGCTGTCACGTATCACCTTTTTTTTGGTTTTATTGCTTTAGAGGTCTCTAAACTTTTCTAAAATTACATTTTGACCCTCTAAGCTTTTCCAAAATTACATTATGACCCCCAAACTTTTCCAAAATTACATTTTGACCCCTAAACTTTTCCAAAATTACATTTTAACCCCTAAACTTCTCCAAAATTATATTTAACCCCTAAACTTCTTCAAAATTATATTTTGACCCAAAAACTTTCTAAAAATTACATTGTGACCCTTAAACTTTTACAAAATTCCATTTTTACCCCTAATTTCACCAAAATTACCATTTTATCCCTGAACTTTCTAAATTCTATTTTTAACCCTGATTTTACCAAAATTGCCATTTCACCCTCGATTTTTCCAAAATTCCATTTTTAACCCCGATTTTACCAAAAATTACCATTTTACCCCTAAACTTTCCAAAATTCCATTTTTGACCCCAATTTCATCAAAATTAACATTTTACCCCTAGGTATCCAAAAAGTCTCGTTTTCAATCCCGATTGCATCATTTTTCTTCCTTATTAATATTTGCATTTAACTTTAAGTATTATGCACTCGTATATCGTGTTTGTTTCGTTTTTGCTCATCGTTTTATTTGCTTGGTTATTTTACTTTGTGTTATTTAATATCCATCAATAATTGCTTATAAAACTCGCATAAACGTTTTCAAAATTGTTTTCATAAAAACTTTAAAATCGAGGCAATATTCTTTTATTTCGAGTTTCAAAATTTTGCGCCTTAACTTACTAGGTGCGATTTTTCTTCAAACCGAAATAATCGAATACCCTTAATCGAGGTAATATTTCCTTATCTTCGGTTATGAAAATGTGCACCTTAACTCACTAGGTGCAACCTTTCTTCAAATCGAGATAATTAAATATCCTTTTTCAAAATTTAAAACATTTTACAAAGGAAGGCTCGTTATTTCTGGATCTCGAAATGTTGTGTCCTAACTCACTGGACGTAACTTTCTTTCCCGATCACTTTGAAATAGCGGGATTTTTAAACAAAATCGACTTCTTTTAAAAATAGCACATGCATTCGAGGATCGTATTTTAAATTTATTTTGAGTTTTGGTGGGAAAAGAAGAAACTGGCGAAAGAATAAAAGAAAACAAAAAAGAAGAGACAGTGAAAAGTAAAATATATATATACCACGTGGAAAATTGAAAAAAAATTACGTGAAAATTCCACATTTTCCGTAAAAATTCCAACTACAATTAAGAGAGGCTAATCAAAATATTTAATTTTGAAAAATTTAGTAATTAAATCGAAAAAATTAATAATCACTAAAACATTATGAAGTTGATAACTTAATGATTATTTTTGTACTTTACTTTAATAAATTTAATTCTTCAATATTTATAAATCCTATCAATTTAATTACAATTCTAAAAAATTAAATAAATTTAAGCAACAACTTCACATATTCAGTAAATTTAGTTTTGGTTCTTAAGCATGCAAAATAAAAATATTTAAAAATAATTCGCAAATAAAAAATAAAAAATAATTTAAAAAATAAAAAATACACAATAATATAATATTAATCTATAAAATTTAATATAAATTATAAAAACATTTATAAATAATTTAAAAATACATAAAATTCTAAATATTTAAAATTATATAAATATTGTTTATATTAAATATTTTAATGTTAAATTAATTATTTAAAACAAACATGTTATCAATGAACTTGAATTTTTTTTTTGGATAAAAAGACACCTCAATTAAAATTAAAAGTAGGCTAAGGTTTTATTTAATATTGCTTTTCAAAAATATTTTTGAGGTAAAAAATACTTTTGAAGCTAGAAACAATATTAAACAAATAACTTTTGAAATCAGAAATGATATTGAAAAGTATTTTTAACTCAAAAGATAAAATAATTGTTTTTAGCTTTTGTTTTTGGCAAAAATAATTTTAGAAATAGATGATAATTTTAACCCTTATAATGTATTTTATATAATATTTATATTGTCTATGTAATTATTTAATTAATATTAATTGCTTAAAAAGTTTAAAATTTATATTTCATATATTAAAATATTAAGAATAAATTATAATAAAATTTTTATTTTCTTACTAAAATATTATAATATTAATTAATTTGAATATTATTTAAATGCATATTTTATAACACCGATATTTTATTTCTCAAAAGTACTTTTTGCCAATAATACTAAACATTTAAATTTTAAACCAAACTTTTCAAAAATATTTTTCAAGAGCATTTTTCCACCTCACTTTTTAAAAACACTTCTAAAAAACAATGCTAAATTAATTCTAATTGTCTTTAAATAAAAACCTAGGGCTAGTTAATAAAAATACAATAATATAATCTATTAGCATAAAAAAAATGACATATATCCCGCATATCGACACAACCTTCCTTGAATTTGGATAAAATATCTGCTCTAAAAATAACTATATTCATTTTTTGCATGTTATATCATTGAGCAGTTAACACAGCTTCTCCTTCACTTGTTAGTAAATGTGAGTAAAATTTGATTTAACTCGAAAAATTGAAAAAAATCAAATTTCGAGTTAAACAAATTGAATCATTTGAATTAATCGAATTATTCGAAACAACTTATTTTTTTTTCAAATTTTGAGTTAGAATCGAATTTTATTTTCGAATTCGAATAACTCAAATAATTCGAATAAATTGAATACTAAACTATAATATTTTACATTTTTACCTCAAACTCTTAAACCTCTTTACTTTTCCCCAAAACTTTTACCCCTTCTCACTTTACTTCCAAAACTTTTACGCTCTTCCTATTCCACCCCTTTCTATCCCAAATCCATTTTCCCTCCAATTTTATTTTGAATATTCCCCCTCAAAATTTTACTCCCCAAAAATTTACTCCTTTAACTTCCAAAATTTTTTATTTTCTCCTCACGCTTTTAGTTTTCACCTTTTGTCTCAAATAAGAAAAATTAAAACCATCCAAAAAATTTTTAAATTTAAATAGTAATAATTTTATTTATATCTACTATTTATATTATTAAATTAAATTTCATATTTTTTTCTATTTATATTATTAAATTATTTAATCATATTAAATCTTCATAATTTTTTTGTTATAGATAATACCATAAAATATTCGTATTAAAATTTTATATTAGTATCAATTTTGTATTTTATCTTTAAGATAATTTTTATTAAAAAAAATCACATTTTTTACATTTAATATATTTTTAATTTCAAAATACATAATGACAACATCAAAAAATAATTGAAACAACTGAGTAAACAAAGAAACTAATTCGTATATAAAATATTAATAAATAAATTATGAGAAGATAAAAGTTAATAATAAATTTAATTATGATAGGTAAATTTGATTACAATGAATGACAGTGATTACAAAAACTCAAATTTCTTTTTAAATTTAACTCGAACAAATATATTCGATTCGAATTTCATCTCAATCGACTCAATTCGAAAAAATTTCAAATCGAGTTAATATGATAAAATAAAATTCGTCAATTCAATTAACTCGAAATTTTTTCATTCGATTCGATCGCTCGCTACTACCCGCAAATAGGGCTTCAAATTTTACTGAAACGGGTTAAAAGCAAGCAAAAAACAACTTTAACATTTTCCTTCGTACATACATGAGTATGATGATCAGCATGTACATTGCAATGAAGAATTCCCGAAGCACGCTGTTTTATTTGCGATTTTTCTAACTCGTGTTTCGGGAAGAGACAATGAAAATGTTGCCGGAGAAATCACAATTCTGTCCATCATATTTATTTTAGGGGCCTCAATAATTGCTTTAGGTGGAGATAATGCCCATTGCATACTCCATATTGCAAGAGGCCTCATGTATATAAGTGATCGGTAATGCCCATCGGTTGTCCAACCTTCCGGTGTCTGGAACCAGTATCTGTTTGCAAAAGAAATCGGATATAAATAAAGATTCTCACACCACAATCATTTTGATGAGAGATAGCAGTGAAATTAGCAAAGCTATTGATGGCTATTGTCACCGAAGGTAAATGTAAGATCCTCATGTTAAAACACTTACCCGAAACCCTCTTCTGACCAGCCTGCAATGAAAATACCTTCAGCTGTAGTGAATGCTTCTTCCTCCATTCCAGCAAGAAGCATATTTGCCGCCACAGCATAGGTAACACCGGTCCATATTTCACGTGACTGCATACAAGACTCATCCACCTTTCCATTCGGATGCATTCCGTTTACAGCACCCATCCTACCTCCTTTAACTTTCATCACATTGAAATCAAATATTTTCTGAAGAGAACTTCTTGTTTTGAACTCATCAAAAATGGGACCCAAGCCTGAAGATGATGTGTACCATTGTCCTGCCAGCTGGTCGGCTTGTATCGACTTACTATTACTACTAGATCCACTGTCATAGTTGAAATAAGAACCATTCCATAGTTTCTTTTCAAATGCTGATTTTGCACTAAAAAATTTGGTTTTGCATGTTTCAGCAAAGAACTTGTCGCCTAGCCGCTGGGCCATTGCAGCAGCAGCTTGGAGTGCAGCAAGCCATAAGCAACCACAGTAAGCACTTACACCATGAACAGTCCAAGCATCGTATGTTTGATCTGGAAATCCATCATTTTCAATGAGGCCATCATCGTCTCTATCAAATTGTTCCATGTATTCCATTGCAGTGCGTACAGCAGGCCAAACTTCAATACCAAATGCCATATCCCCCGTGGCAGCAAAATCTCTGTACACTTGAAGCACAAACTTGGAATTCAGATCCTTCCATTTGCTTGTATCATGTATATTATACGCATTCATTTCATTCCAAGGATCATGTGTCCCTAGATCATGAGGAACAGCTCCTCTAACCTTACGAATTCCGCAATTACCCTCTGCTAGAAACTTTACTTTCCTTCCATCCTCAGATAAAACTGCTTTGGCGAAGTCACGTTGAATATTGAGTTCAATTTTGGGAAAAAGCTCAAGAAGGGCAAAAGATGCATAGAAATGTACATCGTAAGTGCACCACATGATATATTCAACTCCTTCCAAGTACAGGAACCTACCAACATCTTCATTGCCATCAAGTTGATCCTCTGTTTTCAAGTGATGCGAGAAGTGCTTGCTGCTTCGTTTTTTCCTGGGAATAGTTGAATTGCCATTCTGTTTTAACCCGACACCAGTTGAACTGTTGCAACCACTTGTACTAGTATGTTCAAACCCGGTACTATGCCTACAATTCATTTCAGCTTCAGTTACTTTTATATTTTTGCTTTCTACTTTTATTGGTGGATCTTGATCACTTTTCACATCTGCAGATGGCAAGGAAGAATCTGCAAAGTGTTTGAATAAGTTATCAAGCTTTACTGACCAAGGTGTTGGTATGGGTTTTTGCCAGTATAGAAGAGACTACAATTACAGGATGCCAAACTTAATTTAAGCCAAATCAACATGTTAAAGACTGCGCACTTAGTATGAGTACCTATCCAAACTGTTCCACCAGCAACCAAAAAGTAGAGCTCATTAAACAGAGTGAATTTATACCTGCAAATAAAAGACAAAGATTAGCTAGCTAACATGATATAGGAAGATATATCTATAACTAAACACTTTTTTTTCTGGTGGCTTATAAGCATCACATAACAATATCACACCAAAAATACACTGACGTTATTTTTGGTTGGAGTATTGTTTGTACCACATGTTTTAGTCATTAGTTAGCTATAAACTAATACAATTAGTAATTTTTAGCCACTCACATGAATTTTTTGAAGAGGTCTTATTTTTTACTAGAGTTTTTACTCATCTTTTTAATTTGCATGTTTAAATTTGTACTTGTTCTTTATTTTATGTCTAACTATTGTAGAACATATGTGTTAAATAAGCTTTTTCCTCATGTTATTACACTAGTAACCAAACTGAGCATGAATGCTGTGTTCTCTGAGACAGAATTTGCAGAACAATGATTATGCAGCTTCAAAGGCATAAATCAAATTGATTAAATAGCAGTAAAAGCCCCTAGAGAGAGTCAAAGATGCAAGGTATTCTATGTGACCTCCATCTCCATCTCCCAATTTCCCTCATTCAGTTTTTTCCTAGCAAATAAGTACAGAGAGACATGTGCTCAAGGATACATTTTCATGTCTATTTTTGCACCAGCATAGCATCAGCAATGCATTGAGGTGTTATATAAGCCATTTACAAAAAGTATTACATGCATTACATACACCCTCTCCTTACATCTAGTACCCATATGGGCAAGAGGAAGGTTTTCCTGCATGCTAAGATTCATTCTTTATGGACAATCTAAATTAAAATAAGAGGAGGGTGAAAGATAAGATTGATGTGAAAAATAAAAGGTTGCATGGAATGTTACCATTCTGGCAGTCTTATATCCTCGAGGATAGGGCTTTGCCATTTCTCAATCTCTTCTTCCCAATGCTTGTAATCTACGAGCAATCAATCAAAATGCTATAGGTCTTAGGTACAAATATGAAGTTAATAGACATACTAGTATCACTTAAAAGTTCTGAAAACAAAAGCAGAAATTTATATTGAAAAGCATGGTTCCAAATAAACAATGACTTGTAAAAAGAGGATACTCCAAGAGAATAAAAGGATATTCAAACCAGATCCATACATGTTAGTGCATCATGAACTAAGTCCACAGCTGCTCCTTCAGATGTGCCGTAGAATTTTGTGTATCTCCTGTAAGAAAAGGGAAAATTTAGAGAGGATTACATAAGATGACTGACTTAAAAATGCCACTGAGCACATACAAAGAGCAAAACAGATATTGCTAGATTTAAAAACATCAGATGTCCACTAGATCAGCAACATATTAGTTATCTTTCCCAGGAAAAAAGTACAACTTCAACATCCTGATGTAAAAGGAAAAGTAAATGGAGACAAATGGTAGAGACTAATAATAGGTGTTTCTCAGAGCTGTAAAGTTTTGAATTTCTTGTGGCCTTAAATTCATGTTGGTCGTAGCTGCTTCAAAGAGACAATACCACTAACATCCGATCCCAGGTCTGTAGTGAACACAGCAAACTAAATACCTGAGCATGCATTAATGATTGAAGGATAAGGAAAAAGGTGCATTGTAAATACCGATGGTATGAGCTCCCTTTTGAAAACTTGATTTTTGGAGAAGACCAAGCAAGAGCAAATGCAATGGTGCACTTTCCATGAGGTTCCACCCAAGCAGAGGCTGAAACTGCAGCACACAATGTCTCTCCAGGTGATGAAGGCATGCTTGGTCCAATATTGAAATTTTCACGATCAAATTGTCCATCCTTCGTATAGAAAACAACAATTTAACTCTCAGGGGGTCAGCAAAATGCATAGGATAGCCGTAAGGGATGGAAAACCTCAAAAGAGCACAGTGATTCTATTAGGAATTCATGAAGCAAAGATTTATGCTTTGGACTGAATTCCGTAATTAAATTTGCAGCTAGGAAGATTGATGAAATGAAAAGGCAGGCAGACAGCCTTTTACATGAAACAATACCTGCATCATTTTTCCCCACATCTTCCTTGCTGTTATAAAACTTCCTTCAGTAAGACCAAAACAGGGTAGAACTGTTACATTGACATTCTGTGTTTCAGATGCAGCAACCGCAAAAGTTACAGGAGGGTTCCCCTTAGCAGTCCTGTGAAATGGCCAAAATTCTTAGAAATGCTTGAAATCAAGTCATAATGTAAGCAATATATACAATTTATTTATGCATATATATCATGAATCAAAGAAAAACACATACAAAGATAACAGGAGACAATATGAGGGATGGTTAATGTCTTCTTTGGCCCCTGAGCAAAGTAATTTGTCCAATGTGATACCTATAGTTTAAATATGTACAATGTTGCACTATTGGTTCGCTTAACAATATAACCCACTCCTTCAAACATTGTTAACTCTCAATTATGGTCATTGACCAATCATATGATAGCACATGGCAAAATACCGTCCCATCAAGCATAATTAGTTTCATTATCCTACTTGGCATTGACATGTTAGACTCATTGAAACAATAAGGAATATTTAAAGTGAAAAAACAAAAACAAGGAAGTAAAAAAAGTTCAAACCCTTTATTCTTAACAATACAAGTTGAAAGGTTTTCAAAAAAGGAATGTTTATTTGGAAAATTTTCAAAATTTCCTTCATTTCTCAAATTTTAAATTTCATATTTCTTAAAAAAAAAATTGAAAATAATGAATACTTTCAGAAAAATCAGTTTTTTTCCCTTCTCTTACTTTATCCTCTCTTTTCTCCGACAAGAAAATACAATATTTTCCAACAAGAAAGGGAGAGGAGAAAGAGAGGAGAGAGACTAAAAAACATAGGTAAAATACTTTTTATTTCTTTTAAAATAAAATTGACTAAAATTTTTTATACTTAAAAATAATAACACAGGGCAATGTCATGTATACAAAAATTGCTACTGATGTTGTGGCAAACTTATGCCGCGTCTCATCTTAAGACTGGCCAGAGTCAACACTATCTGAGTCAAAAGTGTAAGAAGAATGGAGTGTAGGCCAGCTAATGTTCATTTTTAAAGTAACATATATCACATTATACCATTTAAAATAAATACTTTGAAGGCCAAGCATGAACAAATAGTATCACTGCCAACGGTGGAGAAAATGTCCAAGAAGCTTATAGATTGGAGGAACATTTCAATGCTAATAAAATAACAAGGCAAATTTAAAGAAAAGAACATCAAATATATAATATTTTCCACAGAGCAAGGAAAAACTTAATAATAAAGGAGTCAAGCAAGCTAATTTTAATTTTATATTCTATGATCCTCGAAAATTCAAGTTCTCAAGGAATGATATTGTGAGAAGGAAGAAAAGATGTTTCAGGAAGAGACAATAAGAACATTGACTCCTGTATAAAAAATAATAATAATATGCTAAATACAATACAACTGGTTTGAGGTTTTTGGTTGTTACATATAAGCCTCCTGTATTTCTTTCAAGCACCTAAGGCATTCAAACAAATATATAGAGATGGTAGCGGATAAAAAATTTGCAGTTTTTGTAATATCTAAATCCAAATCTGCAAATCTACATTAAGATCCGAATCTATTTATTATCCGTATTAAATCCAAATATAACTCTTAGAATCCAAATCCTAATCAAGTAAATTATCTGTCCAACATTCAAATCGCAAAATATTTGAATTTATAAGTCAAAAAATAAAATAAAAATTGTAAAAGAGAATAATAGAGTCAGATATTTAAATCCGTTATCCACCAAAGTAAAGTGGATGCGAATAATGGATATCCAAATCTGTATGTGTTATTCGCAAAAGTAAGCGAATTCATAGAATGGATATCCAAAAGTTAATATCATAGTCATCTCCAAATTCACTATCGATAGTAATTAGAATATCCAAATCTGAATATTATCCGGATCCAGAATATGTAAATCCACAAAAAGCAAATCAGATATCCACAAATATAAAAATCTGCACTATCCATTTTCATCTCTACTAACATGAGAAGCAGGTTCCGTGAGACAAGGTAAATTGAATGGTTTGTGCCTTTTCACATCTAGAAAAAATTAGGCAACTAGTGATTTCTCTCCAACACTTTAGAAATGCACTAATCAGGCATACCTCTTCACATCAACATTCCCAGTAATGAATCATGTCTCCAAGTTTTAACAAAAAAGAGAAAGAACGATGTCCAAATTTTCTTAATGTTCTATCTCAAAGTTTGTGCAAAGGGTTTCTGCAACGTGCCGTTGGACAATATAGTAGTTCTCAAATCTTTTCATTTTCGAGAAAATGTCATACAACTTTTTCTACCAGCACAAATATGTTAATGTAACCCTAAAGAACATAGCCCAAACTTAAATAGATAACTATCCTATCCACTTACAATGTAGTGTGTGTTACTTTTTTTTTTAATTTCACAAGCATAGTTAAAGAATCCAACCAATACACCTTTTATTAATTTTTATTTTTTTAAATATATTCCTAATATGAAAACATATGTTCAATTCTTGACTTTGCTCATAGAGTTAAAAAATCCATTAGCACTGGATAAAATACATATCTAATTTAATTTATATTTTTAGTAAATTATGTAATTTGATTAAGCCACTAATTGTCATTAGGGAAACATAGCTTTTTCTTTTAGATTTCATTTCTTCCCAAGGTCAAATATTGCCAACAAGAGCGAAGCCAGAAAACTGCTTTAGGGGGAGCCAGAAATGAATAATGATTTCTTTTTTGTGGGGGCAAAGTGCAATTTTACCATTATACTTGTGATTTTAGAAATGATTGGTGGCTTATTTAAGAGTCTAGCATAGTCACATTATCTTTTGCTCTTTTTTCCATTTCTTTTTGTCCCCATTATTTGTGAGTTGTCTTTTGCTCTATTTCCATTTATGTTCCATTATTTGCAAGTTAGTGTGTAGTTAAAAGGGCTGAGACTTGGATGGAACTACCAAGAGAAATCAGCAAACCAACCATCATATATAGCTATAAGGGTTTGATGACTTGCTTGTGATGAAGAAGTACGCCAGAAACTCCATCTTCACCTCTATCAAATAAAAGGGAAGGAAGTTAAGATATTTTCCAAAGTGCATAGTTCAAATGGAAAGAACATACACAAGAGATACTCACATGAATGGTTCATTGACATGATCTCCTGATAAGTGTGAAACTCCACCAATTGAATTCTGCAGAGACAAAGATTGATTAATGAACATACAAGCACCTGTATTACCATTGATTTGAGTAAAACTATACAAATTTGGACATAGAAAATGAACTACCGCCCATGTGAAGAGTAAGCTGACTTTTGCCCTTTCTTTTCCAGTATTCACCAACTGCAATAGAATAAGTAATGGTCAAGTAACGAATGAAACAAAGAAACGGGCCATCAAATATTCTCAGAAATAACCAATTACAGATCAATTCTAAATCAGTACATAAGACCAAAAACTGTTGTAACAAGTCATCGAGTTCTTGAAATTAGATGCTTAATAAACATACCGTGTAGACAAAAACAGCTGTTGGAAGACTGCTGTCCCTATAATCATGTGGCACAAAAGGTGATATCTGTCGACAGGACATTTTTAGGTCTGGATCTGGTTCACCTGAAAAAGTAACAGATTGTTCAAAACAAGATTCAAGGAAAAATAAAGACTTCTAAAAACAAAGAAAGTTTGAATAATACCATCATATATTGTCCATGCTCTAGGAAACAAAGCATGGTATGTAGAATGCTGACCATTCAGATTCCATCCCCACGAAGAAATACCCTCATCACTAGTTTTGCTGTGAAAGCATACAACTAACATTACACTTACAATCCACTCAATCTCTAACAAAGAAAATTGTCTCAAACTTCAAAAAGATGATGAAAGAAAGAAAAAATACTTATTCCTCAAATCTAGGCAAGCCCCAAAAAGTACGATGGAACCTTTCTAACTTCTCAAGATAAATAAATAAAACGGCACTTCGAATACACAAAATACACCAGCATGAAGGACACTGCATATTTAACAATGAATTAACAAACCCTCCCAAAGAACCCTCTCCCTTCCCTTTTCCACTGAGCACTCGTCCCAACTCTGAAAAGAAAATTGCTTATCAACCATGAAGTAGCTAGCATTTCCTTACCAAGCTCAGAGATCAAATACCAAGCTCGATAAATAGATAAGTACCAAGCTGAAAGCAATTTTGCAGTAAAAAAAAACAAAGCAATGAAATTTTAATGTATAAATAAAATGCAAGAACTAGTACACAGAAATCAAACTGGATATTATTTGCTCTATCAAGTTTTGAATAGAATTTTCCCAGGTAACAATTTTCATAATTATCAAAACCTGCAGCTTTGGGTTTTTATAATGATATTAACAGCTAAAATTAATGATATGTCAGTTAGTTGAATAGGTATCAACTGCTGCCCCTTGATATGATGATATTCACAAAGTGAAACAAACAAGGATAGAATGACCAAAGAAGATAATCAATAAAGTATACAAAGTAGGAAAGCTACTGACTTACATGCACATCATCAAATTAATTTTGCAAGCCACAGATATATATGATGCAACAGTCAAAGTTTGATGTTAAATGCATAATTACAGGTCTCGTATACCACTTGAGGTGAACCTCATAAAATATCTATTTCTTTTAGCTCGCAAAAATGCAAAGATATACAAGTATCCATTTTCTTTTAGAATGATTGTAGTATTGCTTAACAGGGTTTTCTTTCTTACCCTAGTCCTTCATGCTGTCCGGGAGCCAAAACTGATGAGTACTTCTTATTCCCTCCATCGCGAGATATAAATATCTACAATATTAGAAATAAATCAAACCAGCAAGAAGAAGAAATTCTGGTTTAACATTTCTTGAGCTAATGTTTTTTTGTAATCCCTTATCTGGGGAGGACTGGCCATATCTGTTTCATAAATTTAAGTTGGAAAAACTGAAACCATAATCTAGTAATAAAATAATATTGAATAATTGATGGTGCACAGCAACCACATGATTGGTGCTAGATTTAAAATGAAAAAGAATGTCATCTTATAAAATTCAAATATTGCCTCTCAAATCTTTTAATGAAAATGTCAATTTGTCTCATCAAAAGAAAAATTCAAGTTCAATGCATATACATGTGTTCAACTGACATTCCTAAAACCATATGTTGACCGATCTTATATTATATACATATTTTTTGTTTTGGATCATTCTCTTGAAATAAATCAGTTAAAAACTCAAAAAAAATATAACACGAACAAGTAAATAAGTAGAAGGGCAGAGCTTTACAGAAAATTGATTAGCCATAACAGGTGAAGTGTTGCAAGTTCCAGGGACAATTTGCCATTGCCTGAACTCACCTCTGAAACCCCTGGATATACTGCCACTCCTGCAACATGATTTGCCACCATTAGAGTACATGAAAAGTTCCAGCACTAAGAACTGAATGTAGCTAACCAGATTAAATACCCCATCCCTCCCAGTGGAACTCCTTGAGATGCAGATGGCTTACAACTTTCTCGGGTGAAAGGGTCAATGGGTGCTTTCTGCACATAATCATGCGATAATATAAAAAAAAAAAAACTCAGAAAACATCTTCATCCTGCAGTTGTGCTATCTAGGAAATAATAACCTATTTTTAGAAACTAAAAGGTGGAAAGAATATCAAATGAGTGTAAACTGAATTAAACAAGAGAATTACCCTTCCATGAGAAGCCTCTTCCCTGACATAGGACCATAGACGTATGCCTAATCGCACCTAAGATTCAAAATTCCCAGACCAAGGTAACCAGCACAAGATATCAAGCATACTTGCTATACAGAATTAGTTATCTCTTATCTGGAATCAGTCAAGCAGGGTCTTCTATCACTTACCATCTGTATTGCTTCCATAAATGTAACACTGAATTCTTTAAGAATATTAGCATGGCTGTTTAACCTTCTTCTCCAAGCTTGTTTTGGTGGGGCAGCACTATCAAAATTAAACTATAGAGAACCAAACCAACAAAATCACTAAAATCAGTACAGAAGAAAGCTTAAATTAATCTGAAATAAAAACCACAATTATCATGTCAAATAAAATAGTTCTCATATAAAAGAGATGTGGCATTGAAGACCCAAAATTAAATCAAAATGGCACTTTTAGCCCTTTTACTCAGTCATATGTATGCAGACGGAATATTGTCATATTGCTGGTTTAAGATTATCAGATATGAAATAATATCAGGAAGAACCAACTCTATTAATTTGAGACGAATCACTGTCAATCTCTTCCCTACAGTTGAAACGAATACTGTAATGATTCTAATTGGCATCAAGTTCAAAACGTTTTTTCTTACTTCTAACAATTTACAGGTTTTTGACCAGACACCAGCCACAAAAATCAACTAATCGTATCTATGGCATGAATCGTATCAGGCCAGCGATCCTTTTTATTTTCCCTGAATTTTGACGAGACGCAAACTCGCAGTCAAGCTCTCATTAATGGTAAATACAAAGAAAAAGGAGCATTTCCAAATATTTAAGTAAAAAATTAATTAAATAGTTCCAAAGGCACGTCTTATATGCTATCTACAAAATCACGCGCGATGATTGAATTAAATAAGAGGCAGAAAATATACAAAATAAATAGTTCAAATTTTCTATAAAATGAAATTAAAACCTTATTACTTTAGGATAGAACTAATTCTGTTGAAAACAACCTTGCTCCTCTAACTTTTAGACTACTACTATTATTTTTCCTCCGCTTTTACACATTTTCTCAGGAACCAAACAGAATCAAATCAACTTAGAAAAAAAGAACGCCATAATCAACAGTCATCCCCGTTAATATTAAAAAAAGAGGCAAAACAAAAAACTTACCAATTGTAAAGTATTACGGCTGACATATTCCTCAGGCGGCCATGAATTCTTTCTAGAATGAAATAAGTTTCCAGTCACCATGTTGACTAATCAAAATTCAAATTTCCACTCTAATAATGTCCTTTCCCTTCTCTTTAGCTATATGCTTCCCAAATTCATGCGATCAACAAAAGAACAGGAAAATTAAATAAATGCAAAAACAACTTGGAAGAAAAAGCCTCCTATACTCGAAAGATCTCTTATTTATATTAAAAAAAAAGAAAGAAAAGAATAGAAAAGGAAAGGAAATGCTAAATCAGAGAATCGCGGTATCAGATATATAGGGGTACTTTCGATTTCCGTGTAGAAAAAATGGAGAAGAATTCGTGGCGGCTTTTTTTGATATAAAAATGGAAAAAGATGAGAAATAAAAATTTAAAATAAAAGAAAGAGAGAGAATGAAGAAGGGACGGGTGGAGCCGTGGGGTTGGCGCGTGGAAGAACACTTTGGACTTTGGAGCCTTGTCAGCTCTCATGGATCGCCAGGTGGGTGTCAATGTCACAATAAATTCCATTCTTTTTCATTTATTTATTTATTTATTTGTTAATATCATATTTCATCAGGTTGAAATACAATAATAATGTTGTTTGTGATTAATGATAAAGTAAAATTTTAAAAATTAAAATATGCTCTACAAAACCTTAAAAAAAAAAAATTTCTCCACGACGTTAGTTTTTTATTTTTTATTTTGTTTAATGACAATATCATTTTTTAAGTTAGTTATCGTCTTTCCTATCAATCTTTTCTTTTTTTTTCTTGTTCATTACATGTTTTTCTTTTTAGTTTGCAACTTTATTTTGTAAATATATTTATTGTATTCACAAGTTGTGATGAATAAATATCGGTGTTTGTCGTTCGTTAAAATTTTACAGGTCACTAATAATTTTTCCTGAAAAGTAGGTGGTTCTTTGTCAACTTTTTAATCAATTTTAGAAGTTTTTTTCCTACTCTTCTAGCATATTTTTTAGTATTGTTTATGCATGCAATCTTAATTTTACAAGTGATTTTAGGAATGATTTTGTTGTCATCCTTTTTAGTTTGATAAATGTTCTATTCTTTTGTCAATTTTTGCCCACCGCTTTGAACCATCCGAGATTGATTTTCTTATTGTATTAAGTGCTTGCAATCATTTCAAATATGTTGTAATTGAGTTGTAACAAAGTCAATTATCAACATGTCATAATGTTTTATTGATGTTGAAGCTAAAACCTTTGTTGTGTTGATGAAACTTGTCTTTCATCATCTACGATAAGTGTTTATTATTTTTTTCTCTGAATTATATAGTTTCATTTATTGAATGAATTAATGAATTTATCTTTAAAAAAATATAATAAGTTAAAAAATTTGGTTTATTATCATATTAAATATAAAAAATATTTTTATAATAGCATAAAAAAAATATTTTAGTATTTTTTTAGTGGAGTATGTACATACCAATTGGATTAAAAGCTTAAGTATAGATGTTGATAACTTGATTCTTAGCCAAGTGTCGTATTTTCAAAATGTAAAAATTAAAAACAAAAAATATTTTTAAAACTTTATTAATTATATTTTTTTGAAAGTGTTGAAATTTTTATTTTTTTCCCAAAAGGCAAAAAGAGCAGGTAAAAGGGCGTTGCGTGATAGCTGCCTCCAATGGGTGAGGATGTGAGGTCATCTTTTATGATAGTTTAATAATATTTTTTAAAAGTGTTTTTAAGTTAAAAAGTATTTTTAAAATAAAATTAAAATTTTTTTCATCTTTTTTTGGTTATATAAAAGTACTTTTAAAAAATTAAAAAAATATTTTATTTAATAATATTTTTATTTCAAAAGTATTTTTTATTTCAAAAATATTTTTGAGAAGCAATGTTAAAGTTTTCATTTTGGTCTTAAAAGAATATGGTGGAGTTTTTTTTTAATTAAAATTAAAAATGAAAACAAAAGTAAAAATAAGAAAATTTTTATTTGATTATTTGCTAATTTAGTGTGCGGTGCGAACTTGAGATAATATGCGATTGTGTCGTGTGGTGTTCGTCTGGGCAGCATTGCATAGCGTCCCACGCAGTAAGCAACTAACTAAGTCTACTGTTTTTCCATTTTCCATACTTCCTACTCTCGGGACAAATAACAAGATCCACTTGCTTGACTTGTTCATATGTAACTGATAACTTAAAAAGGGTAAATTATACCATTAGTCACTAAATTATAGGTAAATTTTTATTTTAGTCATCAACTATTCAAAAATTTTCATTTACATCACTATACTATTAAAATAAATGCTATATGGCTTTATTTGTTCGTACTATATGCACCAATAGAAAGCTCTTTTTCCTCTTTCTTTTGTAGTTCTTTTTTATGAAATAAATTTGAAAATCATGAATTTACGAACCAAAATTTAAACAACTTTTTCTCTGATCGTTGATATCAACCATCAGATCGACTTGGGTCTAAGGTATGTTCTACTCGTCGATGGGTACTAATCCACTATACCGACCATCAAATCATTGTTTGGAGCTTACTGGTGAAACTTTTTAAAAGAAAAACCTTAATAATCCAGTGACTTAAATAAATTTTTTTGAATAGTTCAATGACTTAAATGAAAATTTTTTAATAGTTCAATGATAAAATTGTAATTTTCTTTAGTTAAGTGACTAAAATGAAAATTTATTCATAGTTCAATGACTAATAGTATAGTTTACCCATAAATTGAAGGGTTAATTGCATTATACATCCTTAAATTATGATTCATTCTAAATTGATCCTCAAACTTTAAAATATTCTAAGAGTATATATACAATGGCACCTGAAGGTGGCAACTTGTACATATTTTATATTTTTTTAGAGATTTAACTGGTACCTAAACTTTAGAAATCGTAAGCCAAGTTTGTACCTTTTATTGGTACCAAACCAACACCATTAGATTTTTGGGTTGATACCCGATAGAATGTTAGTGTATGTTCTAAAAAATTAATAAAAATATGTTCTGAAAATTAAATATATATATATATGTTTCCATTTAAAAATATTTTACCGGTACCTGATTAACACCATTAGATTTTTACAACATCTAAATTTTTTTTAATAATCTCATTATAGGTTCTGATCATATCTACTCTTTTTGACACAATGCCTAGAATTACCCATAGTCCCTCCCAACCCATAAAAAGAAGAATAATGTGCTTCAGCGCACTTGAACCCATGTCCTCCTACATTGGCAACAATGCTCATGCCAATTGAGCTAAGACTCAATCAGCTACAACATCCATTTTCACAACATTCATTTTTATTTAAATTTCCATTTTAAATTATACTACATAAGATTTAATATGTCATTTAACGATTAAATTAAGAGTTTTATAATTGAAGGACTTAATTCATATAATATTGATAGTTTAAGAATGTAATTAAAACATTTTGAAGTTTGGAGCCAATTAAAATAAAGGACATAGTTTAATATCTAATGCAATTAAATTATAAGTTAATGCAATTAAGATTACCTAAAAATATATTTTACTAAATTGTCATTGCCATAGAATTTATTTTTTAACAAGTTTGATTGTTTGACTATATTTTAATCTCATTTTTTTTATAAAATTAGGATATCTTATGAAATTCATTTTTATTACATATTGATTTTAACATCTAAATTCAATCAAACAATCATTGAAATTGTTTTTGTTTGAACAATTGAACATCATTATGATAATTTATTTGTATGATTTATCAATCGTTTATGTTTATAGAAATTTATATTTATTTAATAAAAATAATTATATTAATTATGTATTTGAAATATAGAGAGATTGTATGTTTAAGTGACCGAGTGTTTCGTGTGTGTATATATATATATATATATACATATATCAAGGGGGTGTAAAGGAGGTATAATGGGAGGAGGATTCGAGAAATGAAACTCGTGGAATGGTATTTATCGCGACGAGAGTATTGACTGGTCCTTCGAGACGACATCGTAACAACGATATATGGTGTAAGACCATAGATGAAAGACGCTATGGCAGTTTGGTATGAGGTACGTAATGGAAGACCATGGATGAAAGACGCCATGACTACATGGTACAAGATAAAAGGTATATAACGTAAGACCATAGATAAAAGACGCTATGGCAGCACGGTATAAGGTGTAAGGTACATGATGTAAGACCGTAGATAAAAGACGCTATGACAACTAGGTATACTAAGTAAGAACATGGATGAAAGACTCTATTGCATCATGTAATAATACGTCAAGATGGCGAATCTGTGTAAGACCATGGATGAAAGACTCCATGGCATCCATAGAGATAGTCAGCTAAGATAGTAAACATGGGTAAGTTTGTCGAATGAAAGAAAAGAGGTAAGAATGGTATAAGACCATAGCTCAACTACGACAACCCATAGAGTTCGCTAGGAAACAGACGCGGAAAAATCACTAAGACCTCAAGCGTGGGGTATAATCTTGTACAACAAGTATGAGAAACCGCGCAAGTGGAAGAAGAGTTGAAAGAAAGAGTAAGTAGTGACAAGCGGATCTGAAGGAATCCACCAAAATGATGGAAGTGGTCAAGAACAAGGCATGGACGAAGATTCAACAAGAATTAGAGGAAGATAGGTCGTACGAGAGCTAGCCTAATTATGAAGACATAAGAGGGGAAAAAGACTTGTATAGTCTTATGAGTGATGGCCTGCCAAGAAGATAAGCTAGTTGTTTATCACTTTTATAGTCAAGAAAGTTAACGCCATGCTCACCCCCTCTATCAGGTCTAAGACGCTTTATTTTCCTATCAAGTTGGTTTTCTACTTCTACTTTATAAAGGAGAAAGGTTTGTTCAGCTTCATCTTTTGTTCTTAAAGGATAAACCTTTGGATACCTAAAGTAATCATCTACAAAGGTAATATAGTAGAGTTTTCCATTTTTACTTTTTGTGTTTCTAAATTCTGTTAGATCAGTATGAACTAATTCTAAAAGTTTAGTTTTCCTATCATAAATAGTCTTTAAGGAAGGTCTAGCATGCTTGGCTTCAACACAAATTTCACATTTATTAAAGCTACATTTATCTAGATTAAGAAATAGATTCATTTTTATGGTTTTTTTTTCAAAGAATGAATATATCACATGTCATTCAACAATGTAGGAAGAAGTGGTGGCTTTATTATTATTAAACATAGTCTCAATAAAAAATAAACCTCCACTCAAATAACCTTTCCCCATATAATTTGTATTTCAAGAAAGTACAAGTTTATCGAATTCAAAGACTACTTTTAATGCATGCTTTATTCAATAGTCCACCACTAATCAAATTTATACATAGGATAGGTACATAAAGGACATTACTCAATGCTAATGTTTTACCAGAAGTGAGTTTAAGTAAAATCTTTCCTTTACCGAGTACTTTCAAAGTGCTTGAGTTACCCATGTAGACTTGTTCACCTTTAGTTACCTTTTCAAACTCTGTGAACAATTCTTTGTTGGTGCAAAAATGTTTGGAGGTGCCTATGTCTACAATCCACTCGGCATTATTTCTGACCAAGTTTACTTCGGAAACCACAAGGACTATAACCTCATCTGGATTTTCAATTATATGCACTAGTGGTTTATTTTCATTCTGGCGGCCAGAGCATTGGTAGCACTAGTATGCTTTATGTCCATCTTTTTCACACACTTAGCACTTCACGTGGTTGTTGAGTTTCTTATTCTTCCTTAGTTTCTTGAAGTTGATAGCCTTTTTGTTTTAGAGTTTTATTGTCTTTTTAGAACTCTTAGCGTCTTTATACCTACTAAATTTGGAACTAGAACCAAATTTGACAAAGTTAGATTTTAAAGGAAATTGAGTTGAGGTTACTAAAAACTTATCTTTAAGGCGATTGATTTCTTCAATCTTCATATGGCTAATTAGTTCTTCTAGAGGAATGTCTCGCATTTTGTGCTTTAGGAGATTATGGTAGTCGGACCAGAATTTTGGTAGCTTTTCAATTAAGATGTTTTCTTGGAGAATCTCACACATATCCGCCCTTTCCTCTAGAATATCGGAGACCAGTTTCCCATAGATATGATCTTGATCAATATCAGCTTATCATCAATCATTTGAAACTTGAGCCACTCACCAACAACATATTTCTTAACTCTAGCATCATCGACTCCATATTTCTTCTCTAATATGTTCCAGATGGATTTAGTTGACTTATTTTTGACAAAAAAGTTGAAGAGGTTGTTAACCATATGACTTAACATGTGACCTCTTACCATTTTATTATCCTTTTCAAATTTGGCTTTTGTAGAAATGACATCAGAGTCTCCAAAAACGGTGGTAGAATCTTAGAGTTTTTTGGTGGCAGGTGGATTGAAAAGGACGTAGTCAACTTCAATTTGTTTGAAGAAGATGATCATCCTCTAAGATCAATGGCGATAGTTAGTCCCGTCAAAAGGTTCGAGCTTGGAGAGATCAAGGATGTATTTGTTGATCGGGGTAAACATGTTTAAACAGTAGTAATTCATCTCTAAATTGTTAGATAATAGCCTACTGTAAAGCAAATCTATTAACACTGATTGGAAAATAAATAAAGAATTAAGAAATAAAAAAATTACTACGCCGTGGAAAACCCACTACCTTAGAAACAAAATCGCCTTGATCGATGTAATTGGGTAATGGACGTCATCCCTCAAGGTTAACACAGTATTTTAATATTTATATACCCGAATAAGGAAGGTGGAAGTTGATTGGTATTGCTCTTCTTAGGGAAATCACAGTAGATTAATTCCCAAGAAAGTTTGGAAGGGTCATAGTCGATCCTGCTTAAAACCCAAATTCCTAGACAAAAACTTCTCTAATGTGATTTAAGGAAGAAACGATAGAATTTATAAGAGAATCGAAAAGGAAGGAAGAGGAATAAAGTGCTTTCAGATTAGTGTTATTTTCTTTTATGTGTTTTAAATGAGGAAATCAACCATTTATTTATACTAAAAATGGAAGGGAAATTTAACATCTCGATTTCAACGGTGTCGAGAACAGTGGTTTAAGACCATACATTTTCGACAAGTGAGCTAGTAAATATTATTATTTTAATATTTACAAGTGCTCGAGTCAAGTCACATAAATTTTTAATTTTAAATTTTGAGATTTAAATGCTAAATTTGTTAAGTTGGAAAGGAGGACTAAATGGTAAAAGTTATAAAAGTTAATTTATATTAGTGGGACATGTCAACAAGGCATGAGAGAGTAGTTAAAAGGGCCTAGGTGATAATTAGACCCTATTAAGAAAACTAGTGAAGGGTTAGGTGACCAAATTTGGATATTTTCATAAGAAAATATTATTAAATTAGTAAATAATGATGAAATGCATAATAAAAGAAAGAAAAAGAAGAATTTCATTTAATTTCTCTTCTACCCAACTTGAGAAAACCTTAATGTTGAACTTAGGGTTTGGCCAAGCTATTTTCTTTTATTGAAGGAGAGTTTGAGGTTAGTTTTAATGGTTTTTATGTTTTTGAGTTTAATTTAGCTTGATTTAACTAACTCGAGATTTATTTGTAAAATCGTTAAGAGTTTAAGGTTTTGCCATTAATGATTTTGAGATATTTTTTGTTGAAATGGATGGAATATGGAATTTTGTAGTTAGATATATGCATTTTATTAAGTGACTTTTGATGATTTGGTGTTTAAGGACTTGTTGAGAAAATAGTATAAAAACTAGGTAAATAATATGAAATAATGGAAATATGGGCTGAGATGAGTTCATAAGAAAATGAATTAATTTAGTTTTCTCATGTATTGTAATTAAATTGTGAGTTTTGAGTTAATGATTTATTTATACAAAAGTTAAAGTATTGAGGGTAATTTCGTAAAATCACTTTAAAAATGACTATGAGAATGACTTAGTTATAATATGTGGATTTGGAGGATTTAATTGAATGAAATTATTGTTTAGATCAAGAATCGCAACGTGTTGAGGACGTACGAGGCAAAGGGAAAGGCGTTGAATAGTCTCGGTTGGTTGAACTACGCAACACGTAAGTTTCCATTTTATTTGGTAATTTACATTGATGTTTATGATAAAATTTTTACTCTTGTATATATGTATTGAGCTTGTATTTGTTATGAAGTTGTTTTGGGAAATATTGAGGATGTATTACATGGATCGTTGCTGATTATGTGGATAAAAGTTTTCATACGTGGGCATTAGTTGCTGAATATTTGATCTGATCGAAGCTCCTGCATGTCTTGCAGACTTAGTTAACATGTGACTCGGGTTTAGCAATGAGAAGCTATTTGTTGTCGTTTCATACGTTTACCTAGCTCTGGCCAAGCTAGCTCATATGTGCGATCATTGGTTTTATCCAAAGGGATAACCTGATGCAACCTTTCTAAATCTGATTAGCTCATATGAGTTTTACACATTCCTGATCTATTTATAAATAGCCATTCTATGTTCATGGAAGTTTATTAAGTATTTCTTATACTTACCCTTGTTGTTATGTTTTTGTAGATTTTGAATTTTTGAGATCACATGGATTGGACCATCAGAGCATACACATCATTGTACACCCTCCTTTGGTAGATTTTTGATGTATTGACTTTTGGTTAATTATGGCATGTATCTAGGTTGGTTCAATGGTGGAAGTGTAGTTATGTTATGATATTGTTTTGTATACTACTTTTACATTAGTCAAGTGTATGCATTAATATCCTAAGATGATCTTTTGTAATTGTAGTATGATGTTTTGAACTGAATAAATCTAGGTTGCTTATGTCTATTAAAATGTGAATTCATATAAATGATTGTATGTGGACTTAAATGATTGAATGTGTCATGTTTCAAATGTATTTTGAATGTGTATTAGAGCATGGTAAGGTTGTTATATGAAATGATTTAGGTCCTTAAACTAATAGTTGAAGATTGAGTTTGATTTTGGTCACTTTTGGGCACACGGACGTGTGCCCTAAGTTTGTTAGATGCAGGGGTCACACGGGCTGACACATGGGCAGACACACGGGTGAATGGCCCAAGTCAGAATAGACACATGCTCTGACATACGGCCTGGTACACGATCGTGTGGATTTTTTCAATTTAGGTGTAGTATTCGTATGGTTTGACACACGATCGTGTAACCCATGTTCGCACCCACACACGATTTGACACGCGATTAGCGACACAACCGTGTCCCTCATTCAAGTGTATACACGGGCTAGCACAAGGTCGTGTGCCCGTTTTTCACAAATTTTCTAACTTTTTCTTAAACTTTCTGATTTGATTCAAATTAGTCCTGAATTGATTCTAATATATTTTTAAGGCCTCAAAAGCACGATTTAAGTTCAAATGTATAGGTATGATACCAATTCTGTGAATGTATGATTTAAACTGAATTACTTTTATAGTAATATTAGTTAAATCTTTGATTTGACTAGTAATACTCCTTAACCTTAATCCGGTGACGGACACGAGTTAGGGGTGTTACATTTATTAGTATCAAAACTATGGTTTAGTCAATTTTAGGATTAAACATTGTGTGTGTAGAGTCTAAAATTTACATGTCATATTAACCTGTAAGTTATGTGATGCTCGTGATCCAATCTAACATTGTTTTCTCTTAGTAGATTTGAAATGATAGGCAGAAATAATCCTACCGATAATGATGAGATTGAAAGTCATGCTCCGACTATTAATGAGGGAGCAAATCAAGATATGTTTGGATCTCAAATGATTGGAAGTGGGAATCATGACACATTCTTTCAAATGATGAATGAGTGGTTTGTATAGTTTATGCAGAACAATCCGATGGCTCCTCGACCTCCACCCTCTGATGTGTCTCCTATCATGCCTACTCGACCTCAAAATACAGACCAGATACTTGCTCATCGCTCTCCTACCGATAAGACACGCAAGTGTGGAGCTAAGGAATTTATTGGGATATACAATGATGATCTGGCTAAAGTAGAGTATTGATTAATGAATGTACAACGTGTTTTTGACGAGCTAAATTGCTCGCCTGATGATAGTTTGAAGTGTGCTATCTCATTGTTGAAAGAAGATGCATACCAATGGTGGATCACCTTGATTTCAGTAGTTCCTCGAGATCGAGTGACATGGGAATTTTTCCATATGGAGTTTAGAAAAAATATGCCAGTCAGCTATATTTGGAAGATAAGAAGCATGAATTCTTCGATTTGAAACAAGGAAACATGTCTATGATGGAATATGAATGCAAGTTTGTAAATTTGAGTAAGTATGCTCGAGAATAGTTAACCTTTGAGGCTGAAATGTGTGTTAGATTTGAAAGAGGGTTAAATGAAGATATTCGAGCAATGGTGGGAATGCTTGAGATTAAAGAACTTGTAGTGCTAACTCAGCGTGCACCGAAGATGGAAAGAGAAAAAAACAAGCCAAAGCAAAGAAAGGAACTTTGAGTAAATGAGGTGAATTCAGAAATTTCTCCACCCCTCCGCCAAAGAAACCGCGAGAATTTAGTAGTCAATTTGTACCTACTACAGGAAATCCTAGAAAAAGCATGTTCAAACAATTTCCCTCAAAGACTCAAGCTACCTCAGTGGCTAGTGTTGGTAGTGTTCGGAACATAGATACGTCTGCTTGCAAGCATTGTTGTAAACCTCATTTAGGGGAGTGTAGAATTAAATTAGGAGCTTGTTTCCGTTGTGGGTCACATGGACATTTAATAAGAGATTGTCCGAACAAGGTTGAATCTTATTCAAAACAAGTGTCTAAATCGGTAACTACTTATCAAAAGGGTAGAAAAGCAAGACCTAAAACCACTTTTAGAAGGGCTCGAAATGAATCACGTGACATGAATTTTAAAACGGAAGGTAAAGCACCAGCTAGAACTTATGCAGTCCAATCTAAATAAGAGGCTACGACACCTAACGTCATTGTTGGTACCTTCACTCTTTTTGATACTCCTGTTATTGGATTAATTGATCTCGGATCCAGACATTCTTACATATGCACAACTTTAGTTTTAAAAAGAAAATACCAGTAAAGTCTACTAAATTTGATGTTAGAGTGTCTAACCCAATAGGACAAAGCGTTATAGTTTATAAAGTCTGTAAAAACTATCCACTAAAATTTGGGGTTACGAATTTCCTGTTGATTTGATGATATTACCATTTGATGAATTTAATTTCATTTTGGGGATGAATTGGTTAACGATTCATGATTCAATTGTTAGTTGCAAACAAAAGCGGATTGTTTTGAGGCAGTTGAATGGGGATTTGATTTGCATTGAAACAGAACGATCCGATTGCACGTCTAGTATAATATCTGCTTTAACTGCTCAAAATAAGATTCACAAAGGCATTGAAGCTTTTCTAGCCTATATACTAGACACTCGGGCATTTAAATCCAAAATAGATTAGGTTCTAATGGTACGAGAGTTTGTGGATGTTTTTCCTGAAAAACTATCGAGATTACCACCATAAAGAGAATTAGTGTTTGCAATTGATATGGTGCATAGGACTGCTTCGAAATCTATAACACCGTGCAAAATGACCCTAACCGAGTTAAAAGAATTGAAGACTCAGTTGCAAGCGTTATTATACCACGGATTAATTAGATCGAGTGTGCCACCCTAGGGAGCTCTATACAAAATTACGCTCTTACGAGCCAGAATACAGAATTACTCCTTGAGCCTTCAATCTTGACCTGTAATCAAAAATATATTCAAGACAAATATAATTGCAAATATCATATCGAAAAATTAATTGTACGAACTTATCGGACTAGTTTGTAGTTATGATTTAACTTGAGGAACTATTCCGTAATTTTTTCTTTTTTGCGATTCGTAGCACGTTCTTGATCTATTATAATAAATCATTCAGTTATCTCATTAAATCATGAAATTTAAATCATTTGATGCATTTAAGTTTTTTATGGTATTTTACAAAATTTCTCCCAATAATTCACTTTTATTCAATTTAGTCCTTAAGCCTTAAACATGCAAAATGACCAATTTTCTTTCAAACCCATACAAGCCAAACATTCAAGGGTCTCCCTACAGCCCCTACATGCAATTATTTCAAATCAAATACATGTATTTATATCGTTTTAACAATCTAGTCCTCAAACCTTAAAATCATCAAAAATTACTTTACAAAATCATCAAATCCAATAACCAAGCTCATAATACTTCCATAAATTTTTAAGAACTAGCTCATTCATCAATGGAAAAATTTATAACATTTGACAGATTCACAAATTAGTTCACGGGCTAGCTAGATTAAGCTAATACGGACTCAAAAACATAAAAATGACTAAAAACGAGTGAAAAATAACCTACCAAAATGATGGAAAAGCTTGGCCGAATGTTCTTCAAGCTCTCTTAGGGTTTTCCTTTCTAATTTGCTAAAGGAAGAAGATGACACAATTTTCTTATGTTTTCCTTAATAAATCTTTATTTTCTAAATTACTTATTTACCCTTGTTAAATACATTCAAACCTTAACATTTCTCATGCCCAAACCATCCACTTCATATACAAAAGGTATATTTACCTTTCATGTTCATAAATTTCTCTTCTCATAACTTTTTGACCAATTAACTAATATAATTCAACTTTTTCAACTTTTACAATTTAATTATTTTTATTTAATTACCAATCTAAACAATAAAATTTTATAACCAAAATTTAATATTTACGGACCAACACATCGGAGTTGTGATCTCAAAACCACTGTTTCTGACACCACTGAAAAAATGGGTTTTTACAATGAATTTTTGGTCATGTTGTTCGGTTTAACAAATCTCCTGCCGCGTTCATAGGTCTAATTAATAGAGTATTTCAATCACATCTAGATTGATTCGTAGTGGAATTTATCGATTTACATCTTAGTTTATTTGAAAAATGAAATTGATCATGAGCAGCACTTGAGAATAGTGTTACAAACTTTACGAGTAAAATAACTTTATGCTAAATTCAGCAAATGTGAGTTCTGGTTATATGAGGTTGGATTTCTGGGACATGTGATCTCTGCAAAAGATATCAGGGTTGATCCAAACAAAATTTCGACAATTGTGAACTGGAAACCTCCGAGAAATATCACGGACGTGCGAAGTTTTCTGGGCTTAGCGGGTTATTATCACCGCTTTATGAAGAGTTTTTCGATTGTTGCTTCGCCAATAATGAAATTGCTTCAAATGGGTCTCCAATTTGTTTGGACTGATAAATGTGAACAAAGTTTTGAACAACTGAAGAAGATGTTAATTGAAGCCTCGGTTTTGACTCAACTTGAATTTGGAAAGGAATTTGTAATTTTCAGTGATGCTTTGCTAAATGGGTTGAGTTGTGTACTTATGTAGGAAGGTGAAGTAATAGCATATGCCTCTTGCCAAGTAAAGACTCATGAAAGAAATTATCCAACTCATGACTTGGAGTTAGCCGTAGTTATTTTTGCTTTAAAGGTTTGGCGACATTACTTTTATGGTGAAAAATGTCATATTTATTCAGATCACAAGAGTTTGAAATATTTTAACTACTCAAAAAGAATTAAATCTTTGTTAGTGAAGGTAGCTTGAGTTGTTGAAGTACTACGATTTGATTATAGATTATCATCTTGGAAAGGCAAATGTGGTGGCAGATTCTCTGAATTAGAAATAGTTGTTTGCGTTGAAAGTATTAAATGCTCGTTTATCTCTTGTGAGTGATGGTGGTATTACTATTGAGTTGAGGGTTAGACCATTATTTTTCAGTGGATTTAGGAGTTACAAGATGATGATCCAACATTGTTAGCCAAGAGAAAGCAAATTCAAAATGACATGACTACAGGATTTGCTGTGGGAGTTAATGGTATGATGCATTTTCGTAACAGACTATGTGCTTCAATAATTTAGAGCTTAAGAAAAACATCTTATTTAAGGCTCACAGTAGTATGTGCTCCATACATCCGGGCAGCATCAAGATGTATAATGACTTAAAGAAAGTGTCTTGGTGGTCGATAATGAAACACGAAATTTTCGAATTCGCAGCTAAATGTCTGATTTGTCAGTAGGTGAAGGATGAACATCAAGTGCCATCAAGGTTATTACAGCCTATCACCATTCCTAAATGGAAATGAAAACGAGATACAATGGACTTCGTTTCGGGGTTACCTGTGACACCAAGGAAAAAGGACTTGATCTAGATCATTATTAATATATTTACAAAATCAGCTCATTTTATCCATGTACGTATCTATTATTCACTTGAGAAATTAGCAGAATTATACATGTCAGAGATTGTTAGATTACACGGAGTGTCGTTATCTATTATTTCTGATAGGGATCAAAGGTTCACCTTGAGATTTTGGGGTAAACTCTATGAAGTTCTAGGCACTAAATTAAATTTCAGCACAACGCATCATCCGCAGACTGATGGGCAATCAGAGCGAGTAATTCAGATTTTAAAAGATATGTTGCGATGCTACGTATTGGAATTCGAAGGTAGTTAGGAAAAGTACCTTTGGTAGAATTTGTGTATAATAACAGTTATCAATCTAGTATTAAAATGGCACCATTTAAAGCTTTATACGGGAGGAAATGTAGGACACCATTATATTAGACAAAGCTGAGTGAATCTAAGTTAGCCAGTGCTGGCCTGATCCGTGAGACCGAAGAAAAGGTTTGAATAATTCGTGACCATTTGAAAGCAACGTCAAATCGCTAAAATTTGTATGCGAATTTGAAGAGAAAAGACATATAATTTAAGGTTGGAGATAGAGTGTCTCTGAGAGTCTCATCGTGGAAGAAAGTACTGCGATTTGGAAGAAAAGGAAAGTTGAGTCTGAGATTTATTGGATCGTACGAGATTTTGAGAGAGGATTGGTTTAGTGGCTCGATTAGTGTTACCTTCAAAACTTGAAAAGATCCATAACGTTTTCATGTATCGATACTGAGACGGTACCAGTCAGATCCGTCGCATGTGATTACCCCTTGTGAAGTTGAATTACAGCCAGATCTATCATATTCTGAAGAATCGATCAAAATTTTAACTCAGGAAGTAAATGAGCTAAGAAATAAAAGGGTCCCTTTAGTGAAAATTTTATGGAACCTGTTGCATTATGGGCTGCAATTTTGCCCATAATGCAGCAGCAGTCTTCTCCTTCAACACATCTTGTAGAATTTCATTCGACAGATGCAGCTGTAATTACGTCAAAGCCTTCCGATCTTTACGCTTATTCTCTTCATCTGTCAAATTCGAAAGCATCTTATCTAACCCTAACAGGGCATCCTCCAAATCCATCTACGCAAGAACTGCTTGCATCTTTACCTGCCACAACGCGAATTTGGTGTTGCGATCCAATAATGAAATATCATAGTTAATGTCGCCATTATCGTGATCGAGACTAGTAAATCGAAAAGCTCTGATACCAATTTGATAAAATTAAATGTCGACAATGAAAGAATATCGCAAAGAAAACAGAAAGAAAAGAAAAAAAACACACAGATTTTACAAAGAAACCCTTTCGGAAAAAAAACCACGGGCAGAGGAGAAGAAGATTCACTAATGTCGAAAATCCCATAATTACAAGAGGAGATGACTATGCCTATTTATAGGTTGAAAAACTTTATTCCAATCAACAACTAATAGAAGTAACGTAGTAAGGTTGAAACACCTTATTCTAATTAAAATAAAATAGATGACCTATTCTAATTAAAATAAAATAAAAGAAGTCTAGTTTATTTGGACTTTACTTTTATTTTATTTTGCCATTAAATTTTATTTTAACAAGAATTCTAGTCACCCAATTCTAACAGTAATAATATATATTATTTTTAGATTATATGTATATTTATTATTTGGTGTTTTTGTTAAATCAAAATAAATAAAATGTACACTTCATAAAAAGTTATTATGATATTCTAGTATGATTTTTTTTAAAAAAAATAAGATTCTAAAAATCTAGTAAAAGAAAAAGAAAAAGTAATAACAAGAATAAAAAGAGAAAAAAAAACATTTTTGATCAATTTATTTTCATTTTTATGAAAATTTATTTATTTTTTTGGTAAATAGTAAAAATTAATATTTTAGAAAAAATTCAAGTTAATATATTCAGTGCCTAATTTTTCATTAAGGAAAAAATTGATATTTTATAGAATAACACTTATGTTTTACTTGTTTAACACTTTAGCCAAATAAAGTATATATGTTTATTACATGATTAGCAATCTGCATACCAAATGATGGGCTATTTATTCATCATGTTAGTACGCTAGTTTTTCCTCATGTTATTAAATAAGCTTTTTTTTATGTTATTATGTTAGTAACCAAACGACGTTTAAGTGGATAAAAGGATTCAAGTAAAAAGAGTTTAGGTAAACTACATCATTAGTCACTAAACTATCAGTAAGATTTCGTGTTAGTCACTTAACTAAAAAAGTTACAATTTGGTCACTAAACTATTCAGAAGTTTTCATTTAAATCATTGAGTTGTTAAAATCGATGCTATATGGGTTTTTTTTTCCACACTACTTGCACCAATTGAAAGCTCACTTACTCCTTCTCTTCTACAATTCATTGTTTTTTATGAAACAGTTTTGGACGTCATGGATATGCAAACTAAAATTCAAAAAAAAAAATTTCTCTAATCTCTGACACTAATCGTCAGATAGATTTAGATCTAAGGTATGTTTTTCTACTCGTTAATGGGTATTGATCCACCATACCGATCGTCAAATCGTCGATTGGAACTTGCTCGTGAAACTTTTTTTGAAAAAAACTTAACAACTCAATGACTTAATAAAAATATTTAAATAGTTCAATGACATAAACGAAAACTTCTAAATAATTCAATAACCAAATTATAATTTTTTTAATTAAGTGGCCAAAATAAAAAGTTACCCATAATTTAATGAATATTGGTGTAATTTACCCTTCTATCCGAAATATATTCCCTTTAAAATATGTGTCATATTAAACTCCATGATCTTGGATTGGGCTTTGATTTATTTTCTAATTTTCTAATATATATTACTTTTATTGTTATATACTAGGTTATCATGATGTATAAAACTACAATATATAAAAAATTAATAAAATAGTCGAATAAATTTTAGTTCATTTTATTAAAAAGAGTTTTAGTTTTGTTAGTATTAATATTATTGTTCATATATAAATTTAACTGCATTGAAACTTTTAGTTTTTTATTTAAAAGTTAAGAAAAAATTATACTTAATTCTAAACATTATATAATAAATATTAAATATTAAATAAAACTAATATATTATTTAAATAAAATTTTAAGTTGGAGTCAAATCAAATTTAAACAAATATAAAAATATTAATGGCATACATAAGCTGCATCCGACTATAAACATTTCTACATCAAATAAAATCTGAAATATAATTAAAGAAAAAACAAAGGAAGTTGCCTCTGCACGCTTTTGCATCAAAAGCTTAGTTGAATGCATTGTTTTCCATATGATTCTGTGCCACATGCTTGATTTGTATATGGTAGTTGGCTATGGGCCATACCTTTCTCACTTTACTTTGTTGATGATGATTAATCAGCCAATTAGCCGAACAACAACCAATCATCACTGGACTCCATTTCTGGATTTCCTTGTTGCTATTAGGGGTGTGTAAATTTCGGATAAAATTGAATTAATTCGGTTAATAAGTTGGAGGACGATTAATAATTTTTTAGAAGTTCGGTTAACAGTTAATTTGATTCGAAATCAGTCAGTTAATCGAATTAACCGAATTAATCGAACTTAATAAATAATATTATAATATATAATTATTCGGTCGGGTCGATCGGTTCGGTTAACTTTTTGGAACTATAAATTAATCGGTTGGTTAATTCAATTAATTTTGTAGATGTTTTATACTTATTTTAATTAAAAATAAAAAAAACACATAAATTTCGATTCAATTAACTGACCAAATAAATCGAAAAAGTTTGATTCGATTAATCTTTTTGAAAAATTTCGATTCAATTAACAATTAAAAGTTTTAAAAAATCATTTAATTCGATTAAAGATAATTTGAATCGATTAATTGATCAATTAATCAATTAATCAATTAAACACCCATAATTACTATATTCCATTCTTTTTATTTTCTTTCCATTCATGCACTGATCCCACCATCCATGCACCTCAACACTCTGCATTTAAACTGCCCACCAATTTGAATTTCTATATTAAAAATATTATTATTTTAAATAGTCTTTCTTATAGTTGTATCATCTATGTCCTCTCACTCATCCATAATTGTTGCTGCTAGCTCATCTGAGTTCTCACTCAATCTATCTGCAATTGTAATGTATTGATCTCTTTTTTATGTGAGTTTTGTCTAATTATTTTTAAATTAATCCAATTTTTGTCATGTTTATCGTTTGTTGTGCATTATTTTAATTGAATTTATATTATAATTAATCGTACATATATTTATATGATTTAATATTTTTAATTTATGTATATCATAAACTTCTAATTATATTATATTTGTATTAATGAAATTTTAAAATAAATAAGTTGTAACAACTGAACATTTGGTTGTCACAAGAAATTTTTTTCTTTTCTTTCTTTTGAGAATAAAAATGGTAAAGTTTCTAATTTTATTTTCATTTTTATAATAATACAAATTAGTTTTTTTTTACAAAGAGCTTTTTATAAAAATGTTTTGTTAATTTTTCTTTTCAATTTTAGATTTTAAAAAAATTTATCGAATTAAATCATGTTAAGACCTAAGTTGTTCAAAATACTGAAGTTACATTTGAACTTAAATCATATTTTTGAGGTCTTAAAAATATATTAGAATCAATTTAGGACTAATTTGAAACAAATAGAAAGTTTAAGAAAAAGTTGGAAAATTTGTGAAATACGGACACACGATCGTGTGCCAGCCCGTGTATGCACTCGAATAAGGGATACACGGCTGTGTCATTGATCGTATGTCAAACCGTGTGTGGGTGCGAAAATAGGTTACACGGCCGTGTGCCAGATCGTGTGAGTACTGTACCTAAATTGAAAAAATCCCCACGACCGTGTACCAAGCCGTGTGTCAAACCATGTGTCTATTCTGACTTGGGCAACACGCACGTGTGTCTACCCATGTATCAGCCCGTGTGACCCCTGCATCTAACACACTTATGGCACACACCCATGTGCCCAAAAGTGACCAAAATCGAACTCAATCTTCAACTATTAGTTTAGGGACCTAAACCATTTCATATAACAACCTTGCCATGCTTTAAAACACACTCAAAATACATCCGAAACATGACACACTCAACCATTTAAGTCTAGATACAATCATTTATATGAATTCACATTTTAATAGACATACCAAGCAACCAAGATTTACTCAATTCAAAACATCATACTACAATTACAAAAGATCATCTTAGGATATTAATGCATACACTTGACTAGTGTAAAAGTAGTATACAAAACAATATCATAACATAACTACACTTCCACCACTAAACCAACCTAGATGCATGCCATAATTAACCAAAAGCCAAGACATCAAAAATCTACCAAAGGAGGGAATAAGATTATGTGTATGCTCTGATGGTCTAATCCACGTGATCTCAAAAGTTCAAAATATACAAAACCATAACAACAAGGGTAAGTATAAGAAATACTTAATAAGCTTCCATGAACACAGAATGGCTATTTATAGATAAATCAGGAACGTGTGAAACTCGTATAAGCTAATCAGATTCAGAAAAGTTGCATCAGGTTATCCCTTTGGATAAAACCAATGATCGCACATATGAGCTAGCTTGGCCAGAGCTAGGTAAACGTATGAAACGAAAACAAATAGCTTCTCATTGCTAAACCCGAGTCACATGTTAACTCAAGTCTGCAAGACATGCAGGAGCTTCGATCAGATCAAATATTCAGCAACTAATGCCCACGTATGAAAACTTTTATCCACATAATCAGCAACGATCCATGTAATACATCCTCAATATTTCCCAAAACAACTTCATAACAAATACAAGCTCAATACATGTATACAAGAGTAAAATTTTTATCACAAACATCAATGTAAATTACCACATAAAAAGGAAACTTACGTGTTGCGTAGTTCAACCAACCGAGACTATTCAACGACTTTCCGTTTGCCTCGCACGTCCTCAACACGTTGCTATTCTTGATCTAAACAATAATTTCATTTAATTAAATCCTCCAAATCCACATATTATAACTAAGTCATTCTCATAATCCTTTTTAAAGTGATTTTATGAAATTACCCTCAATGCTTTACCTTTTGTATAAATAAGTCATTAACTTAAAAGTCACAATTTAATTACAATACATGAGAAAACTAAATCATTTCATTTTCTTATGAACTCATCTTAGCCCATATTTCCATTATTTCATGTTATTTATCTAGTTTTTCTACTATTTTCTCAACAAGTTCTTAAACACCAAATCATCAAAAGTCACTTAATAAAATGCATATATCTAACTATAAACTTCCATATTCCATCCATTTCAACCAAAAACATCTCAAAATCATTGATGGCAAAACCTTAAACACTTAACAATTTTACAAATAAACCCCCGAGTTAGTTAAATCAAGAAAAATTTAACTCAAAAGCATAAAAACAATTAAAAACTAACCTCGAGCTCTCTTTCAATCAAAGAAAATAGCTTGGCCAAACCCTAAGTTAAAAAATGTGGTTTTCTCATGTTGGGAAGAAGAGAAATTAGATGAAATTCTTCTTTTTCTTTCTTTTATTAAGCATTTCATCATTATTTACTAATTTAATAATATTTTCTTATGAAAATATCCAAATTTGGTCACCTAACCCTTCACTAGTTTTGTTAATAGGATTTGATTATCACCTAGGCCCCTTTAACTACTCTCCCATGCCTAGTTGACATGTCCCACTAATATAAATTAACTTTTATAACTTTTACCATTTAATCCTCCTTTCCAACTTAACAAATTTAGCTTTTAAATCTCAAAATTTAAAATTAAAAATTTATGTGACTTTACTCGAGCACTCGTAAATATTAAAATAATAATATTTACTACCTCACTTGTCGAAAATGTGTGGTCTCAAACCATTGTTCCTTACACCACTAAAATCGAGATGTTACAACTCTCCTCCCTTTCGTCCTCGAAATTTTACACCACTAAAATCGAGATGTTACAACTCTCTTCCCTTTCGTCCTCGAAATTTCGTACCTGAAAACAGGTTTGGGTATTGCGATCTCATCGAGTCTTCGGTTTCCCATGTAGCTTCTTCGATAGTAAGACTTTGTAAATATTTAATAAAAACATTTACGACTCTTAATTTCAGAAACGAGGTCCTGATACCTCATTTTCTAAAACTACTTGACTTTTGAACCAACCCACTTATACTAACTTTTAATTCAATAATTAAAATTCCTAAATTAAAAATTCATATAAAATTAATATTAACTTATTTAATTTAATCCCTCATTATAAAAATTTTACCCGTCGGGTTTGTGGTCCCAAAACCATTATTTCTGACACCATTGAAAAACCGACTGTTATAAAATGAGGGGTGTATTTATAGGTTGAGTTGAGGAGAGGTTGTGTGGCTATATTTAGCAAATAAATATTAGCCACACACTCCCCCATGGCCGACCACCACATGTAGACTTTGACTTGATCAAAGTTTGCTAAAAATAAGCTAGAGGTGAGAATATAAAACCATGAAAAGTAGAGGGGTTGGAATTTTGGGAAACTTCAAGGGCTGTTTTGTAAGGTTGAAATGGTCAACATAATCAGTTGAATATGGTCAGCACTTGGACGGCACATGGCTAGCCAAATTGGAGGTGGTTCGACCCTCGGTTGCATGCACATCGAGCCACTTCAGCTTAGCCTTTATAATTTAATTTTAATCCAATTTAATTTGAATTAAAAATATAATTATAAAGCATAATTTAGCTTCATATTGGAGACCCTTGACTTGAAAAATATTCTTCATAGCTCTTCACTAACTCAGTGTAAAAATTCCCTCAACAATGTAAGCTGTCAGCAGTGTCTGCCGGGCCGATTTTCACCAATTGTACAAATCTGTCAAAAAATCATTAAATTCATGTTCAATATTTATAAAAATAATTAAAAATCAATATATTGGTAATTTTAACACAAATTAATTATTTTATAAATAAATTATATTTTTCGATTTTAGTTACTCAAAATTTGCATGAAATTAGATAAAAAAGGGACATGAAAAAATCTATATATTTTCATCGTTCCACATCCCCAAACTTAATTCATTGCTCGTCCCGAGTAATGCACAATTCACAAAAGAGTTTATTATCCCTCCTTATACTTATGAATCCGACATAATTAAGCAGAAAAATTAGAATTTAGAAATTATGTAGCTAAAGTATTCTTTATTCAATTATCTTCAATCATCATGCTTATCTCAATGAAACACGTTAAAATCCTATCACTCAATCTTTATTTTATCAATTAAGACTAAACTGCAATCATTAAGTCTAACTTATGTCTTCATATGTTGAACATAGCAATTTCTCTCTATAAATGTAGGTAGCATTGAAATCTCGAATCAAATAGGTCTTTTGCATAGGTTGTAATGGGGTTAGGCTAGTGGTAAGGAAAAGATGGATAAATATAGGCTAAAAACCCTAGACTCAACTTGCATCGGACCTTCAATTTCACCAACTTTTTTCGACTTTTGCATGCTCATATTCTTTTCTTTTTCTTTTGAGTACATATGCTCTCTTTTTTTTCTCTCTCTCTTTTTTTTTTTTCATTTCTCTTTTTCTGAACATCATTTTGTATGTACTATACTTTTGTTGAGCATTTTGGTACTTCTTCTTAACTCCCCCAAACTTATTTTCAGAACATAATCTTGATAGACTGAGTCTAGAAGTTGGGACAATTTAGAGATAAGTACAAGAGATAAGATGACTTATAATTGCAGGGTACGAAGAAAATCAGGCCATATAGTCTCAAAGTTGGCTTCAAGGGATAACATTTATCAGGATTGGCTTGAAAGGCTCAAACGATCCAAACAAATGTTGGCTAAATCATTTTCAAAATTTCATGCTTCCTAGTATTTTGCCTCAAGAAATTACTAAGTCAATTCTAAAGATTTAAACTTTCATTGCATATCTAGCTTCTATAAGGAATAAAAAATTTTATGATATGATTTCACATATTTTATTAAGAGTAACATTCTTATTATGGTTCAACTTAACATCATCACCATCGAGATAATTAAAATTTATTTTTACTAAAGCTTAACATAATTAACATAAATTCAAATTTTCAAGCAAAATTATAACTATATTCATAAAATAAGAAGAAATAATACTATCAAGAAGTTTTCAATTTTTAGGTCCCCCTACTTAAATTGAACAATGTTCTCATTGTTAAAAACAATATAAAACGTAAAAATAAAAGTGCCATATGAGTCAGAGAGTTCGAAGCAGGTCAGCAAGTATTATTATTTAACTCGAGAATGAAGTTTTTCCAGGTAAGTTAAGATCTTGTTGGTCTGATCCATTTACTATCCACAAAGTCTTTCCTTATGGAGTTGTGGAACTTCATAGTAAGAGAGGTAACTTTCGAGTCAATGCTCAGCGGTTAAAATACTATTGGGGATGTGAAATTCAGCGGGATAAATCGTTGCTCATTTTATCTAATGGTTAATTTCCTTCTGTTTTAATAAAGAATTCAGGTTATATTTTCTGGAATAGTATGTTTAAATAAATTTTGTTAAGGAGTTTGGAACTTAAGTGAGACCGCTTGTGACCCCTTCAATATTTTCTAGGAATTAATTTTAACATAATTTTTCGAGGAATTATCTCCTAAGTTTGTGAATAAAGTTTTAACATGTGAATTTTGCAAATAAGAGGGTCAATTGTTGATCCAAATTTTTAATTACAATCAATTTTCAAATTATTTTAAGTTTAAGGAGTTAATTAATTTTTTTGTAAAATTTGTTTGTGAATTTTGTAAATATAAAAATTAGCTTTTTTTCTTGTAAATATTTTTTTAAACAACTAATCTTTTTATTTATTTATTCAAATTATCTATTTTATTTACTTTTTCAAAATTTTGGTAATTCTTAATATTAAATTATAAATTAAATTTAATAATTTATATTAATTATTATCAACAATTTGAATTAATTTTTTTCTTTAAAATTTTAAATAAATTTTTTTGTTTCATTTAAATTTAAATTTTTTATTTTTCAAAATCTTGATAATTATTAATATTAATTATAAATTAAAATTTAAAATTTATATTAATCAATATATGAATTAATGTTTATCATTTATTTTTTTTAAAATTTGATAACTCTTAATATTAATTATAAATTAAATTTTATAATTTATATTAATTATTATCAAAAGTTTTCATTTAAAGTGTTGATAATTCTTAATATTAATTATAAATTAAATTTTATAATTTATATTAATTATTATCAAGAGTTTGAGATTAGATTTTCTTATTTAATTTTTTATTTTTCAAAATTTTGATAATTTTTAATATTAATTATAAATTAAATTTTATAATTTATATTAATTATTATCCAAAGTTTGAATTAGGATGTTTTTAAATATTTTGAATTTAAATAAAAATTGAGTTTGAGTTAAAATAAAATTTTGAAATTTAATTTGAGAGTTTGAGTCTGATTAATCTTCCATGCATTATAAATAGCCCACCTCTCAAGAGAAGAGCCACTCAAACCTTCAAATTAGTCACCTTAGGCAGCCACTGTCAGTAATCATCGGAAGCCATCAGGCAACATCAGTCGAAGTTTTCGCAAGCGCCCGACGTTACCCGACGCATCTCGACACATCCACCCGGTGTCGCTCGACAGATCCCGACGCTCAGTTGGTTCGCACATTCCTACCCCGCATGCTAGGCGAGCTGTTGCTGTGTTGTGTATCCTAGCACCTTCTATTATCGAGAGACACGTATTGTAACACCCCTTGCCCGTTCCGAAAAACCTAACCCTTGTTAGCAAGTGTCACGACTACTAAAATCTTCTAATAACATAAGTAATGCATAATTTCCATTTTTTTATTATGATTAATATACTTAATCATTTATTAAGCTTAAGTAAAAATTGACTCTCGTAAACATTTGGAAAGAATTAAACTTTTATTTGGTTATTTTATCGAAAATAATACACTTCTACCGATACTTGAATGAGTGAGTACCAGAAGAAGAAAAGGCAGTAACAATTCTGGATTCACTACAGACTTCTATCGGTAGTAAGGAATGTTCTACCAAAACAATACTTCCAACTACGATATTACAAACTCTAGAGAGTAAAACTAATGTAACCCAATAATTCTACCGAAACTTTCATCTCAACTATCGGAACTAACTGTATGATTATCGATACTAATATAACTTCCAACAAAAGTACCACCGGTACAAGTAATAAACTACCGGAACAAGTCAAAATGTTTCAATATATACACCACGATAGGACAACTGACCACCATAATTAACCCCTCAACAACATCCCAAAGAGGCTAAAGTTTACACTTTACATAATCCCATACACAATACAAAAAATTCAAGAATTTGACTTCACCTAAGTACATGCCGACCCAAAAATAAAACAAAACTCATGGTCGTTTGAGTGCGGGATTTGTCTTTGGATGCTAGAACAAGCGACTCCAAAACGTACCAAACCTACGCATGTAAAACCAACATACGCTAAGTAAAATGAGATGGTATTTTAATAACCTAAACATTTAAATAAATATAGGTATGCTTTAAGAATTACATTAACTTTTACTAATACTATACCAATAATCATTTTCTCATTATTAACATTTAATCATCAATACTCATAACTTCTCCATTATTTATTCAACATTTCAATTCTTTCATACTCATAATAATTTTGCAAATCACAATATGCATACTCATATTTCATGTATTCTAAGATTCACTAGATATATACACATCTCGTAACAACTTTGTTACGTAAGTATAATATATTTTCCATCATTTTAATTTCCCTATTAACAAGACTCGGACTCTGACGGATACACGGATCCTACCAACACACTAGTTTGGCATGCAGTGCCTCATCGGATAAACCGAAGTAATGATCGAGCCCAACGCTATAATGAAAATGACACCTAGTGTCTCATCGGTTAAACCGAAGTAATTTGGCACCCAGTGCCTCATCGACTCATGGTTGAAGTACCCTGAACTCTTCCTAGGCATGCCATCTATATCTGACTTAGTCCGAACAGTTAATAGGGTAATCATATCACTTAAAACTCAACAATATATTTTTACATATAATTTAAATCAACTCATTTGAGTTTAGAATTTCATACCTCAATTTCCTTGCTTTGTTCAATTAATTTATATGTATTACAATTTATAACTAGTTTAGGTTATAGAAATACCAACCGTAAATTTCGAGCTATTCGTCGACGACCTTGTCTTCGCTCTTCCTTTTTGAAGAGTTCAGGTTAACGTTAGCTACGGAAGTAAACATACACATATTAATTAACTCAAACAATTTATCTCTAATTAAATTTAATTCCCTATTTCTCATTTTTACACTAATTCTCAAGCTTCCAAATTTGATCCTCATCCCTTGAACTAATGACTAATTTCACTACTTAGTCTCTTGTCTCTTCCATTTCAAGTCATGCATGTCCAAATAACCCTAAAAGCTCCATTTATTCAACAATGGTAGCATTCAAAATTCTTGATCATTTAGAAGAGTATGACATGGGTTTTGATGCAGTCGAAACTAACTAAAAATATGACTAAGGCAAGTGCACCTATCAATTAATAGTATAGTTACGGTAAGCACAGATATCGTTCCCACGAGAACCAAAAGTACTAGTAATAACTGTTTTCCTATTATCTAACCGATCTAATAAAGTGATTGTTCTAAACTAATTTAACTAAATTAATAAAAAGTGTGTCAAAGATTAAAGCGAGAAATAATAACTGTTTTTATACCAAGAAGCAAACAATACCTAGGAAAGGCTCCACCTAGATTTCATCTGCCATTATCCTTCTGAATTAAGAAAATTATTCACTTAGTATTTTGATCCGTAGAAATCCCTAAATTATGCTAATATCTCTATTCAAGCATAAAAGCAACTGACTCTAGGTTGATTAATTGAAATTTCTTTCTAATTAAAACCCCTATTGTTGCATTAATTCGATCTATGGATTCCCTTATTAGATTTGACTCTAATCTGATAGATTTAAGTCGTCCTATTTTTAGGATTGCATGCAACTCCACTCAATTATGCTAGATCTACTCTTAAACAGGATCTATTCCTCCTCTAATTTAAGCACATCAAATAAGAATTAATATCTCAAGAATATTAAATCAAGAATTAAGCACACATAATTGAGAATAAAATATAAGTATTTATTGCGTAAAATCAGAAATCAAATGACAGAATTCATCCTAGGGTTCATCTTCCCTAGGTATTTAAGAATTTAGTTCATGCTAATAAATGGAAAATCTCAAAAACAATATGACCACAAGATGAAGAAAAACTCATAATAAAATCAAAAGAATTTAGAAAGAGGTCTTCAATCTTTGTGAAGATCTGCTTCAAAGACGGCTTCTATAGTGTTCCTTCAATAATCTCTGACGGCAAGGGTTTGGGGACTGAAGGATTTTACAGAAAATTAGAAGTGCCCTCTAATATCACTCTATCCTCTATTTATAATACATGAAAAAAAACTCTAGTTGGATCCAAATTAAATTCTAAAAAGATAATTTGAATTAAATCTAAACAATAATTCCCTAATTGGATCTAAATTAAACTCTAAATTATAAATCCTAAAAGATAAATATAAACAATATAATAATAATCCTAAAAAATAAAGTCTTATGTCCAATAAATCTCTTCCTAACTCTTCCACATTCACACTTTTGCCCCAAATTTTCCTTTTTATCTTCTATTTAGTCCATGGCCATGTTTCCAGCTCGTGTGGCTTCTAAAATCTGCTCTTTTTGTCCGGTTTTCACTTGTTTTTCGTTCCTTTCGCTCCCAAATGCTTTCCTAAGTATAGAAACATGAATTTAAAGGATTATGAAAATAAAATTCATTATTTTAAATAGATTAATCATCCAAAAACGCATTAAAAATGAGGCTAAAACATGTTACTTTTGGCACTTATCAAATATCCCCACACTTAAGCATTTGCTTGTCCTCAAGCAAAATTCTCAACCCACATTCAAGTTAACTTTCTTAATTCTTCATTTTCATTAATAATATTTCAGGATAAATTGCAAATAGTCATGCGTTGTAAATTCATCTAAAAGAATACTAAACATTCAAGCAATCTAAGCAACAAAATTTTTAGCACAAAAATATAGGTGTCTCCCCTTATCTAAAAAATTACCTTAAATTCAAAATCAACAAGAATTGACATCCTCACTAAAGATTCACTCAAAGCACTCAAAGTGTTTAAGATTAATTAAATAAGCACTCAATTGTCAAACACGAAATGTTATTACCATAAGCTTGCTTGAAAATTAAATCTCCACCACTGTAAAATGACATGACACACCAATCAGGAGGTCTTTACAATGTTGTAATGGGGCTAAGGTTATGGGTATGAAAAAGGCTAGAAGAATTGGTTAAAATCGAGATCAAGTTGATAAATTACCAAACAAGAAAAAAAAACAATCAGTTGCTGAATTGAAAGAAAATAAATCAACACAAATAATAAAAAATAAACGTGAGTTTTTCAACAATATATGGAACTAATGATTCTAGCTCAAACACACTTTTGTCTTTTTTTTCTTTTTTTTCTCAATTTTTTTTCAATTTTTTTCTTTTTTTTCTAAACAATAAAATTCAGCAATTCAGATAGTGGAACGTAATTAGACAACTTAACCAAATCAAATCTCGACAAAAAGAGAGTCAATAAATGAGTAAATTTACTACAAATATATGGATAATGGGTTAATATTATGGGTTAATGAATAGAACGGTGTTAGGCTCAATGGGGTTCACTAGAGGTTAATTTATTAGGTAAACTTTTTAAAGTTAAAAGGGGTTAAATCCTAAGTGCTTCTATCATCTCAGCATATCAAATCAATAATGTGGTCTCAACATGTATAATCAAAGCAAGTTCTAGAATAACAAATCAAGTTGACATACACACAACCAAAAATAGCTTGAGCACGAAATAAAATATATGCTCTATAGGCTCAAAAGCTTACAAAAATTATGGTTTTGATGTCAAAACCTGCAATTTTAAAATTTGAAGATAATATTTCAATTCAGGGAGACAACCTAAAATATTTAATTCTGAACACAACTCATCATGCTTGACTCTCTCATATCCTATAGATTAAATCATCCAATACATAAAAGATTCACAAATCAATATCAAAACAAAATCAACAAAAATTCCAAATAGCAAAAATTCACTCTAATGGGGTATGAGAAAATTACTTTAAACACAATAAATAATTCAAGGATTTTATCATAATCACAATCAACCTCCCCACACTTAAGATGTATATTGTCCTCAATGTACAAACAGATATAAGCAGGATAAGCACAATATTATAATGAGGAAAGGAATTGAAACTTTCTTGAATTAGGATGATTTCATTCGAATTGAAAAAAAAAACTGGGAATGCAGCGAGTCTAAAGAAAGTGTAATTTTTCGAGCATACTAATAAGAAGATAGACAAAGACAAGTAAGAGAGGGAGATAATAACTAAAAAAATAGGAATAAAAATATAGCATAATAAAAAAAAAAAACTAAAACTAAAAATAAATATGAAAATAAATATACTAATTTTTTTGAATTTTTCAAATTTTTTTAATAATTTTTTTCCATATTTTTAAAAATATGAAAGTAAAAAAAAAAATAAAAATAAAAACACTCGGGTTGCCTCCCGAGAAGCGCTTGTTTAAAGTCTAAGCTCGACTTTCCTGTTTAAGCTCGTAGTTATGGCTGATCATGAAATCGAAGTTCTTCTCTCTTGTTATCAATATTACCAACACAATAAAATTTGAGACATTGATTATTTACCTTGAATGTGTCGTAATTAGGATGTGTTACCTCAATTGTACCATAACGGAAAACGGTTTTTACCACAAAAGGATCGGACCCTCTTGACTTGAATTTTGAAGAAAAAATTCGTGGATTTGATTTGTCTAATAACACTTTGCCTCCCACTTTAAATATGTTCATCGTCTTTACATGCACTTCATTGTTTTGCATTGGTTCTTCCTTGGGTTTCCTCGGTTTTTCATCGAACTTCATCCACCATTCATCTAGTTCCTTGAGTTGCAACATTCGGTCTTCATTTACCACTCGAGTTCTATCACTTTGAATCAAAATTGAATCCATCATGTTTTCATTAGTGATTTCCTGCAAAAAGTGTTTAGTCACATGATTACTAACATTAACAGAATAATTATCATCATTATACTCATTCAGGACTCTAACAAAATCATGTGCTTTAAGAGTAATCTTTTCATCACCTACACGAAGCACAAGTTCACCTGTACCCACATTAATGATAGCTCTAGCAGTGGCTAAAAAGGGTCGACCTAAGATCATAGGTACCTCAACATCCTCATCCATGTCCAATACAACAAAATCAATAGGGAATATAAATTTATCCACTTTTACAAGTACATCCTCAATAATACCCCTAGGATATCTAATTGATCTGTCAGCTAACTGAATACTCATCCTAGTGGGTTTAAGTTCCCTAAGACCAAGTTGTTTGAACAGTTTATAAGGTATAACATTTATACTAGCACCCAAATCAGCCAAAGCTTTATCAACATGTAAACTTTCAATGAGACAAGGAACAGTAAAACTCCCTGGATCTTTAAGTTTGTTGGGTAGTTTGTTTTGGAGAATGGTCGAGCAAATTGCATTAAGCTCCATAGTCGACAAGTCGTCTAACTTCCTCTTATTTGTTAACAACTCCTTTAAGAATTTTACATACTCCGGCATCTGTGAAGGAGCTTCAACAAAAGGTAAGTTAATATGCAATTTTTTAAAAAGTTCAAGAAATTTACCATATGTTTCTTCTCTGTGGTCTCTCTTCAATGCTTTTGGATATGGAATTCGAGGTTTGTATTCTCTAAGCACCGGCTTATGCTCTTTCTTGCTTTCCTCAGCCTCATTATTTTTCACAATAACTTCAAGCTTTGGCTTCTGTTCAGGGTCGACTAACCCTTCTACGTTTTGAACAGTGATTGCATGGATTTGCTCTTTTGGGTTAGTTTCAGTGTTACTAGGTAAGGTACCTTGTGGTCTTTCCGAAACTAGTTTGGCGAGCTATCTGATTTGATTTTCGAGACCATGGATCGATGCTTGCTAATTTTTTAAAGCTGTCTCATTGCTTTGAAATCTCGCTTCAGAAACCAAAATAAATTTAGTAAGCATTTCTTCAAGGTTCGATTTCTGCTCTTGTTGATGTGGCTGCCTAAAACTTGGATGAATTTGTGATCTTTGATTTCCTTGACCACCCCATGAAAAATTTGGGTGACTTCTCCAACCTGCATTATAAGTATTACTATAGGGATTATTTTGAGGTTTAGAATTATTACCTAAAAAGTCTGCTTGTTCATGGAGATATTTCGAACTTATCATCCCCGCTCCATTTTGATTACACTGCATCACTAGATGTACCTGCTTAGAAAAATTCAAACCATCAATTTTTTTATTAAGAGTTTCAACCTGATGAGCCAACATAGAAACAACATCAACATCATAAATCCCTTCTGCCTTCACAGGTTTTACTCTTGTAACTTGCCACTAATAATTATTTAATGCCACCTCTTCAATAAATTCTTAAGCTTCTTCCGATGTCTTGTTATTTAGAGTTCCCCCAGCTGCTGAATCAACCACCTATCTAGTCGAGGGATTCAAACCATTGTAGAAAGTTTGAACTTGGAGCCACAAAGGTAACCCATGATGAGGACACCTTCTCAATAAATCTTTGAACCTCTCCCATGCTTCATAAAGTGTTTCAATATCAAACTGAGCAAAAGAAGAGATGCCATTCCTCAACTTAGCTCTCTTAGCCGACGGAAATATTTTAACAAGAACTTCTCAGTCATTTGATCCCAAGTAGTGATAGAACCTCGTGGTAAAACATTTAACCATATTTTTGCCTTGTTCCTCAACGAAAACAAGAACAACCGTAAGCGTATGGCATCATCAATAACACCATTAATTTTAAAAGTATCACAAATCTCGAGAAAATTAGCCAAATGAGCATTTGGGTCTTCATCCTGCAAACCATCAAACTGAACATATTGCTGTACCATCTGAATTATACTCTGCTTAATTTCAAAATTATTTGCATTAACATTCGGCCTGACAATACTCGTTTCAGCCCCAATCAGAGTAGGCTTAGCATAATCATACAAAGTCGGATGAACAGGAGGATCAGGAAGAGCAACAGGAAGAGCAGGAGGAACCTGGTTATTTCGATTGTCACCCATCTCCACAGTAATATCCTTTTCCTTTTTACCGGCTATTAAAGTTTTCTAACTTTGCTTAGCTTCTTTAACCTCTTTACAATTTTTGCGAGCAGTCTTTTCAAGTTCAGAGTCGTAAAGAAATGGTCTCGACGGGTTTCCTCTAGTCAAAAACCAAAAGAACTTACCATAAGCAAATAAAATGGAAAAATAAATTAAAATAGAAAAATTAAATTAAAAATGCAAATAATAAAAAAATGGATAAAGTAATAGAAATAAAGTTTTCCTAATATTTTAGTTCCAGGCAACAACGCCAAAAACTTGATGCAGTTGAAACTAACTAAAAATATGACTAAGGCAAGTGCACCTATCAATTAATAGTATAGTTACGGTAACCACAGATATCGTTCCCACGAGGACCAAAAGTACTAGTAATAACTGTCTTCCTATTATCTAACCGGTAGAATAAAGTGATTGTTCTAAACAAATTTAGCTAAATTAATAAAAAGTGTGTCAAAGATTAAAGTGAGAAATAATAACTGTTTTTATACCAAGAAGCAAACAATACCTAGGAAAGACTCCACCTAGATTTCATCTGCCATTATCATTTTGAATTAAGCAATTTATTCACTTAGTATTTTGATCCGTAGAAATTCCTAAATTATGCTAATACCTCTATTCAAGCATAAAAGCAAATAACTCTAGGTTGATTAATTGAAATTTCTTTCTAATTAAAACCCCTATTATCGTATTAATTCGATCAATGGATTCCCCTATTAGATTTGACTCTAATCCGGTAGATTTATGTCATCCTATTTCTAGTATTGCATGCAACTCCACTCAATTATGCTATATCTACTCTTAAATAGGATCTATTCCTCCTCTAATTTAAGCACATCAAATAAGAATTAATATCTCAAGAATATTTAATCAAGAATTAAGCACACATAATTGAGAACAAAATATAAGTATTTATTCCGTAAAATCAGAAATCAAATGACAGAATTCATCCTAGGGTTCATCTCCCCTAGGTATTTAAGAATTTAGTTCATGCTGATAAATGGAAAAATCTCAAAAACAATATAACCACAAGATGAAGAAAAACTCATAATAAAATCAAAAGAATTTAGAAAGAGGTCTTCAATTTTTGTCAAGATCTGCTTCAAAGACTGCTTCTATGGTGTTCCTTCAATAATCTCTGACGGCTAGGGTTTGGGGAATGGAGGATTGTACAGAAAATTGAAAGTGCCCTCTCATATCACTTTATCCCCTATTTATAATACATGAAAAAAAACTCTAGTTGGATCTAAATTAAATTCTAAAAAGATAATTTGAATTAAATCTAAACAATAATTCCCTAATTGGATCCAAATTAAACTCTAAATTATAAAGCTTAAAAGATAAATATAAACCATATAATAATAATAATCCTAAATATTAATCCTAAAAAATAAAGTTTAAATTTAAATAAAGTCTTATGTCCAATAAATCTCTTCCTAACTCTTCCATATTCACACTTTTGCCCCAAATTTTCCTTTTTATCTTCGATTTAGTCCATGGCCATGTGTCCAGCTCATGTGGCTCCTAAAATCTGCTCTTTTTGTCCGGTTTTCACTTGTTTTTCATTCCTTTCGCTCCCAAATGTTTTCCTAAGTATAGAAACATGAATTTAAAGGATTATGAAAATAAAATTCATTATTTTAAATAGATTAATCATCCAAAAAAGCATTAAAAATGAGGCTAAAACATGTTACTTTTGGCACTTTTCAGGTTTAATAGCTTAAGGTAATGAGATTCTAACAACACAAAAATTACAAGAAAAGGGTTTGATTACACTTACCAATTTGAAGTTCAAACTTGACAAAAACCCAAAGTGTTCTTTCTTCTCCTCTTTCCCCTTGCTGCCGATTTTTCCTATGCTAAAGAGAAGGATATTTTCTTCTCTTTCGTCCCACACTTATATCAATATCATCATTATGCTCCCTTTTTCTTTTCCTATTTAATTCTTTTAATTAAAGAATTTTTGAACTAAAATTTGGAGCCACACAAGCACACCTAAAGGCAGTAAGGTTTAAAAAAGGAAGATTTGCTCTTTAAGTCCTCCCTCTTAATTCAAGAAAAAAAATAAATTCCCTTTACTAATAACCTCGAATTTAGGTTGTTACATGCACGCCCATGTTTGGTGCTGCTATTGCCGAGCCGTGCTGCTACCAAACTACACCTAGGCTGTGTGCTCATACTCAAATCCCAAGTTTCTCCAAATTTTACCCTAAAAAAGAAAAACCCTTTTATTTTTAGCCTTAATTATTTAATTTGGATTTAAATTTCAACAAAATGTGGTAAAAATTTATCTTCTAATTTTTAATTTATTTAATTTATTTTAAAATATTAATATTTTTACTAATTAAATTTTAGAAAAATGTCCGTGTCTAGTTATTTGTTGATTAGGTTGGAATAATGCCACGCAAAAGAAGTCGTGTAGCAACAGATGGAGATTTGGATAAATTCCACAGTGCAAAAGCTAGAGAAAGATATTATAACACATTCAGGAATTAACAGATGTTGCCTGAAAAAGGTTTTACTTGGGAAACAAGTAAATACACCAAATTCATTGCAAAAGTCTGGCAAGTTGCTGAAGCACTGAACTGGGGATTATTTTGTGAAAAGCGATCGAGAGAAGATGAGGAACTTGTTCAAGAATTTTATGCAAATTTCACCTCTGTTGAACTTAAAGAAATTTCAGTCTCAGGAATCAAGGTACCATTAAAGTCAAGCACTATTAATGAGTTCTTTGACTTACCTGATTTTGGAGAAGATGAATATCATACTTTGTTGAATAACTTAGATGTTGAAAAATTGTAAGAAATTCTTCAAGAACTTATAGTTCCAAGATCTGAACGGACAGTGTCAAAACATGGAATTTATACATGTCACATAGAAAATTTGACACGGATGGCAAAAGTGTGGTTTTACTTCATTCGATTTAGTCTCATACCTATTTAGCAGGGAACTGTTGTTCCATTAGATCGAATAGTATTCAATTTTGAAGGCGAAGACCATCGATGTAGGAAGAATCATCATCAGAGAAATTCGAAACTGTGACATGAGGTGTTCTGCTCAAGCCTATTTTCCTTTTATGATTATAGTATTATGCCTGAAAGCTGAAATTCTTGGTGACGTAAATAGAGCAAGATATAACCAAGGAGCAATTTTTGATTGGGATCTATATTGTAACGCCCAAATCCCGAACACCGTCGCCGAAAGGGATTTCAAATGTCACGTACATCATCTATCACTGTTCAATCTTAATTACCATGACATTCAATTTTGTTATCAAAGAAATGTTCCCAATACATCATATTAGATAATTTATTTATAATCATAATACAACAAGGGTACAAAGGTCATTTCTAAAATTTTTGGAGACTTCTACCGATACCTGAAGGACAAGTATCAGTAATTGTCAAGTCAGTAAACAATTAATGAAATAGTACAGACTTCTACCGATACCCTTAATAGTTTTACTGATACAAGAGAGACAACTACCGACACAAGTCATGATACTACCGATACTAAAAACTCCAGAGAGTTGAGGAATTTTACCCTGTAACTTCTACCGATACAAGCACATAATCTACCAATACTTCCACATACAATACTACCAATACTTACAATTCAACTATCGATACAACTCAAGTTTGTGAGTAACCTTTCTCCTACCTTGCACTACTACCGAAACATGTAGTGGGTTCTACCGAAACAAGTATGCAGAATCTTAAGAATCATAGCAAACACAAGTTTATTAACTTCATTCATACACAACCTTAATTATGCGTTTAAGCTAACACAAAATACATGATTTCCATGTCAATACAAGGTACTTTTGAGTCTACTTTCTACATTCCAAAATCATACGTTTCTACTTTCAACATTTCATCAAACATGACAAGGTTTTCACAATCTCGATGTACATAAGCAAAAGATAACATCATCCTAGTACATGCCATAAGACCAAGTGATGTAAAATCTACCATACGTGCTCCGCAATAGTATGATTTCCTTGAGAAGATCCGATCTTCAGACAGCAAAATGTATCTACAAAACAACAATAGATTCACGAGTAATCTTATTAAGCTTAGTAAGTACGCACATATAATTTCCTTACAGAATAGTCAGATCATTTTAAAGATGGAAACGAATATGTATTCATAATCTTATGCACAATAACGAACTTAATCCCTTCAATCTTCTAGATCTTTAGCTCATACAAGCACAGACAACTTTAGCTCACACGAGCCCAGAATGGTTAGCTCTTACGATCCCAAAATGGTTAACTAGTATACAATGCTACTCACACAAGCTATTAAGAATTCGCGACATATACGGAGACTCAGCCATCGATATGGTCCAGAATTTCCCACTCTCGAGGTTGCTCACACAAGCTGATGAGAATTCACAACATTCGCGAAGACTCCACCCTCGGAGGGTCCACAATTCAGTATTCATTTAGAATCTATCAACTTGCGATGTTGCTCACACAAGCTGTTAGGATACTGCAACATATGTAGGATCCTAGCTATCGCTTCAAATTAGATAATCGGCCCTAGGCCCGACATTTCGTATCTTCCTTTGCCTCTTCAATCAACACAAATGTTTAAATTTCTTCAAGATGCTGTAACAATAGTGAAACACAAGAACATACAAGGTGTATAAACTAACACTACAAACTTACCGGATGAAATTGCGGTTTGGCTAAATTTCAGAGACTATTTTGCTAATTTCCCTTTTCCATGATCCGTGGCACAATTGTAATCTAAATTAACAATTCATCCAAATTTCATATTAAAACACATAATCAATTCATTTAACATAATTTGATCCTTTTGGAAAAATTATGATTTTACCCCAAATACTTTCCTTTTATTCAATCTAGTCCTTTTAACATAAAACATGCAAAATACCCATTTTCTTTTCAACCTATGCCTGTCGAATATACTATGACCTCATACATGACCCTAGAATCCATTTATTTCACCTAAAGTACACCCAATTTCATCATTTAGCATTTTAGTTCTTAAACCCTAATTTTATAAAAAATCACTTTATAAAAAGATCCAACCTAATCATCAAGCATCCAAAACTATCAAAAGCTTTCAAAGAAAAGCACATTCAACAATGGTAAAATTCACAGCATTTGACAGATTTAAAAATTAGTCCTTAGATTAGCAAGATCAAGCTAATACAGATTCAAAAACATAAAAATTACTAAAAGCGGTCAAGGTTTGCTTACTCAAATCAAAGCTCAAAGGTCATCAATGGAAAACCCTAGGTTTTCTTATCTTAGCCATTAGGAAGAAGAAGAAATTAGAAGGAAAATGTGATTTTTCTTCTTTAATTTCATATTTATACCTAATGACATAATTGTAAATTTTAAGACTTTCCTAATTAACTTAATTAGTCACTTAATTAACCTTTAATTTTCCTAATTAAGAATAATAAGTGTCATAATAAACCACTCACTAAAATATTTTGGTTAATTACCCATTTGATCCTTCAATTTTATTAAATTCAAAGCAAATTACATATTTACAATTTAGGCTTAAGCTAATTAGGACAAAATGAATAAATATCCCCAAAATTAGTGGAATGAAATCATGTCACCACCGCTTGGACTTTTTGACCATGGTTTAATTACTATTCTGGTCCTTACTATTTTTAATCAATAGCAATTAACTTTTTTCTCTTTTACAATTTACTCCTTTTTCCATAATTGAGCAATTAATTATCAAAATTTATCCAACCAAACTTCAATTCACATATCATAAGACTCTGTAAATATTTAATAAAAATATTTACGGCTCTTAATTTTAGAAACGAGGTCCCGATACCTCTTTTTCTATAACCACTTGACTTTTGAACCAAAATAACTAATACTAACTTTTAATTTAATAATTAAAATTCCTCAATTCAAATTTCCCTATACAATATTAACTTATTTAATTTAAACTCTAATTATAAAATTTTCTCGACGGGTTTGAGATCCCGAAATCACTATTTTCGACACCACTGAAAAACAGGTTGTTGCATATATAGAGTGGTAAGAGATTCTATTAAAGAAGAAGAAGATCCTGAGGAAGATCCTGTGGAGATTGAGGATGATCTTTCAATAACAGAACTGATTGGAATGCATGATGAGACAGGGTCGACTGAACGAACATCTGAGCCTGATAGATCCTTACCAAGACCATCATTACCTCTAGCTAAAATTCGAAGTGAGCTGTCAAAGATGATGGATTGCATGCAACACATGCAATGGCAACAACAAACGTTTTGGACATATACGAAGATACGAGATGATGCATTTAAAAGTGCATTTGAAAAGGCGTTTCGTGACCCATTTGTTTTTGTGACTGAATTTCCAGATTAAATATTCAAACCATGGACTCCAATGACGAGAAAGGAGCAAGGTGACTCGAGCAACAATTGGGGCTACCAAGTAAAAGGAGAGTCAAAGTCTAGGGGGTCTGAACATAAATAAAAAGGGGGAAGTTGTCTTTGTTTAAATTTTGTTATTTTACTTTCAGTCTTTTATTTTTGAATGAATTTAGGATTAGGTTACTAGGTTAGTTTTAATTCTTGCATAATAAATTAAGAGGTTGAAGATAAAAGTTGAGCAACTTAGAAAAGTAAAAGTGTAGTAATAAATATGTACATGTCTAGGATTGGACATTGAAGAGCTTGGACATGTATAAGATTGGACATTGAAGAGCTTGGTACTTAAGCAGTCAAATTGACTCACCTCCTTTTCTTTATACATATATATTACCACACTTTTACTTTTCTAAGTTGCTTAACTTTTATCTTCAACCTCTTAATTTATTATGCAAGAATTAAAACTAACCTAGTAACCTAATCCTAAATTCATTAAAAAATAAAAGACTGAAAGTAAAATAACAAAATTTAAAGAAAAACAAGTTCCCCATTTTTATTTATGTTCAGACCCCTTAGAATTTGACTCTCCTTTTGCTTGGAAACCCCTATTGTTGCTCGAGTCACCTTGCTCCTTTCTCGTTATTGGAGTCCATGGTTCGAATATGTAATTTGGAAATTCAGGCACAAAAACAAATGGGTTACGAAACACTTTTTCAAATGCCCTTTTAAATGCATCATCTCGTATCTTCGTATATCTCCCAAACGTTTGTTGCTGCCATTGCATGTGTTGCATGCAATCCATCATCTTTGTCAGCTCACTTCAAATTTTAGCTGGAGGCAATGGTAGTCTTGGTACTAATCTATCAGGCTCGGATGTTCGTTCAGTCGACTCTGTCTCATCATGCATTCCAATCGGTTCTGTTATCGAAAGATCATCTTCAATCTCCATAGAATCTTCCACAGAATCTCTTGCCACTCTATATAGATTCCAATAAGAAATTGCTCCTTGGTTATATCCTGCTCTATTTACGTCACCAAGAATTTCAGCTTTCAGGCATAATCATGTGATTGTAAATGGGAAATAAGCTTGAGCAGAATGTCTCATGGCACAGTTTCGGATTTCTCTGATAATGATTCTTCCTACACCGATGGTCTTCACCTTCAGAATTGAATAGATCAACACCATTTGGTCTAATGAAACAACAGTTCCATCCTGAATAGGTATGAGACTAAATCGAATGAAGTAAAACCACACTTTTGCCATCCGTATCAAATTTTCTCTACGACATGTATAAATTTCATGTTTTGACACTGTCCATTCAGATCTTGGAACTGTAAGTTTTCGAAGAATTTCTTGCAATTTTTCAACTTCTAAGTTGTTCAACAAAGTATGATATTCATCTTCTTCGAAATCATGTAAGTCAAAGAACTTATTAATAGTGCTTGACTTCAATGGTACCTTGATTCCTCGGACTGAAATTTCTTAAGTTCAACTGAGGTGAAATTTGCATAAAATTCTCGAACTAGTTCCTCATCTGCACTCAGTCACTTTTCACAAAGTAACCCTCAATTCAGAGCTTCAACAACTGTCGGACTTTTGCCATGAATTTGGTGTTTTTACTTGTTTCCCAAGTAAAACCTTTTCAAGCAACATCTACTGATTCCTGAATGTGTTATAGCTCTTACATTGTGGAATTTATCCAAATCTCCTTTTGTTGCGGCACGAGTTCTTTTGTGTGGCATGATTCCAACCTAATCAACAAATAAATGGACACAAATATTTTTCTAAAATTTAATTAGTAAAAATATTAACATTGTAAAATAAATTAAAAATTAGAAAATAAATTTTTACCACCTTTTGTTGAAATTTAAATCCAAATTAAATAATTAAGGCCAAAAATAAAAGAGTTTTTTTCTAGGGTAAAATTTGGAGAAACTTGGGGTTTGAGTATGGCACACGACCTAGGTGTGGCTTGGCAGCAGCACGGCTCAGCAACAGCATGACTTAGCAGCAGCATAACTCAGCCGCAGTAGAGAACAACAACTCCAGGCGTAGGCGTGCGTGTCTCTCAGTAGTAACAGGTGGAGTGATGCGCGGCACAGCAGTAGCTCGCCTAGCGCTCGGGGCAAGAACGTATGGACCAGTTGAGTGTCAGGAGTTATCGGGCGACGTCGGGTGGATGCATCGAGATGTATCGAGTAACATCGGGCGCTTGCGAGAACTTCGGCGATGCGGCTTGATGGCTTTCGATGGCTGTCGATGGTGGTTGTCTAGGGTGACTAATTTAAAGGTTTGAGTGATTATTCTCTTGAGAGGTGAGCTATTTATAATGCATGGAAGAATAATCACACTCAAACTCTCAAATTAAAATTCAAAATTTACTCAAACTCAATTTTTATTTAAATTCAAAATATATAAAACAAATCCTAATTCAAACTTTGGATAATAATTAATATAAATTATAAAATTTAATTTATAATTAATATTAAATATGATCAAAATTTTAAAAAATAAAATTTAAATAAGAAAATCTAATCTCAAACTCTTGATAATAACTAATATAAATTATAAAATTTAATTTATAATTAATATTAAGAATTATCAAAACCTTAAATGAAAACTTTTGATAATAATTAATATAAATTATAAATTTAATTTATAATTAATATTAAGAGTTATCAAAATTTTGGAAAAAAATTTAAATGAAATATTTTAATTCAAACTCTTCATATTGATTAATATAAATTTCAAAATTTAATTTATAATTAATATTAATAATTATCAAGATTTTGAAAAATAAAAAAATTTAAATGAAACAAAAAACTTTATTTAAAATTTTAAAGAAAACAAATTTTAATTCAAATTCTTGATAATAATTAATATAAATTATAAATTTTAATTTATAATTTAATATTAAGAATTATTAAGATTTTTAAAAAGTAAATAAAATAGATAATTTGAATAAATAAAAAAATTTACCTATTTAAAAAATATTTACAAGAAAAGCAACTAATTTTTATATTTACAAAATTCACAACCAAATTTTACAAAAAAATTAATTAAGTCCTTGAACTTAAAATAATTTGAAAATTGATTGTAATTAAAAACTTGGGTCAACATTTGACCCTTTTATTTGTAAAATTCACATGTTAAAAATTTATTCACTAACTTAGGAAATAATTTCTCGAAAAATTATGTTAAAATTAATTCCTAGGAAAGATTGGAAGGGTCACAAGCGGTCCCACTTAAGTTCCAAACTCCTTGACAGAATTTATTTAAACATACTATTCTAGAAAATATAACCTGAGTTCTTTATTGAAACGGAAGGAAGTTAACCATCAGATAAAATGAGCGACGATTTATCCTGCTCAATTTTACATCCCCAATAATGTTTTAACCATTGAGTATTAACTCGAAAGTTACCTCTCTTACTATAAAGTTCCACGACACCATAAGGAAAGTCTTTTTGGATAGTAAATGGACCAGACCAATGAGATCTTAACTTGGAAAGAACTTCATTCTCGAGTTAAACAATAATACTTGTTGACCTGCTTCGAACTCTCTGACTCGGATGTGCTTGTCATTCCATCTTTTTTGTCTTTCTTTGCATAGCTTGACATTGTCATAAGAGAACATTTGGAGTTCTTCTAACTCATTGAGCTGAAGCATTCTTTTCTCTTTAGCAAGTTTTGGATCCAAATTGAGCTGTTGAAGAGCCCAGTAAGCTTTGTGTTCTAACTCCAAATGCAAATGGTAGGCTTTTCCAAATATCAACCTATAGGGAGACATTCCTGAAAATGTCTTGTAAGCTATTCTGTAAGCCCATAAAGATTCATCCAATCTCTTGGATCAATCTCGTCGATTCGGACACACTACCTTCTCGAGTATGCCTTTTATTTCTTTGTTCGCCAACTCAGCTTGCCCATTCGTCTGCGGATGGTAAGTTGTAGAATCTTTGTGTCTTATTCCGTGTTTATCAAGTAACCACTTCAACCATTTGTTCACAAAATGGGTCCCCTCATCACTGATGATGGCTCTCGGAGTTCTAAACCATGTGAACACATGCTTCTGCAAAAATTTCTTCACTACCTTGGCATCATTTTTCGGATATGCCTCGGCTTCAATCCATTTTGATACATAGTCGACTGCTACTAGAATATACTTGTTACCAAACGACGGAGGGAATGGACTAAGAAAGTCAATACCCCAAACATCGAACAATTCTACTTCCATGATGTTTATTCGAGGCATTTCATTTCTATTGGTGACATTTGCATCCTTTTGACATCGGTCATAGCTTCTGACATAAGCATACGCATCTTTGAACAATGTCGGCCAAACGAATTCTACTTGTAATGCTTTGGCCGCAGTACATGATCCTCTGAAGTGTCCCCTACTTGGAGCTATGTGACACTGATATAATATTGCTCGTACTTTATCTTCTTCCACACATCTTCTGATCATCTAATCTGTACATTTCTTAAACAAGTACAGCTCTTCCCAAAAGTAATATTTAGCATCATAGAAGGAATTTCTTCCTTTGTTGATACGTCTTATCATAGGGAATCAAACCACAAGCTAAGTAGTTAGAAAAATCAACAAACCAAGGGGTGTTATGACTTACTTTGGGTATATGTTTGTTAGGGAATGTCTCTTGTATGGATACAAGAGTTGAATTTTCAATCTAGACAAGTGATCGGCTACTGGGTTCTATACGCCTCTTCGATCTTAGATTTCCAAGTCGAACTCTTGAAGTAATAACACCCAACAAATCAGTCTTAGCTTAGCATCTTTCTTGGAAAGTAAGTATTAATTACCGAATAATTCATGAATACAATCAATTTCTTACCTACAATATAGGATGTAAATTTGTCAAAAAACGAACATAACTGCAAATAATTCTTTCTTAGTTACCGTATAGTTCAGCTGAGCTCCTGACAAGGTTTGACTCGCATAGTAGATGGGATGAAAATCTTTGTTCCTTCGTTGGCCCATCTTAGCTCCAACTGCGAAGTCACTTGCATCACACATTAACTCAAACGACAATTCCTATTCTAGTGTGATGATAATTGGTAGTGAGACTAATCAATTCTTCAAATCATTAAATGTTGTTTGGCATTCTTTATCAAAGTTAAATTTCGAATCCTTCTCTAATAACTTGCTTAAAGATTTGGCAATTTTAGAGAAGTCTTTGATTAATCTCCATTAGAATCCAGCATGCCCCAAAAAGCTCCTAACACCCTTTACAGATTTTGGAGGTGGTAGCTTCTCGATAACATCTACTTTGGCTTTGTCAACTTCAATTCCTTGTCTTGTTATTCGGTGCCCCAAAACAATACCTTCTCGTACCATAAAATGACATTTTTCCCAATTGAAAACAAGGTTCGTCTCTTCACATCGCTACAGTACCTTAGCTAGATTAGCTAAGTAATCATCATAAGTGTCCCCGAACACTGAAAAGTCATCCATGAACACTTCCACATACTTCTCAACCATGTCAATGAAAATGACCATCCTACATCTTTGAAATGAAGCAGGTGTATTACATAAACCAAATGACATGCGTCTAAATGTGAACGTACCATACGGGCACGTGAATGTCATCTTGTATTGATCTTCTAGTGTGGCTATAATCTGATTATACCCTGAGTACCCGTCTAGAAAACAATAATAGTCTCACCCTGCGAGTCTATCCAACATTTGATCCATGAACGACAAAGGAAAGTGATCCTTCCCCATTGCTTTGTTCAATTTTTGGTAGTCGATACAAATTCGCCATCCCATAACTGTTCTAGTTGGTATTAACTCATTATTTTCATTCTTCACGATCGTAATACCTCTTTTCTTTGGCACGCATTGGATAGGACTAACCTACGAACTGTTTGAGATGGGATAAATGATACCCTCATCTAACTAGTTAATAATTTCCTTCTTAACTACATCTTTCATAATGAGGTTCAATCTCCGTTGTCCATCAATTGTTGCTTTCTTATCACCTTCAAAAATGATCTTGTGCATGCATACGCATAAACTTATACCACGAATGTCGACTATGATCCATTAAATAGCTTTCTTGAATTGCTTTAGCACTTTAAGTAGTTGATCTTCTTGCTTCTCAGTTCATTGTGCTGAAATAATCACAGGCAAAGTAGAAGCATCACCTAAATAAACATATTTCAAATGAGAAGGTAATACCTTAAGCTCTAACTTAGGTGGCTCTTCAATCGACGCTTTCGATTGAACGTAATCTCTGCTCTCCAATTCCAACGATTTAAAACAAGGTGGTGGATTAAATCTCCTCGAATTAACTTCCAGTAAAGCTAAGTTCCCCCTCTTTATCACTTAGAGGGTCTGTCAGCAAAATCTTTTCTAAAGGATCTTCAACATAATTTAACTCCTCTTCAATGACTAACTCTTTTAACTTAGAAATTGTAGAATAGTAATCAACTACATCATGAAATCTCATAGATTTAAAAACATTAAACGTCACTTGATCATCCTAAACACGCATCGTTAGCTCGCCCTTTTGCATATCAATAAGGGTCCTTCCTGTTGCTAGGAATGACCTTCCCAAGATGATTGACACTTCTTTATCTACTTCAAAGTCTAAAATGGCCAAGTCAGCAGGGAAAATAAACTTGTCAACATGAACCAATACATCTTCAATTTTTCCTTCAAGATATGCTATAGATCGATTGGATAACTGAAGTGTAACTGTAGTTGGTCTAAATTCTCCTATCCCCAACTTTCTGAATATCGACATGGGCATTAAGTTAAAACTTGCAACCAAATCACATAATGTTTTACCATAATAAGTTGCTCCAATGTTGCATGGTATAGTAAAACATCCAGGATCCTTCAACTTTGGGGGTAGTTTGTCTTGAAGATATGAACTACATTCTTCGTTAGGGCTACTGTCTCAAATTCTCCAAGTCTTCACTTCTTTGACAGAAAATCCTTAATGAACTTGACATAATTCGGCATTTGCTCAAGTTCTTCTACCAATGGGATGTTGATATGAAGTTGCTAGAGTACATCAAGGAATTTCTTGAACTGAACTTCTTGTTTCTGCTTTTGAAGTCTTTGAGGGTAGGGTGGTGGATGATTTCTAACTTGAACTGGATGAGTCATTAGATCATCTGACTTAACTAGTTTTGAAGAACATTCACCACTTCTGGTTCTGGCAAAACTGGTTTTAGTTTTGGCAAAGTTGGAGCTTCAACACTTGGTTGAACTTCAACTGACTCTAGAGTATCAACTTGCTCTTCTTCTACTTCAACAATGTTTGGCTGCAACGTCTTTCCACTCCTCAATGTCAGTGCTTCACAATGTTCCTTCCTTGGATTTCTCGGATTCTCCATATCACTCGGCAAAACACCTTATGGATGGTTCTTTAGTTTAGTGGCAAGTTGCCTCACTTGATTCTCTAAATTTCTTAAAGTTGCATCATTCTTAGCCATATATGCCTTCAATAAACTCTCTAAGCTATTGAAAGATTCAGCTTGTTATGGCTTCTAAACTTGCTAGGTAAATCCTTGTGGCTGGGTCGGTCCTGGTTGAGCATACGTGTTACTAGGTCTAGCTCATTGATTTCTCCGTGAGAAATTAGGGTGATTTCGCTAAGATGGGTTGTGAAAGTGTGACTGCAGTCCTTGCTTGCCTCGGCTTTGGTTCTGATTGCCCATATAATATACAAATTCTGGGTTTGATAGGTATTCTTCAAACATATGCCTTCTTCCACAATAGACACAGACTATGTTCTTGAATTGATTAGATGGCTGAGCTGCAACATTATTAGACCCATTATTAGTAAGATTCTTAAGCATTAAGGACATTGATGATACTTGAGTTGCAAGTGAAGTAAGTGGATCAACATCATGAATTACTGCAACTCGTCTTCCTGAGTTTGCTTGATTTGTTGGCCATTGGTAATTATTGCTTGTGATCTTCTCTATAATTTCATAAGCCTCATTATAAGACTTAGAAAGAATAGCTCCATTGGAGGAAGCGTCTACTACCATCCTTGTGTGCGAATTAAGATCGTTATAAAACGTCTCTTATTGGAAGCAATGAGGAGTTCCATTATGAGGGTATTTCCTTAATAGCTCTTTAAATCTTTCCCATGCCTCATACAAAGATTCATCATCCATCTGTTGGAAAGTAGTAATTTCACTCCTCAGCTTAGTATTCTTGCTTGGAAGGAAATTCTTCCTAAGGAATCATTCAACTAACTCTTGCCATGTTGTAACAGAATTTGGTTGCAACGAGTTCAACCAGGCTCTACCTTTGTCCCTTATGAAAATGGGAACAACTTTAATCAAAGTGCATCTTCTGACACTCCGGCTATCTTGAAAGAATCGCTCACCTCCAGGAACAATCTCAAATGAAGATTAGGGTCTTCAGTAGGCATTCCTTTGAATTGACCCACTGCCTGAAGCATTTGAAACATCACTGACTTTTGTTCTAGTTGTTTTTCCTCGATATTAGGTCTTCTAATTCTCGAATTAAGTTTATGGAATAATGGCACTACGTATTGTCTCAAGGCTCTATCCCTATCATCAGCAATAAGGATAGGATTCTGAGCATGGTTAGCTCCATTTCCTTGATTCTGGTTCTCAAAGTTCATCTCTTCAGTCCTTTTTTGAGATGCTTGCCTTCTTCTCTCTCGAAGAGTTCGTTCAATTTTAGGGTCCACTAGAGTAAGTCGATAATTCGATTGATACTCATAAACACCTGAAATAATAAAAAAGAATAAGTTAGTAATTAGAAAAATAAATAAACCAATATGTAAAAAAATAATTTCACAAATAAATTTGACAATCCCATCAACGACGCCAAAAACTTGGAACGATGAAAATGTGCAAGCGTACACAATCGTATTCAAGTAATAAAGTGACAAGTAAATGTCGAGTATCATACCCACAGGGACTGTGCTATGAAAAGTATTTTTGAAATATTTAATAAAAAAATTGGTTAAACACAAAATAATATTTGAGGGGTGATCGGCCTGTAAACATCATGGCATTTAAGTGCAAGCGGACACACGTCTTTATGTTAAACATTTAAGTGTACATCATGGCATTATGATCGGCCTGTAAAAATTGGTTAAACACAAAATAATATTTGATTGCCCACATCGCTTTATGTTCGAGTTCAACTGGTAAGTGACAGGATTTACCAAACACTAATTGATACAGCGACATCCCCAATAGGGTATTATAGGCAGTGCAAAGCGCCCACAATGCATCATGTAGCCACGAAGACCAATCTCTCCGAGATGGATTAACCATATTTCAAATATACTTTTGATTTATCGATTGGATACCTCCGCTTGGCCATTCGTTTGTGCATGGTATGTTGTGGCCCTACGATGCTTCACATCATAGCATCTTAAAGCTGTCGCTACTTGGTTATTATGAAAATGAGTACCTTGATAACTTATCAATGCTCTAGGTGTTCCAAATCTTGTAAGGATATACGTGTGGAAAAATTTCAACACCGTTCGAGCATCATCCCTTGGAATCGCAATTGCTTCGATCCACTTAGAGACATAATCAACAGCAGCTAAAATATACACATTCCTAAAGGATTTTGGAAATGGTCCCATGAAATCTATACCCCAAACATCGAATAAATCCACCTCCATAATAGGTTGTTGGATCATCTCGTTGTAGCGAGATATAGAATCTGTGCGTTGACATTGTTACACAAAATTGTAGACCAAAAGAATCCAGATTGTAGGACCTTTGCAGCAGTCCTCATTCCACTAAAATGGCCTCTATAGGGAGCATCATGGCAATGTCTTAGGATGGAAGTCATCTCTTCTTCAGGAACGCAGCGACGAGTAATGTTGTCTGTACATACCTTGAACAGGTATGGCTTGTTTCAAAGATACTTTACAGTGTCGCGCATAAATCTGATCTTTTTGTGACCAATGGCACTTAAGGGCAGCTTCACATAAACAAGATAATTGACAACATCAGCATACAATAGAGATGCATCGACATAGAATAATTGCTCATCTGGAAATGCATCAATAATGTGTAACTAATTTCCATCTTCGCTTCTAGCTTTTAGATGGGATAAGTGGTCTGCTACTTGATTCTCGGATCCTTTCTTGTCTCTAATTTCAACATCAAACTCTTGTAAGAGTAGGATCCATCTGATCAATCTCGGTTTGGCGTCTTTCTTTGTAAAAAGGCATCTCAATGCAGAGTGATCTGTGTAGATAGTAACTTTTGCGCCGACAAGATATGAGCGAAATTTGTCGAATGCAAAAACGACTGCTACTTTCTTTTCAGTAGTTGTATAGTTTACTTGCGCGTCAGTCAAAGTTTTGCTAGCATAATAAATTAAGTGAAATACCTTCTCTTTTTGTTATCCTAGCACAGCTCCTACAATGAAGTCGCTTGTGTCACACATTAATTCAAATGGCTGTGTCCAATTTGGTGCGATGACAATTAGAGCTTGTACTAGCTGCTTCTTAATTGTGACAAATGCATCCAGACATGCATCATCAAACATAAACTTTTTATTCTTCTCTAGCAACGAGCATAGTGGTTTGGCAATCTTGGAAAAATCTCAGATAAATCTCCTATAGAAACTAGCGTGATCAACAAAGCTTTTTATTCCTCTGACATTCGTGAGTGGTGGTAATTTTTCAATAATTTCTACCTTTACTTTATCTACTTCAATGCCCTAACATGATATTCGATGACCAAGGATAATGCCTTCAGTTGCCATGAAATGACATTTCTCCTAGTTTAGCAGTAGATTTGTGTCCTCACATCTCTTTAATACTTTAGCCAGATTGTCGGCGCATTGGTCAAAATTCTATCCATACACAGAGAAATCGTCCATGAATACCTCTAGTGAATCTTCAATCATGTCTAAGAAGATAGCCATCATACACTTCTAGAATGTGGCTGGTGCATTGCATAATCTGAATGGCATATGTCGAAAGGCAAAAGTTCCAAATGAGCATGTGAACGTGGTTTTTGCTTGATCTTCCGACGCAATGACAATTTGATTATATCCAGAGTAGCCATCTAGGAAGTAATAGTAGCCTTTACCAGCTAGCCTATCCAACATCTAATCAATGAATGGTAGAGGAAAGTGATCCTTCTTTGTGGCCGCATTAAGACGACGATAGTCCATACACACTCGCCAACCAGTAGCAATGCGAGTAGAGATTAGCTCGTTCTTATCATTACTCACCATTGTGATGCCGCTTTTCTTGGGCACACTTTGGACAGGGCTCATCCATGTGCTATCTGAAATGGGGTAGATGATGCCCGTGTCTAGCCACTTAATAATCTCCTTCTTCACTACCTCTTTCATTTTCTCATTAAGCCTTCACTGTTGCTCAATGGACTACTTCCCTTTATCTTCCAATCTAACTTTGTGCATGAAAAAAGAAGGACTAATGCCTTTGATGTCTGTAATACTCCATGCAATGGCTCTTTTGTGCTCCCTTAAGAATGCCATGAGCTTTTCTTCTTGAATTGCGTCGAGGCTTGCACTGACAATCACAAGTAATGTGTCATTGTCACCTAGAAAGACATACTTCAAATGCGTCAGCAATGACTTTAACTCTAAGGTAGGAGCTTGTTCAATTGATGGTTTAAACATAGGGATCGTCCTGTTAGACAAATCCAAGGATTCCAATTGCCAACCATATTTTAGCTCACAAATATTATCCTCAACTCTGTGCTCACATTTAGTTAGGATATTATCAGTGGATGTCACTGCATCTTCATCTGGAATTGCTGAACTTCGTTCATTAAATTCTTTTATAATAATCTCATCCAGCAAGTCAATGTGGTGACATTGCTCCTTACTTGTAGAAGGAGATGATTCAAACACACTAAAGGTAACATGCTCGTCATTATGTCGCATGATGAGCTCGCCTTTGAAAATGTCAATAAGAGTGCATCCCATTGCTAAGAATGGGCGTCCCAAGATGATGGGCACCTCCTTATCTACTTTACAGTCAAGTATTATGAAATCAGCAGGGAACACAAGCTTATCAACTTGGACAAGGACATCTTTGATCTGGCCTTCAGGTTGGGCTAGAGATCTATCAGCAAGTTGTAATGTCATCGCAGTAGGCTTCATCGATCCAATTCCTAACTTCCTGAATGTAGACAAAGGCATAAGGTTAATACTAGCTCCAGATGACATGAAACTTTACCTATATAATGATTTCTAATGGAGCATGGGATTGTGAAGCTGCCAGGGTCTTTCATCTTTGGTGGCAACTTATTTGTTTGCACAACACTGCACCCCTCTATGAGCACAATCGTCTCGATTTTGGACAACTTTTTCTTCTTTGACAACAGCTCTTTCATGAATTTCCCATAGCTGGGTATCTGCATAAGAGCATCTACTAAAGGTATGTTAATGTGTAATTGCTTCAAAGTAGAAACAAATTTCTGATAATCGTTATCATGGTCTTTCTCTTTAAATCTCTGTGAAAATGGAAAAGGTATATTATCAGTGGGTTGTTATGGAATAACCGGTTGCATCGACTTAGGCAGTTGTGTCTTCATTGGGTGAATTGTAGGCATAGAGGTCACTACAATTGGCTCCTCTTCATTTATTTCTGCTGGGCTCTCTTCAGAAACAACTTCGCTTTGATGCGTTGGTTCGGTTGTGTAGACATGCATTTGGTTGAAATTTTTTCTTGGTACAACAGTTTGATTTCCACTCCGCAGCGTGATAAACTTTCAATGTTCCTTCCCCTTCTGTGTCGGATTCTCAGTATCACTAGGCAAAGTGCCTGGTGATCTTGTATTCAGATTAGAAGCCAATTATCCTGGCTGGGCTTCCAACGCACGGATAGAAGAAGAATTACCTTGAACAATTGCTTCAGTTCACGTAATATGCTATCGCACCAATGCTTCAAGAGCAGCCATATGATCTGATCTTTATTGAGAAAACATTACTGTTGTTACTGATGCTGTCCTTGCATATGTGGCAGCACAGTTTGTCGTGGCTGCATTCTAGCTTGTGATTGCATCTAATTGTGTACCTGTATTTGATCAGAATATAAACGTACTTGAGAATTCTGATTATAGTTCTGCTGCTGATTATTGTTTTAACTCCCTTGTTGTGAGGAATTTCCATATCTATACATAGATGCATTCTGATTCCCCCAAGGTTGAGTATTTCGATTATTGTATGAGTTACCATAAGAATTTCCTCTGATGTTGTTGACATAAAATGCGTTCTCATCATGTTGTGGACAGTCCTCATAACTGTGGTTATCGCCGTAAATTTCACATGAAAATGTCGGGACATCCATCTATTGTGCCACTTGAATAGGGGCAACGTCACTTGTTCCCTTCATGTTTGTTATAATGTTGGCCAAAGAGGATACCTATGCACTCAAAGCTGAATTTGCTTCTAATTCAAGGACACTAGGATTAGTTTTTACTTGAGCAGAACGAGAGATAGGATATTGATAATCATTTTATGCAATTCTCTCTAGAATTCGTATAGCTTCAGTGTAGGTGCAATCCAACAAGGGACCATTTGCAGATGCATCGACAAGATTTCTTGTCTGGGCATTCAATCCGTTGTAAAAGATCTCGATCTGAGTCTCTTACCGAATTCCATGCATAGGGAAACGTCTAGGAAGAGATTTATAATGCTCCTATGTTGTATGTAGGTTTTCATCATCTAACTGATGTAAGTTGTGATATCATTACGCAACTTTGCATTCATTATCGACGGATTGAAACGCAACACAAATTGTGTTGCCAACTCATTCCATGATGTAATGGATCCAGCCGACAAACCCAAGAACCATGTTCTTGCTCTTCCCTGTAACGAATAAGGAAACACTTGCATTTTTAAGGCGTCATTAGGAACACCATGTTGGCTAAAAGATGCGCAAATAAGAAGAAATATTTTAGATGCTCTCGTGCATCTTCATGAGGTAAGCCCTCATATTGCCCATTTGAATTGAGCATTTAAAACATCATCGGTTTCAATTCAAAATTTTCAGTCTATATAGCTGGCCTTACAACCGCTGGTTGCAAATCGTCTAGTATAGGAACAACAAAATCCCTGATTGTCCTGTTTTGAAACTACTCTTCTTATGGAGACGGTGGTAGTAAGTTATTAATTTGTAGTGGCTGTATTGGAGGAACTACATCTTGTGGCAGCAATGGTGGTAGGTTATTGTTGTTGTTGTTGCCAGCCATTTTCTTTTACTCTTACTTCCTCCTTCGAATATTTCGTTCGAGTTTTGGGTCAAAGCTTACAATATCCTTAGGATTTCTCATTATGGACATGCAACTCCTAAAGAATAAAGAGAAAATCAACAAAAGAAAGTTAAACAGAATAGTAAAAAGTTAAGTAAGAAAGAATAATTGCAACTACAAAAATGAGCATCAAACAAACACCATCCCCGACAATGGTGCCAAAACTTGATCAGCCTGTAAACGTCACAACATTTAAGTGCAAGCGGACACACGTCGATTAATCGCGTCTGTAACGCCACAGTAGTTGTGCAAGCAGACACACGTCGATGCAAGTATAGTTGATAGAACAATTCTATCGGATATCGATCCCACGAGGAATAGGTTCTTGATGTTCAGTTGTCGAAACAACTAATACTAGAATTAGATAAAATGTGAGTAAAGATGTCAACGCAATTAAGTCAGATCTGCACACTAAAATTGTTAATACTGTCAATACAATTAAGGTTAATTATCAAAGCAACAGAAAGTAAATCCAAGTTTTGTTGAAGTGTTAAGTATTTAAATGCATATAAGTAAAGGTGTGATTAAGTGTAAAGGATTGGAGTGGATCACTGATTTCGCTAAGTCGCAAAGCTGGATGTGTCGACAAGGTATTGTATAAATGAATTGTCGCAACAATAGAGCTCTAATGAAGTCTTACCAATAACAATCCTCCGTTTAATCAAGACTCAAGTACCCACAATCACCCCACCTCTCAGTGTGAGCAACGTTGTGCACTCAAGAACAAGTGACTAGAATCTCTTCTAATCCCATGCAACTCTTGTTGTCTTGCTTGTTAACCTAACTTGTCACCGCATCTCTCGATGTCGATAGACTGCAAATGCACTCTCGTGTTTAATGCAGTTAGATCCAAGAATAAACAGATGAAAAACATTATATAAGAATCAAAGTGATCTAACAATGAAAGATACTCTCGTATTCATTCAATTGTTATTAGAATCCATCAGCATAAAGAGGGATTAACGAATACAATCGAAGCTTACTATCTCTAGACTACTAGGACTATTCCTTAACCGCTCCTCTTGCTTTGCATCAAGCACCTCTCGTCAGAAGTGGTTGCTCCCTTGCTCCGTCAGTTCATCATTTCCAGTTTAAATCCCAAAAACATAAAGTAATTGCAGTATTTAATTCCTCCACCTCTTGATGATTTCTTTCATCTTCTTTCCCCTATTTATAGCCTTCAAAAGTTACAGGTTTCATCCTCCTCTATTCTCAAATCCAGATCTAATTTTTGCAGCTGTCAAAGTTAGTTACAGTACAACTATGCACACACACATATTTGATATTTTCTTTAGAGATTTGCAGGTTGTCGTTGCATTGCTAAACGCAATTTGAAATCGTTAATGTGGAGACAACGTGTGATTTTCTTGCGCTGGTGCATCCAGTTGTATTTTCAGCTTGAATTTACTTATTCGAAGTTCAGGTTCTATGCGACAACATCTCTGGTCGCAATTCCAAGCTGATCTTATGGCTGCATTCTTCTTCCAGCATTGATCTTCTGAGTTGAGTTCCTACACTAACAATTCTAAGGTACAATATATCGGCTGCTTGTACCGACATTAGTATAAAAAGAGATAAAAATAACAAGAATTTAAACTAAACTACAGTGAGTTAGAAAATATAAAAAAACTAAGTATGAAATGCTTATAATGCATGCTAAATAAGATGCAAAAGAGACAATTAAAACATCAATTTAGGGAGAAAATATATGTCATTTGTAATGCTATCACACCTCCAAACTTGAGTTTTTACTTCTACTCAAGTAAACAAAAATTAGCAAAATCACAATAAAATATGTCACCGCAATCATTATTTTCACAACTCGAATTTTCTAAAATCCTAATGCACAAATTGTATTGAATCCCAATCTTCCTTGAACCAATACATGATATAATAATGCACCGACAATTTATAGGCATGAACAATTAAAAACTACAACTTTATAAATGTTAGTATCATGCATTGAATCCTAATCTTCCTTGAACTAATACAGCATTTATCATAAATTTTTGTCTTTTTTTTTTTCGTCCTTTTTCTTTTTTAAGTGATTGAGAGATGTCATTGGCAGTAACGATGGGGTGCAACAAACCCTCAGGAGGTATGTAATTGCACTGACACACACTCTTCAATGACAGTCTTTGGCTAGATCATTTTTCTAAACTTGCAGCGGAGTGTTCTCCCTTGAAAAGTCACAATGCACTCATATTGGAGTGTCTTTTATTCATACAATGTCGCTGCAACTGGTCAGTTAGTTCAAGATTCAAACATTCACACTATCCATTCATTATTAAAGCAATTCCAATCATTCATTCAAAATTAGAAGACTCACTATCCATTCACATTCATCCAATTTACACATCAGCATTCCAAGTAAATCAAGATTTACACAAAAATAAAAATCATGGGCATAACTTTGTTGAAATTCTGCATATTTTCATTAACATAAGAAACAAGTAAAATTCAAAGATGTGGGTGTAATTGCATTTCCATTTCACAATATCTACCCCAAACTTTGTGTCTGCATTATCCTCAATGCACTGACAATATTATACAAATATAATGGAAATGCAATGACAATGCAACTAACTTAACAAAAATGCAATGACAAAATAAAAATGCATGAGAACTATCTACATAGAAATGTACCAACTTATTTCTCAGCAGTCGATGCAGAGGCTGCTTTTGTTTTCTTCTTCTTCTTTTTTAGGCGCTCACCCTCTTCCTTGTGCTTCTACTTCTTGTCCTTGCGTCATTTCCTTTTCTTATCCTTCGAACCAACCGGCTCAGCAAATTGTTCCTCCTCAACAGGTTGGGTGGTGGCTTTATTGGTAGTTACTTCGGATGGATGAAGTTCAACTAATGGTGCTACATAGGGTACAATTGCAAGAGGATTAGGCTATTCAATGCTGCTAGTAACAACCTCGGCTCGGCTCGAATCAGGTAGAGCCTCGTCAGTGCTAGATGCCCCTACACTCACAGGTGTGCCGACAATATCCTCAGTGATAGTTATCAGGGCATCTTTTTCTTTCTTCTCCTACTCTGCCGCAGGGTCCTTCATTGCAGTCTCTTCTTCTTTTTCATCATTTTCTTCTTCTTCCTTCTCCTTTTTTTGGTCATCTTCTTGTTCGGTACCTTCATCTGCATGCTGCTTTTGTTAGGTTGTGGCATGTCAGCGGCCTCCACTATGTCTACACCCATGGGCACAGTCGGGGTAGTCACCTCTTTCATTATAGCCACACGTTCAACCATGTTTACACCGAGGCTATTAGAGAACTCGTGTTCAAATAGACTGGCGATATTACGGTAGTAATCTTCCTCAACATTAGAGTGCCCTTCTTAGTCTTCATCATCAGAGATATGAATCCTTGGTGGTGCATGGGTAGGTCTACCATCAAGAGTAGGCTAATCAGAGGAAGAGGCTTGCATTAGGCAAAAAATAGAGGCAAAGGCTGGGAAGTTTGGAAATGGATTGGGGCTTGTTCTGCGTAATGCGATGACAATGGCTTCATTCCAAGCCTTTGTATATGCATAGAAGATATGCTGCCTGTAGTCCATATCTTCTAATACGCTGACAGTGCGTATAATGCGTGTATCAATTCGATCAAGGTGGACTTCCATAATAGCCAGCCTTTTTGCCACTTGAGGATTTGTGGGTGCATCAGTTTGTTCTTCTTTTTTCTTCTTCTTTAGGGCTTCTTTTGCCACCGACGTTTCTTGGCCACGAGTCATCCTTTCAACTGATATGTCATTGATGGGACTTTTGTTCTCCAATACTTCCTCGCCATCCTAGGCACAATGCCTTTTTGTTTGCAAAGCAACATTATCAAAGAAGGGAATGGAAGTATACCATTTTATTTGGCAGTAGCTTCAGCTGTTTGATCATTGAGGATTTCACCAATGTCGATGTGATGGCCCTGTAGGATGTAGTACAGAAGACACATACGGTCTAGTGTTGCTGTAGTGCTGTGTGTGGATGGCAGAATGAAATTATTCACGAAGTGGAACCACACTTTGCTGAAGGTTGTGAGATACCTCCTATGCATAGTGTAGTTATGGAAACCATTACCTGTCTATGTAACACCATCAATGCAAAGGTCCCTCATGATCTGAGCTGTTACTTCATCATCCAATTGCTGTAAAAATGAAGAGTGGTCGTCTACCCTCTCAGGGATCTGAAGCAAAATATTGATATGGCTGGTACTTCATGGGATTAGACCTTCCTTCACGAACATAAACTCTTGTTTTAAATTAACAAGATTTGCATAAAACTTCCTTACCAGCGTCGGGGAGTAGCCAGCGGGGTGTTCACAGAAGAACTCCCGACCCAGACAACTTATAGTCCTCGCGACTTGCTTCCCTAATGTGTAATGCGGGGATAGTTGTAGACCTTGCTCTGGATGGATATTCTGCTTCAGCATAACATTCTGATAATGATCTTTGACTGTAGTGGTAAAAAATAAGACTGGCCTGTGGATGGTGGTGAAGTTGTGGTCGGAGCCACTGTGGTTAAAGTTGAAGGTGTGGTTTTAGAAGGAGTTTTGGAAGGATTCTTTGATGCTCTGGTTTTAACCATGGTAATTGAAAAAAGAAATTAGAGGAGCTTACAAAGAAAAAGTTAAACTTGTGAACGTAAGAGAAAAATAGAGGCAATGAAAGAAAGAAGATGTAGCAACAATTGTGACTGTGAGGAGAAAAGAAATCTGCAGTGAGGGGTTTTATAACCTAACCTTGGCAAAAATCGTGATGATTGCAAAATATTATGGGAAAACGTTGCGTCTGTAGCCATTAAATGCCAGGCTGTAGATCGTACCTTTCCATTTGATCGAACGGTTGGGAGAGGAAAGAAATTAATCGGAGCGATTCTTACTGAAAAAGCTTTCTGGACTCAACGCAGAGTGCGTCGACAAGTTGTGTTTTGGATGCTTTGATGAAAGGACTATTTTTATTCCTACAAAGAAATTAAAACGAAACAAGTAAAAGCAAAACAAATAAAAGAAAAATTGAAAATGCATCGACATTATTTAAATGTAACCAGATCGATGGCCTCATTTGGTTCCTTGACATTTGGGCTCACGTAGTGTTTCAAACATTAGCCATTCACCTTGAATTGTTGTCCATCTTTCAGATTCTCAATTGTCACCGCACTGCTCTGAGATGCTTTGACAACTTTGAAAGGACCTAACCATCTTGATCGCAATTTACCTGGGTGCAGTTTTAAACGAGAATTAAACAGAAGCACTACCTAACCAGGGCTAAATTGTCAATGCAAGATGATATTATCGTGCCATCTCTTGGTCTTTTCTTTATAAATTGTGGCATTCTCATAAGCATGGTGGCGGATTACCTCCAGTTCAGTAATGTCCAACAATCTTTTCCTTTCAGTAGCGTCGTAATCCATATTTACCTGCTTGATTGTCCACATGGCTTTATGTTCAAGCTCAACTGGCAGGTGACAAGATTTTCCAAACACTAACTTATACGACGACATTCCCAACGAGGTCTTATAAGTAGTGCGAAGCATCCACAATGCATCATGTAGCCGCGAAGACCATTCCCTTCTAGATGGCCTTCTCAAGGATGCTTTTGATTTGACGATTGGATACTTCAGCTTGACCATTGGTTTGTGGGTGGTATTTAGTAGCCATACGATACTTCACACCATATCTCTTTAATGTTGTCGCCACTTGATGGTTATGAAAATGAGTACCTTGATCACTTATTAACACTCTAGGTGTTCCAAATCTAGTAAGGATGTACGTGTGAAAGAACTTCAACACCGTTTGAGCATCATCTTTTGGCACCGCAATTGCCTCGATCCACTTCGAGACATAGTCAATCGCAACTAGAATGTACACATTCCCAAAGGAGTTAGGGAATGGTCCCATGAAATTTATACCCCAAACGTCGAAGAGCTCTACTTCCATAATCGACTGTTGGAGCATCTCGTTGCATATAGATATTGAACCAGTGCATTGACATCTGTCACATTGCTGTGCAAAGTTGTGGGCATCTTGAAACAATGTGAGCCAATAGAATCCTGACGTAGGACCTTTGCAGCAGTTCTTACACCACCAAAATGTCCTCCATAAGGAGCATCATAGGAATATCGTAGGATTGAAGTCATTTCTTCTTCAGGTATGCAGCGAAGGATAATGTTGTAGGCGCATACCTTGAATAGGTATGGCTCGTTCCAATGATATTTTGCAGCGTCGCGCAAGAATTTGATCTTCTTGTGACCAGTGGCACTCAGTGGTAACTTCCCACACACAAGATAGTTGACTACATTGACATACCAGGGCGATGCGTCGACAAAGAACAGTTGCTCGTCTGGAAATGCATCAAAAATTTGGGACGTCCTCCCATCTTCACTTTCAACTTCCAATTGAAATAAGTTGTCAGCTACCTGGTTTTCAGATCCTTTTCTATCTTTGATCTCGATATCAAATTCTTGAAGGAGTAGGATCCATATAATCAACCTCGGTTTAGAGTCTTTTTTCTTAAAAAGGTATCTCAATGCTGAGTGGTTTATGTACACTGTAATCTTTGCGCTGATAAGGTATGAGCGAAACTTGTCAAATGCAAAGACTACTACTAGCAACTCCTTCTCAGTAGTTATATAATTGACCTATGCTTCAGTTAGAGTTTTACTAGCATAATAAATAGAATGAAATACCTTTTCTTTACGTTGGCTTAGTATAGCTCCCACAGTAAAGTCACTTACGTTGCATATTAGTTCAAATGGTTGCATCCATTTCGGTGCATCAAAAATCGGAGCTTGTACTAGCTACTTCTTAATTGTCATAAATTCGTCCAAACAGGAATCATCGAACACAAACTTTTTTTTTGCTCTAACAATAAGCATAATGGTTTAGCAATCTTGGAAAAATCTCGAATGAATCTCCTATAAAAACTAGCATGTCCAAGAAAGCTTCTTATTCCCTTTACATTAGTGGGCGGTGGTAATTTCTTAATGATTTCATCCTCTGCCTTATCAATCTCAATGCCCTAATATGATATGCGATGTTCGAGGACAATGCCTTCAGTTGCCATGATGTGGCGTTTTTTCGAATTCAAAACTAGTTTTTGTGTCCTAGCATCTTTTTAGAACTTTTGCCAAGTTGTTATCGCATTGGTTAAAATTCTATCCATAGATAGAGAAATCATCCATGAATACCTCTAGAGAGTCCTCGATCATGTCTGAGAAGATCGTCATCATACACCTCTAGAATGTTGCTAGTGCGTTGCACAACCCAAATGGCATACGTCGGAAGGCAAAGGTTCCAAAAGGGCATGTAAATGTAGTTTTTGCTTAATCTTCCGGCGCAATGGCTATTTGGTTATACCCAGAGTAGCCATCTAAGAAGCAATAATAGGCTTTACCAGCTAGCCTATCTAGCATCTGGTCAATGAAAGGTAGTGGGAAATGGTCCTTTTTTGTGGCTGCATTCAACCGACGATAATCCATGCATACTCACCAGCCAATCACAATACGAGTAGGGATCAACTCATTCTTGTCATTGATCACAACTGTGAAACCACTTTTCTTGGGCACACATTGGACGAGGCTCACCCAGTCACTATAAAAAATAGGGTAGATGATACCCGCGTCTAGTCATTTGATAATTTTCTTCTTCACTACTTCTTTCATCTTTTTGTCAAGTCTCTTTTATTGCTCAATTGATTGCTTTCCCTCATCTTCCAGTCCGATCTTATGCATGCAAAAAGAGGGACTAATGCCTCTGATATCAGCAATGCTCCAGGCTATGGCTCTCTTTTGCTGTTTTAAAATGACGATGAGCTTATCTTTCTGCATTGCATCGAGGGATCCGTTGACAATTACAGGTAATGTATCGTTGTCACCCAAGAAGACATATTTCAGGTGCGTTGGCAGTAGATTCAACTCCAAGGTAGGAGCTTGTTCAATTGATGGTTTAAACATAAGAATTGTCCTGCTCGATAAATCCAAAGATTCTAGTTGCCAATTCTGCCTCAACTCACAATTATTAACCTCTTTTTTGCCATCATAATCAGCTAGGATTTTATCAACAGATGCCACCGCATCTTCATCTAGGACTGCTGACCTCCTTACATTAAATTCTTCTATAATGATTTTGTTTAACACGTCGATGTGGTGACATTTCTTTTTACTCTTGGGCGGGGATGCTTCAAACACACTGAAGGTCAAATGTTCGTTGTTATGACGAATGATAAGTTCCCCCTTGAACACGTCGATAAGCGTGTGTCCTGTTGCCAAAAATGGTCACCCCAAGATAATAGGCACCTCATTGTCTGCTTCACAATTAAGGATTATGAAATCGGCAGAAAACACGAGCTTATCTACTTGAACAAGGACATCTTTGATTTGGTCTTCAGGTTATGCTAAGAATCTATTTGCAAGTTGCAATGTCATCGTAGTGGGCTTCATTGATCCTATTTCTAACTTCTTGAAAGTAGATAAAGGCATAAGGTTAATACTTGCTCCCAAATCACATAAAGCTTTACCTAAATAATGATTTCCAATGGAGCATGGAATTGTGAAGCTGTCAGGATCTTTCATTTTAGGTGGCAACTTGTTTGTAAGCACAACGCTATACCCCTCTGTGAGCACAATCGTCTCGATTTCGAACAATTTCTTCTTCTTTGATAATAGCTCATTCATAAATTTTCCATAACTGGGTATCTGCACAAAAGCGTCTACAAAAGGTATGTTAATGTGTAATTGTTTCAAAGTAGAAACAAACTATTGATACTCTTTATCATGGAGTTTTTCTTTAAATCTTTGCGAAAATGACAAAGGTATCGTAACAGTGGGTTATTACGGAAAACTCGGTGGTGTCGACATTGGCAGCTGCGTCAACAATTGCAGTGAGTAAACTGTTAGCATAGATGGTGTTACAGTTGGTTCTTCCTCATGTTGTTTTGCTTTGCTTCCTTCAACTGCATCCTCTTCTTGTTGCCGTGGCTTAGATGCATCGACATTATTCTGATTAGAATTGCTTGGTCCAGTCGTTTGCTTCCCACTTCTCAATGTGATAGCCTTACAGTGCTCCTTCCCTCTCTGCGTTGGGTTCTCAATATCATTAGGTAGAGTACCAGGTGATCTTGCACTCAAATTAGAAGCTAACTGTCCTAGCTGGGCTTCCAATGCTCGGATGGAAGAAGAGTTGCCTTGTGCAATTGCTTCAGTTTGTATGATATGCTGTCGCATTAATGCTTTAAGAGCAGCCATCAGATATGACCTTTGTTGAGAAAACTACTACTATTGCTGATGTTGTTCTTGCATATGTGGCAATACAGACTGTTATAATTGCATTCGAGATTGTGGTTGCATCTGGTTATGTGCTTGCATCTAATCAGGTTGCGAATGTACTTGCGAATTCTAATTAAATTTTTGTTGTTGATGGTTGTTGTAACTCTCTTGTCTATAACTCCTTTGATTTGAGGAATTTCCATATTTGTATGTGGAAGCATTTTGCTTCCCCCAAGGTTGTTGAGTTCTGTTATTCATATGAATTTCCTCTGATGTTATTGACAGAGAAAATTTTTTTAACATGTTATGGGTAATCCTCGTAACTATGGTTGTCGCCGTAAATCTCATAGGAAAATGTCGATGCATCCATTTGTTGAGCCACTTGAATAGGGGCAACATCACTTGTCTCCTTCATATTCTTTATTATATTGGCCAACGGAGATATCTGTGCACTCAAAGAAGAAATAGCATCTAATTCAAGAACACTAGGGTTAGTCTTTACTTGCCCAGAACGAGAGATTGGATACTGATAATCATTCTGAGCAATCCTCTCCAAAATTCTTACAGCTTCATTGTAGCTGCAATCCAACAAAGTACCATTGGCTGATGCGTCGACAAGATTCCTTGTCTGAGCATTCAATCCATTGTAAAATATTTCAATCTGGGTCTCTTACTGAATTCCATGCATTGGGCAATGTCAAAGCAACATCTTGTAATGCTCCCATGTTGTATGTAAGTTCTCATCATCCAGTTAATGATATGCCGTAATATCATTACGCAACCTTGCATTCATTGTCGGCAGATTAAAATGCAAAACAAACTGTGTTGCTAGCATATTCCAAGATGTAATGGATTCAGCCGGCAATCCCAAGAACCATGTTCTCGCTTTACCCTGCAACGAATAAGGAAATAATTGCATTTTCAAGGCATCATCAAGGACACCATGTTGACTAAAGGATGCACAAATAAGCAAAAATGATTTTAAATGTTCTCTTGTATCTTCATGAGGCAAACCAGAATATTTCCCATTTGAGTTAAGCATTTGAAACATCATGGTTTTAGCTCAAAATTTCCAGCTTGAATAGCTGGTCTCACAAACCCTGGTTATAAATCATCAAGGATAGGAACAATAAAATCTCAGATTGTCCTATTTTGTACTTGTTCAACTTGTGGAGGCAGTGGTGGTAGATTATTAATAACTTGTGGTTGTATTAGAGGAACTACATCTTGTGGTAGCAATGGCTATAAGTTGTTGTCGTTATTGTTACCAACTATTTTCTTTTGTTCTTGCCTTTTCCTCCTTAATGTCCTTTCAAGTTCCGGATCAAAGCTCACAATGTCCTTAGGATTTCTCCTTGTGGACATGCAACACCTAGAAAATTGAAAAAGAAATAAACAGAAAAGTAAACAGATTAGTAGAGATTAAAAGTTAAATAAGTAAAATTAATTGCGACTACAAAAGCAAACATTAAACAAACGCTATTCCCCAGAAATGACACCAAAACTTGATCGCATCTATAACGTCACAGCAGTTGTGTAAGAGGATACACGTCGATGCAAGTATAGTTGATAGAACAATTCTATCGGATATCGATCCCATGAGGAATGGGTTCTTGATGTTCAGTTGTCGAAGCAACTAATACTAGAATTAGATGACATGTGAGTAAAGACGTTAGCGCAATTAAGTCAGATCTGCACACTAAAATTGTTAATAATATCAATAAAATTAAGGTTAATTGTCAAAGCAACGAAAAGTAAATCCAAGTGTTGTTGAAGTGTTAAGTATTTAAATGCATTAAAGTAAAGGTGTGATCAAGTGTAAAGGATTGGAGTAGATCACTGATTTTGCTAAGTCGCAATGCTCGATGCGTCAACCAGGTATTGTATAGACGAATTGTCACAGCAATAGAGCTCCGATGAAGTCTTACTAATAACAGTCCTCCATTTCATCAAGACTCAAGTACCCACAATCACCCCACCTCTCGATATGAGCAACGTTGTGCACTCAAGAACAAGTGACTAGAATCTTTTCTAATCCCAAGCAACTCTCGTTGTCTTACTTGTTAACCTAACTTGTCACTGCATCTCTCGATGTCGGTAGACTGCAAATGCACTTTCGTGTTTGATGCAGCTAGATCCAAGAATAAATAGACGAAAAGTATTATATAAGAATCAAAGTGATCTAACAATGAAAGATACTCTCGTATTCATTCAATTGTCATTAGAATCCATCAGCATAAAAGAGGGATTAATGAATATAATCGAAGCTTACTATCTCTAGACTATTAAGACTATTCCTTAACTGCTCCTCTTGCTTTGCATCAAGCACCTCTCGTTAGAAGTGGTTGCTCCCTTGCTCCATCAGTTCACCGTTTCCAGCTTAAATCCCAAAAGCACAAAGTAATTGCAGTATTTAATTCCTCCACCTCTTGATGATTTTTTCCATCTTCTTTCCTCTATTTATAGCCTTCAAAAGTTGCAAGTTTCATCCTCCTCTATTCTCAGATCCAAATTTAATTTTTGTAGTTGTCAAAGTTAGTTACAGTATAGCTGTGCTCTCACGCATATTTGATGTTTTCTTAAGAGATCTGTAGGTTGTCGCTGCATTGCTAAACGGAATTTGAAATAGTTAATTGTGGCAACAACGTGTGATTTTCTTGCGCTGGTGCGCCTAGTTGTATTTTCAACTTGAATTTACGTATTCGGAGTTCAGGTTCTGTGCGGCAACATCTCTGGTTACAATTCCAAGCTGATCTTGTGGTTGCATTCTTCTTCCAGCATTGATCTTCTGAGCTGAGTTCCTACGCTGACAATTCTAAGGCACAATATATCGGCTGCTTGTGGAGACATTAGTACAAAAAGAGATGAAAATAACAAGAATTTAAACTAAACTACTGTGAGTTAAAAAATATAAAAAATAAGTATGAAATGCTTATAATGCATGCTAAATAAGTTACAAAAGAGACAATTAAAACATCAATTTAGGGAGAAAATATATGTCATTTGTAATGCTATCATCGATGCACTTATAGTTGATAGATTTGCTCTATCAGATATCGATCCCACGAGGATAGAGTTCTTGATGTTCAATTGTTAGTAAAGATGTTAGCACAATTAAATCAGATCTGCACTACTAAGTTAGTCACAGTTGTCAACGTAATTATATGTTAAATGTCAGAGCAACTGACAGTAAAATAAATTGTTGTTGATATTTTGAGAATTTAAATGTAGAAAAAGTAAAAGTGTGATAAGTGCGAAGAATGGAGTGGATCACTGACTTCACTAAGTAGCAATGCTGGATGCATCGACAAGGTATTTTATAGATGAATTGTCACAGCAATAAAGTTCCAATGAAATCATACCAATAACATCTCACTGTTTAACCAAGACTTAAGCGCCCACAATTACCTCACCTTCCAGTTGTTGGCACTGCCTTGCACTCAAGAACAAGTGACCAGAGTTCCTCCTAGTCTCAAGTAACATCCGCTAACTTGTTTGTTAACCTAACTTGTCACCGCACTTTCCAGTGTCTGTAGACTACAATTGCACTTCTGTGTCAAAAACAGTTAAATCCAAGAGAAAATAGATGAGAGGAATTTAATAAGAATCAAAGTAATCTAATAGTGAAAGTTATTTCCATATACAATCAAGTGTCAATAAGAATTCATCAGCATTAACAGAGGAATTAACAGATAATTCAAGCACACTATTCCTAGGCTACTAAGATTACCCCTTAACTGCTCCTCTTGTATCGCACAAAGCACTCCTCGTCAGGAGTTGTCGCACACTTGCTCGATCAGCTCATCGGACTCCAGAACCAAGCTTCAATCTTTAGAGAATTTTCAGAATTTAATTTCTTCACTTAATTTCTTCACTCCTTGATATTCATCTCCTTCTTCTCTCCTCTATTTATAAGCTTTGAGAATTGTAGATCTCATCTCCTCTCAGATCCAACTTCTTTTGCAGCTGTCAAAGTTTGTTGAAATCCAGCTATGTACTCACACAGATCTGGTGTGATCTTCATTAATCTGCAGGTTGTCACCACATTTCTGGGCGCGATTTACAATCTTTAATTACGGTGACATCATGTGAAATTGGTGCTTCCAGATGTGCTTTCAGCATGAATTCACTTATACAAAGTAAATGTTTCTATGCGATGACAATTTTGGCCTCAATACCAATCTAAACTTGTGGCTGCATCTTTGAACTCTTTCTAGCATCGATCTTCCGAGATGGATCCCTGCGCTAACAATTTCAGATGTAGTACATATGCTACATATGGCGACATTAGTGCACAAAAGTGATGAAATAACGGGAATTTAAGCCACACAACATTGAGTTAGAAAATGTAAAAAAACTAAGTATGAAATGACTATCATCTAACTTATGAATAACATAACTTACAAAAATTAGTTTATCTCTTGAACATACACCTATGCCAATACGACTAACTAAACTAACTTTTGATAAGTTAATGTGTTATAGCACATACATACATTATGAAATTAATCTATCTCTTGAACATACACCTATGCCAATACGACTGACTAAATTAATATTCATAAGCATGTAAAGGATTAAGTGAGGTAACAACATACACCTATATTGAAATAGTTTAATCACACAAATCCTGCAAGTTATGCAAGACTAGTATTCTCCAATACATCACAATTTTAACCCTTAGCTTCCTTAGAGGATTAAGCATGCAAAAATTGAATAGTGTGTCCATTAATCACAATTTCAACATGGTTAAATGATTAATTCAATAGTTATATCACAAGGGTAATGCAATAATAACTTAGGCGTGATAATATTTAATTAAACAGAATATTCAGGGACTATAACAGCATAAACATGATTAAATATAAGCAAGCAATTAAACACAATCAACCTAACACTTAAAGAATTTAAGTCATTTTAATTAAGTAGTTAATAGCATTCATAATAGCATCCATCATATAAACAAGAAAATAAAAATATGAGAAAAAGAATAGGATTAAATCTAGCAATTTCTCGAGAATTGCTTACGCATTCTTCGTCGTTCTTGTTCGAATCTTCCCAGATCGAGGTCTCTAATGAACACTCAACAAATTCCATGGAAGGCTAAAGAACCACGCTTTTCCAAGAGGAGAAATAGGCAAGGGAATGAGGGAAAACGTGGATGGAAGGCTAGAGAGAAAACTAGAGAGAGAAGAGAGAATGATGAGTGAATTGGTATATTGAAGTGAGGGAATGAGGGGTGTATTTATAGGTGGAGTTGAGGAGAAGTTGTGTGGCTATATTTAGAAAATAAATATCAGCCACACACTTCCCCATGGCTGGCCACAACATGTAGACTTTGACTTGTTCAAAGTTTGCTAAAAACAAGCTAGGGGTGAGAATATAAAACCATGAAAAGTGGAGGGGTTGGAATTTTGGGAAACTTCAAGGGCTGTTTAGCAAAGTTGAAATGAAAAACATAATCAGCTTAATATGGTCAGCACTTGGACTGCACATGGCTAGCCAAACTGGAGGTGGTTCGACCCTTGGTTGCATGCACATTGAGCCACTTCAGCTTAGCCTTTATAATTTAATTTTAATCCAATTTAATTTGAAATAGAAATACAATTATAAGGCATAATTTAGCTTCATATTGGACCGAACCTTGACTTAAAAAATATTCTTCATAGCTCTTCACTAACTCGGTGTAAAAATTCCCTCAACGGTGTAAGCTGTCAACAGTGTCTACCGGGTCGATTTTCACCAATTGTACAAATCTGTCAAAAAATCATCAAATTCATGCTCAATATTTATAAAAATAATTATAAATAAATATGTTGGTAATTTTAACACAAATTAATTATTTTATAAATAAACTATATTTTTCGACATTAATTACTTAGAATTTGCATGAAATTAGGTAAAAAGGGGCATGAAAAAGTCTATATATTTTCATCGTTCCAACAGGGGTATACCCATTTTGCTAGGGAGAATGTTCCTAGACACATCTAGGTCTACCATTGATTTGAACAACAATGAACTCATTATGTGAATTAATGGTGAGGTAGAGACCTTCAAATGTGGGGACAGAAACGATGAAATCGAGAAGCATAATGAACGTTACCACTTGTTATAATTAAATGGAAGTGAAGGGCACAATTGGATCCTTTTCATGAATAAAGAACGCATTAAAAAATTTAAAGAAAGGGATCAATTGAAAGAAATAGAAAAATCCCATGGGAAACGGACTAAAAGAGAACAAAATTGGATCCGCTCGACGAGGGTAAGCATACCAGATGAATTCGGCAGTAAGATTTAAAGGTAAAAAGGTGGTACTAAATTTTGTATATTATTGTATATATTTCTAACAAGTTTTTATTTCAGCCATTAACAAGAAACAGAGGTATGTTGTGACACACCATCCTTTGTGTTGCAACATAAGTGACAAAACCGAGAAAGAACAAGATTGATGCTAATGTCGCAACGTAGCTTTCTCCATGTCGAGACAAAGAGTACAGGGCGATCTCTGAAATTGAGGAACATGTCACAATGACGCCGAAAGTGTGTCACAACAAAGAGGGACTAAGGTGTTTGTTGCGACGAAGACTCTCTGTGTCGTGACATTGATTACAATTTTTACAGGATCGACCCGACCCGATTGCACAACCCGATTGCTAAGGGCTTATTTTTTTCGAGTTTTCACACTTTAAAACCCTAATGTCTAACCCTTATATATATTAAAACACTATTCTAACTTATTTCATCTTATTTTAACTCAAAAAAAAACTTGCAAAAACCTAAAAATCCTTCTTTTTCTTATTTTCTCCTTTTACTTTTTAGGTTTTTCAAGCAAGGGGAGAAGCACACCAAATAAGGTTTTAAGTTCCTACTCTCATATTATATTATTTAAAATGTCTCCTAGAAAGGATAGGAGAACTATAGAACCTGAACCATCATTGGGTACAAACCTTTCGAATTTTGTGAATGCAAATGTGGAAAGATATTTCAATGAGCTTCAAGGGATGACATTAATTCAAGAAAGGGGTTTTAACCCTTTGATGGTTCTGTGCAAAGAAATCTGGCCTCTAGTTATGTACCATAAGTGGGAACAGTTTTGGACAATCCCCAAAGAGCCTATGGTTACCCTAATAGTTCAGAAATTTTATTCTATTTTAAAAGATTATATATCTAAGAGTAGTGATGAACCCAATTGGGAAACCTTAGTGATAAGAGGAGTTAGTGTTAAGGTAACCCCCAAAATAATATGTAAATTCTTCAATTGTTCTTATTATGAATAGGATTTCTTGGATCAAACCAACTTAGAATCCTTGAATGATATAAGCATGAACGAAGTAATTACATATTTGACTGAGGGAAGGGGGAATGGAAATTTAAGCTAAGCACTAGTATCCCTACTTCATTCAACCAAGCCATTATGTTCCCTGAAGCCAAAATGTGGATCCAATTTGTATGCACACGTATGATACTTGCTTTAAATTTTTCTAATGTTAATGTTTTTCGAGCAGTATCATTATTCGCAATTGCGCAGAAAAAGCAGGTTTGTATAGGGAAGTGGATCCTCCAAAATATGAGTCGATGTGTGGAGAGCCAAAAGGTAAGGATTTTCTTCCCTCACTTGATTACTGCTTTGTATAGAAGGGCGGGAGTGCCCATGACATCCACTGAGCAAGCATTGAAGTCGTTAAGGAGTGTCATTGGTGACGCATTCTTCTAATAATGCAAAGAGCTTCGTGCTAAACAACTAAAAGAGGGGAAGAGGAAATCATGAGACTCAATGACTACACCAACTTCCACACAATGGTTGGCACCAGCCGAACAAGAAGTTAATGACATAAGTCATCAAAAGCTTGATTGGATGATGCAATGGATGCAATAATCGGGACCAGTGTTTCAAGAGTTTGCTTGGTAAGACAATATTAGGGTTCCTAACTACACACTGGACATGTTTAGGGTAGTTGATGAGGAGCATAATGAGAAGGAACCGAAAGAAGGGAACAACAATGACGAGGAGGAAGATGAGATGGGAGGACAAATAAAGTGTTTTTAAGACTTTAATTTTTGAGACTTGTAAATTTGGATTTTCTTTTTTAATATTTATATAATTTGTAGGAGTAGGATTAGAATTTACTTTTTCATATATATGCCTTAATTCTTTTTGTAGGAACCTCACACTTTGGAAACACAAAAATTTTGAGCATTAACGACAAAAGGAGGAAGGGCAACCACCATTAGAAGAAGATGAGCTTTCTATGATTAATCGAGTAACTTCTTTCCTTACTATTGAAGGGGCTACACATTAAGGACAATGTGTTATCTAAAGTGTGGGGGCAACATAGGAATATTTGCATATAGTTTTTCTTTTTATGTTTATTTTGATGTTTGCTTAAGCTTGTAGAAATATAAGTGATTGGTTAGGAGCATGTATAAAAGGTTAATTTTATTTGTTGATAAATTTGGCATGATGGGGAGTGATTTTTACATTTTTTAGCAAGAAAATTTTGAGTTCTTTCGGTTACATTAAGTATAGATAGAAAGATATTATTGATATCAAATGATTGGCATAATATGAGGAAACGAGCATGCTAGTATATATGATTGATAATAATTTTGAGATTGTATGATTAAATTGATATTTATGCATATTGAGATATTTATGGATGACCTAAGACATTGTTTGGATACATCTAGAGCTAAAAACCCAAACCTTGTTCTGAATTTTCAATTAGTACCCATTCTTGAGCCTTATGACCCTTCTTGATGAACTACGTTACAAGCCTTGAAAACCTAAAAAAAATGATTTGTGTGTACTCTTTTCTTTGGTCCTATTTTGCATGGAAATAAATTTATGGCCATATGCATTAAGGGTAAGTAGACACATTACAGCGGAGTTTACAAAAAAAAAGAGGAAAATTTAGTTTAGCAAAAAAAAGAAAAGTAGTGAAAAGTCAAAAAGAAAAATGAGTAGAACAAAAGAAGAGAATCATGAGTAAGAAAATATAATGACAAAATCACAGTCACCAAAAAGAAGAAAAATAATCTTACTCAAGAAGAATACTCATAGGCTAACTAAAGGGATTAGTTTATATTAAGATTTCCTAAATTAGAGAGAAAAGGAAAGTGAGAGAAGGAGAAATAAGAGGGTGAGATGGAATAGGACGTCAAGGGGAAGAATAGGAAACAATGCAATGTGCCAAACTATTTTCATGTTTGTAACCTTTTGTGCTTAACTATTCTTTGAATTTCATACCTATCCTAAGCCTCAACATGTTACAAGTCGAAAAGCCCTATGTGACTTAAATAACTCTATGCATGAATAGGTGTGAAAATTGCATGGTCTCAGCATGGTTATATGTATTATACTAAGATAATCAAAGTACTTGTATTAGGCACTAATGGATTTATATTCATAAGACTTTGATATTTGTATTTCTTGTAAACTTTTTGAACTTATATCTTATCTAAACAAAAATGGTAAAATGCTTATTCATCATGTTAAAATTATTAAGAAAAACATAATGCCTGGAATAAATGCTACGATCCCAATCTTTGAATAATATGAACTCAAGCTCTTCTATTTTCTTTCTTTCTTTTTAGTTTGCTTAAGGACAAGCAAAGACTTAAGTGTGGGGGAGTTTGATCTACCGGTTTTATTCCTAGCAGATTGAACTAGTTTTACACTTGAAGAGCTTGAAATCAAGTATTTTCTTTATATTTTCATAGGATTTAATTTAGATTTATCTTTTGAATAAATTGTGTAACCTAAGTGCTAAAATGTTGTTTTATTATCTTTAAGGCCAATTGAGGCCTAAAGGTTAGCTAACATACTTCGTAAGTGTGTAGGAGACTATAAGAAGTTGCAAAAAATATGAAGCTGATCACTTCGTTACGACATAGGATGTTCTACGTAACAACAAAGGGACCAAACTTGGAGATTTTGGAGACTAACTTCTTTGTCACGACATACATGGGCTATGTTGTGATAATGATTGTAAGATGACACTACATACGGGGACTAATGGCTTCGTCACGACACTAGTCCTGGTGTGTCACGACATCGACCCTTAGACTCGAAATCTGTATCAAGTGAAGGGTGTTTCGATCTTTACAATGCCACTTAAACACGAAGGACAGCAGTTAACCTAAGGTTAATGAAAATGGTCGGCCAAGACTATAAATAGGGCCTTTAGCTCTAGGTTTAAGGACACCATTTACTAGCTTTCAGTTTTTTACTTTGTATTTTCATTTTAGAACGAGATTGTTAAACTCGCATAAACGTTCGAGGAATTTTCCCCGATAGATTGCCAATACAATTAAAGTTTCTTTTTCATTTGATCTCTTTAATTTTATGCTTTCATATATTATTGTTTTGATTATGATTAAGAAAACCATGAGGAACTAATTCCATTTTAGGAAATTAGGGAGTGAAAGAATGATTATTTAATTATTGTTTAACAGAGATTTTTCATTTTGGATCAACTGTTTGGGAAAGGAAGAACATCAAACAAACACTAGGCCTGAGAACTCTAAAACGTCATTTAGGTGGGAATGAACCCAAAATTGGTATTACCCATCCGTGAAAACCTTTTTCCCAAACCGGTTTAGACTGCGACATCTAATGATAAGTAGTCTCTATTGACTTGCTATGCTAGCGGAAGATCCAACTAAGGTAGTGACTAGTTGATTGAAGGAAAATCGACAAAGCCCAGCAATTGAAGAACTCATACTAAAGCAACATAATAACCTCAAACCGTTTATTGATTTTTTACATCTCAACTTTTTACTTTTATTTCTTTTCTTTTTATGCTTTGCACAAGTAACCTTTTTTCGTACTATAATCCTTAAAGTGATTACTAATTACTTCTATTCTTTGTAGGGATCTAATTCACTATTGCCTCACGCCTCCTTTAGGTATGATCCTCGAAATACTACCAAGTGTTTCGTTGTAACATACTATATTTACACTTGACCCATATACTTGCGAAAGCCTAAAACCTATGCCGAACGGGAGTACATTCGGAGGCGATCATTCACCTAATAAAAAAACATAAAAAATATACTAAATAACAGTCCAAACATCGCTTATTAAGTCCACAAATTCTCAAGCATAATAAACATGCAAATAACTAAAAACCACATGTCAAAGCCAGTATAAAATCTACCACATTGCCTTAATCCCCACAACATAATCAATAATTTAACACATACTAAAGAAAAAGACTTGTTTGGATCGGCCCACAGAACCACACCACTCACATCGAAACGATATTTATTTGCAATGATATTAAAAGGAATAGGTGAACTTCAACAAGCTAAATAAATGCCAAAAATAACCACTACGCAAACGAGTCATTATTCATCAGCAAGATAACCTTATAACAAATTCAAATTGTCTCTATATTTATTATTAGATTTTACATGTTTAATTATCTTTCATGCATTCTTTTACACATTAATCATATTAATCACATCAGTACTTAAGCATTTAACACAACACATATTAATCACATATAATCACATTAGTCACATGAATATTTCAACATTTATCACATCACATATTAATCACATTTAGTCACATTTAATCATATTAGTCACATGAATATTTAAACATTTATCACATCACATATTAATCACATTTAGTCACATTTAATCACATATAATCACATTAATATTTTAGCGTTTATCACATCACATATTAATCACATTTAGTCACATTTAATCACATTAATATTTCAGCGTTTATCACATCACATATTCATCACATTTAATCATATGAATGTTTCATCATTTATCACATTAAACACATGTATACATATTTAACGATAATTTGTCTCTTGAGGTTATGAAACACAAAGTGGACTCTATACCACACATCGGATACACAAATATCCAAACACACCAAATGACTCATAGAGTCGAACATATCCCAAAAGTGAAGCATATAGCTAACACTCTCCAAACACACCAAAAGACTCATAGAGTCAAACATGTCCCAAAAGTGAAACGTAAAACTAGCACTCTCTTTATTATCCCTCACATGTCCTATTGAATGAAGCTTAGCTCACATTCCCCTATCTCTCAAAACATGTCCTAAGGCCACAATGCCCAAAAATCACTGTACATATAGGTGAGTACGCATAATCCTATGGTATGCCAACTATATCCAACGGTTTCATAAGCTCACAAGGCCAAAATGTCCACATTATTATCACATATTTACTTACCAATTTTCTACACATCATCACTGCATATTCACATTATTAGCAAAATATATTCACTATCATATGACATGAATAACATACTCACATATTTAGTGTCTCATGGCATGAATAACATAACCACATATTTACTATCACATGGCGTGAATAACATACCCACACATCCACTTTCGCAACAGTCATCACAAGCTTATAACACTTGTCATAGAATCTCATATATGTTAATATTTTCACAATTGCACAAGCACACATATATCACATTCAATCATAGTTGTCAGAACACTTACACTCGGAATTTAAAGTAGGGGTTTAGGCTACCTCTAAATTCCCAATTACACAATGAATCATCTACGAGCAATTGTTCCAAAACATTCACCAAAATATTGTTTTCATCGAAAAGCCAAAAGCTTAAACAAGCTTTTTTTGCCTTTATCTCTACTTATTGAAGGTCCTATTTACTCCAACGCTTAAACAAGACATACCACACATATATACAAGCAAAAATCAATCATCAACTCATCTCAAACAGTTGCAAACAATAGCCTAAACTACGTTCTCTTTTAACTAAAACCTTTAACATATAAAACTTTAAATTCTAATATCTCAGTCTACACTTAATCTTTTCACACGAAACAATTTCCACTCATCTACATATTCATATATGGCTAATTCCCAGCCTTTAAACTACCCAAAACTACATGTTTTAAGGTATCGAAATTTTTCGACATACAATGGCTATTATGATGAAAATTCATTAAAATTCAAGATATACTTAACGAAACTTCAAAGTAACTTTAGAAACATTTTAATCATGTTAAAACTAATTGAAAACACTTTAAAACCAAGTTTTTATCCACAAACCCAAAATCCACCATTAATGACTCAATTTTCAGCTTCAGTTTAATATGTGTTTTAATGGTAAAAATTCAGTTTAAAAGATTAGATATTATTTAAAACTAATATAAATATTATTGGTTACCTTTTATGGTAGAAAAATGAGCTTTGATGCAAATTCGGGAAAACTCACATTTTAAGAACATATGAAACTAATGAGATTTTTAGGTGTTTTTCTTGATTTTAATGAATATTTATGGTTCAAAGGATGTTTGAAATCAAAAGGATTAGGATTTGGAGTTTAAATTGAGTAGAATAGTAAGGGAGACTAAGGGATGACAAACACAGATTCTTGGGGTTGTTTAACTTGAATGACGTGGGTGAGAGGAAAAAAATAAGTTTAATTTTGATTTTTGGTTAAATTCTTTTAGAAAATCTCTTAAATTTGACTCTTTTACGAATCAATAATTAAAAGTCTTTAAAACTCATTTTCAAAAATTGAATCAATTTTTTAATAGCCATTATCAAAAACATTATTGATTACTAACATTATGAAATTTCGAGTATATATAGGCTAAAATTCCTAAAATGCCCTTGAAACTCTTACGCCTAATTTTAGGGTGTGACATTATTCATTCATTTCCTTATTTTGCTTTAATTGACTATGGTTCTACGCATTCTTATGTATCAAGTAGTATTGTGGGTAATTTGGGAATTGTGGTTGAGGATACTAGTAATGAACTTTTTGTGATTAGTTTTTTGGGCCAATCTCTATGAGCTAGTAAGGTATATAGGAGATGTCTGCTTGAGTTTCAGGGACATGTATTCCCTGCTGACTTGATGGAATTGCCTTTTGAGGAATTCTATTTGATTTTAGGTAAGGATTGGTTGGTGGAGTATCGGGTTGGATTGGATTGTAAGTCTAAAAGAGTAACCTTTAGGTTGATGATGATTTAAAGGTTGTGATGGTAGGTAAGTAACAAGATTATCTATCTAACGTAGTCTTTGCTCTAGTAGCTGAAAAGTTTATTCGTAAAGGTTATAATGCATTTTTGGCTTACATGCATGTCACAAGTAGTGTGGGTTTGGCTGTGGAAGAAATTTGCATTGTTAAGGACTTTTCGAATGTTTTTCTAAGGAGTTGTTGGGTTTGCCTCTAGATAGAGAGGTTGAGTTTGGGATTGAATTATTATCAGTACAGCTCTGATGTTCATTGTTACATATCGTATGACACTGAAGGAGTTAAAGGAACTTAAGTTGCAGCTTTGAAAACTTCTGGATAGGGGATTTATTCGACCTAGTGTGCCCTCGTGTGGTGCACCAGTGCTTTTATTAAGAAAAAAGATGGGTTGATGAGGATGTGCGTGGATTATTGTTAGTTGAACAAATTGACGATAAAGAATAAGTACACACTTTCGAGAATTGATGATTTATTCGATCATTTTCATGAGACTTCTATGTTTTCGAAGATCAATCTTCATTCTAGGTAACATCAGTTGAAGGTTAAGGAAGCTGATGCGCATAAGACTGCTTTCAAGACTCATTATGGACAATACAAGTTCCTTGTTATGCCATTTGGTTTAACTAATGCTCCGGTAACTTTCATGGATCTAATGAACCGAGTGTTTCAGTCATACCTGGATCAGTTCATCGTTGTGTTGAGCATGATGAGCATCTTCATACAATTCTTCAGATTCTCCACGAAAAGGAACTTTATGCTAAGTTAAGTAAATGTGAGTTCTGACTAGGTGAGGTATGTTCTTGGGACATGTGATGTCTGTCGAGGGTATCCGTGTGGATCCTAAGAAGATAGAGGCTATTCTGGACTTGAAGCAACTTAAAAATGTGATTAAGCTTTAGAGTTTTCTAGGTTTGGAGGGGTTTTCTTTGATAGCAACACCTTTGACTAAGTTGTTACGAAAGAATGCCCCATTTGTTTGGGTTGTTGATCAGTAATTGAGCTTTGAGAAGCTCAAGATTGTTTTAACTCAAGCACCCATTTTGATTCAGCCTGAACTTGGAAAGGAGTTTGTGGTTTATAGTGAAACATCCTACACTGGTTTAGGTTGTGTGTTGATGCAATGGTAAAGTGGTTGTCTATGCGTCTAGACAACTTAATCAGTATGAGGGTAATTATCTGACTCATGATCTTGAGCTTGTTGTGGCTGTTTTTGCACTTAATATTTGGAGACATTACTTATATGGTGAAAGATGCATCATTTAAATTAATCATCAGAGTTTGAAATATCTCCTCACTCGAAAGGAACTTAATCTTAGGCAGCGTCATTGGGTCGAACTGCTTAAGGATTATGATTGTTCGATAAAGTATCATCCTGGTAAGGCCAATGCGGTGATCGATGCTCTTAGTCAGACATCTATGAATGATTTGAGAGCGATTTTACTCGCCTAAGTTTGCTCAATGATGGTGGTATTCTGGCTGAGTTGCAAGTTAGACCATCATGGCTAAATGAGATTAAGAGTAAGTAGTTTCTAGATGCATCTTGATTAGTCGGGTTCAACAAATGGATGAGGGTAAGACTGTAAATTTTGGGGATAATGATGATGGGATTCTATATTTTTGAGGTCGTATTTGTGTATTTAAAGATGTGGATTTGAGATAATTTATTTTACGAGAGACGCATAGTAGCTTTTATGCTATGCACCCCGAAGGTAATAAGATGTACCGTAATCTCTGTGAAGTGATTGAGTTTGTGTCTCATTGTTTGACGTGTCAGCAAGTTAAGGCTGGGCACCAACTTCCATCTGGACTTTTGCAATCCATTAAGATTTCGTAATGGAAATGGAAGAGGGTAACTATGGATTTTGTTAGTAGGTTGCCTTTGATACCCACTAAGAAAGACTTAATATGGGTTATTGTGGATCGGTTAACTAAGTCTGCGCATTTCATTTAGGTTAGGACTGACTACTCTTTGCAGAAGTTGGCGAAATTATATGTTTTTGAGATTGTCAAATTATATGGGGTTTTAGTATCTATTATTTTAGATTGGGATCTCTGATTTATTTCCCGTTTCTAGTAGAAGCTTCATGAAGCTTTGGCACACGACTGGATTTTAGTACAACTTTTTATCCTCACACTAATGATTAGTCAGAGAAAGTGATTCATATTTTGGAGGATATACTTCGGAGTTGTGTAATTGACTTTCAAGGGAGTTGGGAGGTGTATTTTTCGCTGGCTGAATTTGCTTACAATAATAATTTTCAGTCTAGCATTCAGATGGTGCCTTATGAGGCCTTATATGGTAGGAAATGTCTCACTTCACTTTGTTGGATTGAATTGGGGGAAAGAAAAGTGTTAGGTCTTGAGTTAGTGGCTGAGATTGAGGACAAAGTTTGTTTTATTCAAGATCGTCTTGAGGCCGCTTTTGATAGACAGAAGTCTTATGCAGACCTTAAGAGACGAGAGATTGAGTATATGGTTGGGGATCATGTTTACCTTAAGGTGTCTCCTTGGAAAAAGGTTCTTCGATTTGGTTGTAAGGGCAAGTTAATCCCTAGTTTCTTTAGGTCATATCGTGTTTTGAGATGTGTGAGGCCAGTTGCGTATCAACTTGAGTTACCTCAAAAGTTGGATCGCATCCATGATGTATTTCATGTATCTATGTTGAGATGTTACCGATTTGATCCTTTGCATGTGATTATAGTGGAGGAGATTGAGTTAAGGCCGGATTTATCCTTTGAGGAGGAGCTGATACAGATTTTGGACCATGAGATTAAAGTCTTGAGGAGAAAGACCATTCCTCTAGTTAAGGTACTTTAGCAGAATCATGGTTCCAAGGAGCCACTTGAGAGCCTGAGGAGTTGATGTGTCAACAGTATCCTCATATCTTTGAATCAAGTAAATTTCGAGGTCGAAATTTTTGTTCGGAGAGGAGAGTTGTAACACCCTAAATTTCTGGTTTTGGGAATCTGCTTGTATAGGTATAATATGATTTGGTGTGTTGGTTAAGTTCCTTGGGATTGTGCTTTAGAGTCCATGTTTGATTCCTAAGTTTTTTATTTTTCCTATTAATTTTTGGTCGTAAGTTCGCTTGATTCTTATGGCTTAAATTAATTTCTTTTTTGAATTATAACAATAATGAGTTGAGTGGTTCAATGGTTAAGTGTTGGGTTTGATTCCTTTATGGTCCTGTGTTCAAGTTTTGTTATGTGCAAATTATGGAATATTTTTGCTTGGGCTTTTGCTGAGAATTAGAGTTCTATTTTAATTCAGAAATATCTGAACGATAGATTTTGTGGTTGAATTAAATCTCTTAGGAAGCTAATTTAATTTTAATTAAAGTTCCTATTTTCCTCAATAAAATAACCGCCCATTATTTAGTTTCCCACTTGTCCCTTTTTTGCAATTTGTGTGCCTCTACTACAATTCTTTCTTTCATTTTCTTTCTTGTTTTTTTTTTGGATTCTGCCTTTGGTTATTTACAAAATTGTGTTGGGTTTCTTCATGGTCTACATTTGTTAACTGCTCGTTGGTCGCTTCAATACGTGGTGTAAGTTCATCAGATTTCTCTCGTTTATTTTTGCTCTTTAGTTGTTTTTGCTCATGGTGGTGTTGAGTTAATTTTTGAATCTTGTTATAGTGGTTTAAATGTTATTGTGTTTTTGTTAGGCGAAAGGTGTGAAAATCTTAATCCTCTAGTAGAGTAGTTTCGGGTAGTCGACGTCATTTTCAAGGAAGTAAGTATTTGATCTTCGTTTAGGGGTTGAAATTTTGATTTTAGATGGTATTTTGGGACGAGTATTGTGAGTTAATTTGTATTATTTGATGATTGTTTGTACAATTCGGAGTACGTTACTTGAGGGTTCCATTGATTTCGCAATCAGTTGTGTGAAACTCGTCCCAAAACTCATCTGAAACGTGATTATATCGTGAAACTGGGCTATTTTTCGAAACTACCTAGCGTCACACGACCGTGTGTGTTTTTGCAGGCCATGTGGTTAGGACGATTGAGGCACATGGCCTTATGGGATTTTTGTAGACCGTGTGGACCACAAGGGCTAGGTTTTTGGGCCGTGTGGGCCACAAGATCGTGTGGGTCCTTTTGGTAAAATTTAAGGACTAATTAAGGGTTGTTTAGGGAACTCGATTTTTTAGTCCGTGGACATCATAAGGTGCGAAAAATCGTAAGTGTTGGAGCCCAATTTTGAACTGGCCCAAACCATTTTAAATTTACTTTGAAATTAAATTTATTTTAAATTCAATTTTAATTTCAATTTCAATTTAATTTCAATTTAATATTATTGTAAATTTAATAAAATATCCATAAGGTCCAAATTACATGTCCAATTTACAAGCCCAACTGGGCCAAATTTGATTAAGCCCAATACTCAACTCCAACCCAGATACTAACCTAAGCCCGAAATCCGAAGCCCAACTACAATGACCCATATCCCAAACAAACCTAAGTCCAATTTTTTTACCCTAGCCTAAGCAACTTGGTCTGCTGCCCTAACTTGCAGACTGCCAGCCACCTCCTTCGTCCAACCAAAGCGTGACACGTCATCAACAGATCACCATCACCAGCCAACTTGTTTCTGCACCGCCACTACATATGCCTCCATTGCCGCACCTGCAAAAGAGAGAAGACAAGATGGACATTTATTTGAGAAAAAACAAAAGATGATCATTGTAATACTGGTTATAAAAAACCAATTTCAGAATTTTGTTAAAAAAAAAAACCCTCTTTGGAAATCAATATAAAGTTATGAAAACCTTTGCTTTTGAATATCAAAATCAATACAAAATCAGTTCTTTACAGTAGAGCACTAAGAAATCAAAAATAGAGGCCAGCCGATAGTAAGCAGAAGCATTGAATAATCATACAGGGATACGAACCAAAGTCAAAGGCATTCAAAGCACTCAGGTATATTCAATGAATATTTACTCTCATTAATCAGTTAAAGCTTAAATCCTTCCATTTCCAGCATATGTAAGTGCATACATTCAATTCATTCACCCAACATTTATTACTTCTGTATATTAATAAGTATATTTAATAGGTCATTAATGATAAACAGCTGTAATAATTATTATTATTAATAATAAATATTTTTAACAATAAGTTTTTTTTAAAATAGTATTAATAAAAAGGGGGAAACGAAAGGCCAGTAGCCACTTCCCTGATCTGTGCTGACACCGTCGCCACGACGGAACCATCCTCCGACCGCCACTGGAATCATCGGACACCAACCTACAAAAGAAAGCGCTTAAACAAGTTTCGAATGAGGATTAAACTTAACCCCTTTTTAAAATGGCTTAATATCAGTAATATACCTTGAACTTTAAAGGTTTAAACACAAAAAGGGAATGCTTGAAGTTTTTTTTTTTTAAACCTGGGTTTCATTTTAGATTTGTATTTCTAAAGGGAAAAGAAAATGGGATAATGGTTTCTTTCTGAAAGCTTTCGGATCTAGTTTAAAACCAGATCTGGTCTTAAAAACAAGGAATAAAAAGGAAAGAAGAAGAGAGAGGTTTTACCTTCGAAACTTCGGCAATGCGTGGTGGTAGCAACGGCGCGTAGACTACGAGGACCAAACGGTGATGGCGTAGGCAATAGTTGGCTTTGGCTTTACCTTCAATTTAGTCCTTTTTATACTTTTAATTTATTTTAAATTGGTCAAATAATTTTCATTTCTTTTCAATTTAATCCCTTAACTTTTGAAAGCACTAGAGGTTGCCACGTGTCACTATTTTGGCTTATTTATGCATTTAGTCCCTCTTATTTTTAATTTGTTTTAATTTAATCCTTAAATCAAGTTCTGTTTAATTACAAAATTGGTCCAGGAATTTTTCATGATTTTCAAATTAGTCCTTTGACTTCAGGATGCTTGAGGGGCCGCCACGTGCCACTTATTTTTAGTTTTATTGCTTTTGAGGTCCCTAAACTGTCCAAAAATTATATTTTGACCCCTAAACTTCTCCAAAATTACATTGACTCTGAAACTTACAAAAATTACATTTTTACCTTAAAACTTACAAAAATTATATTTTTGACCCCAACACTTTTAGAAAATTACATTTTGACCCAAAATTTCCAGAAATTACATTTTCACCCTCGAACTTCCAAAAATTCCATTTTTGACCCCGAAAATTCCAAAAATTACATTTTTACCACTAAACTTTCAAAAACTCCATTTTTGACTCCAAAACTTTCAAAAATTACCATTTTACCCCGAATGTCTAAAAATTCCATTTTTGATCTTAATTTTTCTAAAAATTATTGTTTTACCCTCGAATTTCTAAAATTTCATTTTGAACCCAAATTTTCCTAAAATTACCATTTTACCCCTCGAGAGTCCAAAATTACTATTTTACCCCGAATATCCAAAAGATCCCGTTTTCAACCCTGATCGCATCATTTTTCTTCCTTATCAATATTTGTATTTAACTTTAATTATTATACACTCGTATTTTGTATTTTTTATTTTTGTTTATCATTTATCTGCTTAATTATTTTTCTTCGCGCATTTTAATACCTATCATTAATTGTTCATTCATATGAAACTCGCATATTCGTTTTCAAAATTATTTTCATAAAAACTTTAAAAGCGAGGCAATATTCTTTTATTTCGAGTTTAGAAATTTTGCGCCTTAGCTTACTAGGTGTAATTTTTCTTCAAAATCGAAATAATCGAATATCCTTAATGGAGGCAATGTTTCCTTATCTTCGATTATGAAAATTTACGCCTTAACTTACTAGGTGCAACCTTTCTTCAAATCGAGATAATCAAATATCCTTCTCCAATTTGTAAAAAGTTTTACAAAGGAAAGCTTATTATTTTTGGATCTCAAAATATTATGTCCTAACTCACTGGACGTAATTTTTCTTCCTCGATCACTTTGAAATAGTGAGATTTCCAAGCAAAATCGATTTCTTTCATAGCTCATGCATTCGAGGATCGTACTTTAAATTTATTTTGAGCTTTCAAGGTTTACAAATTAAGACTCGAAAATAATTAATACGGTACCAATTTTGGGCGTATGAGGTGTTAATCCTTCCTCATGTGTAATCGACTCCCGAACCTGTTTTCTGGATTTTGAAGACCAACATTTTAAACGTTTTGTGGTGATCCAATCACATGCAAATAAAAGATTGGTGTCGACTCCCATTTTCCAAATTTAAAATGATTTTTCGAAACGTCGTTTTCCAAAAAGGATGGTTTCGATAGCTTGACGACTCCACTGGGGACTTTTTAAAAATAAACGAGAGTCAAGCCAAATTGATTATTTCTGGGTCTTTTTTTTTGAAAACTTTTAAATTTACGATTTCGTTTAAAATACGATCCTTGACATCCTTTGTGTGACATTTTATGTAATATTGCTAGTCTAAATTTGCATACATTTGCATATGATATTACCCCTTAAGTGGAAGCCGAAAACTACTCCTTCGTGAGGTCTTCAGCTCCGTGCAGGATAGTGGATCGCTTTCAGGATGACAAAGTACCCTTGTTTTCATGAGGTTTTCACTTTCGTGTAAACATGTGGGAAATGCATCCCCTGAACCGAACTCGTCCATATGAGCCTGTAATGGGTGAGGATCGAGGAATCTGCTAGTTTGGGTACCCTTACTGTAGAGCCTAAAACCACATATAGTGACCCGTAAGGACACACGATAGAAGGAGTTATGCTCAATCTTTTAGCAATATTCCGAGACAAATTCTTAGGTTCTGTGCTCTATACTTGAATATTGATATTGTTGCATTTTGCTAACTTGTTTATTTTGCCTCTTTCATTGCATTGCATCTCACCATCATGTAAAAGAAAGGTATAGACTAGAAAGTTCAATTACCGATAAGAGAATTGATCATGGAAAACAAGTACCTTGATAAAGTGAAGGACAATATGGTCGTGCGCATGTGGTCGGAGGAGACTCAAAGCCAAAAAGGGGACAGCTTAGTGGAAGGATATGAGTCAGAACTTTGGAATTACAACAAGATTAATACGGCTCAAAACAATGTGTTAGAATTGAAAGAGATATAGGACAGTTGGGATAACAACATGAAACAAACCTTTTCCAAGAATACGGAGATTTGCCATACTTGCTCGAGGTTAAGATAGACAAATTTCTCTTTCGGGCATTAACACAGTATTGGAACCCAGCCTATAGTTGCTTCACCTTCAGGAATGTAGACATGACACCGACAATAGAAGAGTACACCTCTTTACTCTGTTGTCCGAAGATTTCGGTACATAAGGCCTATTCTAGAGCTTCAAATCTTCCGATTGTTGTTAAAATGTTAATAAACATCACCAGCATAAGTGAATAGTGGGTTGCAGCTCGGGTTAAGGTCAAAGGCGACAACAAGTGCATCACTTGGAAAAATCTACGAGATTTGATACTGGCTCATCCAGATACAAAGAAAACGATTGACATCTTAGCCATGAGTATCTACGGGTTGATCATTTTTCCAAAGGCTTTGGGGCATGTCGAAGACGCGGTGATAGACTTGTTCGATCGATTGAGTAAAAGAGTTACACCTGTCCCAGCCTTATTGGCTAAAACTTTCAGATCCCTAAATGCATGCTGAAGAGAGGGAGAGGGTCGATTTATTGCTTACGCGCAGTTATTAATGGTATGGTTTCATAGTCACTTTTGGAAAACAAAAAGTCTTCTATCAGTACCTGTCTAAAGATTACTCTCCATTGAAAGACTTCATAGCTTCGCAAAGACAAGAAAATTTCTCAGAAGAAAAGTGGATGGCCATACTCCAAAGCCTCAAAGACGAAGACATAGAATGGCGAGCATTATGGTTTATCCTAGATGAAATATTATATCGATGCGGAGACTTCGATTGGGTCCCATTAGCAGGAATATGGGGAGCAACAGGATATGTACCTTTGCTGGTTTCAAGACAATACAGATCGAGACAGTTCATACCAGTGACTCAGGGGTTAGCTCAGTGCGAGTTCACATACCGAGGAGAAAATAATAAGAAAAGGATTCGGGTAATCTCAAATGCATGGAATCAGGTTCAAAAAATGAAAGCATTCGGCGCCAATCCTATGATAACTGCAGAATATGATTGGCGGAGAAACAGAAGGATTAACAATAGCATTCCTGTGCCAAACCCGGAGATTGTCCGCCCAATTGAAGAGCACTTGCAGGTTACCCCGGCTGAACTCGAAATAATTAAACAAGATTTCGAGAGAAAGAGTGCTGAGATGGAAAAAATAATAGAAAAGCTGGAAGAAGAGAAGGTGCTTTTAGGATTTGACGTTGATGTTCAGAAGCTAGAGGTGGAGAAATTACGGAAAGGGAAGAATAAGGCTGAAGAAGTTCTCAGCAGCCTAAAGAAAGACTATAAAAAGCTTCGCTTGTCAATGAGGACCTCTGGTTTAGGAAAGACCTCAAAACAATGGCAATAAGAAATCCGCAAAGAGAAGAATAAAACAAGTCATTGGAAAAACAAGTTTCAAGATGCACAGGTGCAGGAAAATGCCATGAAAGTAGCCTTCTGGAAAGTCAAGCTGAGGTGACTGAATTAAGAGCCCGAGCATGAGAGTTAGAGGAATCCTTGTATAAACATTGTAGCCGAAATTCAATGACAGAGTTAAAGGCGAGCCGAGCTGAGGTCGAGAGACTGAATAAGAGAGTGGAAGAATTGGAAGCCTCTTTGAAAAATAGTGAAATACGAACTGAGATTCTGGAGAAGACATTGGAGACAAATGACTGGCATCTTCAACAAGCTCAGAAAGAAGTCAGAGACAGTGATTATGTTATGGGCAAGGCTTTAAATCAAATTCGTGGAGTAGCTAAACATGTGCAAACACTGGCAGTTGAAGCAGAAGAGCTAAGCATGAATTATGAGATGAAGACGGAACAAGGCCAAAAGCTAGCAGGACTCCTCAAGAAAGTCAAAGCTCTGAGCATCAAAGCAAGACAGTTTATGTAATTTGCTTTATGTAAAGGAACTTGTTATCTAAGTGAAGTTTTCTAAATGAAATTGAATTATAAGTCAATACCTTTCTTTTTGCATTTCATGCATTCATTCGCATTACATTCTCATGCTTTAATACAATAAAACTCATTTAATAAAATTTGAAACCCTCCAGCTTAAAACTGAAAAAATAGAGAATTTACACCCTTATGGTACCCGAAGGGCCATGGACCAACGAATAGAGAGGCTAGAGTAGTTACAAAAGGAAATGCAAGAGCAAATGCAAGCTCAATTGTAAGATCAACTGGAAAAGGTCCAAAGGGATATGAGAGACGAAATTATCAAGTCTCAAAGCAGCATAATCAATCAATTGACCCAGCTATTGCGACAGTCAGAAAAGGGGAAAAATCGTGTAGAAGACCCAAGGGAGGAAAATGAAGATCCTCAATATCCTCCTAGCTTTACTCCCGTGCATCACCAAGTCCCACCGGAAACAAACTCACGGGGAGCTCCCATCTTTATCTGGGCACAACCACAGCCCATTGGTACCTCAGGCCAGGAAATTTACCCAATTGGGTCTGGGTCTAATCCAGGAGAAACGGCTGCCAACCCCATTAGTCCTGACCTTGATGAAATCATGGAGGCAGAGAAAACAAAATTAGAAGTTTACAAACAGATAGAGGAACGATACAAGTGGTTAGAGGAGAAGGTCAAAGCAATGGAAGGGGCTGATGCTTATTGTGGGATAGGCTAAGGAACTAAGCCTAGTTCCAGATTTAGTGTTGCCCCCAAAATTCAAGACTCCAGAATTTGAAAAATATAATGGGACAAGCTGCCTAGAAGCACACATTACAATGTTCTGTCGAAAAATGACAGGATATGTACACAATGACAAATTATTAATCCACTGTTTCCAAGACAGTTTGGTTGGATCCGCTGCGAGGTGGTACAACCAGTTGAGCCGCGCAAAGATCAATTCATAGAAGGACCTGGCCCAGGCCTTTATGAAATAATACGGTCATGTTACCAATATTGTTCCCGATAGAATCACCTTGCAAAATATAGAGAAAAGGCCGAGCGAAAGTTTCAAGCAGTATGCCCAGCTATGGAGAGACATGGCCACACAAGTACAGCCCGCATTAACGGAAAAGGAAACGACCATGCTGTTCGTCCACACGCTAAAAACACCATATCTCAACCATTTGTTGGGAAATGTTACGAAAAGTTTCTCGGACATGGTTATGTCTGGAGAAACGATAGAAAGTGCCATTAAAAATGGCAAGATTGACGCTGGGGACAGAAAAAAAAGAGTAGCCCCCAGAAAGAAAGAAGCTGAAGTAAATAACGCAGGCATGTATAGGCCAAATCATGTGAAATCAATCATGGTGATGCAATCTAAGCCCCATACGAGTAATTATCAAAATTCACCAAAGTCAGAACCAAGCTCAAGAAGGAATACCGAAAGAATTTAGTTTACTCCTATTCCGGTAACATACAAAGAGCTTTACCAGCAATTATATGATCAGCACACGGTGGCCCACATTATACGAAGCCTATACAACCACCCTTCCCAAAATGGTATGACGCCAACGCTCAGTGCGAATTACATGGAGGAGTAACCGGACACTCCATCAAAATTGTTTCGCTTTCAATAAGGCAGTAGAGAGATTAATTAAGATGAAGCGAATAAGATTCGATGAGCCATTGGGATCTAATGTAGCTAGGAACCCTTTACCTGCCCACCCTGATCAGGGGGTGAATGCGATCGCTGAAGCAAAAGGAAAAAAGGTTAAAACCCACATCGAAGAGGTCAGATCTCCTTTGAAATGGGTATGGCATCAAATGATAGACAAAGGAGTGATCGAACAGAATGGTGGAAATATGATAAAGGGTAAGAACTATTGTGATTTCCACAATGCTGAGGGACACAAGATTCAACATTGTGAGGAGTTCAAGGTTCTGGTACAAGATCTGATGGACCGCAAAGAATTGGAGTTCTTTGAGAAAGAAGAAGAGATGGAGGATATCTGTGCCTCCGAAGAAAAAAGTACAAATAAGCCCGATCGTCCAATGATAATCATCTTTACGTCCAAGGGAACTGAGACAAGAAAATAATAGGCACCTTGTGTTATCATACGGAAACCTACACCGTTTCCTTATGGAGATAGCAAGAGAGTTCCCTAAAATTACGTGTATAACATAATAAGACCCAAAGAGGAGTAACCCCAAGAAAATGTAAACTTGATTACCAGTAGCGGAAAAATCTATGACTCAGAAAAAGAGAAAAAAGAAGTTGCAAAAGGAAAGGCCTTAGCAATTGAGCCAGAAGAAAAAGAGACTAACAAGCCAGGACCGATAAATGAGCCAGTCGCAGAAAAAAAAGCAAAAGAATTCTTGAAATTCTTGAAACATAGCGAGTACAGTGTAGTTGAGCAGTTACATAAACAGCCCGCACGTATATCGATTTTAGCACTATTGTTGAATTCTGAAGCTCACCGTAATGCATTAATGAGGGTGCTCAACGAGACTTATGTGACCAATGAAATATCCGTATGCAAGCTGGATCATTTGATCAACAATAGTAGCGCTGATAATTTTATTTTCTTCAGCAACGATGAGATCCTGTCTGGGGGAATGGGATCGACTAAGGCTTTGCATATCACCACTCGCTATAAAGGGTATACCTTACCCAGAGTGCTCATCGACAATGGCTCAGCTTTAAATGTACTACCACTGGCCACCATGGAAAGATTACCTGTCGATAGCTCCTATATACGTGCCACAGCATAGTCGGAGCTTTCAATGGAATAGAAAGAAAAGTGATGGGCTGGATTGAAGTACCACTGCAGATAGGCCCGAATACTTACGAGGTTGACTTCTTGGTGATGGATATTAAGCCCTCCTACAATTGCTTATTAGGGAGACCCTGGATACACTCAGCGGAACAGTACTGTCCTCGCTTCATCAGAAGCTTGGTAACTGATGGAAGGTTAGTTACAATAAATACGGAGGAGGACATTATCGCGTCTGTGACAAGTGATGCCCCGTACATAGAAAGAAACGAAGATACAGTGGAATATTCATTTCGATCGTTGGAATTTGTTAATGCCACATTCATCGCGGAAGGAAGTAAAATTCCTAAACCAAAGTTATCTCGAACCACGAAAATGGGGTTATGATTGACAATTGGAAAAGGGGCATTACCAGGTAAAGGGCTTGGAAAATACTTACAAGGGATACTCAATGTACCAGCACCACTAGGAAAGTGGGACTGCTTCGGGTTAGGATACAAGCCAAATGCAAAGGAAAAGAAGAAAGAGATAAAAAGGAAGTGAGAGATAAGGAAAGCCCGACAGGCTTGGGAGGAAATCAAGTGGGAGCCGATGACCTTTCCTCATATATCAAAAACTTTCGTTTCCGGTGGGATGAGGCTTAAAGAAGAAGAGAACATTGGAAGATTTGTGACAGAGTTGGACATTAATGCCATTTTCGAAGAAGGTGAAGGAATGAGCTTATCTCAAATTTGTCCGTACGCACTAGGAAGCATTCTAGACAACTGGTCAGAAGAGGAACTCTCTGTAGCCTTTAGGATCATTTCAAAGTAATAGTCGACACATATCTATCATTCTTTGCCCGAGAACGATAAAGATCTTTTGTAAAGGGCACTTGACTTTTATCCATTATCTTAATGAAAATGCATTTTGTTCCCTTTTGATAAATATCTCTTTACATTCTTTTATTTTAATTCAAATAATTTATTTACCCTTAACTTACACAAATTTACCATTCTTGAATACATACACTCATACTCATACCATACTACCATTCTTAAATTTACTTTGTTCATTGGACCACTCTCATTCTTTTGGACAAATCATTGGATATCAATAATATGAGTAACACTAACTATGAGCCTCATTTTGAGCGAGATATGTGTCTCAAAGGTTCTCAAGACTTGAAGATGACCAAGATAGTAACTTGTCTCTTGACTTACTGCGAATGATGAAACTGTTACCATAGGGGAAGAAGATGAAAAGAAGGAAGTGAAAATCGAGACTAGCATCTCGGTAAAGACGCAAAAAGATCTTATCGAGCTGCTCCGAGAGTTTAAAGATGTCTTCTCTTGGTCTTACCAGGACATGCCGGGATTAGAAATTGACATTGTAGTCCATAAGCTCCCGATAAAAGATGAGTGCAAGCCCGTCCAACAAAAACTCTACAGGATGCGACCAGATGTGTTGCTTAAAATAAAAGAAGAAGTTCAAAAGCAGTTTGACGCGGGTTTTCTCCAAGTGGTTAAATATTCAGAATGGGTTGCCAGTATAGTCCCCATCCCCAAGAAAGATGGAAAAGTACGTATGTGTGTGGATTACCGAGACTTGAACAAGGCCAGCCCAAAAGTTAACTTTCCGTTACCACACATCGACACCCTGGTAGACAATACAGCAGGCCATTCCTTTTTCTATTTTATGGATGGTTTCTCAGGATATAACCAAATAAATATAGACCCTGCAGATATGGTGAAAACTACCTTTGTCACAATGTGGGGAACTTTCTGTTATAAGGTGATGTCGTTCGAACTTAAAAATGCAGGGGTAACATATCAAAGAGCCATGGTGACATTGTTTCATGATATGATGCATAAGGAAATTGAGGTTTATGTCGATGACATGATCGCAAAATCTCGAACTGGGGAAGAACATGTAAAGGTCTTGAGAAAGTTGTTCTTGAGATTAAGGAAGTTCCAGCTAAAGTTAAACCCAACCAAATGTACTTTTGGGGCTACTTTAGGCAAGTTGTTAGGTTTTGTGGTCAGTCAAAGGGGGATTGAGATCAATCCAGACAAGGTTAAAGCTATACAAGAATTACCTCTGCCTCGCACGTAAAAAGAAGTTAGGGGTTTTCTCGGAGATTAAATTACATCGCTCGCTTTATCTCACAATTAATTGAGAAATGTGATCCCATCTTTCGTCTTCTTAGGAAGCATAACCCAGTTGAGTGGGATGATGAGTGCCAAAGAACTTTTGACAAGGTTAAACAATATTTGTCTTATACTCTAGTTTTAGTACCACCGAGTCCCAACAAGCCACTAATCTTGTACTTAGCAGTTTTTGAGAATTCTATGGGATGTGTCTTGGGCCAACATGACGAAATTGGAAAAAAAGAGAGAGCCATATATTACCTCAGCAAAAAGTTTACCGACTGCGAAGCAAGGTATTCATCGATAGAAAAGTTGTGTTGTGCCTTGGTTTGGACCATCCGAAGATTACGACAGTATATGCTGTACCACACAACTTGGCTAATCTCGAAATTAGATCCTCTTCAATACATGATGGAGTCAACTGCATTGAATGGAAGAATGGCTTGATGAAAAATCCTGCTGTCAGAATTCGACATTGTCTATGTAAACCAAAAGGCAGTAAAAGGAAGTGCAATAGCAGATTTCCTAGCCAGTAGAGCTCTAGAGGATTACGAGCCGATAAATTTTGACTTCCAAAATGAGGATCTAATGTATATTGCCACCACTGAAGAGGGGTCCACGACGGAGCATCCTTGGCGATTAAATTTTGATGGTGCTTCAAATGCTGTGGGCAATGGAATTGGGGCAGTCTTAGTATCACCGGAAGGAGACTATTATCCCTTCACAAGAAAACTCGACTTCGATTGCACAAACAATATGGTAGAATACGAGGCATGTATTATGGGGATTCGAGTAGCCATAAATCGAGGGATCAAAGTCTTAAAAATATATGAAGATTCAACGTTGGTAATCTACCAGCTCAAGGGAGAATAGGAGATAGAGATCCCAAGTTAATTGATTACTGAAATATGGTCCTCAAATTGATCAAAGAATTCGATAAGGTTACATCCAATACCTCCCACGTGAGGAAAACCAATGGCTGATGCTTTGGCCACTCTAGCCTTGATGATAAAAGTGAACAGGCTAGAGGATATGAAGCTCATCCGAATGAGCATTTATGAGACTCCAACCCATTGTTGTGGGATCGAAGAAGAGGGAAAAGAAGAACATCCTTGGTACCAAAACATCCTCCAATATGTAAAATATCGTAAATACCCCGAAGGAGCCACTGAAAATTATAAAAGGACGTTGAGAAGACTTGCAAATGAGTACGTCCTAGATAGGGAGATCCTATATAAGAGAAGAAAGGACTAGGTGTTGCTGAGATGTGTTGATGCAATCGAGACTAAGAAAATCTTAGAAGAAGTACATGAAGGGATTTACGGAACGCACGCTAATGGATTCAAAATGGCAAGGCAGATCATGAGATTCGGATACTACAGGTCAACTATGGACAGTGATTATATCAACTATGCTAAGAAATGCCACAAATTCCAGATCTATGGAGATAAAATTCATGTGCCTCCGTCACAGTTGCATGTCATGACTTCTCCATGGCCTTTTTCTATGTGGGGCATGAATGTTATCGGGCCGATTTCACCAAAGGCTCTAACGGGCATAGATTCATCTTTGTAGTTATTGACTACTTCACCAAGTGGGTAGAAGCTGCCTCTTATTCCAATGTCACAAAGTCTGCAGTTAGTAAGTTCCTAAAAAGGAGATCATATGCCGGTATGGAATGCTAGAAAAGATCATATCGAATAATGTATTGAACTTGAATAACAGCACAATATCGGAGGTTTGTGAGCAATTCAAGATCAAACATCATAATTCATCTCCATATCGCCCAAAGATGAAAGGAGCAGTGGAAGCGACAAACAAAAACATCAAGAAGATCATTGAAAAATGACAGAAACCTACAGGGATTGGCATGAAGAACTACTATTTACCCTCCTTACTTATAGGACTTCAGTCAGAACGTCTACTAGGGCAACGTCGTTCTCTCTTGTATACGGGATGAAAGCCGTCTTACCCATTGAGGTAGAGATTCCTTCTCTCCGAGTCTTGTTAGAGCTAAATTTGGACGAAGCAGAATGGGTTCAAGTCAGATATGATCAGTTGAACTTGATTAAAGAAAAGAGGTTAAAAGCCCTCCACCATGGTCAGATGTACCAAAAGCGGATGATGCGAGCATACAACAAAAAGGTCCGCCCTAGAGAATTCCACGAGGGAGTTCTGGCATTGAAGAAAATACTCCCGATACACAAAGACTCTTGAGGAAAATGGATGCCTAATTGGGAAGGGTCGTAAGTGGTAAAGAAAGCCTTCTCTAGAAGAGCTTTAATTTTGACTGAAATGGATGGCAAAGAGCTATACAACCCAGTAAATTCAGACTCAGTGAAGAAATATTTCACCTAAAAAAAATGGAGAGGTAGGGATGAAAACCCATAAAAGGGCATTCTAAAACCAAAAGGGTTTTGAGTTGAAAACCCGAAAAGGGCGGCTCAAATGCAAAATAGGGGCAACCAATTGTGCCTTCAAAAGTGGCAAAATGGAAACATTTTACATCTTGGGCATCGACAAAGTAACTCCAAGACCTCCAGAAACATATCAAGCAAAAAGATGATCTTCAGATCAGAGAAACTCATATTTGATATCTACGCCTAGTACTATTTTTTGTCATTGTTTATTGTAAATATTCGGCATTATAACCAACAAATCTTCAAATTTTGATTATAATACAATCTCATTCTTTCTCACATTGTCCAAGTATTTTCATACCAAGATAATGGATAAAAACACATGAAAAAGCAAGGATTCGCGAGTATTATTTTAGAAATTCCTAAATGATACAAGGATCCTAAACACAACTGCTAGTTAAAAGAATTAAACTTGGAAAGAGCGGTTCAAAATGAGAATCTGTTGAGTTAGATTCAAAAAGACGTCAAGAGATGATTTCAAAATAGAAGATACTAATCTTTGAAAAATTAAAACATTAAGTCATGCACATTCATTCTAGTTAGGAGCATTTTGACTCATTCTGAGCATGGCATCCTAAACAAACCTGGCCTACCTAGAGTCCCATTTGAGCATAATCTACAGGTTTTAGCATCATGAAATATAACGGGAAAGATCTAAGACCGCAACGGCGGATCCAGTACCACAAACACAAAAGGGAAAGGTCTAAGTCGCAACGGCGGATCGTGTACCTCAGAAGCATGACGGGAAAGATCTAAGATCGCAATGGCGGATCCAGTACCGCAAACACAAAGGGGAAAGGTCTAAGTCGAAACGGCGAACCGTGTACCTCAGAAGCATGAAGGGAAAGATCTAAGACTGCAACGGCGGATCCAGTACCAAGAAGATTTGAAGGGAAAGGTTTAAGTCGCAACGATGACTCGGTACCTTATAAGCATGAAAGGTCGAATCCACGACGATGAAACTTCTACCTTGAAGTCATGGTGGATCAGATCAAATAGCAAGTCTTTATCTCACTAAAGTTGTAGTAAGAGCAAGATGAAATTTCAAACATCAATTCCTATCCTCTTGAAGTTGTAGTAAAGTTGGATAGCAAGTCTTTATCTCTCTGAAGTTGTAGTAAGAGCAAGATGAAGTTTCAAACATCATTCCTATCCTCTTGAAGTTGTAGTAAAGTTGGATAGCAAGTCTTTATCTCTCTGAAGTTGTAGTAAGAGCAAGATGAAGTTTCAAACATCAATTCTTATCCTCTTAAAGTTGCAAAAAAGTTGGCTAGCAAGTCTTTATCTATCTAAAGTTGTAGTAAGAGCAAGATGAAGTTTCAAACATCAATTTCTATCCTCTTGAAGTTGTAGTAAAGTTGGATAGCAAGTCTTTATCTCTCTGAAGTTGTAGTAAGAGCAAGATGAAATTTCAAACATCAATTCCTATCCTCTTGAAGTTGTAGTAAAGTTGGATAGCAAGTCTTTATCTCCCTGAAGTTGTAGTAAGAGCAAGATAAAGTTTCAAACATCAATTCCTATCCTCTTGAAGTTGTAGTAAAGTTGGATAGCAAGTCTTTATCTCTCTAAAGTTGTAGTAAGAGCAATATGAAGTTTCAAACATCAATTTCTACCCTCTTGAAGTTGCAGTAAAGTTGGATAGCAAGTCTTTATCTCTCTGAAGTTGTAGTAAGAGAAGATGAAGTTTCAAACATCAATTCCTATCCTCTTAAAGTTGTAGTAAAGTTGGATAGCAAGTCTTTATCTCTTTGAAGTTGTAGTAAGAGCAAGATGAAGTTTCTAACATCAATCCCTATCCTCTTGAAGTTGTAGTAAAGTTGGATAGCAAGTCTTTATCTTTCTGAAGTTGTAGTAAGAGCAAGATGAAGTTTCAAACATCAATTCCTATCCTCTTGAAGTTGTAGTAAAGTTGGATAGCAAGTCTTTATCTCTCTGAAGTTGTAGTAAGAGCAAGATGAAGCCTCGACATCAAACCCTATTTTTAAAAATACAGCAAGTACGATAAGAGACCTCACTCCCCCGCAGTGGCATTGGATTTGTAATGAAGCAGCAAGTCAAGTGCTGCCACTTTGAAGTACTGAATGATGGAGCTGAGATTCAGCGAGACTTGACAAAATTGGGTCTCCTTTTAGTCTTTGCTCCGTTCTTGTTACACAGCAACGAGCAAAGAGGGGCAGCTGTTGGAGCCCAATTTTGACCGGGCCCAAACCATTTTAAATTTACTTTGAAATTAAATTTATTTTAAATTCAATTTTAATTTAATTTAATTTTAATATTATTGTAAATTTAATAAAATATCCATAAAGTCCAAATTACATGTCCAATTTAGAAGCGCAACTGGGACAAATTCGGTTAAGCCCAATACTCAACTCCAACCCAGATGCTAACCTAAGGCCGAAATCCAAAGCCCAACTACAATGACCCATAACCCAAACAAACCTAAGTCCAATTTTTTTACCCTAGCCTAAGCAACTTGGTCTGCTGCCCCAACTTGCAGACTGCTAGCCACCTCCTTCGTCCAACCAAAGCGTGACATGTCATCAACAGATCACAATCACCAGCCAACCTGTTTCTGCACCGCCACTGCATATGCCTCCATTGCCGCACCTGCAAAAGAGAGAAGACAAGATGGACATTTATTTGAGTAAAAACAAAAGATGATCATTGTAATACTAGTTATAAAAAACCAGTTTCAGAATTTTGTAAAAAAAACCCTCTTTAGAAATCAATACAGAGTTACGAAAACCTTTGCTTTTGAATATCAAAATCAATACAAAATCAGTTCTTTACAGTAGAGCACTAAGAAATCAAAAACAGAGGCCAGTCGATAGTAAGTAGAAGCATTGAATAATCATACAGGGATACGAACCAAAGTCAAAGGCATTCAAAGCACTCAGGTATATTCAATGAATATTTACTCTCATTAATCAGTTGAAGCTTAAATCCTTCCATTTCCAGCATATGTAAGTGCATACATTCAATTCATTCAGCCAACATTTATTACTTTTGTATATTAATAAGTATATTTAATAGGTCATTAATAATAAACAGCTGTAATAATTATTATTAATAATAATAAATATTTTTTAACAATAAGTTTTTTTTTTAAATAGTATTAATAAAAATGGGGAAACGAAAGGCCAGTAGCCACTTCCCTGATCTGTGCCGACATCTTCGCCATGACGGAACCACCCTTCGACCCCCATTGGAATCATCGGACACCAACCTACAAAATAAAGTGCTTAAACCAGTTTCGAATGAGGATTAAACTTAACCCTTTTTAAAATGGCTTAATATCAGTAATATACCTTGAACTTTAAAGGTTTAAACACAAAAAGGGAATGCTTGAAGTTTTTTTTTTAAACCTGGGTTCCATTTTAGATTTGTATTTCTAAAGGGAAAAGAAAATGGGATAATGGTTTCTTTTTGAAAGCTTTCAGATCTGGTTTAAAACCAGATCTGGTCTTAAAAACAAGGAATAAAAAGGGAAAGAAGAAGAGAGAGGTTTTACATTCGAAGCTCCGGCGGTGCGTGGTGGCAGCAATGGCGCATGGACGACGAGGACCGGACGGTGATGGCGTAGGCAACAGTTGGCTTTGGCGCGTGTAGCGCGTGGCCCGGCGGTGGCCAGATGGAACTCGGGCCGAATGGCGGCCTTGGAAGAGAAGAATGGAGGGGGAGAGAAAGGAGAAAGGATTAGTTTTTTTTTAAATAGAAAGTAAAAAAGATATTTTTTTTTTGGTTTAAAAGGGGGTTTTATAGCAACTTCAAAACGGTTGCGATTTGGGGAGGGACATTTGGTGCTAAAACGGTACCGTTTTGCCCTAACCCATTGGTTCGACCAGAAATCTGACCCAACCGATACGATCCGCGTGTTTTTAAAAATGGGTTATCTATGCATTCAGTCTTTCCGTATTTTTTAATTGTTTCAATTTAGTCCTTTTTATACATTTAATTTATTTTAAATTGGTCTAATAATTTTCATTTCTTTTTAATTTAATCCCTTAACTTTTGGAAGCACTAGAGGCTGCCACGTGTCACTATTTTGGCTTATTTATGCATTTAGTCCCTCTTATTTTTAATTTATTTTAATTTAATCCTTAAATCAAGTTTTGTTTAATTACAAAAGTGGTCGAAGAATTTTTCATGATTTTCAAATTAGTCCTTTGACTTCAGGATGCCTGAGGGGCTGCCACGTGTCACTTATTTTTGGTTTTCTTGCTTTGGAGGTCCCTAAACTGTCTAGAAATTATATTTTGACCCCTAAACTTCTCCAGAATTATATTTTTAACCCCAAAACTTACAAAAATTACATTTTTACCCTAAAACTTCCAAAAATTATATTTTTGACCCCAAAACTTCCAAAAATTACATTTTAACCCCAAAATTTCCAAAAATTACATTTTTTACCCTCGAACTTTTAAAAATTCCATTTTTGACTACGAAGCTTCCAAAAATTACATTTTTACCCCCAAACTTCCAAAAATTCCATTTTTGACCCCAAAAATTTCTAAAATTATATTTTTACCCCTAAACTTCTAAAAACTCCATTTTTAACCCCAAAACTTTCAAAAATTACCATTTTACCCCCGAATGTCCAAAAATTCCGTTTTTGATCCTGATTTTTCTAATAATTACCGTTTTACTCTCGGATTTCTAAAATTTCATTTTTACCCCTAAATTTTCCTAAAATTACCATTTTACCCTCGAGTATCCAAAAGGTCCCGTTTTTAACCCCGATCGCATCATTTTTCTTCCTTATCAATATTTTTATTTAACTTTAATTATTATACACTCATATTTTTTATTTTTTATTTTTGTTTATCATTTATCTGCTTAATTATTTTTCTTCGCGCATTTTAATACCTATCATTAATTGTTCATTCATATTAAACTCGCATATTCGTTTTCAAAATTGCTTTCATAAAAACTTTAAAAACGAGGCAATATTCTTTTATTTCAAGTTTTAAAATTTTGCGCCTTAACTTACTAGGTGCAATTTTTCTTCAAAATTGAAATAATCGAATACCCTTAATCGAGGCAATGTTTCCTTATCTTCGATTATGAAAATTTGCGCCTTAACTTACTAGGTGCAACCTTTCTTCAAATAGAGATAATCAAATATCCTTCTCCAAATTGTAAAAAGTTTTACAAATGAAAGCTCGTTATTTTTGGATCTCGAAATATTATGTCCTAACTCACTAGACGTAATTTTTCTTCCTCGATCACTTTGAAATAGTGAGATTTCCAAGCAAAATCGATTTCTTTCATAGCTCATGCATTCGAGGATTGTACTTTAAATTTATTTCGAGCTTTCAAGGTTTACAAATTAAGACCCGAAAATAATCAATACGGTACCAATTTTGGGCGTATGAGGGTGCTAATCCTTCCTCATGTGTAACCGACTCCCGGACCTATTTTTCTGGATTTCGAAGACCAACATTTTAAACGTCTTTTAAACGTTTTGTGGTGATCCAATCACACCCAAATAAAAGATTGGTGGCGACTCCCATTTTTCCAAATTTAAAATGATTTTTCGAAACGTCATTTTCCAAAAAGGATGGTTTCGACAGTAAGTTTTAGCACATAAGTTCGTATGAGTAGCTTTAAAAGCATGACAAATATTTGAAATTATAATTAAAGTATATGCTATGTTACATTTCAAACGAACTATGTATGTAAGCATGCCATGTAATATACATTGTATGTATGTACGCTATATGTTTATAAATATGATATGATACAATATAGTATGATTATAACTTAATTTGATATGATATGAATCAATATGATGTGTACAAAATATGTTCAATATATTATGACTATGATATGATACGTTATGCTGAGTTCGACATGATTTGCTATTATAAGATTGAATATGATATGGCATGATGAGGGCATGATAATCTGTTATATGTATGCTTAATATGATCTGAGAGTGTGGGCCAAATCACACATTGGGCTTAAATCTCATGATTTTCGTTGTTTTGTTTCAGGTAACCCTCCGAATTAAGATTGGACGACGATTTGGAGCTCGGAGTTTCACATCTTAAAACTAAGTAATTTGGTTTTGTTTTGTCTGTTTAATTTAGACATTACGAACATTTTTATTTGGGTTGGTTAATTTTGGACATTTTATGCTTGTTGGTTTACTAGGTCTGTTTAGGTATCCAACATGTAAAATTTATTATTATTAGGTTTTTTTATTTCTTCTTAAAAACACCTAAATTGTAACAACTAAAATGAATTCCGAATTTTTCAAGCAACAAGTTTTAAGGTTTTCCATTGCAAACTAAAATTAACGATTTCATTGAAAAGTTTTTGAAACGCAAATCATGTGAAAGATTTCAACTTCAATTTCTTTTTGGAAATATGGATTAGTTTTAAATGTTTGGAAAATTAGAGTGATTTTTATGAAAGAATAGTATGATAAACTTTTCATATCGTCCTAACTAGTTCCTTTAAATCCAACAAGTGATCCTTGATTTAAACGTTGTAACCTCCATAATTCGATCATAATGTATAGGCCGGGTTTAGGGTGTTACATTTAATCTATTGCAAAAATATATTTTAAATAATTTGTTAGTGATTATTGTTGTACTAAGTTTAACTTTTATCTTTAGTATTTAGGAATCAAGTTTAACCTTTGCTTATAGCCTTTAGTAACCATTTTTGAGTTTAGTCTTTATTTAGTTAAAAGGTTAAGGATAAAGAAATTGAGAATAACGCTAAATGAAGCATACTTTCATTTATTGAAACTAGAGTATTTATATAGCAATACTCAGCTAACAAGAATTTAAAATAAACTTAAACACAATGATGAACAATAATCAACTAACAAAATATCCTAACAAAAGAAATTCAAAATTTAAAAATTTTGACAAAGCATGTACCGTTGCGCCCCCTCCAGATGGGATTGATTGGAATAGTTCCCAACATTACAAATAATTTATCAAAGGTAGTAGCTGGAAGGGGTTTCCTGAGAATTCTAGCAACTTAGTCTATGTCATGAAGATGGGCAACAATGATGTGGTTTTCTTGAACTTGTTCGCGAACAAAATGAAAATCAATTGCAATATGCTTCATCCGGCTATGAAAGACAATATTTTCACAAAGATAATTAGTCCCAACATTATCGCCAAATATACAAGGAGTAGTAGTAAGCTTGTAGTGAAGTTCACACAACAAATTTTTGATCCAGTTGGTCTCTGCGAGAAAAGTGGCAATAGTTTTATGCTTAGCCTCAATAGATGATCAAGAGATAAATCTTTATATTTTAGAAGACCATGAAATGGGAATATTCCCAATATAAACCACATAACTAGTGGTAAAAGTACGATAATCGAGGTCACCTACACAATCAGAATAGACAAGCAAGCTATTATTAAGGTCTTTGGAAATGTTAAAACCATAATTAGAAGCACCATTAAGACACCAAAGAGCTATATTTATAACTCTCCAATGATACTCTTTAGGAGAATGCATGCATTAAGAGAGTTTATTGAATGTAAAACCATTTTCAAGTCTAGCAAATGAAAAAAATTGAAGCTTGCCAAGGATGCATAGATAATAAATCCATCAATAGTGCCACCAGTAGGAGCTGTAAAATACTCTGGTGGAGCTCATTAAAGTAGTTGTAGGCTTGCTTAAATCCATATAAAATTCTTTGAGCATATCTCAAATATATTTTTTTTGGGAATAAATAATTCCAATAGAGTACATTACCTTAAGTCCCAAGAAGTATGAAAGATGCCTAAGATTTTTGGGAGAGAACTAACTAGTAAGACCATCAAAAATAGATTTGACACCATTTGTAGTATTATCAGTGATAATAATATCATCAACATAGACTAACACAAGCAATGAATCCACGAATGTTAAGAATAAATAAGGATGCATAAGATCTAGACCTAAAAAAGCCCACAGTAGCTAGATAATTTTGAAGTTCAGTTACCATGCGCAAAGAGCCTATTTAAGGTCATAAATTGCATTTTCTTAGCTTGCATACATATGAAGGGAGAGCGTGATCTTCAAACCTAGATGACTATCTCATATGAACATCCTCTGTATGAAAGAAGGCATGGTTTACATCAAGTTGATGAATAGGTCATCATATTGAGTTGTAATAGTCAATATTAATCTGATTATCGTGGGATTTACAATAGGACTGAAGGTGTTGGAAAAAATCTAGTTAAAAATGGTTTTCTTGCATAGCAAAAAAATAAAATTTTGAAAATTGAGTCGGTTTGTGATATTTATAACAATAAAAGTTTCTCGAAAAGTACTTATGCTTTAAGCGAGATGGATCCTTGATGCTCCTGGATTTCAATAGAATGACTTCTCTGCTATTCTCGTACCATGAATTGATTCGAGTGTGGGCTCGAACACTTTCGAATCAAACATAGAACCATAAATAAATTTCTTATTTTCACTAGGAAAGTAAATCTCTCTCTTTTAGAAATCGATAGAATTTTTATTCTCAAAAAAAATTATACTTATAAATAAATTCTAGCTATTTTGGGTAGAATAATAATATCTCAAAGTTGTTTATTTAGTCATACTAGTGCCATCTATTCATAGGGAGAGATAGAGAAACCCTAGTTGAGTTAGTAGAATACAAATAATACTTATTAAATAGAAAAACAAATCCCCTAGTCAATATGCTAGGGTTGTCGCCCCTCATACTTATTATGATGGGTTTTAGGCCTCTCCTGTTGGAAAAATCTAGGTTGAAAATGGTTTTATTGCACAACGATAAATTAAAATTTTGAAAATCAAGCTGGTTGTGATATTTATAGCAATAAACCCTTTACCAAAATTGCACCTATGTTTTTAGCTAGGTGGATCCATTTCATTCCCAACTGTCAACTGAATGTCCTTTTCCACTATACTCGTACCACGGACTGCTTTGAGTGTGAGCTCGAATAAATTCAAATCAAACACAAAACCAAAAATATTTTACTTTACTTTACTTTCAGTGGGAAAGCAAATTCTCTCTTATAGAAACTTGTAGAATTGTTATTCCGAAATATAAAATGTATACTTAGAAAATAATTTCTCATTATTTTCAAGCAAAATAAAAATGTCTCATAGTTGTGTGTGTTTAGCCCTACCGGTGCCGTCTATTTATCGGGAGAAGAAGTGAAACCCTTGTTCAATTAGTAGAAGTCTATTTCAATAGAAAACTAAATCCTAGTCTAATTAGGATTAGGGGAGGCGATAACCCTAGTTAAATAAATTAGGGTTTTTCATCCCATGTATCAACATGAGAGGCTTTTAGGCCTCTCCCTTATCGAGCCCAATTATAAGTACTTCCTGGACTTTTAACCCAATACTTATTTTTTCTATTTACCAAAATAAGCATCATAAATTAATTTAAATAAATAAATAATTTTTCAAATTAAATAATTTTCTTAACTTGATTCTAATTTCGGTAAAATCATGACAACCTTACTGTAAAAGAAGCTATGAAGAATATATTTAATATTTCTACATTCAACTGATTCACAATGACCTATTAATTTAATTCCATTTTCAAACTTTAGTTATTTAATTAATCAATTAAATAATAATTCGAAAAATTATAAATTAGTTTTTAGTTCATTTTCATTTAAAAAAAACCACATTCGTTTCCAAATATTTTCCATTTCTCTAACTTTATCATTTTTGTTCATTTGATTTAACATGCAATTCATTTCTGGTTTCAACGAGCTAGCGAAAAGACCAATTGGATATATGCGATTAGGGCTTAAGTAATTTATATTCAAGTTTTATCTTTTAGCATATTAATTATAATCTAATTTAGTCACGAGGTCATTCCATTATAGTATTGTGACTCGGCTCTCCCTAATGACATACTATTACGAAAGCAACTCAATCAGTGCTCATCCAATTACCTTGTCATAAGTGTGTTACCCTCGTAGGATATCCTTGATCTCTTTGGGATAAATCCACTCTCCTAATATGATTTTATTTTATCTCATGGTAACCATTACATCTTCCTTCATGGTAACCATTACATCTTCCTTCCTGAAAAATCAATTACTATAAAATAGCAATCAAGTCATTCATCACAAAGACGAACGATCCATGACCATGTTTACTTTTCATCTACTATATATGCCAATGAGAGGATATCATTTACCCATATCTCGGGCTATGAATTCCATTGTTGTGAATGGCGTTACATACTGCAGAAGTAGTATACCCAAACACACCAGCTTTCGATTCCTTATCTATTTGAGCTCAAACTTTTACTTACTTCAAAGTATACAAGTCACTCATACATAGTCCATCATCCACTCAGAATTAGGGTATGCCACACTTTGAACGTCACAAGTGAATAAATCCATAAACGGATTAAAGATCTATTATTATTGGATCCAATGTGATGTATTGTCAGTCCAGCCAGTCACATTTATGTCTCTATATTCTAAGAGTCATTCGCTCTAACGCTCAAGGCAAGGCATCTCCCCAATTGGACTTGATAGACGACATATTAGTCTTTAAATCGATTTGCTCATTTGCAATTAGACCAATGACATGTTTAGGTTCATCTACCAATGCAAGCTATCTTTTCATATTACAATTCGATCACAAAATACCACTTAGTATTAGTTTAAACATTAGACAATCAGTGAGGCAATATTTGCTTATATTTTGCTTTGCATGCAAAAAACATATAGACATTATACAAAGGGTACTAATATAATTCATGAATATTTTTATTAACCAACCTGTTCGAAAAAATTACAAGTGTACATAGATGAAAATACTACACTTAGGGCACAAGGTCCAACATTTCTTGTATCGGGTTCAATTATATTTGCTTCCTAGACTTTCGTCCTAGCACTTTATAATTTAAACCAACCCAATATATGTTTTTCTATTTTTCAAAATAAATATTATTTCTTAAAATAATTTTAATTACTTAATTTTTTAATTAAATAATTTTCGCAATTCAGTTCTAATTCTATTAAAGTCAGGACAACTTTATCGTAAAAGAATCTACGAAAAATATATTTAATTTCTACATTTCATAGATTAACAATGACTAATTAATTTTATTTTATTTTTGAACTTGAATTATTTAATTAAATAACAATTTGAAAAACTTAAATTAATTCTCAAGTCATTTCCATATTTCGTGAGAAACCACATTCATTTTCAAATGCAACCCATTTCTCTAACTTTATCATTTCTATCCATTTTGTTCCTTTGATTCAACATGCAATTCATTTTTGGTTTCAACGAGCTAGCGGAGGGATCAATTGGACATATGTGATTAGGACTTAAATGATTTATAATTAAGTTCCAACTTTTCACCTATTAATTATAAGCTTATTCAGTTATGAAGTCATTCAACTATAGTATCGTGACTAAGGTCTCCCCAATTACATATCATTGTGAAAGATACTCGATTAGTGCTTGGAACGATGGAAATGTGCAAGTGTACACAAAATTTTAACAAGTAATAAAGTGATAAGTATATCGAGTTATAGTCTCCACAGGGACTGTTAAGTAATCCTTTGTGAAAAGTTAGAATTTATACAAATTGACGTAAGCAAAATAATATGAGTTAAGAAAAAATATGGAGTGAACGAATAAAAGTGAATTAACTATTCTAAATTAATAAACTAAAATTATCTAATTATGAAATTAAACACGTAAAATTAGGCAAGTCTTAAGAGTTTATCACAATAGCATATAAACGTTAGAACAATCATCCTTCCTAGTTTATAATTGTTCACTTTATTAAAAGATGTTACGGAAATTATGTGGCTAAATCGAACATTTATTAACCCTAATCAAAGTTAGTAAAATATTTAAATTAATTAATTATTAAACTCATCTCACATATTTCCATATTTAATAGATTTAAAATTTCATAAGTAAAAAAAAAAAAAGAATTTGTCTGCTTCTATAGCAAGGGTTTTCGTCTGTCCTCGTTGACACGTTTTTTTTTCTGGTTTTCTTATATTTCCTTTTCCTATTTCGTTGACTTCTTAGTATATTCCCTTTTTGGTGCTTTCTTGAAGACTGGTGTGTGGTCTCTGTTATTTTCATGGAAGAAGAATTAGCCAATCTACATTTAGCAGATGAAGAAGATGATGTGTTCCAAAAAGATCTAAAGGATGTTAATCATGATTTACAGTTCTGTCTTGTTGGTATATGCCTTACGGATAGTATTGTCCATTTTCCATCCTTAGAATTACTTTAGCGGATCTTTGGCATCTGATTGGTGGGATTGTTATTTTTGATCTGGGGGATAAAAGATATTTATTCAAATTTTTTCTCTTGGTGGATGTTCAACGGGTCTTGAGCGGGATGCCATGGTTTTTCAATAACCATCTTTTGCTACTGTATGAATTACATTTGTCTGATGATCCTTTAATAGTTGATTTGTATAATGCAGCGTTCTAGGTTCAAATACATGAATTACCTATGGGATTAATGTCAAAGATGACGACGAGACGATTTGGGGTTTTTTTGGAGTATGACATAAGATTCCTACTTTTGGGATATAACGGTATATGCGGTTGAAACTCAAATTGGACGTACAGTTACCATTAAAAAGAAGGAAGAAGGTTTTAGTTGGTGATAAATCATATTATGCCATTTTTAAGTATGAGAAACTTAGCCTTTTTCTTGCTTTATATGTGGTAAATTAGGCTATAGTGAGAGTTTCTGTCTAGTTCGTGCCCGTATTTCACCGAAAAATGTAGTGTCTGGCTGGTATATCTCATTGCATTCACCGGCAAGGAGAGGGCCGACAAGGACGAGCAAATGGCTGAGACAACCAGATGGTGCTAGCTGTTGGTTTCTTGATAAGGAAAGGAGTGTTGTTAGCCATGGATCAAGGGGTTTGTTGCATATTCCCAATCTTAAATTCCAGCAGGGAGTTAATGCTATTAATAGAGAGATATTGTCTATTTTTAATGTTGATTCTAAAGCTATTGTGGGAGAAATGGGTTGGATATTAATTTAGATAGGCAAGAAAAGGCAACGAATAGTGGTTGGTATGTCGACAGCCTTGGTAGATACTTCTGTCTACTATGAACAAAACGACCAAGCGACCGGCTTTGTTAGGCAGAGCAGCCGAGCATTATGAATACTTACAACTGGAACGTCTGTGGACTAGGAAATCCATGGGCTGTTCGTTGACATAGGAATCACTTAAGGGAAGTTCGTCCCCGTATTTTGCTTCTGATGGAGACGAAAGTCAACATGAAGCAAATGGAGGGTATTCGTAAACATGTGGGTTCTGTTATGGGATTGATGTGAGTGCAAAGGGGTCAAAGGGTGGGTTGTGTTTGGGATGGACGCAGCAAGATGATCTTCGACTTAGGAGTTACTCTAAAAATCATATAGATGTTGAGATTTTTTATGAATAGTCTAATTACACTTGGAGATTTACGGGCTTCTACGGTAACTCGGACGAGCGTTTAAAAGGGTCTTCTTAGGATTGTTGTGCTTTCTGGGGAAAGATCAAAGTCTCACATGGCTTGTTGCTGGAGACTTTAATGAAAATGCTTTTTCCTTTGAGAAAAAGGGTGGGTGTCGACGAGTAGAAAAATATATGATGGCTTTCAGATTGACGCTTAGGGATTATGACTTGATGGATTTTGGTTTCAAAGGAAGGTGGTACACTTGAGAGATAGGTCGATTTGCGACTACCAACATCCGGAAACGCCTTGATCGTGGGGTTGCTAATCAAGCATGGTGGAATATGTTTCCTGATTATGAGGTAATCCATTTAACCCATTCTATATCATACCACTGCCCTTTATTGATAAATGCAAGAAGTCAGAATTGTTAAGTTCGTAGATTTGTAAAGCAACAATTTCATTTCAATGTTGATTGGTGCCTTGAAGCTAATTGTGAATCAGTAATTAAAGATTTTTGGAATAATAATACTTACAGTCTCCTTACGAAGTTGGAGTTATTAGGGAAAAACTGTTGGAATGGTATTCAAGTGTCAAACGTAGAAGGAAAGCGAACAAACAGAACCTTGAAGGTCAATTACGGGATTTGTCAATGGTTGATCCTTTGGATGATTTTTTACTTGAGCTTGTTGAGATTCAGTTGGATTTAAATCTTGAAGCGGACAAGGAGGAAATTTATCGAGCTCAGCGAGCTAGGTCGAATTGGCTTACTCATGGTGATTGGAATACTCCATTTTTCCACGAGGTTACTACAGGTAGAAAGAAGAAAAATGTTATTACCAGCCTCGAAGATGAAAATGGAAATTGTATTACGAATGAAACATATATTATGGATATGGCGGTTCATTACTTTAATACATTGTTCACAGCTTCTGATGAAGGTGACACTTTGCGGATCTTTAGTGCTGTTAAATGTAGAGACACTGATGCAGTGAATATGAAACTTTTAAAAGACTTTTTTTGAGGATGAGATTTAGAGGACTGTTAAAGAAATGGGGCCTTTGAAGGCTCTTGGGACAGACGGCTTCCCAACTATTTCTTCCAGCGATATTGGCACGTTATGGGTCCGAAAGTTTCTTCTTTCTGTCTCAAGGTTTTACGTGGAGAGGTTGTTCTTGTGGGGATTAACGAAACTCAAATTGTGCTAATTCCAAAGGTTAGTAAACCCCATACTATCATGCAGTATAGGCCTATTAGCCTTTGTAACACCATTTATAAAATTATTGCTAAGTTTTAGCTAATAGAATGAGTAGAGTGATGGATCTTTGTATTCATGAAACACAAAGGGCTTTCATTCCAGGGAGGCAGATCTCCGATAATGTTTTGATTGCCTACAAGTTTCTTCATACGCTTAAGAATAAAAGATGGGGAGACAAGGGGAACTTTTCCCTTAAGCTCGATATGAGCAAGGCGTATGACAGGGTGGAATGAGATTTCTTAGCTGATATGCTTTTAAAGTTGGGATTTCATGAGCACTAGATGACTTTGGTGATACGGTGTGTTGTGTCTGTCACTTATACTGTTGGTATTAATGGTGACTATAGTAATCGTTTTTTACCTTTTAGGGGTTTGAGGTAGGGCGATCCCCTCAACCCTTATTTTTTTTGGTCTAAGCCAAAGGGTTTTCCATGTTACTCATTGAAGCTCAAGAACAACAGTTAATTAAGGGGGTCTAGGTAGGAAAAAGTCGTTTGGCTATCAATCATCTATTTTTTGCAGATGATAGCATTTTGTTTGGAGAGGCTACGAAGGCGGGGGTTCAGAATATCAGTAGAGTGCTTGTTGAATACAAAAAGGCCACTGGTCAGTTAGTGAACTATGACAAATCCTTGGTGTATTTTGGGGAAAATGTTAATGATGAAGATAGGAAAATGGTTAGTGATCAGCTTCATGTTCGAGTTGCTATGAATCCTAAATCCTATTTAGGTCTGCATATGATGGTTGGGAGAAATAAAAGAAGGGCCTTTGAAATTTTTGTTGATAAAATTCGAAACAGATTAGGGAGTTGGAATTTATGATCTTTGTCTATGGGAGGTAAAGAAATTATAATTAAGGTTATTCTTCAAGAACATTCAGTTTATACGATGCAGTGCTTTCTTTTCCCGAAAACTTTATGTTTACAAATTGAAAATGTTCTTAATAGTTTTTGGTGGAAAAATTCGAGATCTTTAAAAGGTATACATTGGAGTACTTGGAAGCAGTTATGTCTTCCTAAATCAGTTGGGGGATTAGGTTTTCGGGATTTATTTTTGTTTAATGTTTCTTTGCTTTCCAAGAAGTGTTGGCGAATTTGGTCTCAGCCTGAATGTTTATTAGCTCATGTTCTTAAGGCAATATATTTTCCCTCTTCTGAGTTCTTAAATGCAAGAATTGGTACTCACCATTCACTATAACACCCAAATCTCGAGTATTGTCGTCGGTTAGGATTTCGGTGTCTTCTATTCATATTATACTAATCATCTTTTACACATATTCAAATGTTCACATCTTTATTCAATTCAAAAAAAATCATTTCTCACTATTTAAAACAATATCTGAACATAACATTATTTTGTCAAAGGCAAAAATGAAATTTCTAACATTTAAGGGACTTCTATCGATACTTGATGGTCAAGTATCGGTAGTAATCAATTCAATGAACAATTCTAAATAGTGCAGATTTCTACCGGTACCTGTACTAGTTCTACCGATACAAGTATAATTTCTACCAATACATGTCATGCATCTACAGATAGTAAAAACTCTAGAGAGCTAAATTTCCATCTTATAACTTCTACCGATACAAGCATGCAAACTACCAATACTTCTATACATATTACTACCGATACTCATAATTTAACTACTGATACAACTCAACTCAGTAAGCAACCTCTCTCCTACTCTGTACTTCTACCGAAACATACATGAGTTTTACCGTAACAAGTAAGCTAAATTTCAAAAATTATACCAAACACAAGTTCATTGTTTTCATATGAGCACAACTTTTGACTATGCATTCAAGACAACACAAATACAAGATTTATGTCAATACAAGGTACTTAAAACTATATCCAACATTTCATCGAACATAACAAAGATTTTCACAACTCCTAGTAAAAAGAAAAGGTAATATCATCCTAGTACATGCCATATTAACCAAGTGATGTAAAAGTCTACCGAACAACTCCGGGATAGTGTGATGCTTCAAGATGATCCGATCTCCGAACAGTAAAAAGTGAATCTACAAAACAAATGCAAATCCACAGGTAAGCACTTCAAGGTTTAGTAAGTACATAAATTTAAATAGATGATCGGATCTCTTGTTCCGTATAGGAATTCATACACTCACGATGACACTAAGTCATCAGACCTTTAATCCATCATGGATTCATTTACAGTGTCATAATCATCAGACCTTTAATCTGTAAAGGATTCATTTACTCATGATGACAAGGATTCATTTACTCACGATGACACTTATTCATCGGATCTTTTTTGTTATAGCTCGAACCCGTTTATTCTTTCATATATCATTCACACTCGCCTTCTACAATTTCGATTATCATTTCATCTCAGTACAATAGTCATATTACAATAATAAGTAATTTGAGTTAAAATTTAACCATACGAACTTACCGGATTGGATTGCAGTTGTGAATGGATCCCAAGGACTATTCGGCTAATTTTTCCTTTCCACGATCGTTGGCACGGTCGTAGTCTACATTCACAAATTATTTAATTTCTCATATTAAATCACACAATCAATTCATTTAACACATTCAAACCCCTTTTTGGTAAAATTATGATTTTGCCCCTAACTTTTTCTTTTCATTCAATTTAGTCCTTTCAACACAAAACATGCAAAATACACATTTCCTCTTCAATCCATACCATCCGAATACTTATAGTCTTCTTATACATCCAAGAAAATCCATTTATTTCACAACAAGTACAACAATATTACCATTTTAACATTTTAAGCCTTAATCCCTAATTTCATCAAAAATCACTTTACAAAAAGATTTAACCCAAGCATCAAACACTTAAATATATCAAAAGCTTTCAAGAACAAGAAATTTCAACAATGGAAAGTTTTCTAACATTTGACAGATTCACAAATTAGTCCTTGCATAAGCTAGATTAAGCTGATACGAACTCAAAAACATAAAAATTACTAAAAACAATCAAGGTTTGCTTACCCAAATCAAAGCTTAAAACTCAGCAATGGAACCCTAGGTTTTCCCTTCTTTGGCTAAATGAAGGAGATGAAATAAGAAGAAAAATGAGTTATTTTCTTCTTTTAATTTTACTTATATAATAATGCAATTTTGTAAATTTTGTGACTTTTATCATTAACTTAATTAATCACCTTTAAGCCTTTAACAAATATTTTCATTACCCTTAATTCATGACATTCCACTATCCTATTTCTTTTGTTTTTTTTACTTATTAAGTCCTTCTAATTAAACATCTATACTTTTGCACTTATTACAAATTAGCCCTTTCTATTCAATTATCTAATTAAACGATGAAATTTCATAACCAGAATTTAATACGATGCTGATGACATCACAAATATTAAATAACTAATATTTACAACTTGACTCGTCGAAGTTGTGGTCTCGAAACCACTATTTCCGACACCACTGAAAATCGGGCTGTTACATTCACTTACCTGAAGAGGAATCATGAGTGCTCGTGGCTTGTTGGAGAAAGGTATGGGTTGGCACATCGGGGATGGTAAGATGATGAACATATGGAATGATCCATGGATATCAAGACCTGGAGATGATCGTATTCATTTTCAACAAATTAACATTAAATATACAACAGTGTCACAGCTTATTAATCAAGAAAGTGCTACCTAGAATGTGCAAGCGCTGCGTGAAATCACTAATGAGGCTTAGGTGGATAGTATCTTGTCTATTCCGCTTACTGATCTTACACTTGATGACTCTTGAATTTGGAGGATAGAGGGATCGAGGGTCTATACAGTTAAAAGTGGTTACAAGCTTTTGGCTAGGGATAGTCCTAGCTTACAGAAATTTCAGAATGTTACAAATTTGAACAAGGAAAAAAACTTTTACAGGACTTTATAGGCTTTACAATTACCAGAGAAAATCAAGATTACACTTTGGAAATTCTATAACAATTTCTTTTCTACTTAAGATAACCTTGACAAAAGACATATTCCCAATCATATGACATGTCCTCTATGCCAAAATGCTTCATAATCTATTGACCACCTTCTTCGCGTGTGCTCGATAATTAGGCAAATCTGGAAATTGCTTTATATTTCTATGCCCTCTGTGGAAATTAATCAAAATTAAAAAGATTGGTTAATAGATGGTTTTCATAGCATGAATGATAGAGAAAGGAAGTTGGTGGGTTTGGTGTTGTGGCCAAGCTGGTTTTCTCGTAACAGAAAAGTTCATGATGGCTTGAGACATACTGTGAAGGATACTATGGGTTTTGTTTTAGGCTATTTAAATGAGCTTGAAAATCTAATGCCTTTGCATAATCCTAAGCATATTCTTATTAAGCCCCATTGGAGACCACCAGATGATGACATTATTGATCGCGCTATGAATGTCATAGCAATTTGTGCAAGCAAACACTATCAAAGCAAGTATAACAGATAGATGTAAGTCTATCAGATATCGACCCCAGAGAGATGGTTGTTTGTGTTTATAGTTTTCAATGCAATGAAAATTTAAAACAAGAGAAATTATGATGTTAAGTGTCGAAGCAATAAAATAAGAAATGCAGTAAAAGAATGAGATTAATTTATCAAAGCAATATTGAAAAAATTAAGAAGTAAAGTAATGATAATAAAATGGGGTTTCCTGAGTTGAAGAGTTGGCATAAAGCTAAATGTGATCACAAGGTTAATAACAGATAAATTATCGCTGCAAATAAGCACAATGAAATCTTACCAACCTTAACTTCCCTGTTTATCAAAGACTCAAATAATCACATTAACCACACCTTCCAGTGTTGGCAATGCAATAAACTCAAGAACAAGAGGATTGAATTACTTCGATCCTCAAGCAACCTTCGTTGTCTTGCTTGCTAACTTAATTGATTGCTGCACTTTCCAATGACAGTTATTGCAATCACACTTCCGTGGTCAAATAATTAAGTCCAAAGATAAATAGTAAAGAAAAGATTGAAATAGATATCATTCAGATCTGAAATGAAATTGTACTTTCATACAACTTAAATTATCAAAACTTATCAGCGTTAAGAAAGAGAAATAATAGAATAAATTGAAGTATTCTATTCCTATTTTACTTGAATCACTCTCTTACACTCCTCTTGGATCGCACTTAGGATGCTTTTTGTCAAGAGCAGGACTGCCTTCTCGTCAACGTCAAGTTGCCCTCAGGAATTTAAGCTGCCATGGATGCAAGCTTGAAAAAACGTTGAAGAAGAAATTTTTTATGTTGAAAAGCCAAGAAGAATCCCCTTTCTCTCTCCTTCTCTTCAGTATTTAACAGCAACTTCACAGTACAGGTGTCCTACCTTCCATATCTAACATCCTTTGGCTGTACAAGTTGGTTATACTAACTATACAACTGACACATTTCTAGTGTGTTAACCAGACAACTGTCAGGTGCAGCAACAATTCTGGGCGCAAATTTGGATCCTCTTATGCAACGACAACTCTGGACACCTTCATGCGTTGATACTTCTGGATAGGTTCCTGCAGTGACATTTCTGGGCGCAATACTAAACAGACTGATGCAACGACATCAGTAATAAAAACATGATAAATTTAAAGTAAATTAGAATAAGCTTCATTAAATTAGAAAATGTAATAACTAAGTTAAAAATACTAAAAATGCATGCTAAAGATGATCAAATGGGAACAAATTATACTATAAGTAAGGAAAAATCAATGGTTCTTTCTAATGCTATCAATTATCAAAATTAATTTTGATTCATCATTCTATATGCAGGATAACTCAGCATGTTTAAGAATCATAGCGCGTTATAATGAAGGATATATTATGGGGGCTACAACATACCTCCTTAAAAATATTTCTAATGCTTTTGTGGCCAAGGCAAGAGCTTGTGAACAGTCGCTTAGGTTCACACAAGAGGTGGGTTTTCAGAGGATACAAGTTGAAGGTGACTCATTGACAATCATCAAGAAGTTGCATGAAGATGGTACAGATCGATCAGTACTCTATCCGATTATAGCGAACATTAAAAATCTGATGCAAGGGTTTGTAAAGGTTACCTTTCACCTTGTCAATCGGGAAGCAAACATAGTAGCCCATATTCTGGCAAGAGAGGGTTACAGATATCCAAAAGGACGCTTTTGGATTGAGGAAGCACCAAATGCGGTGGAACAGGCGGCGACGATTGATAGATCCAAATGCTCCGATATGTCTTAAACATTCCTTGACCTTGGTCGATCAGAAATCTTCTATATTTTACTCCGATGTCAAAATAAAAGGCCGAATCTTCTGGCTTGCGGCTGAATTTGCTTATCTTCATCTACTCAAAGATATTTTTTAGCTGAGTTCTTAGTTTTTAGGGGAAAATTCATTTTTCTGTCGTTTTAATTGTAGTATTGTGGGTAGTCCAAAGGTTGTTTTGGGACTACCGTTTGTTTTAGGTTTGCTATTTGTCTTTTGGTGGGACACATTGTAATTTTCCTCTAAGTGAATGCCAGCTATTTCTGATTCAAAAAAAATTCATAAGTAAAACAATTTACAAGGTTATGTAAGGTAATAATAGTTTTGGTATTATTACAGATGTACTCATTACATGATTAAACATTACATCATACAAGTATTGTGTATATTAATTAAAACTTTGTTCAGATTAATTAATTAATTCATACATTCCTCCACATAAATCATGCAACAGAAACTTAGTCGTGATTTTACTTGTATGAATAACTAGATCGAAAAGCACAGAACATCATTAACAAAATTAAATAAAACCAAGGAAATCAGATCATTCCAACACAAATAAATTTAACCAATCATGATATTATTGAAAATCAAATAAAACAAAATATTAGAAAGGGAAGAGAAAACTCTAACCGATTCTGGACATTCTTGAGGCAAAAATTGTTTGCTCCTTCTTTCGTTCTTCTGGATTGCCACCATAACTAAGAAAATTGCTCCCAAAAAAGCCGAATAAGGCTACTCCTAAGGCTATGCAAAGGCTCTTTTTTAAGTGAAGGAATGGAAAGGAAAAGAAAAAGCTAGTGAGAAGAACAGAGAATGAGAGTGAATGAGATGAATGCTTGATGAATGAATTAGTGAATATGAGAGGCACTTGAGGGATCTATTTTTACTAATAGGTGAGGGCCAAAATTAAAAATTAGGAGCCTTAAAAATATCCCTCAAGTGGTCAGCCATGTTAAGGGGAAGGGAGGTTGGGATGACTTTGCTATTTTTGGCTTGTGACTAGAAATAGAAGGCATGAAAAAAGGAGGGGTTGGACTGGCATTAAGAGAAAAGTTAGGGGATGCTTTGCAATTTATTAAATCAACTTAAAAAGGATGATTTGGGCAGAAAATTAGGTCGTCTTGGGCTACTGGTGGATCAATCCCCTTCAAGTTAATTATTTTAGGCCTCTTTCTCTACGTCAAACTAAAAATTAATTCAACCCAATTTTAATTGGATCAAATAAACTTTTTAATGGGTCCAAGGAAGATGATTTGAGGCATCCATGGCTGTCAAATAATCAGCCATCCTCATGTGACAGATGCTTCAAGAGATGCTTCAGTAATCCTATCTTTCTCAAGGTGCATTTAAGACTAGGTTTTCTTCTATCGTGTAAAACTGCTAAAAATGGGAAAACGTTTGTAAGTTTAGCATAAAAATACTCAAAAATATAAAATTGTTTCTAATTTTTCGAATTGATATATTTTGTAATAAAATTATAAAAATATGTTAAAAAAAGCTCGAAATTGACAAAAATTGTTAGTTAGAAAGTATTGGCAAAGTCAATAAATTTTTGAGTTTTTAGTGCTCGTCCAATTACTTTGTCATAAGTATGTTACCTTTATAAGATATCCTTAATATCTTTGGGATAAATCCGTCCTCCCAATATGATCCTATTTTATCTCATGGTAGTCATTACATCTTCCTTCATGAAGAGTCAATTACTATCAAATAGTAATTCAATCATTCATCACAAAGACAAATGACTCGTGACCACTTTTAATTTTCATTTATCATGTAATGCCAATGAGAGGATATAATTTCCTCATATCTAGGGCTATGAATTTCACTATTTTGAATAATGTTACATATTACAGAAGTCGTATATCCAACGCATTAGGTTTCGGTTCCTTATCTATTTGAACTTAGAATTTTACTTACATCATAATATACGAGTCAAAAATACATAGTCCATTATCCACTCATGATTAAGGTATGTCATACTATGAACGTCACAAGTGATTAAATCCACAAATGAATATAAAATTTATTCTACTTGGGTCATGTTCGATGTGTTGTCAATCCAGTTAGTCTAATACATGTCTCTATATTCTAGGAGTCATCACTCCTATGCCCATGACAAAACATCTCCCCAATTGGACTTGATAGATGACATATCAGTCTTTCAATCAGTTTGCTCATTTCTAGTGAGACAAAGGACATGTTTAGGTTCATCCACTAATATAAGTTGTATTTTCATATTACGATCTAACCACACAATATTGCTTACTATTGGTTAAACATTAGATAACCAGTTAGCTAATATATGCTTCTATTTTTGCTTTGCATACAAAAAACCATTAAAAATAATATACAAAGGGTATTAATGTAATTCATAAATAATTTTATTAAACCGATATGTTTAAAAAATTACAAGTATGCAAACAAATATAATACACTTAGGGCATCAAATCTAACAAAAGGTAGGACCATATTCAAGACTTAGTCGTTGAGTGAAGCCCTTCACAACAAGTTTTGCCTTATACATGCCAGGTGTGCCATCTGATTTATATTTAATGTTAAAGATCCACTTACAATCTACTACATTTCGAGAGGGATCATTAGTGACAAATTCCCAAGTCTGATTTCTCATAAGTACTGCATATTTAACTTTCATAGCTTCAACCCAATGTGAATATTTTTTTTGGCTTGGTTATATGCCGAAGGGTGTAGGAAGATATCGTTGGAGTGATATAACCAATCAATACTTTGTATTTTGAATGTGTAATCATGGTATGGATGGATTTTGGCTCTGTGTGACTTTGGGTTTGTATTGTTGTGACGATAGATGGCAGTATGGAAGGGTGAGTAGTAGTGGGAGCATTAGTAGAGTGTTTAGAAACCGAGGATTTTTTATTTCGTAAATGTTGATGGTGGTATGTTTGTATTTTTTAAATGGAGGAGATAAAATAGAATTATTAGGAACAATAGTTTCTCAAGTATCGAGATTTGGAGATTTACTTAAATTCGTAGGAGGTAACGAGCGGTGGAAGTTCTGGAATAAGATTTGAAGTTATGGATAATGGTTTTGAATTCTAATATTTTTCAACATATTTCTAAGACATAGTTTTAAATTTTGATTTTATATGAGAAAATATAGATTGATAAGGATAAACATTTAAAAAAAAAGATTACATCGATTGACAAATAAAATTTTGATGTTATTTGATCAAAGAAAGATGATAGTAATTTTTATTTGAAAAACCTAAGTAAACACGCGAAGCAGATCTCAACTCTAATTTGTGTTTGATGTATGGTCTTAACCAAGGATAACATAAGCACCCTAACATTTTAATTAAGTCATAATTAGGTTGTTATTTGAAAAGAACCTTAAAATGACTTTTATTTTGTAAAATTGGAGTGGGTAACCTATTAATTAAATTCACAGATTATTGGTAGGCAAAACTCCATAAATCACGCCGTAAGGAGGTTGGATGCATCAGTGTTTTGGTTGTTTCGATAACACGATGATGTCGTCATTCAACTATGGAAACTCTTTGAGGTGTATAGAGAGGGGAAAGTAAATGTTCAATTATGTGTGTACTAAAGTAGGAGTTTAAGCTTTTATAATTGGAATAGTGTCATTGTTACCCATAGTCTCCATCCAGACCACAATAGTCAAGTGTAGTAACTAGTTATTAAGCATTAAAAGTAATACGATGAGAAGCTCCCGAGTCTACAACCCTAGGTTCAAGTTGTGAATAGAACCAAATAACATAATTACCCTGAGCTTGATAACGATTATGTGTTGTTGTGTGACAAACTCTTGCAGATTGACCAGGACGACCACAAAGTTGAAAATAGACAATATTATGTGAAAATTGTTGTTGTGAATTTTTACGAGGCCTCCATTGATTATTGTTTTTCTTAGGAAATGGAAAATGACATTATTGGTTGCTAAGACATTAACTATTGAAGTTATTTAGTTGTCACCGGCCATTGTTGTTATTTTTGTTGGGCCGAAAATGACCTGAATTGAGTCATTAAGCAATAGAAACTGTAACTGGAGGCTTTTGGTAGTTTTTCATAAAATTCTTCATAGGTGATACCGATCACAAATGTTCATCTAGTTGTCCAAATTATAATGAGATCTAGCATTTGTTGCAGATCCTCAGGTAAAATAATGAGATTTAGCATTTGATGCGGATCCTCGGGTAATATAATGAGATTCGACATTTGTCGCGGATTCTCGGGTAATATATGATATAGGTTTAGCCCGAAAAGGTAACATGATATAATTTTAGCTAGGACGAGTAACTTAGTTCACCCGTGTATCTAAGTTTGTTTTACTAGGGTTCCATCGAGCGATATATATTAATAGAAATTGGAAACTTAAAAAAATGTGATGAAAGGGGTTTGGTAACCAATTTGATATGTCATCGAAAATAATTACATGTAATTGGTATATCTTTATAGATTGATAATTGAATATAGTATTAAGATAGATTATGTGCAAGTGACATGATTTGGTATGTTTAAGTTGTTTATAATGTTTACTGATCATGGATACATGTATATATATATCTATGCTCACTTTGTTGATGTCTTAAACTGCTATGATCTAGCCAAACTTGTGCCAAATTAAAGTAGGTAATATGTTTAAGTAGGAATGAGGTAAGCATTGTAATTTTCATTTGAACTTATTAAGCATTTGAATGCTTACTCTAGTTGTTTTCTCTACTTGTAGATTATCACCTTGTAGAACTCTTGAACCAGATTAATACGAAGCTCATACTATCACAAAATCGGTAGAAATATGTCATAAGGTTGTGACATGTATATATGGATAATGTGTTATGGAAAAGGTCATTTTCTTGATGGGATGTCATGATTGAATTTGTTGTAAATGTTGAGTTGCATGAGAGGCTTAGTGTATGTGCTAATTGATGTATGGTTTTAGCCATGGTTGATGTTATTTAGTTGATGATATCAAGTTTGCACATGTTATATATATGCTAAGATTTGCATATTGAAGGAAATAGTAAGTTAATTTGATAGGTGGCTTGAATATGTTTAGGTTTTGAACATAAATATATATGCCATTTGAATGATTATTTTCCAAAGATTCTATAAAGTTGTTTTAGCTTGAATTTAAATGTTTTGATATAGGTATAGAGTTGTAAATGGGTAGGGTCGGGTCGGGTCGGGTCAGGTTTAGGACGGGCCCTAACAGAATTTTAGGCCTAATTGATATGCTTAGGCCCGATCCAACCCAAAAAATGGGCTTAATTTTTTGCCCAAGCTCGACCCGAATAAAAATGCTAAAACTCGAGCCTGACCCGACCGTATTAATTTTTTTAATTTTATTTTTATATAAAAAAATTTAATAATATAATACACCAAATACTCTAAAAATATTAAAATAAATGTTTTCCAGCAAATTGAAATAAATTAAAAAAATCTTTGTACTTAAATAACACTAAGATAAGTGTAACATAACAAGTAAATGCCTCTAAAATAGTAACAAAATTAACAATAAAATAAATGTTATATAATATTCAAATATTAACAGCAAAACAGTAGCAAGATAATAATGAAATGATAACAAAATAGTGAGAAAACAACAAAACATGGAAAAACAAAAACAAAAACAACATGGATTTTTTTATTGCAAATTCGAGTCGGATTGGGCCTAGGCCAAAAGAGTTACTCGAGGCTTAACCTACTTTCTAAACGGGCCTTATTTTTTGTCCAAGCCTATTTTTCAGCATATATTTGTGCCTAAACCCTTTCATTTTTCCGGCAGGCCTTCGGGTCGAGCCGAGCCATTATATAGGTGAAAGTGGTATGTGAATAAGTGCAATAACATGTTTTTTTATTTGAATAATTGTTGTATAAGATTAAAATTTGGGCCTGATGAAACACACAAGAACCAAAAGTAAATACAAAATGTCCCAAAATCAGAAGGAAACAAAGCACCTGGAAACAACAAACTAAGGGCAACATCATGACAGCTAGTCCTCGGCGTTGTGACATAGGCTAACAGTGAGTGACATCACAATGTCGTGATGCCTGAGGTTGCAACATAACTCACTGATTGGTGATGTCGCGACGTGAAAGCCGTGATGTCGTGACGACAGCCCAAGATTTTAAAAACTTTATAATTTGGTCCTAATTCAACCTCAGGTTAACAAAAGAGTTTTTGTAAGCTCGTGAGGGACCTAGAACAATTATGTAACATGATATGAATGTGAATTATATTTAACCGAATGTATAAATGTTTGTGGTGTTTAATTGGTTGTAGTTGCTCTGACAATAAATTTAGCTTTCTGTAATTTGGATTTAGCGATTGGGTCAAATAAGGGGAATTATAGTGAGCATGCATTAACATTTCTACTTGTGTTTTTTATCATGAAATTATGGTTTCCAATTAATTTGATCGGTAGCTGAGAAGTAGGATTGAATTGGATAGTAGTATTGGTATTAGTTGTGTTATTGACATTAACAATTATAGTATCATTACTTTTTATGTGAGGCAATAGGAAGGAGGGAAAAAATCAGATTTTGCTTGTTTAACCTTTTAAGGCTCTAATTACCATAAAAAAACTAAGAATAAAACAAAATGAAGCATACTTGCATTGATTGAAATTAGAGTATTTATAAAAGAAATACTCAACTAACAAAAATTCAAAATAAGAATTCAAAATAAATCAAAACATAATAAAATATAATAATCAACTATCAAAATATTTTAACAAAAATTCAAAATTTAAAATTTTTAACAAAGTCATGGAATGCCACATTTCTGAGAAAACAAAGAGAAATATGAGTTTGAGTTCAAATTGTAAGCTTTTAAGTGCACCAAGTAAAAAATTAATTTTTTTATTTTACTTTTTTAAACTTCTTTAATTTTATTTTATTTTATTTTGAATATGATCTCTACTAAATCTATTCATGGGTCGAGCTATCCTTTTAGGCCCGAAGGTCCGTCCGAAATTTGGAAGGGTTTGGGTAAAAATTTTAGGCCCGAAAAATAAGTGTGGGCAAAAAATTTAGGCTAGTTTAAAATATGGGTCGAGCTTCAAGCCCGAGTTTGAGCTGGCCCAGCCCATTTTAAAGTTTAGAACACTTTATATTATGTTATTTTTATATATTATGTAATTAAAATACAATAAAAATAAACATATACTAAATATATAATACTACTCTAATGTAAACATTAAAATAATATTAAGATGACTATATAAAAATTTTCAATAAATAAAAAATTTATAAAATTATTAAACATTAAAACAATATAATATAAATATTTTTAAAAAGTTTAAAAAATAATATGGGTGGACATAAAATGAGTTTGGGTTAGTCTTTTGTTAATATGAGCGGATTTTGGTAAACTTTAAGCTCATATTTTGGGCAGATCGAGCTTAAACAAGTATAAAGTATGTTAATATCATGTTTAGGGTCGACCTAAACCTAATCCGACTTGACCAATGAGCACATCTAACCTCTACTTTAATTGTGTATTAATTACACTTTACAGCCAACCAAACTGTTATCAAATAAAATTATAAAAAAATGTCATGAATCTCATTCTCCAATAAATACAAAACAAATATCTATCTACCAAAATGGTATCCCCACCTCATTAATTACCAAAATGGTATGTTTTTTGGGGTGGAAAGCACTTAAGAGGCGGCACTAAGGGGTTTTCTGACACTTTTTTTATTTTTTTATTATATTTATATATTAAAATTTAAAAAAATAAAATAATGGTGGTGCCAACTTGAGTGGCGGCACCACTATATATACATACACAGTACAAGCCAGAGAAATAAATACGGGAATGGGATAAAAAAAAATACCTGACATATGAGTTATGCTCTTTTGAGTGATGGCACCGAAAGTACAAACTTAAGTGGTGGGATCGAGGGGTAGTCAGATAGGTGGCACGCCTACAATAACCCCGTGTGTGTGGGTGAAGTGGGAGACAAATACGGTTAGGGGATGGGGGACAATAAATTGGGATTTAATTGGGTTATAAAAGAGGGAAGGGGGGACATTAGGGTTGAAAGAACGGAAGGTAAAATAAATAGTAAAGATAGTAGAGTGTGGTAGCAACTACGGGAGAAGAAAGAAAGAAAGAAGAAGGAGAAGAATGTTAATTTATTTTATTTTGTGTGTGTTTATTTTAATTTTAAATTTATTTTTAAAGTTATTTAATTTATTAGTAGTAGTAGTAATTTTTTAGTTTTTAATTTTAATGTTTAATGTGATTGATTTGTTATTATAATTTTATTTATTAAGTAGGTTGATTAAACGAGAAAAAAAGGTAAAAGAAAGGTAAATGTAAATGTTTTATTGTTAATTTAAAGTTATATTTTGTTTAGTAATTATTATAAGTTATTTGTTTTATTTAATTTAATTTTTATTTGATTTGTTATTAATTTTTTATTTAATAGAGTAGATTAAGAGGAGAGGAAGAAAGGTAAGTTTCGTTTTTTTTAATATAATCTTATTTTATTTTATTTTATTAGTAAGTAATTTTATTTTGTTAGTAAGTAATATGAATTTGTATTATTTTTAACTTTAAAAAAATTAATTAATTAAATGAAAAATTAAAAAATGAGTTATTTACCAAAATGGTACAGAATAAATATTTATATACCAAAATGGTATCCCCACCCCATTAATTACCAAAATAAGATAGAGATACCAATTTGGTATATAATTATTATTTTTTTGTATTATATTGGTTAAAACCCTAAAAAATATTTAATAATGTGATTTTTTAGATTTTTATTAATTTTTTACTGAAAAAATTATCTATGTACCAAACTAATTGAATTAATTTTTTTTAAACTGCAGAATGAATTCTTTAATTAACAAGGAGCGCCCTCACATAGCAGATACGGTGAATGAAAGTTCACATGAAGGCAATCTCAATTTAATAAAATTATTATTTGTTTACAAAATTAAATTAGGTTATATTAACTACTTCGGTAAATTAACAGGGTAGTTGCAAGTACCACACATTAAGGGGTCGTGTGCACGGCCTCAGATATAAACCCCATGAACGTCTGCTTCCATACTTACAGATGGCCGAATTTGGATCAGCGGCATTTGTAACACCCAAAATCGTTAAACCATTGTCAGTTAGGGTTCCAATGTCTTACTATTCATTTATCACTGTTAATCTTTAACATCATGCTATTCAGTATTATTTTATTAAAGAATTGCACTTCACACGTCATATATCGTCATTTGATTATAAACACAATTCAACAAGGGCAAAAGGTCATTTTTGACATTTTTGGAGGCTTCTACCGGTACCTGTTGGATAAGTATCGGTAGTTGTCAAGTCAATAAACAGTTCAAGAATACTATAGATTTCTACCGATACAAGTGATAATTCTACCGAAACAAGTATTACTTCTACCGATACTAAAAACTCCAGAGAGCTAAGAGTCTTACCCTGCTACTTCTACTGATACAAGCATACAAACTACCGATACTTGCTATCCAACTATCGATACAACCCAAGTCAGTGAACAACCTCTCTCCTACCCTGTACTTCTACCGATACATACGTGGGTTCTACCGAAACAAGTATGCAGAATCACAAGAATCATGCCAAAACACAAGTTTATCAACACAAAACATTCATAACTTCAATATGCATTAAGTCAACAGAAAATACATAGATTCCAAGTCATTACATAGTACTTCTAAGTCTATACTCCAACTTGCACAACATGCATTATTACATTCATCATTTCATCAACATAACAAAGTTTTCACAATCCCAATTACATAAAATAAAAGATAACATCACCCTAGAACATGCCATAAGACCGAGTGATGTAAAAACTACCAACGAGCTTCGCGATAGTGTGACTTTTAAGAGATGATGATCCAATCTTCAATCAGCAAACAATCTACAAAACAACAACAACATCTTTGATAAGCTTCATAGCTTAGTAAGTTCGATAGTTTTAAAGAAATACCAAACATTTGTATAAATAGCTACAACTCAATCGAGCCAAGATAGCCCCATTGTTTCCTCAATTCAATTATAATCTTTCACTTTCCCGTCTATAACTTTTCTGTTACCAATACCCGATCCTGCTCACATGAGCTGTCAAAGACTTACAATGTATGCGATACCATAACCATCAGTACGATGTCTATCTACTGCTCCCTAACGATGCTGCTCACAGGAACTACCAAGGACTCGCAACATATACTTTACCCCAACCACCGCGTTGGTACCTTTTCAATGGCTTAAAGCCTACTATCTCTTTCGTTCCTTTCTTCAATCTCTTCAATTCGAAGTGCTTCCAATTGTTGAACAATGATAATGTACAAACAAGAAATGTTAAGTAAAAATTTACATTACGAACTTACCGGACCAATTTGCAGTTACGGTTAGACTTCAAGGACTACTCCGTTAATTTCCCTTTTTCGCGATCTGAGACACGATCGTAGTCTACATCCATAAATTATCCGATTCTCAAATTAAATCACATAATCAGGTCATTTCAAACAATTAGTCCTTTTTGGGAAAATTTTAATTTTACCCCTATTATTTTCCATTTATTCAATCTAGTCCTTTTTCACTCAAAGCATGCAAAGCCTTCATTTTCTTTTAAGTATATCCAAACCAAACATTCATGGTTCAACTACTCATCCCTACAAATCATTTATTTCAACCAAATACATACAACTTCTTCCTTTTTTATAGTTTAGTCCTTAAACTCTAATTTCATTCAAAATTACTTTACAAAAAGATCTAACCCAACCATTAAACATCCAAATCTATCATAAGCTTTCAAGAATAAGCATTTTCAACAATTGAAAGTTTTATAGTATATGACAGATTCACAAATTAGTCCTTATATAAGCTAGATTAAGTTGATATGAACTCAAAAACACAAAAATTACTAAAAATGATCAAGGTTTGCTTACCAAAACCTTAACTTTCTCTTGTGTTTTGCCGTGAGGATGAAGAAGATGAGTTGAAATTTGGTGAAAATTTTCATTTTAATTCATTAATTTAACTTATATACTAAATGACAATTTTGTAATTTTTGAGACTTTCATCATTAAGCTTAATAAATCCTTTTTTTAACTCTAATTAACCTTACCCTTAATCATTTGATACCATGTAATCCCACTTAATTAATTTCTATTGGTTAATTTACCAATTTGATCCTTCTAACTAAATAATTCCACTTTTGTACCTTTTGTCGAAACCATTTTTTTGAAAACGAAGTTTCGAAAAATTATTTTAAAAATTTAGAAAAATGGGAGTCGCCACCAATCTTTTATTTGGTGTGATTGGAACACCACAAAACGTTTAAAAAGCCGTTTTGAAAAATATGTAGGTCTTCGAAATCCAGAAAATGAGTTCGGGAGTCGGTTACGCATGAGGAAGGATTAGCACCCTCATACGCCCAAAAGTGGTACCACATTGATTACTTTCGGGTCTTGTTTAGAGAAAACATTGAAAACTCGAGTAAAGTTTAAAATACGATCTTTGTCTTTGGAAACACTTTGCAAGATTTCAAGGGAAGCCTTTTTGAGAAAACCCGTCCCTATGTTTCAAATCTCTATGAGAACTGGAAATCGTATCCAACAAGTTAGGGCACTATGTTCTCAGACTTGCAGAACCGAAGGACATTTTGGTAGTCTTTAAAGAGGATATTCTATCGTATGAATTATACGAAAATCATACCCAGCACGTTAGGGCATGGTTTTTTGAGGTCTTCACACGAAAGGACATTGCCTCGTTTTGTTTTAAAATCCTTTGTATATATAGATATATATTTTGAGAACTTGAAAATTTCGTATTGAATTTAAAATGCAATCATCGGACACATGACTTGGAAATTTGGATATGGAATGCCCGTTTACTTCGATTTTCACAAAGAATTAAAGTCGTGGCCAACACGTTAGGACATGACGTTCTCGGAATCTCGAAGTTAACAGGCATAAAAAACTCGAAAGAGGATGTTGGATTCGTGCGAGTTATACAAAAAATCACACCTGACACGTTAGAGCATGATTTCTCGAGGTTTCCACACTAAAGGAACATTGCCTTGGTTTTAAAACAACTTTGAAAACGAACGTGTAATTTTTTAAACACGAATGAGCAGTTAATAAGGGAGGTTAAATAACACGAAGTAAAATAACAGGTAGATAAATGGTATGCAAAAATATAAAATACAAGTGCATAATAATTAAGAATAAATGCAAGTATTGATGAGGAAACAAAATGATGCAATTTGGAGTTGAAAATGAGACTTTGGATGCCCGGGGGCAAAATGGTAATTTTAGACTTTCGAGGGCAAAATGATAATTTTAGACTTTCGGGGCAAAATGGTAATTTTGTAAAAAAATTAGAGTTAAAAATGATATTTTAGACATTCGAGGGTAAAATAGTAATTTTAGAAAAATCAGGATCAAAAATGGAATTTTTGCAATTTTGGGGGTAAAAATGTATTTTTTGGAAGTTTTAGGGTCAAAAATGAATTTTTTGGAATTTTAAGGGTAAAAATGTAATTTTTGGAAGTTTTGGGGACAAAAATGTAATTTTTGAAAGTTTGAGGGTAAAAATGTAATTTTTGGATAATTTAGAGATCTCCAGGGCAATAAAACCAAAAATAAGTGACACGTGGCAACCCCACAGGCATCCTAAAGTCAAAGGACTAATTTGAAAATCATGAAAAAATTTTGGGCCAATTTTGTAATTAACAGAACTTGATTTAAGGATTAAATTAAAATAAATTAAAAATAAGAGGGACTAATTGCACAAATACGCCAAAATAGTGACACGTGGCAGTCTCTAGTGCTTTTAAAAGTTTAAGGATTAAATTGAATAAAAAATAAAATTATGGGGCCAATTTTAAAATTAATTAAAAGTACAAAAAAGGCTATATTGAAACAATAAAAAATGCGGAATGACCAAATGCATAAATAGACCATTAGTAAAAAACACGCGGATCCTTAATGGGTCGGGTCGGATCTCGGGTCGACCATGGGTTTGAGCTCAAAACGACGCCGTTTTGGGGCTGAAATTCAACCCTCAAAACGACGTCGTTTTAAGGGGCTTTATAAGGCTACTTTAGGGTTTTTTTTCATTTCAAAACCTTTTCTTTAAAAAAAAGTTTCAAAACCTCTCAAGCTCTCTCACCCCTTTGGCCGACCATGCCTTGGTCCCTCTCCGATCGCCGTTGACCCCGCGCGTAGGGCACCACGTGCGCCTCCGACCACCACGCCATGCGCCGTTGTCGCCTGATCGTCCGTGTACCGGCCTCCACGCGCCGTCCGACTAGGTAAAAACCTCTTTTTTCTTCTTCCCTTTTCATTTCTTTTGTGTTCTAAAACCCAGATCTTAAACATTTATCTTTCCCCCTTTTTAAAAACAACCCTTTTAAACCTTTCTTTTAAAACCCATTTTCTATTATTATTACAGTTTTTGGTTCTGTTATTTTCTTTTTTAAGAATTTTTAAAACATTTTTCTTGTTTCCTTGCAAGTTCACGGGCGTAGAAGCACGGGCAATGTTCGGTGATGGTTTCGGTCGATCGTCGGTGGCGGCGCAGTGGGGACTACCTCTGACCTTTCGACTTTTATTCTCTTTTTATTAAAATAATTATTAAATCATTATTATTATTATTAGTATTAACTAGTAATTGATGCTATCATTATCACAATGTCTATTGCTATTATTATTATTATTGACGTTATTATTATTATTGATTATTAACTTAACGTTATTTAATAGAAATATTTATTAATACTTTGAAAAATAAAAGGCAGTAAATACTAATTAGGATATTAAATAGTTGTACTAATGCATATTAGACATTGATGAGTAGGGTTTTAAAATATTAATAATAATAAATGCGTCAAATGTACCTAACTGACTTCAATATTTGAAACTTTGAATCTGCTTCGATTGTTTGGGTGTATCTTCTACTACCCTCGAGAATGCCCACTGTCTTGAAAAGCTACTTGCTTATATGGATTTGCAAATAAAAGAAGTCTGTCTCTTGTATTAAATTTTTTAGAAAAGAGTTCGTAATTGTATTGATTTTCTTTCCAGAAGGGTTCGTAACCCCTTTACAAGATTTTGAAACTAGCTTTATAGCCATCAATACAATGATTCTATTTTGTTTTACACCACTAAATGCATATCTCTTTTCTTCTTTTTGCAGGTTCGACTATGGCAGTGGCGGTTAGAGCAGCTGGTAGCAGTGCAAGTTGAAACTGAAGGAGGAGCTGCTTGGGCTGACGTGGCATCTTCTGAGTGGCTGAGGATGGCAGCAAAAGTGTAAGTTGGCCAGCAGCTTTGACTTGGGTTTTTGTTTTTAGTTTTAGGGTTTGGGTCACTTGGGCCATTGTAATTGGTTTAGTGGAATTGGTATGGGTTAAATGTGGTAGGTCAAGGGAGTGTGGGATTGTGTTTGTGATTGGGCCCCTAATTTGGGCTTTTGTGTTTGGACATTTGTTATTTGGACTTTATTTAATTTTAAATTTAATACTAAGTTTACATTTATCTTAAATTTAGTTAAATTTAAATTTAAAACAAATCTAAATTTACATTTAAAAATAAATTTAAAACCAATCTAAACTTAATTTAAAATCAAAATTTAATTCAAACCTAGGCCCGGTTAAAATTGGGCTTCTACAGCTGCCCCTCTTTACTCGTTGCTGTGTAACAGGAACGGAGCAAAGACCAAAAGGAGGCCCAATTTTGTTAGGTTCTCTTTTCTTTGACGCTCTTTCTTCTACCGGTCTGCCCTTCACTTCTTTGGTCGTTCGACCCCGTTGAATCTGCTTCTGCACCTTCGGCATTATGACTTCTATGTTGCCTAGAGGCAATTTCAAAAAGACAAGATTTGCTACAGTAATTTCACTCCATTCTCTTGAAATTTCAAGGATATTGGAATTCATCATCGTAGCCTTTGAGTCTGATTTCATTTACTTGGCATTCTTCTCAGTATCTCATTAGGAAGATGACCGCATCACTTGTTTCAATCCGCTTCTCTGTATCTCATCAAAGAAGCTAACCATTTTATTGCTTCGACCTGCTTCTCAGTACCTCATTAGGAAGCTAGGGGTTCGAAGATTTGCTCTCATCGAGCGTGGGTTTGATTTGGTCTTCTTCTTAGTATCTCATCAAGAAGATGACCGCATCACTTGTTTCAATCCGCTTCTCTGTATCTCATCAGGAAGATGAATTTGGTCCACTTCTCAGTATCTCATCAAGAAGCTAACCATTTTATTGCTTCGACCTGCTTCTCAGTATCTCATCAGGAAGCTGGGAGTTCGAAGATTTACTCACATCGAGAGTGGGTTTGATTTGGTCTTCTTCTCAGTATCTCATCAGGAAGATGACCTCATCACTTGTTTCAATTCGCTTCTTTGTATCTCATTAGGAAGATGAATTTGGTCCACTTCTCAGTATCTCATCAGGAAGCTAACCATTTTATTGCTTTGACTTGCTTCTCAGTACCTCATCAAGAAGCTGAAGGTTCAAAGATTTGCTCGCATCGAGCGCTGAGTTGGTATACTTCTCTGTATCTCATCAGGAAGATGACCACCTCACTGTTTGTGTATAATCGCAATCTACTCCGTGATTGGAGTAAGGTTGGTTGATGGTGATCTGCCCCAAACTTAGGGTAAAGGATCAAATGATTGTAATCTGCCCCGAATTTGGGGTAAGAAAATGGTTGTCAATATAACTTCATTCCATTCCACTGCAACTCCAGGGAGAATGGGATCCGTTGCTGTAGTTTTCTTCCAACTTCACGTCGTGGATTCATCCTTTCTCGTTATATTTCTAAAGTACTGGGTTCGACATTACGACTTGAACCTTCCCTCTTCAAATCTTCGTGGTACTGGATTTACCGTTGCGGCTTAAATCTTTCCCGTCATGTTTCATGGTGTTGAGACCTGTAAAATATGCTCAAATGGGCCTCTAGGTAGGCCAGCTTGTTTAGGATGTCATGCTCAGAATGAATCAAAATGCTCCTAACTATATGTATGTGCAAGATTAATGTTTTAATTATTATTATCCAAGTCGGCATGGTCTATCGCCCATCCAAATTCTGTCATTAATGTGTTGATTCATCTTCTTCTATGCAAATCTTGAATTGCTCATTTTCAAGTTTGTTTTCCTATTGGTAATCTTGTTTCGGACCCTTGTGATTTTCAAAATTTTCAGAATAATACTCATGAATCTTTGTGTGATTTATCGGTTCATTACTCGTTATTTAGATGCGAAATACTTGAACAAAATTGTGTGGAAAAAAAGTCGTATTTGAAAACTTTATTCAAAAGAGGATCAAAGGAAACAACATTAGTTAAAAATTGCCAAGTATACAAGAAAGGGTAATGATTGCCCCGATTATCATCAAAATGAGCCACTCTTGTATCGACTCGCTAAGAATCGCTCTTAACTCAGACGTGTGTCTAGAAGACTTGGAGTGCTTCGTTGATGTTTCAAGTTGTAACCTTCTTCGATCTCATTGACCCATTCTTGGGTTTGAGCCGCCCTTTGCGGGTTTTCAACTCAAAATTCCCTTGGTTCTAGGACTCCCTTTGTGGGTTTTCATCTTGAACCTTTTTTTAAGATGCCCTTTGCGAGTTTTTGCCTCAATTTTCCTCTTCCTTTTCTCTTTTTTTTTTAGGCAAAGTATTTTTTCATCGAGTCTGAATTGACGGGACTGTACAGCTCCTTGCCGTCCATTTCTGTTAGGATGAGAGCTCCTCTTAAGAATGCTTTCTTTACCACATAAGGTCCTTCCCAATGGGGCATCTATTTTCCATGGAAATCTTTATGTATGGGAAGTATCTTTTTCAGAACTAGATCTCCCTCAAAGAATTCCCTGGGACGAACCTTTTTGTCATAAGCTCGCATCATTCTTTTCTGGTACATCTGGCCATAGCGGATGGCTTTTAATCTCTTTTCCTCGATTAAATTCAATTGATCATATCGAGCTTGGATCCATTCAGCCTCATCTAGTTGAAGTTCAGTTAAGACTCGGAGAGAAGGTATTTCAACCTCAATAGGCAAGACCGCTTCCATACCGTATGCCAATGAGAATGGTGTTGCCCTAGTAGAAGTTCTGACCGAAGTTCTGTAGGCAAATAGGGCAAATGGTAGTTTTTCATGCCAATCTTTGTAAGTCTCAGTCATTTTTGTCACGATCTTCTTAATGTTTTTATTAGCTGTCTCTACAGCTCCATTCATTTTTGGACAATAAGGAGAGGAATTATGATGCTTGATTTTGAACTGTTCGCAAACCTCTGCTATCGTGTTATTGTTCAAGTTCAAGGCATTGTCGAATATGATCCTCTCTGGCATCCTTACCGGCATATGATCTCCTTTTTCAGAAACTTGCTGACTGCAGACTTAGTGACATTGGAATAAGAGGCTGCCTCTATCCATTTGGTGAAATAGTCTATCACCATAAAGATGAATCTATGACCATTGGAAGCCTTTGGCGAAATTGGCCTGATGATATCCATGCCCCACATAGAGAAAGGCCAGGGAGAGGTCATGACATGAAGGTGTGATGGAGGTACATAAATCTTATCCCCACAGATCTGACACTTATGGCATTTCCTGGCATAATTGGTGCAATCACCTTCCATGGTAGACCAGTAATATCCAAATCTCATTATTTGTCGGGCCATCGTGAAACCATTGGCATGTGTTCCACAAATGCCTTCGTGAACTTCCTCTAAGATTTTCTTAGCTTCCACTGCGTCGACACATCTCAACAACACCTGGTCTCTTCTCTTTTTGTACAAGTTTTCTCTGTCTAAGACATATTCCCTAGCAAGCCTTCTCAATGTCCTCTTTTCATTTTCTGAGGCTTGCTCGGGGTACTTTCGATCTCTTACAAATTGAAGAATATCCTTGTACCATGGACGATCGTCCTTTTCTACTTCTTCCTCTACCTCAATATCACAACAATGAGCAGGAACTTCATAGATACTCATCTGAATGGGCTTTACATCTTCTAGCCTATTTACTTTGATCATCGAGGCTAAAGTGGCAAGAGCATCAGCCATTTGGTTTTCTTCTCGCGAGAGATAATGGAATGTGACATCATCGAACTCTATGATTAACTCGAGAGCCAGTTTGCGATAATCCACCAGCTTAGCATCTCTTGTTTCCTACTCTCCTTTGAGTTGATAAATTACCAGTGCGGAGTCCCCATAAATCTCTAAAATTTTGATTCCCCGCTCTATGGCCGCATGGATTCCCAAGATGCATGCTTCGTATTCAGCCATATTGTTAGTGCAATCAAAATCGAGTTTGCTTGTAAAAGGGTAGTGATATCCCTCTGGCGATACCAAGACTGCGCCAACCCCATTACTCATGGCATTTGAGGCCCCATCAAAATTCAATCTCCAAGGTTGTTTTATTGCGATTGTCTCCTTAACTGTCGCAATGTACATTAAATCTTCATTCGAGAAATCAAAATTTATCGGTTCATAGTCCTCTAAAGCCCTGCTAGCTAGGAAGTCTGCTATTGCACTCCCTTTTACTGCCTTCTGATTAACATAAATGATGTTGAATTTCGAGAGCAAGATTTGCCATCGAGCCAATCTCCCATTCAATACAGCTGACTCCATCAGGTATTTTAGAGGATCTAATTTCGAAATCAACCAAGTGGTATGGTATAGCATGTATTGTCTTAATCTGCGTGTAGTCCAGACTAGTACGCAACATAATTTTTCAATTGGTGAATATCGAGTCTCGCAATCAGTGAATTTCTTGCTGAGATAATATATCGCCCTTTCTTTCTTTCCGGATTCATCGTGTTGGCCTAGTACGCATCCCATGGAATTTTTGAAGACTGTCAAGTACAAGATCAGTGGCTTGTTAAGAATTAGAGGTGCCAAGATGGGAGCTTTGGATAAATAATCTTTGACTTTGTTGAAGGTTTCTTGGCATTGATCATCCCATACACCCGGGTTGCGCTTTTTAAGCAGGCGGAAGATAGGATCGCATTTCTCAGTCAATTGTGAAATGAACCGAGCAATGTAATTTAATCTTCCTAAAAATCCCCAAACTTCTTTTTGCGCGTTGGGTGGTGGTAGCTCCTGTATGGCTTTGACTTTATCAGGGTTGATTTCAATTCCTCTTTTGCTGACCACAAAGCCTAACAATTTTCCTAACGTAGCCCCGAAAGTGCACTTGGCCTGTTTTAGCTTTAATTGATATTTCCTTAACCTTACAAACAACTTTCTCAGGATTCTTACATGCTCCTCCTCTGTTTGGGATTTCGCGATCATATCATTGACATAAACTTTGATTTCCTTGTGCATCATGTCATGGAACAGGGTCACGATAGCTCTCTGATAAGTTGCCCCTACATTTTTAAGTCCGAAGGGCATCACCTTGTAGCAAAATGTTCCCCATAGCGTGACGAAGGTGGTTTTGATCATATCCTCACGGTCCATCTTGATCTTATTATATCTAGAGAAACCATCCATAAAGGAGAGCAGAGAATGACCTGTTGTGTTATCGACTAAAGTGTCGATGTGAGCAAAGGGAAATTATCCTTTGGGCCAGCTTTATTTAAATCTCGATAGTCCACACACATTCACACCTTTTCGTCTTTTTTAGAAACAGGGACTATATTAGCTACCCATTCGAAATATTTAATTACTTGGAGGAAACCGGTGTCAAATTGTTTCTTGACTTCTTTTATTTTTAACAACACATCTGGTCTCATTCTTCGGAGCTTTTGCTGCACGGGTCTGCATCCTTCTTTTATAGGGAGCTTGTGCACCACAATGTCAGTACTCAAACCGGGCATATCTCGGTACGACAATGCAAAGATATCTTGGAAATCTTGGAGTAACTCGATAGGATTCCTTCTGGTTTCCACGGCGATGCATGTCCCAATTTTTACTTCCTTCTTTTCATCTTCGTCCCCCAGATTAATAACTTTTACTAGGTCCAAATGAGGCAAGATTTCTTTTTCTTCTTGCCCTATCATTCTTAACAGATCCGGAGACAGATTACAATCTTGACCATCTTCAAAGTCCTGAAGCTCTTCCAAACACACATCTTGCTCGAAGTGAAGTTCTAAGTTAGCATCAGAGTTACTCAAATTATTGATAATTGAGGACCTGTCAAAGGATAAAAGGGAGGTCCAAGAACAAAATAAATTTATGAAAGAATGATTATGTGGCATGTGTATAAGTATGTATGTATCGAAAGAATAATTAATCTTGTTTATTAGATATGTACAAGTGGTTTATTAAGTTGAATTAAGAAATGAAAGAATAATTTGGGGAAAGAAGACGAGAAATGCATTTTCATTCAAAATAACTAAATAATGAACATGGACCCTTTTACAAAAAGATCTATATTGCTTTCGGGCCTAAAGCAATAGGTGTTATCGAGTATTACTCTGAGGAAATTTTAAAAATTACAGGAAGTTCCTCCGTGGTCCAATTGTTCAGGGTGCTTCCAGGTGCACACAGACCAATTCTCGATAGATTCCCTTCCCTTCATTTGATATGGCATTGATGCTTAGATCCCTCATGATGCTTACCCCAACTTTAATTGTTGCTCGCTCTTTTCCTTACTCTGTCTTCTAGTTGATTACCCCTCCCAAGACAAAAGTCTCATAAATGTGCGGGAAGACCATAAGTTCCCACGAGGTTTCCTTTCCAGACAGTTTGGCTCTCCTTTCTTGCCTCTTTTCTAGCTCTTTCTTCTTTTATTTTGCGTTCGGCTTATACCCCAAGCCATAACGATCCTGCTTTTCTATTAGTGTTGGCACATTAACTCTTCCCTAGAGGTATTTTCCAAGTCCTTTCCCAGGCATAGCTCCCTTTTCGACCATTAACCGCAAGCTCATTCTGGTGGTCGATGATATCGTAAGCACAGGCATCTTGCTCCCTTCCGAAATAAAAGTTGCATTAACAAACTCCAATGATCGAAACGAGCATTCCAAAGCTTCCTCATCTATTCCCACGTAGGGTGAATCGCTTATTATGAAAGCAATTATTTCCTCCTCAGCATTAATCATAATTAATCTCCCTTCATTTATCAACTTTACTTTCTGGTAAAGAGAAGAAGGTACTGCACCGGCCGAGTGAATCCATGGTCTTCCTAACAGACAATTATAAGTAGGCTTAATGTCCATTACTAGGAAATCCACTTCATATGTATTCAGCCCAATTTGAAGAGGTATTTCAATCTTTCCAATTACCTTCCTTTCTATCCCGTCAAATGCTCTTACGATGTTATTGCACCCCTTCATATGTGAGCTATCAATTGGCAATCTCTGAAGTGTAGCTAACGGTAGCACATTCAAGGCTGAACCATTATCTACGAGTACTCCTAGTAACGTATACCCCTTACAACGGGTAGTGATGTGCAAGTGTTTCGTCGACCCCATCCCCCTGGACGGGATCTCATCGTCATTGAAGAAAATAAAATTATCGGCACTGATGTTATTAATCAAGCGATTTAGCTTACACACGGATATGTCGTTGGTCACGTACGTTTCATTGAGTTCCTTCATTAATGCGCTGCGGTGGGCTTTCGAGCTTAGGAGCAATGACAGGATCGATACTCGGGCAGGTTGTTTGTGTAGTTGCTCAACTACACTGTATTCACTATGCCTTAAGAACTTCAGAAACTCCTTCGCCTTCGTCTCAGACACAAGCTCATTTGTGGGTACCTCGAGCCTGCTCGCTATTTCTTCTTCGGGCTTACACATTATTGCTTTCCCTAATTTTTACCACTTCGAGTAACCAAATTCACATCTTTCCTAGGCTTTCCCTCTCTTGGTATGGTTATGTTACAATTATAATTCCATGGAACCCTCTTGCTATCCCTATAAGGGAAGGTTACAGGTTTTTGTATGATAATGCGAGGGGTTGTCTATTCTCTTACCGCGTCGTTTGTTGGTTTGCAAATAATCACTTTTGTGCGATTAGCTGCTCCTTCCTCAGAGGCAAAGATATCATTAACTTCCTCTCTTTCTTCGAAAAATTCCAGCTCTCAGTTATCCATCAATACCTACACAATGGCTTTAAATTTGGCGTAATCTTGGATTTTATGCCCCTCAAGGGCATGAAATTCGCAATGTTTATCAGTCCCTATTATCATACTCTTTTTATCTTTCACGATTATCCCTTCTTTGACCATCTATTTCCACACCCACTGAAGTGGAACCTAATTTCTTCAACATTTCTTTTAATTTCCCGTACTCCTTCCTCCAACAAGGCATTCACCCCTTGATCCGGGTGATTAGGCAGAGGATTCCTAACTACATTCGGCTTTGCTGGCTCTTCCAATTTCACTACCTCATGCTCTATGAGTACTTCGACTCGTCTTTTAAAAGCAGGGCAATTTTTAATTGAATGGCCTTCTGCCTCTGCATGGTATTCACAGTGAGCACTCGCATCGTACCACACAGAGAATGGAGGTTTATATGGTTTCACACGCTGAGGAGCTACTTCATGCGCGTCGTACAATAACTTGTAGAGCTCTGCGTATGACATCGAAAGGGGAGTATATTGAACTCTTCCTCTATTTGGCCTGAAGCTCGGTTCCTTCCTTGGGGCATTTTGCAAATTGATCGTTAGAGCTTTGGGTTGATTTGTCACGAAGGGTTTGGTGTAGCTAGGTCTGTACATACTTACGTTGTTGACTTTGTTATCCCTCTTTCTGGAGGAAGGTCTTTTAGTACTTTCTCTGGCTTCAATCTTACCAATCTTGATCGCATTTTCAATCATCTACCCCAAGATGACCATATTAGAGAAACTCTTAGTGGCATTTCCTAACAGATGATGAAGGTAAGGAGCTTTGAGGGTATTAACAAACAACATTGTTGTCTCATTCTCTGTTAGTGGTGGCTGAACCTGGGTTGCCACCTCTCGACATCTTTGTGCGTCTCGTTTGATTTCTTCTCCACATTTTGCAAGGTAAGCCGATCAGGAGCTATTTCTGTCACATGACCGTATTGCTTTAAGAAAGCTTGTGCTAAATCTTTCCACGAATGAATTTTTACTCGGCTCAATTGATTGTACCATCTGACTGCCGATCTAACCAGGCTGTCTTGAAAGCAATGAATTAATAATTGGTCGTTGTGAACGTACCCTGCCATCTTCCTGCAGAACATGGTTAGATGGGCTTCAGGATAACTCGTCCTGCTATACTTTTCAAATTCTGGGATTTTGAATTGGGGGGAAGAACCAGATCCGGAACCAGAATTAAATCTTTGGCATCTACCCCATAAGAATTTTTGATTCCCTGTATCGCCTCGATTTTCTCTTCCAATCGTCTATACTTTTCCTCAATTTATCTAGGGAGATCTTCTTTCATCATCTCATCAAAGTTTGGGACACCCAAATTCGCAGCATTATCCTCCGAATTTGATCCAGATCCAATTGGATAATTGGCTGATCTCGATGTACTCGTGGTCTGTTGTTGCGGTCTTATTGTAACGGTGGCCTCTCACACTGGCATTTCATGTGAAGCTGGGTTATGAAGGGGTGTAAAGCCTGAGGGAACAATTGGGTCCTCTTCCTCCTCAATAGCAGGGCTTTTTCCTTTATCGACCATGCTCTGTTTTACTTGTGCTAATTCAGTCATTAAATTCTTTTGCACATCCATATTCATTTTTCATTTCTCTGCACATCATTGTCATTTGTTCTTGCATTTGATCTTGTAATTCTTTCTGAATTTGTTCGAGCCTTTGCTCCATGGCCTTAGTCTTCTTACGGGTATTATAGCGATACGAGTTTTCAATGATTACTAGTGTAATGGTTGATTTTAATTAGTTAGGATTGTTATGCAAAAATATAAAAATGTGATGCGAATGAAATGAATGCATGCAATGCAAAAAAAGGCATTGATTTTAAAGCTCACTTTCCATTATAGCAACTTCTATAGAAGAAAAACTTCTTTACATAAAGCAAAGTTACACAAATGGTTTAGCCTTATTGCCTAGAGCTTTAATTTTTCCTAAATGTCCAACTAGCTTCTACCCTCGTTCCGATTTTGATTCATATTGGAGGCTCAAAATATCAACTTCAGCGGCTAACTCTTGCATGTGATCGGCGGCTTCCCTCATTTGAGTCAGCGCTTTTCCCATTATATAATCTCTCTCCTCGACTTGTCTTCGAGCTTGGCGAGTGCGCCATTCGCTAGTTTCCAAATTTCTTTCCATGATCTCAAGTCAGATTTCATTATTGTGAAGTGTAGCCCTAATTCCTGTACTCTTTCCCTTAATTCTTATCTTTCAGCCATACATGCTTTAAGCTCCAGTACAGAATTTCGATTGCAGTGCCTCCGTAGTGACTCCTCCAACTCCTCTATTCTCATTTCTAAGCTTGTTATCTGAGCTTTCATCTTGGCCTTCTTGACTTGTTTTTCTAACAATTCTCCTTTCAAGGCGTTTTCACGAGCCTGACCATCTTGAAATCTTCTTTGCCATTGCTCTACTTGGTCTTTCTGTATCTGTATTTCCTATCGCCATTGCTCAAAGTTCTTACCCAATCCCGCGATCTTTATGGACTGACGAAGCTTTTTATAGTGTTTCTTTAAGTCCTCCAAGTCTTCCTTGGCTTTATTTTTTCCTTTTCTCAACTTCTCAGCATCTAACTTGTGAATGTCCATATCTAGTCCCAACTTTATCTTATCCTCTCCAGTACTTCTATCCTCTTACCAAATTCTGAGCTTTTTCTTTCAAAATCCTGTTTTAGGATGTCTAGCTCTGATGGAACTTCCTGCAGATATTCCTCTAATGGACGAACATTTTCAAGATTCGGCGCAGGAATGTTATCATTAACCCTCTTACTCCTCTACTAGTCATAATTCGGGGTTGTCAATGTGTTGGTACTGAATTTCTTCATTCTATGCACCTTCTTCCATGAGTTTGCTATCTCTCGGACCTTCTTCTTGTAGTCATTACCTTTGTAAGAGAACTCGCACTGTGCTAGACCGTGTGTTGCAGAAATGAATTGTCTCGTCTTGTACTGTCTTAATACAAGAAAAAGAGCGTATCTTGTGGCACCCCATACCCTGAGTAAAGGGACCCAATCGAAGTTACGACAACGGTAAAGGATCTCATCCAGAAGAAACCAAGGTGCGCACCATTCGATGTCTTCGTCTTGAAGATTCTGGAGGACAGCCGCCTAGTTTTCTTCATATACATTTTGTTCTCTTTGTGTGGCCACAAAATTCTTTAGAGGCGAGAAGTTAGTTGCGAATACCTTGCAGGAAAATTTCTCCACCTTTCAGAAATGGCTTTGAAACCAAACCATCAAAAGCTGTGCACAACAGATGAATCTTCCTTCCCCTTCTCTTCGATAGGCACTTAATGATCTGAAAGTTTCAGTAAGGATAGCAGGGACGGGAGTGACTCCTTTACTAAGTCGATCGAACAACACTGCCACCGCATCCTTCACATGTCCCAATGCTTTTGGGAACAAGACCAACCCGTACATACCGAGAGCAAAGATGTTAATGTGTTTCTTCACGTCTAGATGTGTCGCAATTAAGTCTCACAAACTCTTCCAATTGATGCACTTGTTGTCTCCTTTTACTTTTATCCGAGATGCGACCCACTGTTCGCTCATCCCGATTACACTCATCAACCTTTTCAAAAATGTCGAGACACATGCATCTTTTGAATATGCTTTATCGACTTGGATTCTGGGACAACGAATCAAAGTGGTATATTCTTCCACCGTGGGTGTCAAGTCTAGGTGCCCAAAGGTGAAACAACTATATGCTGGGTTCCAGTGTTGAGTAAGGGCTCGGAAAATATGCTTGTCGATCTTCACTTCAAGCAAATAAGATAAGTCTCCACAATCCTGATAAAACATCTGCCTCATCTCGCTACTCCATTGTCCCCAGATTTCTCTTAACTCTTGCAGATTGTTCTGAGTCACTTTAGTGCGAGTATAGTCCCAAAACTCCTACAAATGCCCCTCTTTCAAGCTGTCCCCCTTTTCGCGCTACTGTTCCTCTGATGATAAGCGTTCCACCATGTTATCCTCTACTTTATCAAGAAATCCTCCCTCCATGATGAAACTATCTATTTGGTAAATGAACTTAAATTAACACCTTTTCATTCATGATGATGCAAGTGCAGGTAAAAGGGACAAAACAAAACATGGTTAGCAGGACGTAATAAAAAAATCAATATACAAGTATATAACACAGAACCTAAGAAATTGTCTCGGGTAAATGCAAAAGGCTCGGCATAACTCCGTCTAGGGCGAGTACTTACGGCTCACTATATGTGGTTTTAGGTTCTAAAGTAAAAGGTACCCAAACCAGCAGATTCCTCGATCCTCACCCATTATAGACTCATACGGATGAGTTCGATTTAAGGGGACGCATTTCTCCCATGTTTGCATGGAAGTGAAAACTTCACGAAAACAAGGGTACTTTGTAATCCTGAAAGCGATTCACTATCCTACACGGAGGTGAAAACCTCATGAAGGAGTAGTTTCCCGCTTCCACTTAAAAGGGTAATAGCACAATGCATTTGGATGCAAAATTACACTAGTAATATCACAGAGTATAATGCCACACAAAAATGCTGAGGATAAAATATTAAACAAAATCGAAGCTTAAAAGTTTTCAAAAAGACCCAAAAATAATCAATTTTTGCTTGACTCTCGTTTAGTTAAAAAGTCTCCAGTGGAGTCGCCAAGCTATCGAAACCATTTTTTTGAAAACGAAGTTTCGAAAAATTATTTTAAAAATTTGGAAAAATAAGAGTCGCCACCAATCTTTTATTTGGTGTGATTGGAACACCACAAAATGTTTAAAAAGCCATTTTGAAAAATATGTAGGTCTTCGAAATCCAGAAAATGAGTTCGAGAGTCGGTTACGCGTGAGGAAGGATTAGCACCCTCATACGCCCAAAATTGGTACCACATTGATTACTTTCGGGTCTTGTTTTGAGAAAACGTTGAAAACTTGAGTAATGTTTAAAATACGATCTTTGTCTTTAGAAACACTTTGCAAGATTTCAAGGGAAGCCTTTTTGAGAAAACCCGTCCCTGTGTTTCGAATCTCTATGAGAACTGAAAATCGTGTCCAACACGTTAGGGCACTATGTTCTCAGACTTGCGGAACCGAAGGACATTTTGGTAGTCTTTAAAGAGGATATTCTATCGTATGAATTATACAAAAATCACACCCAGCACGTTAGGGCATGGTTTTTTAAGGTCTTCACACGAAAGGACATTGCCTCATTTTGTTTTAAAATCCTTTGTATATATAGATATATATTTTGAGAACTTGAAAATTTCGTATTGAATTTAAAATGCAATCCTCGGACACACGACTTGGAAAATTAGCATATGGAATGCCCGTTTACTTCGATTTTAGCAAAAAATTAAAGTCGTGACCAATACGTTAGGACACGACGTTCTTGGAATCTCGAAGTTAACAGGCATAAAAAACTCAGAAAAGGATGTTCGATTCGTGTGAGTTATACGAAAAATCACACCTGACACGTTAGGGCATGATTTCCCGAGGTTTTCACACGAAAGGAATATTGCCTTGGTTTTAAAACAACTTTGAAAACGAACGTGTAATTTTTTAAACACGAATAAGCAGTTAATAATGGAGGTTAAATAACACGAAGTAAAATAATAGGTAGATAAATGGTATGCAAAAATATAAAATACAAGTGCATAATAATTAAGAATAAATGCAAGTATTGATGAGGAAACAAAATGATGCAATTTGGAGTTGAAAATTAGACTTTAGATGCCCGGGGGAAAAATGGTAATTTTGGAGTTTCAAGGGTAAAATGGTAATTTTGGAAAAAATTGAAGTTAAAAATGACATTTTAGACATCCGAGGGTAAAATGATAATTTTTAGAAAAATCGGGATCAAAAACGAAATTTTTTGGACATTCGAGGGTAAAATGGTAATTTTTGAAAGTTTTAAGGTCAAAATTGGATTTTTGAAATTTTGGGGTAAAAATGTAAATTTTGGAAGTTTTAAGATCAAAAATGGAATTTTTGGAATTTTGGGGGTAAAAATATAATTTTTGGAAGTTTTGGGGTCAAAAATATAATTTTTAAAAGTTCGGGGGTAAATATATAATTTCTGGACAGTTTAGGGACCTTCAGGGCAATAAAGCCAAAAATAGGTGACACGTGGTAGCCTCACAGGCATCTTGAAGTTAAAGGACTAATTTGAAAATCATGAAAAAATCTTGGGCCAATTTTGTAATTAAACTAAACTTGATTTAAGGATTAAATTAAAAATAAGAGGGACTAATTACACAAATAAGCCAAAATAGTGACATGTGGCAGCCTCTAGTGCTTTCAAAAGTTCAAGGATTAAATTGAATAAAAAATAAAATTATTGGGTCAATTTTAAAATTAATTAAAAGTATAAAAAGGGCTAAATTGAAACAATAAAAAATGCAGAAGGATCAAATGCATAAATAAACCATTAGTCAAAACCACGCGGATCCTTAGTGGGTTGGGACAGATCTCGGGTCGGCCATGGGTCTGAGCTCAAAACGATGCCGTTTTGGGGCTAAAATTCAGCCCTCAAAACGACGTCGTTTTGAGGGGCTTTGTAAGGCGCTACTTTAGGGTTTTTTTTTTCATTTCAAAACCTTTTCTTTAAAAAAAAGTTTCAAAACCTCTCAAGCTCTTTCACCCCTTTGGCCGGTCATGCCTTGGTCCCTCTCTAGCCGCCGTCGACCCCGCGCGTAGGGCACCACGTGCGCCTCCACGCGCCATCCGACCAGGTAAAAACCTCCTCTTTCTTCTTCCCTTTTCATTTCTTTTGTGTTCTAAAACCCAGATCTGGATTTTCAGTCCAGATCTTAAACATTTATCTTTCCCCGTTTTTAAAAACAACCCTTTTAAACCTTTCTTTTAAAACCCATTTTCTATTATTATTACAGATTTTGGTTCTGTTATTTTCTTTTTTAAGAATTTTTAAAACATTTTTCTTGTTTCCTTGCAGGTTCACGGGTGTAGAAGCACGGGCAATGTTCGGTGATGGTTTCAGTCGACCGTCGGTGGCGGCGCAATGGGGAGTACCTCCGACCTTTCGGCTTTTATTCTCTTTTTATTATTAAAAATAATTATTAAATATTTATTATTAGTAGTATTAACTAGTAATTAATGCTATCATTATCACAATGTCTGTTGCTATTATTATTATTACTGACGTTATTATTATTATTGATTATTAACTTAACGTTATTTAATAGAAATATTTATTAATACTTTGAAAAATAAAAGGCAGTAAATACTAATTAGGATATTATATAGGCGTACTAATGCATATTAGAAACTGATAAGTAGGGTTTTAAAATATTAATAATAATAAATGCGTCAAATGTACTTGACTGACTTCAATATTTGAAACTTTGAATTTGCTTCGATTGTTTGGGTGTATCTTCTACTACCCTCAAGAATACCCACTGTTTTGAAAAGCTACTTGCTTATATGGATTTGCAAATAAAAGAAGTCTGCCTCTTGTATTAAATTTTTTAGAAAAGAGTTCGTAATTGTATTGATTTTCTTTCCAAAAGGGTTCGTAACCCGTTTACAAGATTTTGAAACTGGCTTTATAGCCATCAATACAATGATTCTATTTTGTTTTACACCACTAAATGCATATCTCTTTTTTTCTTTTTGCAGGTTTGGCTATGGTAGTGGCGGTTGGAGTAGCTGGTAGCAGTGCAAGTTGGAACTAAAGGAGGAGCTGCTTGGGCTGACGTGGCATCTTCTGAGTGGCTGAGGATGGCAACAGCAGTGCAAGTTAGCCAGCAGCTTTGACTTGGGTTTTTGTTTTTAATTTTAGGGTTTGGATCACTTGGGCCATTGTAATTGGTTTAGTGAAATTGGTATGGTTAAATGTGGTGGGTCAAGGGAGTGTGGGATTGTGTTTGTGATTGGGCCCTTAATTTGGGCTTTTGTGTTTGGACATTTGTTATTTGGACTTTATTTAATTTTAAATTTAATACTAAGTTTACATTTATCTTAAATTTAGTTAAATTTAAATTTAAAACAAATCTAAATTTAAATTTAAAATAAATTAAAATTTAAATTTAAAAATAAATTTAAACCCAATCTAAACTTAATTTAAAATCAAAATTTAATCCAAACCTGGGCCCGGTTCAAATTGGGCTTCTACACCTTTTACAAGTTAGCCCTTTTCTCCTAATTAACTATCTTAACGATAAAATTTCATAACCAAATCTTAATACGATGTTAATAATGTCATAAATATTAAAATGATAAATTTTACAACTCGACTCGTCAGAGTTGTGATCCCGAAATCACTGTTTCCAACACCACTAAAAATCGGGCTATTACAGCATTACTCCAAACTTTTGATTTGCAGTATGATTTAATATCCGCACTAGTGGAGCGTTGGCGCCGAGAGACCCACACATTAAATCTACCGTGTGGAGAGTGCAGCATCACGTTGGAAGATGTTGCACTGCAACTTGGGCTCTCGATCGATGGTAATATGGTCACTGACATTAGTACGATTCAAGAGCTGTCGGTAGTTTGCAACAACTTATTAGGACACTCACCTAGTGATGGCAAGTTTATGGGGTTGACCTTTACATGGTTAAAGGCCAATTTTGTGGATTTACCCGAAAATCCAATTGAACTGAAGGTTACGTGGGCCGTTCAAGCGTATACTTTGCAAATCATAAGGGGTGTACTCATGCTGGATGCGAACAACAAGGTCCACATGATGTACTTGCCCCTACTGACTGATCTATAAAATATTCGTTCATATAGTTGGGGATCTGTGGTGCTAGCAATGTTGTATCAAGAACTTTGTCGTAGTACAAAGCCTTCAACCGTGGATATAGGTGGTTGCCTAATACTGTTGCAGTCTTGAGCACTTGCCATTCCTGGCTTTCGTTAGGCACCAAGCATATGTTTTTCCACTCGTTAATAGGTGATTACCCTAAATCCAATATTACAATTATGTGACATATTTTTTGTAATTATATTATTCTAACAAGTTTTTTTTTTATTTTCTTAGATGGAAAACAAATTCGAGAATCGGGAGGTAATACACGGTTCCCATATATCGTATAATGCTCGAGAAACATATTGGGGATGGGGTATGTTATTTCTTGACATGTTATTAAATTATATTACTTGATAGGTGTTAATATTGTGGCATGTTATTAAATTATATTACTTGACTCTTGTCAATATCGTCACATGTTATTAATTGTGCAATTTATATGGATGTCATATTTGTTGCCACAAATTGCCGCTATTATTCCCTCTTTGACCTTCATCCACTCAAACCAATGGTACATTAAAGCACCGATTATCAATTTCCAAATAGTAAAGTGGTATGCTAAGGATTGAGAACTCTCACAATTTGGTTGTAAATAGCCTATCCCACCACCACTAATGCAATTAAGTTCTATCCATGGGATAAATAAGAGGGGGAAAGAACATTATGATTGGGGGCTTGTGCATTGACAGTATATTCATGTGTGGAACAATCGAATGATGTAGATTCCTCCGATGTAGTATACTCTCGATTTGTAACCATCAGTATACTACATGCAGTGATAGTTTCAGACGGGGAAACCATATTTACTTGATGGACAATCAACCATAATCCCCCCGAACATGACTTGCCTTGATCACCCCTATCATCCGCCTTCTACACCAGAGCCAAAGCTAGAACTAGAGCAAGAGCAAGAGGAAGAGGCATCAGATGATGATGGTTCTTATCATCCGGGCTTTGGGGGATCCTTAGATATCCCTAGCTCATCAAGCCAAAGATATCATCCTCAGTTTGTCGAGCCACAACAGTACTACGCTTCTTTCGACCCATCATTATCACCGTAATACTCTACTCCTCCCCGATATATGACTGCTATTGATGACGTTGATTCTGACGAGCAACCTCGACGTAAACATTGACCACCGCGAAGATATACCCTTAGGATCACACTATCTAATCATGGATATTAGGGTTGTATCTATTAGTGGTTAATTGTGTATACTTGACTATTGATGAGTTTTATTGATGACTTTTTACTTAAATTTTACATATATTTTAACTCATTTGACCATTTATTTAAATTTCATATTTATATTTCGACTTAAATTTCACATATGGGTTAGGGTTTCATATTTAAGGTTTAAGGTTTATGGTTTTATGCTTAGGGTTTTAGATTTAAGGTGTAAAGGTTTTAGGGGTTTAGGGGTTTAAAACTGAACTCAATTTTAATCAAATTATCTAATAATTAAGAACTTAAATTGGAACAAACATAGTAATATAAATTGGTTGTATTAAAAAAATTGTAATTTCATTTCGTAATCGAGTACAAATATATTAATTCCTACCCAACTTGGATGACTGACCAATATGGTACGTTTGTTGGGGGCAATTACGCCGATTATGCCCAACTACCTACACACTCCTCAAAGCTTGTCATCATCTGTTTTCTCCATAATGTCCATTTCATTACGGATTTTGATCACATGCGGACGATCTTGCAGATTCCTTCACAAACCTTTGTTTGGAATAAGCTCGAAAGTCTTCGGAGGCACCTCCCATATAAACAAGTCAGGTAGGACAAGGAACTTGTTTTCCCTAATACATAACGTGCGCCTGAGAGTGTAAACGAGGTCAGTGAACTGTTCAACATTGAGGGACGCTTTAGCACAAGTTGTAATGACATGCGCACAAGGATAACGAAGTGTATCAAACCTCCTACAGTTGTAGTGTTTTGTTCTGGAGATAAACCCCGTATGACCTAGGTGGGATACTAGGTCGACGCCTAATGGTTTTCGTAACTTGAAATCTTTGAAACTGTCATGAATATACTTCAACGTTCGTCGACCTCGCTCTCTGACAGTTTGCATCCATTACCTTCTTGACAGCTTCGACAAACACATGTCCAGCGTTAATTTGATCGATTTGTCGTGTCTCCATTGCTGGCATCAAGGTAGCTAGCCTGTAGAACGTAGCTGAGAACACAGATGAAATCAAAAGATATCGTATTCTCTTGAATACACCGTTAATCGACTCTGCCAGGTTACTCTTCATTTGACCATATCGAAACCCATCATCGAAACTTTAAGACAATTGTCATGGCTCCATGGTACCCTACCATTTTCGCATAGGCTTGTTCGTTTGACCTTTCTTGTCACGCTCAAGTCTGGTATTCTTTGTCGGAATCGGTATGGCTCTAGCTCGTATGCTGTGTATGTATTAAGAAAAGGTAAGTTATAATCTTGAATTCAAACATTAAAAATATAAAATGAAACTAAATTTTTTTACTTATTTTCACAAGTCATCTCTTCCAGTCTATAGTCTTATATTCTCGATGGAAGTTAGCTGCAATGTACCGGTTATAATAAATCGATCTCCATGGTACACCGGTACGTTTAATGGCGGTAATTATTCCCTTCCCTCTATTGGAGATAATGCAAATGTTATTGTTACGAACAACATACCTCCGTAGGTTCGTCAGGATGAATTCCCATGATTCCATGTCTTCCTTGTCCACAATAGCAAATGCTATCAGGAGTATGTTTTGGTTCCCATCTTGAGCCACCGCAATAAGTAGAATCTACGTATATTTCTCGTATAGTCAGGTCCTATCTACCTGGATAAATGGCTTGCAGTGAGGAAATGCTCGAACGTAAGGATCAAACGTCCAAAACATATATTGAAAATTTCTTCTTCCCGGTTGTAGGTTGTTATTCGGGTCATAATAAGGTTGTGTCACCAACTCAATAAAAGTCCCTAGCAGTATTGTCATATTGCGACTATCCACCCCTGTAGCTCATTATACAACGCATCGCAATCATCGAACAATTGTTCCATTACCATCTGTTTCGCTATCCATGCTTTTCAATATGAAACCCGATACTGGAATCGTGTTTGCATCTCGACAATCAATGTGGAAACATTGATGGTCGGCAAGTCCTTCACCATTGGCATGATATGTGTACAGATAATTTTGGAATCGAGTTTCCAATGATCTTCTGACATGCGTGTTGAAGTGCATGTGTGAGGCCAATCAAATTTTCTTATCTCCCACATCTACGGCTTCTAGATAAATGTAGCTTGTACTCGCCAATTGTAACCTTCCATCGACTTCTAGCACTCCTCGATATATAATACCGGTTTAGACATCGCGACTTTGTAGTCCACCGACACATTCATGCTATACCGCTTAATGGCAAATACGCACGCTTCCATGGATTCAAATTTTTGGCCCACAAATTATCTTCAGGGTTTACTGCTACGGCCAATTAATGAGCAGGTAGTATATCAAGATACTTCGTGAACTCAGTTGCATATCAAGGTCTATAAGCAACATGTGTGCCGCAACAGGATTATTGTGCATCACAATATGTCTAACTAGGTTCTCGACTGGAGACGCATTATTATTTTCATTGTCATTCGCCTATTCATCATCGATATCATTCGGGACCTCATCCGCATTCGGATCACTATCAATATCGACCTCATGATTAGAGGGAATACTACTATCATATCCAGCATCTCCATCCATATCATTCTCGGGTGCAACAGCATTAAGATCGATGTCAATCCCGCGTACTATTGATTGACTTTCAATGTATGATACTAGAACCACCATACATAGAGTTGGATCTTCATTTTCTATTGGAGTTGGATCACCAGTTGGTTCCACATCAACTAACTCGACAAACAATTGAACCGGTGCATTTTGGTCACTTTGATTCGAACAATAAAGAGCGATCATTGTCTCCACGTCTTCATCGTCTACAAATTTCATCTCGAAGAATTTGATGGGATTTGTCGAAATTGGAAACTTGTAGAAAAGTTTCGAGATCCTTCTCCCACAATGTCTAAAAATTTTTGCACTAATCCTTGCGTTCATATCCTCAACCGAGACATTTCGACAAAATCTCACTACTATTTGTTCCCGACACTCAAATATACATCCAACTGATGTTCTCAAAATTACTCCATCAAAATAAATGCATACAAAAATTGATTATCCATCTGCAATAAATCTGTTAAAAAATAAATAAAATTTCAATAAAATAACAATTTTAAAATATACCCTACTAAAAATGAATTTATAACAAATAAATATCAAACTAAACTAAATTGTATAAAAATAATAAAAAAATCACTTTTTTTATTTTTTCCCCTTCTTCTCCTTTTCTCTTCTACTGTTTTTCTTCTTGTTTTCTTTATTTTTTTTCTCAAATTTAAACAAATTTTAAATATCCCAAAACCCTTACCCATTTTGTAGTGCCCTGGTTTGAGCATTTTGGCACAGAGGATTTGGTGCCGCCACTCAAGTTGGCACATTCGGTGCCGCCACTCAAAAGGGCATAACTCATTCGTGTCATGTATTTTTTTATCTCATTCTCATATTTATTTCTCTAGCTTGTACTGTGTATGTATGCATAGTGGTGCCGCCACTCAAGTTGGCATCATCATTATTTTATTTATTTATTTTTTAATATATAAAAAAATAAAAAAAATTCGTGTCAAAAAATCCTTTGGTGCAGCCTCTTAAGTACCCTCCACCCAAAAATATACCATTTTAATAATTAATAGAGTGTGGATACTATTTTGATATATAAATATTTATTTTATATTAATTTGATAAAAAAAACCCAATAAATATTTATAATTATTAAAATATATTCACACGATTCTTCTTCATATGTTCCTCAAGATGATTCTATTAAAAAATTTAAAAACTTAAATCAATCATAAATCAATGTAAAGCTAAAATCGAAACCATAAAATCATCACAAGATTCCATACAAACTGATGAATTTTTTTTAAATATACTGGTGTGATTACATGGTAATGTCTGTTCATATTTTTTTAACTTTTTGTCAATGTATACACACTTTAAACACACATATACTCAAATCTGAATATTTTAAAATGAATAACATCCTTCTTTTCATTAGAATCACTTATTAAATCCTACAAACTAGTAAATTTTAATTTCTGATTATCATTGGGATGCATTTATTTATTTTCTCATGCGAGATTTTATCGTATGACGCCTTGATTGACTAAAAAATGTACATTTTTAGACATTTTATATGATTTTTTCCCATAAAATAACAAAAACCTATACTAATTTTATTATTATAGATTAAAATTATCCCAAAGCAGTTCTTATACAGACTCTTTGAACTCTATTTGGTTAAGGTGTTGTTGTGGTTTGGGTTGGATGTGTTGTCTTGAGTCAAACTGAAGCTTGGGTAAGAGGCAGATTTAAGGATTAATAGGAGTCTCGATTCTCTTAAAATAATTTTTATTTTATTTTTAAAATTTTTTAAAATTTTAAATTAATTAAAATAATAATACATTTTAATTTTTTTTAAAATAAAAATTTGATTTAAATTTTAAAAATTATGAAAATATAAAAAATTTAATTTGACCCTAATTTTTTTTTCTCGCTTCCTCTGCTTGGGGTATGCTATGGCAAATTGCATGTTCCCGGCCAGCCTGATCATGTCAGATAAAAAGAAAAATTGGAACTCGGAGAGACTTGCATGGTGACTCCACGTGGTTAAAGATAAACTTGTTCAACTGTATCATTGAAAGAATAAAATAATAAATAGAAAATCTTTTAACAATTTGATTCTATTACAAGATTGATTACATAGCTCAATAAGTTCCGTAGAAATAGGATACATCCAACGTGATACACACACCCTTCATCCAGTAAAAATATCATAATCAATTTATTGTTTTTTTCATTATTAAAAAGAGAAATTAATTTTATACATTAAATTTAAAAATAAATTCACCATTTTTATTTAAAATTTCATCCATTTGTATCGTTTAAAATTTGTGTGACTTACAGAATAATTAGATAATGACAAATGGCATTCCACGTATACATCATGTTGATACACATAAACCAATTTTTAACAACAAAAATAAATATATATTTTTTAAAGAAAGACTAATTTGCTTTTCGATTTAATATATAAAGATTAATTTATCTATTTTTAAGTGAAAAAAATACAATTCGACTCCTAATATCAAATACTCTTGAATACTTTTACCCCTTAAACCCAAAAAGTATACCTCCACTCAACGAGATACGCCCTTGAAAAAAACAAAAACCAATGGGATACATCTTAATGGGTCTTTTTGGATGAGCGTTTACTTTCAGTACGGTACATTTAATTTTTTTTATCTCATTCTACAGTATCACTATATCATTTAATCTTATCACCATCACTATTTTTACATTAATTACAGATAAACGCATTAATTCAAAAAAACCCAAAAGTCTAAATCTTCTATCAACCCAATCAGCTACCTAATTGAATTTTGTCAAGCAATAGATAAACGTCGACGGTATACAAAAACAACAGAAATCATCAACATAAAGAATTATACCATAAATTTCCCATGAAACTTTATACAATCCTTTCGGAACTTAGATTTTAAAATTTAAAAATAATATAAATTGAGTAATAAATTATTTAAACACATAATATTCATGATAATTTTTTTAAAGGTAAATTACATCAACAGTCACTCAATTTTTATTTTTCGAAATAAATAATTACCAAATTAATATTTTAATCATTCAACTTTAAAAATATAATAAAACAGTCTTTTTTAACGTTTTTTCCTCACTAACGTCATGAAACAGTGACGTAGCATGTGACGACGTCAAAGGAACGTGGATTAACATCAAGCTGGCCGGTGACTTTTGAGATATAATCCATATCAATATATTTTAGGCTTTAAGAAGGGAAAAAAGAAGAAGAAAAAGAAAAAATAACAGAAATAACCCATCATCATCATCATCATCGATGCAATGCCTACCCTGACCTAACCCTAACCCAACGAACCCACACACCATAGCTACAAAGCACAATCGAGACCCAAACCCATAAACCACCTCTCTTCCAATTTTTGGCTATTTTCTTAATTCCCAATCATTGTTCATCTTCGTTTCCTCCCAAAACCTTAACCAATTCAACTTAGATCTTCATACCAGAAAGGGAAGATGTGGTTGATGAAACAGCTGAAAAGTTGCAGCCAGGTGATGCTTCTTCAAACCCTTTTTTGGTGAAACCTACAGTTAATCAGTCAAAATTACCCAGAAAAAGAGGAAACGAAGATATCAACCTTATTAGGATTTCAATGGGTTTCTTTCTTGCATGTGTGTTAGCTGATTGTTTGATTAGGTTTGAGCTTTGAAGGGAAGAAACAAAAGAGAACAAATGGACCCAGTAACAACTCATTGTTTGATTAGCCATTTTTTTTAAAGAAAAGTTAAAAAGGAAGATGGTAATTGCAAGTAATGGAAAAAAAGAGTGTTTGAACTCAAGTGAAAGAAAGTTACAAAGTGCAAAGCAATCTGAAACAACCAACAGATTGGGGGTTGATTTTAGAGTTTTTTGCCATTAATTTGCAAAACGGGGAAGTTAACTTTAACTACTTGTCTCCATGGCCTGTGAGCGTTCCTTAATCTTCGCCATCAACATGGGCTTTAGGAGAATCTGTTTAGAAGGGGATGCTCGAACCATCATCAACAAATTGAAATCCCTTGTCGAAGATCGATCAATGATTAGGTCCCTCATTCTCAGCATTCGCTCTGGAATTTCATTTTGAACAGGTTTCCTATCATCATATGCTACTGGGTGGAGGAAGCCCCGGGTTCAGTTGAAGGCGTAGTCGGGCAGGATTAGTTTCACTAGATACAACACCGATCGTCTTGATTTGCTTCGGATATGGAGAAGGTTCTTTGAATCTCCATGGTTGGTCGTCTGAAGCTTTGGTCTTTGACTGGTTTTTTCGTGATCTATTGAAAAGCCACAATGGCTGTCTGGTATTCTTTGGATTTTGATTAGGGTTGGGGGTTTAGTTTTTTTTCACCGCTTTTGGTTTTACCTTCCTGTGTGCCAGTTTGTTCCCTTCTTTTATTACTCTGCTTTTACTTTAATTATTTTGTTTCAGTTGTGTTGGTTCCCCAACCACTGTTTAATGAATATCTGTTTTTCTTAAAAAAAAACTTTGATTATTTGTCGAACGTGACAAGTTAATTAGTCACATTAACTAGTTAATTTGTCATATAAGCGGTTTCATTAAGTTCTTAACAGAAACCGTTAACCAATGATTATTTTATCATTTTTGTTAACGTTAGTAACTGTTTTGTCACATTTTCAAAATTGAGAGATTGAAATGTTAACTCGATAATTTTTTATTTCAAAAAATGAAAGTTGAGTGACTGTTGGTGTAATTTAGTTTTTTTTAAATCAACAAATACTTATGTTTTATTTTTGTGAAGGTTAGAGGAAAGATAAAATTTATTATTAATTTAATTTAATTTAAAGTTTGAAATTCATGTAATTAACCTCTTTTAGTTAATACTGATAGATTTATGAAAAGTCTCATTCAATTAAATATTTTATAAGGTAAAAAACAAATGAGACACTAAATGAAACTCTCAAGTATGACTCTAAGGAAAGAAATTGAACCTCCTATTTCGACCGAAGAGAATAAGGCCATTCGATAGGAGAATTTTGAAAGACTTAATTAGATGTTTATTTGATAATGAATTTAAAATTTATAAAAATATTTTTAGATTTGACAAATTCATATTTTATATTTTTAAAAGACATTATATTTAATTCAATTAATTTGATTCTCTACTTTTACAAGCATTAATTAGTTCAAATATATCATCCACTATTTCGATTAAAACGATGAACTGAGTTTCGATGAAGTGAATTTCTTTTAAAAACACAAAAACATATTTCTAAAACAAAAAAAAAAAATTTATATTTCTCTATGAAGTTGAAATAAATATTTTGAAGAAAAATTCAACCTCAACATTTTAATTTGTTAATTATGAGTATAAACTATTTTAATTAATTAATGATATTTCACAAAAGAACTAAGTTATATAAAATTAAATATAATAGAGAGATCATAACCATATTTTTATCTAAAATAACCCATAACTAACACAATTATTTGCCATTTGATTTAATAAAAAATTAATTAAAAATTATTTTTAGTTTATTTTAATTGATATAAATAATTATATGCTTAGTTAATAATAGTAAATGTGACATCTATAGTTACACCTACCAGGAAAACTTACATTAAAGGCTTGTTCTGCAAGTGGTGCTATATTTATTCTTTTTCTTTTATTTTTTTATTTTTGGTGATAGGTGCTATATATATTCTTTGACTACCCAACAAGTGGTCCTAGAATTAATACCAAAAGTTTGTATCAATCAATTGGATATACTAGAAATGCGGGTCAATTTTACAGAGTTGATTATATATTCGTATTTATTTATAATTTCGCCTCTAATTTTAGAAAAAAATTATTTTAATTTTTATTTAAAATTTCATCTCTTTTAGTCTTTAAACTTATTTTATAAATCATCTTAAAATAGATGAAAAATTAACGTTTGTTAATTTTGTTGATGTGGCATCCATGTGGATTTATCACATTAGAAATTAATTATTTTTTAAAAAATTTAAAATATTTAAAAATTTAAAAATATATCTTTTTATAATTTTTAAATACTTTTTATTTTTTAATATATCTTTTTTGAATTTTTAAAATTTTAAAAAATTAATTAAATTTTGACATGTGACGTATGAGAATAAATGTTAGCAAAATTAACAAACATTAATTTTTCTATTTATTTTAGAGTGATTCGATAAACTGCACAAATTTAAAAATTAAAAAAAATAATAATTAAATGAAAAATAATAATTTTTTTGTAAAATTAGAGAATCAAATAAAACATTATGCTTATTTAAAATTTATTAAATATATCATTATTTATGAGAATATGTCAAAATCTTCAAAAAATTTATTTATGAAAATGATTATGTAGGTTGCATCAATCAACATTTTCAAAACTCAATTACTTTCGTATGAACTTAGAAAAAAAAATATGGATGATGTAATATTTTATATCATAAAAAAATAGAATAATCAATTGACTAGTTCATTAATTTTCTTTAAAGAAAATAATTGAAGTTTTCATTATCAACATATTCCATAGACAAAAGATATAATTGAAGTGGTTCTTCAATCAACTTCTGTGAGAAGTCAGCCATCAAACCCGCCTTGCCATACACTTCGCAAGCAAATTTGCCACCTGAAATACAACCAACTAAAGATAAGCCGAATGTACTTGCTTCTGTCCATCTAAAACCAGTTCACCACACTCAAGGTGGTCACATTCGACTTCCACCCTCGTAATCCCCTTGTCCCAAACATGTAATAAACCATCAAGAGTCCAAAGCTCAGCTTTGATGAGAACCAAAATTGTGAGTGAAAAAAGTGATGAAGTCAAAAAATTTTTTAGGAGGTCGGAATTAAATTTTATATTTTTACGATAGTTAAAATGTAATTTAATTATTTTAATAGTCATTTTTTTTATAATTTTTAAATGATTAAAATCAATTTTTTTATTATTTTTAGAGGGTTAAAGTGTAATTTTACTATTACTAATTTAAAATTTAATAAATTATAAAAGGCTTAATGAAAATTCTTTCTATTTTAAGGGGCCGGGGCCCTACCAACCCCCTGGCTTCCCCACTGAGTAAAACCTACAATCCATGAACTAGTATCGTATAGCAATACTATTGGGATCAAGTGCTTTTAGTGTTGTATTTTCATCTGTATGTACTTATATTTTTTTTAAATAAATTAGTTTAATAAAATATTTATCAATTTCATTAATACCTTTGTATACTATTCTTAAGAATTTTTCCACACAAAGCAAAATGATATTGGCTCATTGATTATATAGCGTTTAACAAATCCTAAGCGATGTTACGTGATCAAATTGTAATACAGAAAGACAACTTATATTAGTAGATAGTATAATCACATTTTTAGTCTAACCGGAAATGAGCAAATCGATTGAAAGGCTAATATATTGTCTATCAAGTACAATTGCAGAAATGTTTTGTCTTGGGCATAGAAGCGAATGACTCCCAGAAGATAGAGACATAGATGTGACTGACTGGACTGACAATACATCAGATAGGACCTAAGTAGAATAGATCTTGAATATGTTTATAGATTTATTCACTTGCGATGTTCATAATGTGACATACATTAATCCTGAGTGGATGATGGACTATGTATGTCTGACTCAATACTTTGATGTAAATGAAAGCCTGAGTTCAAATAAATAAGGAATCGAAAACTGGTATGTTGTGTAACACCCAAAACTTGACTCGATCCTCGGGTCCGAGCTATAGGATGCCACATTCATTTTCAGAGCAACTAAAATATCAATTTCTATTGATTCAATACTTTATATTCACTAACATGTTTATTACATCATCATATTATAATATATAATCTTTCCCGAGGTTTATCCGAGCTTGCGAAAGCTCTTTCTGTTAGATATGGTGCCTTGAGTGTAGTATATTCGTCTATTTAAACTTGTATTTTCTCAAATAGATTGGTTTAATAAAATTATTTATAAATTACATTAATACCCTTTGTATGTTTTCTATAATAGTTTTTGCATTCAAAGAAAAATGGAAGCAAATATTAGCTCACCAGTCATCTTAACTAATATTAAGTAGTATTACGTGGTTAGATCGTAATACGAAAAGACAACTTATAGTATAATTGGAAATGAGCAAACCGATTGAAAGATCAATATGTTGTCTATCAAGTTCAATTGGGGAGATACTTTGTCTTGGACATCGGAGCGAATGACTCCCAAAAGATAAAGAAATAGATGTGACTGATTGGATTGACAGTACATCAGACAAGACCTAAGTAGAATATATCTTGAATATGTTTATGGATTTATTCACTTGTGATGTTCATAATGTGACATACCTTAATCCTGAGTGGATGTTGAACTATATATGCGTGACTCATATACCTTGATGTAACCAAAAGCCTGAGTTCAAATAGATAAGGAACTAAAAGTTGGTGCGTCGGATATACGACTTTTGTAATATGTAGCATCATTCACAACAGTGGAATTCATAGCCTAAGAAGTGGGTAAATGACATCCTCTCATTGGCATTACATGATAGATGAAAAGTAAACATGGTTGTAGGTTGTTTGTCTTTGTGAGGAATGATTTAATTACTATTTGATGATAATTGATGTAACACCCATTTCTCGGTCCGCTTACTGGCTCGAGTAAGCGATCATTACACTAGGAAATACACTTTACCTCAGTTTAAAATCTCATATCATGACAATACAATGTCATAAAAACATTCATGCAAGTAATTTTCGAGTTTTGAAGTTGTTCCTATTTAGTTCAAGTTAAAATCATCATTTTATAAAATCTGAGGGGCTTCTATTAGTACTTGAACAAGTATAGGTAGAAGTCAAGTCAGTAAGATTTGGAAAATAACTACAATTTACTCTAGGTAGAAGTGAAATTTCTACCAATACAAGTATTAGCACTACCGATACATCCCACACTTTTATCGATACAATGAATTTCAGAGAGCTAAGTAAATTTTCCCTGCAACTTCTACCGATACAAGTGATCAGACTACCGATACTAACATGAACTACTGATACTTTGAAAAAACTTATACCAATACAACGCAAGTCAGTAGCCAAAATTCAATATGCCCTGTACTTCTACTGATACATGCAAGAATTCTACCGAAACAAGTATGCAGTTTTCAAATATTATACCGGTTAACCGGAACTTCGAGTCCCCGTAATAATCGGGTACTCGTATTTTCGGGTCACAGGGTACCCGAATTAAATTTGTGCAAATTTTTTTATAAATCATACAATTTATAGTGATTCGAAATAACAAGCTTAAAAATCAAAGGTATATAATAACATAATCCAAATATAAAGTTTAGAAATCCAAATTACATAATCCAAAGATAAAACTTTAGAAAAATACAATTAAAGATAAAATATATAATCGTGTACTCATTAATTATCATGGCATAATGTGATGTCCGAAACTTCGATTATCTAGAATAAGGTGCAAAATACACAAAGATTAGAATGCTTCCACTGATGTGTGGAAAGAGAATGGCTTAGGCAAGTTATTTGGCGAGGTAGGCTCCCACATTAGCCTAGATTATTTTTCCCTTCCATATTTAAAAAAAAATTCTTTGGTTGGTTTCATTTTTGTTTTATATATTTCAGGAGAAATGTTTTAAGTTATTTACATGTATATAGTTTAGGAGAAATATCTACAACATTGTGCATAAAAATTATGTTCTTGTTTTTTTTCCATGACATAACACTATGTTGCTTCGTTGCACCTATGTAACTATAAGTAAACATGATACGAGAACTGATATGTTTTGATAAATTAAAGGCTTATTATATAAAAACAATACAAATACACATAGATAATCGGGTCAGATACCCATGGAATTTAGAAATTACGACCCAAGCCTGACCCGTGAACTCATAAAAAATAGTTGGTTAGGTACTCAACCCAAAATTTTTTTAAATAAAAAATACCCGTTTATTTTTTTATCATGTCAATGGGTTGGGTATTTTTAACACCCCTAGTTTGTACACATAACGTGTTTAATATTTAACTGTCAAATTAAATTAATTCAATAATTAATTTAAATATGTGATAGCTAAATATAACACCAATTGTGTTTGGATTCCCTTCGTTTCAACCATAGGGTGTGACCCTGTAAGTTCTTGTAACGTTAGCAGTAATACTAGAACGATTCTAATATTGCAAACAATGAGTGACATCTAGCAATGTATCATTGCTACCTAAGTTACAATAAGTCATGATTCGACATAACCTCTATGTGATTAACCCTTCAGATATTAAAACATTTTGTCCTTTATATCTAGAATGGACACAAGTCATAAAATAGTCACACTTGCATAGTCCATCTAATATTTCTTAATATCTTTAGTAGACTATGATAAACAAATAAGTATGATATCTCATATCAACATATTTGAGTATGGCCATGCATTTCTAGTCTCACTTAATTATGTGGCCTAATATATTGCTCCCATTATGTATGAGGGACAAATCCTATATTGATCAACCATATCCCACTTCATAGATTGTGGTATATCCAACATCAGCCTTTATAAAACAACCAGTTATGATGGACGTTTGACTGTATCAAAATATATGACTCACGATGTTCAGATGATGATGATCTCAATTATGAGGATTGTATACATAGTAATCACTATGAGTAATGTTGTGACTATTATATAATAATCCAAGAAACATACTCTTAGTGGGTCTGTCCAATATGTTATTCTCTAGCACCTACATACTCATGTATTAATTTTGACATCCCATGTCAATGACAACACTTTGTCATCAATAAACTACACGTTAGTCTTAATGCATTATTGTTGTCCAAGCCCACAATAATACTCGACTAAGAACCTTTTAAGAATAATCATATTATTCTCAGGACATTATTATAAAATAGTTTATTTATATACACAGAAAAGAAATTGAAATAATAATGGCAATGCCTTATATTAATAAACGAGGTAAAACAAGTATGTTATTATAATCATCTTATAATTGATCTTTGGGCATTTTCTAATAGAATTTGTTGAACTTTTTAGAATTAAGGCTAGAATGACAAAAATATTTAAACATTGAAGGCAAAATTTATTACTATACTAATGAAAATTATGTACAATTAGCAAAAAATATTAACACCGTAATTAATTGTTCTCAGTTGCTCACTTTCGAAATTGACATGGATTAAATTGCTCCAAATTTTTTGATATAAGTCAATTTACTCAATTTCAAAATTGAAAAAGATTGAAGAGTTCCTTTTAGCGAAAGAAATATAAAAAAATTATAGTGAATTTATATTAATTGAGTATGGTGAATTTATATTATGTAAACTAATTATGGTAAATCTATCAAGTAATTAAGGATTTACTAAACATGTTTAAACATTAATGTAGATCCCAACTAAAAATAAATATTAACTTAATTATGGTAAATATTTTGAGTAATAGTGGGTCCCATTACTATTTTAATATCATAATTGATGAATTGTCATATTTTAGACATGCCATATTTTCCTTCTTTGCTTCAATATCTTACTTTCAAATAATGGTCCAATTTGAATTTTATTCTTTCATTTTATGAAAATTAATAAGTTAGTTTTTCCTATTTTAATTTGCCAAATTTTGATTTTTATGCTTCACGAACATTAAAAAGTTAGTTTAGTCGTTGGTAAATACATGGAGTTGAACCACTTTTTTCTTGTTAATTTGTTCGATATAAATTATTGAAGTGATTATTTTAATTAATTTTATGCACATGAATTACAAAAAATCGTTGACTTTGAGATTAATCATTCAAAGACAATGTTTAATAGTGTGAACTTATTAGGCTAACTTATTAATTTTTATAAAGCAAATTAAAATATAGGGACTAAGTCAACAACTTCTTAGCAATGGAAAGAGTATTGTATTTTAGGTTCTATCCCAAGTAGCCTCTTTCCTCTCCCCTCAATTATCAAAAGAATAAATAGGTACTAAAATGTCAATTAGTAAAATAGAGGGATGCAGTTCATGATTAGACATTTTCAATCACTGATAAGCTATACAAATACAGAATCCTTTGACTTGGAGACTCACTTTAGAACACCACACCGGTGGAGCTTTGATTAGTCACCTGTTTCTTCTGTTTGAACAATCAAATATAATCTGTGTTCCGTTTTTGTTGTTCAAAATTTAATTTGTAACTATTGAATCTTTGTCGTTACACCCCCACAAAAAAAACCCCAACCACCTGCGTTTCAAGGAGGAAAATTAATGGAAGAGCTAAAGCCAAGGCCTGCAATTTCTTCCCTCTCACCCCACTAGGCTTCTTAGACAGAGCAGCCACCGTGTACGGTGATTGCACCTCCATCATCTACAATAATACTTCCTACACTTGGTCTCAAACCCACCATCGATGTCTCCAGTTAGCTTCTTCCCTCTCCTCTACCGGCATCAAAACGGGCCACGTCGTTTCCGTTTTAGCCCCCAACATCCCGGCAATGTACGAGCTTCATTTTGCTGTTCCCATGTCCGGTGCTGTCCTAAACAGCATCAACACCCGCCTTGATGCCCGCACTGTCTCCATCCTCCTATGCCACAGTGAATCAAAGCTCCTCTTTGTCGATACCCTTTCTCAGTCTCTGGCCTTGGAAGCCATCTCTTTGTTTCCTCCCAACGAAAACCCCCCACTTCTGGTCTTAATCAAAGATGATGAGGATGATGGTGTGAGTTCCACCATTGATTCTCGCTTCTGTTGCACGTATGAGAGCCTGGTGGAGAAAGGTGACCGTGGTTTCAAGTGGATTCGGCCTGAAAGTGAGTGGAATCCGATTGTTTTGAACTATACATCAGGTACCACCTCGTCTCCTAAAGGAGTGGTTCATTGCCACAGGGCAGTTTTCACCAACACCGTTGATTCTTTAATCTGTTGGGAAGTTCCAAAACAACCTGTGTACTTATGGACACTCCCAATGTTTCATGCTAATGGGTGGAGTTTCACTTGGGGGATGGCTGCCGTCGGTGGAACTAATATTTGCGTTCGAAAATTCGACGCCCGAATCATCTATAGTTTGATCAGAAAACATGGCGTCACTCATATGTGTGGAGCCCCCGTGGTGCTTAACATGTTATCAAATTCTCCTGAAACTAAACCACTCCAGAATCCAGTCCAGATCCTCACCGCTGGAGCTCCACCGCCGGCAGCGGTTCTTTACAGAACCGAGTCACTCGGTTTCATAGTGAGTCACGGGTACGGGTTAACGGAAACGGGAGGACTGGTTGTTTCTTGTGCTTGGAAAAGGGAATGGAACAAGTTTCCATTGACGGAGAGGGCGAGGCTGAAAGCGAGACAAGGAGTGAGAACTCTGACTGTGGCGGAAGCGGATATAGTGGATCCGGAGTCAGGAGTGAGTGTAAAGCGAGACGGGTCAAGCCTTGGGGAAATCGTTTTGAGAGGTCCTTGTATCATGTTGGGGTATCTAAAGGACCCAATTGCCACATCCAAGTGCTTGAAAGAAGACGGCTGGTTTTACACCGGAGATGTTGGGGTGATCCACCCTGATGGATATATGGAAATCAAAGATCGTTCAAAGGATGTTATAATTAGCGGCGGGGAGAATCTGAGCAGTGTTGAAGTGGAATCCATTTTGTACACTCACCCAGCAATCAATGAAGCAGCGGTGGTGGCCCGGCCGGATGAGTATTGGGGAGAGACTCCTTGTGCTTTTGTGAGCTTGAAAGCTGAGTTAACTCGGAAACCCAGTGAGATTGAGATTATGGAGTACTGCAGAGCCAAGTTGCCACACTACATGGTGCCCAAAACGGTGGTGTTCAAGGATGAATTGCCCAAGACTTCAACCGGGAAGATTCTCAAGATTGTTCTGAGGGAAATTGCAAAGGGAATGGGTTCATCTTCCACTCGGGTGAGTAGAATGTGAACTGAGTCGAATCGCGTCAGCAAGGTGAAGATTGGATTGTCGTTTCCATCAAAACTAGTTAAAAAGCAATAAACTATGTAAGCAATTTATATGATTGGCTCAAAAGCCGGATTTAAGTAATAGTAGTGATTTATATGTTCGTATTTCAGATTTGGAAATGGTATCTCATGTCTATTGTTTGGCCATGGAAAATACATACAATATATTCACAGTAAAAGATTTGACCATAGGTTTTTTACATTTACACTTTACTTCTCACCGAGAATCTCATTTTTTATTTATATAATTTTTTCACAAATACATTTATTATATAATTTTATTTTCGCCCTAATGTGAGTATGCCATAATCCATATTTCCGCAACTCTTTTATTGAGGCTTGTCCGGCCGAAGCTACCGGCTTACCTTGCGAAGCAGCTGCTGCTACTCTCTGAAGTACCTCCGCTATTGTGCGGAATAGATTCTCATCATTTTGACCTTCTCATCAAGGTCTATCAGCTCTATCTCGTTCACCATCTCCCTCATTCACCGTCAACACTCCACCTCCAATCCCCGCTGTCATCACCCCAAATCTAAAGCCACACACCACCACCACCGTCAGTTTCCATGTCTTCTTGAATTGCTGTTCTCTGTTTCTTCTTTTGTTCTTCGACTGTGTGTTTGTGTAAGTTGATTGAAACAACCCAACGGGAACCAAGTATTGATGTCGTATGTGTTTTGGATTTTTTTTCTAAAAATAGGTAATAATAATAATAATAATAATTTATTGTTAAGAAGAGATGAAGTTCTGCAAGAAATATGAAGAATACATGCAGGGACAAGAGAAGAAACTACCTGGTGTCAGTTTCTAGAAGCTTAAGAAGATTTTGAAGAACTGTAGAAGAGAATTTCAGTCCAAGAATGACTTCCATGGTGTTCTTAATAACCAAACTTGTCCCCAGCATTGTCCAGGTACATATATATGTGTATGTATAAATTGATTATATGAATTAGGCCTGAAGAAAAGCTGGAAGTTCTTGGTTTATCTGATGTATTTATAATCTGATTTTGGGTTTATCTTAGACCTTTGTTCTAATGTGTAAAAATTTTTTGAATTTACAATGGCAAGCTTTCAAGGGGGAAGGAGTCAGAAAATTTTTGGAGGGAATCGGAAATCGGAATAAAATTATATATTTTTATGAAAGTAAAAGTGAAATTTTATTATTTTAATAGTTTATATTTATAATTTTTAAAGGATTAAATTGAATTTTTTAATTTTTGAGGGGTAAAGTGTAATTTAATCATATATTAATTTAAAATTTTTTAAATTATAAATTAAACTAAAAATAAAAATTTTAATTTTAAGGGAGATTAAAGCCACTGTCAACCCCCTTGATTCCGCTACTGCTGTCAAGTCACAAGCACAAAGTATGCACATCGAAATCCTTCAATCGTCATGGCTATGTGAGCTTATGGCTTTCCATATTAATTTGAGGGAAATCAAGGTGAAATCAATATGACCTTGTATCATCACATTTAAAGAAAATTTTCTACTTGTTGATATGTATTAATAAATTATCGTTTGGAGTTTGTTGGTGGTACTTTAAAAATAAAACTTATTAGTCTAATGGCTTAAATATTTTTTTTTAAAATTTAATGATTTAAATAAAAATTTTCGATTAATTCAATGATTAAATCCAAAACTTCATAATTTAATAATTAATGGTATAATTTACCCTTGACAGAAATTAATGTATTAAAGGCAAAAGGACGACTTCTACTTTTTTACCCAAAAGATGAAAGTGCTATTACGACCATCACAAACGGCACTCCTACCAAATTACGATCGTCTTCCTCCATTAAATGGAGAGGATGGAACACCGTACTTTATCTTGTACTTATTTCCCATTTTCTTTTGAGAAAATCGGAAAAGTTTAGAGAAAAATTATAATGATACAATTTTATTTTGAGACCAAAAAAAAAATTGTAGTTCAATTCCAATCTCTCCAAAAATAGTAGTTTAGTCTCTTAAAAGATTTTAAAGTTTTAAGTTAATATAGTAGTAAAATTATATTTTGATTCATCCTAAAAATTTATAATTTAATTATAGTCCCATGAAAGAGTTTTTGGCTTCATCACTTTTTTTCCAACAAAGTTTTGGTTTAAGAAACTTTGGTTTTAAACAAATGAAGTGTTAGCAAGCGTTGCACCAAGTTAATGAACCAGAAATACGAATTGAATAGCTTAAGGGTTCTGAACATTGTCCTTAAAAATACTTCATTGTATAGCATATTGCTTAAGATTCAATGAGCTCTTTTGTTGTAAAAGAGAAATAGGAATCAACGATAGATCTCAATAAAAAATACTTAGCAGCCTTAAACGGAGGAGAGGAGGAGAGAGAGGAGAATGATAGAGTTTTTAAGGTGTGTTTTAGAGTGAAAGTAAACCATGGTATATATAGAACTTTTACTGGCTAAAAATAGCTAAGGTAAGTAGATTTAACTTAACCAAAAATAGTTTAAAAAATGTCCAACGAATCTAGGCTTGGCTAAATATAGACATTACTAATCACGTAAATTACTTTTCTTGGACTCAAAAAATTCAATAAAAAAGTTCAAAAACAAAAGGTCTCAAACACCATGATATATCACACACAAAGAAAGCCACCATGTCGAAACGTTTATTTTTCGGGAAAAACAAACAAATCTCAAATAATATTTAAAAATCGAAAAATGAGTATTTTAAATGATCGGAAAAAATGGGAGTCGCCACCAATCTTTTTATATGGTGTGATTAGATTACCACAAAATGTTTAAAATCCGTTTTGAAAAATATTTTGGTCTTCGAAATCCAGAAAATGGGTTTGGGAGTCAGTTACGTATGAGGAAGGGTTAGCACCCCCACACGCCCAAAATTGGTACCATGTTGATTACTTTCGGGTCTTTGTTTGTTAAAACTTTGAAAGCTAGAGTAAAACTTAAAATACAATCGTTGTCTTTAAAAACTTTGCATGATTTTCAAAAACCCTATTTGAGGAAAATCGTCCGTGTGTTTCGAATTTCTAGGAGAATTGAAAGTCGTGCTCAATACATTAGGGCACTATCTTCTCGGACTTTCGAAACTGAAGGACATTTTGAAAGACTTTAAAGAGGATATTCGATTGTCTGAATTATACGAAAATCACACCCAACATGTTAGGTCATGATTTTTTTTGAAGTCTTCACACGAAAGGATATTGCCTCGTTTTGTTTTAAAATCATTTGTATATATATATACTTTGAGAACTTGAAATTTCGCATTGAGTTTAAAATACAATCCTTAAACACATGACTTAAAAAGATTTGAAGAAAGAATGCCCGTTTGTTTCGATTTTCGCGGAGAATTGAAGTCGTGACCAACACGTTAGGGCACAACATTCTCGGAATCTCAAAATTAAAAGGCATTTTAAAGAAAACTTAGAAAAGGATATTCGATTCGTGTGAATTATACGAAAAATCACACCCGACACGTTAGGGCATGATTTCTCGAAGTTTCCACACGAAAAGGATATTCGATTCGTGTGAATTATACGAAAAATCACACCCGACACGTTAGGGCATGATTTCTCGAAGTTTCCACACAAAAAAGACATTGCCTCGATTTTAAAGGTTTATAAGAAAAAATAATTTTGAAAACAAATGTATGAATTTAATATGAACGATTAATAACAAATATTAAATAACAAGAAGAGAAAATAATTAAGCAGATAATTACATACACAAAAATCAAAAAATAAGAGAATACGAAATACGAAAGTATAGTAATTAAAAAACTAAATATAAATATTGAAAAGAAAGAAAAGCAAAACAAATGAAGTCAAAAAAGAGATTTTTGGATGCTCGGGAGTAAAATGGTGACTTTTAGAGGTTCGGAGGCAAAACGGTAATTTTTAGACACTCGGGGGCAAAATGGTAATTTTTGAACACTCAGGGGCAAAAATGTGACTTTTGGAAGTTTAAGGGTAAAATGGTAATTTTTGGAAGTTCGGGAGTAAAATGGTAATTTTCAAAAAATTTAGGGTCAAAAATGATATTTTGGAAGTTCAAGGGTAAAATGGTAATTTTTGGAAGTTCGAGAAAAAATGTAATTTTTTTGAAAGTTTAGGGTAAAATGGTAATTTTTAAAAGTTTAAGGGTAAAATGTGATTTTTGGAAAGTTCGGGGGAAGAAATGTAATTTTTATGAAGTTAGAGGGTAAAAATGCACTTTTTGAAAGTTTGGGGGCAAAAATGTAATTTTTATGAAGTTTGAGGGTTAAAATATAATTTTTGGAAAGTTTAGGGGTTAAAACATGATTTTTGAATAGTTTAGGGACCTTCTGGGGCAATAAAACCAAAAAGAAGTGACACGTGGCAGCCTCTGAGGCATTCTAGGGTTAAAGGACCAATTTGTAAAGTTTTAAAAATTACTGGGCCAATTTAAAATAAAACAAAACTTGATTTAAGGACGAAATTAAAATAAATAAAAAAAGAAGGGATCATTTGCATAAATAAATCAAAAGCAGGACATGTGGTAGTCTCTCAGGTTTCTAGAGAGTTGAGGGATCAAATTGAAAAATAATGAAAATTGTTGGGCAAATTTACAATTAATTAAAAGTATAAAAAGGACATGATTGGAAATTTAAAAAAGCGGAAGGACCAGTTACACAAATAAACCATTAAGAAAAAACATGCGGTTCCTCTGGAGCGGGTCGGGTCAAAAATGGGTTAAGCACAAAACAACGTCGTTTTGGGGCTGAAACTTAGCCCTCAAAACGACGCTGTTTCCCACTGAGTATTTAAGTTAAATCCTTTAAAAAATTTTCATTTTGTCACTCCTTTTTCAAAAAACAGATTTCCTTTTTTCTTTTTTTCTCTGGAGCTCTCAAGACCGTCCATCCCCAGCCTGTTCAGCCCCGTGGCTCTATCGAGTGTCGTCGTGTCCCCGTTGCAGATCGTCTTCTGCCACCATCCCAATCGATGTCTGTCTACACTGGTGACCATTACGCACGGCTGCCTGAAGTCCGAAGGTCTCGTCTTTTCCCTTTTTTAATTTAAAAAAAACTGCTTTGATTGCCTTTTAAAACCCTTTTCTCTTTTCATTTAAAACCTATAAATCTGGGTTTTAATCCTTGAATCTGAGTCTTTTGGTTTGTTTTAAAATCTGGATCTAGGTTCACATGTATGAAATCGTAACCAGATTTGAAAAAACATTCTGATTCTTATTTTCGAAACGAGAAATCGGTTTCTTTGGTTCACTTTTATATTTTAAAAGATTGGATTTATATTTTTTGCTTCAAGTTTAATCTCTATTTTGTGTTTCTTTGCAGATCTATCCACGATGAGATGCTGACGGAGTTCGGAGAAGGTCTCGACATGATTTTCGACGACGGTGGCACTAACCAAGGGGCGTGACTCTTCATTTTTCTTTTTTATTTTTATTAATATTTATTAATATCATTATTATTATTATTATTACTTATTAAATATTGCAAAGTTAATGCTAACAGACAATAATAAAGATTCAATAAATGATATATATCCACGTACATCGATTATAAATGGCTTACTTTTTTATATAGTCAAAATAATAAATAAGCAATAAGTGTGTATGCATTTAAAATTAATACCTTGCTAATATCGAATCTGAGAAGGCTTGATATTCTGTCCACTGTCTGTTATTGGATGCTTCCTGTTTGTATTGATTTTTGAAGAGTATTTGTGTATCTTAATTTCTAATAAAAGCTTCTATTGAATTCAAATTGCTTCTGCAAAGAGGTCAGTAACCTCTACAATTTGTTTTCAACTCTGGCTTTATAGCCATGCTTACAATCATCTTATTTTGTTTCTTGCCATTTAAAACCTGTCTTTTCTTTCTTTTGTAGTGCAGCAGTGGTGACCGTGGCAGTGACAATGGTGCAAAGGCAAGTTGCTGGTGGTGCAACTTGGTTGCTGACATGGCGTGCTTTGAGAGGCTGAGATGGAGGTGGTAGCAGGTGGTTTGACTTTAGGCTATTTGGGTCAATTGGGTTGTAAAGGGTTGTTGTATTTGAGTGGGTAATTGGGTTTGGTTAATGGGCTTAGGTTAAGGTTTGAAATTTGTAATTGAGTCAAGGGTAATTGGGCTTGTTTAAGTAATTGGGCTTTGTAATTTGGACTTTTAAGTTTGTAATTGGACATTATTAATTTAAATAAATTTAAACTTAAATTTATAATAAATTTAAATTTTAAATAAATTTAAACTTAAAATAAATTTAAATTCTATTGGGCCCGGATAAATTGGGCTTCAACAGCTGCCCCTCTTTGCTCGTTGCTGTGTAACAGGAACGGAGCAAAGACCAAAAAGATGCCCAATTTTGTCAGGTCACATCTCTTTGATGCTCTTTCTTCAACTTGCCCACCTTTCACTTTATTGACTGTTCGATTTCACTGCATTCGCTTCTCTACGTCTTTGGTATTCTGATTCCCTCTTGCCCTAAGGCAATTTCAAAAAGACAAAATTTGCTATTGTAGCTTCATTCGATTCGCTTGCAACCTCAGTGGTTTGGTGTTACTGATTTGGTTTACTTCTCAGTATCTCATCAGGAAGATGGCCGCATCACTTGTTTTTGATCCACTTCTCTATGTCTCATCAGGAAGACAAATCTGGTTCACTTCTCTGTATCTCATTAGGAAGGTAACAACTTTATTGCTTCGACCCACTTCTCAGTATCTCATCAGGAAGTTAGGGTTCGAAGATTTGCTCACTTTGAGCCTGGTTTCATTGATTTGGTCTACTTCTCAGTATCTCATTAGGAAGATGACCGCATCACATAGTTTGATCCAATTCTCTGTGTCTCATCAAGAAGACGGATCTGGTCCACTTCTCTGTATCTCATCAAGAAGGTAACCGCTTTATTGCTTCGACCTGCTTCTTAATATCTCATCAGGAAGCTGGGGTTCGAAGATTTGCTTACTTTGAGCCTGGTTTCATTGATTTGGTCTACTTCTCAGTATCTCATTAGGAAGATGACCGCATCTCTTGTTTTTGATCCATTTCTCTGTGTCTCATCAGGAAGACGGATTTGGTTCATTTCTCTGTATCTCATTAGGAAGGTAACCATTTTATTGCTTCGACCTGCTTTTCAGTATCTCATCAGGAAGCTGGGGTTCGAAGTTTCGCTTACATCGAGCTTTGGTTTCATTGAGTTGATATACTTCTCTATATCTCATCAGGAAGATGAGCGCCTTACTTATTTTGATTTGCTCCTCTGCGCCATGATTGGGGTAAGGTATTGGAGCCTTTAACAGTCGCAGCTTCGACTTGCTTCTTTTCGCCTTTGTGGTCTCAATCCTTTCCTTTAATGCTTGAAGTTTCCTTGATTCATCTCGCCATTTTGCAGGGATGTGACCTGTAAAGTATGCTTTTATGGGCCTTTATGTATAATTAGAAAGTCATGATCAGAATGAATCAAATGCTCCTAACTACATGAATGTGCATTATGAATGTCAGACTCATTTATTATTCGGGTTGGCATGGCTTATCGCCTGTCCGAGCTCTGTCGTTGATGTGTAGCCCTGTCTTCTTCTTGGCTTATCCTGAACTGCTTATTTTCAAGTTTATTTTCAAATTGGTAGTCCTGTTTCGAACCCCTGTTTTTTTTAGGAAATTCCAAAATTATGCTCATGGATCTTTGTATGTTTTATTAGTTCATTATTCGTTATTTTTGATGTAAAATACTTGAACAAAATTGTAAAGAGATAAAGTTGTGATTTATTGAAAATTCTATTCAACAGAGGAGATCGAAAGAGGCAATATTAGTCAAAAATTGCCAAGTATACAACAAAAGACTATTAGTTGCCCCGGATATCGCAAAATGAGCTTCTCTGTGCCGACTTGTTAAGAATCACTCTAAGCTCGGATGTGTGTCTAGAAGATCTAGAGTACATTGTTGATGTTTCAAGTTGTGAAGCTTCTCTGTCCTACCAGATAGTTGCTTCATACCCATTTTTTCATTCTGATCTTGAGTCGCCCTTTGCAGGTTTTTATTTTTTTGAGCATCGAGATGCCCTTTTATGGGTTTTCATCTTAATCTCTCTCTCCTTTTTTTAGGCGAAGTATTTTTTTACCGTGTCTAAATTGACAGGATTGTGCAGATCCTTGCCATCTATTTCTGTTAGAATGAGAGCTCCTCTTGAGAAAGCTTTCTTTACCACATAAGGCCCTTCCCAATTGGGTATCCATTTGCCTCTGAAGTCTTTTTGTATGGGAAGAATCTTTTTCAAAACTAGATCTCCCTCATGAAATTCTCTAGGGCGAACCTTTTTCTCGTAAGCTCGCATCATTCTTTTCTGGTACATTTGACCATGGCGGATAGCTCTTAATCTCTTTTCTTCGATTAAATTCAGTTGATCATATCGGGTCTGAATCCATTCTGCCTCATCTAACTGTAATTCTGTCAAGACTCGGAGAGAAGGTATTTCGACATCGATAGGTAAGACTGCTTCCATGCCATATGTTAGCGAGAACGGTGTTGCCCCGGTAGAAGTTCTGATTGAAGTTCTGTAAGCGAAGAGGGCAAATGGTGGTTTTTCGTGCCAGTCCTTGTAGGTCTCAGTCATTTTTGCAACGATCTTCTTGATGTTCTTATTAGCTGCCTTCACAGCTCTATTCATCTTTGGGCGATAAAGAGATGAGTTGTGATGCTTGATTTTGAATTGCTCGCAAACTTCCACTATTGTGCTATTGTTCAAATTCAAGGCATTGTCAGATATGATCCTTTCTGGCATCCCATATCGGTAGATGATTTCCTTTTTAAGAACTTGCTAACCGGAGACTTCGTGATGTTGGCATAAGAAGCTGCCTCTACCCATTTGGTGAAGTAATCAATTACCACAAAGATAAATCTATGACCATTTGAAGCTTTTGGAGAAATTGGCCCAATGACATCCATGCCCCACATAGAAAATGGCCAAGGAGAAGTCATGACATGAAGGTGTGATGGAGGTACATGAATCTTGTCTCCAAAGATCTGGTACTTAAGGCACTTCTTGGCATAATTGATGCAGTCGCCTTCCATAGTAGACCAGTAATACCCAAATCTCATTATTTACCGGGCCATCGTGAAACCATTGGCGTGTGTCCCACAAATGCCTTTATGAACTTCTTCTAAGATCTTCTTAGCTTTAACTATGTCGACACATCTCAGCAACACTTGATCTTTTTTCTTTTTGTACAAGATTTCCCCGTCTAGGACATATTCATTGGCAAGTCTTCTCAATGTCCTCTTTTTATTTTCTGAAGCTTGCTTGGGATACTTGAGTTCTCTTATAAATTGAAGAATATCTTGGTACCATGGGCGATCATCCCTTTCTTCTTCTTCTGCCTCAATATCATAGCAATGAGCTGGAGTTTCATAGATGCTCATTTGAATGGTCTTTACATCTTCTGGTCTATTTACTTTGATCATCGAGGCTAAAGTGGCAAGAACATCAGCCATCTGGTTTTCTTCCCGTGGGAGATAATGGAAAGTGACCTCATCAAACTCCTTGATTAACTCGAGAACCAATTTGTGGTAATCCACTAGCTTAGAATCTCTTGTTTTCCATTCTCCTTTGAGTTGATAGATTACTAGTACGGAGTCTATATATCTCCAAAACTTTGATTCCCTGTTTTATGGCTATGTGGATTTCCATGATACATGCTTCATATTCTGCCATGTTATTTATGTAATCAAATTCGAGTTTATTGGTGAAAGGGTAGTGGTCTCCTTCTAGTGATACCAAGACTACCCCAACTCCATTACCCGTGGCATTTGAAGCTCCATCAAAATTTAATATCAAAGGTTGTTCTACGGTGGTTACCTCTTCAGTGATTTCAACATACATTAAATCCTCGTTTGGGAAGTCGAAGTTTATTGGCTCATAGTCCTCTAAAGCCTTGCTAGCTAGGAAGCCTGCTATCACACTTCCTTTTACTGCCTTTTGATTGACATCGATTATGTTGAATTCTGAAAGCAAGATCTGCCATCTAGCCAATCTCCCATTCAATGCGGCTGACTCCATCATGTACTTCAGAGGATCTAGTTTTGAGATTAACCAAGTGGTATGGTACAACATGTATTGCCTTAATCTTCACGTGGTCCAAACTAAAACACAACATAATTTTTCAATTGGCAAGTATCGAGTCTCACAATCAGTGAATTTCTTGCTAAGATAATATATCGCCCTTTCCTTTTTTCCTGATTCATCGTGTTGGCCCAGTACGCATCCTATAGAATTTTCAAAGATTGCCAAGTACAAGATCAACGGTTTATTAGGAATTGGAGGTTCCAAGATGGGAGCTTTGGATAAATAATCTTTGAACTTGTTAAAAGTTTCCTGACATTCATCGTCCCAAACACCTGGGTTGCGCTTTCTAAGCAGGCGGAAGATAGAGTCACATTTCTCAATCAACTGTGAAATTAACCGAGCAATTAGTCTTCCTAAAAACCCTTGAACTTCTTTTTACGTGCTGGGTGGCGGTAACTCTTGTATGGCTTTGACTTTATTTGGATCAATTTCAATTCCTCTTTTGTTGACTACAAAGTCTAACAGCTTTCTCGACGTGGCTTCGAAAGTGCACTTTACTGGGTTTAGCTTTAATTGATACTTTCTTAACCTCCCAAACAACTTTCTCAAGATTCTTACATGCTCTTCCTCCGTTTGGGATTTCGCAATCATGTCGTCGACATAAACTTCAATCTCCTTATGCATCATGTCATGAAACAAGGTCACCATGGCCATTTGATAAGTTGCCCCTACGTTTTTGAGTTCGAAATGCATCACCTTATAACAAAACATTTCCTATAGTGTGACAAACGTGGTTTTAATCATACCCTCAAGGTCCATCCTTATCTAATGATACTCAGAAAAACCATCCATGAATGAAAACAGGAAATGACCTGTTGTGTTATCGACTAAGGTGTCGATGTACGGTAATGGGAAGTTATCCTTTGGGCTAGCTTTATTTAAATCTCGATAGTCCGCACACATGCGCACTTTTCTATCTTTTTTAGGAATAGGGACTATGTTAGCTACCCATTCAGAGTATTTAACTACTTGGAGAAACCCAGCGTCAAATTGCTTCTTGACCTCTTCTTTTGTTTTCAATAACACATCTGGTCTCATCCTTCGAAGCTTTTGTTGCACAGGCCTGCATTCTTCCTTTATAGGGAGTTTGTGTACCACAATGTCAGTGCTCAAGGCAAGAATATCTTGGTAAGCCCATGGGAAGATGTCTTGGAACTCTTGAAGCAACTCGATAAGATCTTTTTTGGCTTTTAAGGAGATGCTTTTCCCAATTTTCACCTCTTTCCTTTCATCTTCGTTTCCCAAATTAATAACTTCCACTGAGTCTGAATGTGGCAGGATTTGCTTTTCTTCTTGCTCTATCATTCTTAACAGATTCGGAGGCAAATTACAATCTTGATAGTCTTCGAGGTCTCGAAGCTCCTCTAAAAACATATCTTGCTCAAAATGAGACTCTAAGTTAGCATCAGGGTTGCTCATATTATTGATATTCGAGGACCTGTCAAGGGATGAAAGAGACGTCCAAAGAACAAAATAAATTTACGAAAGAATGATTATATGGTATGTGTATGAGTATGTTTGTCCAATTGGTCAAGAATGTATGTATTAAATAATGATTTATTTTGTTTATTGGATATGTACGAATGGTTTATTAAGTTGGATTAAGAATGAAAGAATAATCAGGAAAAAATTGTCATATAAGATAGAAAAAGCATTTTCATTCAAAATAATTGGATAATGATCATGGGCCCTTTTATAAAAGATCCATATTGCTTTCGAGCCTAAAGCAATAGGTGTTTCTGAGCATTATTCTGAAGAAATCTTAAAGATTACAGGGAGTTCCTCCGTAGTCTAATTATTCAGAGTGCTTCTAGGTGTACATGAACAGATTCTTGACAGGTTCCCTTCTTTTCCTTCATCAGATATAGCGTTGATGCCTAGATCTTTCATGATTCCTCCAGTCTTGATCGTCACTTGCTCCTTTTCCTGCCCTGTCTCTTGGTCGAAAGTTTTATATATCTGCGGGAAGGCCATCGATTCTCACGAAATTTCTTTTCCGGATAATCTTGCCCTTCTACTTTCTTGCTTTCTTTCTAGCTCCTTCTTCTTTTATTTGCGCTCGGTTTGTACCCTAGGCCATAATGATCCTGTTTTTCTATCAGCATCGGCACGCTAATTTTTCCTTGGAGGTATTTTCCTAGTCCCTTCCTAGGTAACTCCTCCTTTTCAACTGTTAAACGCAGGCCCATCCTAATGGTTGATGATATCGTGGGCACAGGGATCTTGCTCCCCTCAGCAATGAAGGTTGCATTGACAAATTCTAGTGATCGGAAAGAACATTCCATAGCCTCCTCGTCTATTCCAACATAAGGTGAATCACTCGTTATGGATGCTATAATTTCCTCTTCAGCGTTGATCGTGATTAACCGTTCTTCATTTATTAATTTCACTTTCTGGTGCAACGAAGATGGTACTGCTCCAGTTGAGTGTATCCATGGTCTTCCCAATAAACAGTTATAAGTAGGCCTGGTATCCATCACTAGAAAATCCACCTCATATGTATTTGGCCCAATTTGAAGAGGTACTTCGATCTTGCCCATTACCTTCCTCTCAGTCCCGTCAAATGCTCTCACTATATTATTACATCCTTTCATGTGAGAGCTATCAATTGGTAATCTCTACAGGGTAGCTAACGGTAGCACATTCAAAGCTGAGTCGTTGTCTATGAGTAGTCCGAGTAGCGTGTACCCCTTACAACGGGTAGTAATGTGCAAGGCTTTGGTAGATCCCATGCCTCCTGTTGGTATTTCGTCATCTTTAAAGAAAATGAAGTTATCGGCACTCACGTTATTGACTAATCGATCTAACTTACTGAAAGAGATGTTATTTGCCACATATGTTTCGTTCAGCACCTTCATTAGTGCACTTTGATGGGCTTCTAAGCTTAAGAGCAAGGACAAAGTTGATATCTGAGCAGGCTGTTTGCGTAATTGTTCCACTACACTATATTCGCTATGTCTTAGAAACTTCGAAAACTCTTTTGCCTCTTTCTCAGATACGGGCTCATTCGTAGGTGCTTCGGGTTTGCTAATTATTTCTTCCTCTAGCTCGAACATTACTGCATTCCCTTTGTTGATCTCTTTCTCCTTATTCACTAGGTCGTAACTCTTACCACTACGAGTAACAAGATTCACATCTTTCGTGAGTTCCCCCTCCCTTGGTGTGGTTACGTTGCAATTGTAATTCCACGAGACCTTCTTATTATCTATGTAAGGAAACGCTACTGGCTTCTGTATGATGATATGCGATTTTATTTGATCCCTTATTGTGCTGTTCATGGGTTTAGAGATAATTACCTTTGGACGATTAATCTCATAAACCTTAACTGCTCCATCCTCGGAGGCGTAAACATCATTAACCTTCTTCCCTTCTTCAAAGAATTCCAACTCTTTGTTATCCATTAGCGTCTGCACTATAGCTTTGAATTCAATGCAGTCTTGAATCTCATGCTCCTCAATGGCATGAAACTCACAGTAGCTGTCAGTCCTTGCTATTGTGCTCTCCTTATCCTCCGTAATTATCCCCTCTTTGACCAACTGTCGTCATACCCATCGGAGTGGAGACCTAACTTCTTCAACATTTCTTTTAGTTTTCCGGCCTCTTCCTTCCATCAAGGCATTCACTCCCTGTTCTGGGTAATTGGGCAGAGGATTCCCAACTATGTTAGGTTTCATTGGTTCTTCCAATCTCACGACTCCATGCTCGATAAGTCCCTCGACTCACTTCTTGAAGGCAGGGCAATTCTCGATCGAATGGCCTTCTGCCTCTGCATGGTATTCACAATGGGTGTTTGCATCGTACCAAGCCGGGAACGGGGGTTTATATGGCTTCACATGCTGTGGAGATACTTCATGAGCGTCATACAATATTTTGTAAAGTTCTCCATATGATATCGGAAAGGGCGTATATTGAATTCTTCCCCTATTCGGCCTCACGCTCGATTCTTGCCTTGGAGCATTTTGATCATTGCTTGTCGGGGCTTTAGGCTGTCCTGTTACGAATGGTTTGGTGAAACTTGGCTTGTATACACTTGCGTTATTCACTTCATTATCCCTCCTTCTAGGATCAGGCCTTTTAATGTTTTCTCCAATCTCAATCTTGCCAATTTTGATTGCATTTTCAATCATCTCCCCCGATATGACCATATCAGAAAAACTCTTAGTGGCGTTTCCTAACAGATGATTGAGATAAGGTGCGCTGAGAGTGTTAACAAACAACATCGTTGTTTCTTTCTCTGTTAGCGGTGTTTGCACTTGAGTTGCCACATCTCGCCACCTCTGTGCATACTGTCTGAAACTCTCATTTGATCTTTTCTTCATATTTTGTAATGTAAGTCGATCAGGAGCTATTTCTATTACATGGCCGTATTGTTTTAAGAAGGCCTACGCTAGATCTCTCCATGAATGAATTTTTGCTCGGCTTAATTGATTATATCATCTAACTGCCAATCCGGCCAGGCTGTCTTGAAAACAATGGATAAGTAGTTGGTCATTATGAACATGCCCTGCCATTTTCCTACAAAACATGGTAAGGTGGGTTTCGGGGCAGCTTGTTCCGTTATATTTCTCAAATTCTGGGACCTTGAATTTAGGAGGGACAACCAAATCTGGGACTAGACTTAATTCTTTAGCGTCTATCCCATAAGAGTTTTTAGTTCCCTACATCACCTTAATCCTCTCCTCTAATCGCTTATATTTTTCTTCCATTTGTTTAGGGAGATTTGCGTTCATAATCTCATTAAAATCGGAGACACCTAGATTTGCAGCATTATCTTCAGGGTTTGATCTAGATCCTACTAGATAATTGACCGGCCTTGATGTGCCAGTAGCCTGCGGTTGCACTCTTATAGTAACGGTGGCCTCCCGTGTTTGCGCCTCATGTGGAGCTGGGTTATGGAGGGGTGTAAAACCTGGGGGAATAATAGGGTCCTCGTCTTCCTCAATTGCAGGACCTTTTCCTTTATCGGCCATGCTTTGCTTCACTTGTGCCAATTCAATCATCAAATTCTTTTGCACTTCTGTAAACTGATTTTTCATCTCCCTGCACATCATCGTCATTTGTTCTTAAAAGTGCTCTTGCATTTGATCCTCTAATTCTTTTTGGATTTGCTCTAACCTTTGCTCCATGACCTTCGTTTTTTACTAGTGTTATAATGATGTGAGTTTTCAATGATTATCGATGTAACTGTTAAAGTTTTAATTAGTTGGAATTATTATGCTAAAATATGCAAATATGCAATGCGGATAAAATGCATGTATGTAATGCAAGAAAAGGCATTGATTTTGAAGTCCATTTTCCATTAGAACAACTTCTCTAGAATAAAAACTTCTTTACATAAAGCAAAATCACATAAATGACTTTGCCTTTTGCCTAGAGCTTAGATCTTTCCAAAAAGTCCAGCTAATTTCTGTCCTCGTTCTGATTTCGATTCATATTGGAGGCTCAAAATATCTGCTTCGACAGCTAACTCGTGCATGTGATCAGTGGCTTCCCTCATTTGAGTCAGTGCTTTTCCCATCACATAATCTCTCTCTTCGACTTGTCTCTGAGCTTGTCGAGAGTGCCATTCGCTGGTTTCTAGATTCCTCTCCATGATCTCAAATCGAATCTCATTGTTGTGGAGTGCAGCCTCTAGTTCCTGTACCTTTTCCATTAATTCTTGACTTTCGACCATACTTGCTTTGAGTTCCAGGACAGAATTCCGGTTGCGGTGTCTTCATAGTGATTCTTCTAACTTCATTATTCTTGCTTCTAATCCAGCTATTCGGGCCTTCATCTTGGCCTTCTCAACCTGTTTTTCTAACAACTCTCCTTTCAGGGCGTTTTCTCGAGCCTGACTGTCTTGGAATTTCCTTTACCACTACTCTGTTTCGTCTTTCTGCATCTGAATTTCCTGTCGCCATTGTTTCAACGTCTTGCCTAATCCAGCGGTTCTCATAGACAAACGGAGCTTCTTATAAACTTTCTTCAAGTCAACTAGGTCTTCTTCGATTTTTTTTTGCCTTTCCTCAATTTTCAGCCTCTAACTTATGTATATCCACGTCCAGTCCCAACTTCATCTTTTCTTCTTCCAGGACTTCTATTTTTTTTCTGAACTCTGCGCTCTTTTTCTCGAAGTCTTGTTTCATGATGTCTATTTTTGATGGGACCTCCAGCAAATATTCCTCTATCAGCGGAACATTTTCAGGATTTGGCACTGGAATGTTATCGTTAACTCTTTTACTTCTCCACCAATCATAATTTGGTGTTGTAAATAAGTTTGTACTAAATTTCTTCATTCTATGTACTTTCTTCCATGCATTTGCTACCCCTCGGACCCTCTTCTTGTAGTTATTCCCTTTGTAGGAGAACTCGCACTGAGCTAGGCCATGTGTCGTAGGGATAAATTGTCTTGTCTTTTACTGCCTCAACACAAGCAAAGGGGCATATCCTATAGCACCCCTTACCCCGAGTAAAGGGACCTAATCAAAACTACCACAGCGATAGAGGATCTCTTTTGTAACACCCCTACACTCAGTTCACATGTATAATCCTTGTATAAGGGTATTACATACAGTGTCAGAGAATTAAAAACGAGCATAACAAAATTTTCTTTCAAATATTGTGTAATTGAATTGTTTTACTCAAAATATCACAAAATAATCAAGTATAATCAAAATCGAGACTTAAAACCAGTTTGAAAATAATGAAAATGTATTTTTTGCTCAAAACAAGGAAAATATCTTTACCACCATAAAAATATTGATACCTCTGTTCTAAAATCAATAAATATAGCCGAAAACTTAGTAATAATCCCCTGAAACAACTTAAAAACTTTCCTAATATTTCAAATGAGTCCAAAACACAATTTTAACCATTTCATTCAATTCATGTAAATTTTTAAAGCAATATTGATAACCCATTCATTAGATACACATAAGTATACCATTTGTACATGCCATTTCACACAAAATAAATATACCTTATCTTGCAATCTTCCGATGTTGATGTGATTTGATGAGAGTCACCTAATCTAATCTTAACTTCTCTGAGGCCTTATACCTACGCGTTGAAATAAACGCGTTAAGCTGGTGAAGGCTTAGTAAGTACTACAAGTGTCATTAATCATTCATTTCAAACTCATTCATATAATTGTTTATTCATGTAAAACACATACCTTTTATGTATATAACATTTAACTAGTAGTGTTATAAATTCATATATTCTTCCTCATTTCACATTTTAGCCATTCCAACCTCTTAGCTTACTTAGTTTTATCATTCTGATTTCTTATACATATATTGTACTTACCTCAATGTCACAATTTGCACATTTTTTTATTGTTTACCCTATTAACAAGACTCGGACCTTGGCGGATACACGAATCCAACCAAACACACTAGAATGGCACTCAGTGCCTCATCGGATAGTTCGAAGCAATAAAGTGACATCCAGTGTCTCATTGGCCTAGCCGAAGTTAAGTGGTACCCAGTACCTCATCGAATCTATCAGAAGTAAAATAATGACACACAGTGTCTCATTGACTCAAGGTCAAAGTATCCCTGAACTCTTCCAATCCTATGGCATGCCAACTATATCCGACTCAACCTGACTAGTTAATAAGGATTTTCAATTTACAATTCATATCACTTTCAATTTTGATCACAAATCATTCAAATTCAATTCAAATATACATATTCATGTGTTTCTCACCTTTGTTTCCTTAAATAAATCCACAAATTCACCAATTAATCACACAATCAATCTTTATAATTAATCACATAATATTTCACACATATATTTTTCTCACATATTCATCATCATATACATCTTACTTTTATTTTCACATTAATTTTTAAAGCTGTCCACTTGCGTCATAATTTCTAAATTATTTATATCTTGAGCTACATAATTTGAAATTAATATCTGCTTGATGTTTCTGAAATTGGACTCAAATATCTTTTTACCATAAAAATTTCAGAATTTTTATTTTAGCGAATTTGTACAGTAAATTCTTCTAATTTACCCCTTCTCTGCTACCTGACAGTTTCGACCTTTCTTCACTAAAAATTATTTATCTTTTAGTACAAGAATCCAATAATGTTTCCGTCTATTTCTTTTGAATATAGACTCATTAAGGATTCTACCATATAAATTTGAGTCTCTAATAATTTTTATACATTTTTCTATGATTTTTCAAAGTCAGAACGGGGGAACTTAAACCTACTTTGACCATGTTACACAAAATTAGATATATCTTAGAATGTACAATTCCTTTTCTTTCACTGTTTCTTCCATATGAAACTAAACTCAGTAAGATTTAATTACATATTTAATTCAACCTCTAAATTTTTTATACAATTTTTTGGTGAATTTTCAAATTTAATTCTCTGTCCTGTCCAAACTGTTTTAATGGACAAGTTTCCTTTTTCATGTCTCCTTACACTAAATTTCTTTAAATCACATATAATCACCAAACTTATAACTAAACATATCATTTTACTCATTTTTATCATCATTAATCATATAATAAAATTATAAACATATTAATTTAATTGTTACTAAGTCTTTTAATACTTGTAGTACTTACCTCACTTGTAGATAATTTCTTCTCACACCTCAGCTTTCTCCGTTCCCTTTTCTTCAATTTGGTCCTTCTTCTTCCTCCCTCTTTCCCCAATTTCATACAAACACATATAAGCTTAAGACTAGAATTCAATACTTTTTCATGCTAGATTATGTAAATATACATGTATGTCATGAAAATTGAATCATCTCTTACCTTTGTTCTTGAATTTCCAAAATTCTAATTCAATCCCTATCCACTTTAACACTTCAAAGTGAACTCTATAAGGAAATCAAGGTATCTACTAGCTTCTCTCTTTGCCTTTCTTAAAGAAATTTCAAAGAAAATGGAAGATTTTGAAGCTTGGAAGGTTTAACAATGGTGAAAGAACTTAATTGAAATAAAAGCAACAGTTGGAAATGGGGAATATAGGCATGGACGGTTGTTGGTTATGAGAAGAAAAGATGATATCCTCATCTTTTAACTGATTTTTTCATCTCTCAATTTCTCTAGAATTTTCTTCGAAAATATCTCACTTAATAAAAATGGTAAAATTTCACTTTTAGTCCCTAGGCCTTCCAACTTTACACTTTGGCCCAAAACTTTACCTCTAAAAATATCTTCCACCAAATTACTCTTTTGCCCCTCCTTAATCAATCTAATTCCCATGATGACTCATAATTCATTTTGGATAAATTGCTATTTAGTCCTTCCTCCTTTCTCACAATTACTAGTTAATCCTTAAATTTTCCTAATCTTCTTATTTTAGCTGCATATTCTAATTCTTGACTCCTTCCCTATACTGTTCCAACTCCGGTTCAAAAACGCGGATGTTACATCTTTTGGGATGAACCAAGGTGGGCACCATTCAATGTCTTCGTCCTGAAGGTTCTAAAGGATAGCCATCCATTTTTCCTTAGATATATTTTGTTCCCTTTGCATGACAATAAATTCCTTCAAAGGTGAGAAGTCGACTGAGAACACTTTGCGTGAAAATTTTTCCACCTTCAAAAAATGACTTTGAAACCAAACCATTAGAAGTTGTGCACAACCAATGAACCTTCCCTCCCCTTTTCTTCGGCAAGCACTTAATGATTTGAAGGTTTTAGCAAGAATTGCTGGGACGGGCGTGACTTCTTTACTAAGCTGATCAAACAACACTGCTAACGCATCCTCCACATGCCCTAATGCTTTCGGGAAAAGGACTAACCCGTAGATGCCAAGAGCAAAAATGTCAATGCGTTTCTTCATATCCGGGTGTGATGAAATTAGATCTCGTAAGCTTTTTCAGTTGATACACTTATTGTCTCCCTTTACTTTAATCCGATACATGACCCACTTTATCAAGAGCTATATGCGAGGTTCCAATGCTGGGCGAGGGCTCGAAAGAGATGTTTGTCGATTTTCACTTCAAGCAAGTAAGGCAAGTCTCCATATTCCCGATAGAACATCTATTTCATCTCGCTATCCCACTGACCCTAGATATCTCTTAATTCTTGCAAATTGTTTTGAGTCACCTTAATCCGAGTATAATCCCAAAACTTTGATAAATGCCCTTCTTTCAAATTATCTCCTTTTTCACGCTACTGTTCCTCTGACCATAAGCACGCAACCATGTTATCTTCCACTTTATCAAGAAATTCGCTTTCCATGATGAAACTGCTTATTTAGCACTCGAACTTAAATCAACACCTTTTCTTTTATGATGATGCAATGCAAGCGAAAGAGACAAAATAGAACATGTTAGCAAAACATAATAATATCAACATACAAGTATATAACAAGAAACCTAAGAAATTGTCTTGGATAAATGTTAAAAGGTTCGGTATAACTCCACTCCTTCTAAGGCAATTACTTACGACTCACTATATGTGGCTTTAGGCTCTAGAGTAAAGGGTACCCAAACCAGCAGATTCCTTGATCCTCACCCATTACAAGCTCATACGGATAAGTTCAGTTTAGGGGGACACATTTTTCACATGTTTGCACGGAAGTGAAAACTTCACGAAAAGATGGGTATGGATGTAATTCCGAAAGCAATTCACAATCCTGCACGGAGGTGAAGACCTCACGAAGGAGTAGTTTCCCGCTTCCATTTAAAAGGGTAGTACCAAATGCATATGGATGCAAACTTATACTAGCAAACACAATATATCATCAAAAAAATGCCAAAGATTGTATATTAAACAAAACCGAAGCTTAAGAGTTTTCAAAAAAGGATCCGAAAATAATCAATTTTGGCTTGACTCTCGTTTTATTTTAAAAAGTCCCCAGAGAAATTGCCAAGCTGTCAAAACGTTTATTTTTCGAGAAAAACAAACAAGTCTCGAACAATATTTAAAAATTGAAAAATGAGAATTTTAAATGATCGAAAAAAATGGGAGTCGCCACCAATCTTTTTATATGGTGTGATTTGATCACCACAAAACGTTTAAAATCCGTTTTGAAAAACATTTTGGTCTTCAAAATCCAGAAAATAGGTTTGAGAGTCGGTTACGTATGAGGAAGGGTTAGCACCCCCACATGCCCAAAATTGGTACCATGTTGATTACTTTCGGGTCTTTTTTTGTTAAAACTTTGAAAACTAGAGTAAAACTTAAAATACAATCGTTGTCTTTAAAAGCTTTGCATGATTTTCAAAAATCCTATTTGAGGAAAATCATCTGTGTGTTTCGAATTTCTAGGAGAACTGAAAGCCGTGCTTAACACGTTAGGGCACTATGTTCTCGGACTTTCAAAATTGAAGGACATTTTGAAAGACTTTAAAGAGGATATTCGATTGTGTGAATTATACGAAAATCACACCCAGCATGTTAGGGCATGGTTTTTTTTCGAAGTCTTCACACGAAAGGATATTGCCTCATTTTGTTTTAAAATCATTTGTATATATATATATATTTGAGAACTTGAAATTCCGCATTGAGTTTAAAATACAATCCTCGAACACATGACTTAAAAAGATTTGAAGAAAGAATGCCAGTTTGTTTCGATTTTCGCGGAGAATTAAAGTCGTGACCAACATGTTAGGACACGACGTTCTCGGAATCTCGAAATTAAAAGGCATTTTAAAGAAAACTTGGAAAAGGATATTCGATTCGTGTGAATTATACGAAAAATCACACCCAATATGTTAGGGCATGATTTCCCGAAGTTTCCACACGAAAAGGATATTGCCTCGGTTTTAAAGGTTTATAAGAAACAATAATTTTGAAAATAAATGTATGAATTTAATATGAACGATTAATAATGGAGATTAAATAACACGAAGAAAAAATAATTAAGCAGATAATTTCATACACGAAAATCAAAAAATAAGAGAATACTAAATACGAAAGCATATTAATTAAAAAACTAAATATAAATATTGAAAAGAAAGAAAAGCAAAACAAACGAAGTCAAAAAAGTGATTTTTGGATGCCCGATGGTAAAATGGTGATTTGTAGAGGTTCGGAGGCAAAATAGTAATTTTTGGATACTCGGGGGTGTAAATGGTAATTTTCGAACACTCGGGGGCAAAAATGCGACTTTTGGAAGTTTAGGGGTAAAATGGTAATTTTTGGAAGTTTAGGAGCAAAACGGTAATTTTCAAAAAATTTGGGGTCAAAAATGATATTTTTGGAAGTTTGGGGCAAAATGTAATTTTTTGAAAGTTTGGGGGCAAAATTGTAATTTTTGAAGTTTAGGGGTTAAAACGTGATTTTTAAACAGTTCAGGGACCTTCTGGGCAAAAAACCAAAAAGTAGTGACACATGGCAACCTCTCAGGCGTTCTGGGATCAAAGGACTAATTTGCAAAGTTTTAAAAATTACTAGGTCAATTTAAAATAAAACAAAACTTGATTTATGGACAAAATTAAAACAAATAAAAAAAGGGATCATTTGCATAAATAAACCAAAAGTAGGGCACGTGGCAGCCTATCAAGTTTTCAGAGAGTTGAGGGATCAAATTAAAAAAATGAAAATTATTGGGCAAATTTACAATTAATTAAAAATATAAAAGGACCTGGTTGGAGATTTTAAAAAAAGCGAAAAGGCTAGTTGCATAAAAAAACCATTAAGAAAAAACACACGGATCCTCTGGAGCAGGTTGAGTCAAAAATGGGTTAAGGACAAAACGACGTCGTTTTGGGGCTAAAACTCAACCCTGAAAACAGCGTCATTTCCCACTGAGTATTTAAGTTAAATCCTTTTAAAAATTTTCATTTTGTCACTCCTTTTTAAAAAAACAGATTTCCTTTTTTCTTTTTTTCTCTGGAGCTCTCAAGTCCGTCCATCCCCAGCCTGTTTAGCCTCCGTGGCTCTGTCGAGCATCGTCGTGTCCCCGTTACAGATCGTCTTCTACCACCGTCCCAGTCGATGTCCGTCGACACTGGCGACCATTGCGCGTGGCTGCTTGAAGTCCGAAGGTCGCGTCTTTTCCCTTTTTTAATTGAAAAAAAAACTACTTTGATTGCCTTTTAAAACCCTTTTTCTCTTTTCATTTAAAACCTATAAATCTGGGTTTTAATCCTTGAATTTGAGTCTTTTCGTTTGTTTTAAAACATGGATCTAGGTTCACATGCATGAAATCGTAACCAGATTTGAAAAAACATTCTGAGTCTTATTTTCAAAACGAGAAATCAATTTCTTTGGTTCACTTTTATATTTTAAAAGATTGGATTTCTATTTTTTGCTTCAGGTTTAATCTCTATTTTCTGTTTCTTTGCAGATCTGTCCATGATGAGACGCTGACGGAGTTCAGAGAAGATCCCGACGTGATTTCCGGCGACGGTGGCACTAACCAAGGGGCGTGACTCTTCATTTTTCATTTTTATTTTTATTTTTATTAATATTTATTAATATCATTATCATTATTATTATTATTATAATATTTATTACTTATTAAATATTGCAAAGTAAATGCTAATAGACAATAATAAAGATTCAATAAATGATATATATCCACATACATCGAATATAAAAGGCTTCCTTTTTTATATATTCAAAATAATAAATAAGCAATAAGTGTGTATGCATTTAAAATTAATACCTTGCTAATACCGAATCTGAGAAGGCTTGATATTCTGTCCACTGTCTAATATTGGATGCTTCTTGTTTGTATTGATTTTTGAAGAGTATTTGTGTATCTTAATTTCTAATAAAAGCTTCTATTGAATTCGAATTGCTTCTACAAAGAGGTCAGTAACCTCTTTGTTTTCAATTTTGGCTTTATAGCCATGCTTACAATCATCTTATTTTGTTTCTTGCCATTGAATACCTGTCTTTTCTTTCTTTTACAGTGCAATAGTGGTGGCCGTGGTAGTGACGGTAGTGCAGAGGCAAGTTACTGGTGGTACAACTTGGTTGCTGACGTGGCGTGCTTTGAGAGGCTGAGATGGAGGTGGTAGCAGGTGGTTTGACTTTAGGCTATTTGGGTCAGTTGGGTTGTAAAGGGTTGTTGTATTTGAGTGGGTAATTGGGTTTGGTTAATGAGCTTAGGTTATGGTTTGAAATTTGTAATTGGGTCAGGGGTAATTGGGCTTGTTTAAGTAATTGGGCTTTGTAATTGGGTTTTGTAATTTGGACTTTTAAATTTGTAATTGGACATTATTAATTTAAATAAATTTAAACTTAAAATAAATTTAAATTCTATTGGGCCCGGATAAATTGGGCTTCAACACACCAATTTACACTACATTAACCATTCGGGCTCAACTCTCACATGCATGAGTCAACCATCTTAATTTGGTTTACTAGCCCAATAAAGTATAATGCCTGATAAACAGAGGTCTTTAAGTTTTTCTTATGGAATATGGGATTTGGATCTTTTGTAATACCTTAATTTTTTTCAACAATTCCGCACATATTTCAAAAGGTCCAAGGATAAAATTTTGCTGAGTATCTTCTATTTAGATATAATGCATTGAATCTGGTGTCTTTTGGACTATGAACCAAAACTAGAAATAATGAGAAATGATTTGCAAAATAATGTTGGGATCTAGTGCTTTTAGTGTAATGATTACATCTATATATTTGTATTTTTTTTCAAACAAATTGGTTTTATAAACTCCATCATCATTATTAATATATTTTGTATAATGTCCTCAAATGATTTTTGCACGCAAAACAAAATAAAAACAAATATTAGCTCATTGATTATCTATTGTTTAGAAAATATTAAGTTGCATGATGTAGCCATATCATAATGCAAAAAGATAGCTTGTGTTAATAGATGATCTAAATAAATTCGTAGTTTAATTGAAATTGAGCAAGTCGATTAAAAGGTTATTATATTGTCTATCAAGTCCAAATAGGGAGATACTTTATCTTGGGTATTAGAGTGAATGACTCTTAGAAAATAGAAACATATATATGAATGATTGGACTGACAGTACATTGAATAGAACCTAAGTAGTGTAAATCCTAGATCCATTTATGGATTTATTTTCTTGTGACATTCATAGTGTGGCTTCCTCAATATTGAGTAAGTGATTGGCTATTTTTGTGTGACTCATATATTTTGATTTATAATACCCTGAGTTCAATTGGTAATAGAACCGAATGTTGATACATTTGGTATATGACTTCTACATGACATAGCTTCACCTACGATAGTGGAATTCATAGCCCAACAAAAGGGTAAATGATATCCTCTAATCAGCATTGCATGATGGATGGAAAAGTAACGTGGCCACGAGTCATTTGTCCTAAGACAAATGATTTAATTATTATTTGTTAGTAATTGGCTTTTTCATGAAGGAAGATGTAATGGTTACCATGAGAAAAAAAATAGGATCATATTGGGGGAATGAATTTTTGTAATGCGTAAGTTTATGCAAGTATACACAGTCGTTATCAAATAATAAGTAAGTAAAAGAGTTATCGTCTCCACAGGGACTATATATGTTAATCAATAATTTGTAAAATTAAAGATTTACAAGTTGATAAGAAAACACAATAATTTAGGGTGAATGATATAAAGTTAAATTAATTAACTAGATGCAAATTAACCTAAATGCAAATAAGATGAATAATGCGATGAGATGATTTAGCAGCAATTTCAAAGGTTTAAAACCAATAACATGAATAAGCTAGAATAATTACAACATTTGACTTAATTCATTTTCATCATATTTAACAATGTTCGAAAATATTCCATGGCAACTCGATCGTTAATTAACTAGAAATCTCATATAAGTTCAACAAAATCTTATACTTGGAAAAATATGCATAAAACAATGTCATAATTTAACTACGGATTCCTTAGAATTTATGTGAGGTAAGAGGAACGAATTAGGTTTGAAAAAATTTAATCACATAAATCTAAAGTTATTCGAGATAAGAAGTTCTCTTAGTCCATTTGATTAGGATCGATCAACTAATTCTAATGCATGACATACATAAATGCACAAACATCATAAATAAGTTTGGGGGAAATCAAAGAGGGGAACATGCCCAAAAGGTTCCCTCTTCGAGCAATTACTATTAAAGAAGAAGAAGAAGAGTTATGAGTATTTAAGTTGGATGATTTTGGGAAAACACCCCAATTGAAGGTGAATTACGTCGGTTTGAGGAAAGTTGAGTTTGAGGCTTTAAGCCTAAAAATGTCAAATTCAATCCACACCTAAACCTAGCCCTATTACAACCTTGTAGAAACCTATTGATTTAAATCACTAAGCTAACTACATTAGTGGAGAGGAGTTATTGAATTCAACATATGAAGACATGTATTAAACCTAATGAATGATGCTTAGTTTAATCTAGGGAATTCAAAAAATTAAGTGGGGGGAAATAAAATGCATATCAATAAAAGGAACATTCAAATCATGATTTTATTAACACTTTGATATTTGAGGAAATTTGAATAATATCTATACACGGGATGCATATTTGCAAAATTAATTTGAGGGCATGATCTCGTTAATACATAACCACATGAGGGAATTAATTCTATTTGCTTTAACAGTTTTTTAGCATCTATCATCACTCGGGATTACCAATGATTTAAGTTTGGGTGTGATAACTTTAAAATATAAAGTTATTTTTAACACTCTTTGATATATAAATTATGCAAATTTTGGGTAGTTGATAATTCTTTTTCTAGTTTTTATTTATTATTATGTTCAATACTATGAAAATGTGTTATTTTAACTATTTTTATGCAAAATACTTTGTTTTCCATATTTTTAAGGGAATAAATGAGCTCATTGAGGAAAGAAAGTAGGAACTCAAGTGCTGGGTTGATTTGTTAACATCTTTGGATGTCCCAAAAATACTTATTGGGCTTTGTAATCCATCTTGGCCCAACTCTAAAAGGAGTTAATGTAACACCCAAAACCCGAAAATCGTCGTCGACTAGGGTCCTAGTGTCACTCTATTCATATATCACTATTCATCTTTAAAATCATGTCATCTAATCTTACATTTTTAAAGAAAATACACTCAACATGCCAAAATTTATCAATTAATTATAATTACAAATCAACAAGGGCAGAAAGGTTATTTCCAAGATTTTTGGAGACTTCTACTGGTACATGTTGGACAAGTATCGATAATTGTCAAGCTAGGAAACAATTTAGGAATAGCGCAGACTTCTACCGATACAAGTGACAGGTCTACCGATACAAGTGACTCATTTACCGAAACAAGTATTACTTTTATCGATACTAAAAACTCCAGAGAGCTAAGAAGTCTAACCCTACAACTTCTATCGATACAATATCATAATCTACCGATACTTCCAAGTATAGAACTACCGATACTTACTATTCAACTACTGATACAACCCAAGTCAGTGAACAACCTCTTTCCTACCCTGTACTTCTACCGATACATGGATGAATTCTACCGAAACAAGTATGCAGAATCTCAAGAATCATACCAAAGCACAAGTTTATCAACTCAAATCATTCACAACTCTAATTATGCATTAAGCTAACACAAAATACATAGTTTTCAAGTCATTACATAGTACTTTAGGGTCTATAATTTAGCTTGGCAATCATACATTTCTACTTTCATCATTTCATCAAACATAGCAAGGTTTCCACAAAACTCAAATACATAAAGAAAAAGGATAACATCATCCTAGTACATGCCATATAACCAAGTGATGTAATAACTGCCGAACAACTCCGAGATAGTGTGATGCTCCAAGATGATCCGATCACCGAATAGCAAAATTGAATCTACAAAACAATAACAATTTCACAAGTAAGAATTTCAAAGCCTAGTAAGTTCATAAGGCTAAATAGATTTACCAAACTTCTAGAGTTGTAAAATCTAATCGACTGAATTGAATAAGCTATATACATCCATGGTAGGTTTTCAATTCACATTTGATACTCACGATGACACAGAGTCATCGGACCTTTCATCCGTAATGGGATTCATTTCATTTAATACTCATGATGACACATAGTTATCGGACCTCTTAATCCGTAAAGGAATCATACACTCACAATGACACATAGTCATCGGACCTCATAATCCGTAAAGGATTCATATACTCACGATAACACATAGTTATCGGACCTCATAATCCGTAAGGATTCATATACTCACGATGACACATAGTCATCGGAACTCATAATCCGTAAGGATTCATATACTCACGATGACACATAGTCATTGGACCTCATAATCTGTAAGGATTCATATACTCACTATGATACATAGTCATCGAACCTTTTTCATTTACGGCTCAAAGCCCGTTAACCTTTCCTTTCCTTTGTTACCTTCTTTCACTCTTTTGATCATCGTTTCAATTCACAGCAATTGTTTACAATACAATAATACGCAATTTAAATTGGAATTTAACAATACGAACTTACCGGACTGGATTGCAATTGTGAACGGATTTTCAGGGACTATTCCGCTAATTTTCCTTTTACGCGATCAGTGGCGGTCGTAGTCTACATTCAAAAATCATTCAATTCCTCACATTAAATCACACAATCAATTCATTTAACACAATCTAGTCCTTTTTGGCAAAATTATGATTTTACCCCTAATACTTTCCTTTTATTCAATCTAGTCCTTTCAACACAAAACATGCAAAATACCTAGTTCCTCCTCAACCCATACCAGCCGAGCATTCATAGCCGTCATACAAATCCATACAAATCCATTATTTCACAAAAAGTAAAACAATATCACTATTTTAATATTTTAGTCCTTAAACCCTAATTACATCAAAAATCACTTTACAAAAAGATCTAACCCAAGCATCAAACATTCAAATATATCAAAAGCTTTCAAGAAAAAGCATTTTCAACAATGGCAAGTTGCATAACATTTGACAGATTCACAAATTAGTCCTTACACAAGCTAGATTAAGCTAATATGAACTCAAAAACACAGAAATTACTAAAAACGGGTAAGATTTCACTCACCAAATTAAAGGCTAAGCTTGGCTGAATGTTACTCTTTCTCTTTTAGGGCTTTTTTTTATTTCAAGGTTGAAGAAGATGAATAAAATCATCTAAATTATCTTTTATTTTTAACTTACTTATTTGCAATTTACTAAAATGCCCTTAATGATTTAACATAATTTTCACTAAATAATAACCCATAATTGTCCATTATACCTTGTTAAGGTATATTTATTCATTAAGGACATTCAAAATTCCTCCCTTTACAAACTAACCTATTTAATCAATGATTTCATACCTTTATCTCTTTTACAATTCAGTCTTTTTTACTTAATTAACTATCTAAACTATAAAAGTTCTGAACCAAAATTTAATACAATGCACATAACACCATAAATATTAAAATAAATAAATTTACGACTCAACTCATCGAATTTGTGATCCCAAAATCACTATTTTTGATACCAGTGAAAATCGAGCTGTTACAGTTAACATCCTTGGAAGCCCACTAAGGGAGATAGAGACCCAAACTATCCATAAGAAGGCTTGATAGCCTCTAAACGTGTTATCGTTTAAAGTATAAATACTACACCAAAAATATCAATAGTGTCCGCAAGTATGTAGGTCAAATTATAATATAGATGTGTTACAACGAAACATTGGTAAGTATTTCGATGATCGTACCCAAAGAAGGATGAATTAAACCAAAAACATATTTCTACAATAATAAGTCTAAATAGTATTAATTAAAATTTATATTACGATGAATAATTAAATAAAGAATCAAATATAAAATAAGTTAACTAAACAAAGCAAATAGAAAAGAATCAAACTACCAAATCAGAATAACAAATAGAAGATTAACTTGTTCTAGTGGTTGTAATTAACTTCAGAATTAGGTTTTAGGTGGAATTAACTATTAACTAACTAGTATTACCTCTCGGCCTCTACTAATTAATTAATCAACAAGTACTCGCTTATCTCTCGACCTCACTTTTCCCATCGCTATAAATTATGATTTACTTGGTAAACTTATCTCTCGACCTCGTTTATCCTAGATTACTTCCTAGGGTTTAAGCATACATAATTTATTACCAATTAATTCCTCTCGGGAAGCCTAATCCATCTGTTAATTACTCCCACATCCACTCGTTAATCTTACTAAGAATTTAGCCTCTCACAGTTCTAGATGCCATAACTCTTAGGTTTAATTTAAACATGTAAAAGAACACAAATAAATTAAATAAGAAAAGGGTAAGAATTTGGTCAATCAACTGAATTGGATGCACTTGGAGTTGCGTAATTTCTCATAATCGTTAACTGATCTTCAATGTTTGATTAAGAACAACAAAATAAAACTGAATACTTCAATAGAAAAGACTTAGGTTCAAACCGAACTTATTCGAAAAGAACAAGTTTTTAGAAATGAAATAAAAATGTAATAAAAACCTAAATATACTAATTACGGCTCCTAACGGCCTCCCTTAGCTTAGGAATAACCTTCCTATTTATAAAGACGTTTAAAACTCGTAACTAGGTCAATTAGAAGCTCTAATACCGATTTATATTGATTGTATGGACAAATTTAACCTTCTCGATACTAGCTCTTCACGTTTAGCCCTGTGTCGCAACACAAGCATAATGTGTTTTGACACGACATCGACAACTTGTATTTGGTCTTTTGATTTTGTGTTGCATCTCGAGAACCCGTGCTCCATGCGTGTGTCATCCATGAGGCTATTAGGCTGCTAAATAATCATCTTAAACACTCAGTTGAGCACATTAGAACTACCTAAGGCCCAAATTGGCCTAATAGGCCCTAACTCGACCCAAACGTTATGGTTGAATTCCAAAAGCTACATTAACCATTGAAATAACCCAACTAAACTTTCGTATTTCTAACGTACTTTTAAATTATTTGCTTATCTGTTCAAAACTAGTAATAATGAATGTTCTTTTACTTTTTACAAAACTATGTTAAGTTCAGAAATTGATTGATTTTAGTATTGCATTTGGAAAGATTAATTATTTTGAAAACCAAGTTAAATTTTTATTAAAAACTTACTTTTAGTATTGTAGTGGAAAAGAGTGATATTAACATATTTTTATTAAAAATCAAGTTTCATGCATAGTCATTTCAAATACGAATTTAAGCAATTTTAAAACTTTAATGTCATGTAACCAAAATAATCCTGAAATAAAACCCATGCCATAGTTTAGATAGAATTTATTATAGTCCTAAAACAAATATTAAAAATAAGTTTAATATACGTTAAATGTCAAAGCCATCCGAGTTGCTCCTTTAATAGTCGTGTCTAAGTCCTAACCTCGAGGGTTATCTGAAAATAAATCAGTAAACTAAAGAGTAAGCTAATAGCCTTAATGTGAGTCATAACTCAAGTAATCAATATAAGATAGTAAAAAAATAGAATTCAAGCAAGTAATTAAACAAACAATTAAAATAGTACATATTCACAATTTCAATATGCATGAACATGTTAATGCAGTATTTTTTGAGAAGTTCCTACCCAACTTCACTACACACCATAATAAGAGTTCCCCAGAACTCATTCATCTAATAACACACCAGTTTGTTGATAAGCTACCAATAATTGTAGATATATTACCAGAAATATGTGGACAAGCAATCAGTATTTGCAGTCAAGCTGCCAGAAATATCTGGACAAGCCATTAGTAATTACAATCAAGTTACTAGAATTATGTGGTTAAACAACTAAATTGCAGTTATATTGTCAGATTTTCCTCCTTACATAATTGTCCTAACCCCCACGCAATGTAGTATGACATAAAATAATGATAATAAAATTAGTATAGTAGGCATGATTTTAATATGCGATTAGATTTATTAGAAATAGTGGTCATGTTTTCAACATGCATTGAGATTCATTAGATACAATAAACATGATTTAACATGCTATCAATGACAGTTGTAGAAAAGTGGCAGTGATAGTATCAGTAAACATGTTTTGAACACGTAATCGATTTTAACAGAAGCAATGGGCATGATTTATCATGTAACAACCCATTTTTCAATGGTGTCGAAAACAATGGTTTTGGGACCAGAAATTCGATGAGTGAGTTTGTAAATATTAATATTTAATATTTATGAGTCAAATATAATATTATATTAAATTTTGATTTGATAATTTTTGCTAATTAAACGAATAGTTAAGTACAAATGATTTGTCTCTAAAGTTAAGTGGTTTTAGAAAATGAGGTATCAGAAGCTCATTTTTGTAAATTGAGCCCATTAATATTTTTATTAAATATTTATGGAGTTATTATATAGGTTTATTGAATTTTGATCCAAAAATTAACGTTTAAATAGTTAATTTATTAAAAAGGACTAAATCGTAAAAGTTACAAAAATTAATTGCTATTAGTTTATTTATGCTTAATAGCCATAAAATCATGGTTGGAAGGCCTTTTGTTGAAATTAGACCATATTAAGCTAGCTTGGATGGATAGTGGGCTGTTTTTAAGTATTTTATATGTTAAAAAATTATTTAATTAAAAGTAAAACATGTTTTATAATAAAATAAAAGTAAAAGCCATTATCATTTCATCTTCATCATCTTCTCGATTTCTTTCTTCAACCAAAAAACACCATAGACAACATAGGAAGCTTTGACCAAAGCTAGTTTCAATTGCGCGGTATGTGTTTTAATCAAATTTTAATAATTTTTATGTTTTTGATATCGTTATAACTTAATGTAGTTAATCCAAGGATTAATTTGTAAAATTTTTAAATGTTTTGAGTTATGTCATTTATGAATTTGTGATGTTTTTGAAGTTCAATGATAGATTTATAAGCTTGATAGTTAAATAGGACTATTTTGTAAAGTGGTTTTGGTGGATTTTAAAGTTTAAAGATTAAGTTGATAAAATAGTAAAGTTACAATAAACTCTTGTGAAAATTTGATAAATATGGTTTGTATAGGGACTATATAAAATTTTACTAGCATTGATTTGGTTAAATTTAATAGAGTATGATGATGTGGCAGTTGTGGTAGTTTTCTGTTAATATAGCAGTTAGTTAGTTCTACATTAATAGCTCAAGCTATGTTCTTTATAAGCTAAGCTATTCTTTGTTTAACTCAGATTTTCTATGAAATATAAGATTATACATATTCTTTCTTGAGTATAATCTAACATAGTATCAGTTTGCCAAAACCTTTTGGTTTCAAGGTCTTGAGATTTGTGTTTGGTCATGGCGTCTTTCGATTTTTCTGCAAGTGTTACAACTTTACCAGCAATAGGAGCTGGTTTGAGTGATGGTGTTTTGGATACCAGATTCTTCTCAATAAAGAAGTTAACAATTTTTCTTGATGATTTCAATTATCTGTTGTGGCGATAGCAAGTCCTAACAATCAAGACTCATAAGCTTCAAAGGTTTCTTGATGGTCGAATTCACCTCCCTCAACCACGATCACTGGTAATGATGGTACTATTCAAGAAATTCCTAAATTTGTTTGATATGAATAGCAAGATAGTGCTCTAGCATCTTGGTTATTGTCATCAGTTAGTCAGGGGGTTCTGCCTCATTTGATTGGTATGGATTCAAGTCATCAGATATGGGATACTTTGGCTAATGTCTATGGGAGCAAGACTACCTTGAGATTAATGTTTTTTTAGGAGAGCTTTGCATTCTCAGAAAAAGGGGATATGTCTATGAAAGATTATTTACTGAAGATAAAGAGCTTTTGTGATAGTATTGCCAGCTGTGGTGAGGTTATCAATAAACATGAGCATGTCACTACAATCTTGAATGGTCTTTTAATTAAGTTTTAGGCAATTATAACGGTTATAACTGCCAATCCAGTAGCTTATGTTGTTCAAGCAATCTTAACTATGCTTTGATGCTGAAGCAAGACAACAGTCTACCATGGTGAAGGTGTCTAGTTCAGCTAATATTTTTACTCATCAACAAGGTCAACAATCTAATTCTGTAGCTACACCTGCATACCGCCCTAAATCTATAGGATATCAATATGGGCGAGGTCGTGGTCACTCTTTTAACACTCATATTCAATGTCAACTATGTGGCAAGTCAGGCCATCTTGTTGACAGGTGTTACCACAAGTTTGACACCTCGTACAAAAGCACTGGTTATAGGCCTTGAAGTGCAAATGTGGTTGTGTTTGGTTCTGGTTATGCATTACCAACCGGGGTCCAAATACGAATATGATGCCTCTATGTCTTCTTCAAGGCAACTGGGTTTGGTCCAATCCTTTCATTGCTAATACTCAGTCTATGGGAGTGTCATCAATACCTAGTTCAAATCCACAGGCTTTCATTGCCACTCTTGATACAGTGGGAGATAATTCTTGGTATCTGGATTCTGGGGCAACTCATCACTTGACAAACTTAGCAGCTACCATGGGTGAAAGCACATCATACAATGGCCCAAGTAAGGTGTTTGTAGGTAATGGTAGTGCCCTTCCTGTGATTCATATTGGTCAGTCATCTTTTGTTACTAAGTCTAGACCTCTAACTATGAAATCTTTGTTTCTTGTGCTTGGAATAACCAAAAACTTGTTGTCTGTTTCGAAATTTGCTAAGGGCACTCCGATGCTCTTTGATTTTTATCCCACGCACTGGTTGGTTCGAGATTTAAAAATGAAGGAGGTGCTCTTACATGGTATTGTGCACAATGGTCTCTACAGGCTGCATCTAGGTAATAAGTCTAAAACCTCTGCTACTGATAGATCTGTCAGATGTTTTGCTGCAACTAAAACTGTTCCTTTACACACCTGACACTCTAGGCTAGGTCATCCTTGTTTAGCTACTCTTAAGAAAGCTTTACAGCATTGTAAGGTTCCTTTTAGTGACAATAAAAGTGCTTTTACTTGTATATCCTATGATCTTGGCAAAGAGCACGAGTTGCCATTTGTTGCAGCTGAGACCAGATATGTTTCACCTTTACAATTAGTTGCAGCTGATGTTTGGGGTCCTGCACCAGTATTCTCTAATGGAATTTCCTATTTTGTTTCTTTCATTGATGCATACTTACGGTATATATGGTTGTATTTTCTAAAGAAGAAATCAGATGTTGCTATTGTGTTTCCTTAGTTTCTTGTTCAAGTTGAGAGGGCACTTGGATGCAAGTTAAAAGTTCTGCAAACAGATGGTGGTGGAGAGTTTCAAGCTCTAAAGGGTTTTTTATCACAAAGAGGGATTGGTCATAGACTTGCCTGTCCTCACACCTCAGAGCAAAATGGCTTGCTTGAAAGGAAGCACAGGCAAATTGTAGAGTGTGGACTTTCAATGCTTGCTCATGCCTCAATGCGACTGTTTTACTGGAACGAAGCATTCTGTAGTGCTATTTATTTGATAAACATGTTGCCTTCTTCCTCTTTAGGAGTTAAATCACCCTATGAAATGTTGTTTAGTGAAAAACCAAATTACATGAACCTTAAAACCTTTGGTTGTCTTTGTTTTCCCAACCTTAAACCATATAACAAGCATAAGTTGCAATTCAGGTCCACTCATTGCACTTTTTTAGGTTATTGATCGCGCTATGAACGTCATAGCAAATATGTGCAAGCGTACACTATCGATGCGAGTATTGTAAAAAGATGTGAATCTATCAGATATTGATGCCATGAGATGGCTGTCTTTTGTCTATTAATGTCAGTGCAATTAAAATGCAATAATTTGTGACAATAGTTGTCAGAGCAATAATGTAAAATTAAAAATAAAATGCAATATGAATGAAATGGGGTTCTTGACGTGAAAAGCTGGCAAAAAACTAAGTGTGGCTCACAAGGTTAAAAATAACAGGTAAATATGGCCACTGCAATGAGGCAAAATGAACATCTCACCAAACTTGACTTTTCTATTAAATCTAAGACTAAAACATTCACAATATCCACACCTTCTAATGTTGGTAATACAACATATTAAAGAAAAAGTGAATTAAATTCCTTCAATCCCCAAGCAACTTCTTTTGTTTTACTTGTTAATTTAATTTGTCGTTGTGCCTTCCAGTGACAGTGAATGCAATCACACTTTCGTGAGCAAAACAATTAAACCCAAAGATTAACAGTAAATGCAAGATTAAAGTAGATATAATTTAGTTCTAAATATCAAATGTACTTCTATAAAACTTGAATTAACAAGAATTACCATCGTTAAGGAAGAAATATAAAAGAACAAATGGAGAATACTATTTCTAGGCTACTCGACTTGCTCTCTTACTCTCCTCTTGTGTCACACTTAGGAACTCTTCGTCAGAAGCAGATCTGCCTTCTTCACCTTGTTTCATCCATGGTATCAAGCCTTTATCATCGAAAAGCTCAAAAGCTAGGTTGAAGAAGATAATATTGCAAAATGGGAGACTAAAGGAAAACCCCCTACTCTTTTCTCTTTCCTTGTGAGTGTTTATACTCAGCCCCAAATTGTACAGGTGTTTATTCTGCAGAATTAAGCTGTCTTTGATTGTACAAGTTGGTTATACCAGATTGGACAGCTCACACATTTCTGTTCTTATCCAGACAGCTGTCAGATGCGACGACAATTCTAGGTGCAATTCTGGACACGTTCATGCAACAACAATTCTAGACATGTTCATGCAGCAACATTACTGGGTGCAATTGAAGAATACTTATGCAACGATAGTCCTGGATGCAATTTAAGAATACTTATGCAGCGACAGTCTTGGGTGCATTCTAGAAATATTCATGCGGAGACAGAGTTTTGGGTGCAATCTAGAAGTTCTCATGCAACGACATTAGTAGTAAAATATGGAAAAATTAAGGAAAACTAGGCTAAGGTCCATTGAGTTAGAAAATGCAATGTACTAAACTAAAAAAATGGAGAACTAAATGTGAATAAATTATCCAATAAGTGAGGCAAAAATAATGGTTCTTTTTATTACCATTAGTTACTCAACAAACTATAAAGGTTACAAGTGTAGAGACAGTGCAGCTAGAGTTTTTTTGTCAATACATGTTACATTTTATGAAGATACATTTCCTTTTCAGACCGTACACAAAATAATATCCAAAACCCTTTCTGCAGCACCCTTGTGTAATTCTGAATTACTTATTCTTCTTGAGTCTAGTCCTACCTTACCTACTAAACTTTTACGTACTCAGTCTCGTTTAATCAATCCAATAGTTCATCTCAAACACCTATCACCTTAGTTGCATCTTTACCAAACTTGTCAGATGAGTCAACTGCTGATGTCAGTTCTAGTATTTCCATATCACCTGTACCACATCAATTTGAGTCAAGACTTATTAAAACTCATCCTATGGTTACCAGTAGTAAGATGAGTATTTTTAAACCAAAAGTGTATCTTAGTAAGGTTGCATGTTTATCAGATTCACAGCTTGCAGACATTCATGAGGCAATGCAATCAACTCATTAGAGTTCTGCTGTGGATGCTGAGCTAAGTGCTCTTCATAAAAATAATACATGGACTTTGTGTGCTCTACCTTCATCAAGGAAACCAGTGGAATGCAAATGGTTGTTCAAGATAAAAAAGAAGTCTAATGGCATAGTGGACAGGTACAAAGCTCGTTTAGTTGCAAAAGGGTTCTATCAACATGCTGGGTCAGACTTTTATGATACATTCAGTCTAGTGGTGAGAGCTACAACTGTAAGAGTGATGCTTGCTATTGCTGCTATGAATGGTTGGAAGCTAAGGCAGATTGATGTCAATAATGCCTTTCTTAATGGAACTTTGGATGAGGAAATATATATAGCACAACCACCTGGTTTTGAGGCACAATGTTTCAATGGAGAAAAGCTGGTATGTAAGTTGAACAAAGCTCTTTATGGCTTAAGACAAGCACCAAGGGCATGGTTTCAGACATTAAGGAAGTATTTGGTTGAGTAGCTGCATTTTCAACCTTCAAAGGCTGATTCCTCCTTTTTTATTCGTGTAAGTAAAGGGTGTTCTATTTACCTTATAGCTTATGTAGATGACATAATCCTTATAGGAAATTCAACAGATGAGGTTGGTAAGGTAATTCAACAGCTACATAGTAAATTTTCCCTCAAAGATATGGGTGAGCTCAATTATTTTTTGGGGATTGAGGTTCAACACACAGCTCAAGGTATGTTTTTAAGTCAGAAGAAGTATATTACTGAGCTACTTCAGAAGGCTACTATGCAAGACTCCACACCAACACCTACACCTACACCTATGGTTGGAACACCAAAGTTGACGGCAAAAGGAGGAAGTTCTTTTGATGATGTCCATCTCTATCAAAGCATTCTAGGCACCTTACAGTATGTTTGCATCATAAGGCCAGACATTGCCTTCTGTGTTAATAAGTTAAGTCAATTTATCAATGCTCCACAGAATATTCATTGGAGAGCTGTTAAAAGAGTGTTACGGTATCTTCATGGTGCATTGCAACATGGCTTGTTTTTTATGCAAGGAGACATTGAGTTGTCAAGGTATTTTGATGTTGATTAGGCTTCATCAGTAGAAGATGGATGCTTCACATCAGGGTATTGTATTTTTCTTAGGCCAAATTTGGTTGCTTGGTGATCGAAAAAGCAACCAGTTGTTTCAAGTTCCTCATCTGAAGCAGAGTACAGAAGCTTGGCCAACTGTGTGTCAGAGTTTTATTGGATAAAATAACTTTTGGTGGAGGTTGGAGTTTCCCTTCATAAAACTCCAATAGTATGGTGTGATAATACATCTACAGTTTCATTGGCAGCAAATCCTACTCATCATGCTCGCAAGAAACACGTTAAAATTGATCACCATTTTATTCTTGAAAAAGTTTTGGATGAGAGTCTGCAACTGAATTTTGCTCCATCAGACAAGTAGGTGGCTGATGTCCTTATAAAACCTCTAATTCCGAGGTAGTTTGCACCATTTCGTGATGCTCTACGTGTTTTACCTTTGAATTTTTCCCAAGTTAGAAAGCCAGAAGAATAATAGAGTATGATGATGTGGCAACTGTGGTAGTTTTCTGTTAATACAGTTGTCAGTTAGTTTTGTATTAATAGCTCAAGCTATGTTCTTTATAAGCTGAGCTATTCTTTGTTTAACTCAGATTGTTTCTATGAAATACAAGATTATACATATTCTTTCTTGAGTATAATCTAACAAAATTGTAATAGATTTGAAAGTTTCAGGTTTAGCGACTGAATTGAATAAAAAGTAAAAGTTTAGAATATAAGTGTAAAATGTTGATAAAGGGCCAAATATGTGAATTTAAGTGCTTTAAGATATTTTAGTTGGTTAATTGAATTAAATTATTATATTTAGATCAAGAAACAAATTAGTCGGTTGATAATCGTGGGAAAGAAAAAATCATTGAATAGTCGTGGACGAGATGTTGATAGCTACTCTGTTTTTATAAGTTCGTATTATGTTTATTATGTTTTGATGATAGCTTAACTTAATTATGTGTATGATTATATAAATATGAATAATTATGTGATTAATTGAAGTAGTTTTGAAATGAAATAGTAATGGATTGAAATGTAAAGTATGACATCGTATACAGTTACATTAATATAAGTTAGTATACAGAATATATGTGATCAATGTGAACATGGTTTAATGTTTCAATATGTGATGAACACTGAAATCATGATAAAGCCCGTGTGAACTTAGAGAATAGTTAGGATACAAATGACATGTCATTAGGGTATTCCAGGCATTAGGTGTTGGTGATTACAATTTCAGGTACTATGTACTGGTGGTGGATACCATACCGATGGCTTGAGATACTGCATGTGTTGTGAATGTTGGAAATTTATAAATTGCAAATTAATAAGCACTATTCAAATTAAAAGTGATGATTTATCATCTTTCATATTTAATTGAAAAGTGATGATTTATCATCCAATGGATACATTTCCATGGGACAAGTCTCTTCCAAAAGGTATGTCCAATATGAAAGGGTTGTGACTCTTCAACAAGTGTCCATTGAATTCATATAAATAGATGGACTATGATGCTCACAAATTTATATTTCTTTTTACAATCAATTCCAATTTTTAGAAATTAGAGTAAGAGTTAGGGAATTTCGCGATTTTACTAATCAAAGGAAATTCAAAACTTCATTTTCCGTAACCTTCTAGCAACTTTATGTGGGGTCAAATAGTTCTTATTAGAAAGTGTCACTCGTGCCTCAAAGTTTACTATTTAATTTAATATCATCTTTGGATCTATCTTCTCTCAAAATCTCCAACAATCAAGGAGAATTATTTTGAAGATGGCGACGGAGGCTACAACCGCATTCAAAGTGATGAACCAAGAGTTTGTGAAACTTGACTGATATGATGGCTCAAACTTCAATCGTTGGAAGGATAAGATGTTGTTCTTTCTTATCGCTTGAATGTGGCGTACGTTTTGGATCCAAACTTAGAACCTGTGAAGGATCTCGCCTCCAATGCAAATCCAGAGGAAATTATGAAAGTGGTCGAACTCAAGAAGAAGCGTGAGGAAGACAATTGCAAATGTAGTGGACACATTCTCAACACCTTGTTCGATCGATTGTATGATCTTTACATGTTGATGCAATCCTCCGTGGAAATATGGAAAACTCTTGAAGAGAAATACAACACCGAGCAATAAGGTACTAATAATTTTTTAATGATGAAATATTTTGAATTCAAAATGCTTGATAGTATCCCGATCATGTATCAAGTCCATGAATTACAAGTCCTTGGAAGCAGACTTCGTGACTTGAAAATTGTTATTCTGAAAATGTTACAAGTCAGGTCTATCATCTCAAAATTACCCTCGTTTTGGAGCAATTATCTAAAGAAACTTCTGCAAATGGCAAAAGACTTGACTGTGGAGAAAATACTTAGGCATTTGCGCATTGAAGAGGAAACTTGAAAGCGTGATACAGTGTATCTTCCTCAAAGTTCTAAAGTGAACCATGTGACCAAGTCTAAGAAATCTCGAAATAGTAAAAGAAAGGCCACATTCGAGACCAATGACATGCAAAACAAGATGAAAAAAATCTTGCAATTGCTATAATTGCAATAAGAAAGGACACTACATTAAAGATTGTAAACTTTTCAAAAAGAAGCAAGATGCCACAAATTCCAAAGCCAATATGGTGGAGGATATGAACTTAGCGGCCATGGTTACAGAAGGGGTCGAGAATTTAGAGATTGGTATGATTATCGAACTCAACATAGCCATGATCGATAAATCTCATAATTGGTGGCTTGACTCTAGTGCTACTGTCCATGTGTGTAATGATCGACAATAATTCAAGAATTATGAATTAGTGGTAAACTGTGAAGTGCTTATGGGGAACTATTAATCGGTTAAGGTGCTCGGTCAAGGGACGGTGGAACTTAACTTCACATTTGGGAAGAAATTGACTTTGACCAATGTGTTGCATGTTCCTGATGTGAGAAAGAATTTAGTGATTGTGAGTTTTCTGTGTAACAAGGGGTTCAAGATTATCTTGGAATCCGATAAGTTTGTCTTGCTTAAGGGTGATATATATGTAGGAAAAGGGTATTGTAATGAGGATGTTCAAGTTGAGCATTGATATGAATAAAGTCAATTCTTCTACTTATATTGTTGAGTCTTATCCTTTGTGGCATGCACGTTTAGCACATTTTAATTTTAAAACTTTACAATATATGCAAAAGAATGGTTATATCAATCTAAGTAATGATGAGTTTGTGGATAAATGTGAAACTTGTATTCAATAAAAAATTACCAAGAAGTAATTTCCTAATAAGTGTGAAAGGAATTCGCAAGTGTTAGATTTAATTCATTCGAATGTTTGTGAATTAAATGGAACTCTAACAAGAGGTGAAAAACAATATTTTATCTCTTTTATAGATGACTTTTCTAGATTTATTTATGTGTATCTCATGAAAAGAAAAGATGAGGCTTTTGATATGTTTAAATGTTTTAAAAGCGAGGTTGAAAATTTGTTTAGTAAGAAAATCAAAGTGCTTCGTAGTGATAGAGGTGGTGAATATTTTTCAAATGAATTTAATGTATTTTGTGAGGAACAAGGTGTGGTACATGAGTGTTCTGCACCTTATACTCCGTAACAAAATGGTTTGGCAGAAAGAAAGAACCATACTTTAGTGGATATGGTTAACTCGATGTTGTTAAATGCTAAACTTCCATATAATTTATGGGGTGAAGCATTATTAACTGCGTGTTATATCCTTAACTAAATACGATCGAGAAAATTCAAAGTATCTCTATATGAGTTATGGAAGGGTTGGATGCCAAACTTAAATTATTTCAAAGTGTGGGGATGTTTGGCTTACTATAGAGTTCCCGACCAATGGAGAACAAAGTTAGGCCTAAGAGCCATTAAAGGTGCATTCGTTGGATATGCCTAACATTCTAAGGCATATCGTGTTCTTGACTTAGTGTCAAATACGATAATTAAAATAAGAGATATTGTATTCATTGAAAATAAGTTTTTCGATGATTCAACGGATTTGGAAAAAGAATATCAAGCAATGATCTCAAGTGATCAAACCAAAAGAAGTTTTTATGACAATAAGGATATGGAACCGAGGAAATGTCAAAGAATGATTAAAGTAAAGGATTTTGGTCCTGATTTCATTTCCTCACAATCTCTAGAATTCCTTATTGAAGGAAATAGAGAATCTGCAATTAAGATGATCCACATAATGTTTAATGTAGATGGTGATCCACAATCCTATGGTAAAGCCATGACTTCTAGGGATGCGACATTTTGAAAAGAGGCAATCAATTATGAAATGGGTTCAATATTGTCAAATAATACTTGGATTCTAATTGATCTTCCTTAAGTATCGAAGCCTATCGTGTGTAAATGGGTGTTTAAGAGAAAGAACACTTCAACAGGGGGTTCTCGAATCTTTAAGGCTAGGTTGGTGGCTAAAGGGTTTAGGCAAAAGGAAGACCTAGATTGTTTTGAAACCTATACACCAGTGGCTAGGATGACCTCCATTCAAATTCTTATAGCACTTGCATCCATCCATAAGTTACATGTACATCAAATGGATGTTAAGACGACTTTTTTGAATGGTGATCTCGAAGAAAAAGTCTACATGGAGCAACCAAAAGGCTTTGTGCTTCTTGGGAATGAACACAAGGTGTGTAAGTTGATCAAATCATTATATGGTTTAAAACAAGCTCCTAAATAGTGGCATGAGAAATTTGACTCTGTTACTTTGTCATATGGTTTTTACATAATGATGGGGATAAATGTATTTACACTAAATTCATTGATAAGTACGGTGTAATTATTTGTCTCCATGTAGATGATTTGTTGATTTTTGAGATGAACATAGAAGGTGTTCTCATTAGACCAAAGAGTATCTAGCCTCGAATTTTAAGATGAAGGATCTCAACGAGGTAGATACAATTTTAGGTATAAAGGTGAAAAAGCATGAAAGGAGCTTTGCATTAAGCCAATCTCACTACATCGAGAAAGTATTGGAAAAGTTCAAACACTTGAATATTAAGGATTTGAACACTCCATACGATTCGAACTTCAAGTTAAGTGAGAATAATGGTAGGGCTATGTGCAACTTGAGTATGTAAGCATAATTGGAAGTCTAATGTATGCAATGCATTGCACTAGACCCGATATCGCATTTGCTGTGTGCAAATTGGCGAGATTTACAAATTATCCTGGTACCGATTATAGGAAAGGAATTTGTAGGATTTTTGGTTATCTTAAGAAAATAAAAAAATTTGGGATTATTCTATAGTGATTATCATGCGGTACTAGAAGGTTACTCGGATGTAAGTTGGATTACAAGTTTAAGTGACAATAAATCCACATCTGGATGGATTTTTACGATCGGAGGTGGAGCCATTAGTTGGACCTCCAAGAAACAAACTTGCATCTCACATTCAACTATTGAGGCTGAATTTATAGCCTTGGCGGCTACTGGCAAAGAAGCGAAATGGCTAAGTAATATATTGCTAGATATAAAGTTGAGGCCACAACGTAGGTTAGCCATTTTTGTATATTGTGATAGTGAATCCACCATGTCTTGAGCGTACAATAAGGTGTACAATGGAAAGACTAGACATATAAGTTTGAGACATGAGTATGTGAGACAATTGATTAGGGATGGTGTGTGATAACTGTTACCTATGTTAAGTCAATTGACAATTTAGCGAATCCACTGACAAAAGGTTTTTCAAGGGATTTAGTTAAAAGTATCACCACTAAGATGAGATTAAAACCATTCTAATTGTGTCATTAATAATGGAAACCCTACCTTTTACTAGCCAAAAGTTAGTTTCAAGGTTCAAAGGGTAATAACAAGTTATTGAATGACAATGTGCGCTAAAAACCATGATTTAGAGATTATATTTTAGGAGGATGAGTTTTACTCTTAATGGATGGAGATTAATTGTCATGAAATCCACCTATATGGACATGAAGTGGTACTGCTTCAACGATATTTTATTTATGGTTTTCTCTCATACATGTTCATGAAATGGGATAAGCACATGGCCATAATGGTGTTAAAACAAATTAAACTCTTACTCTATTTCTTTAAAATTATTTGTGAGATTTTTCCAGTAATGACTTTAAGAGTTATGGTTCAAGAAACTAGCCACCATTCACTTTTTTGATACTTTGAGAAGTTTGCATTGAAGAAAGTTTCAATCTGCGGACACCCTTCTTTATGCTTAATCGTTGTGTACTTATTTTCTGAAATTAGCAATCTAATGGGGGATTGTTGGAAATTTATAGATTGCAAATTAGTGAGAACTATTCAAATTAAAAGTGATGATTTATCATCTTTCATATTTAATTGAAAAGTGATGATTTATCATCCAATGGATGCATTTCCATGGGACAAGTCTCTTCCAAAAGGTATGTCCAATATGAATGGTTGTGACTCTTCAACAAGTGTCCATTGAATTCATATAAATAGATGGACTATGATGCTCACAAATTTACATTTCTTTTTACAATCAATTCCAATTTTCAAAAATTAGAGTAAGAGTTAGGGAATTTCGCGATTTTGCTAATCAAAGGAAATTCAAAACTTTGTTGTATCCTGGGAGGACCTTTGTCGTAACCCTCTAGCAAATTTGTGAGGGGGCAAACAGTTCTCTTTGGAAAGCATCACTCGTGCCTCGAAGTTTACTTTTTAATTCAATATCATCTCCGAATCTATCTTCTCTCAAAATCTCCAACAGTGAATTGCTTGAAGCTTGTGTGAGTAGCATCGTGTATTGGTTAATGTCCCATTTGTCAACTTATGTGAGCATTACCCTCCCACGTATTCAAAGTCAATATACTATAGTTTTCTAGGCAAAACGATTTATAAATGAAATGGAAATGAAACAAGATGGTATGAGGAACTATGTTATGATGGTTATAACTTGGTATGTGAATTTTTGCTATGTTATGTTTTAAAGATATGATTTAATTATTTATAATATGGTAGGAATTATGAAACGAGGCAAAGGAATGTTAATTACATGTTATATGAATTGTACACTTAAAATGACAGATTTGTGATGCTTTATTTTACGAACTTACTAAGTTTTTCATAAGCTTACTCAATTTGGTTTACTTCCTTGTAGATTGTCAGACTCTTGCTGTCAATTGGAACATCATTGTAAATCTCACTATTTGTCAACTCTTTCGTAATTAATTGTTTATTTTAACCCGATTATAAGTGACATGTAAATAGGGTTTTGATTATGCATGTTATAAGCATTATTGATATGTTTTATGCCATTTGAAATATGAGATTTGTATATAGATATATATTCCAATTGACATTTTGGTTTGTTGTGGTGTGTGATGGTAATGGTATGTTTTTGGTTTTAAATGTTTTTTTAAATGGTTGATTTGGTACAAATGTTTAAATAGCTTGGTAAACTTTGGTTGATGATTTTGGTTATGATAAATGAGGTATATTTGATAGTTGAATAAGTATGAAATGTTAAGTAATTATATTTCAATGGCTTCTGTTTTAATGTTTGATTTGTGGTACCAATGAGAACATATTGGTTAGACACTTAGGTTGAATATTATTTGGTATGTTTTGACATATTTTAATGTATTTTAAATTCAATTAAAAATGTTAAAAATAAGAAAAAAAATCTTATTTGTCATTCATCTATTGAAAAAGGGTAAAAATGACGTGCACAGTTTCATACAATCTCTTCTCATATTTATATTTATACTAACTTCAAACTTTTGATCAAATTTGGTATTTTAAATTCGTATGACAATTAATTTGGCATCATCAACCTAGTCAGTAAAAAAAAATAAAACATTTACTTATTTTACTATTTTTAAATTAAAATTTTAATTTAATTTAAATAAAATTATTTATATTTTTACAATACTTACTTCCATTTATAGCTTCCCCTAACCTTAAATTAAGGTTTAATCGAAAAATTATTTATATGTTTAATTACACAAGTTTTTAGCCATTAATAACTTTTGGTCTTGAAAAAAATATAAACCTTTATTTATATTAATATCATGACTAAGTTGATATCAGAAGTCAATCAGATATTAATTTAATTGAAAATTTATTAAAATATCTTTTTATATAAAAAAGTAACAAAGATTAATACGAGGATATTTTTTGTTTTTTTATTTTTTAAATAAATAATACTATGATAATATTTAAATTTGAAACACATAAATTTTAAATTTTTAACTTAATCATTTCAACTCAATATTCACTTGATTTTAATATAATTTATTATAAATATATTTATACATATTTTTTTTCACTTATATAATATATTAGGGGAAGGAAAATATTTTTAAAAGAAATATATTTACATTAAAAAATACACTTCAATTTCAGTTAAGTTGATGTGATTTAATTATTCTAGCTCAATAAGGAATACTTATATTGCACATCTATACTATTATTATTTTTATTGTAGAAATTTGGGTGGTCTAAATAATTGTTCCTCGTGATGTGGAAGGCCGCCATCCTCTTAACCTTTTTATAAAGAATCATTTTTTGACAATTTCGTTGGATTTTTTCCCAATGGGTTTTCTTCTCTTTCCAATTTCTTTTATTGTTAGAGCATAAATGGAATTAGTAGCTTTTGTTGTTATTCCTTTTCTTTCTTTACACAAAAGGACTGCTTACGTTGATTCAGCATTGTTATAGATAAGCGGTATGTTTTAAAATATAAAAAATACTTTTTTATATTATCCATATTCATTTTATGATTTATATTCGGTGTTTATGATTATCTCTCAATAATACTGTTTTTAGGGATGTTAATTGGGCGGGACGGGTGCGGGGTGCTCCTCTCGCACCTATCTCCGCCAATAATTTTTATCTCCATCCTCATCCCGCAACCCGCTGTGAGTATAAAACTCAAAACCATTCTCTCCCATCACCCACGTGGGTCTCCATATCTACCTAATTTCTATTATACCCACCCCGTGACCCACTTCATATAATATATTTATAAGTAAGAATTAAATAAATATAAACCAATTTTTTTATGAAAAAAATATAAATGCTTCGACCGAGTAGTCTTTCTTCATTATCCTCAAGCTTACGTCTGCCGAATGTGGGCTCGCTTCGAATCAAAAAAGAATTCACAAAAATTACCAGTTGAGTAATTTCGTAATTTCTCTCAACTTTTGGGCCAAATTGTAAATAAAAAAATATCATTAGAATTTTTCTGAAATAATCTCTTTAGAGAATTTTCTCTTTACAACTTTCTCTTGAATTCAAATATGTGAAATAATGATTCTCTCTTTATATAAAGAGAATTTAGAGAGTTCAACTATGATTAAACTTAATCACTTTAATATTAAATTAATATAATACTTATCAACATAAATATTAGATTAAATTTAATATTAAATCTTATTAAATTAATAGAATATTTATCTACAAAATAAACATTAAATTAACAAAATATTATTAAAATAATTATTAAATTAAATAGTTATAAATGTTTATTTTCTAAATATGCTTATTATATTATGCGAGATGGACGAGGATGATGAGGGGCAAGTGGTGATGGGGTGGGGATGGAGCGGGTACAAGATCATACACATGCCTGCCCCACCACCCACGACGGGTCTAATTTTTTTCCCTATCGCCGCCCCCACCACTTGCGAAACCTGTACCCATCCCTGTCCAATTGGGTGTGAAGTGAGGCAGGGCCCCGCGAACCCCTCTGACATCCCTAGTTTTTTCCAAAAATTGAACCTACTTTCTTCCCCTAAGAGTGCAATGTGCTTTACCATTGCACCCAATCACTTATTGGTAAAATATAGTAAACTTTTTAATATTTAATATTATTATAAAAGAAGACATTATAGAGAAATAAAAATTAAAATAATATTTAAGATATGTTATGAATATTTTATTAAGTGGATGTCCATCAAGATCAAGATAAGTTTGGATGAACTTTAAATTCTAGTAATCATTAGAATTAGAGTTCTATTTCATTTATACTTTCTATGTCTATAAATATAGACCTTGGAGAAGCATTGTAACTCACTTCTATTAATCAATAAAATACGCTCTCTTTTGCTCTCTCATTCTCTTTGTTCTTTGCTCTCTATCATTTTATTTTATAACAAGATAATAAAAGTTTAAAAATATAAGTATGATGCAAAAATCAAGGCCCATTCATAGGCTCATTCAGGGGCTCAACATAGTATTGGACTTAATTTTCTTAAAGGTTAATCACTCCCTCAAGATCGAAGTAGATTCGAGCGAAGATGAACTTAATCATAAAAGAGTTCATGAAAAATAACTTAATAAGCTTGAAGGAGACAAGATTGAGCTTAAAGAAAATTACGATTTCAATTCTTAGGAATCTTGGTTTGAAAGCAAGAAGTGTCGATGTGAACATGCTTGGAAGATTTTATTGAGCATGAATGATCGAGTCAACATGCACAAATGAGGAGTTAATTCAATTCAATTCAATTCACTGAAGGTGTCAATTTTCAACCCTAGAAAATTTATCTCTTAGCTTTAAAATGCACTTTGAAACACCTAATTTTGAGTTTAGGAGCTCAAGTTACGATAATTTTAGTGAAGACTGTATAAGCATAATTTTTGGACGAAATTATTACGAAAAATTCCTAATTTTGAGCTTTAATTTGAGTATAATCATACTGGGTTTGATTTGAAGGCCTAATTTTAATTTTATATGAGTTCAATATTATATTTATTAAGTTTTTATTTTTGTTATTTATTTATTTCGAATTTTAGGATATTTTTCAGTATTTTCAATTGTTTAAAATTTTATGTTTTTTAGCCAACAAGAAAGTTTAGTTCCATTAGAACTACTTTTTATTTAGATCAATTAGAGTTTCATTATACTTACGAGTTTTATTCTAATGTAATTAGCTAGCCTATATAAAGACATCTTCATTATTCACTAGGGACATTGTTGATTATTTGATTCAATACAACTCTTTGAGTATTTTTGTTTGCAAGATATTTCTTTTTATTTTATAAGTTGTTTTCTTCTTGGTTTTCTTCTTGAAGTCGTGGGAAGCTCTTCACACTCCAATTTACTAGGGTTCAGCCTTAGGGGTTGGTTAGAACCACTTGTGAAACTTGTTACAGATTCTTCTTCAAAGGGTTTCATATGGTATTGCCTTTTCATCATCTTCCATCCAAACTTTTTTCATCTCTCCACCATCTTTATTAATCTTTTTATGACTTTCTCCCTTGTTGTTTAATTACAGGTTTCAAGATCTAAGGGTTTTTTTTGTTGGATCTAGTGCTTTTAGTGTAGTATTTTCGTTTATGTATACTTCCATTTTTTGAATAAATTAGTTTAATAAAATATTCATTGATTACATTAATATTATTTGTATATTGTTATCAATCATTTTTGCAAGCAAAGCAAAATGGAAGCAAATATTAGCTCATTGATTATCTAATGGTTAACTAATACTAACAGTATTGTAACAGCTCGATTTTCAGTGGTGTCGGAAATAGTGATTTTGGGAACAAAACTCAGACGGGTTGAATCATAAATTTATATATTTTAATATTGATGATGTTGTTAGCGTCGTATTAAATTTTGGTTACGAAATTTTAACGTTTACATAGTTAATTAAGTAGAAAGGATTAAATCGTAAAAAATGTAAAAGTTGAGTTATTTAATTAGAAGGACCAAATGAGCAAATTAACCTAAAGAATTTTAGTGGGTGTATTATCACGAGATGTGTTGATTAAGGTAGGATTAATTAAGGCTAAATAAGAGATTAATTAAGTTAATTATGAAAGACTAAATATTTACAAAATTGTCATTAGGTATATATATGATATTAAAAGAAGAAAAATTATAATTTCACTTCTTTTTATTCATCTTCTTCATGGAAAGAACAAGGGGAAATTAGGGTTTTCATTGTAAACTTTGAAGCTTGATTTGGTAAGTAAACCTTGACCGTTTTTAGTAATTTTATATTTTTAAGTTTTTATTAGCTTAATCTAGCTAACTCAAGGACTAATTTGCGAATCAGTCAAATGTTATAAATTTTACCATTGTTGAATATGCTTGTTATTGAAAGTTTATGGTGGATTTGTATGCTTGGTAGTTGGTTTTGATATTTTTATAAAGTGATTTTTGATGAAATTAGGGTTTAAAGACTAAAATGTTAAAATGATGAAATTGTGTGTCCTTTATGCGAAATAATTGAATTTTAGGGACTTTTATGAGAGCTATGAATATTATAATGGTGTGATTTTAGAAAGAAAATGATTATTTTTCATGTTTTGTGTTTAGGGACTAAATTGAATAAAAGTGAAATATTAGGGGTAATTTCATAAATTTTCCAAAAAGGACCAAATTGTGTTAAATGATTTAATTATGTGATTTAATGAGAAAATTGGATGATTTATTATGTTAGATTACGATTGTGCCACGGATCGAGGAAAAGAGAAATTAGTCGAATAGTCCTTGAAGTCTATCTTGGAAGCTCGTTCGGTGGTATTTACATCACTTGGTTTTTATGACAAGTACTAGGCTGATGTTACCTTTTGTAATACTTGACTTGATTTGGGTTGATTGGTACTTTTTTAGTGGCTTAGAAGAATGATGAACTTAAGTTTGTATTGCTTGCTTAGTGTTATAAGTTGACATATATGCATAGAAATGTAATGACATGTAAACTCATGAATACTTGAATTGTTTTGTTTACTTCTTCATATGGAATGGTATGTTTTGAGACGTGATTCAATAGAGTTTCAAAGGTCTTGTGGAGTGAATTGCATGATTTTTTCTTGTTTTAATTGAATTTTCGTAGGTACACACGGGCGTGTGCGTTGAGGAAAATAGGTGCATGGATCACATGGGCTGGGACACGGTCGTGTGACCCTATTTCAAGTTGACAAACGATCTAGCCCATGATTTGACACACGAGCATGTGGGGTATTTTTACATGTTCACACAGCTAGTGACACAGGCTAGGACACGGTTGTGTGACCCTATTTCGAGTTGACACACGGTCTAGCCCACGGTTTGACACACGAGTGTGTGGGGTATTTTTGCATGTTCACATGGCTAGTCACACGGTTTGTGACACGGTCGTGTATGGGTATTTCATGTAGGCACACGGTTTGGCACATAGTCTGAGGCACGATCGTGTGACCCCTATTCCACTGGAATTTGAAGTTTTGTGTGATGTTTCCATTGTATTTCAATTAAGTCCTTACTTAAGATGACGAAATATGATAATTGTTGAATTGAATATATGTATTCATGGATATTTGAAAGCTTGATATTGATTGAAATATGATTTTGAAATTTGTTTAGAGATATGTATGATTGCAACTTGGGACCCTAATCGGAGATAGTGATGGGTTTTGGGTGTTACAAGTATTACGTGGTCAGATTGTAATACAAAAAGATAACTTATATTAGTAAATAATCTAAACATGTCCTTAGTTTAATTGGAAATGAGCAAATCGATTGAAATATTAATATGTAATCTATCAAAACAAATTAGGGAGATGCTTTGTCTTGAGCATTAAATTGGATAACTGCCAGAAGATAGAGATATAGATGTGACTGACTAGACTGATAGTACATTGGACAAGAACCAAGTAGAATAGATCCTAGATCCATTTGTGGATTTATTCACTTGCGATGTTCATAGTGTGGCATATACTAATCTTGAGTGGATGATGGACTATGTATGTATGACCCGTATGCTTTGAAGTAAGTTAAAGCTTGAGTTCAAATAGATAATGAACCAAAAGCTGGTATGTTAGGTATACTTCTACAGTATGTAGTATCATTCCACAATAGTGAAATTCATAGTCCAAATAAAGGGTAAATGATATCCTCTCATCACAATTACATGATAGATGAAAAGTAAACGTGGTCACGAGTCATTTGTCTTTGTGATAAATGAATTTATTCGTATTTGATAGTAATTGACTTTTCATGAAGGAAGATGTAATGGTTATCGAGAGACAAAATAAGATCATATTGGGAGAATGAATTTATCCCAAATAGGTTAAAGATATCCTATGAGGGTAACACGTATATGACAAGGTCATTGGACAAGCACTTATTAAGTAGTTTTCGTAATGATATATAATAAGGGAGATGTAACACCCTTCGCCTAGTCTGATCGTCAGACTCGAGTTACGGAATGCTACAGTAAAACAAAGACTTTCACATGCAAAACCATCAAAGAAATCTATTTTAAAGTCATTATAATTCTATTCAGATCACACACATAAAGTAGAAGTTATAACATAAATAAGACTGATCAAGTTTTAAAACAAACATCATTAGATTTAGGTGTTTTATAGTTCTATTAGAAAATTTTAAACAAAGCACGCGAAAGTAGTCCGTCAAAAGATGTCTACCAAAGGCCTACCCTCCAAATGATTATCCATCATGCTTTCTTATTACTTTATTAATATCTACCAAAACAGTCCGTATTTATAAGTCCACCAATTATCTCAAATAAGTTACATATTTAACATGTGCAATTATTTCCATTTCAAACGTACTAATTGTCTATGCAAACATTGAACAAGCATCACAAAAGAGTACATATATATACATAACGTTCATTACACATATAATTTCACAGAATAGACCTTATATACATGTCACTTGACCCAGCATAGAGTTAAAATAATTCTACCAAAATAGTACTGGATAGTGTGAGTTGTGGATCAACCCGTCCGTCGATTTTCGACAAAATCTATACAGGGAAGGGAAAATTGAACGAGGTAAGCATTAATGTGCTTAGTAAGTTCATAGGTTAAAAACACTAAACTCACCTCGCAAAACATTCATATATATAACTTAACTACATTTTTTATCCTACAAACACATTCCACATATACAGGGTGAGTACATCGCTTTCCAACATATATTGTATCCAAAAAAATTCATTACTCATTCATACCTTATTTTAATTCATATAAATCATACCATCAACATTTCTCTTTTAGAAGCATTCAGCTCGATGAATCAACATTAACAAAAAGAATACATAGGTAACCATTAGATAACACCCCAGTTTGCTCATAAGAGCTATTCCAACCAATAACACGCCAGATGCATATAGTGCAAAGCCCGTAAGGTAAATATTCTCCTCAATAACATGCCAAATTAATCATAAGATCTATTCCAAACGAAAACATGATTGATTGCCTACTGACGAACTAACGTCTATAGTGTGAATACTGCAACTAAAGATATGAATTTAAGGCGGTGTCCACAAGTATACGGGTTAGGTTGTAATATAGTTTTTACAATGAAGTAGGTGAGTACTCTGACCATCGTACCCAAGAGAGGCGAGTACTAAATTAACTTTAAGCTAAATGAATATAAACCTAATTAGTACTTTAAATAAATTATGTTATGGATAAACATAATTAAGAAATGTTATTTACAAACCTAAGAAAAGAAATAACATGCATAAAATAATAACAATGAAAAATCTAATCTCTAAATTTAATCAAATCTAAGCATGGGAGGTTAGTTCGCTTCAATGATCATAACTAATTCCTATATTAGGTTTCTACTCAATCAACTAGTCGTTATCCTAGCAGGATCTCTCAATATTTCACTAAACTAATGAGTTGGCAAGAACTACTCATCTCTCAAGCTCACAATCCAGATCGATTTGGGGTTAAGGTATTCACGGATAAATAATATCAATTTTTGGTTAATTCCCACTTAAATGACTTCTTAGGGTTGTCAAGCCTAGATTTTAAGTTCTTCCTCTTCCAAACAGTTGATCCGCTAAGAAAATCCTACATAGTAATTAATTAATTACACCTCCACTCACTAATCCCCCATAAGAAGATTAGTTCCTCATGGAATCCATAAGCATGATAAACTTGATAAATAAAATAAACATGAAGAACAATTCAAGAATAAAGTTTAAGAGAATCTCGATTGTATTGATTTAATTGAAAAGGAAAAATCCACAAAGAGTTGGTCTAATTCTCAAGTCAAATTCTTCGTTGAACACGAACAAAATAAATGAAAAGAAATTTAAAACCTAAAAGAAAGGAAACCCGAAAACTAATTTACAAAGAAAATTCTAATGTTTGAAAACTCCCCCTAAACAAGTGTCTAATGAGCCTATTTATATAGTTAGGGTTGGTCGTCGTCCTTAATCCTAAGTCAGCTGACATTTTTACATAAAAATATGTTGTACGAACCAAGACGCACTTCGCTTGTGATTTCACCCGTATAGAGCCGGTGTTGCGACACCTAATGCTTGTGTCATGACACTAAAGGCAATATACATGGGCTTTAGAGGCATGTCGTGACATCTTCTAGCTATGTCGTAACACCAAAGGCAGTATTGGAATTCTAGTATTCTACTCCTTATTTTGCGACATTGGACTTTCCGTGTTGCAACACAACTACCATCCTTTAGTTCTTATGCCTTTGAATGATATCCTGCACATTCACTAAGTACATTAACCAACCTTTCGATCTCTTTCGGCCTTTAAGGTCATAAAATGACTTAATATACACTTTTAATTGAATTTAAAGCTAAGATGGAAAAACTAATTAAAACATAATAAAATTGCTCGTATTCAAGCTCCTTAAGTATGAAAACTAGTTTAATCTGCTACTCTGAATTACTATAGATCAATGACAGATGCACATAGTGCAAAGCCCGTAAGCTAAATATTCTCCCCTATTAACACACCAGATTGCTCATAAGAGTTATTCCAACCGATAACACACCAGATGCATATAGTGTAAAGCCCGTAGGCTAAATATTCACCCTCGATACCACGCCATATTGCTCATAAGAGCTATTCCGACCGTTAACATGCCAGATGCACATAATCCAAAGCTTGATTTTAATCATGACCAAGATTTGGAAAAGCTTGATCCTGCACAATAGAAATAAAATTAAACATGACTAAAAATAAATAAAAATACTAAATAAATGGGAAAATAAAATAAATTAGGTTGCCCCCAACAAACGCCTTCATTTAATGTGTCGTTGGTTCGACATTTTTCATCGTTCAAATCAAGTCGGATATCTAGTCTGAATTTATTCCAAATCTTGAGGTGTAAACTTTCAATGGGTCTTTTGATAAAAGGTAGTTAAGGAGACCAAGATGGTTAAATAGCTGTTTTAGTTCCCACTTTAGTGCTTTCAATATAGGAGGACAAAGCTCAAAATAAGCAGGTGGTAAATTCGTGTTATTGGTGTCATCCTTTAAAGGCTTCAGTGCCTTCTTCTTATGCATTGGATCAAATTTTTTTCTTCAACCACAAGATGTACTCCAAGTTGACTCAACTTTTCCTCGTTAATGTTACTACCAGGCAATAGAATCGATTTTGTTTCATCGTGTAAGTCCAAAGAATCACGTGTTAAAAAATCAATTACATCCTCACTGCATATCTCAAACACGTCACTAGGATGTTCTAACGAATCATAAAAATTAAATTCAACACCCTTACCATCAAACTCCATAGTAAGTGTACCGTTAAAGACGTTATTTTGGTTCTTTCAATGCTAAGGAATGGTCACCCTAATAGAATGTCAAAAGTGTCCAAAGAGTCATCATCCTCCTATATAAGATATAGGCATCTATCAGAAATATTAAGTAGTTAACTTTAATCAACACATTTTCCAATACTTTGTCTCGGTAGACTATAGAGTTGTTTGCCAACCAAAGGCTAATCTCTATTGCTTTGCAAGAATCGGTATTAAGTGATTCGTAAATAGATAATTTCATTATGTTAATAGATGAATCTTAATCATATATAGCTCTCTTTAGCCTACATTACCTATTTTACATGGAAATAATACATGGGTCCTCACATTTAGGGGGTATCTTATTATGGATAAGAGCAAATGTACTCTCCACCAGATTTACCTTTTCGAAACCGATGGGACTCTTCTTCTTGGTATAAAATTCCTTTTAAACTTTCACAAAATGATGCACATTTTTCAAAGTGTCAAGTAATAGAATGCTTACCTCTTTTTTATAGAAAATCTCAAAGAACTTTGCATCGTCTTTTTCGCTCTTATTTCCCAAAAGCCTTCCAAAAAGGAGGTGGAATCACGATCAGTGTAGGAGTTGTTGATTATGCTTTTTCTTGTGGATCGTCAACGAATTTTTACTTGCACAAGTCTTGTCCATGATTGTTATCCGAACGGAGGCTCTAGAACCATTCTGCTTTTATGAGTCATTGAACTCACATTTTGGCTCGGGTTAAGATTTGTTTGAGCTAACAACACCTCTTAGGAGTCCAATTCAACCTTTGGGATGGCTAGAAAAATTATTATGTTCTCCAATTCCTCTCTACTTGTCCTTGTTTGCCATTAGAATTCAAGATATTTTTGCTTGAATTTAAGAGTGTTAACGACAAAGGTATTTACAAGCTCTTTTAAAGACATACCTAATGATCGAGGTTGCCACATGGGTGGATTATATTGATAATATGGATTGAACTAATGTCTCATTCCATGCCTTAAATTGGGGCACTCTCTTCATCTATGATTGTATGTGTCGAAGAATGAGTTGTATCATCTTTGAGGTGTGATAGCATTAGAAATGACACCTATTTTCTCTCTAAATTTGTGTATTAATTGTCTCTTTTGTAGCATATTTAGCATGCATAATAGGTATTTCATACTTAGTATTTATATTTTCTAACTCATTGTTATTGGCTTAAATTCTTGTTACTTTATCTCTTTTGTGCACTAATGTCGCTACATGCAGCCTTTGTATTGTGCGTAGGAATTGTCAGCGCAGGGATCCATCTCAGAAGATTGATGATAGAACGAATTTAAAGAATGCAGCCACAAGTTAGCTTAGAATTGTGGCTAGAGATGTCAATGCATCGAAACCTTTACTTTGTATGGGTGAATTCACGCTGCAAACACATTTGGAAGCACCAACGCAGGAATTTCACATGATGTCACCGCAATTAAAGATTATAGATCGCACTTAGAAATTCGACAACAATCTGCAGATTTATGAAGATCACACCAGATCTGCATGAGTGCACAACTAGATTTCAACAAACTTTGACAGCTCCACAAAAAGTTGGATATGAGAGGAGAAGAAATCTACAATTCTTGAAGCCTATAAATAGAAGAAAGAAGAAAAGGAAATATATCAAGAGGTGAAGGAATTAATTCTGCAATTACTTTGAGTTTTTGAGGTTTTAAGCTGGAGAACGGTGAGCTAATCGAACAAAAGATCAACTAATTCTGATGAGGAGTGCTTGATGCAAAGCAAGAGGGGCGGTTAAGGAATAGTCCTAGTAGTCTAAAGATAGTAAGGTTTGATTTATTTGTTAACCCCTCTCTTTATGTTGATGAATTATTATTGACAATTGAATGAATATGGGAACATCTTTCAGTGTTAGATTACTTTGATTATTATTTGATTCTCCTCATCTGTTTATACTTGGACTTAACTACATTAAACACGAGAGTGGAATTGCAATCTACCGACATCGAGAGATGCGGTGACAAGTTAAGTTAACAAGAAAGTCAACGAGAGTTGCTTGGGATTAGAAGGGAATCTGGTCACTTGTTCTTGAGTGCACAACATTGCCAATACTGAGAGGTGTCGTAATTGTGAGCGCTTAAGTCTCGATTAAACAGATAGCTGTAATTGGTAAGATTTCATTGGAGCTTTAGTGCTGCAACAATTCGTTTATACAATACCTTGCTGACGCATTTAGCGTTGCTACTTAGTAAAATTAGTGATCCACTTCAATTCTTCGCATTTTATCATACTTTACTTTCATGCATTTAAATTCTCAACACTTAACAACGATTTGATTTACTTTCAGTTGATTTGATAATTAAATTTTATAATTACATTGACAATTTTGACTGTCTTAGTGTGCAGATCTACTTTAATTGTGCTGACATCCTTACTAGCATTTTCTCTAATCTTAGTATTACTTGCTTCGACATTTAAGCATCAAGTACCCATTCCTCATGGGATCAATATCCAATAAAATCAATCTATCAACTATACTTGTATTAACGTGTGTTCGCTTGCACAATCGCTGTGACGTTATTGGCCGATCAAGTTTTGGCGCTGTTGCCGGGGAATGACCTTTTTTTATGCTCATTTTTGTAGTTGCAATTATTCTTTCTTACTTAACTGTTTGTTTTTACTAATCTATTTAACTTTCTTTTGTTGATGTTCTCTTATTTCTTTAGGAATTGCATGTCCACAAGAAGAAATTCTAAGGATATTATGAGTTTTGACCTAGAACTCGAGAGAACACTTAGGAGGAGAAAATAAGAACAAAAGAAAATGGTTGGTAATAACAACAACAACAACCAACCAACCACCACCTTGCTGCCACTAGATGTAGTTCCTCCAATACAGCCACAACGAATCAATAATTTACCACCACCGCCTCCACAAGAAGATAGGTGCAGAACAGGACAATCAGGGATTTGTTGTTCCTGTATTAGACGATTTGCAACCAGGGGTTGTAAGATCGGCCATACAAGCTGAAAACTTCGAATTGAAGCCAGTTATGTTTTAGATGCTCAATTCAAATGGGCAATATGCGGGCCTACCTCACGAAGATGTACGAGAACATTTAAAATCATTTATGCTTATTTGTGCATCTTTTAGCCAACATGGTGTCCTCGATGACGCCTTAAAAATGCAATTGTTTGCTTATTCATTTTAGGGAAGAGCAAGAACATGGTTCTTAGGTTTGCCGGTTGGATCCATTACATCATGGAATACGTTAGCAACGCAATTTGTTTTGAGATTCAATCCGTTGACAATGAATGCAAAGTTACGCAATGACATCATAGCTTACCATCAGTTAGATGATAAGAACCTACATACAACATGGGAGTGTTATAAGACTCTGCTTAGATGTTTCCCTATGCATGGAATTCAGTAAGAGACTTAGATCGAGATCTTTTACAACGGATTGAATGCCCAGATAAGAAATCTTGTAGATGCATCTACAAATGGTTCCTTGTTGGATTGTACTTACACCGAAGTTGTGTGAATTCTAGATAGGATTGTACAGAATGATTATCGGTATCCTATCTCTCATTCTGCTCAGGTAAAGACTAATCCTGGTGTTCTTGAGTTAGATGTAATTTCAACTTTAAGTGCACAGGTATCCTCTTTGGCTAACATTATAAAGAACATGAAGGGGACAAGTGATGTTGCTTCTATTCAAGTAGCCCAACAGATGGATGTCCTGACATTTTCTTGTGAATTTTGCGATGACAACCATAGTTATGAGGATTGCCTACAACATGCTGAGAATGCATTTTACATCAACAACATTGGAGGAAATTCTTATGGTAACTCATACAATAATTCCAATTGAAATCAACAACCTTAAGGGAATCAGAATGCTTCCACATATAGATATGAAAATTCCTCACAGCAAGGGAGTTATAGAAAGGGAGTTACATCAACAATCAACAGCAGAATTATAATCAGAATTCTCAAGTACATTCGAATCTTGATCAAATACAGGTACATAAGCAGATGCAACCATAACCTAGAATGCAGCCACAACAGACTGTGCTGCCACATATGCAAGGACAACATCAGCAACATCAACAACAGGTTTCTCAACAAAGGCTAGATCCTATGGCTGCTCTTGAAGCACTGATGCGAAAGCATATTACGCGAATTGAAGCAATAGTCTAAGGCAATTCGTCTTCTATCCGTGCGTTAGAAGCCCAACTAGGACAGTTGGCTTCTAATATGAGTACAAGATCGTCAGGCACTTTGCCTAGTGATACTGAGAATCCAATGCAAAAGGGGAAGGAACATTGGAAGGCTATCACGCTACGGAGCAGAAAGTAGACTGCTGAACCAAGCAACAATTTCACTTAAGAAAATGTCAATGCATCTAAACCCAAGCAATAAGGAGAAGTTGCAACTGAAAAACACCAAGCAGAAATAAATGAGGAAGAGCCAATTGTAGTGACTTCTATGCCTAAAATTCACCCAACAAAAAGGTCAACGCAACTGCCAATGTCGATGCAACCGACTATCCCACAACAACCCACCGATAATATAACTTTGCCATTTCCACAAATATTTAAAGAGAAAGACCATAATAAGGACTATCAAAAGTTTGTTTCTACTTTGAAGCAATTACATATTAACATACCTCTTGTAGATGCTCTTTTGCAGATACCCAGCTATGGGAAATTCATGAAAGAGCTGTTATCAAAGAAGAAAAAGTTATCCGAAATCGAGACGATTGCACTCACAGAGGGGTGCAGCGTTGTGCTAACAAACAAGTTACCACCAAAAATGAAAGACCCTGGCAGCTTCACAATCCCATGCTCTATTGAAAATCATTATCTAGGTAAAGCTTTATGTGATTTGGGAGCTAGTATTAATCTGATGCCTTAGTCCACATTTAGGAAGTTAGGAATAGGATCAATGATGTCTACACAGATCACTCTGCATTGAGATACCTTTTTACAAAGAAAGATGTCAAACCAAGATTAATCAGATGGATCCTACTCTTACAAGAATTTGATGTTGAGATCAGAGATAGGAAAGGATTCGAGAATAAAGTAGTAGACCACTTACCCCATCTAAAAGTTGGAAGTGAGGATGGCAATCAATTAAGCAATGTCGACGCATTTCCAAACGAGCAATTATTTCATGTTGACGCATCTCCATGCTATGTTGATGTTGCCAATTATTTAGTTTGTGGTAAGCTACCTTTGAGTATTATTGGTCACAAGAAAATCAGATTTTTGTGTGACACTGCAAAGTATCATTGGAATGAGACATATCTATTCAAGGTATGCGCCGACAACATTATCCATCGCTGCGTTCCTGAAGAAGAGATGACTTCCATTCTAAGACATTGTCATGATGCTCCCTATGGAGGCCATTTTGGTGAAATGAGGACTGCTGCAAAGGTCTTGCAATCTGGATTCTTCTGGCCCATATTGTCTCGAGATGCCCATAACTTTGTGCAACAATGCGATAGATGTCAATGCACTGGTTCTATATCTCACCGCATCGAGATGATCCAACAACCTATTATGGAGGTGGAGTTATTCGACGTTTGAGGTATAAATTTCATGGGGCCATTTCCAAACTCTTTTGGGAATGTGTACATTCTAGTGGCTATTGACTATGTCTCGAAATGGATCGAGGCAATTACGGTGCCAAAAGATGATGCTTGAACGATGTTGAAGTTCTTTCACACGTACATCCTTACGAGATTTGGAACACCTAAGGTATTAATAAGTGATCAAGGTACTCATTTTCATAACAACCAAGTGGCGACAACATTGAAAATATGGTGTGAAGCATCGCATGGCCACAACGTATCATCCATAAACAAATGGCCAAGCGGAGGTTTCCAATTGGCAAATTAAATGTATCCTCGAGAAGGTGGTTAATCCATCTAGGAGGGATTGGTCTTCGCGACTACATGATGCATTGTGCGGCGCTTCGCACCGCTTATAAAACCCGATTGGGGATGTCACCGTATCAACTCGTGTTTGGTAAGTCATGTCACTTGCCAGTTGAGCTTGAGCATAAGGCCATGTGGGCAATCAACCAGGTGAATATGGACTATGACGCTGCTGGAAGGAAGAGGTTGTTGAACATTGCTGATCTAGAAGAAATTTGCCGCAATGCTTATGAGAAGAATGCTGCAATATACAAAGAAAAGACCAAGAGATGGCACGACAATATCATCTTGTGTCGATAATTTAATCCTGGTCAATTAGTAGTTTTGTTTAATTCACGTTTAAAACCACATCTAGGTAAATTACGTTCAAGATGGTCAAGCCCCTTTAAGGTTGTCGAAGCATTTCAGAATGGCACGGTGACAATTGAAAATCTAAAGGATGGACAACAATTCAAGGTGAATGGCCAACGACTGAAGCACTATGTGAGTCCAGATGTCAAATAACCAAACGAGATCATTAATCTGGTCATTAAATAATGTCAATGCATTTTTACATTTCATTTTATCTTTTCACTTTTTTTTGTTTTCTTTTAAATTCTATGCCGAAATAAGCCATTTTTTTGCCGATGCATCGTAAAGCACAACTTGTCGATGCATTCTGTGATGACTCAGCAAAGCTTTTCCAGCAAGAATCGCGCCTATTGATCTTCATCTATCCCTAGCCATTGAATCAAGTCAAAAGGTACGATCTGTAGCCTGGCATTTATTGGCTGTAGATGTGACAAATTTTTAGGACGTTTGCAATAACCACGTTTCTCTACACTGAAAGGTTATAAAACCCTTCTCTACCGACTTCCTTCTCCCACTCACAATCGTCATTGGTACTACAACTCATCTTCTTTGTTGTTTCTACTCTTACTCTCGCAAGTTTAATCTTTTCTCTAAAAGTTTATTTTAATCTTTCAACTAAGCTATTATGGAAAGAACAAGAGGCACGAAAACTCCTTCCAAAGCCCCCGTTAAATCTTTTGCCATCGTGGTTTGGACCACAGACCAACCCTCACCAAACGAACTTGTCTTATTTTTATCCAAGGCTACTAAGGATCGCTACCATGACACTATGCTCAAACGAAACTACCACCCATATTAGGGTATATAGTTGTCCTCACACTAAACGTTAGGGAAACAAATCGCAAGAATAATCAGTTGTCTGGGTTAGGAATTTTTCTACGAGCACCCAACCGGATATTCCCTTACCATGATAAGGGAATTTTATGCTAATGTTGTAGACTCTGAGTAAGAGTTCATCTTTGTGAGAGAGAGCTTGATACCTTGGAGTGCAGCTCACATCAACACTCTATTCCAGATTGCTAAGAGGGTAGACACCCACACTTTGTTTTTGGAAGAGCTGACTGATGACAGAGATGACCAATTGATGAGAGACCTGTGTGTTGAAGGCGTTATGTGGACGGGTAATGATCCACACAACTATACCATGCACCGATGTTATTTGACAACCCAAAGCAAAGTATGGTTTCATTTTGTGAACAACCGTCTGTTACCTTCAACACATAACACTACGGTGACATTAGACCGCATGTGCATCCTGCACTCCATCCTGAAGGATCATCACATTGATGTCGGCGCAATTCTACATGACCAGATTATTGAAGTTGCGTCTAAGCAAACAGGTATATTACCCTTTCCTTCTTTAGTAATGTTGCTTTATAAACAAAAGGGGATTATTCCTCGTGATAGTGAGGAAGGGTTAGAAAACAAGGGCCCCATTAATGATATCTCAGTAGAAAGAATGATGAGAGGCCAAGAGATGCTGCTGGTAAAGGAAACACCTAAGAAGAAGGAAAAGGGAAAAGGGAAGAAAAAGGAAAAATCAAACACTGCCCCATAGACCTTCAAGGGAAGAGGTTGACTGCTATGGAAGTAAACATTGATCGTATCGACTCGACATGCATACTATTCGTATTGTCAGCATGTTGAAAGACATGGATTATAGGCAGAACATATTTTATGCGTACACAAAAGCATGAAACGACACTATTATCGCTACATTAAGGAGTATGAGCCCAAGTCCGCTACCAGATTTACCTATCTTACCATCTATCTTCCGACCAATGCCCTCATCCTCCAACCAGCCTACTCTTGATGGTAGGCCTCAACATGTCCCCTCTCCAACGAGAATCCACATTTCAGATGACAAGGAGCACGAGGGGCATTCTAATGCTATGGAGGATTGCTACAGAACTATAGCTAGCTTGTTCCAAGAGGAGTTCTCGAATAGCATTGGGGCTAATATGGCAGAGCGAGTGACTATGGTTACACTACAGCAAAATAGGTTATTAGCAGCATTTTTAGCGGCGTTTGGATAGAAAACGCCACAAAAGGTAGAGCAATAGCGGCGCTTATGGTCAAGCGCCGCTAAAGGTCGGAGCAATAGCGGCGCTTATAGCCAAGCGCCGCTAAAGGTTAGAGCAATAGCGGCGCTTTCCCATAAGCGCCGCTAAAGGTCGGAGCAATAGTGGCACTTATGTCCAAGCACCGCTAAAGGTCAGAGCAATAGCGACGCTTATGGAAGCGCCGCTAAAGGTCAGAGCAATAGCGGCGTTTATGGAAAAGCGCCGCTAAAGGTCAGAGCAATAGCGGCGCTTGTGGAAAAGCACCGCTAAAGATCAGAGCAATAGCGGCGCTTATGGAAAAGCACCGCTAAAGGTCAGAGCAATAGCGACGCTTTTCCAAGGTCAGAGCAATAAAATAATATAATTATATTTAGAAATTTTGTTTTTGAGTTTTTAACACTTAAAAATATATTTGGATGAAATTAAAAAAAATTAATTAAGGAATTTTATAATAAAGTTTATTATATCAAAGCAATTGAAAATCAAATCTAATTTTTTTTAATTTTAAAAATATAAGGATAAAAATGCCCTTCATAATATAATATAAGGAGTTTTATAAAACTTCTACCAAGTAATATTTTTTAATTAGGAAAGTGTAAAATAAAACATAAAATGGAAATTTTGAAAAGAATGTAAATCTTACATGAACAGATAAAAGGTAGGACGTTTAAAGCTTCAATGTTTAATAACTTTTCCTGTAAAAAACCTACCCTAAAAGATATTTAATTTTGCCCGCTCAAACACTCCCTAATTTCCCAAATTCAAAATCTCTAGTTCATCGGTTCCATTTTTTATTACCTAATCTTTTCATTATTACCTTTCCATTTTCTGTCAATTTCCAGATCTACTTGAAAAACTAAGTCACTGTTAAAGAACTTGAACAACTTTCTCATTTTCTCACAATCAAACTAAGAAAATCCAATCAATTCAAACAGTATTCTTTGTTTCCAAATGGCATCCTCTGATGCAACCTCTTCTCTTCCACTCGTCTCAGCTCCTTTACCTCTTGTACTTCCTTTTTCGCCTTCTCTTTTTCTTTTAATTTTTTGTTTTTGGTTTTTCAAGTTACAGTTGAATATTTTTTTTTTACAATTTTCAATTTGATAGAAATATTAATGAAATCTTTTTACCCATTTTACAGAAAAAGAAGAATATCACTCCAGTGGTTTCAAAAATTGCAGTAAGTCTTGGGGTGTTTTCCCCCTATATTTAAATTATTAATTACCTTTTTTTATGTAGTTTATTCTGTAAAACAAAAATTTAAAGACGAGTACTTGGGGCTTTCTAGAAATGAGATCAAGAACTTGAAGTCATCAGGTGTGGAGGTCTGTCTTAACTATCATGAGTACAACCTTCTTAAAATTCCAGTGCTGGTTGATGGCCTTTTGCTTCTTTTACTGCTATACTTGATGCTTTCCTTTTTATATTTTTTCTCCTCAACCGAAAACTTGTTTCCTTTTTCTTTTCTGTATTTACAAGAACTTGCTGAAGAGTTTAGGAATTTATTATCTTCGTAGGTTTCGTTTTAAGTTGAATGTGCTTTCAAGAAGAAAAAATAAACTGTTAATTTTATTCATTTTTCTTTATAAGATTTGCAGTAGGTTTTCTTCTCTAGAACTTTATATATGATAATAATGGGTAAAATCACCAAAGTCGTTTTTTCAAAGGGGTTTTAACTAGTGTTTTTACTCATTATTGTAGTCAAAAGTTCTCTTATAAAGCTTGTACGTAACTTGGTTGACTTAATGCACTGGCAGATTACTTACACTATTACTACACCAGAAGTTGCCTTTACTGGAGATACAATGTCTGACTTCGTAGTTGATGAAGCTAATTTAGAGGTTTTGAGGGCAAAGATTCTTGTTGTGGAGGTGAGTTACTAAAATTATTTTATTGTTTTAGAAATGTTGGTTTGCTTTATTCTTATGAATATTCGAGACAAGTCATCTGAAGTCTCCTTGATAGCCATAGGGTACTCAAACATAGATTTCTATTGGAAAACCGCTTTCATAAAAGTAACATTGAATTGTATAAATGTTAAGCATAGGCTGCAAGTTTATCATAATTATGCAATTTATGATTCTTATTTCAATGATATCCTGTTCAGAATCCTGCATGTATTAAATGGTTTTAGATTTCCTAAACTCTTCAGCAGGTTCTTATAAATACAAAAAAAAGGAAACAAGTTTTCGGTTGAGGAGAAAAAATATAAAAAGGAAAGAATCAGGTATAGCAGTAAAAGAAGCAAAAGGCCATCAACCAGCACTGGAATTTTAAGAAGGCTGTACTCATGATAGTTAAGACAGACCTCCACACCTGATGACTTCAAGTTCTTGATCTCATTTCCAGAAAGCCCCAAGTACTCGTCTTTAAGTTTTTGTTTTACAGAAAAAGGAGAATGTTTTGGTATATATAATGATAGTATTTCTTTTATGTGCTAAATCAAAATAAGGTTTTGATTCAAATCTTGGTTTTTTTTTACAGGTTTTCTGAGCTACCATTCTGTTTGTGGGTGCTAAAGATGGCTCATTTAGTGTAGTGTAAGGATAGATCTTCATTTTTGTCTGCTGATTCTGTTGTCTGGGTTTTATTTTTTGTTTTATTTTTCTCTTTTTTTTGCTTTTCTCTTTTAGCTTCTCTGTTGGGCTTATTTGCTGATTCTCTGGTGACGCCTAGTAGTGATAGGCCTACAAGGTCTTCCTCGTCTAAAACTCTGTCAATTGAAAAGGTATGTTTTCTTTTTGGGGTTAAGGATCTGATTTCATTCAAGTCATTTTCTTTGTGTTATGATTGTTTTTTGAACTTTAATTTGCTTTTCAGGGTCGTGGTACTCAGCTTAAAGGTATTCCCAATGTGTCTATTCTCTTGCTTATTTGTTTTTTTCCCCTAAGGGTCTACTACATGTTTTCTTTGAATTTCATGGGATTGGATTGGTTTGTGATTCTATTTGTGTCATTTTCTTTGAATTTCTACTGCAGAATTTTTCTTTGAAAGACTAACTAATGAATTTTGTTCTCTGATTTGTTTCTAAACGTGACCAATTTGTGTAATTTTTCCTAATTTAATATGATAAGATTCATAAAGCAGCAACTAAAATTCTCAAAAGATCTTAATTTGAGCTTTCCATCAACTTCAATGTTACACAAACCATTAAAAAATTATAATAGTTTGTATAATTGAAAAATGTAGGGTCAGAGCAATATAGGTTTATATGCTTATTTAACTTCGTGCTTATTACGGTGAAGTTTAGAGTTTAAGATTCAAGACTCAAGACTTATTTGCATGTCAGATTTGAGCATGATTTTGCATTATCTTATTTATTAGGAAATAGTTCAATGAAATGTTTAAGATTCAAGACTCAAGACTTATTTGCATGTCAGATTTGAGCTTGATTTTGCATTATCTTATTTATTAGGAAATAGTTCAATGAAATGTTTTCTCTCGAACTTTCTTCATTTATTAGCCATTGACATAAACTAATTCATAATATTGTATGAATCAAATCGAGCTAAATCAAATTTGAAAATGATTATATTGTTGTTGCAGGAACTTGTGGAGATGATCTTCAACTCTGTGCTATAAGAGAGACCTTGCAATTGAGCATTAGGAATAATTGATGATGTTTTTTATTTTTCTGTTTGTTTCAATTTTGTTAAGAATATTTGTTCTTTTTTGATAATTCGAGTGTAATTAAATTATTAGATTTTTGGATATTTAGTTGCTTGTTAAATGCAATTTTAGCTTGTCACATGTTTCAAATTATCTATATATATTTACATAAATTTAATTGAAAATGAATATGAATTTATAGAAAAAATATTGAAAATTCGGGTTTTATATGAATTAAAATGAGCTGGTAAAATTTGTTAATATTAGCGGCGTTTGTGGGATAAGTGCCGCTAAAGACTATGTTCTTTAGCGGCGTTTGTGTAAAAGCGCCGCTAAAGATCATGTTCTTTAGCGGCGTTTGTGAGATAAGCGCCGCTAAAGACCATGCTCTGTAGCGGCGTTTGTGAAAAAGCGCCGCTAAAGACCATGCTCTATAGCGGCGTTTGTGGAAAAGCACCGCTAAAGACCATGTTCTTTAGCGGCGTTTGTGAGATAAGCGCCGTTAAAGACCATGTTCTTTAGCGGCGTTTTTGGGAAAGCGCCGCTAAAGATCAGGTTCTATAGCGGCGTTTTTCCTCATAAACGCTGTGATTTTTAGCGACGTTATCTTTAGCAGCATTTACAAGCGCCGCTAAATGTTTTAGCGGCGCTTATATAGGCCCAAAAAAATGCCACTAAAAACCTGTTTTCCTATAGTGTTAAAGAGGTGCATACCCCGATTATATCTATAGGTGTGGACGTAGAGGAAGGCACCGACAAAGCCATTACTGAGCAGGAAAAGCTTGAAAAAGAAGAAGCATAGCAAGAAAAAGGCCATGAGAAGAGGAAGGAAGGAGAGGAAGATGAACTTGAGAAGGTGACTCCTAAAGAAGAGGAGGTAGAAAAGAAAGACGATGCCCTGACAAATATCGCGAAGGATATTGTCGAAGCACCCACCAATGTGGGGGCATTTAGTGAAGATATGGCTCCACCTAAAGCGAGTCAGGCTGAGGCAGTTACTAGCAGCATTGAGGAACCAAATCCTCTAGCCATTGTGCCCTATGTGGCATGACTTGCTGAGGTCCACCCATCAGATGTAACTACCGATGAGGTCGCCACTCAATTGGCTAAAGAAGAGCAATCCGCTGCTACGATTGATTCGAAGTATAAGAAGAGAAAGCGCAAATATAAGAAGAAGAAGTGCAAAGAAGAAGACGAGCGCCTAAAGAAGAAGAAGAAGAAAGTCAAAGCAGCCACTTCACCGGCTACTGACCAATGAGTTAGTTTTACTTTTCAGAAGTTAATTGCATGCATTTTATTTAGTTGTCATTGCATTTTCATTTGTCACTTCATTTCATTTGGTAGTAAATTTGCATTGTAGTTGCATTTCCATTCTTATCTGTATAGTATTGTCAGTGCATTGGGGACAATGCAGACATTAAGTTTGGGGGATCTTTTGTGAAATCGAAATGCGATTGCACCCACATATTTGAAAAATTAATTGTTTCTTTAGTTCAATGAAAATATGCAAAGTTTCAACAAAAATGTGACCACAATTTTTTTTTTATGCGTAATTATTGAATTGTTTGAAATGCTGATTTATGAATTCGATGAATATGAATGAATATTGAACCTTCTATTTTTGGATGAATGATTGGAATTGCTTTAGCAATGAATGGATAGTATCAACCCTTGAATCTTGAACTAACTTACCAATTGCAGCGACATTGTACTAATAAAAGACACTCTAATGTGAGTGCATTGTGACTGGTCAAGGGAGAATACTCTGCTGCATGTGTTGGAAAAATCATCTAGCCAAAGGCTGTCACTGTAGGAGTGTGTGTTGACGCAATTACATACCTCTTGGGGGTTTGTTGCATCCCATCGTTACTACTCAGGAACAAAGGTAGGGTAATGCAATGACATCTCTCAGTCACTTTTAATAAAAAACTCAAAAAAAGAAAGAAAAAGAAAGAAGAAGAAAAGAGAAAAAAGAAAAGAAATATATTGCCATGTATGCTGTATTGGTTAGTGAACGGTTAAGATTCAAAGCATGTTACTAACATTGGTGAAGTTGCAGTTTTAATTGTTCATGTTTATAAATTGTCGACACATTATTCTATCATGTTAATGCAATTTATATATTAGAATTACAGACAATTGAAGTTGTTAAAATACTGATTTCGGTAACATATTTGTTTGCAAAGTTTGTTATTTTTTGTTTACTTGAGGACATGTAAAAACTCAAGTTTAGGGTTGTCATAGCATTAGAAATGACACCTATTTTCTCCCTAAATTTGTGTATTAATTGTCTCTTTTTTAGCATATTTAGCATGCATAATAGGCATTTCATACTTAGTATTTTTATTTTCTAACTCATTGTTGTTGACTTAAATTCTTGTTATTTTATCTCTTTTGTGCACTAATGTTGCCACATGCAGCCTTTGTACTGTATGTAGAAATTGTCAGCGTAGGGATCCATCTCAGAAGATTGATGCCAAAACGAATTTAAAGAATGCAGCCACAAGTTAGCTTGGAATTACGGCCAGAGATGTCAATGCATCGAAACCTTTACTTTGTATGGGTGAATTCACGCTGCAAACACATCTGGAAGCACCAACATAGGAATCTCAAATGATGTCGCCGCAATTAAGGATTATAGATCGCGCTTAGAAATGCGACGACAATCTGCAGATTTATGAAGATCACACCAGATCTGCATGAGTGCACAGTTGGATTTCAACAAACTTTGACAGCAGCACAAAAGTTGGATCTGAGAGGAGAAGAAATCTACAATTCTTGAAGCCTATAAATAAAAGAAAGAAGAAAGGGAAATATATCAAGAGGTGAAGGAATTAGTTCTGCAATTACTTTGAGTTTTTGAGGTTTTAAGCCGGAGAACGGAGACCTGATCGAGCGAAGGAGTAACTACTTCTAACGAGGAGTGCTTGATGCAAAGCAAGAGGAGCTGTTAAGGAATAGTCCTAGTAGTCTAGAGATAGTAAGCTTCGATGTATTTGTTGAACCCTCTCTTTATGTTGATGAATTATTATTGACAATTGAATGAATATGGGAATATCTTTCAGTGTTAGATTACTTTATTTCTTATTTGATTCTCCTCATCTATTTATTCTTGGACTTAACTGCATTAAACACTAGAGTGGAATTGCAGTCTATCGACATCGGGAGATGCGGTGACAAGTTAAGTTAACAAGCAAGTCTGCTAGTTGCTTAGGATTAGAAGGGATTCTGGTCACTTGTTCTTGAGTGCACAACATTGCCAACATTGAGAGGTGTGGTAATTGTGAGCGCTTAAGTCACGATTAAACAGAGAGCTGTAATTGGTAAGATTTCATTGGAGCTTTAGTGTTGCGACAATTCATCTATACAATACCTTGTTGACGCATCTAGCGTTACTACTTAGTAAAATCAGTGTTCCACTCCAATTCTTCGCACTTGATCATACTTTACTTTCATGCATTTAAATTCTCAACACTTCAACAAAAATTTGATTTACTTTCAGTTGATTTGACAATAAACTTTTATAATTACATTGACAATTTTGACTGTCTTAGTGTGTAGAGATCTACTTTAATTGTGCTGACATCCTTACTAGCATTAGTATTAGTTGCTTCGACATTTAAGCATCAAGCACCCATTCCTCGTGGGATCGTTATTCGATAGAATCAATTTATCAACTATACTTGCATCGACATGTGTTCGCTTGCACAATCGTTGTGACGTTACAGGCCGATCAAGGTGGTCCATGAAAACTTCTATCGGTTTTAAATTCTCATGGATAGTCATCCTCCCAAACAAGATACGCATCTGTTGCATGGCTAGGTGCAGTTCACATACCAGACATTGTGACCGACATGACATTTATCATGCCAATATGGTGAACAATATTAGCAATATTATTAATTTTATTTTCCATGGATGATACATTTACCTGTTGTGTCCTCATTGGGTAATCCGGCGTAAACCCAAACGAACGATAATTCATAGCCATAGTGAAATACATTCAATCATTCATTTTTTTAAATATATTTTTGTTTTCTTTTTTGGGGGCACAATCAGCCTTCTCTATTTCTAGATCATGCTTGACCAACTTTTATGTCCAAATCTAGTCATAAAGATAACACAAAACTAGTTAATGTCAGTCCCCAACAACGATGCCTAAATTAGATGGGTGTCGAATCCACCGAAAATAAATTCCTATGCCGAAACCAAAAATAAATTAAATTTGAAGTGTAGAGAGTAAGGTTGATCCCACACAGACTAGACTAATTAATTTGATGATTTATTATAACTAAGATTAGACGAATCTGTGAAATTAAATAAAGAAGGATTAAATCTAATATAATATAAATAAAAGAAAGTAAATAAAAATGATTAGAATGAAATTAAATCTAAATAAATCAAATAAATGAATACTCTAACCTCAGGCATGATTTTGAATCTGACTTAAAACCAATCTTGACCATGGATTTTTGCCTCCAATCGATAAGTTAGCTATAGAGATCGAAGAACAGCCTCAAACCTCTTAATTCTTTCGTAGTAGTAAATTAATTGCGGGAACAACTTGATAACTAACCCTTAGCAATTGAATAACCTTGAAAGCATCTTCCACAATTTAATTCCTAGATAAACTTACGAACTAAAAGAACCTGACTCAAATCAATGGCCTCAATTGCGTAGGTCATTTAAACCTGATCGTTAACTCTCTTGACGGATCCAACCACTCACTCAATTAGTCACGTCCGTTTGTTCTACGATGGACCAAATACGAAAATTGTGGATCATACCAATTTACCAACAGTATACCATCTAACACTGAATCAGGGATATCCTTTCTCGATTTGATGTTAAAATTGTTGGTAAAAATGGATTTTTAGAAGCTTTTAGGCATATTCTCAATTGGTAAAGGTGGAGATTTGAATCATAAAATTATGGTTTTATATTCTACCCCCTGAGACCTTTACAATGATATATTACATGCTCAAAATTGTTGAGTGATAAATGAGAAATTGAAGCTCAAAGTAAGCCACTTGTGAATTATGTTGAAGAAAATGAAAAGCTTAGATCCCACATTGGTTAGATATTTAAAGAGTATGAACTATTGGTAGACGAAGAAAATGACAAAAAGGAAACACAATAAGTAAAACAAAAATAAATTGAATACTAAAAATTACTCTACAAATTTATTCCATTTTTATGTGAAGCTTGCTGTATGTATTTATACAAGATTTCCTCTAAAGTACACATAATATCCAATAGTAGACCGATGATCATCAAAATCTAACCCCCAATTAGCATCAGCATATCCAACCAAGAACAGCCTCTCAGATGGTTGTATAACCAAGCCATAGTCTATATTTCCAAACAAGCATCACAAAATACGTTTTAGTGCCATAAGATGAACATCAGTCGGAGCATGTATAAGTTGACATATACGATTTACCGCATGCGCAATTTCGGGTTAAGTAAGAACAACATACTGTAATGCACCAGCAATACTCCTATATTTACTAGGATCTTCAACCAAGGTTCCCCTATTTTTAGTTAAAAACGAAGAACTAACCATAAATGTGTGAACACCTTTAGCACTAGTCATGTGACATCGATCAAGTAAATCAAGAATATCTTATGTTGACATAAATGAAGACCCTTTATGGCCAAACGAGTTACTTCGACACCCAAGAAATAATAAAGAGACCCCATGTCTTTAAGAGAGAACTCAGTGTGTAGTCGATGAACAATCGTATCAATTTTCTTAGGGTGATCTCCTATAATGATGATATCATCCACATACACTAACACATACATACGAGAATCATTAGCGACATGAACAAACAACGATGCATCAGATATTGAAAGAACAAATCCTAAAGAAAGTAGAAACTTTTTCAACTTATCAAACCAGGCTCTTGGTGCTTGTCGCAATCCATACAATGCTTTTGTTAATCGCCAAATAAGAGGTTTCCCATTTGCATCATGTTGAACATACTCGGGAGTTGTTGCATGTGAACTTCTTTAGTGAGCTCCCCATTGAGAAAAGCATTATTCACATCAACTTGACGGATCAACCACTGTTTGGACACGACAATAGACATAATAGTTCGAATGGTAGCTGGTTTAACAACTAGACTAATTATTTCTCGAAAATTACACATTGGAACCTGAGAACATCCCTTATCCACTAATTGACCTTTTCACCAAGCCACAGTACCATCAAGATTCCTTTTTATTTTAAACAACCACTTGTAACCGATTACCTTTCGCCCTGGTGGCAAACGAACTAACTCCTAAGTATGAATTCTAATAAGAGAATCAAACTCATCTTGAGCCATTAGTCGCTACTCTTTAGGTGCAAACGCTTCATCAATCGTACATGGCTCACGATCAAGTAACTCAGCTCCTAGAGCTTTAGGTGCGGGAAGAGATGTTGCTACCGTGATCCAAGGCACTTGCATCATTTTCCAAATGTGACAACTCAAGTGTGGGGGAAGAGGTGCTGCTACTATGATCCAAGACACCTACATCATTTTCCAAACACGGCGAGTCTATGGCACCATGAGACGAAGCTGTAGGACATTGTATTTCGACATCTCTGTTAGGAGAGACAAACTAGAGTGACTGAGAATGTACAAAAGGAGCAAATGTGGTAACACAATCGTTTGTTAAGGTAGAAGATGAAGAGTGCTCAGAAAATAAAAATCAACTTTCATAAAAAATAACATGTCGAGATACAACAATTTTACCATCAAATGTAAGGCATTGACATCCTTTATGCTAAGGACTGTAACCTGAAAAGGTACAAGGCAAGGATAGAAATTCCAACAGGTGATTATTAAATGGGCATAAATATGGGAAACAACAACACCTGAATATTCAAAGATGACTATAAGTTGGGGACTTACCATAAAGATCCAAGTACAAGGAGTTATCACGTAAGATCATAGTGGGTAAATGATTTATTAAATGAACTGCACACAAAATGGTATAACCCCAAAATTTCATAAGTAAATTTACTTGAGCAAGTAGTGTGAGCCCTACCTCAATAATATGTCGAAGTTTTCTTTCTACCACGCCATTTTGTTCAGATGCTTGAGGACACATGATCCAATGAATGATGCCATGCTGAGTTAACACAGATGTGAATGATCGAAACTCACCACCCCAATAGCTTTGAAATTGTTTAATGTCTTTCCCTAATTGAGTCAACCATTCGCTAAAACTGAATGAAACAATCAACAACTTAAGATTTGTGTTAAATAAGAAAAAACCACGTAAAGCGGCTAAAAACATCAATAAAGGAGACATATTACCAATTACTACCACATGCAATAGCTGCAAGTCCCCAAAAGTTCGATACAACCAACTCAAAATTAAATGTATATATAGTAGTAGACTCAGTAAAAGGCAACTTGTGAGACTTTCCTATTTGACAAGCAGTACATATATGAGGAAGCTTATCTTTATTTGCAACAACATTTCAATTCTTTAATACTGATTGAACAACACGTGCTGAAGGATGACCAAGACGACGATGCCACAAATCGAACTATCAACATTGGAGTGATTCGATCCTAATTCAATATTAAGTGTGAATAAGAGAATTAAATAATACAAGCCTTAGGGACTTAAGCATGCATGATTATGTAGCCGTCCTAGGACTAGACCTTATACTCCAAGGAAATTATATAATGATAATGACCAAAATATGGTTATCTTTGCTCAAAATCAAATACCAACCTATAGTATAGATAAACATACAATAAATCAGAGTGCGATAGAGAAGCGTGGTGGACATTGTAAATGCCAACCATAAGAAAATTTAGAAAACCTAGAAAATAACGAATTTTTGCATAATGAAATATTTGAAATAATAGACGAATTAGAACTTTGTTATAAAGAAGAAATACTAGAAGATTTCAAAGATAATAAAGACTTTTTCGTAAAAGGAAAATATCTAGAACCAATAATAGATGAAGAAATCTAGAATATGCAGTCTAAGCTAGAAAAATTAAAAATAATAGGAGAACATCCGCTTAGACACTGGAATAAGAAAAAACCAGAATATAAGTTGGAAATAATAAACGATACAAAAGATATCAGAATGAAAGCTATCCCTTGTTCTAATAGAACTTGGATGGTATAAAGAACAAATAGGAGAATTAGAAAAACTTGGTCTAATCAGAAGATCTGACTCAAGACATAGAAGTGCAAGCTTCTTTGTTAATAACCACAATGAGCAGATTAGAAACAAAGCTAGGTTAGTAATAAATTATAAGATGTTAAACGATAATACATACTATAATATAATATCCCTAGCAAAGACCAATTAATAAATAAAATACAAGAAGCAAGATGGTTTAGCAAGTTTGATTGTAAATTAGGCTACCATAAAATAAAAATTCATAAAGACTCTATAGAATGGATCGCCTTTATTTGTCTGAATCCAATTGGACACTAGGAAGGCTAGTAATGCCATTTGGGCTTAAAAATGCCCCGACCGTATATCAGAAAAGAATGGATAATATATTTATGATTGTAGCGATTTTTCTATAGTCTATATAGACGATATCCTAGTCTTTAGCAAAACTGCTGAAGATCATAAGAAACACTTGAAAATAATATTCAGAATATTTTAGGAAGAAGGAATAATTATAAGCAAACAGAAAATGGAACTAGGAAAAGAATACATAAAATTTCTAGGTATAATTATACGAAAAGCGAAAATAGAATTACAACCCCATATTGCCCAGAAGATTTTAGACTTGCCTAATAAGTTAGAAGGCCTCAAACAGATCCAAGAATTTTTAGGATTGTTAAATTATGCGAGACTGATGGTACTAAAAAGAACATATGTTTTCTCCCCATTTATTGTATAATTTGTTCCCATTATATCATGTTTAGCATGCATTTTTAGCATTTTATATTTAGTAATTGCATTTTCTAAGTCAGTGATATTTGGTTTAATTTTCTTTCATTTTATCATACTTTTTCTACTAATGTCGCCACATTTACTGTTCAGTATTGCATCTTGAGATGTCATTGCAGGAACCTGTCCAGAAGGACCAATGCATGAAGGTGTACAGAGTTGTCGCTACAAAATAACATCCAAATTTGAGCCCAAAACTGTCGTCGTATGAGTACTTCCAAATTTGCGCCCACAACTATCGTCGCATGAGCACTTCCAAATTGCACCCAAAACTGTCGCCGCAAGAATATTTTCGGAATGCACCAAAGACTGTCGCTACATAAATATAAAATAAACAACAATAAATAATAGAAAATTTGATAGTGAAGACATAAAGATAATCATTAGAATGAAAGAGGAAATAAAAAAGATACCTAAAATGGAAATTCCTCTAGATACAGACTACCTTATAATAGAAACTGACGGATCCTTAGATGGATGGGGAGCAACACTTTATAAAAAGAAAATAAACATGCCCTTAAGTCAACAGAAAAACTCTATCTCTATAATTCATGCAAATTCAAAGAAAAAGAAATAGTTTCAGGGATTGATACAGAAGTGTTAGCCCTTAGATATGCCTTAGAATCTTTTGAACTATTTATAATAGGTAGAGATAAGTTTACCATTAGAACAGATTGTATAAGTATTTTCAAATACTTTGCCTGTATGAAAGAAACTAAGAAAAGATCCTCACTTAATAGATGGAATAAGTAAGTTAACTCAATACTTTATAGAACAAGGATTAAAACCAGAAACAGAACATATACCTGGTAAATATAATAAATTGGCTGATATGTTATCTAGACAATACACCAATAAGAATATACCTAATATAATTTCAAAATTAATTATACAGAACTAAGAATTATAAGTTCTAATGTTTGATTATGCAGGTATAATGAATCTGCCCAAAGGCCAACTCCTTGTCTTCGACAAAATAAATACCGGCTCCAAAGTAGAGAATAAGATAAGCAGTGGTTTAGCCTCTGAGATAACCAATATAACTGAACCGTTGGTCGCAAATACAGATAATATCCCACAAGAAGTGGCGGAACTTATAACAAAGGCTTCCTAAATGGGAATGAATACGCAAGATATAATTGCATCCATAACAAGCAAAGCCAAACAACCCACTGGGACTAGTTTTGGAAAGCTCATAACAAAGCCTACGGTTGAAAAACCTAAGCTTATACTATCTGATAAACTGTCATTATACGACTATAAAGGTTATAGATAGGAATTTAACCTATCTCAAGGAATAAATATAATAGATACTGAGAGAATTCTCATTGATAATATATTTATAGATCATAAAAAGAGCGATATAAAACATATAATTGCTAGCCTTAGCGGCTTGGCCTTATACCTTACAAATAACAAGGCTGCAAGCCCATACTATATAGTCTTTCACGGACGCATATACAAAAAAATATGCTAAGGTAGCCCAATATCTCAAGACTCAAGGTGTTAAAAAATACTCTACATTAATGGAGGCCCTCGGAGAAGCAGATATATACCTACCTAAGCCATATTATAAAAGCCCAGATGTTATAAAAGACTTGAAGCGGAAGGGACTAGAACCAGCTCAACAATTAGAAGAAATAACAGAATTAGAAAGGACAATCCTAGCTTTTAAAGCAATGAATCTAGAACTAAAGCAATAGAATGAATTGCTTCGAGAAAAATAGACCAACTATAGAAACCAGAAGCAACTTCCTATGCAACAGCTATAACCAGCGAACCAACCACCATAGAAGATAAGATATACCAGAAGGTGGCTACAGTCGAAGAAAATACAAAACACATCTTTTATATCCTAAAAAGGATTATAAAATATCACTACAATGTTGACGTCCTAGATGGCACATTGGTGGATAACATTAGTTTGGGAAATTTCATTGACTAGATATACAAAGAAGATAACGAGGCTCATGATAAAATGAGAATCCAAGAAAAAGAAGCCCAACATACAGAATACAAGGGCAGCTGATGATCAAGGCCCATTTAGGCTTACTAGAAAGCCTAGCTTGGCAGGGGCATCTGAGCTGTCAAGGTTATTTTGTAAATATGTAATGTCGGCAATGGCATTTGCCTAAGCCTTTTATAGTTTTTGAGATGTCCTGGGTCCTATCAGGAATCTCTTTTATTTTGTCTTTTACCTTTGTAAAAGCATCTCTGAAGTGGAAGCAAGCTGTCGGTGGGGCCCAATGAGCACCCAGGCTTCTCTATATAAGGAATGTTTATTTTCATAGTTAGGCAATCAAATTGGGATACTATTTTGGGAGAACACTAAGAGTCATAGAGTAGATAAGAGTAAAGAAAGGTAGAAAGGTTGAAAGTGGAAATCCTCTACTGATATCTGATATCTTCACCGTCCCCCCTTTTCTCCCTTGATTAGAGTCGAGCTTGTCTCCTCTATCATTGTAATCCATCTTTTATGTTTTCAGTAAAAATCTTTTGAAGTTTTATTCATATTATGTTTTTATAACTTGTTTCATCTGTTCATCTTGTGATTTCTTATTTCTTCTCTCATACAATTGATTTTTAATTAATTGTTTTAAATGAAAGATGTTTTTCAAAGTTAAAGAATCTCCGATGGCTATAGAAGTACCCGTTTATAAGTCCCAAGCTAGTACTTCAACTGGGTACAGCAACAACAGGTGTAAACCGATAGAGTCCATCATGAGTGTGGCCCCGTAATAAGACATCCTGGATTTGAATATCCTTAACCACACAATGAAACGAGTGAAACTAAAAAAACATTATTCTCTCTAGAAAACTATAAGACGAATAATAAGTTTTTACGAATATTTTGCACGTGCAAAACATTAGATAGATGTAGCAACTTATTTGTTGTAGAAAACACAATATTACCCACACGTTCAATTGTAGCATGCATCCCATCACCCATTAAAAGAGGAATATTACCTGAATACGGAGTGGAATTATTTAGTGTAGATGCATCTTGGCACACATGGTTGGTGGCTCTCGAGTTAGAATACCACGAGGTTGAACCATTTTTTTCCATCGGCATAGGAAAATACAGCTCTACATGGTTGACACTTTTATTTCCAAAATTTGGCCCAAAAGGAAATCTTGAATTAATAGCACTCAACGTATTTTCACCAAAAAAATTAGAGTCAATAACATTCAGAATCAGGGGAAGCACAACACATGGGCCCATGGTACCTCGGCCAAATGCCCTACAAGCAGCAATAGCATCAGGCCTAAGTGAACGCCTCACACCAGGTTGGATAACTCGCACAACACCATCAGCAGCAGGCTCACGCTCCTCATAACTCTGCAAAGAAAGCGCAGGCCTAGCCTGCAAGCCCATCTGCCCACTAAAACGCATCAAATTAGCTAATGGCCCACATGTGTCACTTACAATGGATTTATAATTAGGGTTAAAGAATCCTTCCTATGCAACAGCCCTTCTACTATATCGAAGGTCCTCGCTCGTTCATGTGCTACTAGAGATGACACCGACTTCGAGGGACCATCGTACATTTGATCATAACGGTGGGCTAAGTGGCCAAGGCGGCCATAGATCTAGCATTAAATTCGCCTCTCAAACTCTGTTTATGACCATCATAGAAGATGGGACCACCCCTCGGAGAGTGCGGCACCATCAGAAAACCATCATTCACTTTGGACTATACCGTATTATCCTAAATCGAACCGTCAAGCACGAACTGCCTTTGACGATTCTCACAATTTAGAAGAGATTCCACCAGCCGATCAAGGCATATTGGTTCAGATGCAAACATGGCCATCATGACGACGACTTCAAACTCTATAGAGAGGCCAACAAGAACAACAGAAACTTTCTCACTCTTGGTTAGTGGATGACCGATGGTAACAAAAAGGTCATAAGACCTTTTAATCTTGTTTAGGTATTCGACGATGATAAGGTTTCCTTTCTTGAATGCATCCAATTCATGTTTGATTCTTGAAATTTTGACACTAGATGCAACACCAAATAATTTATAGGCCTTTGTCTAGACCTCATAAGCTATCGGTGTACTTGTAAATGATGAAAGCAATACTTTACTAATTGTGGATAAGATCCAAGAGGCAAAGTAACTTATCTTGCTATTGAAAATATGAAAAATTAGGATTAGGAACTAACCTCCCTTTTGAATTAGGAACAAATCGAGTTGGAGCAGCTATCGTGCCAAGGATGAAATGAGTTAGATCATACGCTTCAATGATCAACTTCATCTGGTGTTGCCATTTGAAGGAACGTTTCTTCTTTCAGCTTCACGGTGTCATGATAAGAGAAGGATTGGACCACTCAGCAGAAACCACTATCAGCAACACTGTATTTAAGGCTGAGGATGAAGACTAGAGGTAGATGGTGCAAAATTGAGTTCATTGGTGGACATATTGAAACCAATTTTTGTTATTGAATCAAGATCACTTACCCAGGAGACTAACAACTAATACCATGAAAGAGTATCAACTATTGATAGATGAAGAAAATGGAAAAATGGAAACATAGTAAGTAAAACAGAAATTAATTGAATATTGAAAACTATTGTGCAGATTTATTCCATTTTTTATTTGAAGCTTACTGTATGTATTTATATATATTCTCAGTAGACAACTTCTAGTAACCAATTACTAATAACTTAGTTACAACTAGTAACAGATTCTTTAACAGTTACAACAGCTTGATTAATAACGGACTCTAACAAATATAAAGTATGGAATATGTTTATATATGAACCAACTTGGTGGTTATTTAATGACTAAGATAAAGCTCTCCCTCATGCGCAAGGGAGTGCAAATCTAAACCTTTTAGGGTTAGGGGCACACCCGCACGACGTGGGCGATGCGAAATGTTTGGACCCATCAAGCCCTTCTAGGCCTATGAATATTTTAGCTTAACACGTAATTTTATTTTTCCACAACAGAGCTTATCTCTTTAATTTTTTTGGAATTAAAAGGATAAATATTAAATTGAGTTTAATGGCTCCTTTAATTCAAACGTTAATTTGGGTTTTAATGGCTCCTTAATTCACGGGCGTTAATGGCTCCATTAGTCAAATTTCCAAAAATTCTTTCATTTTGAATTTTTTTTAAAAACCGAAATAATTTGAAGAGAATACACACACTGAATTTCTCTCTAATTTTTCTACAAAATAAAATTTTGAGACTTTTTCCTGCATATTTTCGAACCTGTTTTCGATTATAGAAGAAGGCTACTCTACAGTTCGTTAATCATTACAGCTATGCTAATGTCGTGCTCATCTTGTTGTTTTATCCTGGGAGATAATTGACCAACATTTTTCCAGCACCAAAGGAGCGGTCGAATCTGTCTTAAGGAAACTGTAAAAACAAGCCTCATCTACCTGTTTGTTTTCCAAATTTTTTTTTCAATTTATATATATATATATTATCCTGGTTTGATCTTGTGATTTAAATCAGTATTTTACATTACTGTTTATTTCACTAACGTATGTGCAATAATCTTAAGACAGATTTTTTAACCACTTTCTAATCTGAGACAAATGAGACACCGAGGCGAAATTGTATTTTGTTTGTAAACAGAAATTAATTGAATAATTATATTTCAAGATTTTATTCCTGTCGTTCAACAGAATTTATTTGATTTTTGTTTCCAAATATAAATCAATTGAACAATTCTGTTTCAAGATTCTATTCATGTTATTCAATAGAATTCATTTGATTTCTATTTGGAACAATTCTATTTCAAGATTCTATTCCTGCCGTTCAACAAAATTTATTTTATTCCTGTTGTTAACAGTAATCAATTGAGAATAACAATTCTGTTACTAGAAATTGATTATTGATTTTGTTTTAGAATTTTTAGTTCCTAAGTAAATTTTGTCGTTTAACAAAATCGAATGGTAGTATAAACTGGAAATTAAATTTTCTATTTATTATTGGAATTATTACTAATTCTTGTTTCGTTTATGAAATCTTAACAGAAAATGGAAACTCCCACCAATTCATCTGATTCGTGATCTGGAGCGTTGGTTCCGACTCAGGCTTCGAATCAAAATTCAATGTTGCCGGTGGAATTTCAAGACATGGTCATCTTGTTCTATTTGACCATGTTGAACTTGGCCAAATTTTTGAAGATGATCCTCCTATTGTTAAAGAGGGTGAGGTAGATGATGTTACTGCCTTCACTGCTATTGAAGCTTTGGAGCATTCTGATTTCCTGTGCCGAAATTACATCTTGAATGGGTTGTTGGATGCACTATACGAAGTATACAGTGTCAATAAGATGACTAAGGAATTATGGACGTCATTAGACCATAAATACAAAACCAAAGATGTTAGAGCTAAAATCTTTTTTGTTGCCAAATTCTTGAATTTTGTAATGGTTGATTCTAAATTAGTTGTGAATCAAGTGCAGTAACTTCAACTGATCATTCATGAAATTCTTGCAGAAGGGATGGTCATAAGTGAATCCTTCTAGGTGGCAGCCATTATTGAGAAGCTATCCCTTGCTCGGAATGACTTTAAGAACTACCTAAAGCACAAAAGAAAGGAAATGTCAGTGGAAGACCTAATTGTCAGACTTCGGATTGAAGAAGACAATAGAGGTACTAGCAAAAAACTAAACAAAGCAACAAATGTCAATGGTGTTAAGGCAAACGTGGTAAAAGTCAAGGACTTCAAGAAGGGAAAACAACCTCAGAATGAGTCTAAAATGAAACCAAAAAGTGGCATTCCCAAGAAGGAAAAATTTCAAGGGAAATGCTTCAATTGCAACAAGATGAGGCACAAGTCATCTGACTATAGGCTTTCAAAGAAAATCGAAACTAATGAGGCCAATGCTGTGGAAGAAATTTCCAGGAAAGTGTTTGATATGGACTTATGTGTTGTGATTTATGAAGTCAACATGGTTGACTCAAATCCAAGAGAATAATGGCTTGAAATTGGTGCCACATGTCATATCTAATGCGACAAAGACTCTTTTTCTAAGTTGGTGCCTTGTGACAAAGAGGATAAGCTTTATATGGGCAATGTCACGACTTCTAAGATTAAAGGGAAGAGTACTATGGTCTTGAAGATGACTTCTAGCAAAGAACTCAACTTCAAAATGTGTTGTATGTGCTTGACATACGCAAGAACCTTGTTTCTAGGACACTCCTAAGTGTACACAGTATTAGGATGGTGTTTGAATCCTAGAAGCTAATTTTGTCTAAAAGGGAAATGTTTGTGGGAAGGGCATATGTATTAAATGACACGTGGAAACTGAATGGAATCTCAGTAAAAGTAAAGACAATGAATAAGAATGTCACTTCTTCTTTTGTTTATATGCTTGAGTCATTTAATTTATAACATGGTAGGCTCGGACATGTTAATTATGATACTTTATGTAGATTAATTAAATTAGAGCTCATTTCTTCATTTCACATTAATTATAATCCCAAATGTGAAACTTGTGTTGAGGCAAAATTAGCAAGGTCTTCATTTCAAATTGTTAAAAGAATTACTAAACCACTTGATCTACTACATAGCGATGTTTGTGACTTAAAGTTTGTTCAAACTAGAGGAGGGAATAAATATTTTATTACCTTCATTGATTATAGTACAAAATATTGCTCCGTATATTTGCTTAAGAGCAAAGACGAAGCTATAGAGAAATTTATTCTCTATAAACAGGAAGTGGAAACCAAACCTAATAAAAAGATTAAGATGGTGAGAAGTGATCGTGATGGTGAATATGTTGAACCATTTGGTGAATACTATGCACGGTATTATTCATGAAGTGACACCACCATACTCTCCTCAATCAAGTGGAGTAGCCGAGCGAAAAAATCAGACCCTAAAGGAAATGAACGCATTGCTAGGAAGCTCTGGGTTATCACAGAACATGTGGGGGGAAGCTATTCTATCACCTAATTACCTTTTAAATAAGATTCTCCGCAAGAAAAGGGACAACACATCATATGGAAAAGGTAGAAAACTTTCCTACAACTAATTGAAAGTGTGGGGGTGTCTTGTGAAGGTAATGGCTCTGTTACTAAAGCCAATGAAAATAGGTCCTAAAACAATGGATTGTATTTTCATTAGCTATGTAGATCATAGCAATGCATATCGGTTTCTTATGTATGAATCAAAGAATCCTGACATTCATAAGAATACTATAGACATTCACAAGAATACTATATTGGAATGGCATAATTGTAAAAAAAAAACACACTTAACGTTTGCTTAACCTTTTTTTGTTGACACCTTCAACATTCTGATTTTTTTTTTGAAAATTAACCCAATTTTAACAGTAAACGTAAGTTGACCGTCAGTCAAATGGCAGGTCAGCATAGTAGCCCATGTGACATGCAACATAGGTAAATGACGTCATCAAAATAATTTTTTTATTTTTTTCATCTCCTTTCTTCTTTCTTCCCCTCTTCCCCACTAATTATTTTTCCATATTTTCTCATACTCTCTTTCCAAACACCCAAACATGGGGATACATACAAAACAAAGTCATGGTAAAAGAAAAAAGATTTGAGGTTCCTGAAAGTAATTGAAAAGAAAGAATTTTCACGGTGTCAACATTTATGGGGCGGAACCAAGTTAATAGATTAGTTCAAGAAACCAAATATGGAGATCCCCATTTCAATCAATACCTAGTAAAATAAAATTGATGAATCAATTTCAATCAACATGTAACACATGAAACCCGACACCGTAATCGGTTAGGGTCTCGAGATCTTTCCAATCATCTATCACCATTTATCTTTCAATATTATTCCTTTTAATCATATTTTAGATAAGTAATACTTTACGCGCGACATAAATCATTAATTGAATGTCAACACAACTCTATAAGGGCAAAAATATCATTTTCATGATTTTTGGAGACGTCTATCGGTACTTGTTGGACAAGTATCGATAGTAGTCAAGTCGAAAAGAAATTCAAAAATAGTGTAGAATTCTATCGATACTTGTGATAGTTCTACCGATACAAGTGTCACTTCTACCGAAACAAGTCTTGCTTCTACTGATACTAAAAACTCTAGAGAGCTAAGAAGTTTTACCATGCAACTCCTACCGGTACAAGCACCCAGACTACCGATACTTCTATGAACAGATCCATCGATACTTATTATGCAACTACCGATACAACCCAAGGCAGTAAACAACCTCTCTCCTACCTTGTACTTCTACCAATACATGCATGTGAACTATCGAAACAAGTAAGCAGATTTTCAAAATGCACATAATTCTCTTAAGTTTATATTTAACCATCTCAAGTACAAATCCATTACACATAGAACACTCAAACTCATGCCTATTTGAACAACAACATGATGATATTGTAATCATTACAAAACACAAAATACATTTGGAAGTAAGTATCAAGATATCCTCATTTCAAAAGACATTACACATCATACACATTAAGTTCACAATCTTACTATATGTCATATAATCCAAGTTATAAGAAAGACTACCACATGAGTTCCTGGGATAGTGTGATTCTTTTAGGTGATCTGATCCTCAACAGCAAACGAATCTATAAAACAATAAATAAACGAGACAAGCTTACAGAGCTTAGTAAGTTCGTTGAACATTTAACTTACGTAACAAATATTTAATGAGAAAGAATGTGAACAATCATCTTCGTTCTTCCATAATAGTATCCAATACCCCTTCAGGTCTTCTAGTGGAAATATCTCAAGCGATCCAGTAATGCTCTTACGAGCCAGTATGCTCAAACGAGCCAGTATACTATTCCTTCCGTGTCTTTCATCACGATCCAACATCAAGAATTGAACCAAATAAATAAGGTTAGAATATAACAAGTAGAATATAGTCACACGAACTTACCAGACGAATTTGTAGCAAAAGGAAACTCCAAGGATTATTCTACAACTTTCCCCTTTCTACGATCTGTCGCTTGCTCGTGATCTAAATCAACAAATTATTAAATTTCCATATTAAATCATGAAATTTAGATCATTTCTTGTATTTAAGTCCTTTTGAAAAATTTACAAAAGCACCCCTATACTTTCACTTTTATTCAATTTAGTCCTTTAAGTACAAAACATGCAAAATAGCCATTTTCTCAAACACACAAACCTAGCAAAACATTCAAGACCTTTCTAAAAGTCCTTTCATGGTAAATTTTTCAACATTTAACAAATTCACAAATTAGTTCTTAGGTTAGCTAAATTAAGCTAATACGGACTCAAAAACATAAAAATCACTAGAAACAGACGAGATTTACCTACTCAAATAGAAAACCCAAGCTTGGCCGAATATGGTGTTTATTTCCTTAGGTTTTAGCTTAAGGAAGAAGATGAAAAAGATAATTAAATGATTTTCTAATTCTTTTTGGTAAAAATTACTTAAGTCTTTATGAAATTACCCTTTTAACCTCCCTTAAATTCATAAAATTTCTATTTAAAAAGGACCAAGACCGTCCACTCCCTTATTGAATGAGCTATTTACCATTCAAGAACTTTTCCTTTCTTTTCAATTAGCATTTAATCTATATGGTTCAACCTTTACACCTTTTTACGATTTAATCCATTTTACTTAATTAACTATCTAAACGATAAAATCTCTTAACCAGAATTTAATATGCTACTAAAGACATTAAAAATATTAAATAGTTAATATCTATGACTCGACTCGTCGGAGTTGTGGTCTCGAAACCACTATTTTTAAAATCACTAAAAACTAGGCTGTTACAACTCTCCCCGCTTACGAAAATTTCATCCCGAAATTTCTTACCAGTGAATGGATTAAGGTACTGTGATTTCATCAATGCCTTTGTCTCCCATGTTGCTTCCTCTACCCCTTGTTGGTTCCACAAAACCTTTACCAGTGGTACTCACTTATTTGGTAATTCTTTCACTACACGAGCTAGAATCTTAACTGATTCTTCTGAATACGTCAAATCTGACTGTATTTAAACCTCACAAGGCATGATCACATGAGAAGGATCTGATCTGTACCGTCTCAGCACTGAAACATGAAATACATTACGAATCTTTTCAAGTTCTGGTGGTAAAACCAGCTTATAAGCTACAGGACTGACCCTCTTAAGAATCTCATACGGCCCAATAAACTGCGGTCTCAACTTTTCTTTCCTGCAAAAATGTAACACCTTCTTCCAAGGTGAAACTCTAAGAGAAACTCGACCTCCGACAGTAAATTTTATATCCTTCCTTTTGAGATCTGCATAAGATTTCTATCGGTCAGATGCGACCTTTAAGTAGTCACGAATTACCCGAACTTTATCTTTCGTCTCATGGATCAGGTCAGCCCTAACCAGCTTCCGCTCACTCAACTCTAACCAGTATAAAGGTGTTCTGCATTTTCTACTATAATGTGCTTCTAATGGTGTCATTTTAATACTGGATTGATAACTATTATTATAAGCAAACTCTACCAATGATAGGTATTTCTCCTAGCTACCCTTTCAAGTATACAACATCGCAACATATCCTCCAGAATTTGTATTACTCACTTGGACTGACCGTCCGTTTGTGAATGATAGGTAGTGCTGAAATTCAATCGAGTACCCAAGGCTTCAAGAAGTTTACCCAAAAACCTCGAAGTAAAGCGTGAATAGTGGTCGAAATAATGGATACTGGTACCTCGTGTAATCTTACGATCTCAAATACATATAACTTAACCAACCTTTCAAGTGAGAAATTTACACGGATAGGAATGAAGTGAGCTGACTTCGTCAATGTGTTTACTATAACCCAGATTGAATCTTTCTTCTTCGATGTCACTAGCAAACCTATAACAAAATCCATAGTAACACATTCCCACTTCCACTCAGGAATGGAAATCGGCTGTAACAATCAGGAGGGTACCTGATGCTCTACTTTCACTTGCTGACATACCAGACATTTGGTTACAAACTAGAAAATCACACATTTCATACTTGGCCACCAGTACATTTTGTTCAAGTCATTAGACATTTTCACACTCCCCGGATGAATGAAGTACGTACTACTATGAGCTTTTGTCAAAATGTCCCGTCTCAAATCTAGGTCGCTAGGAACACATACTCTGCCCATGAAGTACATCATACCCTTAGCATCAACAGTAAATTCTACAGTAGAATCATTTTGAATATGTTCTTTCTTAGCTGTGAGCTTCGGATTGTCTTTTTGTAACTCTTGAATCTGCTATAAAAAAGCCCTTCTTGCCTTGAATTCAGCCGTAACAGAACCGTCACTCTCCAAAGATAAATGTGCATTCAACGCTTTCAATGCAAACAACGATTTCCAACTCAAGGCATTTGTAATGACATTAGCTTTCCCTGAATGATAACCAATCACAAGGTCATAATCTTTCAGTAACTTTAACCATTGTAGTTGTCTGAAATTCAACTCCTTTTGTGTCATCAAATACTTCAGACTCTTATGATCTTTAAAAATATGACATCTCTCACTATATAGATAATGTCGCCAAATCTTCAATAAAAAACAATGGCTACTAACTCCAAATCATAAGTTGGATAATTTCTCTCATGCGACTTCAACTATCGGGAGGCATACGCTATCAGTTTCCCAGCAAGCACAGCACACATCCCAACCTGTTTAATTACGCATCACTGTAAACGATAAATTCTTTTCCTATCTCAAGTTGTGTCAAAATTGGAGCCCTTATTAACATTTTCTTTAAATGATCAAAACTTTGTTAACACCTTTCAGACCAGACAAATTGAACATTCTTCTAGAGTAACTTTGTCATTGGCAAGGCAATGATAGAAAAATCTTTAACAAATCGACGGTAATAACCTGCAAATCCTAGGAAACTACGTACCTCGAAAACATTCTTCAAAACCTTCCAGTCGAGAATAGCAGAAACCTTACTTAGATCTACCCGAATTCCTTCTGAAGATACAATTACTGAATTTTGCATACAACTATTTCTCTCACACAATCTGCAGCACTTCTTTCAAATAATGTGCATGATCATCCTCTATCTTAGAATAGATCAATATAAATATCATCACAAATCTATCCAACTGAGGCTGGAATACTCTGTTCATTAGATCCATAAACGCTGCTGGTGCATTAGTCAACCCAAACGGCATTACTAGAAACTCATAATGCCCGTACCGAGTTCTGAAAGCAGTCTTCGGTACATCACAATCTTTTACTCGCATTTGATTGTAACTTGATCGGAGATCTATCTTTGAGAACATAGTTGTACCTTTCAACTGATCAAACATTTCATCAGTACGCAGTAACGGATACTTACTCTTTACTTTAACCTTGTTCAACTGTCGATAATCTATGCACATCTTCATCGAACCGTCCTTTTTCGTTACAAACAGCATTGGTGCACCCTAAGGTGATACACTCGGATGGATAAAACCCCTATCTAGTAACTCTTACAATTGTGCCTTGAGCTTTCAACTCAGTCGGTGCTATTCTCTACGGTGGAATCGATATCGAAGTGGTACTTTGTATCAAATCAATGCCAAATTCCACCTCTCTGATCGGCGGTAAACCCGGTAACTCTTCAAGAAACACATCTGTGAATTTATTAACAGTCTGTACCTGATTCAATTCTGTTCCTCACCCCCAAGTATCAAGTATGTAAGCTAAAAATGCCTCACAGCCCTTACCAACCAATTTCTATGCAAGAATATCTGATATCACTCTAGCATCACAGTTCAATTTACTGGACTCAACTATAATTATCTCACCAGTCGAGTATTTTAAACCAATCTATCTTTGCTTGCAGTTAATCACTGTATCATGTTCAGTTAACCAGTCCATACCCAGAATCACATCAAACTCATAAAAGGGTAGCAACATAAGATCAACAGGAAATTCACAACCTTGAACTTTTAGTGGATACTTACGACACACCAGATTTACTATAACACTATGACCCAACAGGTTTGTAGCTTACATATCAAATTCAGTTGACTCAACAGACAAATTTTTATCAGTTGCTAAAGCAGTACAGGTATAAGAATGACTCAACCTGGGTCAATTAAAGCACACATAGTTAATCATAAAGATAGAATATACCAGTCATAACGTCAAGTACAGTAGCCTCTTCTTTGGCTCGGATGGCATAGGTTTTAACATGTACTCGAACCTCAGACCTATTTTCATTATCTTTATTATCATTATAATTTTCGCCCACATGACTGCTCTGACCCGATCGTCAACCCTTTTACGGTGTGATTGGAGGTTTTACACTCTGATCTTCCTTCTCCTCAAGTGCTACCGAGTAGTTATGAACCTGATGATCAGTCGTTCCGCATCTAAAACAAGCTCCTTTTTTAACTCAGCACTCACCATAGTGGAATCTCCCACAGTGCTCGCACGCAGAGTTTAATGCATTGCGAACACTAGCCATACTGTCCGCGAGTCGATTCTGAAGTCTTAATCCCGGCTAACCCGATCTGCTACTACCGTGGAACCCGACGATGCTACTATCCGATTTTCATTCTCTTTAAACTTCTTTGGGGGTGGCAAGGAGAAGGTTCTAAAAAGAGTTTTCTTATTGAACTCTCTAAATCTCTTTTCTTTCTACTACTTATGTTTGTAAATTTCTTCCATTTTTTGAGCTCGATCTATCAAAACCATAAATGGTCACAACTCTGAACCACCAACCATCATCTTGATTTCATCATTTAACCCATCTTCAAAGTAGATACATATAGCTTCATCAGTTGGTACGATCTCCCGAGCATACTTATTGAGATACATAAATTCTCGCTCATATTCAACAACAGACTTGTTTCCCTACTTTAGTTTCAAAAACACTTTCTTCTTTTGGTCTAGATACCGTGTGCTAATATATTTCTTTTTTAATTCAGTTTGAAAAAATTTCCAGGTAATCTCATTCTCAAGAACCACTACCAACATTGTCGTCCACCAACTATAAGCCCCATCTTTCAGTAGTGATGCAGCACATCTCAAATAATCTTCAAGAGGACAAGTCATTTCTTTCAAAACCCTCAAGATATTTTCCAACCAGTACTCAGCTCTAGACGGATCATCCTCGATACTTCCCTTGAATTCTTCTATCCCATATTTTCTAATTTTATCTGTTAATATGTGACGTCGTTGTTCTACTACAAGAGGAGAGGTACAGGTACAACCGATGGTACTGTAGGTTGTATAACAGGTTGCACAGGTGGTGGTCGAGGCTGCGGAACTGCTTGATTACCTCTCATAAATTCAGAGAACATTGGCCCATCTGGTCGAAGAACATTTTTTAGCTTCATTTTCAACCATTGGTATAACTGGTACCCCTCGGCTTGCATCAGAATCAGTAGTCGAAACATTACTATTCACCTCATTGGTCCCCTCTCGTTTCGAATAAGACATTTTACTTATCTACAAAAGTTAAAGGTTAGATCGGATCTGTCATAATCACACTATCACAGGTTCATATGGCATGTAGTCTCTAAACTTTCAAATTTACCAATTCGGTCTAAGAACCGACTAAACTATAAGCTTTGATACCACTAAATGTAACACCCGAAACCTGACATCTTTACTGATTAGGGTCTCGAGGTCTTTTAATCATTTATCACCATTTATCTTTCAATATTATTCCTTTTAATCATATTTTAGATAAGTAATACTTTGCACATGAAATAAATCATTAATTGAATGTCAACACAACTCAATAAGGGCAAAAATATCATTTTCATGATTTTTTTTAGAGACTTCTATCGATACCTATTGGACAAGTATTGATAGTAGTCAAGTCAGAAAGAAATTCAGAAACGGTATAGAATTCTATCGATACTTGTGATAGTTCTAACAATACAAGTGTCACTTTTACTGATACAAGTGTCACTTCTACCGAAACAAGTCTTGCTTCTACCGATACTAAAAACACCACAGAGCTAGGAAGTTTTACCCTGTAACTTCTACCGATACAAGCACCTAGACTATCGATACTTCTATGAATAGATCTACCGATACCTTTTATGCAACTACTGATACAACCCAAGGCAGTAAACAACCGCTCTCCTATCCTATACTTCTATCGATACATGCATGTAAACTACCGAAACAAGTAAGCAGATTTCACAATGTACATAATTCTCTTAAGTTTATATTCAACCATCTTAAACACATCAAGTACAAATCCATTAAACATTGAACACTCAAAATCATGCCTATTTGAACGACAACATGATGATTGTTGTAATCATTACAAAACACAAAATACATTTAGAAGACAGTATCAAGATATCCTCATTTCAAAAGACGTTACACATCATACACATTAAGTTCACAATCCTACTACATGCCATATATTCCAAGTGATACGAAAGACTACCGCATGAGTTCCCGAGATAGTGTGATTCTTCTAGGTGATTTGATCCTCAACAACAAATGAATCTACAAAATAATAAACAAACAGGATAAGCTTATAGAGCTTAGTAAGTTCGTTGAACATTTAACTTACATAACAAATATTTAATGAGAAAGAATGTGAACAATCATCTTCATTCTTCCATGATAGTATCCAATACCCTTTCTGGTCTTCTAGTAGAAATATCTCAAGCAATCCAATAATGCGCTTATGAGCCATTATACTATTCCTTTCCTATCTTCCATCACAATCCAACATCAAGAATAGAACCAAATAAATAAGGTTAGCATTTAACAAGTAGAATATAATCATGCGAACTTACTGGACGAATTTGTAACAAAAGGAAACTTTACAGATTATTTTGTAATTTTTCCTTTTCCACGATCTGCCACTCGCTCGTGATCTAAATCAACAAGTCATTAAATTTTTGAATCATGAAATTTAGATCATTTCTTGTATTTATGTCCTTTTGGAAATTTACAAAATTACCCTTATATTTTCACTTTTATTCAATTTAATCCTTTAAGTACAAAGCATGTAAAATAGCCATTTTCTCGAACACACAAACCTAGTCAAATATTCAAGACCTTTCTACAAGTCCTTCCATGCTGTAATTTCACAGCAAGTACATGCACATTTAACATTTTAGTAATCTAGTCCTTAAACCCTAAAATCATAAAAAAATCACTTAACAAAACCAACCAATCTAACAACCAAGTTTCCAAAAATTTTATAAACTCTCAAGATTAAACTCATTCAACAATGGTAAAGTTTTCAACGTTTAACAGATTCAAAAATTAGTCCTTAGGTTAGCAAGACGAAGCTAATATGAACTCAAAAACATAAAAATCACTAGAAACGGACGAGATTTACCTACTCAAATAAAAAAAACCCAAGCTTGACCGAATATGGTGTTTATTTCCTTAGGTTTTAGCTTAAGGATGAAGATGAAGAAGAGAATGAAATGATTTTCTAATTCTTTTTGGTCAAAATTACTTAAGTCTTATGAAATTACCCTTTTAACCTTCCTTAAATCCATAAAATTTCTATTTAAAAGGACCAAGACCGTCCACTCACTTATTGAATGGGATATTTACCATTCAAGTACTTTTCCTTTCTTTTCAATTAGCATTTAATCTATATGGTTCAACCTTTACACCTTTTTACGATTTAATCCTTTTTACTTAATTAACTATCTAAACGATAAAATCTCTTAACCAAAATTTAATACGCTACTAAAGACATCACAAATATTTAATATTTAATATCTATGACTCGACTAGTTAGAGTTGTAGTCCCAAAAATCACTGTTTTTGAAACCACTAAAAATCGGGCTGTTACACAACACTCGCAATAAGTTGATGCATCAAAGGAAAAGCAAATCCATAAGACTAAACAGTGTGATGATGACAATGGAGCCAGCTCTTCAAGGAAACAACCCTTTTATTCCCTTAACTTCATGCAGTTGCAGAAAAGAAAAACAAGCTACTATCAATGTTGGGGGAGGTATGACATATGTATTCCATTTTCAACTTTTGATCCTCAAAGATCAATACTTTTTTTCCACAACTTTTTTTTCAAATTAACAAGTCATGAAATTTTATTTTACTGGGTGTTGATTGAAATTTTCTCTCATTTTCTCTCGTTCACCCCAGTTCAAAGTTCCATCCACATGTTTCCCAGCTTCATCAAAAAAGACCTCGAACGGGAATTCCTAAATCTTTATCCAAAACCCTAACTATACTCTTGTAACCATCTTTAAAGAACTCACTCCAATAACAAAAAATCCCAACAACCTTATAATAATCAACGGAAGCATCAAAACCAAACCCATAAACAGTAAAACCCCTCCTTTTCTTAAACTTGTATCAGGCAACATTTAGGAAACCCTTAAAGTCGGGTTTAATAAAAGGACTGTATCTTCTCTAATAGTTATGCAAATCAAACCATTACATGAGCTCACAATGCAATCATGACCAGACTCTTTCTTCGATGGGTATTCGAATATGAGAGAAGAAAATGGCAGTCGATAGTAGGGGGAAGTTTTTAAAGAAAAATCATTTTTTGGCAAGAGAGAAAATGAGAGAAAAATAAGGGGGAGAGAGAAAGAGGGAAGAAGAAAAAAGATAAACAAAATGAAAAAAAATTGTTAAATAGATGACATCATCTATGTCGTCATGCGCTTATATGGCATGCCAAATGTGCTACTATATTGACCTGCCATTTGACTAACAATAAACTCACATTTACCATTAAAATTAGGTTGATTTCTGAAAAAAATCGTAACATTAAGGATGTAAGTAAAAGAAAGGTTAAGGGCACAAAACTAAAAGCCCCCAAACGTTGAGGGTTTTTTTTTTTTTTTGCAATTATGCCTGTTGGAATCAAAGAATGCATCATTCTTTGAAAATATCTTCCCTTGTCAAACTAGGGAAGTTGATTCAAGTTCAATGAAACGAACTTCAGAGACTATAAATGAAAATAGTTAAGACGTGTTCAACAAAAGGTTGAAATTGAGATAGAACCAAAGAGTAGTAAACGAGCAAGGGTGGAAAAATATTTTGGATCGAATTTTCTAACCTTTATGCTAGAGATCGAACCTCAAATGTATAATGATGCTATACAATCATCGAAAAACACCTTATCGAAAGATGCTATTAAAAGTGAAATTGACTTCATCATGCAAAATCATTTATGGGAACTTGTGGATCTTCCTTTAGGAATTAAAAGAATTAAACCATTAAATTCTAAGTGGATTTTCAAACGGAAAATGAAAGTAGATGGAACAATTGATAAGTATAAGGCTAGATTGGTTATAAAAGGTTATAGACAAAAGAAAGGCCTTGACTACTTTGATATTTTTTCTCTAGTATCTAGAATAACTTCAATAGGATGATACTTGCAATTGTCACCTTACGAAATCTAAAAGTACATCAAATGGATGTTAAAACAACTTTCCTAAATTGAAATCTTGATAAAGAGATTTACATGGAACAACCTGAGGGTCATGTAGTTTCACGACAAGAAAGGAAAGTTTGTAAATTGGTGAAGTCTTTGTATCGACTTAAGCAAGCACCAAAGTAATGGCATGAAATGTTCGATAATGTCATGATGACAAATGGCTTTAAGATTAATGAGTGTGAAAAATGTGTGTATGTCAAAACTACCGACAATGGATATATAATCATTGTAGGAAGTAACAATGAAATAGTAAAACGTACCAGAGACATGTTAAATTCAAGATTTGACATGAAATATATGAGACTAGTTGATGTGATTTTAGGCATCCAAATCAAGAGGTCATCTGAAGGTCTCTTATTGACTCAATCATACTATGTGGACAAGATTCTTGGGAAATTTAGCAAGGATGATTCTAGTATAGCCAGAACTCCAATAGATATAAGCCAACAACTGTCCAAAAACAAAGGTGAAAGTGTTGACCAAGTGGAATATGCAAGGGTCATAGGCAATCTAATGTATCTTATGAGTTGTACTAGACCAAATATTTCTTTCACTATGAGCAGTTTAAGCAAAATCACAAGCAATCTAGGGAAAACCACTGGAAAGAAATTGTGAGAGTATTGAGATATCTTAGATATACTTGGGACTACGAACTGTATTATTCTAGAGATCTTACTGTTTTAGAAGGATTCTCCGATACTAGTTGGATTTATGATATTCAAGATATCAAAGGCACAAGTGGATATGTTTTTACATTGAGAGGAGGAGCTATGTCATGGGAATCCTCAAGACAAACGATTATAACCAAATCCATAATGGAATCTGAGTTTATAGCTTTAGAAAAATCTGGAGAAAAGGTTGAATGGCTTTAAAACTTCTTGGAGGATATTCCTGACTGGCCAAAGTTTGTGCCCACAATATGCATATATTGTGATAACCAAGCAACAATTGGAGTACATAGAACGTAATGTATAATAGTAAGTCGAGATATATACGTCGTCGACACAATACCGTTAGACAAATGATCTCAAATGGAGTTATCTCTATTGATTTTGTAAAATTAAAGGATAACATTGCAGATCTGCTAACTAAAGGCTTAAATCAAGCTCAGATTGATAAAACATCGAAAGGAATGAGACAAAAAGTCATGAAAATTAAAGGCGCTATGTGAAGGAAAACCCAACCTAGTTGACTAGAGATCTTAAGATCTAGGTTCAAAGGGACAACCTACTTGCATAGACCTTGTGAGGTCACTATTGGGGTTTTTATCCTAAGTTTGTTCCTATGATATAAATAATGATCAAAAGTGTGATAGGTTAAGCAATGTTTTTAATGACCGTTGTGTGTTTCGATGAGTTGAGAAACATAAGTCACCTATGTGAGAGTGAAGTAGGGCCGCTTCGAGGAGACTACTAGGGCATAGTTCTCTCAAACTCTTGTATAACTGGGAGATGTTCACGGGCATATGAACATGACCATGAGAAATAAATAAACCTTGCTAAGAGGTAGTTCTGTGAGGTATATCATCTTTTGCACAAACGATAGAACAGTTAAAGGACATCATGTCTACTGGTCAACTAGTAAAGTAAATATACTTTTACAAGGGAAGGTTAAAGGGTTGATGCCTACCTATCCTATGTAACTATCGATTGTATCTATCACCACATCAAGTCTATGTTTTTTTCGTTAAAATTATCAATTTCATTCATGTGGGGGATTGTTGGAAAAAATGGATTTTTGGAAGCTTTAAGGCATATTCTCGATTGGTAAAAGTGGAGATTTGAATCATAAAATTATGGTTTTATATTCTACCCCATGAGACCTTTACAACGGTATATCATATGCTTAAAATGGTTAAGTGATGAATGAGAAATTGATGCTCAAAGTAAGCAACTTGTGAATTATGTTGAGGAAAATGGAAAGGTTAGATCACACATTGGTTAGATATCAAGTGTGGAATATGTTTATATATATAAACCAACTTGGTGGTTATTGAATGACTAAGCTAAAGCTCTCCCTCGCGCACAGCGGGGTGTAAATCCAAACCCATCGGAGTTGGAGGCACACCCGCACAACGTGGGGGACGCGAAATGTTCGGACCGATCAAGCCCTTCTAGGCTTGCGGATATTTTAGCCCAATACGTAATTTTATTTTTCCTCAGCAGAGCTTATCTCTTCAAATTTTGTTTTGGAATTAAAAGGACAAATATTAAATTGAGTTTAATGGCTGCTTTAATTCATACTTTAATTTGGATTTTAATGGCTCATTAATTCACAGACGTTAATGGCTCCATTAGTCAAATTTTCAAAAAAAAAAATCATTTTGAATATTTTTTAAAAATTGAAATAATTCGCAGGAGAATATACACTGAATTTCTCTCTAATTTTCTTGCAAAAAAATTTTGAGACTTTTTCCTGCATATTTTCGAACCTGTTTTCAGTGATAGAAGAAGGTTAGGTTACAGTTCGTTGATCACTGCAGTTGTGCTACTATCATGCTCATCTCGTTGTTGTATCCTGGGAGACAGTCGAGCAACGTTTCTCCAGCACCAAAGGAGCGGTCAAATCTATCTTAAGGAAACTGTGAAAACAGACCTCAACTATCATTCGAATTTCTGCTTCCAATTTCTATTTTTTCAGATTATATATATATATTTGTGATTTAAATCAATATTTTATATTACTGTTTATTTAGCTAACGTATGTCATTGTGAGACAATTGAGTCTACCTCCTAAGCCAGAAAATAAACAAATACCTATGTGAAAAATATTAAGAATTCAAACACCAGATCAATTATCCGCCTAAAGTTAAATCAAATCTATCTAATAATAAATTGAAGAAAAAAATATAAAGTAAAATAAAAAATTCATTAACGAAAAATAAAAAGGACAATGGTTTTGCGTGGCTGTCCAAAACGTCTCCCCCTTAACATCTTACTTTTATATATATATACGTCAAAAGAAAGGGTGTCGTGCCCCGTTGTGAATTACCCAAAAATGCCTATTTATACAAAATTTACGAGAGAATTGAGAATTTAGTTAGAATTAAGAGAGGATTGAAAATGGATTGAGAGAAAGTTGAGAGTGGGTTGAATAAAATGAAAAAATTGAGGTTTAAATAGGGAGATTTTTTATCGTTGGGAAATAGTTATTAGTGGGGTAGCCGTTAGGAAAAACCATCTAACTAGATGTAATTTTCTGATTAAGTAGGAAAGTGTGTCCAACTGAAAATATTTTCCTGCCAAATCCGTTGAAAATGCATTCAACTTATCGCATTTTCCTTCTTTCTCTCCAAAATAGATCTAATTCAATAGGTTTCGAAAAAAAATTGACCTAATCCAATAATGCATATATAAGTTTATATAATAATAATAATAATAAGTAACAAATCCTAAAAATAAAAAGAGAAACTTAAAATATAAAATTTTTTAATAAAAATAATAATAAAATAATCTTAATTTTTTTTGTCTTGTGCGCTAATTTGAGGTCTCTTATTTTTATTTTTTTAATTCGTTCACTTCCCACCACTTTGAATGATAATTGTACCTACCTAAAAAAATATCAATTACATCCTAAATTAGGTAAAAACTCATGTCCAAAAGTAATTAAAATATAATCGATTAAGTCTTAACTCGATTGATATGAATATTGTTGTCAATATAGGAAGATATGGGTTTGAATGTACTGAAGCGTATTATCTTCTATTTATGGGTTGAAAAGTAACTATGAGAAGTTTTAAGCATTGTGTCAAAAAGAACATATATAATCAAATCTTATAATGAAATTATTCAAAAAAATAATTAAAATATAGAGTAAAAATATGTTGATTAAATGAATTATAATCTATTTATTATATTTTGATAATTATTTTTCGTCGCACAATATATATCATATTTTGTACAAAGATGCTTTAAACAATATTGTACTAAAATTATGATTCAACTATGTCTATTCATAAAATATCATTTTTCATTAAATATATTATATACTTTTATCTTTTATTTAAAAAATAAATGTGTATACCACACGCAATGCAAGTGACGAAGAAACTGTATATAAAAGCACAAATTTGAAAAAAAACTAAATTGACAAGAATACTTTATTATTTATTATATTACTAAATTGATATTATATAAAAAATAAATTTTAATTTTTTAAATGATAGAGTTTTTATTCAACTAGATAATTGAGTTGAAGTTGAAGTTGAATTCAATATATTAATAATAAGTAATATTAATTAATTATTAATAATAGATAAAATGATATCAATAGTAATTTTTATTTTTTTTGCATAGAATGCTTATTGTTTTAAACAACATAATTGACTAAATTAGTTAATTATTATATTATTTTAAATTAAATATCATTTAATTATTGTTACAGTTATATAATAATTAAAATTAAAATTTATCAATATAAATAATATTCGAGACTTAACCATTTTCAAACAAATAACATCTAAATAATATCACTAAAAATAGATATTATAAAAATAGATATTATTAGCATTGGTTAGTTTGAAGCATCTAAAAATTATTGTACTATTAAAGTATTGATTTTTCGAAAAGTAAATTGCAGGTCATATTCAACTGCCAATATCACTAGAGAGAAATGAAAGATTGTTTAAATCAATGATGAAGTAAAATTATTATATTCTTTCATCACACATTTATTTAGTTTATTATTCATATTATACTATTTTTTTTTTTAAATCTTACCTTCATTTTAATTTATTAGGTGAAAGTTTTCTTTTATAATTGTACATTCTTATTAATTTTATTTCACTTTATGTTATTTTTCTAATTACTATTATAATTTTAATTTTAATTTTATAAAATCTCCAATTTACAAAAATAAATTATTATTTATTATTATAATTTTAATTGTTTTATATAATTTGCAACTTCAGAATAATTAATTACATCAGAAATCTAACATTGATCAAAGATAATAATGAGAATGATATATTGAAGAAAAAGATGACAAGAATAATACATTGAAACAGAAGATTAAATAAAAATTATTTAAATATATTTTTAAAATTATTATTATTTATTTTAATTTATTAGGAAGTTTAAATTTTTCAGTTTTTCTAAATATACCTTTATTATAATTGGGAAGTTGAAGTTTTTTAAAACAAGTTTCACTTATGAAAATAAACTATTAGAAAATTAGAAATATTGTGCTAATTTAATCCGAATTAGATAAGTTGATTTTTAGCAAGATTCATAAAGGTTAGTTTGATTATATTTGATACAATTTGATTTTATCTTTTAATTAATAATATTATTATTTAGTTTTAAATTTAAAAAAATTAAATATAAAAATACCAAAAATATTTTTAATATAAAAACTAAAAAATAGAATTTAATATTTCAACATTAAATTTAAAATTTTATAGTTAATTTGAAAATTTTAATACATTAAAATCATAATTAATTTTATTTATTATTAGTGTAAACATTTAAATTAAATTAAAATCTAATCTCAATTCCTAAAATACTTTTTTCGATTTTGGAATTTAATATTTAAAATATTTACATAAATTTTCAAGACAGAGTTGTTGTTTTCCATTATTGAAACTCATAATAAGTGTTAAAGTAATCGATCTTCAATAATACTTGTTGAGACAAGTTTTGGAATTGGCTGATTGAAGTGCCCACTTCAGGCAATCACTACACTATACATGAAAGTTGTCTTATTTGTTGGATTGTTTGATCAAAAATATTTTGATATTTATTAATTTTTTTTTGAAGATTTTGTATAGTCAATCTCGTGTTTATCATTAGAGAAGATATTGAATCAAGCAAGATTAATTTTCAAGGATTCTTATGCTATCCTAAAATATATGGGCTGACTTTATGATCTTTTGTAGCCTTATATTAAGGGTAATTGATTTGATGTGATTTTGGCATATCAAGATAGATTGAAGCTTACCTTGTGAAGATGGATGTGTTCTCTAAATATGGAAGGCTTGATCAACCTTGATAGAGGTTTGACTGTTGAAGCAAGTTGTGTTGAATGATCTGAGTGGCTCTCAGTAGTGCCCACGTTAAACTACCACTAAGGCGGTGAAGTTGCTTGTCATAATTTAGTTGACAATTTAGTGAAGCAAATCATTAGACTAGTGAATGTGTTGATACGTTGAAGATACTATAGTCCATCTATGAAAACAATATGTGGCTATTAAAGATTGAATTGGATTTGAATGAATAAATTCAACTTGTATTATGTGGAGATTTGATCAAGATTGTACTGCTAATTTTAAGAGACCATATCTTCATCATATTATGATTTTATTATTATATTATGTAATTTCTATTTTTAAGAGATTTCTCTATATTCATTTAATTTCTATGTTAGCAAGTCGACACCTCTATATGGTTTGAGGTTTGTCTAGGTTTAGAAGAGAGATTTATTGAAAGAACTTTGGTTTGTTCATTATGAGACTATTTTTTCAAATTGTTTGAATTGAAAACCATTAGACTTTACAATCTAAGTTCTCATGGGGAGAATTTAAAGGTGAGTGTTCTAGTTTTTAAGTACAAATGTGAGATCTCTATAATTGGGGAGTGATAGAGTGTGATTCACTTATTATATTTTGGGTTAAAGATATATAGTGGAGCTATTCATTTAGATAGGCTCCGTAGACGTAAAAAAACCAAACTGCTTATATAGGAATTTGTGTTATTTTTTATTTTGTTTACACAAATTTCGTAGTGCCAAACCATATCAGGCACTGATGCGTGCCGAGTCATCAAATATAATTTCTATGACAAAAATAATACTATAGAGTAGCATAGAGTAGTAGGGACGAATCCTCAGGGACTAAATGTCTAATTTCGCTTTTCTTATGAAAAAAATTACTATCGCGGGGATGATTCCTTGTCTTGTGATGAGTTTCCTAAAAATAAATTAAATGGGGGTTTAGTGATAAAAATTTTAAAAAAACAAAAATAAAATGAAATAAATAAAGTGAAAACAAAGTTTTGTTGCAAAATAATTTAAATGAGAAAAATAAATTGGAGAAATATATTATATTATATTATATTATATTATATTAAATCTTAGTCTCAGCCTTGGTTCACTTCAATCTTGAACCGATCCTCGAAAAGTGATTTTTCCCTTCTCCAATCAATAAGTTGGTTAGAGCGTCCGAGAACGTTCAAACCGTCAACTTTTCCTTTTGTAGTCGGTTCTAATACGACCTGCAAACTGACCCTTTTCGAATGTCTAACCACGTTGCTCGTGCCCATAATTTAAGATGTTGACAACTTTGCGATCTAGAAAGCCCAACTTGAATTAACGGCCTCAACTGCGTGGGTCGTTTAAATACGATCATTGTCTCCCTTGACGGAATCCAACTAGCTTTCTCCACTTGAACACGCCAATTTGTTTGTGAGAGTTCAAATACAACACGGCCGACTCGATTTTCCAACTGTACGCCAAATGATCCCAACCCAACACGTGCTTTTTGAATTGAAATCAAATTAACTTTAAGGGATGAATTTGTACTATCCCATATACCGAAGAGACAACGAATACCAAGTTGAAGAGGTTTTTTAGTGCGGGTTTATATCTCACATTTTTTCTTATTGGAGCGATAATCGAGCTAAGGTTAAAAGAGACTTAATTAAGCATGAAATTAATCGCACTGGTAGGTGCATGGAAATGGATTTAATGGAAATGATGGAAGATGGAAATGGGAAGGACTTGGAAGGAAATTAAACAAATAAGGAAATGGAAATAAAATTAAAAAAATGCTACAAACGTATGAAAAAGGAAATAAAATAGAATAATTGCATTCAATTCCAATCAATTCAAGTGTGTCCTCAATAGTATCCAACACTAGGTATTTATATACAATTATTATGTTAAATTTAGCATGGACCTTTCTAAGAAAAAGTCTCCACTAATTAAAATAAAAATTATTTTAACTAAAAATCAGAAAAGTATCTCCTAAAAATCAAATTTGACTATTTGACAATTTCAAACAATCAAATTTCGAACCAATCAATCCACAAACTCTTCAACTTATTTCAATTTGTCCCCTCTCTTCACTTTTTGTTCCATTTAAGCCTCATTTTGCTTGATTTTGAATTGTGGCACTCCAATTGTATACCTGATAAGATAAAACACAAGTTTAGAAGTATCTTATTCGTAATTTAGCCAAAAAAATAAATAATAGCACCAAGTTAATTTACTATCAAAATTCCCTCTACTTAGTCTATGTTTGTCCTCAAACATGATGTGTATTTTATACTAAAATCATTCGATACTTTTTTCGAAATTAGATATCTTTCCTTATCCAAATGTAATTCAAACAATTAGGTGAATAAAAAATAAGCAATCGCTACATTCAATCAATAAGCATTTATAAAATTTCAAACATTATGCAAAAATCAACTACTTCACTAAAGTAAGTCGTAATCAAACTTGTGAGATAATTGTACCCAATATTTACATTCTTATTTTTTTCTTTTCCCTTTTTTTTTCTTTTGTTTCTTTTTTTCTTTTCTTTTATTAACAAATTCGAGCCATAGTCAAATCTTTTTACGCGAGATGAGATGACAACCCAAGCACCTCATCCCGATTACTTAATTTGACATGTCCTTAGTTTATTTCTCAAGCCATCTCGGTTAGCAGAGTGTTACAAGTTTTGGATCGTCACTCAAATCTTTTTTACGTGAGATGAGATGACAATCCAAACACATCATTCTGGTTACTCAATTTGGTCACATTTTCGAATCTTCACTCTTAACTAAGCCAATTGAAAAATTTTATTTATTTAATTATTTGAGTACTTTTATTAGGCAACTTTTTTTTTAAAAAAAAAACTCTAATCTTTATGAAGCATTTAACTTAGCCATAACATTTTCAACTCTACGAAATACTTGTTGATCAAAGTAAGCAATAATTATTCATAAATTACCTAATTGTTTAAATTAACCAAGCATAGGAATTAAAAGTGTATTTTCAAAACTAATTAAAGAAACATTAGTATATGAATTAGCATATGCAAAGAAGAAATAGCACGACATGCATAATCCCCCTACTTAACCCTTATTGCCCTCAATGTGTAAATTAAAATAATAGAAAAAGATAGGGGTAAAGTGTACTCACAGTGTATATTCAACGAGGAGGAGGACAATGGCGATGGTGATGCATGAACGGTGGTATCGAGGGGAACCGAATCGACGATAAAGAGGGATGAATTGCGATGGACAGCGACTGCGGCTCACATGGTTCGGGGGTGCAATGGTGCGGGGGTATGAGGAGGAAACAAAGGTCACTTGCGGTGGTGTCGGCGTTGGGCTGTGTGTGGGTGTTTGTGGTGGTTTGAAAGGTTTTGAGCATGATGGAGTTAGGGTTTTAATGGCGATGGTGTGAATGATGGTATCGATCGTGAAAATAAGGAGGAATAAACCACGGTGAAGGAGGCTGAATGGCAATGACGGTCAGGGTTTTCTTGGAGATAGGGTTTTTTTGAGGAAGAAGAAGTCAGGAGAGGGTTCCTTTCTTCTCTTTTGTTTCTTTTGTTTTTCCTTTTTCAGGCCTGGACCTTTTTATTCTCTTCCTGTTTTTTCTTTGTTTTTCTTTACCCGATTTGGGCCTTAACAGGTCGTTTGGCCCTTCTTTCTCTTCCTTAGGCCAGATCTCTTCTTTTTTTCCTTGGGTCACATTTGGTCCTCTTTTCTTCTTTTGGCCCGATTTTTTGCTCTATTTTTTCATTCATTTCCAATTGGGTCTGGTTGGTCGTTCGTCCCATTCTTCCCCCTCTCTTTTTTCTTTTTGGGTTTGGTTTGAGTTATGGGTTTGGGGTTTTATTTTTTGTAGGTTATGTGGATTTGGGTTTTGGGTTTAGGAATTTGTTATTGCACTGGAATGACTAATATCCTCATAAACATTAAACTTGACCACTTCACTGTTGAATTCCATGGTGAGTGTTCCACTCCAAACATCAATTTTTGTTCGCGTGGCACTTAAAAATGGTCTCCCGGGTAGAATATCGAAAGAATTTTTGAGTTGTCATCCTCCATGTCAACGACGTAAAAATCTGTAGGAAAAATTAGTTAATTTACCTTGACGAGAACATCTTCCAATACTCCTTCCGGATACACTATAAACCTATCTGCAAGCTGAATGATTACACATGTTTCTTTCAAAGGACCCATGTTTAGTAGTTTATAAAAAGACAAAGGCCTAACGTTAATAGATACACCTAAGTCGCACATGGCTCTTTTAATTCCAACACTACCTATTTTGCAAGATATGGAAAACATACCTCGGTCCTTATATTTAGGTAGTATCTTCTTTTGTAAAACAGCAGAGACGTTTTCTCCAACACTCACCTTTTCATTACGGAGGAGCTTATTCTTACTTGTGCATAATTATTTTAAGAATTTTGCATATTGTGGCATTTGCTTAATCGCATCAAAAAGGAGAATATTTATTTTTACCTTTCGAAAAGTGTGAAGGATCTCTTTTTCTTCTTACTCCTTTTTATATTGGACAAGTCTTTCAAGAAATGGAGTTGTTCTGCAAACGACTTCTGAGGAGTCGAATCTGTAGTGAACACTAGATTAGGCTTCAATTTCTCCCATTTTAGGTTGTGGGGGTGATTCGTGCCAAGTGTTGGCCTAAAAACCATTCCACTTTTTAGGGTCATGACACTTACATTATGTCGAGGATTAGTTTAGTTTGAGAAGATAACTTGCCTTGAGACTCCAAATGACTGACCTTAAGTGAAAGCTTACTTATTTGTTGATCTATTTCTTGCAAATGCATGTCAGTTTTCTGTTGAAATTTTTCAGTACTATTCGTTAACCTTTCTACTATGGCTTCTAAAGATGATTTTGGAGGTGGTAATTGTTGATTCGGAAGTTACCTTTGTTGGCATGGTTGATTGAATCTAGGATTTGAACCATAACTCAAATTTGGATAGTCTCTCCACCCCATATTATAGGTGTTTGAATAGCGATCATATCGTCTTTGGGGTGGCCTTGGAAAGTTTCTGACAACATTTGCTTGTTTTATCGAATCCTTATGTAAAATAGGACATGAGTTTGTCGGATGATCAAGCATAGCACAAATTCCATACAATCGTATTGGGTTTGTCTTATCTATAAGAAAATTTTGAACAATATTAGTAAGGTTATCAATTTATCTTCTAAAGATAGAGAACTTAGCCCATAAACTTGTCTCGTGGATTCTGTAGCTGGTCGAAATTGTTGAGAATTCGCGACCATGATCGAAATCAACTCTCTCATTCTCTGAGGCGTCATATTTACAAGTGCCCCTCCACTAGTAGCATCTATCATCTTCATTTCCATTAGGAGTAACACCTCATAGAAATACTGCAAAAGTGACTGTTCAGACATGCCATGTTGTGGGCAACTTGCACATAACTTTTTGTACTGCTCCCAGTAATCATAGAGTGATTTAGTCTCCTTTTGCCGAATTCCTACAATGTCTCATCTTAATTTGGCTGCCTGTGCTATTGGAAAAAACCTTTTAAGTAGTAAATGAGACATATCAGACCACGTATTAACTTATCTAGAAGGTAAATAAATTAGATACTCTTTAGCAGAATCGACTAACGAGAAAGGAAAAGCATGAAGTTTATTTTGATATTCGGTTACTCCTTAAGGTTTCATGCTTGTCAAACCATGTGAAACTCTTTTAGATGGGTAAGTGGATTTTCATTTTGGATTCCGTGAAAGGTGAACAATAGATGAATTAAGCTCGATTTCAACTCTATCGACATTCCTCCCACTAGATAAGTTATGCATAGCAGCTGTTGCTCGTTTGGTGTTGTTGCAAGTTGGCGAATAGTTTGATCTGTCATTGTGTTTGGTTCGTCGAATGAGAAAATATCTTATGTAAAATATCCTTCTTTGAAATCGGGTTGTGATCGTTTATTGCGTCGAATAACTTCTTTTTGCAGTGTGCAGGCCAACTTCTCAATTTCTGTTTCAAATTCGAGAGTCTCTAGTTCTAACCTTATCATAAAAAACAAACGATAATTAGAAAAAATGTTACCAATCCCTGAAAACGATGCCAAAATTTGATACGTGTCAAGTCACCAAATATAATTCCTGCGACAAAAAAAATAATTAAGAGTAGTATAAATTAGTAAGGTCGAATCCTCAGGGACTAGATGTCTAATTTTGCTTTTTCTTGTGGACAAAATTATTATCGCGAGAATGATCCCTTGTCTTGTGATAAGTTTCTTGAAAAAAAAATTAAAAGGGGTTTAGTGATAAAAATATTAAACAAAAAAACAAAAAAAAATGAAATAAATAAAGTGAAAACGAAGTTTTGTTGCAAAATAATTTAAATGAAATAAAATAAATTGGAGAAATATATACATATATATTAAATCTTAGCATTAGCCTCAGTTCACTTCAATCTTGAAATGATCCTCAAAAAATGGCTTTTCGCTTTTCCAATCGATAAGTTATAACGCTCTAGAACGTCCCAATCGCCAACTTTTCTTTTTGTTGTCATTTCTAGTACGACCTGCTAACTGACCCTTGCCGATTATCTAACAACGTTGCTCGTGCACGTAATTTAATATTTCAACAGCTTTGCGATCTAGAAAGCCTAACTCGAATTAACGGCCTCAATCGCGTGGATCGTTTAAATCTGACCACTATCTCTCTTGAAGAAATCCAACTAGCTTTCTCCACTTGAACACACCAATTTTTTAGCGGGAGTTCGAATACAGCACAACCGACTCGACTTCCCAACTGTATGCCAAACGATCCCAACCCAACACGCACTTTTTGAATTGAAATCGAATTAACTGTAAGGGACAAATTTGTACTCTCATATACCGAAGAGACAACGAATACCGAATTGAAGAGGTTTTTTTAGTGCGGGTTTATATCTCACGATTTTTTTTTGCAGCAGTCATAACCGAGCTAAGGTTAAATGGACTTAGTTGAGCAAAAAATTAATCATACTTGGCAGATGTATGGAAATGGATTTAATGGAAATGCTGGAAGATGGAAATGGGAAGGACTTGGAAGGCAATTAAACAAATAAGGAAATGGAAATGAAATTGGTAGAAAAGTGCTACAAGCATATGAAAAAGGAAATGAAATGAAATAATTGCATTCAATTCCAATCATTTCAGATGTGTCTTCAATTGTGTCCAACACTAGTATTTATATACAATTATTATGCTAAATTTAGCATGGACCTTTCGAAGAAAAAAGTTTTTACTAACTAAAATAAAAATTATTTTAACTAAAAATTAGAAAAATATCTCCTAAAAAATCAAATTTGATTATTTGACCATCGAACAATTTCAAACAATCCAATTTTGAACCAATCAATCCACTAACTCTTCAACTTCTTTCCATTCAGCCCTTCTCTTCATTTTTCATTCCATTTAAGCCCTATTTTGCTTGATTTTGAATTGTGGCACTCCTATTGTATATCAGATAAAAAAAACACGAGTTTAGAAATATCTTATTCCTAATTAAGCCAAAAATAAATAAATAATAACACAAAATTAATTTACTATCAAGCACTTCCATTCAACTTTGATAGTTCAAGCAATTAATGGCTTTAGGTGGTAACAATACTTTCTTTATAATTTAATATTTTTAATTTAATCAATAAAAAATTTTATTATTTTAAATTTTTTATTTAAACCAAGATTAGTTCTATTATCGGATGAAAGTAAAAATAATTAAATTGATTTTAAAAAAGAAAAAAATATAAATATGCAATATGTCTTTTTTTTTAAATAAATAACCAATGCCAAATGGTAAACAATCTAAATGCATGACACCAACCTGGCACACAAACATCTATTGTTAAAGGAGGTGCCTTGGGGTCCTAAAACTAATTTAAACAAAGCAATAAAAGCAAAGAAAAGAAAGAACAGAAAATAAAATGGACTTCAATCATCCTCAAATGAAAAGAATCTAAAAAACCATAAAAGAAAACCAACTTAGCCCTCCCTTAAACTTCGAAAACCATTACACTAGAAACTATGTTGGTGAGAAAACTAGATGTCCTCATCATCCTCTGTTCTTCATTTTCAAAACTCCCCAGTCTCACCTTCACTCAGATTCCTCGAATTCCTTAAAGTGCTACCTTTTCCTCCGATCTCAAGCTATAACATCACCATGAACTTTCATTTCGTTCGTCCACTAAAAGATGACCCACTTCTGAGGGAATTTCTTCCACCCAGAACCTTAGTGATCCGAAACGTCGTCTCCACACGGCCAGGCCATGCGCCACTTCATTTGCGCCTCTCGAGATGTGTCGAAAAGCTAAGTATTTAAATCTTGAAATTTTATCTTTTATCTCAATTATTATGTTTCCGAATCTACCAACTTCCTCTGAATTAATTTTCTTGATAACAGTCAATGCGTCACCTTCCACGTAAATCTCTTCGAATCCCAGATCATCCGTAAAGGTTAACGCCTACAAACATTCTTTAGCTTCAATGATGATCAAATCACTAACGTTTTCCCATGGGTAAACACACGAACCCATTACGAGTCCGGTGTCGTTTCTGATGATTATGCTTGCTATTGCTATGTTGTTCTATTTTGAAAAAGAGGCATCGAAATTAACTTTAACTTTTCCTGCTATTGGTTGTTCCCAATAAAATCTGCTTAAGGAATTTTTGCACTCTGTTAAAGTTTCCAATTGATGTAATTTTGCTCTATATGATTTAACGCATCCTACCACATCTTGCGACTTGTCTTTGATGCCTTCATGTAGTAACTTGTTTCTACTATACCATACTGCCCACATAGTTATAGCTAGGCAGATGCATTGCTCCTGATTGTTACTTTTAAAAAATTGGACTAACCATTGAGGCCATTCTTGTTGCAAGTTGTTGCTAAGTACATCTAGGTCGACTTCAGTCAGAACCTGCCTTGTGAAAGGACAATAATCGCAGAGTATATGTGTTGTCGTTTCCTCCCCTTGGTTGCAGACTAGGCACTGGGCATCTACACAAAAGTGTCTGCGGACTAGGTTTTTAAAAGTCGGTATGTAGTCATATGTAGCTTTCCATAGTTAGATTTTAATTTTGGCTGGAATTTGAAGTTGCCAAGGCTCTGTAAAATATTGGTATGTATCGTCTTTATTGATTCTAAAATTTCTAATATGGGCTTTGGTTGTTTGAAACAAGCCATCTATAGCCCCCCTTGACTGTGTAAACTCCAGTACTATCTCCCCTCCACACCATGACATCCCTCTGTGACGAATTTACCAAGGGGATGGATAATATCCTACCTGCTTGATCTTCTTGGAAAATACTCCTCACTACATCTTCCTTCCAAGTAAACATCTCACTATTTATCAAATCTACAACAATTGTAAAACGTATATTAATGTTCTGACCTTCAACTCTGTCATTCACAAGTGGTGGTACCCATGCCTCATTCCATATGTTTACCAGATTGCCATTGTTGATTCTCCATCTTAAGCCTTTTTTTGAAAGGCTTTAGGCTCTCCAAATACTCTTCCAGGTAAAAGAAGGGAAAGACCCTATTCTTGCACTTAAAAAATAGCTTTTTGGGAAGTATCTAGCTTTTAAAACACGCGCTAGTAAACAACTAGGATCAACTATTGGTTTCCATTTCTGTTTAGCTAACAAGACCGTATTAAACAATGTAAGATCTCTAAAGCCAATCCCCCCTAACAGTTTCGGGGTGCACATTTCGTTCCATCGACACCGATGGATTCCTTTATTTTTTTTCGAATTATGCTACCAAAATTTACACATAAGGCTCTTTAACTTATGACAAAGCGAAACTGATAATTTAAAACATTGTATCGAATATGTTAGGATAGCTTGGAGTATTGCTTTAATGAACACTTCTTTACCCCCAATTGAGGGGTTTTCGCTATTCCAAGCATTCGTACGTTTAATGAATTTTTCTTTAATCTCCGTGAAAGCATTCTTTTTCCTTCTCCCTATCATTATCGGCAACTCTAAATATTTTTCAAAGTTATTTGATATGTGGACTCCTAGCATGTTACAAAGTTGCAGCTTAGTTTCTTCCCGAACATTAGAACTAAAGTAAAACAATGACTTCTCGAAGTTCACTACTTGACCCGAAATAGCTGCCAACACTCCTTCCATGGTAGTCCTTCCGAATAAAATACTATCATCTGCAAAGAATAAATGAGAGATCGATATCCCTCCTCTACCAATTCTTATATCTTTTATCCACTTGTCCCTCTCCGCTAAATGTATCAACTTAGAAAACCCTTTGGCACAGATAATAAATAGATACGGGCTTAAGGGGTCTTCTTGCCTCAAACCTCTTGATGGTTTAAACTCCTCCCCTTTTGTCCCATTCAGGATGATAGAATAAGTAACGCTTTTAACACACCTCATAATTAAAGCTACCAAATCTTCACAGAACTCTAAACTCCTCATCATTTTTTCCAAAAACTCTCACTCTACTTTATCATAAGCTTTTCTCATATTGAGCTTAAGTGCGAACAATCCATCCCCTCTTTGTTTTTTCCGTTTTAAAGTGTGAAGGACCTCGTATGCTACCAAAATGTTATCTGTTATTTGACTCCCTGGTATGAAGGCTCCTTGAGTTTCATCTATGCAAAATCTCAATACTTTCTTAAATTTATTTATTATCACTTTGGAAATTATTCTATAGACCACATTAAAAAGGCTAATAGGTCTAAAATTACTCATGTTTTTTGGTTCGCTAACTTTGGGTATAAGGACTATATTTGTTTTATTGATCTCATGTAACTCCATATGACCATTAAAAAACTCTAAGCAAAACTTACATCTCTACCCACTATGTGCCAATATTTTTGGAAAAATAGAGCGGGAAATCCATCAATACCTGATGCTTTAAGAGGAGCCATTGATTTGATTGCTTCCAAAACTTCCTCAGCATTAAATTTCTCCATAAGCTCTTCATTAAGATCTTTACTCACACACGGCCTTATTTCTGACATGAGATTGCTGCTATTTTGTATTGGCTTGGATGCAGACAGATCTTTGAAGAAGTTGGAAGCTAAAGATAGCAAACCAGTGTCCCGTTCAACCATGTAACCATTGCCATCTTCCAATTTCTTTATCATATTTCGTTGTCTTCTTTGCGTAGCCGACTTGTCAAAGAATGAGGTGTTTCGATCTCCCATGTGAATCCAATTTGTCCTTGCCCGGTGTTCCCAAAAAAGTTCCTTTTTGTTTGCTTCCATATTTAACACCAATTTGACTTCCATAATCTTTTCTAGCGTATCCTCCAATGGATCTTCTTTTTTCAACCTGTCCAATCGTGACTTCAAATACTCCTTTCTCTTAAGTCGCCTTCCTCTATTGTCTTTCACCCAAGAACATATATGCTTTCCCAACTCCCTAAGCTTAAAATGTAAGTCTGTTTCATCCAATTTCCATCCTGTTTTGACATGCTCTTCAAAATGCTCTTCTAGGATCCAATCTGCATCAAATCTAAACGTATAACCTTCTTGGGTAATAAGCTCTTGCTTTTCTTTTCTTGTATCCATCAACACCAGGCAATGGTCTGATATGCTATGTGATAAGTGACGAACCGAGTAAGCTGGAAAGTGGGTCCACCATGTCAAATTAGCTACACCTTTGTCTAGTTTTTCCCTTATGTTATTCTCTGGTAGCCTCCCTCTCTCCCATGTAAACCGTTGCCCTACAAAGCCTAATTCATTAAGGTCACAATCCTTAAGGGCTTCTCTAAAGGTTGATGTTTGACGTTCTTCTCTTGGACGTCCCTCTTTTTTCTCAAACGAAAACATTATTTCGTTGAGATCCCCCATCACAAGCCAAGGTCTTTGATCGTCGCCCTTAAGCTGTCTTAGAAGATTCCACTACTCTTTCCTCAAATTTTCGACTGCGGAGCCGTAAAAACCTGTGTATCGCCAACTATCCTCTTCAATCCCATCATTAACTATTACGTCTCTATGGTGTTTAGAATAGTTTTTTAGCATGACTGAAAGCTCTTCTTTCCAACCTAGCGAAAGTCTTCCTCTCAAACCTTCAATATCCACATCAATTCCATTCAAAAACCCACACTTGCGCCCTTTTTTTTTCATTCTTCTTGTGTTAACTTTCGTTTCTATAAGGAACAAAAGTTGTGGCTAAGCTGGTATCAAACTATTCTTGAGACACCTTATTGTTTGTGGTTGCCCCAAGCCACGAACATTCCAACCTAAAATTTTTATTGCGACCGATCAGCTTGCTTTTTAGCAGCCGCCGATATATCTGTAATTGGATCAATCTCCATTAGTGTATTGCTGCTATTCACTCCTCATTGGTTTGTTCTCTATCGTTTTTTCTCGTCAACGTTGCTTGTTGGATTATCTTCCTGTTGAAAACTTGTCTCCCCTTCTCCCCTAAAATCCCTTCCAGCCCTTAAACTAAAATTTTCTTCTAACTCCCTTCTATTCATTCCCCATAACTCTGATCACAGTACGTCTATTTTTTAAACATTGTATTGATATACTGTTGATATTGTAACAATTACTTGAAAGTCTTTTTTTTTTAATATTATATATTAATTATTTTAATAATAAGTACAAAATAAAAATATTTTATTAAATAATAATAATATTTACGAAGCGCGTCATATGGAGTGATGATAAAATGAGAAAAGAAAATTGATAGAAAAGGAATCTAATTCGTTGCTTCTCAATTACTAGGAATTTTGGAGTTACGCATAGATATAGGAAGCTTCAGGGAATTCAATTCTTTGTTTTTATAAAGTTGATTAAGAGATAGAAAGTATTAGAATTATATTTTTAAAAAAACAAAAAGAAAGTATTAGAATTGGAATACGTCATTTCTCATTTTGTCATCATGCCCACTATATCCATGTACGATAAAACGAACGTAAATAATTGTGTTTAAAATATGTAGAAAAGAAAACAAAAATAAGTTGTTTGGTTTAAAATAAAAATTAATAAGGTAAACTTTAAAAATAGTCATTTTTATTTGTTTCAGATTATATTTTAATTATTTATATTTGAAATATTACATTTTAGTCACTCACGTTATCATTTTGTTATAAAGTAGTCACTCTGTAGTTAAGCTCCATTACTTCCTTAACAACAATCCTATATAGCAGTCCAAATGGATTTTAAATGCCAATTTGGATGTTCAACTGAGATGAGAATAGATTTTTAATTAATTAAAAATTTAAATTAATTATACCTTGAACTGGAAAAGAAAAATTGTTCATCTCTTTTTTCTTTTAGTTTTACTTTCCATTTTGATTGAAAAATTATTCTCATCTCAGTTGGGTATTCAAATTGGGATTCAAAACTCATTTGAACTGTCACATAAGATTGTCGTTAGAGAGGTAATTAATCTTAACGGCAGAATAACTAATTCGTCACAAAACAATAACGTAAATGACTAAAACATAATATTTCAAACATAAGTGATTAAAACGTAATATGAAACAAACAGAAGTAATTATTTTTGTAGTTTATCCAAATTAATATATCAGTTAATAAGTCTTTTAAGTTACGTGATCTTTGCACTAACTCAAATAAAAAAAAAACTCTTTAGAAGTTCTTTTTACGCGTGTTTTCTCTATATAAATTTCTTAGCATGTCCTTCATAAAATAATCAAATTACAAAATTATTATCTATATATTTTCAGATTTTTTGCTTTTTACATTCATTACTGATTGAGTTCTTGAATTGTAGTTTCCCAATTTTTTTCTTCATAATACCTTTTAGGGTTTTATTTTCTTTAGCTTTTTTTTTATTTTGTAGAAATCATCTTGGTTTGCTTGAAAAATTACATCTTAAGAGGTCAACACTCTTATCACTTATTTTGGGCTCTTTCTTCGTATCCTCTTTCTCTTGTTATTCATATTTTTTTCTAATAAATGATTATTGAATTTAAATATTAATATACTTATATTTTCGTCTTTTAAGTCTTGAGCATTGATTCTGAAAAAAATCAAACCCTTAAGATTGAATTTAAATATTAATTGATTCATATTTTGGTCATTAAAAATTGATTCATATTTTAGTCATCAAAAATTATGTTTAATCTAAAAATTTTTAGAGCAGTGAGGAATCAATTGATAACCAAATTGAAAATAAATAAATAAATAAATAACTAAATTTATAATGTACCGATTCATTATATTAGTAATGCATGTTATATAAAGTGAGATATTTTTATAATTTTAGTCGTTGAGAATCGAGCCTGGAATTAAAAAAAAAATTGTGGTGAAAGCCTAGAGTTAGACTATAAAAACATGATATACATATTGTTTTCGGTGAAAGTTTTGTCTTTTGACAAGAGGGGACAAAGCTATCGGTTCTGCTAAGTCTAAAAGAAGAGGAGGATTAATGTAACTTGTGATCTTGTTCAAATGGCGAAGAGCTTCGTGATAGGTTCGAGTCTTCATTGAACAATATAAGTAGGAACTTTGGAATGGAGGCAATGGTTGCCTAAAAATATGAAACTTTATTTGAAAAGTTGTCCAAAATTGAAGGGTTAATCGAAAATGAAGTAATGGTTGCTTCAAGAAAAATTGTCAAAGATGTTGGAGATATGCTTGTGTTTTTCAGTGTTCTGGCTCATCAAAAGCTAAAGTGGATTAAGGGGTACCTCAATGGCGAGTAATTCTAATATTATGGTATCTATATTATTAAAGACATGAGAAAAAAACATTGATTTTGCTTTTGGTTTCTATTATTAGTATTCAAGTTCTGATATGTTTAGTGTATTCAGCCGCGACTCTGGGATCGTCTAGAGGTATAGTCCTCTACGAATCAAGGTTGAAAGGGGTCCAAAATATTATTTTTCAATTTTTAAAGGGTCCAAAAAAAATTAGTTTTTAAGGGCCAAAAATTTTTTTACCAACTTTTAAGATATTTAAAAAAAAATTTCTCCAATTTTTAAGGAACCTAAAACCCTATTTTATTATTTTGGCTAGGGCCTAAAAATGTCAAGAACGAACTTGAGTGTATTATTAGGATTCAAGTACTAAAAGTCATGCTTAAACTTTCATGACCTTCTTGGTCAAGTTGCTTTGAAACAAAAGTGTTGTTCGATTTTGTTTCTTGTTCTATATAGATTATCCGTAAGGCGGATCACATTTTCTTGGCTGGTTGTAGCAACCTTGGTGCAGTGGCAAGGGGTAGCGATCTATCTTGATATATTGGGAAGCTGAATCTTTTGGGTGTCCGTCTTTGGTTTGGCTGATTGGGCAATGTATATTTGTTTAGCTCCTTGTTCATCTTTGTTTCCTTGTGAAATGTATCGGGTGGTTTTGTGTTTATGAGTTTCTCGATTCTTTGGTGTGGGGCGATTGTTATTATCTTAGCTCGTATCATTTGGTGTTCGAGGAACGTTACGACGGATTCCTTGGTATCCTTGTGATATGTTCTTGTATTGGTTTCTTTTTCGGTAGGGTGATGATCTGATTGTCTCCCCTTCGTAATTGCGCTCTGATTGGATTTTGGTGGGGGAAATTTGTGTTGGAATCATCTTGGGAATTAGGTTTTATCTCTCTTTACTCTGTTTTCCAAGTTACATCTTGTGTTGCTTAAACTTTCATGGCCTTCTTTGTCAAGTTGCTTTGAAACAAAAGTGTTGTTCGATCTTGTTTCTTGTTCTGTAGAGATTATCAATAAGATGGATCACATTTTCTTTGCTGGTTGTAGCAACCTTGGTGCGGTGGCAAGGCGTGGCGATCTAGCTGAAATTCGGGAAGTCCCTTCATAACTTTTCCTGAAATTTTGTTTCTTTAAATTTTTCTATCAATTCTTGCACTTTGTTTTTAAAATCTTGGTGGTAGTACTGCTTATCATCGCTTTTTCTTGGTATCCATATTGATCACATTTTTTTTGGTTTTCAAGATTAATTTTTTGACTTTTTACACAACTCTTTCAATTTTAATAAAACAATACTCTTGATTTGTTGCTTTTGTTACCTGTTTTATTACAAAATTTTTTGGAAATTGTATCAAATTTTATCCAATTTATGTTAAGGAAATTATAGTTGTTAGGTTAATTTTTAATTATTACTTTTTGGGAGTGGCATCCCCTTAAGTTTCCATTATTGATACTGACTTTGACCCATTGGTGGGACGGATTGTAGGTGGTCCTATAATTGCTACTTTCCTGGATTGGGATGGTGATTGTAGCCAATTTGGACGCATTGTTTAGTGCCTTGACTTCCTAGATGTCCTGCCTCTTAGGGCGATACTCAAAATAGTAGAGGAGATCAATGAAATGTTGGCAAGATTGAAATTCTCAAAGGAAGAATCTCAACGGGTTCTCTGCCATAATTGCTTGAGTCCAAGTATGAGTGGCTACGAGGTGTGGGTCGCTGGGAAAATTTTGTCGAAAAAAAAGATAAATAAAGATGCAATGTATAGGGCGCTACGATCTCTTTGGTTTACCAAGGAGGTTGTGAGTTTTAAGGAACTGAAGGGAGGGGTGTTCTTGATAGGGAGCGTATCATGAATATGGCCCTATGGCTATTCGACCAGTGCATATTTTTCTTGGTCCCTTTTGCGAAGGATAGAGTGCTATGCTCGATCAAATATATAAGAGTTCAGGTATAATTGGACACATTGAAACCACTAAGGAGGGTGGTGTATATGGTTGGGAAAGATGGAAAGGAAATCATGTGTGCAATCAAGTACGAACGCCTCCTATCTTTCTGCTATGTGTGTGGGTGCATTGACCATAACACTTAGCACTGTGATCATTTCTCCCAAGGAATGAGCAATTTTGATTATCAGTATGATAATTGGCTTCAGGGACAATTAACACTTATGAATCATGGTACGAGAAAATGAAGGAATGGCGTCGAATTTTTAGAAGGTGGACAAAAGCAAAAATCGACAGAGAAGCAAACAACTAGTACTGACATGGAGCGGGATTTTATGATGCAACAAAGGAAAAATGAGAAAGGAAGGCTGATTGAGGAGGCCTTGGAATCTAGCTCTCCATTGGGTAAGCAAATAATTCATCTATGGAAGGAAAGGGAAGGAAAACAAAGAGTAAAAATAAAGAATTGAAAAAGTTTAATGGAAGGAAGTCATGTTAGTCCGTTATGTTTGATTCGTAAGAAATTATTGGAAGGAGATTCTCCTTTCAAGGCGACAGTTGGCGAGCAACGTTGCTGTGAGCCACGAAAATCTTATGCTGAAACTATCGCGAGCTCGAGAATCCCACGATAGTGAGTGATTTGAGGCAGCTCCTCGCTGCTTATATTCTCGATGTTGTTTTTCTAAGAAAAACTAAATTACATGCTTATGAGTTTGACAGGATTCGAGTTAGATGCAATATGGATGGATTCTATACGGTTGACTTAGTGGGACGAAAGGGTGGCTTGGGAATGCTTTGAAGGATAGGTGTGATGTACGCGTTCAAAGCCATTCGGCCAACAATGTGAACATGCTTCTTAATGAGAGAGGTTTGGATCCCATTAGGTTCACTGGGTTTTATGGTTACCTTGACCTGACTCAAAGGTACTTGTCATAAGATGTCCTCCACAGTATTCCAAGAAATGTTAAAGAAGAATGAATAATTGGGGTGGATTTTAATGAGGTGTTGGATGACTCCGAGAAAAGTGAGGGATGTCGTAAGCTTAAAGCGGCCGTGGATGAGTTCCAAAATGTGGTGAGTGAGCTAGCTATGGTGGATGTCAAACCTGATAACGGTTGGTTCATATGGACCAATAATAGAAAGGGAAGTAGCTTGGTAAAAGAAAGAATCGATTGATTTCTTGTATCTACGAATTGGTTGAAAGATGTCTCCTTCCTCTCTTCTGATGTAATTAGGCAAGCTAGCCCAGACCATGACATTATTGTTTTGGATGTTTTGGGTCAAACTCCGAAGAACATGTACAAAGATCTTAGACTTATGTTTTGGTTTAAGGAGTGTTAGGCAAGAAAGGAGGAAACTAAGCATGCTATCAAGAATGCTTGGCATCAAGGGAATGAGGCGATGCTCTCGAGGATTGACAAGATCTGCAATCAACTTGAAGCTTGGCAATATCAGTGGTACAACAATAAGAAAAGTCATATAAATCTTTTGGTAAGAAAGATTGATAATATGATTGATGGGTCGAGAACATAAACAACTATCGAGATGATTCGCGAAGCTCGGACTGATTTGAGGTGTCTTTATGCTGTAGAGGAGATTTATTGGGCGCAAAGGTCTCAGGTGAGATGGTTGAAAGATGGGGATAGGAATACTAGGTATTTCCATGTGCAGGCTACCTACCATAATAGGAAGAATCACTTTGAGGAGCTAAGGGATGCAAGGGAAATTGGATTACCGATGAGTGTGTGTGGTGTGGCAAAAAAATACTTTGATGCCCTCTTTAAGTTTGAATGCAATGGCAATGTTGATCCAATCCTTGAAAAAATTCCACATCCATTACCCCTGAAATGAACTCTACCCTTAACGTTATGTTTGGTTCAAGGGAATTGCTATGTAGTTCCGTCCAAACTCTGAGGGGACCACCCATTGCATTGTTTGGTTCAAATCATCCCATGAAATACGTAATTTTCATTCCCTCTCTATTCGTTGAAAACGCTGAATGGTTATTCAGTAGTGAATGCATGTAATGGTTATTTAACAATTCAAGAAATCACTTAAAAAAAATTCTTCCCAACATACCCATTAAAAACAACAAATTTGCAAGTTTATTTGGCAAAAACTTGGGGCGACTTTCTTTCACCATCTTCTTCCAAACTTTCACTTTTCATCTTTCTATCAAATTAAGGGAAAGGAAAGCTCAAAACATTGAATTCGTCTCCAAGTAAGCATCAATTTCCATTGGTAAGATCCAAGCTTCTTGAAAACTGAACAATATGGGTCTTTGATACTTGAGTTTGATTTGAGTTTTTGAGTTGCTTTTCTCTTAAACTGTTCAAGAACTTGAAAATTGAAAATGAGTCTTTGATGCTTGGGTTTGATTTGGATTTCTGAAATTTCTTTCTTAATTGAAATTTTAACTTTATTTTACTATTAACTTAAACAAAAAGGTAATTTGTTTCTTTCCTATGTTTTGATTTTACTTTTCTGGTGATTTGGGTAATTCATGTCTGCTGCAATACGAAATCGAAACAATTGTGAATTGGGAATTATATAAAATATGGCACCATGTTGTGATAAGATATTGAAGAAGAAAGGAATAGAAGAGCCGACAAAAGCATGTTGGAAAAGTACTAGAATCCATAATTTATAATAATCAGATTTTGTTTTAGAAGAAGTTTCTGGTGATTTTTTTTTTAATTTTCTCAAAAATAAGCTACAACTCAACTCCCAAATCTCTATCATTTTGGGGGAGATGATATTTCGTTTTCTCTTATGGGAAACCTTCCGACTAGAATTGAATTGCAAGGAGTCAATTGTAACCACCATATCTATCTCTTCCCTATTAATCCTTGGTTTATTATTTCGATTTTGTCATTGGGGACGATAAAAATAAACGTAATTAATAGAGGAGATAACTCAAAATTTGATGAATTTATACTCCCTGTAATACTCATGCATATCCCTTTTGCAATATTATTCATTCTTTAAATCAGAGTTTTATTCCCAAATTTCTTGCTGATAATCACTTTAGTTTTCATTATTGTATTTTACAATATTTTTATGTATCTGGTAGTGAACTTCTATCTCATTCTTGGATGAATATTTTTCCCATAAAGTACCTGGTAGCATGGATGGTTTTTATGTATTTTTCTTTTCAGGTAATGGATTTGCTACTGTATTTATCAATATTTCAGTCGAGAACTTTGTTGGATGGAAGTTTTCCTTGACCTTTAACATAATATAGAAGTCATATCTGGCTGGTTGTTTAATTTACATATTAATCAACTTAGCCTTAGTCTTTTCTTTTGTATATATCACAATTTGCTCCAGAAACAACAGGATCTGGTATTCCACACAATACTCATTAATGTTAATCCTCTGTCATAAGTGTTGTGTATACTGATGATCCAATGCTTATCTTAATCCTCAAGAATTGATATTACTGGTATCCTTCTTTTTAGAACCTTGATTGGAAAGGCTTAATATTCTTGCCAGCATGATCTTGTTGCTGAGACATAAACCAATTGACCATTTATGGTTCACAGCTTTTTTTAGTAGAAAATTTATGTGCTGATAGTATTTTAAAATTCTTATAAATTTAGATTAAGATTTTTAGGTTTATCAATCCGTATCTATGCCATTTACTCTATCTAGATTTGCTCCAATTACATTCTTGTCATTGTAATTTGTAGATATTTGGAAGGATTGGTTCAATTGGAGGTGGGTTAGCTTTGGGAAAAGAAGGTCCTTTTGTTCATACCGGCACTTGTATTGCATCTCTTCTTAGACAAGTAAGTACATAGTATTAAAAGTATGCTAATGTCAAGATATGATTTTTCACCATAATTTGCTCTAAAATTTACACAATTTTATAATAATCGAATTGATTAGTAGTCCTTGAAGAGAAGGGGGTGATTTTGCACCATAATTATTTCTTGGTTGTAAACTTGGAATGCGATATTAGTGTATTTTAACAATAGTATCTACATTCAATGCTGCCTTGAAAGTTTAACATTTTTGTTGTTGTATGTGTAGCATCTCTATAGAACTTTCCATTCTAAATTTTAATTTTGTGTGATGTATTTATTCAGGGTGGATCCACAAAATATCATATAAGCTCTAGGTGGCTTCAAGGTTTCAAGAGTGATCAGGATCGTCGTGACCTTGTGAGTATAAGAATTCCTTTTTGATTGATAAATCTGGAGGGTATGTATGAGATAATAACTTCATCAATTTTCTCCTTTTTCATGTATAGTTGTTAAAAGATCAATCCTTCTAGGGTATTTGATGCAGGAGCTTTTACTTAATTTACAACGTTTTACTATTTCAATTTTATTTATTGAGCATTAGATATATTATGGATGGCTACAATTATTAAGTATCTTTTGGATTTAAATCTAAGGTGAGAATAAACCTTTATTTGGAGGAAAGCCTAGTAACTTTACTTGCAAGAAAGGAAAGCTTATATAACTTTACAACCATTATTATTATTCTTATTATTCTCTTTGAATTGATAAATGTCTGAAACACTCTGCTTAAATAAGATATCTAACTTAATTTTAATTTGCTGTTTTTAAGATTGTTATGTCTTACGTTTCACAATCAATTGCTTCTTCTCAAAATTCTCGAGGAGTCAAAAGGAAATGTGTTCTTGAAGAAGATGCTACGTTGGTTGCCTATATGGTCGACTTGCATAATGTTGGAACCTTTAATGCAGATATGGGATTTAAGGCCGATTATTTAAATGAGCTGGAAAGAATGATAGAAAAGGTTTTACCTCATGCTATGTTGAAGGCTAACCCTAATCTTGAATCAAGGATTAGGACATTGAAAAAGGATTGGGCAACTATTTATGACATTCTCAGTGGAAGAAACAATAGTGGCTTTGGTTGGGAAGAGCATAAGTAGATGGTTGTTGCTGGAGATGCTGTGTGGAACTCATATATAAGTGTAAGAATTATTTCCTATCTTTTATTATCTTGTTTTGACCAAACTTATATCTAATGTGGATTCTTTATTTTTTATAGAGACATAAAGCAGCCAGTCAATTCAGACATCTTAGTTTCCCTTATTATGAGCAACTTACTTCCATATATGCAAAAGATCGAGCCATTGGGAATGATGCTCAAACAGATGCAGATATTTTTGAAGAAACAGATGCTGAGGATGTAGCTACTACAAATAATCTTGAAAAAGAAAACAACTACTATGAATGCGAAGATGATGTTTCCTTGGATGAGATGAATGTCTCGGCTACACAACCGCAAACGTCGAAGCCAAACCAAGATAGTTCCACATCTTCAAAAAAGAAAAAAGATTTTTGATGGAAGTGAACAAATTTCTATTTCAATTATTGATGCTGCCATATTTTTGGGGAAAAACATACGGACTGTTGGAATTGAATTAAGTAGGAGTATTGCCTCTGAGAAAGTGATTTAAGAAAGTGCTCAAAAATTATATCCGGCCTTATGTGAAGTAGAAGGATTAACTGAGGATGAGCGATATTATGCATTGAGCAAAATCCCAGACCGTCCAACGCAAATGATCATTTTCTTTAGTCTACCTTCTTCTATGCGATTGGAATAAGTGAGAAGATTTCTTTTTGACCATTAAAAATCACGGTTGTGTTGGTGATGTTTTGTTAACTTTTTGTATATGTAATATTTGGATGGTAAGATTTCATTAATAGAATGTCGCAGACTGTTGTAACTTTTTTTTGTTATAAAATTTAACATATAGATTATGTTTGCATGTAAAATATAATTCTCAAGCTATTTATACTTCTAATCTTTTACTTTTAAGTTTAGAAGATAATTAAATTATTTATTTCGCTAATAATATTTAAGCACATTAAATATGCATTACAGTTTAAAATTAATAAAGTAGGTTATATATTATTTTTTTAATATTATATATTATGATTTTTATTAATTCATATTTAATAATAATTATATTAGGAATGTTATTAAATTAAATACTATTTTATTAAATTATATTTAATAATAATCACGTTAAAATATGATTAAATTATATTTTTTTATTAAATTATATTTAATAATAATCTTATTAAAATTTAATAACAATAACAATAATCATCTACATAAAAAAAATTTGCTAAGGGTATTTTAGTCATTTAAGTTTTTTTTTCTTCTGCTATTACAACATCATTCCATTCAACTAAACACAAGAATACTATTATAGCTCTATTCCATTCCATTCAACCAAACAACTGAAATAGTGATTACAGCTGTATTCCATTACAGCTCTATTCCATTACAGCGAACCAAACGTAATGTGTGTTTTGTTTCAGATTAAGAGATCCTTTATGCCTTCAAACAGATGGACCCGAGGTAGGCCTCGGCCATAGATGGATTGTCCGGGCTCTTCTATAAGGAAATTGGGCGGTGGTGGGCAAAAATGTGCTTTGGTTTCGCAGTGAGATTTTGAATGGGGATAAAGGGATCGAAGAAATAAATGACACAGTGGTGGCCAAAAGTTTCCGATCCGAAGGAAATGACCAAGTTTAGGTCGATTAGTTTATGTCGAGTAATCTACAAAATTGTGTCTAAGGTGTGGGCTAATAGACTAAAAGTTGTGCTTCCTGCTTGTATAAGTCAGAATCAGAGTGATTTGTCCCGAGGCACATACTCCATGATAATGTTCTTATTGCTCATGAGATGTTGCATTACTTACAGAGTGTAAAAAATGGTACGAATAAAGGGCTCATGGCTAAGCTTAATATGAGCAAAGCCTATGATAGGGTGGAGTGGGATTTCATTAAGAATGTGATGGGTTGAATGGGTTTTTTATATAGGAGGGTTGCAAAAATTATGAACTATGTGCGTACTATTCAGTATGTTGTTAAGTGTAATTCTAACCTTTCGGATGAAATTACCCATAAAAAAGGCCTTTGCCAAGGAGATCTTCTATCGCCCTATCTTTTCCTTTTTTTGCATGGAGGCTTTATCTAGGATGTTACTAAAGGCCGAAGATGATGGTTCTATGCGAGGTATTCAAGTAAGTCAAAATGGTTCGCGTATTAATTGCCTTTTCTTTGCGAATGATGCTCTCCTCTTTTTTAGAAATAATTTGAATGATGCAAAGATTGTTCGGGATATGTTACACGAGTTTGAAGGTGCGCCGGGCCAAAAAATCAACTTGGCTAAGTCTACGCTTTATTTCAGCCCCAATGCTCAGAGTGATTAAAGGATATAGCTGAGTAACATCTTGGGCATTCACACAATGGAGTCCATGGAAAGTTACCTTAGGATGCAGTTGAACATTGGCAGGAACAAAACAATAGCTTTTCAACACATGGTAGATAGGCTATCTAGTAGGATAAAAGGGTGGTCTAAGAGAATTTTATCCTACGGTGGTAAGAAGGTATTTTCTAAATCCATTTTACAATCTCTCCCTACTTATACGTTGTCTGTTTTTCTTGTTCCTATGGGCATCATGGACACAATGGTGGCTAGAATGATAAGCTTTTGGTGGGAAAGAAAAAGAAGGGGTTGGAGTGGGCCTTGATGAAGTGGGACTCGTTATGCACCCCCAAGGGCATGAGGGGATGGGCTTATGGACATATGACTTTTTAATATTGTCTTGCTTGGAAGACAGCTGTGACGACTTATAAATAACAAAGAGACGTTGTGTTATCGGGTCTTTAGCTCCAAGTACTTCCCCGATAGTGACATTTTCCACTTTAAAAGTGTTAACAAACCTTCTTTTGCTTGGCAAGTATTCAGACTGTGGTTGAGCATCTAAAAGTCGGCTTTGATTGGTAAATTGGGAATAGGCTGAGGGTGAAGATCGATGAAGGTAGATGGGGATCGTGGGGCTTTGCAGAGACTCTTTGGTTCAACTGAGGATTAATGATCATATCAAATTGGTCTGTGATCTTTGGCAGCCCAATGTGTGTGGAGGGATAAGTCTCGGGTTCATGATCTCTATGGAGAATTTTTGGGTGAGAAAATATGTGATCTCTCCATCTTGAATAGTGGCTTAGCAGACGAAATGGTGTGGTATCATGCAACAAACGGCTGCAACTCCACCAAGTTTGTCTACTCGTGGCTCATATTGAGGAAGGTTAGTTTCAAGCTCTATCGGTGTTATTGGAAACAAATCTGGAAGTTAAGGATTCCTCTTAAGGTTCGCGTTTTCACATGAAGGATTGGGCATGCGCTGTTTCTTATGAATGTAAAAGTCGCATATGTTAATCAGTCCCTTAATTGAGCCTATCCTAGATGCAAGGGTGCTGATGAGTCAGTCATCCATGCTTTAAGGAATTGCCTAAAAGCCAGGGCAGTGTTGATTCTAGGTGGGCTTGATGGGCAGTTGCTGGATAAAGATTTGGAGTGTTGTATTAATTGTCTCAAGGAAGCCATGCACCTTGTTGATAAAAAAGCCTTTGAAAGCCTTATTATTCTGCTATGGAACAGCAGGATCAACATGTTAAGGGAAAAGAGGAGGATGCTTTGCTTATTTGGGAACGTGGTAGAAATTTTCTTGATGAATTTCGTCTTCACAACTTGCCCAACTCTCCCTTGATCCCTAAACCTGTTCAAATTTTTAAATGGGAAAAAAAACCCCATCTGATTTTATAAAGATAAATGTTGATGTAGCTTGGGATAAGAATAGAGTGGGTATTGGGGTACTTGCTCGTGACAATGAAGGCTTTCTACTAGGTGAGAGATTACAATATATTGATTTTTTGGCTAGCACAACCCAGACTAAGATCGAAGCTATTAACAAGGTTATCTCTTGGGCTTGCTCAAAACATTAGTCCAAAATTATTTTACAAAGTGACTGTGCAGCTGTCAATAGATTAACGTCTAAAGGTGAGGATGCCTTTGCAACGAGCTTTTATTTGGTTGAGATCTGTAAGAGAGCAGCTGCCATCGAGGAGTGCTTATTTCGGTGGACCGCATGTAGCAGTAATAAAGCGACTGACAAATTAAGTGAAATAGCTTTACTTTTGCATTGTAATTTTTCTTTTGAGATAGATTATCCAAAAGAGATACACAACATTGTAATCAATGTTTCGATTTAACAAAATAGTACTGGCCTTTAGGCCTATATTTTTTTTTTAAAAAAAGAGTACTTAAAGCCTTTTTAGTGGCATAAATACTTGATTTTGTATTTGATTTTAATATGTTTAGCCTTAAAAAATTAGAATCCAAGTACTAATATGAATGATTTCAAGAAATATTTAGTAAATGCGTTTTTTTCTTAACTTCATATATGTTATAAAATAATCAAATAAAAGAACACTTAAAGTAAGCAATAGATCAAATTGGTAAAAAAATTTCTCTTATTCCATTTTCACTCACATAGGATTCTATTTATAAGTAATTGACATTCAATGCAACATAAATAAATGAAGCTTACTTAAGTGTTTCATTAACACATAGTTTAAATAACATTCATATTACTTTCATAATGAATTGGGGGGTTTATCTTATAAATGAGGGAGTTATGGACATCCACATTTATTTATTTGTAACACTCCCCTTGGATGTCCATTAGAGAAAATTGTGCCTCATTAAAACTTTTATTAGGAAAAACCCCGTGGGATAAAAACCTAATGAAGGAAAAATAGTACACAATCTCCTATTACAAGTTGCCTCATTAAAAACCTTTACCAGGAAAATCCAGTGAGAAAAACACATTGGTTAAAAGAAAAGAGTAAAACTGTTTTAGACTCCTCCTAATGGCAACATCATATTATATCTTTGAGTCGACGCTTTCCAATCTTGTCGCGTAGTCTTTCAAACGTTGAAGTTGGCAAAGCCTTAGTAAAAAGGTTTGCTAAATTATCACTAGAACGAATTTGTTGAACTTCTATGTCACTTTTCTTCTCAAGATCATGAGTGAAGAATAATTTTGGTGAAATGTGTTTCGTTTTTTCACCTTTAATGTTACCACCCTTCAATTGAGCTATGCATGCTGCATTATCTTCATATAAGATAATTGACATCTTTTCCTGTAAAGGCAAATTACATATCTTTAGGATATGTTGGGTTAATAACCTTAGCCAAACACACTCTCGGCTTGCCTCATGCATTGCAATTATTTCATCCTGATTTAAAGAGGTGACAGTTAATGTTTGCTTTGTTGAAGACCATGATATGGCAATATCACCACATGTAAATAAATATCCCGTTTGAGATCAACCTTTATGTGGATCTGATAAATATCCAACATCAACATAACCGACTAATAGGGATTTTGAACAATTTGAATAAAATAACCTCATATCAATGGTCCCTTTGAGATATCTACATACTTGTTTAATTTCATTCCAATGTCTACGTGTTGGAGAATAACTAAATCTTGCAAACAAGTTTATAGCAAAAGCTATATCAGGTCTTATGTTGTTTTCAAGATACATCAATGCCCCTATGGCCCTTAAATATGGTATTTCAAGACCAAGAAACTCTTCATCATTCTCGCAAGGACGAAATTTATCTTTATTCACATCTAACGATCTTACAACCATCGGGGTACTTAATGAATGTGCTTTATCCATATAAAATTTCTTTAAGATCTTTTCCGTATAAGTTAACTGATGGACATGAATTCCATCTTTTAAATGCTCAATCTACAGGCCAAGACAAAACTTTGTTTTTCCAAGATCTTTCATCTCAAATTCTTTCTTAAAATAATTTACTGCATTTTGAAGCTCTTCAGGAGTTCCAATAATATTTAGATCATCAACATAAATAGCAATTATCACAAAGTTTGATCCAAACCTTTTTATAAAAACACATGGACAGATTGGATTGTTTTTATAACTTTCTTTTTAACAAATATTCACTAAGACGATTGTACCACATACGTCCAGACTGTTTTAATCCATATAAACTTTTCTTTAATTTAATTGAGCAATTTTCTCGAGAAACTCTATATCTTTCATGGATTTTAAATCCTTCTGGAATTTTCATATAAATTTCACTATCAAGTGTACCATACAAATAGGCTGTAACAATATCCATTAGATGCATGCCAAGTTTTTCACGTATTGTCAGACTAATAAGGTATCTAAACGTGATTGCATCCACCACCGGAGAATATGTCTCTTTGTAATCAATGTCGGTCTTTGCTAAAATTCTTGTGCTACAAGTCGTGCTTTATATGTTACGACTTCATTTTTCTCATTTAAATTTCGCACAAATATTCATTTATATCCTACCGGCTTTACATATTTAGGTGTTTGGACTATAGATCTAAAAACCTCACGTTTAGAAAGTAAATTTAATTCTGCTTGAATTGCGTCTTTCTATTTTGGCCAATCTTTTCTATTTCTACATTCCTCAATAGATTTAGGCTCAGGATCCTTATTTTCATTTGTTATTTCAATAGCAACATTATAAGCAAAATTGTTGTTGACAACTATGTTTTTTCGGTTCCATCTTTTTCCTGAAGTAACATAACTAATTGAGATATTTTCGTTATCACCATTTTCAGGTACCTAAACCTCTTCTGGGGTTTTTTGAATAGTTATATCTTTGGCCTCTTCTTGGGTACTTGCCTCTATAATATAACCATTTTGATTATTTGCTCCTTTCCTTTTACGAGGATTTTTATCTTTGGAATCGATTAGTCTTCCCCGCTTTAGGCGTGGATTACTTTCTTTTGAACTAACAGTTTGCCCAATTGGGACATCAATTCGTATTAGAGCATTTTGAATTGGTATGTGAGATTTTGTAATTCTCTTTAAGTCAATAAATGAATATGACAATTGATTGGTGATGTTTTACAAATGTATGATCCTTTGAACTTCTTGTACACATTGATTTGTACGAGGATCTAATTGAGATAATGATGATTCATTCCATGTAATCTCTTTTACCAGTTGTATTTTTCTCTCTCCCTAATGTTGGGAATGCTGTTTCATCAAAATGACAATCAATAAATCATGCAATAAATAAATCTCCAGTTAATGGTTCAATATACTTAATTATAGAAGGATTCATAACCAACATATATTCCCAACCTCCTTTGAGGACCCATCTTTGTGCATTGTGTTGGAGCAATTGGAACATATACTGCATATCCAAAATTCTAAGATGGGAATATTTGACTCCTGACCAAAAGCCAATTGTAATAGGGAGTATTTATTATAACTTGTTGGCATGAAGAGCACAAGTGCTACTGCATGCAAAATAGCATATCCCTAAGTTGTAATAGAGAGTTTTATTCTTATAAGCAGTTGCCTAGCTATTAGTAAGAGGTGCTTGATAAACGATTTAGCTAAACCATTTTGTGTGTGAACATGAGCTACAGGATGTTTAACATTTATCCCAATTGACATACACTAATCATTAAAAGCTTGGGACGTAAACTCACCAGCATTATCAAGACGAATAGTTTTGATTGCATAATCTGGGAATTGTGCTCTTAACCGAATTATTTGAGCAAATAGTCTCGCAAACGCCAAGTTGTGAGTCGATAATAAACACACATATGACCACCTATTAGATACATCTATTAATACCATAAAATATCTGAATGGTCCATATGGTGGATGAATGAGCCCACATGGATCACCTTAAATACGTTCTACAAATGCGGGAGATTCAATCCCAACTTTAGCTGGTGATGGTCTAATAGTCAATTTTCCTTGAGAACAAGCAACACAAGATAAATCCTTGAATTCAAGAATCTTCTGGTTCTTTAATGGGTGTCCAATTGAATTCTCAATTATTCTTCACATCATAATAGATCTGGGATGGTCTAATCGGTCATGCCAAATAGTAAAAGTATGTGGTTCTACAAACTTATGGTTTGTAATGACATTTGTTTTAATTGCACTAATATGTGTATAATATAAACCTAATGAAAAAGCAAGTAACCTTTCCAAAACATATTTCTTTCCACATTCTACATTTGTAATGTATAAATATTTAATATTTTTCTTATTCATAGTCTCAATATGATATCCATTAAGACGAATATCTTTAAAACTCAATAAATTTTTTCGAGACTTATTAGAATATAAAGCATCATCAATGATAATTTTTATACATTTAGGTAATAATATAGTAGCTCTTCCGGAGACCTAAAGAAGTTTTGAACTACATGATATTGTATTAACATGGGCATCACTTATTGTCAAATGAGAAAAATATTTTTTATCTTTGAGTGTTGTGTGTGTTGTAGCACTATCTGCAAGACACATGTCTCCATTGATTTTAGGTCCAACGAAACTTTGTTGAATATTCATATTCTTCATAAAAATAAACAAAATATAATATGAGAAACATTGCAAATATTTATTAAATATATAAATTATTCTTTATGCAAGAAAATAAAGCATACCTAAAACAACATGAAAAGATCAAAATAACATCAATTTTTTTAATGATTCTCTAAGAAATTTGCCATATCTAGGTGAGTTATATTATTAAGGTCATGAAATTTATCATCCTCGCAGGCATTGTCAATTTTAGTATCGTAGTGAATATCTTCATCTTTTGCCTCCATTTCATTATTTTGGGATATAAAATTTATCTCAATATTCTTTCCCTTCTTTTTAATTAATGCTTGATAAAGTTTCACTAAATGCTCAGACGTACTATAAGTACGTGACCAATGTCCCTTCATACCACATCCGTAGCATAAATTCTCAACAATCTTTGAAGGATTATTTTGATCACCTCTTTCTTGTCCTTAATTGTTATTTTTCTTTTCTGGTGTTTAGAAGTATTACTATTATGACCATCATGATAACGATTACTAGTACATCCTTGACCACGTCCCCCACTACGTCCACAATCACGGCAGCGACTGCGACCTCTATATTTTCCATTTTCATAATTATTGTGTATTACTACATTCACTTCAGGGAATGGTGCAAAACCAATGGGACGAATTCCATGATTTTTCATCAACAGCTCATTATTTTGTTCAGCCACCAAAAGACATGAAATCAATTCAGAATACCTTTTAAAACCTTTTTCACGGTATTGCTATAGGAGCACATTAGTAACATGAAAGGTTGAAAATGTTTTCTCTAACAAGTCCTCATCAATTATGTTTTCTCCACATAATTTTAGTTGAGAACTAATTTTAAAAAGTTCTGAATTGTATTCACTTACAGTCTTAAAATTTTGCAACCATAAATGCATCAAATCATAACGAGCTTTAAGGAGTATCACCGTTTTCTGATTGTCAAATCTTTCTTTCAAATTATTTCACAACTTAAGAGGGTCTTTCACAGTGAGATATTCCACTTTTAATCCTTCATGTAGATGATGACGGATGAAAATCATTGCATTTGTCTTGTCTTGATTAGATGCTTCTTTATCTGCTAATATAGTATTTCCTAAACCTTTAGCATCTAGGTGAATTTCAGCATCTAACACCCATGACAAATAATTCTTGCATGATATGTCTAAGACCGCAAATTCAAGTTTGGCAAGATTTGATATTATAATCATGTGAATCAAAATAATAGAAATTAGTAAAATAATAAGCATTTTTAATCATAAAATAATTTAATTTATATATATATATGCCCCAAATTTTCTAAATAATAAAATGTATGTCAATATTGGCATGTAGGGGAATAGTCATAATCATAACTTAACACAAATTACATTAATTGAAATTTCTTTTAATAAAAAAATGTATATATAATTATCATTATAACATTTGAGTTGTAAAAATAAATGCGCAACTGTTATCCAAAGCAAATATTTCATCTAGAAAGTAAAATAAAAGAATGATGAAAATATTATAATGTTTATAGTTTAACGGGAGTTATACGGGAAAATTATATAAAGTCGAAATGACGTGAACTTCACTATGAACTTGTAGAGGCTCGTGCTGATAACGTGTTATAAAATAATTAAATAAAAGAACACTTAAAGTAAGCAATAGATCAAATTGGTAAAGAATTTTCTCTTATTCCATTTTCATTTACGTAGGATTCTATTTATAAATAATTGACATTCAATGCAACATAAATAAATGAAGCTTACTTAAGTGCTTCATTGACACATAGATTAAATAACATTCATATTACTTTCATCATGAATGGGGAGCTTATCTCATAAATGAGGGTTATGAACATCCACATTTATTTATTTGTAACTGATAAAATTAAATGTCGACAATGAAGGAATATCGCAAAGAAAACGGAAAGAAAAGAAAAAACACACAGATTTACGTGAAAACCCTTTCGGGAAAAAACTACAGGCAGAGAAGAAGAAGATTCACTAATGTCGAAAATCTCATAATTAAAAGAGGAGATGACTATGTCTATAGGTTGAAAAACCTTATTCCAATCAACAACTAATAGAAGTAACGTAGTAAGGTTGAAACACCTTATTCTAATTAAAATAAAATAAAAAAAGTCTAGTTTATTTGGACTTTACTTTTATTTTATTTTAACAAGAATTCTAGTCACCCAATTCTAACAATCTTCACCTTGACAAGAATTCTCTACGAACAAGAACTCTCAACGAACAAGTTCTCCACCTCTTCCACAAAACCCCTTGAGGGGTATTCTTCAACAATGAACACCAACCAAGTTTAAGCAATACTCAAACTTGGTTATGGGAAGTGACTCAATCATCATATCTGCAGGATTTTCATGATTACTAACTTTGCTCACAACAATATCCCCTCGAGCAATAATATCACGCACAAAATGATACCAAACATCAATGTGCTTTGTTCTGTCATGAAACATTTGATCTTTTGTAAGAAAAATGGCACTTTGACTGTCACAAAATATTGTATCAATATCTTCAGCCACGTTTAAAGCATAAGCCACTAGATCAGCCTCGGCATACCTTTTCGGAGGTTTAATTTCTCTTCTAGGTCTATTCTTGGCAATAGAATATTGTGGTGAAAAAGTGGCTCTATTATGAACTTCTGTACTAACTTGAGAAGTTGACTCTATTGTAGATATTGGATCAATCTGAAACTCCACCAGTTTTTGTTGTTCTTTACTGGAAGAGTATTTAATAGATAAGTTAGGTAACATGGCTTTTTCATCAAAAACAACATCTCTGCTAATCACAACTTTTTTATTTTCAGGACACCATAACTTATACCTTTTTACACCAACCTTAAAACCAAGAAAAACACATTTAATGGATCTTGATTCTAATTTTCCATTATCAACATGAGCATATACAAGACATCCAAAAATCTTTATATCAGAATAATCAGCAGGCTTACCAGATCATATCTCTTGTGGAGTCTTTTTCTCAATGGCAACGGATGGAGATCGGTTGATCAAAAAACATGAAGTAGAGGCTACTTCAGCCCAAAACGACTTCGGTAAATTAGAATTCGACAACAAAAATCAAACTTTCTCCATGATCGTTTTGTTCATTCGTTCTGCAATGCCGTTTTGCTGTGGAGTATAACGAACTGTCAAATGTCTCACGATCCTTTTTGATTTGCACAATTCATTAAACTCATCAGAACAGAACTCTAAGCTATTATTTGTGCGGAGATGTTTTATCTGTTTTCCTGTCTATTTTTCATCCATAGTTTTCTAAGACTTGAATGCGGAAAACACATCACTTTTCTGCTTCAAAAAGAATGCCCAAACTTTTCTGGAAAAATCATCAATAAGAGTTAGCATATAATTAGCTCCACCTCTCGAAGGCACTCTAGATGGTCCCCAAAGATCAGAATGAATATAATCTAATGTTCCCTTCATGTTATGGATTCCTCTAGTGAATCGAACTCTCTTTTGCTTCCCAAAAACGCAATGCTTACAGAACTTCAATTTGCTAATGTCTTGCCCATCAAGAAGTCCTCTTTTACTCAATTCTGCCATACCATTCTCACTCATATGCCCTAGATGCATATGCCAAAGTCTAGTAATATCATCATCTGACAAGGAAGAGGAAGCGATTCAGCATCACCAGTAATAGTTCAACCCTGCAAAACATATAATTTGGCAGTCTTTCTCTACCCTTTCATCACAACGAGGGAACCCTTGTTAATCTTTAGAACCTCACTTTCAACTGTGTACCTGTGTCCTTTTGAATCAAGAGTATTCAATGAAATCAAACTCCTTTTCAATTTTAGTACATGTCGCACGCCACTAAGAGTTCTAACGACCCTATCAAACATCTTTATTTTGATTGTGCCAACACCTGCGATTTTACATGAAGCATTATTCCACATCAAAACAACACCTTCAGACAAACTTCATATGATGTAAACCAATCCCGATAGGGACTTATATGGAAGGTGCAACCAGAATCGAGGATCCACTCCTAGCTCACTTTAGAATTATCGACAGAAGCAAGTAGGAGTTCACCATCACTGTAGTCTTCTACTACATCAGCTTCACCAGATTGTTCTAGTTGTTTTCCCTTTTGATTCTCTGCCTCCCTTTTGATCTTATTTTGTAACTTGTAGCACTCTTTCTTAATGTGTCCTTTCTTCTTGCAGAAGCTACAAGTTTTACCTCTGTTTGAAGATCTCGATCTACCTTTAGATTTACTGCGGAGATTTCATTCCTGTGTCCTCCCACGATTATCATCACTATTTCGATCTTGTCTTCCACGAACAATGAGATGATCTCCTTGAGAGTCAGATCCAGCCACAAGATGCTTCATCTTGTCATACGAGGCTAAAGAAGCATAGACTTTATCAACTGTGAGAGATTTACAGCTATACAAAATTGTATCTTTGAAGGTTGAATACGACGGTGGCAACGAACAAAGGAGAATTAACCCTAAATCCTCTTTATCATATTAAACTTCCATGGCCTCCAAATTTGAGACAATTTCTTTAAACACATTCAAGTGTTCGTGCACAGACGCACCTTCTTCCAAACGATGAGAATACAGACGCTGCTTCATATGCAACTTACTGGTTAGGGTTTTTGACATACATATGTGAATTGAAGTTTGGTTGGGAAATTTTGATGATTAATTGCTTAATTAGAAAAAAGGAGTAATTTATAAAATAGGTAAAAGTTAATTGTTATTGATTAAAAATAGTAAAGGGACCAAAATAATAATTAAACCATGGTCAAAAAGTCCAAGCGTTGGTGACATGATTTCTTTCCACCAACTTTTGGGATATTTATTCATTTAGTCCTAATTAGCTTAAGGTTAATTTGTAAATAAGTGGTTTGATTTAAATTTAATATAATTGAAGGATTAAATAAGTAAATTAACATATGGCATTTTAGTGGGTGGATTATTATGAGGTAAATTGATCATAAGTAGAATTAATTAAAGCTAAATAAGTGATTAATTAAACTAATCATGAAAGACTAAATATCTACAAAATTGTCATTAGGTATAAATATGAAATTAAAGAAGAAAAAACACATTTCTCTTCTAATTTCTTCTTCTTCCTCACGGCTAAGACAAGAAAACCTAGGGTTTTCCATTAATGAACTTTGAGATTTGATTTGGATTACAATCGTGTCATGGATCGCGAAAAAAGAAAATTAGCAAATTAGTCCTTGAAGTTTAGCCAAACTACAATTTCATCCGGTAAGTTCGTAGTGTTAGTTTATACACATTGTATATTTCTTGTATTTTTACTATTGTTATAGCAACTTAAAGAAGGTTAAACATTCATGATGATGGAAAGGCAAAGGAAGAAACGAAATGTCAGACCTGCATATGTTGCAGTATCCTGATAGCTTGTGTGAGCAGCATCGCAAGTTGACAGATTCTGAAGGAATACTGAATCTTGGACCGTATCAATGGCTGAGTCTTCTTGTATGTCATGAATTCTTATCAGCTTGTGTTAGCAACATCGTATACTGGTTAACCATTCTAGGCTCATAAGAGTGAGCTAACCATTCTGGGCTCGTATGAGCTAAAAATATGGAAAACTAAAAGAGATTAAGTTCGTTATTGTGCACAAGATTATGAATACATATTCGTTATCATCTTTTAGTTGATCTGACTATTCTGTAAAAAAAATGATATTTGCGAACTTACTGAGCTTAATAAGCTTACTTGTGAAATCTGTTATTGTTTTGTAGATACATTTTGATGTCTGAAGATCGGATCATCGCAAGGAAATCACACTATTGCAAAGCTCGTATGGTAGATTTTACATCACTTGGTCTTATGGCATATACTAGGTTGATGTTATCTTTTGCTTTATGTACTTGGGTTGTTATAACTTTGTTATGTTGAGGAATGTAGTAAATACATGTTGTGCAAGTTGGAGTATAGACCTAAAAGTACTATGTTATGACTTGGAATCTATGTACTTCATGTTGACTTAATGCATAGTGATGTCAGGAATGTATTGTATTGATAAACTTGTGTTTTGGCATAATTCATGTGATTCTACATACTTGTTTCGATAGAAGTATAGGGTAAGAGAGAAGTTGCTCACTGACTTGGGTTGTATCGGTAGTCATGTGATTAGAAGTATCGGTAGTTTGCATACATATATCAGTAGAAGTAGCATGGTAAGATTTTCAGCTCTCTAGAGTTTTTAGTATCGGTAGAAGTAAGACTTGTATCGGTATAACTGTCACATCTATCGGTAGAAGTCTACACTATTATTGAACGATTTACTAATTTGTTAACTATCGATACCTGGCCAACAAGTATCGGTAGAAGTTTCCAAAAATCATGAAAATGACCTTTTTGCCCTTGTTGAGTTGCGGTTATAATTATTTAGTGATTTCTAACGTGTTATGTGTGTTTCTTTAAACGAAATAAGATTGAATGAAATGATAATAAAAGATGAACAGTGATAGATGAATAGTAAGACATCGAGATTCTGATCAATAACGGTTTTGGGTTTTGGGTGTTACACATTCCCTCACTTCAACACACCAATTCACTCATCATTCTCTCTTCTCTTTCTAGTTTTCTCTCTAGCCTTCCATCCACATTTTCCCTCATTCCCTTGCCAATTTCCCCTCTTGGAAAAGAGTGGTTCTTCAAACTTCCATCGCCTTCGTTGAGTGTTCATCAAAGAACTCAATCTGGGAAGATTCGAGCAAGAACGATGAAGAATGCGAAAGCAGTTCTTGAGAAATTAGTGGGTTTAATCTTATTGTTTTTCTCATATTTTTAGATTCTTGTTTGTTATATGATGAATGCTATTATGAATGCTATTAATTCTTTAATTAAAATGGCTTAAATTCTTTAAGTGTTGGGGCAATTGTGTTTAATTGCTTATTTATATTTAATCATGTTTATGTTGTTATAAGCCCTGAATATTTAGTTTAATTAAATATTATCATGCTTAAGTTATTATTGCATTACCCTTGTGATATAACTATTGAATTAATCATTTAAGTGCGTTGAAATTGTGATTAATGGACACACTATTCAATTTATGCATGCTTATAAGAAAGCTGAGGGTTAAAATTGTGATGTATTGGAGAATACTAGACTTGCATAACTTGCAGGATTTTTGTGATTAAACTGTTTCAATATAGGTGTATGTTGTTACCTCACTTGATCCTTTACATGCTTATGAATATTAATTTAGTTGGTCGTATTGGTATAGGTGTATGTTCAAGAGATAGATTAATTTCATAATGTATGTATGTGCTATAACACATTAATCAATCATATTGGCAAAGGTGTATGTTCAAGAGATAACGGATTTTTGTAAGTGATGCTGTTCATAAGTTAGCAAGATATTGGGTTGTCGTGAATATTAATTCGTAACAAGCATGAACATGGTTTATATTTAATTAAATGATAAAAGCAATTAACCTAACACATTTATGTCATATTGATTAAACCCTTAGAAATAGTGCATAGGAATATACTTAGTCTTAGTTTAGCTTAGTTTAATTTAGTTTTGAACACTTAGATTAAAATTCCTCTCAAATATTATTTTGTGTTTAACCAATTTGTTGATTAAATATTTCTTAAAATACTTTTCATAGCACAGTCCCTGTGGGTATGATACTCAACATTTACTTGTCACTTTATTACTTGAATACGATTGTGTACACTTGCATAAATTCATCGTTCCACCTGTCCTCTTCAAAATCTAGAATCACAATATCCGTAGGGATGACGAAACTCCTCACAAAATCCTCTAGAATTCCCCTTGGCCTTACAAATGACCAATCAGCTAATTGCAGATTCACTTGGGTATTTTTGAGATCTTCGCTCCCAAGTTTCTCAAACACCGACAAAGACATCAAATTTATACTTGCACCTAGGTCACATAATGCCTTGTTAAATTGAAGATTCCCAATTTTAATCGGGATGGTAAAATTGTCAAGATCCTTTAGCTTTTAGGGAATTGCTTTTGAGATAATCACATTGCATGATGCATTTACCTCCACTTGTTCTCCTACCTTGATTTTATTACGTCTTGACATTATCTCCTTTAAAAATTTGGCGTACTTGGGTACATTTTCTATTAATTCAATTAGATGTAAGTTAACATTTAAAGATTTGAAAAGGTTTAGAAAAATTACAAAGTCATCTTTGTCTTGTCTCTTCTTCTCTTCTAACCTCTTCCAAAATAGAATCAAGGTACCTTTATCTTCCTTAGGCATGTCTTCTTTCTTTTCCAATGCCTCTTTTGATGGTACCTCTTTAGATGTCATGACCTCAATGTCATTGTCAGAACAGATATCTATAACCTCATGAGAGTCACTTGGTTCTTCTCCCTTTTTGGATTATTCTGGGCTACTTAGTACTTTGCCCGATCACAACTCAATCACCTTTACTTGCTCTTTACCTTCTCTTTGGGGATTGTTCTCAGTGTTGCTAGGGATGCCAGAACCAATTTGCCTTGTGAGATCGCTTACCATACTCATTAATTGGTTCATCCTCTCCTTTAGCTTTACTATTGTCTTGGCAGAATTAGTGCAATCAGACTGCACTTGTTTCACATCCGCCCTTATGGAGTGCATTTCCACTTCAATTTTGTCTAACCTTTGACCACATGCAGTATGGTCACCTTGAACCACTCTTTTCGACTATCTTTGCAAGAATGGGGGTTGGTAACTAGGATTTCTTAATTGTGTGTTGTTGTTACCGCTTCCCCCTTGACTTCCTCCCCATCTAAAGTTGGGATGGTCTTTCCATCTTGGATTATAAGTATTTGAGTAGGGATTTCCACTTCGACTACTAACGTAATTAGCCTCCTTAGGTTTGGCGAGATAATGGTATAGAAGCTTGTCTTCTTCTTGTGATGGTGATGCCCCTGTAGCAGATTTAATTCGGTTTAGTCTTTCCAACAGCTATTGGTACTTGTCATCCTCTTGGATCATGTTTACCGAAGCAGTCTTCTGCCCATAAGTGAACCTCTCAATAGGCCACTGGCAAGAGTTCATAGTTATATTCTCACTTAGCCCATAAGCATCGTTATAGGTTCTATTAATTAGGGCTCCTTCTATTACACCATCTAAAGTTGATCTGGCTGATGTATCCAACCCATTATAGAATGTTTGAAGTTACATCCACTCCGACATACCATGATTAAGGCATTTTTGTACTAGCATTTTGAACCGTTGCCATGTTTCATGGAATCCTTCGCCCTTAAATTGTCGGAATATTGAAAACTCTCTCCTAAGTTGAATTGTTTTCCCCATAGGAAAAAACTTCTACAAGAATTTCCCCGCCGGTTCATCCCATGTTGTAATAGAACCTGTTACCTGCACATCTAGCCAAGAAAAAACATTATCAGTGTGAGAGAAGGGAAATAGTCTAAGATGTCAATAATACCATTAAACTGAAAAGTATCACATAATTGTAAAAACTACTTCAAATGTAAATTGGGATCTTTATCCATTGTCCCTCTAAATTGTAAGTTATTTTGTATCATTTGAATCATAGTGGCTTTTATTTCAAAATTATTAGCAGCGATGTAGGTCTAGCAATACTCCCTTGGGTTAGATCTAAGGTAGGTAAAGAATACGCCCTCAAAGTTCTTGGTGCTTTCGCCATTGGTTCGTTTGCGAGGAGTTGTGGAGGTATGCGAATCTTTTCGATGTTGATAGCGAGATCTTTAACTGGATCTGTTATTTCTTCTCTTTCCTCCGGTGGTGGGTTTTGGATTAATTGTTGGGTTTTATGGTTTTGCCTAATTAATGCTTTAGGGTTAGGGATCGGATCTACCAAGTTTCCTTGGCTCCGAATCATAAAACAAATTTAAATAAATAAAGAAAAATATGAAAAGCAAACAAAAATAAATTAAATAAAACAAACAAATAATATTGTATCTATAACCTAAAATTTTCCTAATTATTCTACTAAAGAATAAAAATCACTAAAGCATAAAAATCACTAAAGCATTACCTCCTTGACAACGGCGCCAACAACTTGACCGCCTCCAAACGTACTCTTGTTTGGCATGGGTTTTAGGCTTCCGCAAGTATACGGGTTAGGTTGTAAATATAGTGTGTTACAACAGAACACTTGGTAGTATTTTGAGAATCGTACCCAAAGGAGGCGTGAGGCAATAGTGAATTAGATTTCTACAAAGAATAGAAGTAATTAGTAATCACTTTAGGGATTATAGTACGAAATAAAATAAAAAGTTTATTTGTGCAAAGCATAAAAAGAAAAGAAATAAAAAGTAAAAAGTTGAGATGTAGAAAATCAATAAACAACTTTGGGGTTATTAGGTCGCTTTAGGATGAGTTCTTCAATTGTTGGGTTTTAGGGATTTTCCTTCAATCAACTAGTCACTACCCTAGTTGGATCTTCCGATGTTCCACCAGCACAGCAAGTTGATAGAGACTATTTATCGCTAGATGTCATAGTCTAAACCGATTTGGAGAAAAATATTTTCACGGATGGGCAATACCAATTTTGGTTTCATTCCCACCTAAATGACGTTCTAAGGTTGTCAGTCCTAGTGTTTGTTTGATGTTCTTCCTTTCCCAAACAGCTGATCCAAAATGAAAGATCCCTTTTAAACAATAATTAAATAATCATACTTCCACTCCCTAATTTCCAAAAATGGAATTAGTTCCTCATTGTTTTCTTAATCATAATCAAAACAACATATATGAAAGCATAAAATTGAAGAGATCAAATGAAAAAGAAACTTTACTTGTATTGGCAATTTGTCGGGAAAAATTCTCGAATGTTTATGTGAGTTATACAATCTCGTTTCTAAAATGAAAATACAAAGTAAAAACTGAAAGTTAGTAACTTGTGTCCTTAAACTTAGTGCTAAAGGCCCTATTTATAGTCTTAGCCGACCGTTTTCATTAACCCTAAGTCAACTGCTGTCCTTTGTGTTTAAGTGGCATTGTAAAGACCGAAACGCCCTTCATTCGGTGCAAATTCCGAGTCCAAGGGTCGATGTCGCGACACATCAGGACCTGTGTCACGACAAAGCCATCAATCCTCGTATATAGTGTCATCTTGCAGGCATTGTCGCGACATAGCCCATGTATATCGCAACAAAGAAGTCAGTCTCCAAAATCTCCAAGTCTGGTCCCTTTGTTGCTACGTAGAACATCCTATGTCATTACAAAGTGATCAGGTTCATATTTATGCAAGTTCTTATAGTCTCCTACACACTTACGAAGTATGCTAGCTAACCTTTAGGCCTCAATTAGCCTTAAAGACAATAACACAATTTATTCAAAAGAAAAATCTAAATTAAATCCTATGAAAAACATAAAGAAAATACTTTATTTCAAGCTCTTCAAGTGTAAAACTAATTCAATCTGCTAGGTATAAAACCAACAAATTAGTGAATAATGAATGTTTAGTGCTTAATTTATGATTACTCGATGATTGTTTAGCATGTTTAGAGTATGCATTACATAAAACTCATATGAATGCTTTAATAATAAAAGAAAAAAGTGTATATACATTAACGTGACGGTTCGTGATGAAAATGATGTGAGACGGTGGTATAGCATCCTAGTATTCAGGCTCAGTGATTGGGCCGAGAATAGAAAAAGCTTATGTTTAATTATAATTAGTATGCAAATAAAATAAAGACAACAAAACATATTATTACTTAATCAGTTCATAATTATAATTATAATGACTAAATTATAAATTATTATTTTTGTCTCAAAGTGAATTTTACCTTTAAAATAAAAATGAGACAAGAGGAAGTATATGTCAAAATTATGATTCAATTAAAAATAAATAATAAATATTTAATTATTGTAGTGGTAGATGACAAAAAAATATGTATATAAAAATAACTAAATAATTTGAATAAAAATAAAACAGAAAAAAAATTCTTTTTTATTTAAATTTAATTCTTTCAATTTGTTATGGGTTTTTACCTAAAATATATAAAATAAATACTAAAACTCTAATTTTAAAAACCTAAACCCTAATTTAAAAACCCTAAATTTAATTAAAACAAAAACACCTTAAATCTTAAGGTCCAAAATAATAAATTTCCCACTAAAAACACGCTGAAAACTCATTAAAATCTGATGGTCAAAATTGTTAAAATTTCCCTTTAAAAAAAGGTGAAAAACGTGTCCACGTGAGCATTTTTCTAGAAAAGTGCCTTCGCGTAGACATGCTTTTACTGCACACAGGGGCGAAACCAGGGGGTTGGCAGGGGCCCTGGCCCCCCTTAAAATGAAATTTTTTTCATTTAGGCCTTTAAAATTTTTTTAAAATTTTAAATTAATAAAGGTAAAATTACACTTTGGCCCCCTAAAAATGATAGAATTTTAATTTAATCTTTTTAAAAATGTACTTTTACTATCGTAAAAATTACAATTTATCTTCGGTCTCCCTTAAAAAAAGTTTCTGGTTTCGCCCCTGGTTGCACAGAAGGAAAAGTGCTTCCACGTGGCTTTTCCTGAAAAACCCCTGACATGACCACGTGGATGCATTTTTGTAAAATTGATCCATTCCAATCAATAATTAACAATATAATCTATTTCCATAAATAAAATTTAAAAAAAAGTTTTTTTGGTAAATAACCCTAAAATTTGTGTTTTTTAATAATATTAATTTTAAATTTAAATTTACATTATTTACTTGAAGGTAGAGTATATTCTACTTCTGTAATAACATTTCTTAGTATAAAATATATTTTTTATTATTTAAGTACCTATCAAAATGGGTTGCGGTCACAACACATCTTACAATTGGATTTCTGTGCAGACAGGACATTGAGATCGACTTGGCGGTTGCCATCTTTTTAAAACTCCTTTACTCCGACGATAGACTCGTTTTTTATATGCCAAAAAACAAATATTTTGACTTTTGGAAGTCATCTAATATTTTATAAGAGGAATAAGAATAAATTTTCAAAAAAATTTAAAATATAAATTTAAATATTTTGTGAGGGAGGTTTGCCGTGACTTACAATTACTAATAATTTCTATTTCCATTTAATTTATTAGCACACGGAAAAGCGGGTGGGTTCCGTGAGAAATACTTAAGAGTTTTAGTTTCCAATTTCTTTTATATATATAAAGGGAAGAGATTGAGCTTTCTATACAAGATTTCATTATTAATTTTGATACGATTTTTCTCATTTAAGTGAATTTTATAAAAAAAAGTAAATTATCAAAATAGTTATTTTTATTTTTTTAGATTATATTTAAGTCATTTATGTTTGAAATATTATATTTTAGTCATTTACATTAACGTGTTGTAAGTCACTGAATTGTTAATTTTTGTTAACGATGTAACAGACAATTGACGTGACACGTTAAATCATCATTTCAAATAAAAATATAGTGACTAATTGTATGATTTAACCTAAAATTTTCGTTAAAAATGATGATTAATGTGTCACATCAGTTTACCATTACACTGTTAACGATAATAACATTCAATGACTAAATATTACAATACGGTAACGTAAGTGACTAAAACGTAACATTTCAAACATAAGTAACTAAAATATAACTTGAAAAAAAATGATTATTTTAATAGTTTACTCTAAACTTTTTTTTTTAGAGAAATGAGTTTATTGTATGATTACTTTTTGAAAACCCAAAACAACTAATTATGCGCAGGACAAAATCCAAGGGTGAAGCAAATAAAAAAATTTAGAGAGATCGAGATTAAATTATATGTATTTTTATAATTTTTAAAAGATTAAATTTTTTTATTATTTTAAAAGGTTAAAGTGTAATTTTATATTTATTAATTTAAAATTTTTAAAAATTTAAAAAATCTAAAATAAAATCTTCATTTTAAAGGATCGGGCCTACCAACATCCCTAAATTTGCCTCTAATATTATAGACATTATTCAATTATGAATCTATTAAAATTCTTTGCAAAATCGAAAATAATATTTCACCAATGCAAAATCCAATCCTCTAAAACGTTTAAATATAATTTAAATGTCAAAGTTGAATAAAGTAATGGAAATTGAGGTTGTACGTAAGTTGGGATTAACCCTAAAAAAAAGCCACGTCATTGTATTTGTTGATTGAAGATTGAATATATCCTGACGTGCCCCATTGTCTTAAGTAGAATGCAAAATAACATCAACGTGAGCAGGCAGAAATGTGAAGATGCAGAAAACAGTTTATAAAAACCATGCTTCTTCTTCCTTTTCCACATTCAGACTCAGCAACCATATGGAGATTACAGAGGTGTTGCCCGACGACTGCATATCTCTCATCATATCCTTAACTTCGCCTCGAGACGCCTGTCGAATGGCCCTTCTTTCTCATGCTTTCAACTCCATTGCAGATTCCGATGCTGTATGGCAGATGTTTCTGCCCTTGATTGTGTTCATATCATTTCTATTTCATCCTCGCCCGCGTCGTTGCTCTCATTGACGAAGAAGGACCTTTTTTCAGTCTATGTTATCATCCCATTGTGATTAATAATGGTGACATGGTGAGTCCTACTCAACTCTCTTCATTCATCTCATTTTCCATTTCTCTGCTACCAACTTGTCTCTGTTACTGGTGCTGGTATTAATAGAGATGACAACGAGGTGAAACGAATTTTTCTAGAACAAAATCCAACCCGATCTTAATACCTCTCATTCTAATCTCACCTCGAACTCACTTCTATTAAAAATTTCAATATTTCGAAACTATCAAAATTTCTTAAATTCACATCCAACCTTACCCAAAATATTAAATAAACTTTTATGTCATAGTCTTTTACAAGATTAAATAAAATATATCCTATAAAAGTTAAAAAGTATCTAATTAAAATATAAAAAAATAAAAATGCTCAGCAATTTTATCTAATTATAAAATTTCGTAGCTAAAATATATAAATGAATTATATTGATAAATTTTTCAAAATAAATTATGTGAATTTTATAAAAACTCGATTTTAATAATTCAAAATATTCAATTAAATCTAGGTCTTGCCGCCTCCAATTTCTACTTCTAGAAATTTTTCGGGGTACATAAGAAGCATGAGGAGATTTGAATTTTTTATTTAATGCTTACAATTATTTATATTTTTTTTAATTTTTTATTTCATGTCTAGAATGAGTAGGTATTTAGGGGGCTGGCAATGCATTTAGTCTTTTAAAAATTTTAAAATTTTAAATTAGTAAATAAAATTATATTTAATTTACATAAAATATAAAAATTTAATTTAATCATTTAAAAATTATAAAGATACAAAATATTAAAAATTAAAATTTAATTTCGAGCTTTTAAAAAATTTATGGCTTCACTCCTATCTAGAATTATCTATAACTTTTTTTTAATCATTGAATAAAAAGATAAAACACACTTTGAACAGCATTTAAACCTACAACATTTCTCTTACACTAATAATAGTACTAATACTAATCAAATTAAAACTCACTCGATAAGATTTAAATTTTTAATATATAAATTGTTGTCGATTAAAGGATTTGTCCAAATGAAACAACAAACGTATCCAAATCAAAGTTGTCTACACTCTCGTAATTAACTTCTATTGGAGATGACGTCCTTCGCAATTAGGGTTCCGGTTGTTTTTCTCTGTGCATTCCAGTTTCATGAATTTAAATTTTAGTAAAACACATTGGCCCTCATTCTTTTGCTCCATGTGCACTTTGTCTGAAACATTGATAATGTTACCGGGTTGGTAATGTCGGCCATTTTACTTTTCCCCTATATCTTGAAATAGAAGTTTCAACTAGAGAAGGAGAATGGAAAAAAGTGGTATATGGTAGGGCAACAGCACTTTCAATTCAATGGGTTGATACACCTCGCCATTGGACTTGGATATCACTACCAGACTCCAGGTTTGTTCTTCACCCTTTTTTCTTTATTTTTAGCATGGGAAATGAAAGAGATCAATACATTTCTTTATTATTATTTTTATATCAAAACAAATGTATAGATTTTACATTGAGAGGATGGGTTTATGTACATAGAGTTCAAATTCTAGGCATGATGTAAATGGACTCTATGCTATACTAAAGGTAGGAGATGAGGTAACACGGTTTAAATTCATGCTAAACAGGTGTCTGATAAAAATTTTAACCATCATTTTATTTAAATCAAGACGTCGTCATTTGTACCAAATCTTTGACATTTTAATTTGACAAATCAAGATTAAAGTACCATGGAAGCCATTGTACAATGAGTTTGATTGCATTTTGTCTTCTCTACTCAAAAAATAGGTAAAATAGTTTTTGTGTGTTACATCAAACAACAAACTAGTCATTTCTGTTAAAAAATTCATCAATTTGTACGGTTAAAAACTAGTGTGATTGATTGAATAACCAGACAATAACACGTGGTGTGCTGCGTGTACCCTATGCTAACATATAGGGATAAATTTTTAACTGTAAAAATTAATAGAATTTTTAATAAATTGACAAATTTACTCTTTGATCTAACGTATAATGATTAATTTACTTATTTTTCAAACAAAAAAAGCAAAATGCATATAGGAGCTTTTTATGTTACTTTTACCGAAAAATCAATTGAAAGTGGGTATTATTTTAGTTTCTTATTGTAAGATGCATATGATGACAGGTTTTGTAGGGTTGCTAAGCTTAAGAATGTGGGGAGGCTGGAAATAAAGGGAAAGGTTAAGCTGAAAACCCTATCTTCCAACACAAACTATGCAGCATACTTTGTGTTTAAGCTTGTGAGAGACAGATATGGTTTCAGGCATACACCTGTGGAGTTGGATGTCAGCATCGAGGGAACAGCAGCAGGAGAAGTGCGTAGGGTAATCCTAGACCCACCAAGAAATATGCCACAGCAAGCTAAAGAGAGGGGAGATGGGTGGATGGAGATTGAAATGGGGGAGTTCTTCAATGGTTTTGAAGATGATAGGAGTGTGGAATTGAGTCTACGGGAAGAACATGATGATCAACCAAAACGAGGCCTCATTGTCCAAGGAATGGAGCTTAGACCAAAACATAATAGGTAGCTCGCATTGTTTTGTAATTTAGGCTCCGATTGTTTGATTGAAAATGGTTTTTTAAAAAATGAATTCTGAAAAATGAATTTTTTTCTGAAAAAATTAATATTTTTTGGTGTTTGGATGAATATGTGTAAAATATTTTTTCTGTTGTTTAACAGATTTCCTGAAAATATTTCAGGAAAACTGTTTTAAATGAAACAATTATACATTTGAGAATTTAATATTTTTTCATTGTTTAATTGAGTTTATTTTATATCTATTAAATTTATATTTTATATTGTTTTTACATATATTGCAATAATTTATTTATAAATAAATAAATCAAATTAAATATATTAATATTTATAAATTAAAAATAATCAAAGTGAATAGATAATTCTTAATTGTGTTATAAAAAAACAAAAAATTGAATAATAATAAATTAGCTTTCAAACCACAATTAATATTACAAATTAGTAATACACCACATGATAACTACAAATAATATTATTCAAGTATATAATTAGTAGTACACAACATTATAACTAAAATATTGCCAAAGTGCATAACTAGTATTACACCATATAATTTATATAACACAAAACCAGCTTTGGGATTAGAAGAAAATGACAAATGAGATGAAGAATATTGAAGTGGGCAGATAAGATTCAAAAATCAAAATGCACATCTTGGTCAAATCCTAATAAAGCTCCTCCTTCCATTTCATTGATTTGGTTGCTTTTAAGAAGAGCATCTACAGCCAAGTTATGAATCTGAACACAGACAATAAACTAGCTTATTCACGAGCACCTTGGTTAACAACCAGATTATACCACACTACTAATATAGATACAACAACACAGTGCAACATATAAGAAAAAAGAAAAGCAGAAGGAAGAAAATAATATAGATATTCTGGACCTTTAGCTCCACGGAAACTTTTCTGTATGCTCCAGGGTATGTGATAACAGGTTGACAGACCTAAATGAAAATAGACAAGAAGTAAGTTCACTGAATAAAATTGGCATTTCAGTCAATTTAGATGCACTAACATTAACATAATAATAGGGAGCAACTGTATGGTAACAAAAGGAATTAATTTATTCCCAGAGACTGTCAAAATAAATTGCCATATTCATTACAGCACCCAAAAGGAAAAGATTATTAACCTACTGTGCTTAAACATTAGTCAAACTAACCTCATCAGCAAAACATGTATCTTCTTCACCAATGCCTCCTAGGTCAAGAACACCATCATCAGATATCCAAAGTACCTAAAAATCAATATTTGATTTTGTTTCAATGAGAAACTGCTATGAAAAATGCAAATTACAAATGAAAAAGGCTTTGGTTTGCCTAAGACATCAACCAGTAATCTTGAAACATTTAAACTATCAAGAGCACCCATAGAAAAGCCATTTTAAACATGATGCAAACTTGCCTATGATCAGCTAATATAAAATAACCGAGTCAAACTAGCAGAACCATCAAATTTAATCACTTCAAAATTACCATAAATGGCACCTTGCTATGTAATTTCAATTGAAGATGCATTGAGCAACAAAGCTATAGCAGTTTGAATCATCCAATTCCATGTTTTGAACGTAGCATGCTTTCATCATATATGCAGACCAGAATACACAACATATGCATTTAATACTATACACCAATCACTAGAAACATTATGAATCTTTCTACTTCCAATCATACACCAATCACTTGGATCTAAATCCAAGATCCTCACACTTATGAGAATAATCAAAATGGCAAGCAGAAGAATGCATATCATATACCATGGCAAGCAATCAATATTATACATGTAGATGCAAAATTTGATACTCAAATCAATAGTATATATTTTTAGTAAAGAAAAACCCAAATGCATATAAAATGAAAAACCCAGAAATTTTTCACCAAAAACAGCAAGAGAAAACAATTATATTTGTGTAGGAAAAGAAAAAGTACCGTTCTTGACCAACAGTATCCCAGATCTGAGCTTTGACACTCTTATGTTCAATAACAAGAGTTCTCGTCTGAAACTCAACTCCAATGGTAGCCTTGGAATCTAAACTGAACTCATTTCTAGCAAACCGAGCAAGAATCTAAAAGAACAGAATATTTCTGGGTCTGTAACGAGAAGGGAAGGAGAGGGATGTAAAGACTGAAAATGTTGAGATGTGAAGGCTTAAGACAAATATGAAAATGTCTTACGGAAAAACAAAGAGTAAAACGTTTTCTGTAAAATGAGGCATGTTTTCCCGTGTTTTGTAATTGCTTTTACATGGGGAAATTGTTTTCAGCCAACCAAACATTGGAAAAAGCTGAAAAGCTTTTCGGTAAAATATTTTACAACCAAACAAACACACCCTTAGGTGAACTTCTCATTCATTATGTGATCTATATAGTTTTATTATCCAATTAAGTTTGATTTGGATCAAATATGAACACAATATGTTGGTCTGATAGTCAAGATATCCACTATTCCCAAATGTAGTTTGGTTTCAAGTTGCATTAGTCGCGTTGCTGTTAAAACTTTATCCTCTTTTTATAATTCACACAAAAAAAATGAAAAGTCAAAACTATAAATAATGAGAGGGTAATTCAAGTTCTTTGGGTAGTAGACTAGGAGTTAATCTTCTTAAATTGCATTTTTGGCCATCAATATCCCGTTAAACAGTTTGTTTAATAATATTTAATTATTAAAAAACTAATTGCTTCTAAAAGAATAAAGTTGAAAGAAATAAAAAGTGTAATAATAAATTTAAAATTAAATTAATTCATCATGATTTTTAATTTATACAACATAAAAATAGAAATAGTTGAGCCAATTAGTAGATTGAGATTTGAGAATTTGATTTTTCAATTAAATCTAAAATACAAAACCAAACAATTAACTTTTTGCTCGTTTAAATTTTTTATATTTATTTTCATATATATAAATCATATAATAAGTATCGTATCTTTACATTTTCTCCTTCTCGATCACTTTCTTTTATTTAATTTATGTACTATATTTTTTTGATAAATTATAATAATAGGACAATATCGAAATAATAAATGTAACTAGCGCGACTTGAACTCTTATTACATTTGAGACAATGAATACCCTTGATCATTAAACCATCACATGGAGTTCCATGCACTATATTTTTAACATCTACATGATTGCATAATATATTTAATTTTAAAAATAAAAAAATGTTAATATAAGCTTAAAAACAAACTAAGTTAGATCAATATCGAAATTTAAATATTAAAACTGGAGCCTGGAGCAAACTTTTTGGGCAAGTTCCTTAATAGTTTTTCCTAATTAAGAGAGCTTGAGTAATGGCCCAAGGTGAGGCCCAATCGCTAGTTTTGAAAATCCCTTCCAAACAAAAAAAGAACCGCGTGACTCTCTCAAAATCTGAGTCTGCAACTTCTTCACCTTTGAAATATTTCCTCCACCTCCACTCCTCTCCTCTCCCATTTTATTTCTAAATATGTAACTTTTTTTATTTTTAGTTGCAGAAAAGAATTAGTACTCACAAATTTAACTACATTTACCGCAATTTCAGCATTTCTGGTTAATCCTATTTTCATGTCCGATCCCATCCCATCCACACTCTTCGCTCTCTTTTCTTTCTTCCTTTCCTTTCCTTTCCTTTCCTTCCTTTAATCTGTTTTCATTTTCTGTCCTTTGGTTCTTGAATTCTAGGTTTAGGGTTTTGAGACATGGGGCAACAGACGTTGATCTACAGCTTTGTGGCTCGTGGCACGGTGATCCTCGCTGAATACACCGAGTTCACCGGTAACTTCACAAGCATTGCCGGTCAATGTCTCCAGAAGCTCCCTTCTTCCAACAACAAATTTACCTACAATTGCGATGGCCACACCTTCAATTACCTCGTTGAGAATGGATTCAGTATGAATGCCTTTTTTTTTTCCTTTTCATCTTTTGGTTACGATTTGCGATCAGTATCTTCGTGTTATCTGATTGTTTTGACCTTTTATTTTCCAAATTGGAGTGGTTTCTGGACTCTTTTCTTTTTTGATTGATTATTTAATGATTTCAATATGAATGCCGACATGCGGTCCTTTTTATTGTTTAGTTTTGTTGATTTCCTTGATTTTGCTTATTCGTGTAAGATTTGCGTTGGTTGTTCTCTCTTTAGTGGAATGTATCAATAGAAAAACGCCAAGTTTGTTCAAATCATTGAACATGTTCAGTAATGCTCCTTATAAAGAAAGAAAGTTTTCTGGGTTTGAATATAGATAGTAGCGGGATGTTATGACCGCTATTTTGTGGTGTTGATTATATATACTGCAACTCACCACAATTAGGCAATTGCCATAAATGTTTTATTTTTCCGTCCTGTTTCAATAGACAATGATGTATCATATGGATGTATATTATAATCTGAATAGCTTTGTTAATGCGGGATATGATACTATATCTTTTTGTCGGTGGTTTTCCTCTTTTCTTCTTTTGATAGGCAAGGTAATATTCGGTGCGGGTGCATTAATGGGATGAGTCTAAATATTATCATGTTAAGCAAGCATGCATGTGTATGTATTGTGTATCTGGATTCACACCAATGACAATGCTTGCAAATGAGTTCTATGCTGGTAATAATAGTAGTACCAAATGGATTCTTCATATGCAGAAAGTAAAAATGATGTTGGGAAGCAAGATTTCCTTAAGAGTGAAAAGCCTTTTTTATACATTGTTCATTACATGTTTTGTCATGATCATCTTTTCCATCGACAATCATATCCAGGTCACTGTCTCATTTACAATTGTGTCAGCCAGCAATTTTTTGGCTTTCTTTGTGGTTGCATGTTGATGCAAATTCATGCATATTGTTTTTTAGTTTTAAAGCTGTTGGTTTGTGCCTTCAGAGAGAAAAAGGGAGATATAGTTATCCTTTTCTAAACATGGTCATTTGAATCATAGATTTGGATGCTGACTTCTGGTTTGAATGGGAAACTAATCAAGAAATGATTTCTTATTTTCATACTCTGTTTTGTTCAAATACATTTGGTGCTGCAGCCTACTGTGTGGTTGCAGTTGAGTCTGCTGGCAGGCAAATTCCAATGGCATTTCTGGAAAGAGTTAAGGAAGACTTCAGCAGAAGATACGGTGGAGGGAAGGCTGCAACGGCTACTGCCAAGAGCCTGAATAGAGAATTTAAGTATATCTCACTCTTAAGTTTCTTCACCTAGAATTATATCCTTCTGCATGGTGGTGTGCTTAGTTCATTGTACATGATAGGTCCAAATTGAGGGAGCATATGAAGTATTGTGCGGAACATCCTGAAGAGATCAGCAAACTTGCCAAAGTGAAGGCTCAAGTTTCTGAAGTCAAGGGTGTTATGATGGAAAATATTGAGAAGGTAATAAGCGCCTTCTGACTCTGTAGATATTGTATATGTAGTTTGACATTAAAATATGGCTAGATATGCGTAACCCGTTGTCATAATTAGCAAGCATGGGTTATAAAATAGAATGATAGCTGTTTCCATTTGGTAATACCATTTCAATTTTGGCAGGTACTTGACCGTGGTGAGAAGATTGAGTTGTTGGTGGATAAAACTGAAAACCTTCGTTCACAGGTTACTCCTATTCGAACTGCATTTCATAGGTTGCATTTTAAGGAAGTTGTTTCCTTACCAAACTTGGGTTTTTCTTTTTTTCAAAATGACTTAATTCTCCTCAATCTGAAATTCCAATTATACCTCATATGCTGTTGCACTGTATGATGCATTTTAAGTGAATGTACAATGATGCTGCATTCCAGGCACAAGATTTTAAGCAGCAGGGAACTAAGATAAAAAGAAAGATGTGGATTGAGAACATGAAGATGAAATTGATTGTGTTTGGAATCGTTCTTGCCTTGGTTCTTATAATTGTGCTGTCAATCTGCCCTGGCTTCAAATGTTAAAACTGTCAGGATAGCACAGTTGTTGTGGCGATGATGCCGACTGGGTTGTCTTGATAGACGATGATGGGTCTATATATGAATTCATTTATTTGTTTAGTTCACATATATTTCTCCCTTTGCTAGCCGTTTAGGACAGGGAGAGGCTTCTGCCTCGGTTGTCTGTGTGTATAGGATTTAGTTTGGAACTTGTCACGGTAGATGAATGTTTCTATCATTTACTTTCTTCTTTATATGCTGTGTAAGGAGAAATACTTGGATGCCTGCTTATCCTTTTTGCCCCTTCAAATATTATAAAAATCATTCTTCTTTCTCTTATTCTTATCCCTCCATGTTTTCCTTTTAAAGCTTGTGCTGCCTTCATCTGTCACCTTGATGTGCTTATATATCATTTGTATCTATCATCTATGTATGTCAGTGTATATATCAAATTAACTTTTAATATCTTTTTGCATTAGAAGTCACTCAATTATGGTCTTTTTTCTTTTTTGGTCACTCAATTATTAGTAAATTTCTTATTTGATCACCTAACTATGGAAAATTATAAATTCACTCAATTATATTGGATTTTTGAGTGTTTCTATTTTTACATTAGCTAGTTGGTGATAAAAAAAGATAAAATTAAATAGTTAAGTGACTATTTTGTAATTTTTCATAGTTTGGTGATCAAAAAAGAAAAAAACATAATTGGGTGACCTCTACCATAATTTACCCTTTAAAATATATATATTTTTATTTTTTGAATAACGAAGTCATGCTATCTAAATATTTGATTTCATTGTTTTATTTAAACTGCAATTAATTAATATTTAAAAATGTAATTCTCATAATATTAATCTACTTCATTAATAAATTTGTATATAATTTTTTTAATTAGCTTATTTAAATTTCAAATTAATAGTTTTTTCTATTTAATTATTTCAAAAATAAAATAACTTAATTTAATTAATATATAGTTTGTTAACCTATAATTAAATCATTAAGTTCTAAAGTTTTGAATTAAATTTTTTATAAAATTTGTTAGAAGAAAGTTTTTAAGATTTAATAATTTAAGGATAAAATTATTTTTAAAAATACAAATATAATCAATCATTTAAGTTTGAAATTGAGATAACTACCATAATATTTTTTTAAAAATATTGTACAAAATAATACTATAATATTTTTTACAAGATAATATTAAATAATTGATAACATAATAGTCAACTTCATAATTACAATTGTACAGATTATAAAATCTATTAATAAAAACTAATGTTTATTAAATTTTTTGTAGCATTATATTTTAAAATTTTAATAATTAATTTAATTATTTTAATTTACATGTTAATTCGTAATTTAGTCAACACATTGAATAATTTTAAACTAAAAGCTTAAAATTAATAAAAATTTAAGTAAAATTATTAATTTATTAGAAAATAATTAAATAAGTTAGAGTGATATATTAATAATTTTGTAGTGAATAATAATAACAAAATAATAGTTAATTCATAATAAGTAGTAAATTATTATAGATGAGACAATAATTATAAATTTCATCATTAAAATTTCAAAATTTGTTTAAGCTATTAATAAGATTAAAAAAAAAATTATACATTTGAACACCGTGTGTTGACCTGATGGTTAAGATGTTCACCATTTTAAGTGTAACTTGGATTCGGGTCGTGCTCTTCGCGTTATTGTTAAGAATAATTAAATATGTCATCATTTGTTATAACATCAATTTAAATTTAAATTTATATTAATTTTTAACTTGGCTCACAATTATGGATAATTAAATTGTATGTTTCTAAAATATCAAACCTTTTTAAAACAAATTTATTAATTCAATTTTTTGGTAATTAGGATTTGAAAAATAAAAGCAAATATAATAAAATTCATAATTAAATATTAATACTTATAAAAAGTAATGAACAATGAATAAAAGTTGTAGTAAAGCATTTGGTCTAATAGTGATGACAACAATTTGAAAAAATATGTAATTTTTTGTAATTTTTAAATCTAAATCCAAAAAACAAAATTTAAAATCTAATTCCATTTATTTTCCATATTAATTTTGAGTATTATCTTTTGAATATGAAATAAAAAAAAATTATAAGTTGTATCATTCATGTTTTTCTTATGATGGACTTTTTTATATTTTTGAGACCTTAAGTGAAACAATAAATCATATCCTTTTAAAAAAAATTATAAAATGTAATACAATAAAATAAAATTATATAGTAGTAATTCATTAAAATAAAACGTTTTATGACAATAAGTGAATAATAAATTTTTTTAACAAAACAAAGAAAATTTCGTTTAATCTACTCTTATGTCATCAATTACAAAAATACAAAAAATCATAAAAAAAGGATTCTACAAGCATTTTGAAATGCAAAATTATTAATGATAACATCAACATTAATGTTTTCATAAAATCCTTCTCGATTTTTTATTTTAAAATTAGTTACAAATAAAAGGGAAAAAACTCAAAATTACGCACGAAATTTTGATCTAATATGTAATGTTATACATGACTATTAAGTGAGTAACTTTTTTTATTTTAAAATATCGTATTAGTGAACTTACTAGAAAAATTGGATGGAGTTAACAATTGAATTTGAATTTTAAAACATGAAAATAAAAGGATTAAATTTCAAATATACAAAAAGTATAAGGATTTAAAAGCATATTTTAAGCTATTATATATATATATATTATCTATTTTAGTTACACCTAGGTCATCATTGTACAAATCTAGTAGATTAGATTTTTTTTTTTGGTTTTTATATAAAATTCAATTATAAGTGGATGTGACATGATGGTTATCACAATAAATCATAATTTTTTTATTTTAATGCGCCAAAAAATATAAATTTCATATTCAAGTAAGAAAACAAAACTATTCATACTATTATTATTTAAGAATTTATATGATGAATTAATCCAACCTCAATTTAATTGTGAATTTATTAAAAAATAATTATTTTATATATTATTAGAGTAAAAAAATTTAGTCTAGATTGATGTCATTTATTTTTATAGTATAATAAAATAATAATTAAAAAAACATTTGGCACTACTTTATATCTGCTTGTTGATTTTTTTACTTCATTAATATTGGACAGAATAATTATCCTATTAAAAATCTATTATTTATACCAAACAACAAATAATATTTAAGAATATTTTATCTGAAATAAATATTATGTTAAAGATACTTTTATCTTTTGAATCCTTTTTATCATTAATTAAATAAATATTTTTCGGACATTTTTTATTTTTGAACCTTAGAGTGGTTGCACCTTAAAATAACCCCGATCGGCCTTGACGATGGACAGCGTTGAAAGTCTTAATCAATTTCGATCTCCACAAGGTGGTGACTGTGCCACCAAAAAGGTGCGTTTGCAGGAGGAGGACCCCCAATAATGAGGATAAAGAATCAAATGGTTCAAATAATGCACAAATGTCCTTAAGGATATGCTCATGAATGACAATCGATTAGATACTCATCAGAGTAAAGTTTATGTAAATGATGATACTATCTTCGCGACAACGATGTGGAAAGGGGAATAGTGGACAAGATATCATCGATCCAATTTTTGGATAGGGTCCATAATTTTTTTGAGGAGAGTATATCAAAGATTGTGATCCTGAAGCTCTGGGATGGAAGATTGGATTCCATGCTTTAACGAATAATATTCATTCATTGTGGAATCCATAATAGCCGTTTCAATCAAAGGACCTTGAAAACGATTATTATAAGGTAAGGTTTATGCCTAAGGATGAATATGTGCATGTCTTTGTGAAAGGGACATGGGTGGTGTTTGATCAGTATCTTACGGTTCAACTTTGGTCATCTTCATTTTTTACTTCGAATATGTTTCTTAATTCCATTGTTGCATTGGTTCTATACTCATTGTGCGAATGTACAAAAAAATTCTCTAGGTCATATGTGCATCAATAGGGAGTTATTAATGTTGAATTTAGTGTCCTGATTATAGTATTTTTATCTATGTACACTTGTAAGTTTTTCGTAAAGATTGGTTAATAAAACAAATTTATTGATTACATTAATATATTTTATATAATTATCCTCATGTGGTTTTTGCACGTAAAGTAAAATAGAAGCAAAAGTTACTCACTGGTTGTCTAATGTTTAAACTAATACTAAATGATATTACGTGGTTAGATCATAATACAAAAAGTTGTAGTAAACAAACATACACATGTCCTTAGTCTAAATAAAAATGAGCAAACAGATTGCAGACTTATATACTATCTATCAAGTCCAATTGAGGAGATGCTTTGTCTTAGGCATTGGAGTAGATAACTATTAAAAGATGGAGACATAGATGTGACTGACTAGACTGACAGTATATCGGACATGACCCAAGAATAATAGATCTTGAATTCGTTTATGGATTTTTTTCACTTGTGATGTTGATAGTGTGATATACCTATCCAAATCCGGTTGGATTAAACTAAGATTCTGATTGTTTCAACGTAAAAGCTTTTACGGAAAATATCTTTAGCCTTTTTCGATGTTTGTTTCATGTAAATTAGGATGGCTAATGTAAAAGGTTTTCTAGTCAAGGTAAAATTACTCCCTTATCCTCGTAATATGTTTTATCAATTTTTTTTCGTAAGATATTTTCCAAACTGATAAGGCTCTATACTGTAACACCTCCATACTCGACCCGAACATCAAGTCAAAGCACCGAAATGTTACATTCTCTATTACATTCTTTACTTATCAAATATTTTCTTATAAATTTTCATAACTTTTCAATTTAATCCCTTTTTGTCATAAAAGTTCAACATTCACTAATTAATCATATTAAATTATTTTCTCTTGTTACACTTTAATCACATAATTTATCTCAATATCTTGTTTCATATATTAAACTTCTATTATTTCATCCACATATTTTCTCAAGTTTAACAATTTAATCATTGTCATCATAAAAATTCCATATTTTCCCACAATTTCACTTTTACAATACTTTATGCATATTTCATCATCTCAAAACACATTCATTAAAGTTTTATCATAATTTCCTTATTCACATATTAAATTGTTTCACACTTAAAATTTTGTACATTTTTTCAATTTAATCCCTATTACCATGTAATTTATTTTCACCATATAAGCACTTTAATCAAATAATTCATTCTAAAATCTTATTTCACATAACAAATTTTCATGCATATCACTTCTCTTGTTTCAATTATAAATTTCACAAAGTTTACAATTTAATCATTAACATCATGAAGATTCATCTGATGAAGTTTTGGGTGAGATGATAGAGACTAAGTTGTTCCTTAATATGGAAGTTGACCGTGAAGAAATTTATTGGGAGCAACGAGCTCGTGCGAATTGGATGAAAAATGAGGATCGAAACACACCATTCTTCCATCGGTTTGCTACTGATCGCAAGCGACGAAACAGAGTTGATTATCTACAGAATAATAATGGGGTTAGCTATGTCCGGAATGTTGATATGCTGAGAGTGCCTAATGAGTATTTACCGAGTTATTTGCTTTGGAGGGGGTGGACGACACCCAGGTGATCTTGGATGGGGTTGATCAATGTATTACAGATTCTATGATTGAGGGGCTTGATCTTCCTTTTTCCTATGAAGAGGTTTGTGATGCGTTGAAGAGTATGCAACCATTGAAAGCTTCGAGAGTAGATGGACTTGGGGCTATATTTTATCAATGTTTTTGGCACACCATTGGCAGGGAGATTGCAGATTTTTGTATTGATAGTTTTAGTGGAGCTTTTGATATGTCAAAAATCAACTATACTCGTATTGTACTCATTCCTAAGGTTGATAATCCTTTTCTTATGTCTCAATTTCGCCGTATAAGTTTATGTAACATTATGTATAAAATCATTTCCAAGATGTTAGTGAACAAATTCCAAAAAGTGTTACACTTTTGTATTGACGAATCACAAAGCGCATTCATGCCCGACCGGCTTATTATTGACAACATAATTATTACATATGAAGTCCTTCATTCTATGCGTAATCAACGAATGGGGGTGGTTGGTTCGTTTGCACTCAAACTCAACATGAGTAAGGCGTACGACAGAGTAGAGTGGGAGTTTCTTTGGAGTATGCTTCGACAAATGGGTTTCGGGGGTTTTTGGATTCAGAAAATTTGTTTGTGTGTCGAGACCGTGTCATATTCTGTGGTTCTTAATGGAGATGTTGGTGAGCCATTCTTACTTTTGAGGGGACTCCGTCAAGGGGATCCTCTTAGTCCCTACTTGTTTTTGGTGTGTGGTGAAGGATTATCTGCGCTTCTTTGGTCGGCGATTGCGAATAGAGTTCTGAAAGGCTATCGGATTAACAGGTATGCACCCTTGGTGTCTCACCTTTTATTCGTAGACGATAGTCTAATTTTTGGGAATGCCACGGTGGATGAAGCGAATATACTCCAAGATAAGTTGGAATTATATGCTAAATGCTCGAGGCAAGTGGTTAATTTTGAGAAGTCAGGTGTATTCTTCAGCACCAATGTTCTTTCTTCTTCCAAGAGGGCGATTTGTGATATTTTGGGGATTTATATTGATACAAACAAAGAACGCTATTTGGCTCTTCCTTCAATCGTTAGGAGAAACAAGAAGGCTGTGTTTCGTAATCTGAAACAGAGGATTCTACAGAAGGTTTCCAGTTGGAGTGCTCGGATGCTATCGATTGGTGGCAGGGAAGTCCTGATAAAAGCTATTTTGTAGGCTATTCCCATGTACACGATGTCCTGTTTCTTGCTACCGAATTCTTTTTGCAAGGAGTTGGAGAGTGTTATCACTCGATTTTGGTGGCAGAAAAGTGCGGGAAAGAAGGGGCTTCATTGTGGTTCTTACAGCTCTCTCTGTCTGCCGAAAGGTGAAGGAGGTATGGGTTTTCGGGACTTAGGCAAATTCAACATAGCTCTCCTCGCGAAGTAAGGTTGGCGTTTGATGGATAATCCGGATTCACTATCGGCTAGGATTCTACAAGCCAAATATTACAGAAGTTCAAACTTCTTAGATTCAAATTTGGGCTTTGGTCCTTCATTGATTTGGAGGAGTATATGGTCATCTAAAGCACTACTTCTCTTGGGTCTTGGTTGGAGTATTGGCTGGGGTATGTCTGTATCTATATGGGCTGATTATTGGCTGCCTGGAAAAGCTAGAGAATTGATTCGCACAAGTAGAGTGGATGGGCTTGACCAGGTATGTGATTTAATTTCTGCTGACAGTAATAGTTGGAACAGAAATCTTATTGATGAAATTTTTTTAAGGGAAGACACTGGAAAAATTGTAAGAATTTCACTTCCTACTTTTAGCTGTCCTGATAAAATAGTATGGCTTAAGGAGAATTCGGGTATCTATTCTGTCAAGAGTGGTTATGCTAATTTATTGCCTGACTTAGATTTGGATGAGGTTCGCAAGTCCAATTTTGGACACATTTGGTCTCTCTCGTGCCCAGCAAAGATAAGCTTTTATTGTGGCGATTTATGAAAAGTAATATTCCTTGCTTCTAAATTTTACACTATAAACACTTGATGTAGGACAATTTGTGCCCCCGTTGTAAGTTGAGCAGTGAATCAATTTTGCATGTTGCCCATGATTGTATTTTTGCATCACAAATTTGGAGAAAATTAAATTACATTTGGCCAAACCAAGTTGCTGAGATGGATTTTTGCCAGTGGCTTCACTGGTTATTCATGCAATACAACGATAAAAAGGAGGAATTGGCTATCTCAATTTGGGCAATTTGGCACGCCCAAAATAAATTGTTACATGAGAGACAAACCCTGAGTGTGGATTCAGTTGTTACCTTCATTTGAAGTTTCGACTTGGAGTATCGAGAGGCATCTGTACCTCTCCAGCATCCGAATCCGCGTTCTTCAGTGCACTGGGAACCTCTGACAAGTTTCTGGGTTAAAGTCAATGTGGACACAAGTTATTCTTCTTCATCCCATAAAGTAGCGTCGGGTTTCATTATCAGGAATAACGATGTCAAAATCATGGGTTCAGGGTATAAAATCCATCACCTGATTTCCTCTATCGTTTTAGCGGAGGCTCTAGCAGCGCTTGACGGGCTCCAATTAGCTAAGGATTTAGGCTTCATGCATGTTATCTTGGAAGGAGATTCGCGAATTGTCATCAGAAATATTCTTAGCCAAGGGGCTGATTAGTCAGAGATGCGAGCTATTACCTGGAATGTGAATCAATTGGGAGGTCTTTTCTTCAAACCCGAGTGGAGTTTGCCTCAAGGGAGGGCAACGGCGCTGCGCACGACTTGGCTTTGCTGGGGATGGAAAATCAATCAGACGCATTTTGGATTGAAGAGGCCGCAAACAGAGTGCTGCAATTGGTGGATTTGGATAATCGTTTCTAGCATCCACCTTAGTCTCCTTGATGTGGTAGATGCTTTGTTGAGAATCATCTACAATTTTCTGGATAACCTCAACTTTTCTTGATCTTGGTCTACATGGCTGCGATTGAGTTTTTCTAGCTACTTTGGGTTTTGTTTCTAGTTAGGGTTGGGGGTTTTCTTTGTCTTTTGCTTTATTTTCACCTGATTTTGTTGTTTTGTTTTGGTATTGCTTTGTTTGGACTTTTGTCTCCAACCCATTAATGAAAGTAGCCCAGATTTTATAAAAAAAAATAAAAAATCATGAAGATTCATTATTTACTAAAATTTTATCTTAACATTATTTTATAATCAATGCACTATTTCATTTAAACTCTTTATTATAAATCTCAAATATATGTTTATTTTATTGAGAACAATTTTTATGAAATATTTTCATGAATACTATGTCAAACAACAGAAAATATTTTACACATATTCATTAAAGCACAAAAAGATATTAATTTTTTCAAAAAAATAAGTTATTTTCCAAAAATAATTTTTCAAAAACTATTTTCAGTGAAACACTCATCGGGACCCATTAATAGAATCTAAGCAGGCAATGGAGAGGCGAATAGGGTTGCAGATTTTGTTGCCAAACATTTCAAAGAACGATGGAATGAATTGAGATGGTAGGAGACACCACTTCCAGGCTGCTGGAAATTGCTGTTGGAAAATAAGGGATTTCCTCAAGTTCCTCATGGTTTCTTCGATAAGGCCTTTTAGGCTTAGCTTTTTATTCAATAAAAAATAAAATAAATTATGAGTCGATAATTTTTGGTGAATATTCTTTTTATAAAAAACTAATTTAATAAAATTAATTTAATAAGTCAAAAAAACTATATATATATAACAATTGGTTAAAATCTAAATATGTTAAACCCAAAAGTAAAATAGATTTGGATAATTGATGTATATATTCAAATTCATTATTAGCAAAAATAAAATAAATATGAATAATGAATATTTAATGGTATTTGCATTTGTTGTGAAAAATAATTGAAATAATTAGGTCTAAATATTGTAGGAAGCAACAACATTTAAAATTGTTAAAAAAAAACAGTTAAATATTCCTAAATATGTGTGGCCCATTAAAAGAAATATGCTTTTAACTGTTTTTTTTTTGAATTATAAAGAGAAGATAAAATCCTAACAACAATACAACTGACACAACTCAAATTTAGACCACACCTGAGACAATAAATATCTTTAACCATCATATTATGATTTTATTTGCTATTTATTCCTTATATTATTAAATAAGATTTTTTGGCCAAGCATTAGATTATTTATTGAATAATCTTCTTTTCTTTACTAAATAAGTTTTTTTTGTTTTGTTGGCCAAACATTGCATTTTTTGTTGTATAAACTTTTTTTATTAAAAAAATATATTAAAAAATCATGAATCAATCATCAAATCAATCATGAGTCAATCATTGAATAAGCTTCTTTTTTTCTTTACTAAATTATATATATTCTATTTAATATAATAAATATCTACCAAAAATTATAAATTTCAGTGCCAATTTAACAATATAAACTTTGTAATGTTTGATTCATGATTGATTTGATGAATTTTTTTAACAACCGATCTACTGATGTCATTAATAATAGGGATGATGAACGTATTACCAACCACCCACACGTGTCCTTTGTACAATGGGTACACATGCGGCGCCTGGGGTTTACAATAGGTAGTTTATTGAAACTGCCCTTAGAAAATAAATGACAAAAAAAAAAAAACTAAACCTATTCAAGAAATAAAGACAAAGAAGTAAATATAAAAAGAAAAACAAAATGAAAAACCTTAAAACTTTAAAGCCCCCAAATCGATTCCATCTTCCCTAACCTTTCATTTCTTCAGCATCAGTTAAATTTTATAGGAAACCTTGATTTAGCCATTTCACTTTTGATAGTAACAACTAAGTAATCCTCTTTTGGACGTTTTGAGCTCATTGGATCCACACAGTCTTTTTGATCCGGATTCAGTTCTATGTCAGGGATCTCAACCAATCCTGTTTCTGTCTCTTTCCACAAATTATTCTACCATCGTTAGAACCTCCTCCATCCAGTACTGCGATTCGTCGAGTCGTCTTCCCTCCATCGCCATACCATGCGCTGCTTCGTTCGCTCGCCAAGGTATAAAATCGAACTCACATTTTCTAAAAAAGAGTGCTCTTTATCGTATTTCTTCTAATATATTTCTGATCCTCGATCTATTTGTCTTTAGCGATCTGACCTTTTGGATGACTGTGAGGCTATTACCTTCCACACAGATCTCTCTGACACCCAAATCCACCGTGAAAGTGACCGCCACTAAACACGCCTTTGCCTTCACTATTGTCGGATCTAGAATATTTCTCCAAGGGTAAGCACATGATCCTAAAACTAATCCATCTTTATTTCGTACAATCACCCCTAAAACTGAACCTAGGGACTATGCATCGAAAGAGGCATCAAAATTAATCTTAATGATTTCCCCCTTTGGTGAATTCCACCCCTCTGCCCTAAGTCTTTGTAATGTGAAAGATACTACACTCATCTGTTCTGTTTCGAGAAAATAGGCATTAATGAAACTAACAACGTCATGGACAAAGTCTCTTATTCCTTCATGGTAAAGTTTATTACGAGTAAACCATAGAGCCCAATATGATATAGCCAATTTTCTGCAATCTACTATGTTATATCTTGTAAAAGCTTCAACTAACCATTGTTTCCAACCATTTTGCATGTTTGTGGACGAGAGGGGCATCTCCACTCCTACTAAAACTTGCTTGGAAAAACGACAATCTCGTAATAAGTGGGCCACTGACTCATCTTCTTCAAGGCACATCGGGCAGGTTGGTGTCACTGGCAGTCGTCGCCCCCATAGCACTTGTCTCGTTGGAATAAATTCATTGTACACTTTTCAAAGATGTAACTTTATTTTAGTAGAGGGTGCTTAAATCCCATAATTTTGTATGGAAGCTTTTAAGCTCATTCGTAAGTAGGGCTTGATCAGTTTGTAATTTGTTGCTTGATTCACTAAGAAGCCATCTGTAACCACTTCTACCTGTATAGTCTCTTATTTTGTCCCCATGCCAAACCAGTTCATCTCTATGCGCACTACTAATAAGAGGAATAAGAAAAATTCTGTGGGGCTAGTCTTCGCTAAACAGCTTCCTTATAACATCTTCTCTCCAGGTAAACGAGCCCTCACTAATTAAGTCTGAAATCGTAGAGAATCTTATATCAATATTTTGAAACTGAAGTTTATCATTCCCAAGACCTGGTAGCCACACCTCGTTCCAGATGTTAACTGACTTGTCATTCCCTATCCACCAGCCTATGCCCGCGTCTAAAAGATCCCGTGCACCTGAAATGCTCCGCCAGGTATATGAAGGGTAAGCTCCCAACTGTGCACTCATAAAGTCCCCATAGGGAAAATACGTAGCTTTTAAAACTTATGCAAACAAACTATTAGGTTACGTAATTAGCTTCCACCCCTATTTAGCCAATAAGGAAATATTAAACAAATTGAGATCTCTAAAACCCAACCCACCTTGTGCTTTTGGAATGCTCAAAGCACTCCAGCTTCACTAATGTATACCTTTACCAGACTTCAAATTTTTCCACCAAAATTTGCACATTAAATTTTCCAACTCTCAACAAAAAGTAACTAGGAATTTAAAACATTGCAACGAATAGACTGGTATAGCTTGAAAAACGACTTTAACAAATACTTCTTTTCCTCCCAATGATAATAACTGACTGCTCCAGTTCTTAATTCTTAATAAAAACTTTTCCTTGATCTCCATAAATGCTTGTTTCTTTCTCTTGCCCACCATTGTCAGTAGACCCAAATATTTCTTTAGGTTGTTTGCAGTACGCACTCCTAATATGCTTCCTATATTCAAATCTTCTACATCTTCCATGTTATTACTAAAGAAAATTAGTGATTTATCAAAGTTGACTAATTGACCTGACATCTTTTCATAGTTGGATATAACCTCCCTCATTACTGTTGCTCCCTCCGCCTAAGCCTCCCCAAATAATATGCTATTGTCAGCGAAAAACAAATGACTAATGTATAGATCGCTTCTACCAATTTGTGCCCCTTGAATGCTCCCATCTGTTTGACTCATGTGAAGTAACCTAGAAAATCCCTCTGCGCATATCAGGAACAAATATGGACTCAATGGGTCCTCTTGCCTTAATCCCCTTGAGGGATGAAAATTTTCCCCTTGAGCTCTATTTAGAACAATCGAATAGGTCACACTCGAAACACGTCTCATGATTAAGGGCGACCACGCTTCACAAAACCCTAAGGCTCGCATCATATTTTCCATAAAACTCCACTCGACTCGATCATAGGCTTTGCTCATGTCTAGTTTTAGAGCAAAAGAGCCTTTACCTCCCCTCTTTCTCTTTTTGAACGAATGCAGAATTTCGTAAGCTACAAATATATTATCTGTAATTTATCTATTTGCCACAAAAGCGCCCTGCAATTCATCTATGCAACCACTAAGAACCTGCTGAAAACGATTTACTAACACCTTTGAAATTGATTTACAAAGAACATTGCACAAGCTAATCGGTCTAAATTGACCCATATAAATCGATGTTGCTACTTTAGGAATAAGAACAATACATGTTTCATTAATTTCCGCAACATCCTTCCTCCCATTCAAAACTTCGAATCAATAGTTTTCTACCTCAGTTCCAATTATGTGCCAATAATTCTGGTAAAAAAGTGCGGGAAAATCATCCTTTCCAGAAGCTTTCAATGGTGCCATAGCTTTGATTGCTTCAACTATTTCTTCTCATCTAAATTCTGCCATAAGACTTCTATTTTGGGAGTCCGAAACACGTAAGGGAATTCCCTACATTAAATTTCCACAATCGGCTACCTGTAAAGCTGAAAAAAGTGATTGGAAGTAATTCGTCGCCAAAAGCATTAGGTCTTCCTGTCGATTCATCCAACCTCCATTCCTGTTTTCCAATTTTCTTATCATGTTTCATTTTTTTCAACTAGTAGCAAAATTGTGAAAAAAGGCCATATTACGATCCTCGTACTTGATCCAATTTTCTCTAGCCCTTTGTTCCAAGTAAAGTTCCTCCTTATCCGCCTCTACATTCAACTCTAATTTAACATCAATCAACTCACCTAAGACATCATCATTCGGTTCCTCTTCGAGTAGCGTACTCAATTTCTCGGATAAAGTAACTCTTGATTTGATGAAGATTAAATATTAAATTATTGAATTTTAATTTTCATAATTTTTTTAATAAAGTAAAGTTAGTATTAATTGCAAATTTTTTTAAATGTCCAATTTTTTTTAACATTAATTTCATTACAGGTTGTTTATCATATCTACTATTTTTTATATAATATATAGAATTACCCATAACCCCTCCCCAACCCTTAAATAGGATGATATTGCACTTCAACGCATTTGAACTCACATCCTCCTACAAAAATAGTCATTTTTGTTTGCCTCAGGTTAAATACCAATTGAACTAAGACCTAATTAACTTAATTGTATAATTTATTAGAGGGTAAACTACAAAAATAGTCATTTTTGTTTGCCTCAAGTTAAATTTTAGCCACTTATGGTTGAAATGTTACGTTTTAGTCACTTAAGTTATTATTTTGTTACGAAGTGATCACTCTTTCGTTAAGTTCCATTACCTCCCTAACAGTAATCCTACGTGGCAGTCCAATTAGATTTTAAGCGCCAATTTGGATTTCCAAATGGGATGAGAATAGATTTTTAATTAATTAAATTTTTTAAACCCTAAATCTTAGTTGAAAAACGATTCATCTCCCCTTTTTTTAAGTTTTCTTTTTCGTATCTCTTTTTTTTACTTTTCTTTTTCATTTGACTGTGGATTTTTTATTCAACACTGAAAAATAAAAGATGGATTCAATGGAGGTTTCAGGTATGTCTTCTTTGCATCCCAATCATTATATTTTCCTGTTCTTTCATGGTTCTTGAATAATTGGTTTCTCAATCCGATTTTTTCTTATTTAAACCGGCTTGTTTGTTCACAATCCTTTTATGGGTATTCTAGATTTTTCTTTCTTACTGCTGATTTTGTGCTAATTAATATCCCATCAACTTTTTGGTTGTAAATTAGGTTAAAAATTTCTTGTTTTATTTTCCTTGCTCACTTTTCTATGATTGTCGCCCCCTTCGACTCTGTTAAATAGATGTGTAAAATCCTAAAGTCATTTAGTTTTCCCATGTTACAAATTGCTTATAACTATATTGCTTTGGATCTTTACTTTGAATGTTATTATCCTCATCCTCATGTAATCTATGATATCGTTATAAGTGATAGTTTATTGGTTTTGTATTTCAAGTACCATATCTATCAACTATATATAAAACCCATAAGGATGTATCATGCCAAGCTTGTTAATATAAATTGGATTGGAATAGTAATATAAATAAAAAAAACCTCAAGATTATACTACTAAAATCAGTTTTATTTTCAGAAAAATGATGTCCAAATGAGCATACAGCTCTATTGCAAAAGTTAGATGGTAAACATGACTTGAAACACAAATGCGAAATTTCTTTTTAGTTTCATTTTTCATGGTGTATAGGAGATGCAGACAATATAAAAATTTTAAGCTGACAATGAAGACATGGTTCAGTTCTTTAGTACTTATATTTAAGTAAAAGATGTTCTGATCAATGAACAACATGATGAAAGCAACTTTAGGAGTTCGATTGAGGTTCTCAAATTACTAAGCACAAAGTGATAAAAGAACAGAGTGCTATGCCCATAAAGAGATATTGCAAACTTGCGTTGTTTAATATATCTACTATTTGCAACTCAATATTTGTATTGTTAAGTGGTGTCATGACCTATCTGGTAAGTATTGAATTTATTGTAGACTTATATCAAAGTTGAACCTTCCACCTATTACCAATTATTTATAGACAATATGCTTAAGATGATATCAAAGGACAGGATTTGTTATGCTGTTCTTCCAACCCTATTTGAGGTTGTCCATATCAAGGAAGTCTTAAGTGGTGTTATCTAATATTTATTGCCAATAGATTTTAGATTGTATACTTGAAAGGTACCATTTGGGGAGGACAATCCATATTAATATGGGTTTTTTGCCAAGTGATGTTTGGGACATTTTGTATGCCTATGTCGTTTCTCAGTGTTGCATTTTTTATTGTATGACCATGCTTTAAACTCTATTATAATGTTACTTTGTGTGCCAAGTGATTATTTTTGTGGGAATTTGTGCAAGGACTTTGATATTATATCACAAATATTTTAATAAGAAGAAAAAATCAAAGCAACAAAGGAAAAATATTTTACATGCTCATTCTCTGATAAGGTTATTCATTCATGAATCATTTAGTGCCTTCATGACTTGGTACTTATGTTGATGACAGGAAAAACTAGAAACAAAGGAAGAGTTGAATGCATTATGTTCATGTGATATAATCATATACTAATAATGAAGTTAGTGATTAAAAAATATTAGTGTCTAAAAGAAAAGAAAAGATTATGTTAATTAGTATTTTTTTTATTCAGGTAGCCACAATTGAAATAATAGAATTGGTGTACTTTCACATCAAATATTAGGATTTAAATCCCTAAATTTGACGTATTTATACATCAAAGGACATTTAAAGATAAATAAATGACATTTATGCTGTCCAAATGTAATTTACAACAGCTGTCATATTATCTTTTAATATGCATATTTATGTTGTCAAAATGTGAATAATGATTACTGTTTTTATGTTCTAGATTATGTATTTTAATGCTATCCAAATGTGAATATCGGCTGTTGTCCGAATGTCTTAAAATGTTAATGAATTCATTAGTGGTGTTGTTTGAAATTGAACTGGAGTTGATATAATGTTGTTTTCAGGTTTGAATTGTTGTGCAATTTGTTGGTACTATTATAATGTTTTATTTTTTTTTTTGGTTTCGGGTTTGATGTTGAAAAAAACAATTTAGGAGGAGATTTTGGTGAAACGTTTAACTCAGATGATAATTTATATAACGCTTATAAGTCAGATACTTCTTATTCTGATTCTTTTGAGTCTGATGGTGATAGAGTAGATGAACCAGAGGTTGAACTAGTAGGTGAAATGATATAGAAGGAGTTAGACCACTTACTGAGGTTAGATTTTTGGGGTTTAGGAGATAATTTTGATAGTAACAATGATAAAGATTTGAATAATGTCTTGGATTATCGTAACACCTAACACCCGGTTCGGTCACTGGACCCGAGCAAGTGGTCATTACAATGTACTTTATACATTTCGAAAATATTTTAATGATCTTTAAAATCTATTGGGCAAAATCAACCTTAAATAAAAATACTTTTAATTATCTCGATTTAAAAAAAATGAGTTTCTGAAGTTTGAGGGACTTCTACCGATAGTTGCTTAACTAAGTATCGGTAGAACTCAAGGAGTAAAAACTTCAAAAATAGCTACAGAATCCTACCGGTAGAACTACTAGTTCTACCGATACAAGTCTGAGTTACACCGATACAACTCAAACAATTACCTCTATAAAAAAATCTAGCAAGCAAGGTAGTTTTTGCCTGAGACTTCTATCGATACTCAAATCCAAACAACCGATACAACCAGGGTAACTACCGATACTTTGGTACCAACTATCGAAACAAGTCAAGTCAGTAACCAAAGTTCAGTATCCCTTGTACTTCTACCGATACCCTATTGGTTTCTATCGAAACAACTCTAGGTAGTAACCAAAACTACTTAAGAAATACATCAATACAATTCTCATGCTTCAATTAACATAAAGCATATCCAGAAAGGCTTATAACATATGTAGATAACATCCTAATTACATGCGACTTAACTAGACCAACATCAATGATTAATTACGAGATAGTGTGACCTCCAAGAGTAATCTAATCGATAGCTCGAATCTGACGGTCTACAAGAGAGAAATATCAAACGAGGTAAGCTTGCTTAAAGCTTAGTAAATTCATAATTAACTTAAATTTCAACTTACCATAAAGGATTTAATTTAAACATTTTACAAGATAATTCAATATCTTGATCGTAAGTTTGTTAAATTACCTATAGGCCACAAATCTCACATGGTTAGTTAGTTCATATGTAATGCATATAATTTTATCCTGATATTAAACTTATTCATGGAAAACACATTTGATATATAAACCAACCATCATATTTTCCTTTAACACTAGCAATACATTTCAAATATCTATATCTAATGTCTCAATTCAACGTATACTTTCACATAGTCTTTTCACATAACCATTACATGAAATCATTCCATAAAACTATACCTTATAATCATTTCATTTTTACCATTTCAATTACATATATAACACATAATCTCTCTATACTATACATTTGTTTCAACAATTAATCCATCATACACTCAATAAACATACATTCCCATTTCAAACGTTTGAATCAACGTGTTCCAACTCACCTATCTTGACCCTATAACATTATATATATATAAATTTATTTAAACCTTTAGCACCTGTTGAACCAAAAGGAATAACATTAGATACTCGGGAAAATGCTCACATAAGCTGTGACTGTAACATGTAACCATATATGCTCACACGAGCTGTGAAATGGGTTTGCTCACACAAGCTGTGGGTCGGGATGTTAGGCTACGCGATGCTACTCACACGAGCTATGAAGAATTCGCAACAAATGTAGGACCTCAGCCATTGGTAGGACATCCAAGATCATCACCCAAAATTGAAAATTATTCCTAATGACATGACATTTGTATCCTAAGTAGTCACCTGGTTAAAACTGGACCTTGATACATATCCAAACTCTTTCCTTTCATTCCGTTGTACCATTCCATTACACATTATATGAAATTCATATTTTTCATATATATATATAAACTTTGATTTTAATTAACTTCACAACTTAATCCATTATACCAATTAACACATAATTATTATAAAACCTTATACTTACCTTTCTTTCTTCCACAATTTAACGTCTCTAAGTTAATGGATATCACATAGAAACATATAATTTCAACAATTAATGTAGCTTGTAATAATAACACATTAAGTATATATTTCATCCGTAATATGTTTAATAAACATACTTTTTCATTTCAAGCAATTGTAACAACATTTTTCAATTCACATGTCTAGACCATATACATTTCATATATATACATATTCATTTGAACCTTTAACACCCGTTGAACCAATTGAAATATCATCGGATACTCGGGAAATGCTCACACGAGTTGTGGGTCAGGATGTTAGGCTACGCGATGCTACTCACACAAGTTGTGGAGAATTCGCAACAAATGTAGGACCTCAGCCATCGATAGAACATCCAAGACCAGCACCCAAAACTATAAATACTCCCTAATGACATGTCATTTTTATCCTAAGTATTCCCAAGGTTCAAACGGGACACTTTTCAAACTCATATCCATGCATTTGACATTTTTCCAAACATAGTAATCAACTTAAATATCATCATCTCATAATCCAACTCATATCATACTAATATCAAGTAGTTAAGTTCGATTACAACATAAATAAATATATATTAGATAAAAAATTAAATAATTAATTTAATAAATTTACCTTTTTGACCCTTTTCATTTATTATCCTTTTGAATAACATCCTTTTCAACCTTTTCATTTATTATCCTTCCAAATAATATCTTTTTCAACCTTTTCATTTATTCGGAAATACCGAATGTATTGCCATGGTGTCTTTCAACCATGGTCTTTTTTCTTTTCAAGAAATATATCATGACAATATATGACATAAATACAAATATATATAACTATATCAATTAAAATTATAAATTCACTTATAACATTTTAAATTGAAATATGAACTTACCTCGACTAATACGGTTGCAAAACAAACCAACGACTAGTTCGAAACTTTAACTTTTTGCTCGATTAAAATCTAACTAATTCATTTCTTGATCTAACAATTTCAATCAATTAATAAAAGTTCAGCACTTAAATAAGCAATTTTATACAATTAAGTCCTTTTTTCATTGATCGCGCTATGAACGTCACAACAATAATGTGCAAGTGTACATTATAGATGCAAATATAGTAGACAAACTTACATCTGTCGAATATCAATCCCACGGGGATGGTGTTTTTTTTTGCTTAAAATTGTCGATGCAATGAACAAAGAAATGAGGCAAATTGTGAGTTTGGTTGTCGAAGTAATAATGTAAAAATAAAGGTAAAATACAATGATATTAAAACAGGGGTCCCTGACGTTCAGATTTGGCAAAATCTAACCGTGACTAACAAGGTTAAAAATAACAAGTAATTTGTCGGCGCAATTAAGCATAATAAATATATTACCAAACTCGAAGTTCCTATTAAATCTAAGACTCAAATATGCACAACAACCACACCTTCCAGTGTTGTCACTGCAACATATTCAAGAACAAGTAGAGTGAATTCCTTTAAACCTGAAGCAACTTCCATTGTCTTGCTTGTTAATTTAATTTGTAACTGCACCTTCCAGTGACAGTGACTACAATCGCACTTCCGTGGTCAAAACAATTAAATCCAAAGATTTATAGAAAAATCAAGATTGAAATAGATATCATATAAATCCCAACATCAACAGTATTTCCATATAACTTGAATGTACAAAGTATTACCAGCGTTTATGTAAGAAAAAAAATAGAACAAATCTATTCCTAGTTTACTCGAAATGCTCCCTTACTCTCCCTCTTGTGTCGCACTTAGGATGCTCCTCATCAGGAGCTGATTTGCCTTGCCTTTACGTCGATTCACCCGAAGGGCCTCAAGCCTCCATACCCGAAAAGCTTCAAGCTTTGTTAGAGAAGAAAAATTGCAAAAAATGGGAGACCAAAGGAAGAGAGAGACTCTCTTTTCATGCTTTGTGTGTGCTTATATTTAGCCCCAAATTGTACAGGTGTCTCTTCTACAAAATTAAGCTATATAAGTTGGTTATACCAGATTGGACAACTTACATATTTCTGTTCCTATCAGATAGCTATCAAATGTGGCGACAATTTTGGGTGCAATTCTAGACACGTTCATGCAGCGACAATTCTAGATATGTTCATGCAGGGACATTCCTTGGTACAATTGAAGAATACTTATGTAGCGATAGTTCTGGATGCAATTTGAAGAATATTTATGGAGCGACAGTCTTGGATGCATTCCAGAAATATTCATACGAAGACAGTTTTGGGTGCAATCTGGAAGTGCTCATGCGGCGACAGTTTTGGGCGCAATCTAGAAGTGCTCATGCAGCAACATTAGTAGTAAAATATGGCAAATTAAAGAAAACAAGGCCAAGGTCTATTGAGTTAGAAAATGCAGTGTACTAAACTAAAAAAATGCTTAAATATGTACTAAGGACAACTAAATGGGAACAAATTATCCAATAAATGGGGAGAAAACATATGTTCTTTTTAGTACCATCAGACCCCCAAACTTGAGTTTTTACTTGTCCTCAAGTAAAACAAAAACTAGCAAGGCTACAAAAGAATTCACCAAGGTAAATGATCATTCTAGCAACTTAAATCATCCAAAATCTCAATGAGTGAATCACATTCATATGACAGACTATTGTATCGACAACACATAAGTATGAATAACTAAGATTGTAACTTCATCAAAGCCAGCATCATGCTTCTAATCCTGAATTCTATCTACCAATACAACATTTATTGTACACTAATATAAATATATTTCTTTTTCTTTTCTTTTCTTTTCTTCTTTTTTTTATCTGACTGAGGAATGTCGTTGCATTATTGTACCCTTGTTCCTGAGAAGTAACGATGGAGTGGAACAAACCCATAGGGAATACGTAATTGCATCGACACACACTCATGCAGCGACATCCTTTGGCTAGATTACTTTTTCTAACGCTTGCATTAGAGTGTTTCCCTTTGAACAGTTCACAATACACCCACATTGGAGTGTCTTTTTTTTATAACTATATACATACACAAGCAGCTATAAAAGGCAATTTCATTCAAGATTCAAGGAATGATGTTAGTCATCCATTACTAATGCAATCTAAATCATTCATCAAAGAATTGAAGGTACAACATTCAGTCAAATTTATCCAACTCATTCACTGACATTTCACATGAGTCAATAATTAAGTATTAAATGAAAAAAAAATTCAAGTACATTTCTAATAACTTTGCATGCTTTCATTAAACTCAAAAGGATAAATTTTTAAAATGTGGGTGTATTTGCATTTCCAGCCCATAAACATTGCATTGTCCCCAATGCACTAACATTAATTTACAAAGATATATGGAAATGCAATGACAAGGTAGATGTAGTGATAATAAAACTGCAATGGCAAAATAAATGTGATGATAATTATACTACAGCTACATGATATGCATGAAAACTAAACTAAGTACTGAAAATAAAAACTAACTCAATGTGCTGCAGTCGAAAATGTGACTACATTGGTCTTCTTCTTCTTGTGCTTCCACTCCTCCTAGCAGCGTTTCTTGTCTTTGGTGCGCTTCCTCTTTCATTCCTTTGGCTTGGCCGGATCTACGAATTGCTCCTCAACATCAGGCTGCGCCCCGACATCATCGATAGTGACATCATATGAATGTATTTCAACAAGTGGTGCAACATAACACCATGACAAGAGGATTGGAATCCTCATTACTGACTGTCATAGCCTCCGCCTGACTCGGTTCAGGTGGCACCAAATCATCAGATGATGCATCCACAAGTTCAGGTGCGGTGACAAATTTCTCAGCTGAAATTGTCGCGACATCAGGTCCTTCTCTTCTTTCTTCTTTTTCCTTTGTTTGAGCTTTGCATAGTCTATGGACTGCTCCTCAGTTTCCATCTCTGCTCCGACATCATCAACTACTTCATTCATTGGTTCAGTATAGACCACTATCGCCCAAGGGTTTTCATCAGCAACTTCTGCCTGACTCGCTCCAGTTGGCTCCAAATTTTCAAGAGTTGCACCCATATCCTTGGATGCAGTTACGGAATCTTCAACCAATTTTCCTTCAACATCTTCTTTCTTTTCCTTCTCTTTTTTATTCTTCCACAAGAACTTCTTCTTTTTCTGGATTAAGTTAACAAGTTCAGTACAGCTATACGAAATTACGCTGAAAATGGAATCCTAATGCGTCGACAATGGTGTTTACTTATTCCTCAATCGGTGCAGACACAGTATTTGTTCCTTCTTCTTCGAGTGCTTCGTACTCTTTTATTCTCCACACGGTCCCAAAAAAATTTCCACTCTTTCTTGCGTTTTTTCCAGTTCCATAACTTCTTAATTACGGATATAGGCATCAAAATTATGCTTACGTTGCAATCACATAATGTATTTCCAATATATCGATCACCAATGGAATAGGGTATTGAGAAGCTCTTGGGATCCTTAAATTCTTAGAGCAACTTAATTATCATGGCAGTGCACCATTCAGTAAGTGCGATTGCTTCGATTTCTCTCAATCTTTTCTTCTTTAACAATGTATCTTCAAGTTTCTGAGGCTGTTTTGTTGTAGCATTTGTGGTAACAAAATGATCTGATTTTATCTCCGTAATATTTTGTTTAACATCTTCAACTGTAGTTTTCTTTTCAAATTGTTCTGACATCTTTTTATTGTTGAGATCTGAATTATCTTCCTTTACTGTAGCATCTGTAACAACTTTAATTAGTTGAGTCTCACTTCTGGGAATGATTCCCACAATGCTCTTGCCATTGTGATATCGAATTCTCGATATCAATTGGCAAAGATTCTTGTGGTCGTAAATTTATTGCTCTCATAATCTGGCCAAATTGATATTCTAGAGCTCGTACGGATTCAACTTGACTTTGAAGCACAACTTCAATCTTGACAAAATATTATCTTAGCAAATTTTCAATTAATGAAAATTCTGATGCTTCGCCTTACTGGGTATTTTTCCTTGACAAGAGTTGATCATAATTGGGCAGTGTCCACTCGGATCTAACATCGTTGTTTATACTTCCAAGGTCTTGATTGTTTCAACAAAAATTTGGATGTTGCTCCCATTCTGGCATGTAGGTGTTGGAATATGGATTTTCATTTCGATCGAAATTCCCCTTGTGGTACACATTTGCTGGATTTGATGGGCATTGTTCAAACTCATGGTTACTTCCATAATAATCGTAAATTATCACAGCAAATTTCCATTCTGAAATTGTTGTAGCATTTTGCATTGAATTACTCATATTAATTAAAGAAGATACTTGGGCGGTTATGACATTGAGCTCCAAGCCCAACATCAATAGTATTTCCATACAAATTGAATGTGAATAGTATTACCAGTGTTTAAGTAAGAAAAATAAAAGAACAGATGGAGTACTCTATTCCTAGTTTACTCGAAATGCTCCATTACTCTCCCTCTTGCGTCGCACTTAGGATGCTCCTCGTCAGGAGCTAGTCTACCTTACCTTCACGTCGATTCACTCGAGGGGTCTCAAGCCTCCACAACCGAAAAGCTTCAAGCTTTGTTGGAGAAGAAAACTTGCAAAAATAGGAGACCAAAGGAAGAGAGAGACTCTCCCTTCATGCTTTATGTGTGCATATATTTAGCCCCAAATTGTACAGGTATCTCTTCTACAAAATTAAGCTGTACAAGTTAGTTATACCAGATTGGACAGCTCACACATTTCTGTTCTTATCAGATAGCTGTCAGATGCGACGACAATTTTGGGCGCAATTATGAACACGTTCATGCAGCAAAAATTTTGGACATGTTCATGCAGCGACATTCTTGAGTGCAATTGAAGAATACTTATGCAGTGATAGTTCTTGATACAATTTGAAGAATATTTATGCAGTGATAGTCTTGGATGCATTCTGGAAATATTCCTGCGGCGACAATTTTGAGTGCAATCTGGAAGTGCTCATGTGGCGACAGTTTTGGGCACAATCTAGAAGTGCTCATGCAGTGACATTAGTAGTAAAATATGGAAAAATTAAGGAAAACTAGGCTAAGGTCTACTGAGTTAGAAAATGCAATGTACTAAACCAAAAATGCTAAAATATGTACTAAGGACAACTAAATGGGAACAAATTATCCAATAAATGGGGAGAAAACATATGTTCTTTTTAGTACCACCAGTCATCACTTTACAAAATTACCCCAACATTTTACCTTTTATACAATTTAGTCTCTAAGCCCGAATCATGCAATTTAACCATTTTCAATCAATTTCATTCTTAACCGAATTGTTTGGAAACCTATTACACCCATATTTACTATTATTTCACACCAAGACCTTTTAATTTTATCACTCTATCATTTTAGTCCTTTAACATTAAAATTAAAAATTACTATACAAAATAGTTCTTTTTAACAACCAAGCTTGTAAATCTATCATAAAACTTCAAAAACATCCTAATTTCATCCATGGGAAGATTTTAAACATCTAAAATTTTCACAAATTAACCCTCAATTTAGCTAGATAAAGTTAAAACGAACTCAAAAACATAAAAAATATTAGAAATGGACCTCAAATCATCACCCAAACATAGGGAAGAGCTTGGCTGAACCTTCATTGTTCAAAAATGGAGTTTCTCAAATTAGGAAAGAAGAAGGAATAGAAAAATGAAAATAAATTTCATGTTTTCTTCCATTTCACACTAAATTATATTATTATTATTATTATAACATTTTAATAATTGTTTTCTCTCCAAAATATCTAAGGTTAGTCACCTAACCTTCCACTAACTTTTTGACATGGTATATTTACCATTTTAGTCCATTTAATTCTCTTTCCCTAGCCATTAAACCCATTTAACTAATAAGAACCAATTTTTGCAGCTTTTACAATTTAGGCATTTTTACCTAATTAACAATCAATTCACTAAAATTTTTGGACCGCACTTCGATATGCCTATATAGTAACTTTGTAAATATTTAATAAAAATATTTACGGGCTCGATTTACAAAAACAAGATCTCGAAATCTCACTTTTCAAAACCACTTGAACTTAACCATACATTCAATCAACATAAACTATCACATTAATACTTATTATTATTCTATAATTTACTCGTAATATTAAAAGAATAATATTTACAGACTCACTCGTCAAATTTGTGACCCCAAAATTATTGTTTCTGACACTACTGAATAATGGGCAGTTACAATTTTGATGAAGATGGGAATAAAAAGTACTCTCTATTCAATCCTTAAATTGATATGAGGAACCTTATATTGATAAAGGGTTTGGTTTTCCCTAGTAGAGACATTTTAAAAGATTCAGTTAAACAGTATGGGAGGGTAAATAAGGTAGTAACCAAACAAACTAGGAATGACAAACTTAGGGTGAAAGTAGTCTGTGTACCTAGTTGTCCATGGACATTGTGGGCATCCAAATTAAATCCCAAGGATCCAATGGATGGGAGTTGGCAAATTAAGACCTTAGCAAACCATCATAAGTTTGGCAAGGTAATGAAAAATAAGAATATTACTTCAAAGTGGATGGCTAGACATTATTTACACAAATTACAAGTTGATCCCAATTATTTCTTAACATCTTTACAAAATTATATTAGGGTGGATTTTGGAACAATAGTGTCTCGAACTAAATGTATGAGGGCTAAGATTAGGGCTTTGGAACTAGTTCAAGGGAATCACAAAGCCAAATATGCCAATATATATGATTATTTACTTGAGTTAAGGAGAAGTAGCCCTTGTACAACAACCATCTGTAAATTAGACTGTAGGTTATTTCAGAGGCTTTATATATGCCTTGAAGCATGCAAATCAGGTTGGTTAATTGGTTGTAGGAGAATTATAGGGTTAGATGGGTGTTGGCTAAAGGGATATTATGGTAGACATTTGCTTACTATTATTGGGGTTGATGCTAATGATTGTATATATCCAGTGGCCTTTGTTACAGTGGGATTCAGAGATCGACAACTCTTACAATATATGCTTCATGTCTGAAAAACAAAAGGTACCATAAAGTCATACTATACCCTAAATTTTTATATAAAAATGATTACTTATCATGTTGTTTTAATTGTTTTACAGGGTCTAATAAAAGCAATTTATGTGTTGTTCCCTAATGCTGAAGTAAGAAATTGCGCCAAACATCTCTACAACAATTTCAAAAACATGGAAGGATTTAGAGGCCAAGCTATACGTCTCACTTACTGTCAAAATCTGTTGAGGATTGGCTGCGTGACAAGGATCCAAGGACTTGGTCAACCAGATGCAAATCTGATATGCTACTAAACAACAACAGTGAATGTTTCAACAAGGTTAAAATTATTTTTTAATCTGACTCTTTATCACTTCATGTTGTATAATTGTTGTTGGATTTATTTAAGGACTTGCTCTCCTTGCAGATCATTTTAGAAGCTAGAGATAAACCTATCCTACCAATGCTGGAAATAATTAGAAGAAAACTCATGACTAGGTTGGTTTCCATGAGGAAGGCTGTTGAGAAGTATCTTGGACCTTTATGTCCAAGGATACAAAAGAAGTTGTCTAAAATTGTTAGTCAGTCTAATAAGTAAGTTTTGCTAACTCATTTTTACTTGACTTGAATTCTATTACTTGGATGCAAAAGTTTTAACTTTAAAATGTTACATTGTTTGTAGTGTAACGCTAGTATATGTTGGAAATGAGAAGTATGAGGTAGATTGTGGATTAGGCAACAGGCATGTGGTTGACCTCCTCAACTCCTTCTGTTCATGAAAAAAATGAGACATGTCAGGAATCCCATGTAAGCATTCTATATCTTGCATGTAACTACTTGCTGTGAGCCCTAAAACTTATGTCAATACATGCTATACTGTCACTACCCAGTTGAATATTTACAGCCACTTGATTAACCTTGTAAAGGTAATAAATAGCCTTAAAACCCTAAACCTTTATGAAATATTACTTATTTGTAAAATGTGTTTGACATCTTTAAATTTTTGCGTATAGGTCTTATGCAATGGGAACATGTGAGGGACACGGAACTCATTCTTCCTCCCATGATTAGAAGGCTGATAGCATTAGAAAAAAGATCATTGATTTCTCCTTACTTATGGTATAATTTGTTCCCGTTTGATCATCTTTAGCATGCATTTTTAGTCTTTTTAACTTAGTTATTGCATTTTCTAACTTAATGAAGCTTGACCTAATTTCTTTTAAATTTATCATGTTTTTATTACTAATGTCACTGCATTAGTTGTTCAGTATTGCACCTAAAGATGTCACTGTAGGAACCTCTCCTGAAGGATCAGTGCATGAAGGTGTCCAGAGTTGTCGCTGCAAAATAGGATCCAAATTTGCGCTCAGAACTGTTGCTGCACCTAACAACTGTCTAGTTAACACAGTAGAAATGTATGAGTTGTATAGCTGGTAAAACCAAATTGTACAACCAGAGGATATTAAATCTGGTAGGTAGGACACCTGGACTAGGGAAATGGCTGATAAATACTGAAGAGAAGGAGAGAGAAAGGGGAGCTTCAAGAATCTTCTTCCTTGGCCAGATTTGGTTTTCTTCTTCAATCCATATTTTCTTAAGCTTGCATCCATGGCAGCTTAAATTCCTGAGGGTAATCTGACGTTGACGAGAAGGTAACCTTTCTCCTGATGAGGAGAACCTTAAATGCGATCCAAGAGGAGTGTAAGGGAGTGATTCAATTAAACTAGGAATAGGATACTTAAATTTATTCTGTTATTTCTCTTGATTAACACTGATAAGTTTTGATAATTTGAGTTGTATGGAAGTACAATCCATTTTAGATCTAAATTATATCTATTTCAATATTCCCTTTATTGTTTATCTTTGGATTTAATTGTTTGACCACGTAAGTGTGATTGCAGTCACTGTCACTAGAAAATGCAGCGACAAATTAAATTAACAAGTAAGACAACGAAAGTTGCTTGAGGATCAAAGGAATTCATTCCACTTGTTCTTGAGTATATTGCATTGCCAACACTAGAAGGTGTGGTTAGTGTGATTATTTCAGTTTTTGATAAACAGGGAAGTTAAGGTTGGTAAGATTTCATTGTGTTTAATTGCAGTGATAATTTATCTACTATTAACCTTGTGATCACATTTAGGATTCTGTCAAATTTTCAAGTCAGGAAATCCCTATTTTAATATCAGTATTTTACTTCTTAAATCTTTCAATATTGCTTTGACAAATTAATCTCATTGTTTTACTGCATTTCTTATTTTAATTACTCCAACATCTGTTGTTACATTGACATTGTAAACACAAACAGTCATTCTTGTGGGATCGATATTCGATAGATTTACATCTATCTATTATACTTGCATCGATAGTGTATGCTTGCACATTATTGCTATGACGTTCATAGCGTGATCAAGTTTTGACGCCGTTACCGAGGATCGCGTTTGTTTGATGTCTATTTTTGTCTTTGCATTTATTCTTTATTATCTAAATTTTATTTGTCACTAACTTGTTTTCTTTCTTGTTGACTATTTTACAATTTTCTTTTTAAGTGTTTATGACCAGAAGCAATCCTGAATTTGTTGTTGGCTTAGATCATGAAATTAAGAGAACCATTAGAAGGAGAAGACAAGAACAAAGAAATATGGCTCTGCCTGGAAATGATGCAGCCATACCATAATTGCCACCACAAAATCCTGTCCCTCTGATACAACCAGAAATTATCAATAATCCACCACTGCCACAACAAGAAGAACAAATGCATAATAGAACTATTCGAGACTTTGTTGTTCCTGTGTTGGACGATTTACAACTAGGGGTTGTTTGACTAGTTATTCAAGCTGGCAATTTTGAATTAAAGCCGGTTATGTTTCAGATGCTAAATTCGAATGGACAATATACTGGATTGCCTCATGAGGATGCAAGAGAACACCTTAAATCTTTTTTACTAATTTGTGCTTCTTTTAGTCAGCATGGTGCTCCTGATGACGCCTTGAAGATGCAACTATTTCCTTACTCATTGCAAGGATAGGCACGTACCTAGTTCCTTGGATTGCTTGCTGGATCGATTACATCATGGAATGCACTTGCAACTCAGTTTGTTTTGTGATTTAATCTACTAATGATAAATGTTCGACTTAGGAATGATATTACTGCGTATCATCAACTGGACGATGAAAATTTTCACATTACATGGGAGCGTTACAAAACTTTGCTTCAACGCTACCCCATGCATAGAATTCAACAGGAGACACAAATTAAAATTTTTTACAACGGGTAAAATGCATAGACAAGAAATCTTTTCGACTGATAGCATTACAAATGACATATATTTTCTCTCTAAATTGGTGTGTTAATTGTCTCTTTTGTATCTCATTTAGCATACATCATAAGCATTTCATACTTAGTTTTTATAATTTCCAACTCATTGCTAGTTAGTTTAAATTCTTGTTATTTTTATATCTTTTTGTACTAATGTCAACGCAAGTAGCCTATGTATTGTGCTTTAGAATTGTCAGCGCAGGAACTTAGTCCAGAAGATTAATGTTGAAAGAAGAATACAGCCACAAGATCAGCTTGGAATTGCGACCAGCGATGTCGCTGCACAGAACCTGAACCTCGAATGAGTAAACTCAAGTTGAATTTACATATGGAAGCACTAGCACAGGAACATCACAGGTGTTATCACAATTACGATCTCAGATTGCGCCCAGCAATGAAGCCACAACCTGTAAATCTCTGAAGAAAACATTAAATCTGCGTGAGTGCACAGCTATACTCTAACTAACTTTGACAGTTGTAAAATCTAGATCTGGATCTGAGAATGGGAGGCTGAAACCTGCAAATTTTGAAGGCTATAAATAGAAGAATGAAAAATGAAGAAATTATCAAGAGGTAGAGGATTAAATTCTGCAATTTCTATGTGATTTTGAGACTTTAGCTGGAACGGTGAACTGATGGAGCAAGGGAGCAACCACTGTTAACGAGAGGTGCTTGATGCAAAGCAAGAGGAACGATTAAGGAATAGTCCTAGTAGTCTAGAGATAGTAAGCTTCGATTGCATTCTTTAATCCTTCTTTTACGTTAATGGACTCTAATGACAATTGAATGAATACGAGAGTATCTTTCATTGTTAGATCACTTTGACTCTTATTTAATGCTTTTTATCTGTTTATTCTTGGATCTAATCTCTTATCAAACACGGGAGTAGCTTTGCAGTCTACCGACATCGAGAGATGCGGTGACAGGTTAGGTTAACAAGTAAGACAACGAGAGTTGCTTGGGACTAGAAGAGATTCTAGTTACTTATTCTTGATTGGACAACGTTGCTCTCACCGAGAGGTGGAGTGATTGTGGGTACTTAAGTCTCGAGTAAATGGAAGATTATTATTGGTAAGAGTTCATTGGTGCGTTATTGCTGTGACATTTCATCTATACAATACCTTGTTGGTGCATCTAGTGTTACGACTTAGCAAAATCAGTGATCCACTCCAATCCTTTTCACTTGATCATATTTACATTTTATGCATTTAAATATTCAACACTCAACACTCAACACATTTAACTCTGATTGCATTGACAATATTGACTATTTAACCTCTGACATTTAACTCTGATTGCATTGACAATATTGACTATTTTAGTATGCAGATATGACATAATTACATTGATTACTCACATTTTACTTAATTTCAATATTAGTTACTCCGACATTTAAACATCAAGAACCCATTTCCTCGTGGGATCGATATCCGATAGAATTTTCTATCAACTATACTTGCATCGACGTGTGTTCGCTTGCACAATCGCTATGACGTTACAAACGCGATCAAGTTTTGGAGCCGTTGTCGGGGAACTAGCGTTTGTTTGATGTTTACTTTTGTTGTTATAATTAATTCAACTTACTTAACTCCTAACCTTTACTAATTTGTTTACTATTCTATTGTTTTCTTTTTTAGTTTTGTAGGCGTTGTATGTCCACAAGGAGAAATCCTAACAGTCTTGTTAGTTTTGATTCGGAGCTTGAAAGGACATTGAGGAGGAGAAGGCAAGAACAAAGAAGAATGACTGGAAACAACAATGATTTTCCGCTATTGCTACCACAAAATGATATTCCTCCAGTGCTGCCACAAGCAGTTAATAATATACCACCACCACCTGCACAAGAAGAACAAGTGCAAAATAGGTCAATAAGAGACTTTGTTGTTCCTATACTTGATGATTTACAACCAGTGGTTATGAGACCAACTATTCAAGCTGGTAATTTTGAGCTGAAACCAGTGATGTTTCAGATGCTCAACTCAAATGGGCAATATTCTGGTTTTCCTCATGAAGACGCAAGAGAGCACTTAAAATCATTTTTGCTTATTTGTGCATCCTTTAGTCAACATGGTGTCCCTGATAATGCCTTGAAAATGAAATTATTTCCTTATTCATTGCAGGGTAAAGCGAGAACATGGTTCTTGGGATTTTCGGCTGGATCCATTACATCTTGGAATGTGTTAGCAACACAGTTTGTTTTGCGTTTCAATCCGTCGACAATGAATGCGAGGTTGCGTAATGATATTACTGCATATCATCAATTAGATGATGAGAACTTACATAAAACATAGGAGCGTTACAAAACATTGCTTCAACCCTGCCCAATGCATGGAATTCAGTAAGAGACCCAAATAGATATTTTTTTTATTATGGTTTGAATGCTCAGACAAGGAAACTTGTCAACGCATCGGCTAATGGTCCTTTGTTGGATTGTACCTACAATGAAGCTATAAGAATTCTAGAGAGGATTTCTTAGAACGACTATCAATATCCAATCTCTCGTTCTACACAGGTAAAGAATAACCCTGGCGTTCTTGAGTTAGATGCTATTTTTTCTTTGCCAGCGCAAGTATCCTCATTGGCCAATATCATAAAGAATATGAAAGGAACAAATGACATTGCCCCTATTCAAGTGGCCCAGCAATTGGATGCAAAGATATTTTCTTGTGAAATTTACGGCGACAATCATAGTTATGAAGACTTCCCACAACATGCAGAAAATGCTTTCTATGTCAACAACATCAGAGGGGGTTCATTTGGTAACTTATACAAGAACCGATCTCAACAACCTTGGGGATTCAAAATGCTTCCATTTAGAAATGGAAGCTCCTCAAATCAAGGAGGTTATCAACAAGGGAGTTGCAATACCAACCCACAGCGGAATTATAATCAGAATTCACAGGTGAGTTCTCAACAGATGTAGTGACATAGCCAGATGCACCCACAATCTCGATTACAGCCATAACAGTCTGCTGCCACATATGCAAGGACATCATCATCAACACAATAGCAGTAATTTTCTCAACCAAATTCAGATAATATGGCTGCTATTGAAGCATTGATGCGCGATCATATCACGAGAACTAAAGCAATAGTACAAGGAAACTTTTCTTCCATCCGAGAATTGAAAGCTCAGCTAGGAAAATTGGCTTTTAATCTCATCACAAGGTCACCGGGCACTCTGCCTAGTGATACTAAGAATCCTACACAAAGGGGGAAGGAGCGTTGCAAAGCAATCACGCTGAGAAGTGGGAAGCAGACGATTGAACCAAGAAATTCTAGCCAAGACCATGTCGATGCATCTGAACCACAGCAACAAGAAGAGGATGTGGCTGAGGGAAATCAAGCAGAAGTAAATAAATAGGAACCAACTGTAGTAACATCTATGCCTATAGTTTGCCCAACAAAGTTGTCGGTGCAACTACCAACGTTGACACCACCGAGTTTTCCACAACAACCCACTGCTACAATACCTTTGCCATTTTCACAAAGATTTAAAGAGAAAGTCCATGATAAAGAGTATCAAAAGTTTGTTTATACTCTGAAACAATTACACATTAACATACCTCTTGTAGATGCTCTTGTGTAGATACCCAGTTATGAGAAATTTATGAAGTAGCTACTATCAAAGAAGAAGAAATTGTTTGAAATCGAGATGATTGCACTCACAGAGGGGTGTAGCGCTGTGCTTACAAATAAGTTGTCAACCAAGATGAAAGATCCTAGCAGCTTCATAATCCCATGCACCATTGGGAATCATTATTCAGGTAAGGCTTTATGTGATTTGGGAGCAAGTATTAACCTTATGCCTTTGTTTACTTTTAAGAAATTAGGAATAGGTTCGATGAAGCCCACTACAGTGACATTACAACTTGCGGATAGATCCTTAGCACAACCTAAAGGCCAAATCAAAGATGTTCTTGTCCAAGTTGATAAGCTTGTGTTCCCTACTGATTTCATAATCTTAGACTGCAAAGCAAATAAGGAGGTGCCCATTATCTTGGGGCGGCCATTTCTAACAATGGGATGCACACTTATTAACGTATTCAAAGGAGAACTTATCATGCGTCATAATGATGAGCATGTGACCTTCAATGTGTTTGAAGCATCTCCGTCCCGAACTAAAGAGCAATGTCATCACATCGACATTTTGGACGAGATTATTATAGAAGAATTTAATGCAAGGAGTTAAACAATGTTAGATGAAGATGCGGCAAAATCCACCAATGAAATCCTAGATGACTATGTAGACAAAGAAGAGGTTAACAATTGTGAGCTGAGACAGAATTGGCAATTGGAATATTTGGATTTGTCTAATAGAATAATCCCAATGTTTAAACCATCTATTGAGCAAGCTCCTACCTTGGAGTTGAAGCCATTGCCGACGCATTTGAAGTATGTCTTTCTTGGTGACAACGAGACATTACCTGTTATTGTCAACGCATCCCTTGACGCAACACAAGAAGATAAGCTCATCGCCATTTTGAAAGAACACAAAACAGCCATAGACTAGAGCATTGCAAATATCAGAGGCATCAGTCCCTCTTTTTGCATGCATAAGATAAGGCTAGAAGATGAAGGGAAGCAATCAATTGAGCAACAAAGAAGACTTAAGGAGAAAATAAAAGAAGTAGTGAAGAAGGAAATTTAAAATGGTTAGATGCAGGCATCATATATCCTATTTCTAATAGTAATTGGGTGAGCCCTGTCCAATTTGTGCCAAAGAAGAGTAGTTTCACAGTCATGACTAACGATAAGAACAAGTTGATCCCTACTCGCATTGCGACTGGCTGGTGAGTATGCATGGATTATCATCGATTGAATGCGGCCACAAAGAAGGACCATTTTCCACTGCCTTTTATTGATCAAATGTTGGATAGGCTAGCTAGTAAAGCCTATTATTGCTTTTTAAATGGCTATTTTGGCTACAACCAAATTGCCATTGCGCAAGAAGATCAAGCAAAGACCACATTCACATGCCTTTTGAAACCTTTGCTTTCTGACGTATGCCATTTGGGTTGTGCAATACGCTAGCAACATTCCAGAGGTGTATGATGTCTATCTTTTCAGACATGATCGAGGATTCCTTAGAGGTATTCATGGATGATTTCTCTATCTACGGACAGAATTTTGACCAATGCGCTGACAATGTAGTGAAAGTTTTGAAAAGATGCGAGGACACAAATCTAATTCTGAATTGGGAGAAATGCCACTTCATGGCAACTGAAGGCATTGTCCTTGGCCATCGCATATCTTGTCATGTCATTGAAGTTGATAAAGCCAAGGTATAAATCATCGAGACATTACCACCGCCCACCAATGTCAAAGTAATAAGAAGCTTTCTTGGACATGCTAGTTTTTACAGAAGATTCATATGTGATTTTTCCAAGATTGCTAAATCGTTTTGCTCACTATTAGAGCAAAATAAAAAGTTTGTGTTCGATGAAAATTGTCTAGACGCATTCATAACAATAAAGAAGCAACTGGTACAAGCTCCAATTGTCATTGCACCGGACGGGATGCAATCGTTTGAACTAATGTGCGATGCAAGTGATTTTACTGTGGGAGCTGTACTAGGCCAAAGAAAAGAGAACGTATTTCATTCTATTTACTATGCTAGTAAAACTCTAACTGAAGCGCAGGTTAATTACACTACCACTAAGAAAAGTTGCTAGCAGTAGTCTTCGCATTTGACAAGTTTCATTCATATCTTGTCGATGCAAAGACTACAGTTTACACAGACCACTCTGCATTAAGATACCTTTTCGCAAAGAAAGACGCCAAGCCTAGACTGATACGATAGATCCTACTCCTTCAAGAATTTGATGTTGAAATCAAGGATAGAAAGGATCTGAAAATCAAGTAGCTGACCACTTGTCTCGACTAGAAGTTGAAAGCGAAGATAGGCAAACGTCCTAAATTGTCGAAGCATTTCCAGACGAGCAGTTACTCTTTGTTGATGCATTGCCTTAGTATGCTGATGTTATCAATTACCTTGTGTGTGGGAAGCTACCCCTGAATGCTACTGGTCACAAGAAGATCAGGTTCTTATGTGATGCTACAAAATATCACTAGAACAATCCATACCTATTCACGGTATGCGCTAACAATATTATCCGTCACTGCGTAACTAAAGAAGAAATGACTTCAATCTTGCAACATTGCCATAATGCCCCATATGGAGGTCATTTTAGTGGTACAAGGACTGTTGCTAAGGTCCTACAGTCAGGATTTTATTGGCCCACATTGTTTCGAGACGTCCATAACTTTGCACAACAATGTGATCGATGCCAACGTACTAACTCAATATCTCAACATAATGAGATGCTCCAACAACCTATCATGAATGTAGATCTCTTTGACGTTTGAGGTATTGACTTTATGGGACCATTTCCAAACTCTTTTGGAATGTGTACATTTTAGATGCTGTTGAATATGTATCGAAATGGATCGAGGCAATTACGATGCCAATGGATGATCCTCGGACGGTGTTGAAATTTTTTCACACATACATTCTCACAAGGTTTGGAACACCAAGAGCATTAATAAGTGACCAAGGAACTCATTTTTATAACAACCAAGTGGCTACAGCGTTAAAAAGATATGGTGTGAAGCATCATATGGCTACTACGTACCACCCACAAACTAATGGTCAAGCCGAGGTATCCAATCGTCAAATTAAAAGCATCCTTGAGAAAGTGGTTAATCCATATAGGAAGGATTGGTCTTCGCGGCTACATGACGCATTGTGGGCGCTTTGTACTGCATATAATACCCCATTGGGAATGTTGCCATATCAATTAGTGTTTGGTAAGTCTTGTCACCTGCCAGTTGAGCTTGAACATAAGGCCATGTGGGCAATCAAGTAGGTGAATATGGACTATGATGCTGTTGGGAGAAAAAGATTGTTGGACATCATTGAACTAGAAGAAATACGCCGACATGCTTATGAGAATGTCGCAATATACAAGGAAAAGACTAAGAGATGGCACAACAATATCATCTTCCGTCGATAATTTAATCCTGGTCAATTAGTACTTTTATTTAACTCACGTTTAAAATTGCATCTAGGTAAATTGTAATCAAGATGGTTAGGCCCTTTCAAAGTTGTCGAGGCATTTCAGAGCGGTACGGTGACAATTGAAAATCTAAAGGATGGACAACAACTCAAAGTGAATGGCCAACGTCTAAAGCATTATGTGAGCCCAGATGTTAAAGAACCAAACGAGGCCATCAATCTGGTCACATTTAAATAATGTCGACGCATTTTTCTATTTACTATTATTTGTTTCACTTTTACTTGTGTTGTTTCAAATTCCTTGCAGAAATAAAAATCGTCTTTTTGTCGAAGCATTGAAGCACAAATTGTCAACACATTCTGTGATGAGTCAGCATAGCTTTTTCAAAAAGAATCGTGCCGATTGATCTCTCTTCTCTCCCAACTGTTCGATCAAATGAAACAGTACAATCTATAGCCTAGCAATAATGACTGCAGACGCAACGTTTCCCCGTATTTTTTTAATCATCACGATTCTAGGTTATAAAACCTCTCTCCTACAGATTTCTCTCTACTCACATCCTCCATTATTGTTACATCTCGTCCCTTTCATTACCTCTATATTCCTTTTTCCGTTCACATGCTATTTTATTCTACAAACTTCTCTAACTTTCTTCTTCAGTAACAATGGCTAAAACCCGAGCATCAAAAAACCCTTTTAAGACTCCTTCCAAATATGCCCCAACAACTTCAACTACTATGGCTCCGACCACAACACCATCTCTGTCTATAGGTCCGATCTTATTCTTGACGACTGCGATCAAGGACCGTTACCAGGATATCATGCTGAAGCGTGACCTCCACCTTGAACAAGGTTTGCAACTGTCCCTGCATCAGGCCTTGGGGAAACTTATTGCCCGTACCATCAATCGCCTTGGATGGGAGTTCTTTTGTGAACACCCCTCTGGTTACTCCCGTACACTGGTGAGGGAGTTCTATGCCAACCTTGTAGACTCGGAGCAAGAGTTCGTTTTTGTAAGGGAGGGGCTCATCCAATGGAGTGCCACCCAAATCAACGTGCTTTTGACAATCCCTAAGAGGGTGGACGACCACTCACTATTTATACATCGCCTGGATGATGAAAGCACTGGTCAGATGATGAAGGACCTCTGTGTCGATGGAGCCACCTGGACTGGTAACAGGTTCCACAACTACACCATGCATAGAAGGTATCTTACAACCTTTAGTAAGGTATGGTTCCACTTTATCAATAGTCGCATCATGCCCTCTACACATAGCACTACGGTGACATTAGACCATATGTGTCACTTACATTTTATCCTACACTTCTGACACATCGACATCGGAGAGATCATCCATGATCAAATCGCGGAAGCCACTGGTAAGCGAATTGGTATACTCCCATTCCCCTCTCTAATCATGTTGCTTTGTAAATAGAAGGGCATTGTGCCGAGGGATAGTAAGGAGATATTAGAGAATAAAGGCTCGATCAATGAAATCTCTGTTGAACAGATGACTCGTGGCTAGGAGACACCAGTGGCCAAAGAAGCCTCGAAGAAGAAGGATAAAAACAAAGGAAAAAGAAGGAGAACAATCCGATGAGCCCACAAATCCACAAGTGACGAAGAAGCTGGCTCTAATGGAAGTACATCTTGACCTTATTGACATGCGCTCAATCCACACTGATGGTGTCGTTGATGACATGGATTACAGGCTGCATAAATTTTATGCTTACCCAAAGGCCTGGAACGAGGCTATTGTCATCGTACTACACCAGATCAGCCCCAATCCATTGCTAGACTTTCTTGCCTTTTTGTCCATCTTCCGTCAGATGCAATACTCTACCTCCGATCAACCTACCCTTGATGGTAGGCCTATCCCTGCACCAACACGGATTCACATTTCTGATGATGAAAAGGAAGAAGGGCACTCAAAGGCTGAGAAGGATTGCTATCGCACCTTTGCCCATCTATTTAAGGACGAATTCTCCAATAGCCTTGGTGCGAATATGGTTAAACGTGAGGCTGTTGTGGATGAAGGTGTCGACGTAGTGGAATGCGCTAACATTGGTCTAAACGAACCAGAGCAACATGAGTATGAAGGTGCGGACCAAGGAGATGACCAGCTGAAGGAAAAGGACGAAGAAGAGAAGGAAGAAGAGAATAAAGAGAAGAACCCTATCGAGGTGCAGGAAGAGAAGGAAAAAGATACCCCGATAATGATTGTTGAGAATGTTGTAAGCACACTAGAGTGTGGGGGCATCTAGCTTTGATGAAGCTCGACCTGATTCGAGCCAGGCTGAGGTTGTTATGAGCGGAAACGAGGAATTGAATCCTTTTGCTATCTTGCCATATGTTGCACTGCTCGCCGAAATCCACCCATCTAAAGTGACAATCGATGAGGCCACCACCCAACTTGTAGAAGAGGAGAAATCTATTGAGCCGGTTGGTACGACGGATAAAAAGAGGAAAAGGAGCAAGGATAAAAAGAAGAAGAAGCACCAGGACGAGGGCGAGCGCCTAAAGAAGAAGAAGAAAACAAAGACAACCGCTACATCAGTTGTTGACGAATAAGTTGGTACATATTTTGTAAGATATTTTCATGCATTTTTTATTGACCCTGCATTTTATTTTGTCACTGCATTCCTTTTGTTAACTTAGTTGCATTGTCATTGCATTTCCATTATTTTTGGATAATATTGTCAATGCATTGGGGACAATGCAGACATTAAGTTGGGGGGAGATAATGTGAAATGGAAATGCAATTACACCCACATATTTGAATTCTACTTTTTTCTTTGGTTAATGAGAATTGACAAAATTTCAACAAAAATGTGCCTACAATTTTTATTTTTATACGGAATTCTTGAATTGTTTGGATGGTAATGTGTAAAGTGGATGATTATGAATGAATGATGAGTTTGCTATTTTTGAATGAATGATTAGAATTTCTTCAGTAATGAATGGATAATGTTGATGTTTGAATCTTGAACTAACTGACCAATTGCAGCGACATTGTATTAATAAAACACGCTCCAATTTGAGTGCATTGTGACTATCTAAGAGAGAACACTCCGCTGCAGGTTTAGAAAAATCATTTAGCCAAAGGCTGTCACTGCAAGAGTGTGTGTCGATACAATTATATACCTCTTAGGGGTTTGTTGCACCCCATCGTTATTGCCCAGGAATAAAGATAGAATAAGGCAATGACATCTCTTAGTCACTTGAAAAAAAAAGAGAAAAGAAAAAGAAAAAAATTATATTTGCTATAATTGCTGAAATGATTTAAGGAAGATTAAGATTTAATGCATAATACTAGCATTAATAAAGTTGCAGTTTTAATTGTTCATACCTATAAATTGTTAGCGCATTATTCTATCAATGAATACAATTTGTGCATTAAGATTCTAGAAAATTCAACTTGTGAGAATATTGATTGCGGTGACATTTTTGCTTGTGACTTTGCTAATTTTTGTTTACTTGAGGACAAGTAAAAACTCAAGTTTAAGGGTGTGATAGCATTACAAATGACATATATTTTCTCTCTAAATTAGTGTGTTAATTGTCTCTTTTGTATCTTATTTAGCATACATCATAAGCATTTCATACTTAATTTTTATAGTTTCCAAATCATTGCTAGTTGGTTTAAATTCTTGTTATTTTTATATCTTTTTGTACTAATGTCGACGCAAGTAGCCGATGTATTGCACTTTAGAATTGTCAGAGCAGGAACTCAGTCCAGAAGATTAATGTTGGAAGAAGAATGCAGTCACAAGATCAACTTGGAATTGCGACCAGCGATGTCGTCACACAGAACCTGAACCTCAAATGAGTAAACTCAAGCTGAATTTACATATGAAAGCACCAGCGTAGGAACATCACAGGTGTCACCACAATTACGATCTCAGATTACACCCAGCAATGCAACGACAACCTGCAGATCTTTGAAGAAAACATTAAATCTGCGTGAGTGCACAGCTGTACTCTAACTAACTTTGACAGCTGTTAAATCTAGATCTGGATATGAGAATGAGTGGCTGAAACCTACAACTTTTGAAGGCTATAAATAGAAGAATGAAGAATGAAGAAATTATCAAGAGGTAGAGGATTAAATTCTGTAATTTTGTGTGATTTGGAGACTTTAGCTGGAAAGGTGAACTGATGGAGCAAGGGAGCAACCACTTCTGACGAGAGGTGCTTGATGCAATGCAAGAGGCATAATTAAGAAATAGTCCTAGTAATCTTTTGAGTTGTCACGAAATGGGTGAGCTTCGATTGTATTCTTTAATCCTTCTTTTATGCTGATGATTCTAAAGACAATTGAATGAATACGAGAGTATCTTTCATTGTTAGATTACTTTGACTCTTATTTAATGTTTTTTATCTGTTTATTTTTGGATCTAATCACATCAAACATGAGAGTGGCTTTGCAGTCTGCCGACATCGAGAGATGTGGTGACAGGTTAGGTTAACAAGTATGATAACGAGAGTTGCTTGGGACTAGAAGAGATTCTAGTTACTTGTTCTTGATTGCACAACGTTGCTCGCACCGAGAGGTGGAGTGATTATGGGTACTTAAGTCTTTAGTAAATGGAAGATTGTTATTAGTAAGAGTTCATTGGTGCGTTATTGCTATCACATTTCATCTATACTATACCTTGTCGGTGCATCCAACATTGTGACTTAGCGAAATCAGTTATCCTCTCCAATCCTTTTCACTTGATAATATTTACATTTTGTGCATTTAAATATTCAACACTCAACACTTAACACATTTGATTTACTTTCAGTACATTGACATTTAACCTCTGACATTTAACTCTGATTGTGTTGACAATATTGACTATTTTAGTGTGCAAATCTAACATAATTACATTGACATCATTACTCACATTTTACTTAATTCGGTATTAGTTGCTCCGACATTTAAACATTAAGAACCCATTTCCTCGTAGGATCGATATCAGATAGAATTTTCTATCAACTATACTGGCATCGAAGTTTGTTCGCTTGCACAATCGCTGTGACGTTACAAATGCGATCATCGATGTATCTGCGAATGGTCTTTTGTTGGACTACACTTATGATGAAGCTGTAAGAATTTTAGAGAGGATCGCTCAGAATGACTACCAATATCCAATCTCTCGTGCTACGAAAGTCAAAGCAAATCCCGGAGTTATCAAATTAGATGCTATATCAGCTCTGAGTGCATAAGTATCTTCGTTAGCAAATATGATAAAGAACATGAAAGGGACCAGTGAAGTTGTGCCCATTCAAGTTGCTCAACAAATGGAGGTCCCTACATTTTGTTACGAAATTTGCGACGACAATCATAGCTACGAGGATTGTCTTTAGCATGCCGAGAACACTTTCTATGTTTATAATATCTGAGGAAATTCCTATAGTAACTCCTACAACAACTCTGCTCGAAATCAGTAGCCTTGGAGAAATCAAAATGTGACCACATTTAGATATGATAATTCCTCAAGTCAAGGCAATTTTTTACGAGGGAATTACAATCAGTGGTAGCAAAATTTCAATCAGAGTCCTTAGATGCATGTACATCAAGATTAGTTGCAGGCACACACTCGTGTACAGCCACAACAATCTTCAATGTCACATCTGAATATGCAAGGACAACAACAGCAACAGCAGTATTCACAACCACAAGCTAATCCATTAGCAGCCCTTGAAGCCTTGATGCGTGAGCGTATAACGCGAACAGAAGCCATTATGCAAGGAAATTCCTCTTCCATTCGAGTATTAGAAGCACATTTAGGACAACTAGCTTCAAATTTGAGTACAAGACTAACAGGTGTTTTGCCCAGTGACACCGAGAATCCAAATCAAAAAGGGAAGGAGCATTGCAAGGCTATTACTCTTCAGAGTGGGAAACAAACTACCGAGCCAACTACCAGCCTTAATGCAGCACCTATAGACACAAGTGAAGCAGATCAAAGGGAAAGAGTTGTATCTGAAGAAGTCATAAAAGAACTAATGAAAGAGGTTCCACCAATTGTTACCACCATGCGTAATATTAGACCGAGAAAATTGTCAACGCAATCGACTTTGTCACGACAACCTGATGAATCAATACCTTTACCATTTCCACAGCGGTTCAAAGAGAAGGAGAATGATAGAGAATATCAAAAGTTTCTGACCATGTTGAAACAATTTCATGTCAATATACTTCTTGTGGATGCTCTAGTATAGATTCCTAGCTATGGGAAATTCATGAAGGAGCTCCTGTCCAAGAAGAAGAAGTTGACTGATATTGAGACAATTACGCTCACATAGGGATGCAGCGTAGTCTTGACATATAAATTGCCACCAAAGATGAAGGATCCTGGTAGTTTTACAATTCCATGTTCCATTGGAAATCATTACTTGGGAAAATCTCTATGTGATTTAGGAGCAACTATCAACCTCATGCCATTGTCAACATTTAGAACATTGGGGATTGGTCACATAAAGCCCACTGTAGTGACATTGCAGCTGGCAGATAGATCATTAGCGCAACCTAAGGGAAAAATTAAAGACATCCTCGTCAGCGTAGATAAGTTTGTGTTCCTAGCGGACTTCATTATCCTTGATTGTGAAGCAGATAAAAAGGTGCCTATAATCTTTGGAAGCCCATTCCTTGACACTGATCGCACTCTTATCGACGTATTCAAAGGCAAACTGATAATGCAACATAACGATGAACATGTCACATTCAGTGTTTTCGAAGCAAGTCCTTGTAAAAACAAAGAAGGATGTCACCATATTGATGTGCTAGATGAATTAATTGAAGAGGAATTTAATAAGTGCAGCACAACAGTCCCAGGATAATTTGCGGTGACAATAGAAGAAGATTTTTTAGTTGATTGTGACTGCAAGGTTGAGGCAAATAATGTTGACCTCAAGCACAGATGGAAAATGGAATCTTTAGATTTGACAAATAGAACGGCTCTAGTATTTAAGCCATCTATTGAGGAATCTCCCACTCAGGAGTTGAAGCCTTTACCTACCCATTTGAAGTATGTTTTCCTTGGTGAGAAAGATACACTGCCAATAATTGTCTCTACAACTCTCAACACAAGTTAGGAGGAAAAATTAATCCATATACTGAAGCAACACAAGCGTGCGATTGCTTGGAGTATTACAAATATTAGAGGCATTAGCCTCTCTTTCTGTATGCACAAAATTCGGTTAGAAGATGAGGGAAAGTAGTCTATTAAACAGGAGAGAAGATTAAATGAAAAAATGAAAGAGATTGTTAAAAAAGAAATAATTAAGTGGTTGGATGCGTGCATTATCTACCCAATTTCTAATAACACGTGGGAAAGCCTAGTCAATGTGTTCCTAAAAAGAGTGGTATCACGTTTGTAATGACAAAGATGAATTAATCCCTACTCCCATTCCTACGAGCTAGCGAGTGTGCATGGATTATCACCATTTGAATGCAGCCACAAAGAAGGATCACTTCCCACTTCCCTTCATTGATCAAATGCTGAACAGGCTTGCTGGTAAAGCCTATTATTGCTTTCTTGATGGCTATTCTGGCTACAATTAGATAGCGATTGCACCGGAGGATCAAGTAAAGATGACTTTTACTTGTCCTTTGGGCACGTTTGCCTTTCGTCGAATGCCATTTGGTCTCTGCAATGCACCAGCCACATTTCAAAGGTGCATGATGCCAATATTCTCAAACATGATTGAAGACTCATTGGAGGTATTTATGGATGATTTTTCTTTCTATGGCAATACTTTTGATAAATGCACTAACAATTTGGCCAGAGTTCTAAAGCAATGTGAGGACACAAATCTAGTGTTGAATTGAGAGAAATGTCACTTCATGGCAACAGGAGGCATTGTCCTTGGTCATTGAATTTCTTGTCAGGGCATTGAAGTGGACAAAGCAAAGGTTGAGATTATTGAGAAGTTACCCCTTTCGAACAATGTAAAAAGTATTCGGAGTTTTCTCGATCATGTCGATTTTTATCAAAGATTTTTCCAAGATTTCTCCAAGATTGCAAAACCTCTCTGGTCCTTTTAGAGCAAAATAAAAATTTATATTTGATGATGCATGTCGAGACTCATTTATGCAAACTAAGCAACAGCTAGTGAAGGCACCTATTATCATTGCACCGGGCTGGTCACAACCATTTGAGGTAATGTGTGATGCAAGTGATTATGCAATGGGTACCGGGCTAGGACAACACAAAGAAAGAGTATTTCATGTAATATATTATGCCAAAAAGACTCTCACTGAAGCGTGGATTAATTATACAACCCACAGAGAAGGAGCTGTTAGTAGTAGTCTTTGCCTTCGACAAATTTCATGCATATCTTGTCGGTGCAAAGGTTACAATATTCACTGATCACTCTGCATTGAGATGCCTCTTTGCCAAGAAAGATGCCCAACCAAAATTGAGTCGATGGATCCTGTTATTACAAGAATTTGATATCGAGATAAAGATCGCAAAGGATCGAAGGATCAAGTAGTAGACCACTTATCTTGTCTGGAAGTATAAAGTGAAGATGGAAATACATTCCAAATTGTCGACGCATTTTTTGACGAGAAGCTATTTTCTGTCGACGCAGCACCATGGTATACGGATGTCGTCAACTACTTGTTATGTGGAAGGTTACCCTTGAGTGCTACAGGCCACAAGAAGGAAAGGTTTCTTCGCGACATCGCAAAATACTACTGGAATGAGCCATACTTATTCAAGGTATGTAACGATAATATTATTAGACGCTGTGTTCCAGAAGAAGAAATGCTTTCTATCCTGAAACATTGCCACATGCTTTTATGGAGGTCATTTTGGTGGTGTAAGGACTGCTGCAAAGGTTCTTCAATCAAGATTCTATTGGCCTTTATTGTTTAGAGATGCCCACAATTTTGTGTAAGAATGTGACAAATGTTAGCGCACTGGATCAATATCTCGACGTAATGAGATGTCGCAACAGCCAATTATGGAGGTTGAGCTCTTTGATGTCTGGGGTATGGATTTTATGGGACCATTTCCAAGTTTGTTTGGAAATGTTTATATTCTAGTTGCTATTGACCATGTGTCAAAATGGGTGGAGGCTATTGCTGTCCCAAAGGATGATGCTAGGACAGTGTTAAAAGTTTTCCACAAGCACATACTCACTAGTTTCGACACACCTAAGGCATTGATTAGTGATCAAGGTACTCACTTCCACTGTAATCAAGTTACAGCCGTACTGAAGCAGTATGGCATTAAACATAGAATGACAACAACATACCATCCACAAACCAATGGCCAAGCTAAAGTCTCCAATCGACAAATCAAAAATATTCTTAAAAAGGTGGCGAATCCATTAAGGAAGGATTGGTCTTCTAAGCTAGATGATGCATTGTGGGCATTACGTACAGCATATAAAATGCCACTTGGAATGTCGCCATATCAACTTGTGTTTGGTAAAGCATGTCACTTGCCTGTGGAATTAGAACATAAAGCCATGTGGGCAATCAAGCAAGTAAGCATGGACTATGAAGCTACTGGAAGAAAAGACTATTAGACATTACTGAACTGGAGGAAATTTGACGCAATGCGTATAAAAATGACATAATATATAAGGAAAAGACCAAGAGATGGCACGACAATATTATTTTACAATGACAATTTACTGCAGGTCTACTGGTGTTATTATTTAATCCGCGACTAAAATTGCACCCAGGTAAATTACACTCAAGATGGTCAGGTCCATTCAAGGTTGTCAAAGCATTTCCTCACGGTGTGGTCACAATTAAAGACATAAATGATGGGCACCAATTGAAAGTGAATGACCAACGGATGAAGCGTTACTTTAGCCAGGATGATCATAACTAGAAAGAGACCATTAACTTGGTCACATTTTTCTAACCTTTCTTTACATTTTTATCATTTATTTTTAGTTTATTTTGTTCATATTTCAGTTATTTCTATTAGTCTTTTCGTAGGAATAAAGTTATTCCTTTTGTCGATGCATGAAAAACTCATTATCGATGCAATTTATCTGTTGACTCATCAAAAAATCGAAACATTTCATGAAAGAAATCACAATGCTTCAAGCACTTATTCCCCAACCGTCGAATTGGTTTGAAAAAGGACAATTCGAGTCGACGCATTTATTGGATGCAGACTGACTATTCTCTCTCTATAGTGGAAAAGAGCACAACTCTCCATCTTCACCTTTCCTGCTCTCTACTATATTTGCTTACCAAATATGGCCAGAACTCGAGGCGCAAAAACACAGTCCAAATTTATTGTATAATCCTCCTTCGCTGCAGTGGTACGAGAAACAAAGTAGCACCCATCGAGAGAACCAATGATGTTTCTGACCAAGGCTGTGAAGGATCGCTTTTAAGACAACATGTTGAAGCACAACTATCACCCCGAACAAGGCTTCCAGCTATCGAAGCATCAAGACCTAGAGAAGAAAGTCAACAACACTATTGCGAGAATGGGTTGGGAAACCTTCTGCACCCATCTTAGAGGATATTCACCATCACTTGTTAGAGAGTTCTATGCCAACCTGACTGATAGTGAATAAGAGTTCATCTTCGTTTGTGAAGGGTTGGTGCCTTGGGGTGCCTCCCATATTAATGCTCTTTACAACATCACCGTCAAAAAAGACGAGCACGTGGCCTTCCTAGAACAACTCATAGAAGAGGGGGCTGACATCTTAATGCAGGACCTCTGCATTGACAAAACGATGTGGACGGGCAACAATTCGAACAACTATACAATATACTGCTGCTTCCTCACAATACAAAGTAAGGTCTAGTTTCCCTTCATAAACTGTCGTCTCATACCTTCTACTCATAGCATAACATTCACTTTGGATCGAACATGTTTAATCCACTCGATCATCAAAGGGAGAAAAATTGATGTCGGTGCAATTTTGCACCAAGAAATTACGGACTGTGCTGCAAGACATACGGGTATTCTAGCATTCCCTTCACTAGTTATGCAGCTATGCCAATAACAAGTGATGCCTCGTGAGGGAGAAGAAATGTTGGACAACAAAGGACCTATTAATGATGCCTCCATTGAGCGCATGACTAGGGGGAAGGACACTCCTGTTGTGAAGGAAGCTGAAGCCAAGAACAGGAAAGGCAAAGCAAAGATGGAAGAAAAGAAGGCTCATGTCGCCATAGATCCTAACTTATGGCGTAAGGTTATTGAGGTAGAAAAGATTGTTGATACCATCAACATTCGATAAATCAAACTTGTTGGCACAATCGAGGAAATGGAAAGATCTCGAAACCTATTTGATGCTTACACAAGGTGGTTAGTAGACACCTCACTTCTTATAGAATTCATTTTGAGGTGTTAGAGAGCATAGAGACTAAATTGAGAAATCTTGAATTCAAGGGTTAAGGTAAGAAATGGTTAAATTCTCATGACATACATGTATTTTACTATTATTTAGCATGAAAACTATTGAATTATAGCTTATAGTTTATATGTGTTTATGTGAAATTGAAGAGAAAGAGAAGAGAGGCAAGGACCAAATTGAAGGCAAAGGAAAAGAATAGAGCAAGGGATAAAAAGAGAGGAAATTCAGCCTTTTTGTTGTAAGTACTACAATAATTTTAGTTTATAGTCTATTCTTCATAATATATTTGAATTGTTAGCATGAAATTTTTTTTTAATTATGTGTTATAAAGATGATTAAGTTAGGTTAGTGTAATAAAACATGAGAAAGAAAATGTTTTCATTAAAACAGATTGGATAGAATCAGAGGATTAACTTCGAAAATTCACTAAAAATTTATATATTGAGGTAAGGGTTGAATTATATATGTAATTAAAGCTTATGGTGTGAAGTTTCATATGGAATAAACAGTAAATTAAATGGATCTGTATATTCTGATTTATAACTGATTTTGTGTAACAAGATCAGAGTAGGTTCGAGTTCCCCTGTTCTGACTTTGAAAACTCATAGAAAAATAATTAGAGTCTTAAAATTATATGGATAAATACTAAATGAGTCTATTTTTAAAAGAAACAGATGGGAACATCATTTGATCTCTGTACAAAAAGATTGCTAATTTTTAGTGAAGAAAGGTCGAAATTGTCAGGCAGCAGAGAAAGGGTAAATTGAAAGAATTTACTGTACAAATTGGCTAAAGTAAAAATTTTGAAAATTTTATGGTAAAAAGATGATTGAGTCTAGTTTCAGAAATATCAAGCGGATTATAATTTCAAGTTCTGTAGCTCACGATATAAATAATTTAGTGACTATGACGCAAGTGAACAGCTTTGAAAATATAAATGTGAAGTATTTGATGATATATTTATGTGAGATATATCATTTATGAGAAATTATGCTAATTGAGATTGTGCCCAAGTAGACAAATTAGAACCATTGTGATATTAGTAGCATGCTATTAAGGAACACTAGCGTGCTTGCTATTTCGCACTTTGTGTGCTTACTGTTTCGTACCTTGTGTGCCTACTGATTTGCGCTATGTGCGCCTACTGATTGACTGTGTGTGCCTACTGGATTGCACTGGGTGTGCTTACTGTTAAGTACTTCGGTACTTTCTGCTCCGTTTATCCGATGGGTTCTATAGAAGTCTACATTAGGCCAAATTGTGAAAAAAAAATGTGGACCAAAGTGAAATGAATGCCAATGTGGTAAGATACAAGCTATATACTAGTAAGGTGAAAGAGTAAATTACATGAGAAAATTTAAAAGTTTATACTTTGCTTTGTAGTACTTACTAAGCCTTCACCGGCTTAACGCATTTATTTTAACGCGTAGGTACAAGAAATACAAGAAGCCAAATCGGGACCTCTCATCACATCACATCACTTAGAGCTCAAATTTAGGTATATTACTTTTGATGCAAAATGACATTTACTATAGAACTTATACTTGTCCTTATTAGAAGAAGACAAAAATGTTGTTTGGAAATGTTTTGTGTGATGAAATGGAATGATGAATTTTGGTTGAATTTGTGTTTTGTACTAAAAAATCATATTTTATTTCTTTTAAATCAATTTTAAGTCTCGATCTTGATTATACACGATTAATTTACGATATTTTGAATAAAGAATCCTAAAATGCATTGGTTGAAGAAAAAAAATCATTACTCGATTTTTCTGTACTTAACTTTATGTAATACTTTTATATTGGGTTTATACTTATGAATCTGGTATAAGGGTGTTACATTTATTAGTATCAGAGCGAAGGTTTTTTGATGTTTGGGGTCAAGAAATGAGTCCACAAGTACATGTCATTTTATATGTTGATGTGATGATAGGGTATTTAGTTATTTAATTGCTTGAATTGTAAATATTGTACAAAGCAAAGATGTCAGACAAACGAGAAGAGACCGAAAATGAAAGTAGGGTCCCAAACCCTAATAGAGAAGAAGATCCACATAGGATTCGAGACCGAAGAGAATCAGTAAGTGAAGAAAGAACTCAACCCCTAAGTGAATCAATATCCCCTCCTCAAGAAATTTCGATTGCTACTTTGTTACAAACTATGAACCAGTTGTTACAACAAGTAGTAAGAAGCAATGAACAAAATGTACCTCCACCACCGTCTACTAGTGCCCCTCAGTTGCAACCGTCTGTATCCGGTCGTTGGTCTCCTTTAGAGAGATTAAGAAAGCATGGAGCTGAAGAGTTTAAGGAAAAAAAGGACGATGATCCTGCAGAGGTAAAGGAATGGCTCGAGAATAGCCAGAGGGTATTTGAAGAACTATAGTGCACGGAAGAAGAAAAGCTAAGATGTGTTGTATCTCTGTTAAAGGGTGAAGCCTACCAATGGTGGACTACAGTATCGAATATTCATCCTGTTGAGAGAATTAATTGGAATTTCTTTGTATATGAATTCAAGAAAAAGTACATCAGCGAGCTCTATCTGGAAAAGAAAAAAACGGAATTTTTAGATTTGAAACAAGGAAATATGTCGGTGGCTGAATATGAACGTGAATTTATTAGATTGAGCAAGTATGCCAAGGAATTGATAGCCAATGAAGCTGACATGTGTAGAAGATTTGAATGGGGATTAAATGAAGAAATATATGTTCCACTTCTACCATTTCATCTACAAGAATTTTCTGTTCTAGTTGACAGAGCTCAGAGATTGGAAAAGGGACTGAATCGTTCAAAAGAGAAGAGTGATGGAAAAAGAATAGCAACAAGTTCTCTCCACCTCTTTCTTAGAAGAAAATGAGAGAGTTTCGAGAACCAAGATATGGTTCATTTTCCAGTGGTCAAAGGTCTCGAAATCAAATGAGACGGAATCAACAGGGAATTTCCACAGTCAGTATAGGTAGCATTAGAAGAAGAGCATCACAAATACAATCCCTATGTGGACATTGTGGAAGATTCCATTGGGGAGAATGCCGAGTAAATACTCGAGCTTGTTTTAAGTGTGGAGCTAAAGATCATTTTGTCAAAGATTGCCCGAGATTGATAGAGAACATTACAGAGCAGTCTGTAAAAGGAAGTACAGCTTCGCAGAAGAGAAGTAAAGTGCCCAGGAATTCGAGTAATATTGGCATGAGACCAACAAGAAATGAAGTTGATAGATCTGAGTCTCGGAAGCCGCGAACATATGCCATCAAAACCAGGGAAGAAGAAGATGCTCCCAATGTGATCACTGGTAAATTCTCTTTATTTGACTCTTCCGTAGTTGCATTGATAGATCTAGGTTCTACATATTCATACATATGCATCTCATTAGTGAAAGATAGAGAATTAGTAGTAGAGCCTACGAAACAGGAGGTGATAGTTACAAACCCTTTTGGGCAAAGTGAGAGAGTCAATAAAGTGTGTAATAGGTGTCCTTTAAAGATTCGGGATTGGGAATTTCCAGTAAATCTTATTGTCTTGTCATTTAATGAATTTGATATGATACTGGGAATGGGTTAGTTATCTAAATATGGAGCCGTGGTTGATTGCAAAAGAAAAAGAATCTCTTTGAGAACTACAGATGGAAATGAGGTGATTGTAACTGGTGAGAATTACAGTGCTATGTTAAATATGGTTTCTGCAATTAAAGCTTGTAAAATGATTAAGAAAGGATACGAGGCTTTCTTAGCCTATGTTCTGGATACTCGAGCAGAAGAAAGTGAAATTGAAAGGATACCGGTAGTACAAGAATACCTTGATGTATTTCCTAAAGAATTACCAGGTTTACCTCCTGAAAGAGAAGTTGAATTTGGAATTGAATTAGTTTCGAGGACTGCACCTATTTCGATAGCACCATATAGAATGGCACCAACAGAGTTAAAAGAATTGAAGACTCAGTTGCAAGAATTGTTGGATAAAGGATTCATCCGTCCAAGTCTATCACCATGGGGAGCTTCGGTCTTGTTTGTAAAGAAGAAAGATGGGTCTTTAAGGTTGTGTATAGATTATCATCAACTGAACAAAGTAACGATAAAGAATAAGTATCTGTTGCCCAGAATTGATGATTTGTTCTATCATTTGAAAGGAGCAAGTGTGCTCTCAAAGATCAATCTCAGATCAGGATGCTATCAGTTAAAGGTAAAAGACTCAGATGTGCCAAAGACTGGCTTTAGAACTCGATATGGTCATTACGAGTTCTTAGTCATGCCATTTGGGTTGACTAATGCTCCAACTGTGTTTATAGACCTGATGAATAGAATTTTTCAACCATATTTGAATCAGTTCGTGGTAGTATTCATTGATGACATTCTTGTATATTCGAAAGGTGAAGAAGAGCATGAGAAGCATCTTCGAATTGTATTGTAGATTTTGAGAGAGAAACAATTGTTTGCTAAGCTGAATAAATGTGAGTTTTGGCTGAAAGAAGTCATTTTTCTGGGACATATTGTATCGGTCGATGGCATTCGAGTGGATCCGAAGAAGGTTGAAGTTATTCTCGATTAGAAGCCGCCAAAGAATGTAACGGAGGTAAGAAGTTTCCTTGGATTGGCTGGTTATTATAGAAGATTTGTACAAGGATTTTCTATGATTGCATTGCCATTAACAAGGTTATTGCAAAAAGATGTGAAGTTTGAATGGAATGAGAAGTGTCAACAAAGTTTTGAAAGATTAAAAGCAGCATTAACTGAAGCTTCGGTGTTAATACAATCAGAATCGGGTAAGGAATTTGTGATTTATAGTGATGCTTCTTATAATGGTTTGGGTTGTGTATTAATGCAAGAGGGAAAAGTGGTGGCATATGCATCTAGACAGTTGAAGCCACATGAGAAGAATTATCCGACACATGATCTCGAGTTGGCTGCAGTAGTGTTTGCACTGAAGATTTGGAGACATTATTTGTATGGAGAAAAATGTTATGTGTATACAGATCATAAAAGCTTGAAGTATCTGTTAACCCAGAAAGAGTTAAATTTAAGACAGAGAAGGTAGATTGAATTGATTAAAGATTATGACTGTATCATTGACTATCATCCCGGGAAAGCGAATATGGTAGCTGATACTCTGAGTAAAAAGTCAATGGTAACTTTGAAGGCGATGAATGCACATTTGGAGATACAATCAGACGGTGAGCTATCAGTTGAGCTAAGAGTAAAGCCAACTTTGTTGCAATAAGTTAAAGATGCACAAAAATATGATGAAGAGCTGATGAAGATCAAAAAGCAGTTAGAAGAAGATATAAGTGGTGAATTTGAGATTGATAGTGAAGGAAATTTGAGATTTCATAATAGGCTTTATGTGCCTCATCAAGAAGGTCTGAAACGAAGGATATTAGATGAAGCTCATCATAGGTCTTTTGCTATGCATCCGGGAAGTAATAAGATGTATCATGATCTAAAGCCATTCTATTGGTGGAAAAGGATGAAACGGGATATAGTCAAGTATGTTTCTAAATGCTTAACATGTCAGAAAGTGAAAGCTGAACATCAAGTACCATCCAGGTTGCTTCAATCCATTACTATACCAGAGTGGCAATTGGAAAGAATTACAATGGATTTTGTCTTGGGATTACCACTTTCACCAAAGAAGGAAGATGTTATTTGGGTGATAGTTGATCGATTAACCAAGTCTGCTCATTTTCTCTCAGTGAGAACTGATTTCTCAATGGATAAGTATGCACAATTGTATATAGATGAAATAGTTAGACTTCATGGTGTGCCTGTATCTATTATTTCTGATCGAGATCCAAGATTTACATCAAAGTTTTGGGAAAGATTACATGAAGCTTTGGGTAATCGATTGAACTTTAGTACAGCATATCATCCTCAGATAGATGGACAGTCAAAAAGGGTGATTCAGATTCTAGAAGACATGTTGAGAAGCTGTATTATTGAGTTTGAAGGCAATTGGGAAAGGTATTTACCGTTGATTAAATTTACTTATAATAACAGCTATCAATCAAGCATTCGAATGGCGCCTTATGAAGTATTATATGGAAGAAAATGTAGAACTCCTGTGTGTTGGACAGAGTTAAGTTAACAGAAGCTCATGGGTCCTGATCTGATTCGAGAAACAAAAGAAAAAGTGAAGTTGATCCGAGAGCGATTAAAGGCTGCTTTAGATAGAAAAAAGTCCTATGCTGATTTGAAAAGGAAAGATATAGAGTTTAATGTTGGTGAAAAGGTTTTCTTAAAAGTATCTCCGTGGAAGAAAGTTCTCCGATTTGGTAAGAAAGGGAAATTGAGCCCAAGATTTATCGGGCCATATGAGATTTTGGAAAGAATTGGTCCAATTGCTTATCGATTGGCTCTTCCTCCAGAGTTAGATAAGATTCATAATGTTTTTCATGTGTCTATGCTACGGAGGTACCGGTTTGATTCATCTCATGTGATTACTCCGGAAAATATTGAAATACAACCGAATTTGACTTATGAAGAAGAGCCAATAAAGATACTAGCTCAAGAAGTGAAGAAATTGAGAAATAAAAGAGTTCCTTTGGTAAAAGTGCTATGGAGACATCATAATTCAGAAGAAGCTACTTGGAAAGAGAGGAAACAATGAAACAATAGTATCCACAATTGTTTAGTACAGGTAAATTTCGAGGACGAAATTTATTTTAAGGGGGGAGAATTGTAACATCTGTGTGTTTGAACCGGATTTGGAATGGTGATAAAATAGAATTGAGAATTAGAAATGTTTAGTTGAAGTAAGAAAGGTTAGAAAAATTTAAGGATTAAATAGTAAATGAGAGAAAATATGAGTGATTAAATAGCGAATTATACAAATTGAATTTTGAGTCATCATGGGAATTAGACTGATTGAGGAGGGGAAAAAGAGTATTTTGGTGGAAGATATTTTTGGAGGCAAAGTTTTGGACAAAAGTGTAAAGTTGGAAGGTCTAAAGACTAAAAGTGCAGTTTTACCATTTTTCTTAAGTGAGATATTTTAAATGAAAATTATAGAGAATTTGAGAGAAGAAAAAGTGGTTAAAAAGATGAAAATATCATCTTTTTCATTAAGTAGCCGTCCATGCCCTTTTCTTCCATTTCCAACTTTTGCTTTTATTCCAAATAGGTCCTTCCATCATTTTTAAGCCCTCCAACCTCCAAAATCTCCTATTTTCTTTGAAATTTCTGAAAGAAAAGTATAGAAGGGGGTTATTAGACATCTCAAACTTCTTATAGAATTCATTGTGAGGTGTTAGACAGCATAAGGATTAAATTGAGAAATTTTAAATTCAAGGGTTAAGGTAAGAAATGGTTAAATTCTCATGGCATACATGTATTTTACTGTTATTTAGCATGAAAACTATTGAATTATAGCTTATATTTTATATGTATTTATGTGAAATTGAAGAGAAAGAGAAGAGAGGCAAGGACCAAATTGAAAACAAAGGAAAAGAATATAGCAAGGGATAAAAAAAGAGGAAATTCAGCCTTTTTATTGTAAGTACTACAAGAATTTTATTTTATAGTGTATTCTTCATAATATATTTGAATTGTTAGCATGAAAATTGTTGTTTAATTATGTGTTATAAAGATGATTAAGTGAGGTTAGTGTAATAAAACATGAGAAAGAAAATGTTTTCATTGAAACAGATTGGACAGAATCAGAGGGTTAAATTCGAAAATTCACTAAAAATTGTATATATTGAGTTAAGGGTCGAATTATATATGTAATTAAATCTTATGGTGTTTGGTTTCATATGGAAGAAACAGTGAATTAAATTGATCTGTATATTCTGAGTTATAATTGATTTTGTGTAACAAGGTCAGAGTAGGTTCGAGTTCCTCTGTTCTGACTTTGAAAAATCATATAAAAATGTATAAAAATAATTAGAGTCCGAAATTTATATGGATAAATCCTAAATGAGTATATTTTTAAAAGAAACAGACAAGAACATCATTTGATCTCTGTACAAAAAGATTGATAATTTTTAGTGAAGAAAGGTCGAAACTGTCAGGCAGCAGAGAAGGGGTAAATTGAAAGCATTTACTGTACAAATTGGCTAAATTAAAAATTCTGAAATTTTATGGTAAAAGGATAATTGAGTCTAGTTTCAGAAACATCAAGCAGATTATAATTTCAAGTTCTGTAGCTCACGATATAAATAATTTAGTGACTGTGACGCAAGTGAACAGCTTTGAAAATATAAATGTGAAGTATTTGATGATGTATTTATGTGAGATATGAGAAATGATGCTAATTGAGATTGTGCCAAAGTAGACAAGTTAGAACCATTGTGATATGAGTAGCATGCCATTAAAGAACGCTAGCGCACTTACTGTTTCGCACTTTGTGTGCTTACTATTTCGCACTTTGTGTGCTTATTGTTTTGCACCTTGTGTGCCTACTGATTTGCGCTATGTGCGCCTACTGATTGCACTGTGTGTGCCTATTGGATTGCACTGTGTGTGCTTACTATTTTCCCAGTACTTGTGTGCTTACTATTAAGTACTTCGATACTTTCTGTTCCATTTATCCGATGGGTTCTATAGAAGTCTACGTTAGGCCAAATTGTGAAAAAAAATATGTGGACCAAAGTGAAATGAATGCCAATGTGGTAAGATACAAGCTATATACTGGTAAGGTGAAAGAGTAAATTACATGGGAAAATTTAAAAGTTTATACTTTTGCTTTGTAGTACTTACTAAGCCTTCACCGGCTTAACGCATATATTTTAACGCGTAGGTACAAGGAATACAAGAAGCCAAATCGAGACCTCTCATCACATCACATCACTTGGAGCTCAAATTTAGGTATATTACTTTTGATGTAAAATGGCATGTACTATAGAACTTATACGTGTCCATATTAGAAGAAGACAAAAATGTTGTTTGGAATGTTTTGTGTGATGAAATGAAATGATGAATTTTGGTTGAATTTGTGTTTTGTACTAAAAAATCATATTTTATTTCTTTTAAATCAATTTTAAGTCTCGATCTTGATTATACACGATTAATTTACAATATTTTGAATAAAGAAGCCTAAAATGCATTGGTTGAAGAAAAAAAATTCATGACAAACTGAACTTTAATGTAATACTTTTATATTGGGTTTATACTTATGAATCAAGTATAAGGGTGTTATAATCCCTATGGGATCGATTTTCAACTTATTTGCATCTATCTATTATACTTGCATCGATAGTGTACGCTTCTACATTATTGTTGTGACGTTCATAGCGCGATCAAAGGCCCCCAAGAAGACCCAAACAAGCAAGGAGGAAAGAAATTGATGAAGCAAGAAAAAGTGGACGCAAAACTAAGCAAGACAGGATAGCAAGCTAACTGCACCAAATATGGAAAACCAAGCCATAATAAAAGGAATTGAAAAGGGTTTGTTGGGGGAAACCAATGGAAAACCAATCATCGAGCTTGCAAATTTCGAACTAAGCCACTTCAATGGATAACACATCAAGCTAACCACTCTTAACCCAACAAAGCTCAAACCTTACAGCAAATTTTAGGGCCAAATTACCTTTCAAAAGGAATGATCCACTTGGTCAACAAACAATAGTAAGATGGATTCCAACTCAACAGATCAATGACTCCACTCCAACACAACCATCACAATCTAAAAAACGCCCAAGGATGGATCAATTGCTTTAACTGAATTGGATTTCATTTTGTTGCACAGTTAAGAATATATTTTGCTTGGGGAAATCTGCTTTATGGACAAAGACTATATCTTTTTGGAAGGGTTGTTGAATCATGTTAACAATAGTTAGATTATACATTTTGTCTTAATTTAGATTTTGAAACAATTTTTTTTAAATGTTAAACTATTAAACAATTACTTGAGAAATGATTGCATATCCCTGAGGTAAGTAAACAATTTACTTATATTTGTTAATATCAATTGATTACTTTCATTTTGCATACCAAATCAGCAACCAGTTGAAGTAAAAAAAATGTATAAATGCAGTATCAAAGTAATGACGTACTTGTTTATTTCTTTCTCTCCTTTTTACAATGCCAATTGATTGAAATAAATGGAACTATGAGACAAAAGATTTCGATTTTTCTAGCATGAAATTACTCACATTATTTGGTAAGTAATTTCAAATTTACATTGCTATTACCACATCCTCAAAAAATGGTACTACAAGCTTTTACTACCTGCCAAGGAATGCAACTCGTATAAGAGGAGATTCAATTTACTATTACCTTGTCTACATCATAAAGACAAAAAAAATATCAAATTTCATCCAAAATTATTGCTAATTGCAGAAAACATGTTTTGCCTCTCCTTTAACTGGTTCATGCTAGTTCCAGAAAATGTAAGTCTCAATCACGTCCAATCCACCTTCCTTTGATTTCCGAATAAGTTCGGGTCAAACCTGAAATGTCCAATCCATGTTATCATAACAAATAGAACAAGGATCAGCCATCAAATGCACATATAAAATCAACCTCTACGGTGCTTCTAGGATAATGGATAGAACCAGACAGCAATACCCTCCTCTTACCATCAATAACCAGTGCCCTATGGTCATATGTGACTGTGGTAGACAGTGCATGATCGAAACAATTGTTGCGATTGTATTGTATGCGCAAACTGTGCAAGTATACACGTCGCTCAAGTAATAAAGTGATAAGTGAGTTATCGTTCTCCATAAAGATCGGAACTGTTAATGAAATTTAATTTAATTATTGTCAAGGCAAAATAATGTCATGGTAAAGTCAATGTAAGTTAATGTCATGAGTCTAAAATTATGTCAGGACAAAGGTTAGTAAATGCTATGCTATGGCAAAAATATATATTTATACTTATAAAAAGAATAAAAATATAATAAGTAATAGAAATAATAATGCGTATTAAAAGTATAAAGAATAAAAATAAACAGAATTCTTGAAATACAAGAAGAGAAAAAATAAACTAAGTATGGTAAATAGACTAATAAAATAAAACTTAAAATAAGAATACTTAAAATATATTTATAAGTGCTGAAAATTAAAGATAAAATAGTTGGTTGTTATGGTGCAAGAAAAGTAAATGCGGAAATTTAAATGCAAGAAAGTAAATTGGTAAACAATAAAAGGGAAGAGTTGAACGATGGTGGAAGTGTTGGCAAGATATCAAGGGGAGACAGTTTATGAATGAAAAGATCGAATATATTTGGAGTATATTCTTATATCCTAAAATGTCATGGCAAACCTCCAATACTTATACTGCTTTGTCACGCAATTCTTATGGCAGTGATCACAAACATTCAAACTTCCATCGTATCAATGTGAAGTGAATTGTGAAAAGTCCACTTGAATAACCAGCAAAATATCAGACTAACCATTAATTAAAATATAATAAAAATCATCCAAATAAATCCATAATTAAATCATTTGAAAATCATCTCAACAAACCCAATCAAAAATAAACTAAGGAATCAGAAAGAAAACAGGAGCTGCTATAACCCGCCTCCTCCTTCACCGATGCTCGGGCTAGATATAAAGGGTAGAGTGTCATCTTCCTCGTGCTTTGTCCTTCAATGGAGTCGTCAGTTTCATACCCTGCTTGCCTTTGGAAATCCAGTTGTGATTTGCGTATTGGTCCTGCATGATGTGCCTCAATTCACTTAGATTTTTCGCTTACTGGTCATGCCTTTCATCATCTTCCTCACGAGTATTTATAGGAGAGAGGCAGGTTGGTACTTCCTTGGACAGCTCAGTGTCCATACTGCTTCTAGAAGAGCTCTGGCAGATTCACACCTTCAGCGTGTGTTCTAGTGCATTCTCCCAGCTCATCCTTGTCCAGTTGTCCTCTTCTAGAAGCTGCTGAGTCATTCTCCATTCCACCGCTATGGCAAACAATACTCCCAGGATTGCCATGACATAAAAATTATGCGACGACATAGTCCTGTATCTTGGTTCCCTTTCCTTTTCCTTCATTTGCTCCTGCACCTGCACCATATCCAACCACTGTACCTTTCCTTCCAAACTTAAGAGTAAAAATGCAATAAAATGTCCAACCAAGCTTTTATTCATGAATGCATGAAAAATAATAAAATTTATCCTAGAATACATAATTTCACTTAAGTTCAAGCACGTTCCTAAGGCTAGAAATGTGTAAAAGATAACTCTTTTCGAGAGTTATCAATAGTAAGCCACGAAAACTGATACGAAAACTAAAGCTAACGGCAATGGTCTTTTCATATCCATGATTCAATATTTCAACAAAATTTTGATTAAGGAAACAAATGGTAAACTTTGCAAGACAATGGTGATGAAAAATACGGGTTACTAAATATGAACAAAATACATAATTAAGAAGAGATGGGATCAAATGTTTGCTAGATGTGAAGTGTTTGTATTGTTTCATTTCACTGCATAAGAAAAAACAATAGGAGAGTTCTAAAAAAAGTGTTTGTAATGTACCAGCAATGGCGTATTTGAGGGACTTGGTTTTTATTTTTTTATGCCGCCCTGTCATCAACATAAGCACCAAGTCATGAAGGCACCAAAAATCTGAGCCCATTAAGTAGTCTAACTCCTTCTATATCATTTCACCTAAGTTCAACCTCTAGTTCATCTATCCTATTACCATCAGACTCAAAAGAATCAGAATAAGAAGTATCTAACTTATAAGCGTTATATGAATTGTCATATGAGTCAGACGCTTCTCCAAAATCTCCCCCAAAGTATTTTGTTCAACATCAAACCCTAAACCAAAAAAGAAAAATAAAACATTATAATAGTACCAACAAATTGCACAACAATTCAAACCTGAAAACAACATTATATCAACTCCAGTTCAATTTCAAACAACACCACTAATGAATTCATTAACATTTTAGAACATTCGAACAGCAGCCAATATTCACATTTGGATAGCATTAAAATACATAATCTAGAACATGAAAACATTAACCATTATTCACATTTTGACAACATAAATATGCACATTAAGAGATATTATGACAGCAGTTGTAAATTACATTTGGACAACATAAATGTCATTCATTTATCTTTAAATGTCCTTTGATGTATAAATACGTCAAATTTAGGGATTTAAATCCTAATATTTGATGTGAAAGTACATCAATTCTATTATTTCAACTGTGATTACTTGAATAAAAAAATACTAATCAACATAATCACTCCTTTTCTTTTAGACACTAATAATTTTTTAATCACAAATTTCATTATCAGCATATGATTATATAACATGAACATAATGCATTCAACTCTTCCTTTGTAGCTAGTTTTTCCTGTCATCAACATAAGTACCAAGTCATGAAGGCACCAAATGATTAATGAATGAATAACCCTATCAGAGAATGATCATGTAAAATGTTTTTTTTTTGTTGCTTTGATTTTTTTTTTTTATTGAAATATTTGTGATATAATCTCAAAGTCTTTGCACAAATTCCCCAAAAATCATCACTTGGCACACAAAGTAGCATTATAACAGAGTTTAAAGCATGGTCATATAGTAAAATATGCAACACTAAGAAATAACATATGCATACAAAATGTCCCAAACATCACTTGACAAAAAACCCATGTAATATGGATTTTCCTCCCCAAATGGTACCTTTCAAGTATACAATCTAAAATCTATTGGAAATAAATATGGGATAGCACCACTTAAGACTTCCTTGATGTGGACAACCTCAAATGGAGCTGGAAGAACAGCATAACAAATCTTGTGCTTTAATATCACCCTAAGCATCTTGTCTATAAATAATTGGTAATAGGTGGAATGTCCAACTTTGATATAAGTCCACAGGAAATTCGATACTTAGCAGATAGATCATGACACCACTTAACAATACAAATATTGAGTTGCAAACAGTATATATATTACACAATTTAAATTTGCAATATTTCTTTTTGGGCATAAGCACTGCATATGAGTTTTTCGAAAGCACTCTGTTCTTTTGTCACTTTGTGCTTAGTAATTTGAGAACCTCAATTCAACTCCTAAATTTGCTTTCATCGTGTTGTTCATTGGTCAGAACATCTTTCACTTAAATATAAGTACTAAAGAACTAAACCATGTCTTCATTGTCAGTTTAAAATTTTATACTATCTGCATCTCTTATACACCATGAGAAACGAAACTAAAAAGAAATTTCGCATTCGTGTTTCAAGTCATGTTTACCATCTAACTTTTGCAATAGAGCTGTATGCTTATTTGGACATCGTTTTTCTAAAAATAAAACTGATTTTAGTAGTTTACTCTTGAGGATTTTTTATTTATATTACTATTCCAATCCAATTATTATTAACAAGCTTGGCATGATACATCCTTATGGGTTTTATATATAGTTGATAGATATGGTACTTGAAATACAAAACCAATAGATTATCACTTATAATAATATCATAGATTACATGAGGATGAGGATAATAACAAATAAAATAAAAATCCAAAGCAATATAAATAGAAGTAATCAGTAACATAGGAAAACTAAATGAGTTCATCATTTTACACATCTATTTAACAGAGTCGAAAAGGGTGACAACCATAGAAAAGTGAGCAAGGAAAATAAAACAAATTTTTTTAACCTAATTTACAACCAAAGGGTTGATGGGATATTAATTAGTACAAAATCAGCAGTAAAAAATAAAAATCTAAATTACCCATAAAAATATTGTGAACAAACAAATCGGTTCAAATAAGAAAAAATCGGATTGAAAAACCAATTATTCAATAACCGTGAAAAAACAATAAAATATAATGATTAAGATGCAAAAAAAATATACTTGAAACCTCCATTAAATCAACCTTTTGTTTTTCAATGTTTAATAAAAAAATCATAATTAAATGAAAAAAAACTAAAAAAAAAAGAACATACGAAAAAAAACATAAAAAATGAATAGTTTTTTCAACTAAAATTTAAAGTTTAAAAATTTTAATTAATTAAATTTATTTAATTAAAAATTTATTCTCATTCCATTACCGTTAAGAAAATAATAAAACTTAACAACAAAATAATCATTTCGTAATAAAATAATAACATAAATAACTAAATTATAACATTTTAAATATAAGTTACTAAAATGTAATATTTCAAATATAAATGATTAGAATGTAACTTGAAACATACAAAAATAACTATTTTTGTAATTTACCTTTTATTAAATACAATTTTAATAGTTGTCAATTTTCAAGTATCGCATCAAAAAAGTGTTCAAACTCTTCTTCTTTTTTTCTTGTGGCATTAGGTATACAATTATACATTCCGGTGTTGAATGATATGATAGGGTAGAGTTAAAAGCCAAACGGACCTCCATCCCCCTTCCTACTCCACATTCTCTATTTTCCCTGATTCTTTATTGTCTCGACTTCTTCCACATAAATGCCTTGCTTTCTTCAAAGCCGCAAATTAACCATGAAATCATACTCACAAAAATCAATTCAGTCATGCCATTATTTTCTCCATCGCAACTCCCATATCATACCGCTTTGCTGCCATTGGTGAAACTAATAATGGTGCAAACGGAGGATCAACAACAGGCACAGCTCTCCATACCAACCAGTGTTCCAACTCTTAACTCTTATACGCGACCACGCTCTTCCGACACTACTAACCTGCCTACAAACTTGTTCATTATTGTAAACTTCATGCCAAAGAGCATCATCTAGTTGCAGAAGTCATCAAACAGACCAACTGAGGTCCAAATCTTCATATGGTTTTGCTTATTTAGCAGTTACGGCTCCTAGTTCCACTAGGCTATATATAAGGCGCCTTGTTACAAAGGCACTCCTGAAGAAAGTTACCGTCTCTAGCACAATCATCAATAGACAATCGGTTCTGGCGGAAGCATAAACAATCCATAAAATCAACAGGCTAACTGATCTCTGAACGAAGAGATTTCTTCGAATATAGGAAGCCTCCTTGATCTGTAGGAAGTCCATTGGCTCATCAACTGGTCAAGACCTTCTGCTAGGAAAGTATCTTCTGAATTCAACCCTATTGCAGTAGAAGTTATTGATATGGGCTGTTCTGACTCAAATTCCTGTAGCAGCTGCTTCACACGGTTTCTTGATTTGGGATCTCCAGATCCTGGAAGTTTACCCTGTATTACTTCCTCGAGAATTGATTGTGCTTCAATGTAATGTGCTTGCTTGATCAGACACTGGCAGAGGTTGCAAGCCTTGTTTGCATCAGGGTCGATTATCTGAGCTTTACGATAAACCACTTCTGCTGCTAAATAGTTCTCTTGCTGCATGTATGCCCAACCCAAGTTTCCCTGCATTACACATTTATCATTTTATTTTATTTTTGATAATGATGAAGCAGGGAAACTGAAGACAATCTTGTAAAGAGTAGAGAATTGCAGAAGAAGATACAAATGGAGAAATAAGTGATGAGAAGAATTTAAGTACCAGTATTCTAGAGGTCTCTTGCTTGATAGTAACTTGGAACTTCTTCCCATGGGATCGTGCTGTCTTAGTAGGCTTTCCATTGAAAGCCTCACCCTGGTAAATCATTCTAAGCTTCTGTTTCAATAATTGTATCTCCTCTTCAATTCTTCCACATTTCTGCTTTTGCAGTCATTATGAGGAATTCATAATAAGTATATATACGAAGACAATGAAAGCAAGGAGATAATCCCTACATCTAAATTTGTTAAGAAATTTTAACTAAAACATTTCTTGATTTCATTATAAGAGAGAGAGAAAGACTCAACTAAACCACACAGTTGAACTGGATTGCAGTTCACCTTGACAAACAAACAGTATTAGCAAAATTGTTTCAGGATTTGTTACCTAGTATTATCTTATTAATTATAGTGTGTTGAATTAATTTAGCTCATTAAAATGATCAACTTGAAAATAACCCAAGGTATCACTATGAGAAGACTAAACATAACTATAGTTTGTTGAACTTTGTTCTTTAGGCCTCAATTCTCATCAAGTTCAGCTTTTTAACTTTATTGATTCTTCAATATGATTTTGGGACTCATTGTGCAAGTATTAAGGGTAAATGCTTAAATGGCCAAGAATTATGGAGGGCTCTACTAAAACAATGAACAAATTAGTCATTGTAAGTAAACTGATCATTCTAGAGTTCTGTGACCCGAATTCCGTCACTTGTAAATAAAGAGGCCCGAGACCGTAGCCCACCACAAATCCCATCAAGCACAAAACTGGACTGGGATTGTGCCCTTGCAGTACAAACCATGCCACACAAATTGTATCTGTATAGAAGTACACTTCTTCTCTTTGGCATTGATTAGAATAAAATTTTTCATCCTTTAAATAGATGTAGTGGAAATTCCTTGTATTATTCATTTTCAACATTAGTTAATTTCTCCTTCTCTACCTGTGATTTTTCCCAAAACGATTTTCTACGTAAATCTGTGTATTCATTTTTTTTATTGCTTTGCAAGCGTTCTACTGCCATTATTGACGTTAATTTTAACACTACTGTTAAAAAACCGATCCTTATACATCAACAAAACCTACTATTTGATTATTTCATCAGCTAACTTGGTTAAATAGATAAAACCTTTAACAAAAAAACAAAAAAACAGATTTGCCACAGGAGCCTAATGGTAGTTTAGCATAAAATATCATGAATACTGCCAAATAGACAGACTTTGTCAAGTAATATACCAGACTGACCTTATACAAGTCAATGAGGACATTGTCAAGTGATTCTTGAGCTTGCTTGGAGCAGCGGTCCCTGAAAGACTTAATGGCTTCAATGGCTTCTTCAGCTCTATCCTGCTGTTTCAAAACCACTGCCATGTCCTTCAGTGCGCTGTCCACTCTATCTCCTGCATTGATCGCCTTCCAAAACAATACTATGGCGCCTTCTGGATCCTTATCCACTAACTGCAGTAGATTGGGATTAGAGATGACACCAAATTCAACCAAACAAAACATTCACTTTCCTTAACATTTATCAAAAATTAAATGCAACGTATGCAAAATAGGAAGAACTACTGAATTAGCCAGCATAGTAATTTAGTATTGCACCCAAGGGTTTTTAGTAATTGCAAAAACCTAAAAGAAGAATGAAACAAACAAACAAAAGCAGAACAAACTGCCCAAGAAACAAGTTCATCAATGAATTATTGAAGAAAGAGGGACATATACGTATAAATATAGGAAGATACATGTATAATAATACCTGAACATGTTTGGCTCGAACGTAAGGGGAGTCCCCAGGAGGAAGCTTGTGAAGGACATGGTAATGAGATGGCTGCAGTTGGCTTTCTATCTGGTTTCTCTCCATTTCTTCTTCTTTGAATTTGAGGAAACAAAAGGAAAGGGAAGATTTTAGAGAAGTTTTCTCTTTCAATGGCAGAAGAACAGAAGAGGAATGAATGAGATCCTAAATACCTGTTATGGTGTGGGGAAGATGAGATGAACCTGTATGTATTCCCATCTAGGTTCAATCTTATTTGGGTTTCGACACTTGGCATTTCCTTTTTTTTATTTCTTTTTAACTTTTCCAAGCACGGTTCGCCCTATGCTGTGATTAAATTTCTTTAAAATGCTAAGAAAATTATTAAACAAGTCTCTATATACCCCCAAATACTTTTTTTTTTTTTAAGCCATGTGAGAGGTGGCATATAAGTATATATAAATTCATAATTACAGTTTATTTCTAGATAATATGAGATTACTTATTTTTTAACTAACAATATAAAATTAAAAGTTATACTTAATTTTTAAAAATTAAATATAAAAGTTTATATAACACTAAACTCTAACAAAACAAACAATATAAACTTTTATACAAACATGAAACAACTCTAACTACTTTCTTATAAAAAATAAAATAAAACAATTTGAATTATTAATGAGATTTAGGATCTATATAAAAATTTGTTTTGTAAATTTTATTTTCATAAGAAATGACACAACAAAAAAGATATTGAAACAAAAAGTACTTCCAACTAGAGATATTTTCTTGCAAATCAGTTGAAAATGCTGGAAGCGTTTTCATAAAATTGGCTTAATAACATAATCTTTTTTTAAAAAAATCTTAATCTGATAAGAAAGGGACAGTTTTCAAAAATTTAGTCATATGCTGTGGGTTTTGTTTTAACATTTTATTAAATTTAAAAATTTACATAGAAAGAAATTGTCAAGTGTGGAGAACACAAAAAAAGTCATGAGTGCCTCCTGGAGTATTTCTCAAGATTCCGGTGCAACAGTGGTGGGGTTGTCGGGTGAGCTGTGATTTTTTCGGTGGTGTGTTATCATGGAGAGTGACGAGTTATTTTTATTGGAGGAGGAACTTGTGCAATTATCTGTTAAGTCTTCCAAGATCATTCCGTCGGGGGAAACCAATGTTACTTTGCATTGTTTGGACAAACAAGTCCTTTAATCCGGATAGTGTGAGGCTCAACTGAAAAGTTTATGGAAGACTAAGAAGAAATTCGACATTAAGGTTGCGGGTCCAAATTTATTCTTGATCGAGTTTGAACTTGAGGATGATTTGGAAGTAGTGATGGTCGGTCGCCCTTGGTTATTCAGGCGTTAGTTACTTGTCTTTGAGAGATAGGTAGATACAATAGAAAGGAAGAAAATTCATCTTGTAGTTGGTCCCTGTCCACCAGACAGTGATAAAAAAGATCTGGCTCATGCTGTTGGTTCAATGTTTGGTTGTTTATAGAGTTCGGATTTGCAAAATTATTTTTGTAGATTGAGGGTTACCTTTGATATAACGAAACCACTGAGGAAGGGACTGTTTGTTTCGGTGGAGGATCAAAGGAAAGTTTGGCTTGCTTTTAAATATGAAAACTTACCTATCTTCTGTTTTACTTGTGGGAAAATGGGACATGGTTTTAGAGATTGTGCTGAGCAGTATAAAGAAAATCATGTTGTTGAGGAGGATATGCCATATTCGAATGCTCTAAAAGTCAAGTCAACTTTGATGGGGAAGGAATGGCTAAAGTTTGGTCCTTCTTCACGAAGTGGTTCGTTTGTTCAAAGATCTTATTTAGGAGAAGAATCGATTTTGGATGATAGATTGGAGAAAATGGATGCTGATGAGTTCGTTGGGGATTTTCCGGTGGAGGTTCCGACAGTTGGCGCTGTTAAAGATGGAAGGAAAGTTTTTATGGGAAAAGAAAGTTTTGATCTCAATAAAGAGGGGAGAGATTTGAGGCTTGAAATGGGGGATTTATTTTCAACAGTTTTGGTGGATGTTAATGCTGCAGATTTGGTGGAAGTTAATAAAAGGAGTGATTTGGGGGTTGGCTTAGATTTAGTGGGATTGGATGGGAAAGTACCAGCTAGCACTTCTATGGGTAAAAAATCTAAATGGAGTAGAATTAATCGGGTTACCTAGGTAGACGTAATTGGCCCAACTACTTTGTTGGGTAAACGAAAATTTGGGCCTGCAGAATCCATTGGGGCTGGTGACGTTAAGTTTGGTAGTGGGTTTGAGAAGAAATCAAAATCTGCCAATGTTTCTTTATTTGACAGTATTGAGTCAAGGGATTTATTGGTCGGTTTAGAGGATTGTACCTCTTTTTCTGAGATATCGGCGGGTGTCATGAGGCATGCCGATCGAAAGCAATGAGGATCCTTAGTTGGAATGTCCGGGGACTAGGGAATCCTCGGGCAATTAGGATTGTTCGGCAAATGCTGAAATCTTATAGTCCTCAAATTATCTTCATGATGGAGACAAAGATTAATTCAAAACGTATGGAGAAGATTCGAAAGCTTTGTGGGTACGGTTATGGTATTGATGTGGGTTTTAATGGTTCGCATGGAGATTTGGTTTTGGCCTAGAGGGAGAATATTTTTGTCGAGCTGCGTAGTTTTTTTTATCATTACATTGATGTTTTGGTTACTGATGAGGGAGGGATTCGTCATTGGCGTCTAACGAGGTTTTATGGTATGCCCATTGCACATGAGAGAAGGCTCACTTGGGATTTACTTTGTCATTTGGGTCAGGATCAACTTGGGCAGGAACCTAGTGTACCTTGGATGGTCTGTGAGGACTTTAATAAAGTCCTTTATTCATTTGAAAAAAAAGATGGGTTACCCCGTGAAGAATCTCGTATGGTTCCATTTAGAGAAGTGTTGGCTGATTATGGATTGCATGATGTTGGCTATTCGGGAGCTTGGTTCACTGGGAAAAGGGCAACCTCCTTGAGACGAACATTCGTGAGCGGCTAGACCAAGGACTGGTTAACGATTCATGGTTGGACTGTTTTCCTAACACCCAGGTAACATATCTCGTTTATTCGTACTCTGACCATTGCCCCTTATTGATTTCTACTATTAAAGCTAGAAAAGAGCGAGGCAAGTGACCGTTTCGTTTTGAAAAATGGTGGACGTTGGAGCCTTCTCTTGAGCACGAAATTACCAGCCTTTGGGGTTTGACACAAGGTACCCTCTTTGACAAGCTGGTTTTCTCAAAGGATAGGTTGTTGAAATGGGAAAAAAATATCTTAGCCAAACCCAATGATCTCAAACGAAATTTGATAAAGAAATTGGGGGAGTTGATGGAAGAAGAAAGGACCGATGCAGTCTTAGCTGATTTTCTTGATACTAAATTACAGTTAAATATGAAAGTGGAAAAAGAAGAAGTTTTTGGGAACAGCGGGCGCGAAATAATTGGTTGCGACCTGGTGATAAAAATACATATTTTTTCCATAGAATGGCCACTACTAGGAAAAGAGGCAATAAGATTCATAGTTTGGAAAGGGAAGATGGCTTGGTAGTTTATAAGGGGGAGGAGATGGAAGAACTTGTTACTTCATTTTTTCAAAACCTGTTTCGCTCTAATGGGGTTGGTGACGCAACCCACCTTTTGGCAGGTATTCCCATGTGCATAAATTCGACGATAAATCAGCAATTGCTGCTACCCTTTTCTAACGAGGAAATTGATGGTGCTTTGAAATCAATGGGTCCCTCAAAAGCCCCTGGTTTTGATAGTTATCCATTGTTTTTCTTTTAATATTATTGGAGTATTGTAAAAGAAGATGTGTATGAATTTGCTTTGGGCTTGCCTCTTGATTGTTCGAATGTAACAGATATTGTTCTTATTCCTAAGTTGTCTAAACCCACAAATTTGAAAAATTTTCGCCCTATCAGTCTTTGTACTGTTCCATACAAATTGGTGGCTAAAGCTTTAGTGAATCGTTTACAATCGATTATTAATATTTGTATCGATCCTATTCAATGTGCTTTTGTGCCTGGACGGCTTATTACGGATAATGTTCTTATTGCGTATGAACTCTTACATGGTTTTAAACAAAAAAGGATGGGTCGTATGGGTTACATGGCATTAAAGTTGGATATGGTCAAGGCCTATGATAGGGTCGAGTGGTCATTTTTAAGAAGCATAATGTTAAGAATGGGTTTTGATATTCGATGGGTTGAGTTGATTATGAGGTGTATCACTTCCGTTTCTTGTTCGATTTTCATTAATAGTCAGAAGGGTACTTCTTTTCATCCATCAAGGGGCTTGAGGCAAGGGGATCCTCTTAGCCCTTTTTTTATTGTGCAGTGAGCGGTTGTCGGCTCTTTTACTAATGGCGATGGCTAAGGGGGATATCAAAGGAGTTCGAGAAAGTAAAAACGGGCCTCGATTATCTCATTTGCTATTTGCTAACGACAGCGTCCTATTTGGCTATGCTACAGCTAAGGATGCCATGGTTCTCAAGGAAGCTCTTCATGAGTATGAGATTTGTTCTGGGTAAAAGGTGAATTTCGACAAATCCACTGCTTTTTAAAGTTCTAATACTTCTCCTAATGCTAAAAATGTGGTTTTTGATATTTTAAGAATTCGAGAGTCTTTTAGTATGGAAAACTATCTTGGCTTGCCTACTTTGGTTGGTAGAGGAAAGAAGGCCTCTTTTCAGTACATTAAGGACAGAATTAGTAATCGTATTGAGAGCTGGAGTTCGAGGATGCTTTCTCTCGGGGGTAAGGAAATTTTTATTAAGGATGTTCTTCAAGCCATTCCCATATATCCCATGTCGCGTTCTCTTCTTCTCCGATCTTTTTGTAATGAAATAGAAGGGCTTTTTGCTAAAAACTGGTGGAAAAAAGGTAAGGGAAGGAGGGGCATTTATTGGTGTACTTGGAATCAACTTTTTCATGTGAAGGAATAGGGGGTCTTGGCTTTCGTGATATGGGTAATTTAATATTTCTATGCTTGTCATTTAATATTTCTTTTGTGACTAGAGTGCTTAAGGGCAAATATTTCCCGAGGGTGGATTTTTTACAAGCTCCTTTAGGTAATAATCCTTCTTTTATTTGGAAAATTATATAGGTAACTAGGGATGTTATTTTTCATGGGAGCTGTTGGAGAGTAGGTTCGGGGGATAAAATCTCGATTAATGATGGTGCGTGGGTTCTAGGTAATATTAATTTTAAGTTGTCCAGTTCAATCCCGCATTTGAATGGTGTTAAAGTGGAGCATCTAATTGATCATACTTTAAGAAAATGGAAAGTTGAGTTGATTCATAATACCTTTTCTGCTACTGATGCTGAGCGAATATGTAGCATCCTTCTAGCTCATAATGGGTTTGCTGATTTGTTGGTTTGGGGTGGGGAGAGCTTCGATGATTTTTCGGTTCGTTCAGCCTATAAACTATTACATCATGGTTTTATAGGTCCTAATACAACTGATCTACTGAATAATTACAGACCTTTTTACAAAATGCTATGGAATTTAAACATCCCCATCAAGGTGAAATTGACTACTTGGAAGCTCTCCTAAAATTTTCTTCCCACGATGGTGAATCTATACACGAAAAGTCTAGTTCACGATAAATCTTACCCTCGATGTGGTTGTGAAGAGGAGTCAATTGACCATTTGTTCGTAGTTGCCCTGTTACAGTAAAGGTTTGGTCAGAATTACAGGTAATCTTTATTTGCCAAAATAATCACAGTTTAGATATGTGTCAGTGGCTTATTTGGATTTTTGCTCATAGTTCTTGCCCTCAGCGTCAGTTGATTGTTTGTGGGATTTGGGCAATCTGGTGGGATCGAAATATTCGAATTCATGAAAAAAGATCAACAATGGTTGCGATATAACTAGGTTTGTCAAATCGTACTTAGCTGAAATCCAGGCAATAAAACCTACTGTTTCTCCTATTGTTAATAGAAGTACAGATTTGAATGGGAATGAGCATTTACCTTTTCGGGTCAATTTTGATGGGGCGTTTGATTCCAAAACCTCTATATCGGCATCTGGGGTGATTGTTCGTGACAATTAGGGTGAGATTCTAGAGAAGGATTCGAAGATTTTTGAGAGAGTATCGTCTCCTTTTGAAGTGGAGGCTCTAGCTTGTCGCCACACTGTAGAGTTGGGAGTTGCTAAGGGTTTGCAGGAGCTTTCTATAGAGGGCGATGCCCTAACCATCATCAAAAAATGTCAGTCAGAGTTGGTTGATAAATCTCTACTCCATGCTTATATCTCGGATATCCATAATTTGAAGAAACATTTTCTTAAGATTCGGTTTCAGTTTGTCCCGAGATCAATGAATGCTCTGGCTCATATTTTAGCTTCTGATACTTTGAAAGGAGGAAGGGAGTGTTATCTGGATAGATTGGATCCTTTTCATGATCGATCTTTCGGAGAGGCAGATCCAAACCCAGCTTCTGTTTGAGTTTTCTGGAATTTTTTTTACTGTTGGGTGTTGAATGTAGATGAGGGTTCTCTAGTTTTGGTCTCATCGCCTTCTTTGATAAGGAACGGTCAGTAGCATTAAAGAGCTTCTTGGTGTGGCTGGTCTCTTTTTCTTCTAATTGGGCGTTTTAGTCTATGCTTTTATTATTTGGTTTAGTTTGTCTGTTTCTCTTATTTTATTTCTATTCTGTTATGAGCTATATTTTGTGATATTGAGGGGTTGGGCTTGAGTCTATTTGGGCCATTCCTTTTTCTTTATTTTTTTTTATATTTTTTTATTAATACAAAGCTCAGTCTGATGATTATTCAAAAAAAATAAAAAAAGAAATTTACTTAGACCATGGTTTTATTTAGTATAACAAACAAAATATTATTTCTTATTTTAGGTATATCCAAATATTTTGAGTAAACTACAAAAATAGTCACTTAATTATGTTTTTAGTTTTATTTTGATTATTTAACTATATTACATTTAACAAATCTAATCTTCTAATTTTTACGTATTTTATCAATTTTATCTTAAATCTAAAAATTCAAAAAATTTAATCCTCATTGTTTATAATTTTTTGGCTTAAGGGTGTAAAAACTAGGCTTAAGAGTGTAAAAATCCCTCAAACTTTCTCAAAAAAAGTAATTAAGTCCCTCCTTTTTTTTGCACTCATTGGGGTACTTGAACTTTTAAAATGCATTAAAAAGATCCTCAAACCTTTTCAAAAAAAGCAATTAAGCCCATTCTTTTTTTTTGCACTCAATTGAGCACTTGAACTTTCAAAATGCATAAAAAAATACCCTAAAACTTCTTCAAAAAAGCAATTAAGCCCCTGCTTTTTTTTCACTCATTTAGGTACTTGAACTTTCAAATGCATCAAAAAGATCCTCAAAATTTTTCAAAACAGCAATTAAGTCCTTGCTCTTATTAAAAATTAGAAAAGAAAAGTTATAAAAAATAAATTTTAGAAAAATTATTAAATTTTAATAAAATATAAAAACTTTAAAATTTATTAAAAATTCAAACTTTTTTACAAAAATCGTAAAAAAAATAAAAAATTGTAAAATTTTATAGAAATCATAAAAAAAATTATAAAATGCATCGAAAAATTCCTTTAACAATTAATTTTAATTGTTGGTCGTTAAAGTTAACGACCCCTAGTTTTTTCAATTAAAGTCATCACGTGTCGCAACACAGCGTGACATGTGGCGAAAAATAATAAAAATTAAAAATCAATAAAATTTATAGAAAAATTATAAAATGCTTCTTTTGGTACGATAATTTTTATATATTTTTAAGAATTTTATATTTCTTTATATTTTATATAATTTTCTTACGACTTTATTAGATTTTATAACTTTTTTACGACTTTTATAAAATTTCACAATTTTTTATATTTTTTAAAATTTTTATATTTTTTCTAATTTTTAATATTTTTTATTAAAATTTAATAATATTTATAACCTTTATTGATTTTAATTTTTTATATTTTTTAATAAAAGTAGGGGCTTAATTGTTTTTTTTAAAGTTTGAGGGTCTTTTTTATGCATTTTAAAAGTTCAAGTACCCAATTGAGTGCAAAAAAAAGTAGGGGCTTAATTGCTTTTTTTGACAATGTTTTAGGGCCTTTTTAATGCATTTTGAAAGTTCAAGTACTCCAATGAATACAAAAAAAAAAAAGGAACTTAATTGCTTTTTTTGAGAAAGTTTGATGGTTTTTTACACCCTTAAGCCTAATTTTTTTATTTTAGTTTTAATTCTAATTTGTTTAATAAATTTAGCATTCAATACTTATAAAAATTGTCAATTTAGTTCTAATTTTAAATGTTTAAAAAGGGGAAAATATTAAAAAACTTATTTTTGGATAAAAATATAAAAATGTTTAAAAATCTAAAAAGCATAAATAAATTATAAATAAAAACCCAAAACACATTAAAAATAAAAATACCAAAAAAAATATCAAATAATTCAAAAGGAAATGAACACGAAATAGATTGATGAGTTTTAGAAAGAGATGAAGCTGAAAATCCCCAGGGGACATAAAATCAATAGGGTTATCTCCATTGAGTCAGTTCAACTCGTATTTTCAAATTTTGGAGGTACGTTAATAAGATTATCTCCATTGATTCAGTTCAACTCATATTTTAAATATTTTTCTTATCCAGTAGGTTTTGGAGGTACGTTAAGTGTTAGCCTTAGTTTTTCAAGTATTTTGATATAACAAAAAGTACATTAAAAATCCTTACTTAAATTTGCAAAAATTATTTATAAGTCCTTAAAATTATTTTCAAAGTATTGGACAAAATAACTTTTAAAAAGCCTTAAAATAACTTAGTTTTTGACAAATTTTTGAAGTTTGGAAGACTTCTACCAATACTTAATGGGAAAGTATCGGTAGAACACAAGGTAGAAAAACCTTTGTAATGCTTTAGACTTTTACCGATAAAATAGGACAAACTACCGATACAACTCTTGGTTTTACCGATACAACTAAGACTTTTATCGGTAGAACAAACTCCAGAGAGCAAAGAAATTGTGGTTTGGGACTTCTATCGATACCTGGAAGGCTTCTACCGAAACAAGTCAAGTTAGTACCCAAAGTTCAACATCCCCTACACTTCTACCGATACTCTAATGGGTTCTACTGATACCAAATGAAACCCTCAGAGTTCTACCGATACAAGGTGGGATCTACCGGTACAACGACTCCAACGGTCATATTTTGTAAAGGCTTCTACTGATACAAGTCTTCTTCTACCAAAACAACAAAGCTGCTATTTGCATTAAATGCTGGTTTTAATGGCTGCAACGTCTCTATTTTATTTCTAACGGGTACAAACGTCTACAAGGTTGTTAGAGGACTTAAATACAAGGTCAAGACTCCCCATTGAAGTCAACAAAGACAAGAAACAAGTGCTTAACATTAAAGAACTCATTTTTCAGTCTTTCATCAATCTACTAGCAAACTTTTCTTGTACACACTTGTGGGTTAAGTTTTCAATCATTCTTTCAAGTGTTATAACTTTGTGTGAGAGTGCTTAATTGTTGATTATTTACCTTTTGAAGGTATATTCTCATTCATTCTTATTATTTCTTATTTTGTGAGGTGTAACTTAAGGTTTTGGGTAGAAAACCTTAAGGGGTAGTGGTTCTATCTTACCTTTGAAAAAATAAAGATTTGTAAGGTTAAACCTTTCCCTTAAAGGTTCAAATATAATAGATTTGGGAAATCCTTAGTTGAGGAAAGCTAAGGTAGTGGACGTAGGCAATTGAGGTCGAACCACTATAAATTCTTAAGTCTATTATATTTTTCAAATTGACCAAAAACTTTTTAAAACACCAATTCACCCCCTCTTGGTGTATTTCGATATTAACAATTGGTATCAGAGTTAGAACTCTAAAGACGATCTTACAACCAAGAAAAAAGATCCAAAAGTTATCCAAGATGGAGATTGCAAGTTAAGAGATGTGCTTCCTGGCATCGGAGCAAAATTTTATTATGGTGGGAGAAGGGCACTCTACCGTGAGGCCTTCTCTATTCAACAGCACTAACTACTCTTATTGGAGAACAAGAATGAAGTTATTCGTCTAAGATAACGACTATGAAGTTTGGAGAATAATCACAAATGGGCGATCCATTCCAATGAAGAGGGTCGAAGGTGTAGTTATTCCAAAAGAAGAGGATGAATGGGATGATCATGATATCAAGTTGGTGCAATTGAATGCAAAGGTCATACACACTCTATTTTGTGCTCTTAGTTCAAATGAGTACAATTGAGTCTTCTTATGCAACAATGCCAAAGAAAATATGGGACAAACTTGAGGTTACCCATGAAGGAACAAGTAGAGTCAAGGAATCAAAGATAAGTCTTCTCACCCTTGATTATGAATTATTTAAGGCAAAACCGGATGGAGGAATCAAAGAGATGTCCAATTGCTTCACCAACATTATCAATGGTCTTAAAGCTCTTAGGAAGATCTATCTCAACAAAGAGATGGTGAAGAAGAAAGTCTTCAAACATCTTGGAAGCTAAAAGTGACGGCAATAGAAGAGTTAAAGGATCTCAATGTACTCTCCCTTGATGATCTTATTGGTTCCTTGTTGACATACGAGATGAAGATCAACCACCATACAAAAGTAACTAATAAAGTGCCAAAGGAAGTGCCAAAGAAAGTGGGAGTTGCCTTCAAATCGACAACTACTAAGAAGGATGAAGATTCCAATGATGATGATAATGATGATGATGATGATGATGAGGAAGAGATGGCTATGTTGGCAAGGAAATTCAAAAGATACATGAAATTCAACAAAGCCAAAGATTTCCAAGAAAAGACATCATCAAGGGTGAATCAAGCAAAAAGGAAAAGGACTCAATCATTTGCTATGAGTGCAAAAAGTCGGGTCACATCAAATTTAATTGTCCACAATTGAAGAAGAAAGGGACATCAAAATAAAAGAAGAAAACCACGATGACAACTTGGGGCGATAGTGATTCATCATATGAGGAGGAAGAAAATGAAGTTGCCCAACTATGCCTTATGACTATTGAAGAATAAAAGGTAACTCTAAACTGTAGTGAATTAAATGAATATACTTTTAAAGAGTTAAAAGATGCATTCGATGAATTGACTATAGATTTTGAGACTATGAACTCCAAACATAAGAAAATGATTTCAAAACTTAAGGAGGAAATAAGTCTCTAATCATTGTTAAAGAGGAAATGGAAAAGAAATTTAAAGATATGCAAGCTCAAATTGATGATTTGATTTTAAAGAATGAAAACTTGCATAATTCATTTTCTATGTTTCAAATGGGGCAACAAAAGTTAAATGATATGCTTGAATCTCAAAGATTTTTCTTTGACAAGAGTGGCTTAGGTTTTGTAAATTTACAAAAAGAAAGTAAATTTAAAAATTTCTTTGAGAAACCAAGCTATATTTATGATGCCTCACTTGTATGCACTCATTTTCATAAAAAAGGACATGATAGGCAAGTTTGTTCTTTAAAGAAACTCACTTCTAGAAGTAAACTCACTAAGAGTGTGGAGGATTCCAAAAGGGTTAAACACACCTCAAAATGAGGAAGCTTTAAAGAAGTGGATTCCTACGGGAACAAAAATTGTTAGGACTAATGCTAATGGACCCAAGAAAGTTTGGGTACCAAAATCCAAAGTTTAACTTTGTGTTTGTAGGAGGAAGAGCATTGCTTCAAGGCAAGCAACTCTAAGAAGAATTCATGGTACCTTGATAGTGGATGCTCTAGAGACATGACTAGTAACAAAAGCCATTTCATGAAACTAACACCAAAGTATGGAGGAGAAGTTTCATTTGGTGATAACTTCAAAGGACTTATTGAATGTATTGGTTCTATAGGTATAAATTCTTTCATTCTTATTAAAAATGTGCTTTATGTCAATGGTCTTAAGCGTAACCTCCTTAGCATTAGTCAACTTTATGACAAGGGATTCAAAGTAATATTTGAGTCCAATGGATGCAAAGTTTTTACAAGAGAACCATTGTTATGGAAGAATCTATACATGTTATTTTTTATGAATCTAACTCTCCTTCTAGAAAGGAATCTATTGATTTTGATGATGTAGAAATATATCAAATTGAGCAAAATCAAGCATCACATGAAGATCAATGCATGAGTGAATTGGTTCAAGAACTCAAAATTGATGAACTTCAAGAACCAACTCATGTTGAAAGAGAATCTAGCCACCCAAGAGAACAAACTCCAGAGAGTAAAGAAGTTGTGGCCTGGGACTTCTACCAATACCTGGAAGGCTTCTATTGAAACAAGTCAATTCAGTAGCCAAAGTTTAGCATCCACTGCATTTCTATCGATACTCTGATCGATTCTACCAATACCAAATGAAACCCTCAGAGTTTTACCGATACAAGGTGGGATCTATCGGTACAACGACTCCAACGGTCATATTTTGTAAAGGCTTTTATTGATACAAGTTTTCTTCTACCGAAAACACGAAGCTGATGTCTGCATTAAATGCTTATTTTAATGGCTGCAACGTCTTTATTTTATTTCTAACAGCTACAAACATCCACAAGGTTGTTAGAGGACTTAAATACAAGGTCAAGGCTCCTCATTGAAGTCAACAAAAAAAAGAAACAAGTGCTTAACTTTAAAGAACTCAATTTTCAATCTTTCATCAATCTTCTAGCAAACTTTTCTTGTACACACTTGTGGGTTAAGTTTTCAATCATTCTTTCAAGTGTTGTAACTTTGTGTGAGAGTGCTTAATTGTTGATCATTTACCTTTTGAAGGTATATTCTCATTCATTCTCATTTTCTCTTATTTTGTGAGGTGTTACTAAAGGTTTTGGGTAGAAAACCTTAAGGGGTAGTGGTTCTATCTTACCTTTGAAAAGATAGAGATTTGTAAGGTTAAACCTTTCCCTTAAAGGTTCAAATCAAGTGGATTTGGGAAATCCTTAGCTGAGGAAAGCTAAGGTAGTGGACGTAGGTAATTGAGGTCGAACCACTATAAATTCTTGAGTCTATTGCATTTCTCAAATTGATCAAAAACTTTTTAAAACATCAATTCACCCCCTCTTGGTGTATTTCGATCTTAACATTAAGGAATATTAAAAAATAGAATTTTTTAAATGTTTTTTTTTTTTTTAATTTTTAGAATTAAAACTAAATTAAAAATTTTTGTAAATGTTGGGGGCTAAATTTATTGAATTTTAGAATTCAAACTAAAATGGCAAGTTTTATAAACATTTTTTTTGGTGAATAAGTTTTGTAAACATTGAGAGCTAAATTTGTTGAATTTTTTTAGGTTTGGGATCAAATTAATAAAATGTGTAAATATTGCAAGGCTAAATTAGTTATTAGGTCAATAAAAAAAAGGCTCATGTCAACTTTTTATTAAAGCTATTCTTGGGACGATGATCGGTGTTTTTACTACACAACGATTGTGCAAGCGTACACAAATCGATGCAAGTATAGTTGATAGACAAATCTATCGAATATCGATCCCTCGAGGAATGAGTTCTTGATGTCTAAATGTTGGAGCAATCAATATTAAAACTAAGTGTAATGTGAGTATTAATGTCAGTGCAATATGTCAGATCTGCGCACTAAAATTATATATCAATGTCACGCAATCAGAGTCAAATGTCAGGTGTTAAATGTCAATGTACTAAAAGTAAATCAAATGTGTTAAGTGTTGAGTACTGAATATTTAAATTGCATAAAATGTAAAAGTGATCAAGTGTAAAGGGTAGAAATGGTTCACTGATTCTGCTAAGTTGCAATGCTGGATGCATCGACAAGGTAGAGTATAGATGAATCGTCGTTGCAATGAAGTCCCTTTGAGTTCTTACCAACAACAGCTCCTTACTTAATCCCGACTTAAATACCCACAATCATTTCACCTCTCGGTGCAAGTAATGATGTGTATCCAAGAACAAGTAACTGGAGTTTGTCCCAATCCTGAACAGCTCTAGCCTAACCCACTTGTCACTAAATCTCTCGATGTCGGCGTACTACAATTTCACTCTCGTGCTTAAAGCGGTTAAATCCAAGAATAATCAGATAAGCAGTGTAAAATAAGAATCAAAATGACATTAAAAAACACTCTCGTATTCATTGAATATCATCAAAATCCATCATCGTTTAAGAAGAATTAAAGAGTACAACGAAGCTTACTATCTCTAGACTACTAGGCCTACTCTCTAATTGTTCCTCTTTCCTTGCATCAAGCACCTTCTCGTCAGAAGTGACTGCAGACTTGCTTTATCAGCTTCCCAATTCCCAGCTCAAATCTCCAAAATCACATTGAAATTGTAGAATTTAATCCCTTAGTTCTTGATGATTTCTTCATTCTTTGTTCATCTATTTATAACCTCCAAAATGTTTTAAGTTTCAGCCTTCATTCCCAGATCCAAATCTAGATTTTTGCAGCTGTCAAAATTAGTTAGAATACAGCTATGCACTAACGCAGATCTAGTATGTTCTTTAGAGATATACAAATTATCACTGTATCACTGGGCGCATTTTGAAATTATAATTGCAATGACATCTGTGAAATTCTTGCGTTGGTGCTTCCAACTGTGGATTCAGCTTGATTCTACTCATTCGAGGTCTAGTTGCAATGCGATGACATCTCTTGGTTGCAATTACCAGCTGATCTTATGGCTGCATTCATCCAGTATTAAGCTTTTAAACTAAGTTCCTGCGCTGACAATATTAAGATGCAATATATCGGCTGCTTACGTCGACATTAGTACAAAAATGGATAAAAATAACATGAATTTAAATTAACTAACAATGAGTTGGAAAATATGAAAATTAAATATAAAATGCTAATGATGCATGCTAAATGAAATACAAAAGAGACAATTAAGACACTAAATTAAGGAGAAAATCTATGTCATTTGTAATACCATCACACCCTCAAACTTGAGTTTTTACTTGTCCTCAAGTAAACAAAAATAAACAAAGTCCCAATTAGAAATGTCACCGCAATCATTATTCATAGAACTTGAATTATCTAAATTCCTAATGTGTAAATTACATTCATATAATAGAATTATGCATTGGCAATTTATAGCTATGAACAACTTAAAACTGCAACTTCATCAATGTTTGTATCATGCATTGAATCTTAACCTTTCTTGAATCATTTCAGCAATTTATTCTTTTTCTTTTCTTTCTTCTTTTCTCATTTTTTTTTCAAGTGACTGAAAGATGTCATTGTATTACTCTACCTTTGTTCCTGGGTAGTAACCATGGGGTGCAACAAACCCTTAGGAGGCATGTAATTGCGTCGACACACACTCTTGCAGTTATAGCCTTTGGCTAAATTAATTTTCTTTTCTAAATCTACAGCGGAGTGTTCTCCCTTAAAAGTCACAATGCACTCATAATGGAGTGTTTTTTATTAATAAAATGTCACTGCATTGGTCAGTTAGTTCAAGATTCAATACAAACACTATTCATCCAGTACTGAAGCAATTTCAATTATTCATTCAAAAATAAAAAACTCATTATTCATTCATATTCATCTAATTTCCACATCAGCATTCAAACAATTCCAAGATTACGCATCAAAATAAAATTATGGACACATTTCTATGAAATTTTGTAAATTTTCATTAACTAAAGAAACAAAATAAAAGTCAAACATGAAGGTGTAGTTTCATTTCCAATTCACATTAGCTTCCCCCCAAACTTAATATCTACATTGTCCCTAATGCACTGACAATAGTTATACATATATAATGGAAATGTAGCTACAATGTACTAAACTAAAATGAATTTAACGAAAATTGAAATGCAGGCACAATAAAAATGTATGAAAACTAACTAAAAAAAAAGAGATGTACCAAATTATTCAACAGCAGTCGATGCAGAGGTTGCGTTGGTTTTCTTCTTCTTCTTTTTTGGGCACTCTTCCTCTTCATGCTGTTTCTTCTTTTTCTTGTCCTTACGCCTCTTTCGCTTCTTATCCTTTGAACCAACAGGTTCGACGGATTGCTCCTCCTCAGCGGGTTGGGTGATGGCCTCATCAGTTGTCACTAATGGGTGGATCTCGGTAAGTGGTGCTATGTAAGGCATAATAGCCAAAGGATTTAGTTCCTCTATCTTGCCAGTGACAACCTCAGTCTGGCTCGCAATCAGTAGAGCCTCCTTTAAGCTGGATGCTCTCACAATATCCTCAACGATCATTGTTAGGGCATCAATTTCCTTCTCCACCTGTACCTCGATAGGTTTTTCTTCTTCTTTCTCTTCCTCGTCTTGATCCTTCTCCTGATTACCTTCCTGATTTACCACTTCTTCTACACTCGGCTCATTTTCAACTGGACCAATGTTAGCGCAATTGACTGCATCGGCATCTTCTTCCAAAATAGCTACCCTCTCTACCATATTTGCGCCCAGACTATTTGAGAATTCATCTTCGAATAAGTGGGCGATGTTGCGATGAAAATCATCATCAGCCTATGACTGCCCTCCATCCTTCTCATCGTCAGAATTATTGATATGAGTTGGTGCAGGGGTAGGCCTACCATCAGGGGTAGATTGCTCGGAAGATGAATACTTCATCAGATGGTAGATGGATAGGAAAGTTGAGAAATCTGGTAGTGGGATCTTGCTGATCTGGCTTAATGCAGCGACAAGGGCTTCATTCCACGCCTTGGTGTATGCATAAAACTTATGGAGTCAAAAATCCATGTCATCTACGATACTGTCGGTGTGAATAGAACGCATGTCGAGGCGGTCTAAATGAATTTCCATCAGTGCCAGCTTCTTTACTATTTGGGTTTCTGTCGGCGCATCAGTTTTGTCAGCATTCTTCTTACCCTTTCCTTTGTCCCTCTTCTTAGAGATCTCTTTGGCCACTAGGATGTTTTGGCCCCATTTCATCCTCTCAACAAAAATATCATTAATTAGTTCTTTGTTGTCTAGGACCTCTTCATCATCTTTGGGCATAATGCCCTTATGTTGACAGAGTAGTATAATAAGAAAGGGAAAAGGAAGGATACCAATTTGCTTTCCTGTAGCTTCTACGATCTGGGCATGTATAAGCTCCCCAATGTCGATGTGTCGGTGGTGCAGAATGGAATGCAGCATACACATAAGTCCAATATGGTTGTAGTGCTGTGGGTAGAAGGCATAACACGGCTATTGATGAAATGAAACCATACCTTGCAAAAGATTGTAAGGTACCGCTTATGCATTGTATAATTGTGAAACCCATTGCCCGTCCATGTAGCGCCATCGATGCAGAGGTCGTTAATCATTTGGGCCAAACAATCATCATCCAAATGGTGCATAGTAGGAGTAGTCGAAGTGTTCTTGGAGGGTTTAGGAGTGTTTTTGGAAGCACTAGTTTTAGCCATGGTGAGAAGAAAAGAACGTATATAAGATTTGCAGAAGAATATTGCTTCAAAATAAGAAAAGGAAATATGAAGACAATGAAGGATATGAGTTGCAGTAGCAATGACAGATGTGAAGAAAGATAATTGTAGTGGGAGGCTTTATAACCTATGTGTAATGAGTGAAAAAACACGGGGAAACATTGCGTCTGCAGCTATTAATTGCCAGGCTGTAGATCGTACCGATTTGTTTTGATCCAATGGTAGGGAGAGAAAGAAATCAACCAGCATGATTCATCGCAGAATGTGTCGACAATATGTGTTTCAATGCTTTGACAAAAATATGATTTTTATTTCTGTAAGGAATTTAAAACAACATAAAGAAAAGCAAAACAATTAAAAGTAAATAAAAAAATGAATCGACATTATTTAAATGTTACCAGGTTGACGACTTCGTCTAGTTCTCAAACATCTGGGCTCGCATAATGTTTAAGATGTTGGCCATTTACTTTAAATTGTTATCCATCCTTTAAGTTTTTGATTGTCACCGCACTGCTTTGGAATGCTTCGACAACTTTAAATGGGCTGACCATCTCGATCTCAATTTTCTTGGATGCAATTTTAAACTTGAGTTAAATAAAAGTACCAACTGATCATGATGAAATTGTCGATGCAAGATGATGTTGTAATGTCATCTCTTTGTCTTTTCCTTGTATATTGCCACATTCTTATAAGCATGGCGTTAGATTTCTTTTAATTCCGTGATGTCCAACAGTCTTTTCTTTCCAGCAGCATCATAGTGTAAATTCACCTGCTTAATTGCCCACATGGCCTTATGTTCAAGTTCGACAGGCAGGTGAGAAGACTTTCCAAACACTAGTTGGTATGACGACATCCCTAACGGGGTTTTGTAAGCGGTGCGAAGCACCCACAATGCATCATGTAACAGTGCAGACCAATCCTTCCTAGATGGATTAACCACCTTCTCAAGTATGTTTTTAATTTGACGGTTGGATACTTCAGCTTGACCATTAGTTTATAGGTGATATGTGGTGTCCATACGATGCTTCATACCATATCGCTTTAATACAGTTGCCACTTGGTTATTATAGAAATAAGTGCCTTGGTCGCTTATCAACGCTCTTGATATTCCAAACCTTATGAGGATGTATGTGTGAAAGAACTTCAAAATTGTTTGAGCTTCGTCTTTTGGCACTGCAATAGCTTCAATCCACTTTGAGAAGTAGTCAACAGCCACTAAGATATACACATTTCCAAAAGAGTTTGGAAATGGCCCCATAAAATCTATACCCTAGACATTGAAGAGCTCTACCTCCATGATGGTTTGTTGGAGCATCTTGTTGCATCGAGATATGGATCCAGTGCGTTGACAATAATCACATTGTTGTGCAAAATTTTGGGCGTCTCGAAATAAATTGGGCCAATAAAATCCTGATTATAGGACCTTTGCAGCAGTCTTTGTTTCACCAAAATGACCTCTATAAGAGGCATCATGGCAGTGTTGCAAGATTGACATAATTTCTTCTTTAGGTGCATAGCGACAAATGATATTGTTGGCGCATGCCTTAAATAAGTACGGCTCGTTCCAATGGTATTTGGCAGCATCATGTATGAACCTGATCTTCTAGTGACTAGTCACACTCATAGGTAACTTTTCACACACAAGGTAATTGACGACATCAGCATACCATGGTGATGCGTCGACAAAGAATAATTGCTCGTCAGGAAATGCCTCGATAATTTGGGTTTTTTTGCTCGTTCTCACTCCCAGTTTCCAGCAGAGACAAGTGATCAGGTACTTGATTCTCAGATCCTTTCCTATCTCTGATTTCGATATCAAATTCTTGGAGGAGTAGGATCCATTTGATGAGTCTAGGTTTGGCATCTTTTTTGTTGAAAAGGAATCTCAATGCTGAGTGATCCGTATAAACTATAGTCTTTGCGCCGACAAGATAGGAACAAAACTTGTTAAATGCAAATACCACTACTAGCAACTCCTTCTCCGTAGTAGTATAATTAACATGCGCTTCAGTTAGAGTTTTACTAACATAGTAAATAGAATGAAATACCTTTTCTTTTCTTTGGCCTAGGACAGCTCCTACAACAAAGTCACTAGCGTTGCACATTAGTTTGAATGGTTGCGTCCAGTCTGATGCGACGACAATCGGAGCTTGTGCCAGCTGCTTCTTTATTGTTGTGAATGCATCCAAACATGCATCGTCGAACACAAACTTTTTATTTTGCTCTAATAGTGAACATAAGAGTTTGGCTATCTTGGAAAAATTTCTGATGAATCTTTTATAAAAGCTAGCGTTTCCAAGAAAGCTTCTTATTGCTTTGACAATAGTGGGCGAGGATAATTTTTCGATAATTTCTACTTTAGCTTTATCAACCTTAATTCCCTGACAAGATATGCGATGGCCAAGGACAATGCCTTCAGTAGCCATGAAGTGGCATTTCTCGCAATTCAGAACGAGATTTGTGTCCTCGCATCTTTTTAAAATTCATGCCAAATTGTTAGCGCATTGGTCAAAACTCTGTCCATAAATCGAGAAATCATACATGAATACCTCTTGAGTGAGTCCTCAATCATATCTGAGAAGATCATCATCATACACCTCTGGAATGTTGTTGGCGTATTACACAACCTAAACGGCATCCGTCGGAAAGCAAATGTTTCAAAAGGACATGTGAACGCTGTCTTTGCTTGATCTTCCGGTGCAATGGCTATTTGGTTATATCCATAGTAGCCATCCAGGAAGCAATAATAGGCTTTACTAGCTAGTCTATCTAGCATCTGATCGATGAAAGGTAGTGGAAAATTATCTTTCTTTGTGGCCGCATTCAGTCGTTAGTAATCCATACATACTCGCTATCCAGTTGCGATGCGAGTAGGGATTAACTCGTTCTTGTCATTGGTCACGACTATGAAACCACTCTTTTTAGGCACACATTGAATGAGACTTACCCAATTGCTATCAGAAATAGGGTAGATAATGCCCGCATCTAACCATTTAATGATTTCCTTCTTTACCACTTCTTTCATTTTCTTATTGAGTCTTCTTTGTTGCTCAATGGATTGCTTCCCTTCATCTTCAAACCATATTTTATGCGTGTAAAAAGAGGGACTGATGCCTCTGATATCTGCAATGCTCTAGGCTATGGATATTTTGTGTTCTTTCAAAATTGCAGTGAGCTTATCTTCTTACATTGCATCGAGGGATACATTGATAATAATAGGCTGCGTCTCGTTATCACCAAGGAAAACATATTTCAAATGTGTTGGGAATGGTTTTAACTCCAAGATAGGAGCTTGTTTGATAGATGGTTTAAACATTGGGATTATCTTGTTAGACAAATCCAAAGACTCCATTTGCCAATTCTGACGCAGCTCACAATTGTTAACCTCCTATTTGTTGACACAATCATCTAAAATTTCATTGGTAGATGTCACCGTATCATCATCAGACACTGCTGAACTTCTTGTATTAAATTCTTCTAGAATAATTTCGTCCAACACGTCAATGTGGTGACATTATTCATTGGATCCGAACGGTGATGCTTCAAACACACTAAAGGTTACCTAATCATCATTATGACGCATAACAAGTTCTCCTTTGAACACGTCGATAAGTGTTCGTCCCGTTCTAGAAATGGCCTCCCAAGAATTATGGGTACCTCCTTGTCTGCTTCGCAATCTAGGATGATAAAATCAATAGGGAACACCAACTTATCAACTTGAACAAGAACATCTTTGATTTGTCCTTCCGATTGTGCTAAAGATCTATCCACCACTTGCAATGTCACCGCAGTGGGCTTCATCGAACCTATTCCTAATTTCTTAAAAGTGGACAAAGGTATTAGGTTAATACTTACTCCTAAATCACATAAAGCCTTACCTAAATAATGATGCCCGATGGACCATGGGATAGTGAAGCTACCAAGATCATTCATCTTGGTTGGCAACTTGTTTATAAGCACAGCGCTGCACCCCTCTATGAGCGCAATCGTCTCGATGTTGGACAATTTCTTTTTCTTTGATAACAACTCTTTCATGTATGTCCCATAATTGGGTATCTGCACAAAAGCATCTATTAGAGGTATATTAATGTGCAATTATTTCAAAGTAGAAACAAACTTTTGATATTCTTTATCATGGATTTTCTCTTTGAACCGTTGTGGAAAAGATAGAGGTATGGTCGCAGTGGGTTGTTGTGGATAACTCGGTAGTATCGACACCGGTTGTTGCGTCGACAACTATGTTGGGTAAACTGTAAGCATGGATGGCCCTATAGTTGATTCCTCAGCATTAATTTCTGCTTGACGTCCTTCAGCTGCATCCTCCTCTTATTGTTGTGGTTCAAATACGTCGACATGGTCTTTACCAGAACTACTTTGTCCCACCGTCTGTTTTCCACTCCTTAGCGTGATTGCTTTGCAATGTTCTTTTCTCCTTTGTTTTGGACTCTCAGTATCACAAGGCAGAGATCCTGGTGATCTAGTACTGAGATTAGAAGCCAACTGTCCTAGTTGGGCTTCCAACGCTCGTATGGAAGAAGAGTTACCTTGCACTGTCGCTTTAGTTCTTGTGATATGCTCGCACATCATTGCTTCAAGAACAGTCATAGGATCTGCCTTTGGTTGAGCAAATTACTGTTGTTGATGTTGATGATGTTGTCCTTGCATTTGTGGCAATACAGACTGTTGTGGCTGTAATCGCGATTGTGGTTACGTCTGGTTATGTGACTGTATTTGTTCAGAACGAGAATTTATCTGTGAATTCTGATGATAATTCTACTGTGGATTGGCATTGTAATCTCCTTGTTCATAACCCCCTTGATTTGAGGAATTTCCATATCTATACGTGGAAGTATTTTGATTCCCCCAAGGTTGTTGAGAATGATTGTTGTATGAGTTACCAAATGAACCCTCTCGAATGTTGTTGACATAATACGCATTTTCTGCATGTTGTGGGCAGTCTTCATAGCTATGATTGTCGCCGCAAATCTCACAGGAAAATATCGGTGCATCCAATTGCTGGGCTACTTGTATAGGAGCAACTTCATTTGTTCTTTTCATATTCTTTATGATGTTGGCCAGTGAAGATACCTGTGCCGATAATGCAAAAATAAAATCTAATTCAAGAACTCTAGGGTTAGTTTTCACTTGCGTAGAACGAGAGATTGGATATTAGTAGTCATTCTTGGCAATCCTCTCTATAATTTGAACAGCTTCATTATAAGTACAATCCAACAATAGACCATTAGTCGATGCGTCAGCAAGATTTCTTATCTGAGCGTTCAAACCATTGTAGAAGATCTCTATTTGCATCTCTTGCTGAATTTCATACATTGGGCAGCGTCGAAGCAATGTTTTGAAATGCTCCCATGTTGTATGTAAATTCTCATCATCGAGCTGGTGATATGCAGTGATGTCATTACGCAACCTTGCGTTCATTGTCGGCTGGTTGAAACGTAAAACAAACTGCATTGCTAACACATTCCAAGATGTGATAGATCCTACCGGCAATCCTAAGAACCATGTTCTTGCTTTACCTTGTAACGAATAAGGAAATAATTACATTTTCAAGGCATCATCAGGGACACCATGTTGACTAAAGGATGCACAAATAAGCAAAAATGATTTCAAATGTTCTCGTGCGTCTTCATGCGAAAAACCAAAATATTGCCCATTTAAGTTGAGCATTTGAAACATCACAGGTTTCAGTTCAAAATTACCAGCCTAGATGGCTGGTCGTACAACCCCTGGTTGTAAATCATCGAGTATAGGCACAACAAAATCTCTTATTGTCCTATTCTGAACTTGTTCTTCTTATGGACGTAGTGGTGGTATATCGTTAACAATTTGTGGAAGCACTGGAGGAATTCCATCTTGTGGCAGCAATGGTGCGAAATTATTGTTGTTGTTACCAGCCATTTTTCGTTGTTCTTGCCTTCTCCTCCTAAGTGTCCTCTCAAGCTCTGGATCACATTTTACAATGTCCTTAGGATTTCTCCTTGTGGACATGCAACAAAAAAATTTGAAAAAGAAAATAATTAAAGAAATAACAACAAATTAGTAAAGATTAAAAGTTAAGTAAGTAAAATTAATTGCAACTACAAAAGTAAACATCAAACAAACGTCATTCCCCGACAACGGCGCCAAAACTTGATCGGTGTTTTTACGACACAATGATTGTGCAAGCGTACACATGTCGATGCAAGTATAGTCGATAGACAAACCCATCGGATATCGATCCCTTGAGGAATGGGTTCTTGATGTCTAAATGTCGGAGCAATCAATATTGAAATTAAGTGTAATGTGAGTACTAATGTTAGTGTAATTTGTCAGATCTGCGCACTAAAATTAGATATCAATGTCAACGCAATCAGAGTCAAATGTCAGGTGTTAAATGTCAATTTACTGAAAGTAAATCAAATGTGTTGAGTGTTGAGTACTGAATATTTAAATTGCATAAAATGTAAAAGTGATCAAGTGTAAAGGGTAGAAATGCTTCATTGATTCTGTTAAATTGCAACGCTGGATGTGTCGACAAGGTAGAGCATAGATGAACTGTCGCTGCAATGAAGTCCCTTTGAGTTCTTACCAACAACAGCTCCCTACTTAATCCCGACTTAAATACCTACAATCACTTCACCTCTCGATGCGAGTAATGATGTGTATCCAAGAACAAGTAACTGGAGTTTGTCCTAATCCTGAGCAGCTCTCGCCTAACCCACTTGTTAACCTAACATGTCACCGCATCTCTTGATGTCGGCGCACTGCAATTTCACTCTCGTGCTTAAAGCGGTTAAATCCAAGAATAAATAGATAAGCAGTGTAAAATAAGAATCAAAATGATATAACATTAAAAGACACTCTCGTATTCATTTAATATCATCAAAATCCATCATCGTTTAAGAAGAATTAAAGAGTACAATGAAGCTTACTATCTCTAAACTACTAGGCCTACTCCCTAATTGTTCCTCTTGCCTTGCATCAAACACCTTCTCATCAGAAGTGACGGCAGACTTGTAGAATTTAATCACACAGAAATTGTACAATTTAATCACACAGCTCTTGATGATTTCTTCATTCTTTGTTCAACTATTTATAACCTCCAAAATGTTGCAAGTTTTAACCTTCATTCCTAAATCCAGATCTAGATTTTTGCAGCTGTCAAAATTAGTTAGAATACAACTATGCACTCACGCGGTTCTAGTATGTTTTTTAGAGATCTACAAATTGTCGCTGTATCACTGGGCGCATTCTGAAATTATAATTGCAGCGACATTTATGGAATTCCTGCGTTGGTGCTTCCAGCTGTGGATTCAACTTGATTATACTCATTCAAGGTCTAGTTGCAATGCGACGACATCTCTTGGTCGCAATTACCAGCTGATCTTGTGACTGCATTCATCCAATATTAAGCTTTTAGACTGAGTTCCTGCGCTGACAATATTAAGACGCAATATATAGGCTGCTTGTCGATATTAGTACAAAAATGGATAAAAATAACAAGAATTTAAACTAGCTAACAATGAGTTGGAAAATATGAAAATTAAATATAAAATGCTAATGATGCATGCTAAAGGAAATACAAAAGAGACAAATTAAGACACTAAATTAGGGAGAAAATTTATGTTATTTGTAATACTATCAGTCGGGTTGGGTCGGGTTTGGGCCAAACCTAAGCATGATATTAACATACTTTATGCTTGCCCAAGCCTAACCCAGCCCGAAATTTGGGCTTAAAATTTTCTCTAAACCCGCTCATATTTGCAAAAGACTAACCCAAGCTCATTTTAAGCCTACCTATATTAGTTTTAATTTTTTTAAAAATATTTATATTGTTTTATTTTAATATTTAAAAATTTTATAAATTTTTTTATTTATTGAAAATTTTTATATAGTCATCTTAATATTTAGTATAAGTTTATTTTTTAATGTGTTTTAAATTACATTAATATATAAAAATAACATAACATAAAGTATTATAAACTTAAAATAGGTGGGCCGAGCCGAGTTTGGGCATTGAATGTTCAAGTTCGAGCCCCAACCCATATTTTAAATGGGCTTAATTTTTTTATCCAAGTCGATTTTTGAGCCTACTATTTTTACCCAAACCTTCTCAAATTTCGGGCGGACCTTCGACCTTGGGCGGGTAATCCGACCCATGAACAAGTCTACTTTTCATCACTCATCTAACGAAAAGTAACGAGAGAATGACTAAAATATTTGATTTCTAAAAGTTGAGTGACTAAATTTACAAAATTAAATAATTAGGTGATCAAAATAGAACTAAAGTCGCATTAGTTTACCCAACTTGTTTAGGTATATCCAAAACCTTCGTATTCATGTTGTTGAGTTTTTTAAAAAAGCGATAAATTTCAAAATTATTCATGAACTTTGTTTCAATATGCAAAATTATATATAAACTTTTATTTTGGACAAATTTACATATGAATTTTTATTTGATTCAATTTTCATAAACAATTAACATCATTTTCCATATAAGACCATTTTACGTTTATATATTACATACACAAAGAATTATATTTATTCAATATAAAAATAATTTAACGTATTTATTTTTTTAAATGTATACATTTGAACCACAACCAAAATTTAATGTGCATAATTACACAAAATCAAAGTTCATGTACTAAATAATATATTTTTTATATTTATACCTTTGTTAAATAATATATGCAAAATTATTGCCGAATCATCATGATGATGAAAAAAATATTAACCTACCACCTTTTTTTATTTCTTTAATAAATGATGAGATTCGAGTCACACAACTCTAACAGTTATGCATACCCTCATTCTCCTAATGTTGCTTGCAGCTCAGATTCGATGTTGTTAAACTAAATTAAATTAAAACCTTAAATTCAATTCACAAAAATGAGGCTTACCTTAGAAGAGTTCTAAAATTTGAGATAAAAATAAAATTGCTCGACTTTACTTTAGTACAAGCTCGGTCCTGGGGTAGTCTGGAGGTGCAGCCGCTCAAGATCCAAGGTTAAAAGGGGTATAAAATATTATTTTTCAATTTTTAAGGGACACAAAAAAATGTAGCTTTTAAGGGCCCAAAATTAATTTTACCAACTTTTAAGGGACTTAATTTATTATTTTGCTTTGGACCCCAAAAATATCAAGAACAAGTTTGCTTTAGTAAGCTTAGTTAATCTTGTTTGGTTTAATATAACGTTTGGTACCTGAACTTGATACTTTTTTTTAATTTGGTACTTAAACTTTTTTTGACCCAATTTGGTACCTAAACTTGACACATTTTCCTAATTTGACACTTAAACTTTTTTGGACCAATTTGGTACCTGAACTTGGCATTTTTTCCTAATTTAGAACCTAAACTTTTTTTAGATTCAATTTGTTACTTAAATTTATTAAATATTATAAAAATTATCCAAAACAATAACAGTGTTGAATTTTTTTTTGTTATGTTACAAAAATATTGTCAGCTTTAGAGAAAATTTATGTTAAAAATAGGTATTGAGTTATACTTAACGAATTAATATTAAAAAGATTAGATACCAAATTAGGAAAAAGAGTTAAGTTCAGGTACCAAATTGGACCCAAAAAGTTTAAGTACCAACTTAAAAAAAAATTCAAGTTTAGGTACCAAATTAGGAAAAAGTGACAAGTTTGAGTACCAAATTGGACAAAAAAAATTTAGATACCACATTAAAAAAATGTCAAGTTCAGATGTTAAATATTATATTAAGTCATCTTTGTTTACCTAATAAAGATTAATTTAATTTCAAGTTGAGAATTTCAAATGTTGATTAACAATAAAATTATATTAAATAAAATCACGGGAGCTAGGTGAGATGATAAAAGTCTCTCCTACTTTAACTAATGGTCGAGAGTTTGATCCTCGCCTTGGGTATATAGTAGTTTTAAAACTCGCGGCCAGCATCCACTCTAGACCTGATCATGAGCCGGGCCACCGACCCGGCCCGAAAGCCCGCGCGAAAAATTGGAAGGTTTGGACAAAAATATAGGCTTGAGAAATGGGCTTGGACAAAAAGTGAGGCCCATTTTCTAAATGGGTCGGGCCTTGGATAAGAGTTTTTTGACCCGAGCTCGGCCCGACCCGACCTGAATAAATTAACCATTTTTAATAAAAAAATTATAGTTTTGGTGCTGTTTTTTACTGTTTTGGTTGTTGTTTTATGCTATTTTGGTGTTGGTTTTTTTACTGTTTTGGGTTTTTTACTATTTTGGTTGCTGTTTGATGTTGTTTTGTATTGTTTTGAAGATGTTATTTTTGTTGTTGTTTTGCTGTTTTTGTTGTTGTTTTGCTGTTATTTTTGCCACTATTTTGATTGTTATTTTGGTTATTTGGATATTATTTTTATACGTTTTTACTATTGTTTCGCTGTTTTTTTAATATTATTTGAATATTATAGAACTTATGTTTTATTGTTAATTTTTCTACTATATTTGCAACTATCTTAATATAAAGAATTTTTAATATATTTTAAATTTGTTTATTTTTTAATGTTTGTTTTAATGTTTTTAAGTTTATGTGATAGATTATATATATTTTAAATTTGTTATATATAATAAAATAATCTAAAAAAATTAATATGGGCCGGGCCGAGTTGGGCTCGGGTTTGACTTCTATAATTCAGGTTAGGCTTGAACAAAATTTTAAGCCCATTTTTCGAGCCAAGCCTAGCAATTGAACCTAAAAATTTGTTGAAGTCCAACCCGAACCCGACCCGACCCGGTCCACGATCAACTCTAATTCACTCTTTAATAGGCCTACAGAATGCGGAGAATTAATTCGCTCCAATAAATATCTTAAAAATAAAAATATATGTATATTAAATAAAAGTTTATTAAGCTACTTGAGACAAAAATTACATCACTTTAATTTGAATCTAAGTGAGGGGCTGTTACACATGCATATAATGTATGGATGTATTTAATTTCCAAAATTTAGGCGAAATGTCATCCAATAATATTATTTTGAAGAGTCCAAGTAAATCTATAACATCAGGTATCATATTCAATCAAGAATTGCCCTCCACTTTGTGAAACTTCATGCGGCGAAAGTTAGAATAATATATCTTATATAAGGGTAAGCGTTGGATCGAAATAAATTAAAAATTTTAAGTTAGTCGAATTGAATAATTTTATTTTATCATTTTAATTCGATTTGAAATTTTTTTGAATTGAATTAAGTGTGATGAAATTCAAATTGAATATATTTATTCGAGTTAAATTAAAAAATAATTTTAGAGTGAACAAATAAAAGTAACTGATGAAAAAATAAGAGAATTTTTATTTTTGAGGATAAAGGGGGAGAAATAAAAGATTTTGGGGGATTTTGATTTTTGGAAATAAAATGAGAGGTAAAGTAAAGATTTTTGGAGGTAAAGGAAATAAAAAATTTGTGGGGATTTGATTTTTGGGGTAAAAAAGGGAGGGAAAGTAAAAAAAATTGAAGAAAAAGGGAAAGTGAGAAAAAGTTGGTTGAAACGAGGGGTGGGGGGTTAGGGGTGGGGTAGTTAAATATTCGATTTATTCGAATTATTTAAGTTATTCGAAATTCGAAAAAAAATTCGAGTTGACTCGATTAACTCGATTTGAATAATTTAAAATTCGAATTTTTTTCGTTATTTTCGAGTCGAATCGAATTTTCTCACCCTTAATCTTAAGGATTTGGTTAAATAGATACTTTTTAAACTTACATTTTTGTTTTTTTCAATTATGCTTTTAAAATTAAAAACAAAATCTTATGATTTTGAATTATATTGAGTTTGGTCTCACAATTTGCAAGAAAGGAATCTTTTTCTTCTTGATTTTGCAAAAGCTTTTTATTATCCTTGTTGAAGAATATGAAATTGGCAATTTGGTTTTAAAAAGAGTACCCATTCCTCTGCTTGCCAAATCTTTTTGAAAACAGTTTTTATAATTAGGTGTTGAAAATTTATTGAATCTTATATTTGGGCTATGTTGATTACATTGTGAATATTTAGCCCATATGGAAGATCATTATGCTTGGGCATACAAATATTGGTAATTGATTTGGATCAAAATTTTCCAAAGCAATCCTTTGGATGATGGACTTTGGATTGGATTGTGATTTTGCTGATGAGTTGCCAAGAGTCCATATTTACTTCATTTGTTATTATTATATTGTATTACTCTTATGGTATTACTGTTTTAATGGGATTGTATTAGATCTTCGAATTTTAAGCAAGTATTGAAATCAAAGTCTACATATATGAGAGATTTGCTTAGGAAAATATACGGAGAGTTAGGCACTTAATTTTTTAGTATGAGAATATTTTGTAAGAGTGCTTTCTATTATTAAAACATTTTGTTGTGGTTTTACTTCTTGTGATCACAAGGGGTGTTAATAGTGATGAGAGTATTATGTCTTCAAAGTGGAAGGATGGGGGAAACATCATGGTGTGTGTGATTGAGTAGGTTCACTTTTTAATGTTGAAGAGAGTACATATTTCTTACTAAGCTAATGTTAGATCATCGATACATCCCATGATGCAGCGAAAAAATTAAATTCGGCGATCACATCTAGGGATCCATGTACTAGGAATGAATCGGGGTGAAAAGGGTATGAACGATTACCTTTAATCGTCTGAAAACTATTTATTGCAAAACTGCATGCAATTGTACGTCAATTCCAAGCCACTACGAATAGTTTCGACCTTTACGTAATCCACCCAGTGTGATAAAAAACTAAAAAAAACCCTCTAAACTTTTCAAAGATAATTTTTTGTGTTGACGGCTGCTAGACCCTATGCACAATTCTGCTATAAAACCCTAACACAATTGGGGATCTTCTTTTCTTTTATTTAATATCACATACTAAAATGAAATTATGCCTTTAAATAAACATATGGAAAGTTATTAAAACATTATATCCTTTCCAAAAGAATATTAACTTTCATATTTTAATCTTTGACTGAAAGTATTATTATAATTATTTATTTTAATAATTTTGGTAAACTATATTCAGTTAATATTAAACTTTTATATGAATTAAATTCATATATTAATATTAACTATGTTTTCTATTCGTGTGCAACAAGTTTGTACACATAATGCATTTAATATTTAACTATCAAATTAAATTAATTCAATAATTAATTTAAATAATGTGATAGTTAAACATAACACCATTTGTGTTTGGATTATGTTTGTTTCAACCATAGGGTGTGACTTTGAAGGCTCTTGTAACGTTAGTAGTAATATTAGAACGATTTTAATATTACAAACAATGAGTAGCATCTAGCAATGCATCATTGTTACCTAAGTTACAAGAAGTCATGATTCGACATAACCTCTCTATGATTAACCCTTCATAGATTAAATCTTTTTGTCGTTTATATTTAGAATGGACACAAGTCATGGAATAGTCACACTTGCATAGTCCATCTAATGTTTGTTGATATCTTGAGTAGACTATGATAAACAAATAAGTATGATATCTCATATCAACTTATTCAAGCATGGCCATGATTTCTAGTCTCACTCAATCAAGTAGCCTAAGATATTGCTCCCATTATGTAGGAGAGACAAATCCTATATTGAACAACCATATCCCACTACATAGATTATGGTATATCTAACATCAACCTTTATAGAAAAACCAATTAAGGGGGACGTTTGACTGTATCAAAATATAAGACTCATGATGTTTGGATAATGATGATCTCAAGTCTAAGGATCGTATACATAGTAAACACTATGAGTAATATTGTAACTATTACATAATAATCCAAGAAATATACTCATACAGGGTTAGTCCAGTTGGACCCCTAATTTGTCCAGCCCAATGGATAAGCAAGTCAAATAAACAAAATAAATAAAAAAAATTTATTTAAACTAAAGTTCAAAGTCCTTTTACAATTTCAAGCCCAATTACCTAACACAAAACCCTAAAAAACACTAACCCACCTAAACCCAATTACAAAGGCCCAAGAAGCCCAAATGCTAAATTTGTTTGGAAACCCTAGCTAGAGAAGCCTCTAGCTGCCGCTCCCCTTCGTGCCATGTCATTCATGGATTCCTAAGGCCCTGACACCCTCACGGCTAGACCACCACGCCATCTGCCACCACCTTTGACACTGCCGTTCGGACCTGCATGAAACAAAAAGAGAACGACAAGAAGCAAGAACAAATAGAAAAAAAGAAGAAGCATGATTGTATTTTTGGCTATAAAATCCACCATGTAATCTCTTTTTTTTTACGAACACAAGATCAACAATAAAATTAGTTTTTCGCAAGGTATCAATCTGTTTTACATATATAAATACATATATTTTTTATTTTTCATTTTTAGTTCGAGATAACGAAATAAAATACAAAAAAAAAGAAAAAGGAGTTAGGGTTTACCTTGTGGTTACGCTGTCGTCTTGTGGCTAAGGTCGTGGTCGTGAAGGGTCCCTCCGAACCCGTGGTTGTTTGTGAGTGGGCTCCAAAGATGGGAAATAAAAAAGTATGAAATGGATCTTAGAAAACCCTAGAGAAAACAAACCATTTTTGATTTTTTTAGGGGGGTTGGTTCGATTTTTGTAGATTGGAACCCAGATCTGACATCGGGGCTAAAAAACAAAGAAAGACAGCACTGTTCGAGATTTTTTTAACCATCGGGTATGATGGTCGCCGTCGCCGACGTCCGTTGGCCATGGAGGGGCTACGGTGATCCTAAGTGACCGGACATGGGAGGGCCTGGAGAGAAAAAATAAAAGAGCAAGAGTTTTGTTATTAAAAAAAATGAAGGAAAGAATGAATTTTTTTAAAGATTTTCACTTATATACATACTCCTAAACAACTTCGTTTAGGGCTTGATACAATAACTCTAAAACGGCATTGTTTAATGCAATCTGACTCGTTCACCCGTTCAGACCCTCAAGGTCTGCGTTACTAAGGGGTTATTTACGTCTTTAGTCCTTCCGCATTTGCCCTCTGTTTCAATTTTATCCTTTTGCCCATTTTGTATTTATTTTAAATCTGCCCTTAAAATTTTATTCCATTTTCAAATTAGTCCTCTGACTTTGGGCACATATGAGACTGACACGTATGTAAGTGTAGGAAAATTGCCAATGCAATCCTCTGTTTTTTAATAATTCAAGTTTGATCCCCATTTTTTGTTTTCATTTTTTTACTTAAAACTCCATTTTTATTTTAATTTAATCCTTTTATGATTTCATTTATTTTTAAATTGTACCCTTTTAATATGTTTTTCTTTAATTTAATTCTTTTATTATTTTTTAAAAAAATTTTCAATCGTTTTGTTTTATTTTAAATATTTTATTTATTTTTATATTGTGCGTATGGTTTATTTATTTATTTATTGTTGTTGCCATTTGTTTAATTACTTGATTTATTTAATATTGTTTGATTTGTTATTTTTGTAATTTGAATCTAATTGTATTTATTAAATTTACTTCATATATATATATATTGCTATTTTGTCATCTTTAATTGCAAATTAAATACATATCTATTCGATCTTTGAAAACTAAAAAAATGTTTTAATAAAATGAATTATTTTTAATCTCAAAATTGAGACAATGTTTCTTATTTCGGAGATTCGAGATAATTGTACCTTAACTTATTAGGTGCGGTTTTTTTTTCGAACCGAAATAATCGAAAACCCTATTTTTAAAAAAAATTATTTAAAGTTTGGAATAAAAATCAATAATTTTCGTTATCTTCAGAAATTCGAGGAAATCATGCCTTAACTTACTAGGTGTGTTTTTTTCTGTTCAACTTGAAATAACCGAACACCTTAAATTGTTTTAAAAAATCAAGGCAATATTCTTTTATTTAAGAGATTCAAAAAATTATGCTCTCACGTCTTGGGTATGGTTTTTCGTTGAACTTACGTAATTGGATACCCTATTTCAAATCAAAATATTTAATGTTTGGTTAAACAAATGACCTTTATGTTCAAAAATTAGAGAAGGTTGTGCCTTAACGTCTTGGACATGACTTCTTTTTCTCAATTAATTTGAAACAAAAGGGAACTTCTTTACAAAATTCAATTTTTAAAATAACATTAAATAAATCATGAATTTAGGGATCGTATTTTAAATTTTACTCGAGTTTTAAAATTTTTAACAATTAAGACCTTTAAAAATCAACCAGGTACCAATTTTGGGCGAGTGAGGGTGCTAATCCTTCCTCACACGTAGCCAACTCCAGAACTCATTTTCTGGATTTTGAGGACCAAATTGTTTTGTCAAACAAATTTGAATGTTTTAGGATGATCCAATCACTCCAAATAAAAAAAAGATTGGTGGCGACTTCATTTTCGTATTTTAAAATAAAATTTGGGACTTTAAAAAAAAAACGTTTCGACAGCTTGGCGACTCCACTAGGGACCAATAAGATAGTCAAGCCACAAGTCGATTATTTTTTGGGTCTTTTTGTTGAATATTAATGACTCGGTTTATATTAATTTGCGATCCTTTGCATTTCATTCTTCATGTGTTGCTTTGTTAATCATATTTGTATTAATATTGCTAGGACATAGGATTATTTTTCACATGCATTGCATAAGTGTTACTACACTTTTTAAGTGGAAGCGAGAAGTTATTCTTTCGTGAGGTTTTCACCTCCATGCAGGATAGTGAATCGCTTTCGAGATACATCTGTACCTATGTTTTCGTAAGTTTTCACTTTCGTGCAAACATATGAGAAATGTGTCCCCCTAAATCGAACTCGTCCGTATGAGCCTATAATGGGTGAGGATCGAGGAATCTGTTGGTTTTGGTACCTTTACTCTAGAACTTAAACCACATATAGAGAGTCCTAAGAGCCAACCTTAAGTAGAACTATGTCGAACCTTTAGTGGTTACTCAAATAAGGTGCAAGAGATATAGTTATATTCTTGTTCTTTGCTTTTAATTACAATTTGAGGTCAAGTTTTATTCCTTTATTAATCATTCTAACTTGTTTCTTTTGAATCTGTTTGCATTGCATTTTCATCAAAAAAAGTGTTGATTCATGTTTGATTACTAAATAGGGAACTAGTCATAAGAAAACGGGTTCCTTGATAAGGTAAAAGACAACGTGGCTGTGCGTATATGGTCAAAGGAAAAACAACGCGAAAAAGTAAGAGCCTTTCTGAAGGGCACATTTAGAGTTTTAGGTTTACACTCAAACAAACGTAACCCATAACAGTTTGCAAGAGCCGAAAAAAGTATATGCAATGAAACGAGGTAGATGTCTAATCGCGAAATGGTGACTTACTCGATGTTAAAGGGAATAAGAATCGATTCCGAGCTCTCACGTAATATTGGAATCCAACTTCTAGTGGTTTCACATTTGGAAAGGAGGACATGGTACCTACGATGGAAGAGTACATCACTTTGCCCTGTTGCCCGAAGATTCATAATAATAGAGCCTACTCAAGTGCCGTCAATGTCTCAACTCTTTTGAAGGAGGTTGATGAACATAATCGGGATGAGTGAGAAATGGGTCGCGACCCGAATTAGAAGAAAAGGAGATAATAAATGGACCACTTATTTGAGCTTGCTCGACATCTTCACCTTAAGTGTTTATGATCAGTCACCTTCCCCAAGGCATTGGGGGCATAAAAAGGATGCGGTCTTAGACTTGTAACTGAGTTGAAAGCAAGCTAGACCAAAAATGAGGAGGTAAAAGAACTTAAGGTCTCACTATGGAGTTTTGAACTACGAGTTGAGCTTCTCAAGGTGGAAATAAATGAGGACTGGATCCAGTCCAATTATGATCAATTGAAGTTAATCGAAGAAAAGAGATTGAGAGTTATTCGTCATGGTCAGATGTATTAGAAACGAATGATCCGACCTTATGACAATAAGATCTACCCTAGAGAATTCCATGAGGAAGCTCTAATTTTGAAAAGGATTCTCCCTATACAAAAAGGCTTCCGAGGAAAATGGATGCCAAATTAGGAAGAGCCTTATGTGTTAAAAAAAGTCTTATCCGGAGAAGCTCTAATCTTGACCAAGGTGGAAAGCAAAGATATGCTCAACCCCGTGAACTCGGATTTAGTGAAGAAGTATTTCACCCAAAAAAATAGAAAAAATAAAAAGGAGAGGTCGAGGTGAAAATTGGTAAAGGCCATCTCAAAACCTAAACAGATTTGAGTTGAAAACCCGAAAGGGCAACTCAAATTCAAATAAAAAAATAGGCATGAAATGGTCTTCTCTCACAAAAGTAACAAGGTGGAGAAACTTTACACCTTGAGGCATCGACAAAGGATTCTAGGTTTTATGGACACATATCAGGCTCAGAATGGTCCTTATCAAGTTTGCTCAGCGAAGCTCATACTTTGATATCTAGGACACCTAATTTCATTTTTTTGCTCACCTTATGTTTGGCGATTTTTTTTATTAATGTTTGCCATTTTTAATCTTTTCATTCATTTTTTTCATGCGAGTGTTACCTCTAATAAAGTTCAATTTTTATCCACCTTACAACCCTATTCAGGCATCTTTGCATTAAAATGACAGTTAGTGGACTAACGAAGATATAAGGTATAAAAAGATTTTTGCATATCGTTTTGAAAAATTTCTAAATAGTATAGGGACCTAAAACAAGATCATTAGTTGGAAATAACCAAATCCAAGGGTTAGAGGGGTCCTGAAACAAATAGTTTAGTTTATGACTACCTCTTCGGATTTCATATCAAAAGCATTAAACCAGAAAGGGAAAAATGGTGACACACTAGTGATAGAACTTGGGCAAATGACAAACCATGTCAATCTAAGGACAAAGAAAATAATTTTTGAATCTAACTTTCATGCACACTCATTTAGTTAGGAGCGTTTGATTCATTCCAATCATGACATCCTAATAATTTGGCCTGCATAGAGGTTCATAGAAGCATATTCTATAGGTTTCATTCCCACGAAATGATGAGATGAATTGAGGAAACGTTGAATCATATACCTTAGAAGACATGAAGGGAAAGATTGAAGCTGCAACGAGGAATCTTATACATTAGAGAATATATAGGGAAAGATTGAAGCCACAATGACAAATCTTGTACCCTAGAGATATGGAGGGAAAGGTTGAAGCCGCAACGGTGAACCTTATACCCTAGAGATGTGGAGGAAAAGGTTGAAGCCGCAACGACGAACCTTACACCTCGGAAATGTGAAGGGAAAGATTGAAGCCGCAACGACTAAAGATGAGGAGAAGTAGATTGAAGACGCCAAGGTGAATCTCAAAGTTGTGGAAGGCTAGATTAAAGCTGCAAAAGGCGAATATTATGTCTTTAAAGTTGTAGAGGAGCAGATTGAAGCCACAATGGCGAATCTTATACCTCAAAGTTATGGTGAAGTAGACTGAAACAACGAAGCAAATCTCAATGTCCTTGAGGTTATAGTCGAATGGAGTGAAGCACCAAATCTTATATCCTGAAGTTACAATGGATCGGGTCAAAATGAGTAATCGATCTCAATATCCTAGAGGTTACAGTGGAATGGAGAGAAGTTACAATCTCAAATCCCATATCCATGAGTTACAGTAGGTCGGATTAAAACAACGAAGCAGATCTCAATGTCATTGAGGTTACTGTTGAATGGAGTAAAGCACCAGATCCTATATCCCTAAAGTTGTACTGGATCGGATCAAAACGAGTAATGAATCTTAATGTCCTTGAAGTTAGTGTGGAATGGAAAGAAGTTACAATATCAAATCCCATACCCCTGTCTTGCAGTGGGTCAGATTAAAACAATGAAGAAGATCTCAATGTCCCTGAGGTTATAGTAGACTAAAGTGAAGCACCAGATCCTATATCCCTAAGTTACAGTGGATCAGATCAAAATGAGTAATGAATCTCAATGTCCCTAAAGTTAGTGTGGAATGGAGAGAAGTTACAACATAAAATCCCATACCCCTGACTTGTTGTGGGTTGGATTAAAACAATGAAATATATCTCAATGTCCTTAAGGTTACAATGGAGTAGAGTGAAGCACCATATTCTATATCCCTGAAGTTGTAGTGGATCAAATCAAAATGAGTAACGGATCTCAATGTCCTTGAGGCTAAAGTGGAATAGAGAGAAGTTACAACATCAAATCCCATACCCTTGAGTTATAGTGAGTTAGATTAAAACAATGAAGCAGATTCAATGTCCTTGAGGTTACAGTGGAATGGAGTGAAGCACCAGATCCTATATCCCTGAAGTTACAGTGGATCAGATCAAAATGAGTAACAGATCTCAATGTCCCTGAGGTTACAGTGGAATAGAGTGAAGTTACAACACCAAATCCTATACCCCTGAAGTTGTACTGGGTCGGATTAACACAAAAAAAGCTTATCTCAATGTCCTTGAGGTTATAGTGGAATGGAGAGAAGCTTCTATACCAAATCCTATCTTCCTAAAGTCGTAGAGAAGTGGATGCAATGAAGTTAAATAACCAATGAAGGGAAAAGCAGGTTACTTGAAGAAGAAGCGTCGAAGAAGCTACAGTCAGTGAAACCAGACGAAATTGGTCCTCTTTTTAGTCTTTGCTCCGTTCCCGTTGCACGAAAACGAGCAAAGAGGGGCAGTTGTTGGACTCCTAATTTGTCCAACCCAATGGACAAGTAAGGTAAATAAACAAAATAAATAAATAAAAATTCTTTATATTAAAGTTCAAAGTCCTTTTACAATTTCAAGCCTAATTACCCAATACAAAACCCTAAAAAACACTAACCTACCTAAACCCAATTACAAAGGGCCCAAGAAGCCCAAATACTAAATTTGTTTGGAAACCCTAGCTAGAGAAGCCTCCAGCCGTTGCTCCCCTTTGTACCACGTCATCAATGGATTCCTAAGGCCCTGACACCCCCATGTCGAGACCACCATGCCATTTGCCACCACCTTTGACTCTGTCGTTTGAAGCTACAAGAAATAGAAAGAAAACGACAAGAAGCAGGAACAAATAGAAAAAAAAACAAAGAAGCATGATTGTATTTTTGGTTATAAAAGCCACCATGTAATTTGTTTTCTTTTTTTTTTACGAACACTAGATCAACAATAAAAATCAGTTTTTTGCAAGGTATCAATCTATTTTACATATATACATACATATATTTTATATTTTTTTATTTTCCATTTTTTGGTTTGAAATAAAGAAATAAAATACAAAAAAGAAAAGAAAAGGGAGTTAGGGTTTACCTTGTGCTTGTGCCACCGTCGTGTGGTCGAGGTTCGCCCCGATGATGGGCGAAGGTCGTGGCCATGAAGGGTCCATCCGAACCCATGGTTGTTCGTGAAGGGGCTTAGAAGATGGGAAATAAAAAGAATGAAATGGATCTCAGAAAACCCTAGAGAAAATGAACCATTTTGGATTTTTTGGGGGGTTTTTGGTTCGATTTTGGTAGATCGGAACCCAGATCTGACATCAAGGCTAAAAAACAAAGAACGAGTGCCTTTTTTTGGATTTTCCGACCACCGAGTACGGCGGTTACCGTTGTCGATGTTCGGTGGCCGTGGAGGGGCTGCTGTGGTCTTAAGTGACCAGACATGGGAGGGTGTAGAGAGAAAAAATGAATGGGCAAGAGTTTCTTTTTTAAATGAAGGAAAGAATGAATTTTTTTAAGATTTTCACTTATATACATACTTCTGAACGATGTCGTTTAGGGCTTGATATAATAGCCCTAAAACGATATCGTTTAATGCAACCCGACCTGTTCGCCCGTTCGGACCCTCAAGGTCCACGTGTTTTTTACCAGGGAGCTATTTACGCCCTTGGTCCTTCCGCATTTGCCCTCTATTTCAATTTCGTCCCTTTGCCCATTTTGTATTTATTTTAAATCTGCCCTTGAAATTTTCTTCTATTTTCAAATTAATCCTCGGATTTTGGGAGCATATGAGGCTAACACGTGTATAAGTGTGGGAAAATTGCCGATTCAATCCTCTATTTTTTAATAATTAAAGTTTGACCCCTGTTTTTTATTTTTATTATTTTTACTTAAAACTCCATTTTTATTTCAATTTAATCCATTTATGATTTCATTTATTTTTAAATTGTGCCCTTTTAATCTGTTTTTCTTTAATTTAATCATTTTATTATTTTTTTAAAATTTCAATCCAATTATTCTGTTTTGTTTTATTTTAAATATTTTATTTATTTTTATATTCGATGTGCATATGGTTTGTTTATTTATTCATTGTTGTTGCCACTTGCTTTATTTTATATTGTTTGATTTGTTATTTTTGTATTTTGAATCTAATTGTATTCATTAAATTTACTTCATACATGTATATTTTGCAATCTTGTCATCTTTAATTGCAAATTAAATACATATCTATTCGATCTTTGAAAACTAAAAAAATGTTTTAATAAAATGAATTATTTTTTATCTTAAAATTGAGACAATATTTCTTATTTTGGAAATTCGAGATAATTGTACCTTAACTTAGTAGGTGCGGTTTTTATCTTTGAACTTAAATAATCGAACACCCTATTTTTTTTAAAAAAATATTTAAAGTTTGGAATAAATATCAAGAATGTTCGTTATCTGGAAATTCGAGGAAATCATGCTTAACTTACTAGGTGTGTTTTCTCTCTTCGACTTGAAATAACCAAGCACCTAAAATTGTTTTAAAAAATCAAGGCAATATTATTTTATTTAAGAGACTCGAAAAATTATGCCTTAACGTCTTGGGTATGGTTTTTCATTGAATTTAGGTAATTGGATATCTTATTTAAAATCAAAATATTTAATGTTTGGTTAAACAAATGACCTTTAAGTTCGAAAATTCGAGAATGTTGTGCCCTAACATCTTGGACATGACTTATTTTTCTTGATTAATTTGAAACAAATGGCCAACTTCTTTACAAAATTCAATTTTTAAAATATCATTAAATAAATCATGTATTTAGGGATCGTATTTTAAATTTTACTCGAGTTTTAAAATTTTTAACAATTAAGACCTTTAAAAATGACTAGGTACCAATTTTGGGCGTGTGAGGGTGCTAATCCTTCCTCACACGTAACCGACTCCCAAACCTATTTTCTGGATTTCGAAGACCAAATTGTTTTGTCAAACAAATTTAAATGTTTTAGGGTGATCCAATCACACCAAGTAAAAAAAGATTGGTGATGACTCTATTTTCGTATTTTAAAATAAAATTTGAGACTTAAAAAAACATTTTGACAAGTCCAAAATGTTGTTCGCTAACACACGTACCCATGTATTGATTTTGACATCCGATATCAATGACAATACTTTGTCACCAATAAATTACACGTTAGTCTTAATGCATTATTGTTGTCCAAACCTATAATAATACTCAACTGAGTACCTTTTAAGAATAATCATATTATTCTCAAGATTTTATTATAAAATAGTTTATTTATATACACAGAAAAGAAGTTGAAATAATAATGACAGTGTCTTATATTAATAAACAAGGTAAAACAAGTATGTTATTACAATCATCTCATGATTGGTCTTTAGGCATACTCTAACAGCTAGGCTCTGCAAACATAGGAAAACCGAACCGTGTAATCATCTCCTCATGTTTTGTGTGGTTTCTATGTTTTTCAATTTCTACCGGGAGAAGTGCCCACCATCCCGGACACTAATTTGGTTGTACAGTTTATGTTCTTAGCAACAACCTTTTTTCTAACAATTGGTATCAAATTTCACAACTTAAAGTTGCTAGTACAAATCTAGAGTGTTGCTAATGTCTAAAAATGTAAGGTTCGTCCACATCAAGTCCCTCTATGCTCAAAGTTGGCAATTATGCCTATTGTAAAGTACACATGAAGGCCTATATAAAGTCTATTTATGAGAAATCATGGTGTGTAGTTCTAACTAGATGAGAAGTTCCTAAGATGGATGGTGAAATGGTAGAGTTATAAATCTAAAAATTCAATGGACCACTGAAGAGAAGTTGGCAAATGCAATTTCAAAAGCTTTATATGCAATTTTCTATAGAGTGGATATGCAGGAATTCAAAAGGATTGCCAAATGCAAAGTGGCAAAGAATGCTTGGGATATCTTGGAAACTACTCATGAGGGAACCTCTTTAGTCAAGTAGTCAAATATGTAAATGTTGACTTCGAGATCTGAAGGCTTGAGGATGCAAAGTTGTGTGACTTGTCAAACCAAGCTTTTGCATTATGGGAGGAATATTCAAATGCCAAACTTGTGAGAAAATGTTCAGATCTCTTCTTGAAAGATATTGCTGGAACTTAAGGAGGGACCAAACCAAATATTATTGGAGCAAGAATCAATATCAATAGGGAGTCATGCACATAGGAATGATGTACCTTTAGAGAGATTTCGCCTTGGGGTCCATTATGTTGAAATTATGTGATTCCCTTAGAGTTTGAAGCTAAGATAGTGAACTTTTGGATTAAAAATTAGTGTCTTTGATGTAAATATTTTTCTTTAAATTAATAGGTAATACAGTCTGATTTTAAATAGTTAGATCTAAATTCGTTCATCAACTCAGTTCAGATAAGACGTTGCGTACCCAAATTTGATGAACGAGTCGAATAGAGGTGTTACATCATCAACTTAGCATTATTAGCAATGGGAACAATATTTACATCAAGATTTCATAATAGATGCATTTAACATAAATTTTTTGTCACCTAAATTCCATTTCCATTGTTATTTGTTATACTCTTGAGGTCCATGAATAAGATTGAAAGAGATTACCTTATTCTTTTCATGGTACCAAAGATTAGGTTCTCCTTTTAGTTTTTCTTCTCCAAGCCATCTGTTTCTTATCTTTTGTTTTGCTAGACGGGCGATAGTGTCAGCCTCTAGGCTAGCTATTGCTCGCTTTTTAGTATAATTTTTTTTATTTTCATCGTTTTCAATGGCTTACGGTGATTCTACTTCTCCACCACCACCATCTCCACCACCACCACCTAAAATTGAACCTAACTCTCTGTTTTTCTTGGGTACTCAAGATCAATCGGTGATTTTATTACTCCTATTAAATCAAAGATCGACAATTTTGACGATTGGGCTTATACTATTCATGTCGTACTATCTTTGTGACTTTTGAATGCATTAGATGATGAATTTGTTAGTATGGATTATCCATAGACTGCTGAAGAAGTGACAATTCCAAGAAGGGTAACAAATGCAATGAGGAACCAATGTATGCCTCAGATTACCCTTTGATTTGGTCATATGTTTTTAATGATTTCCTGCCCCATTTGAGTAAAAGGGTTGTGGTAATAGATATGTTTTCTCAGTCTTCCACAAAGGCTGAGTATAGGTATGTGGCTTCATTCACTTGTGAGCTCAAGTGGCTGAAGGCCTTGCTATTGAGCTTAGGTTTTCATCATCCTAAAACTATTTCTTTATTTTTGTGATCGTCAATCTGCGTTGCATATTGCAATTGAAGTGGATTGTCACTTTGTTAGGGATGCTATCCAAGATGGGTTTATTGACCTTCTTATGTTCGACCTCCATACAGTTGGCTAACAGTTTTACAAAGACGCTTGATAAATCGCAATTTGAATACCTTCTTAGCAAGTTGGATATTTATGATTTGCATGCTCCAATTTGAGGGGGGTGTTAGCATATTATCATGAGATCTTTTAAGAATATCTAAATATATTGTGTATTTTTTAGGCATATATTTAGGAATATATTAAATATCTTTCTGATTTTTGCATGACTATTGTAATATAAATCTTATGTACACTCTTATAATTTATGAATAAGATTGAAAAAGATTACTCTATTCTTGTCCGTTACCATATGTCAACTCCAACCTGAATTTGTGTTTAATTAATAAGCAAATTAGCAGCAGATGCATGGTAATGGGAATGAGAAAAGAATCTTGCACAAACCTTGCATCTGGTTGGCTCTCGTTAATTATCAACTTTCCGCCTTAGATTCCACAGTTTAATGAAATTTAACAAAAAAATATATGCTTGTTGGTGAAGATGTATAGATCCAAACTACACTAAATAATTAGGTACCAAGTAAATAAGTGGGAGCTAAATTTTTGAAAGGATTAATACAAATTTTTAAAAATTTTGAAAGATATTAATTAAAAATTTTAGGTGGCATAACAAGAATTATTAAAAATTCTAACGAGGTCTCATTTTATTTAAAAAAATTGAAAAATAATTTGATATTAGTCAAATCCCATCTTTTTCACTTATTAAGGAATATTAATTTAATATGTTTGTTTGCCTATAGTGCCTCCGATTGGAACAAATCTAATTTAAAAATCAATTTCAGTTTGAGGCTCAATGTAACGTAAACATTTGAGGTATTTATTCGCTTATATAGTGGGTATACCATGCAAGTAGAGAAAAAATGTATGAAATTGTGATTTTATGTTATTTTTATTTTTATTTTATTACAAGGATGATAAATAAGATTTTTCTCTTGATTTTTAATATTTTTAGTTTAATTTGAATTTTTTCAGAAGGAAAAAACTAAAAATCAAGAAGAAAAACCTGATTTGTCATATTCCTATTGGTAAGGGATAAAGATGACATGGAATCACAGTTTTATATACTCTCTTCTCGTTTAAATTAGTGTTTTAGATTGGGTTGATTTTGACTCGAGTTAATTTGAATTGTGTAAACTTGTATTTTAATATTTCAAACTTATTTTGGGTTGCATTAGTTTTGGGTTTGAATTAATTTCGGCTTTAAATTATTTTGGCTTTGGGTCATTTTAAATTCTGGTTATTTTGGGTTATGATTATTTCTTATTTAGTCATTCAAGGTTAATTTAATACGTAAATTATTATTGAATCCAATAATTTTATATTCAACTTATTTGTATGTTTTAGATTTTACTATTAAAGTCTATAAAGTTCAATTTCTTAATTTTAAAACAAAATAAAGGCATAATGACAAAATTAGCCCCTAACGTTTGGGTGTTTTGTCACTTTGGCCCTTATCGTTTTTTTGGCTCACTTTCATACATGACCTTTCTTTTTTTGGTCAAACTGATCATTTTTTAACGGTCTTGTTGGTGTGGCCGTTAGTTGACTAACGGTGCTGACGTGGCAAATTTTTTTCCACCTTGGTAAGTCCACATATGCAGTTGTTGACATGGCACTATTTTGTCTTATATGCCACATCAGCAAATGATTTTAAAATTATTAAAATTATTTTTTTAAAATATAAATTATTAAAATTATTTTAAAATTATTTTAAAATTAATTTTTAAAATATAAAATTATTAAAATTATTTTAATATTTTAATCATCATCATCATCCTGTTCTTCTGGGTTTTTCTGTCTGTTCCCCTTTCCCTTCCCCTTATTTTCCTTCTTTGGTGGTCATTTACCGGAGTTGTTCCGATGAGTTTCTTCTTTGGTGGTCGTTTATCGAAATTGTTTCGATGGATTGCTCCCCGATGAACTCCAATCTATTCTGGACAAAATTGATTAAAAGAAAAAACTTTGTTCCATTTCCCAGCAAATTAAAATCATCATCATCCTTGAAGAACAAAGTAAAAACTTTGTTCTCTAAGATGCAGAACACCCATGAACCAATTCTTCCAACAAATCTTACATTAAACAGGACAGCAAAAGGGGGAAGAAAATGAATATTGGAGCTTGAAGAGCAAAGAAGTACCAATTTGTAACTAAAAGAAATGTAAATAAGAGAGGGAAAGGAAAGAGCTTTTCATCTTTCACAGATCAAAACCATGGCCATAACACCCATGGTTATTCATAATACCCATGGCTTTGCTGGAAATGCCAATATCAGGGTGGACATTCTTCAACACCTTGAATATATAAATTAATTGCTTACCTCAATAAAAAAATAAAAAAAAAAGAATCTTGGCCTAAACAAGAAAACCCAAATTACAATAAGCAAAGCATGTTGAAATCTATCCAGAAAAAGTAAATAAAAAGAAGAAAAATAAAAAGAAGGGAAAGGGGAATAGAAAAAAACCCAAAAAAAATCCATTGAAAGGAAAATAAGAAGAAAGGGAAGGGGGAGGGGGAAGGGGAACAGAAAAAAACCCAAAAAAAAACCCATCGGAAGGAAAACAAGAAGGGGAAGGGGAAGGAGAAGAGGGGAAGGGGGAAGGGGATGGTGATATTTTAATAATTTTATATTTTAAAAAATAATTCTAAATTAATTTTAAAATAATTTTATATTTTTAAAAAATAATTTTAAAATCATTTGCTGACGTGGCATATAATACAAAATAGTGTCACGTCAGCAGCTGCATATGTGGACTTGCCAAGGTGGAAAAAAAATTGCTACGTCAGCACCATTAGTCAACTAACGGCCACATCAGTAAGACCATTAAAAAATGATCAATTTGACCAAAAAAAGAAAGGTTATGTATGAAAGTGAGCCAAAAAGAAGGATAAGGGCCAAAGTGACAAAACACCCAAACGTTAGGGGCTAATATTGTCATTATGCCTAAAATAAATTATTTACTCATTTTAAATTTATTACAAAAATAAATAATGATCATAAATAAATTTTAAAATAAAATATAAAAAATTATTATAAATTTAAATCTATAATACTTAAATTGATAATATTTGAAGCACAGTCGATGCATAAGACTCATGCACAATCAATGAACCACATTAAGCCACCTCATCAATGAGAAAAAAAATAAAATCATTGAGGACTTACGAAATATTGATAAGTTTATTTAATATGGTTAAAATAAATTTATTTATTTTTATTTTTTTCATCTCTTTTGTTCAACCAAGCTTTATTTGATAAAATATTTTGATATAACAAATTAAAATGTAGTTTGAATATAAGTTAAAATTGACAAAATTATTTATCAATTTTAAAATCTAAGACGTAAAATTTAAACTCTTATCTTAAACTCTTAGACAAGTTTGAAACAATTTTCAAATCAAGTTAAAATGATTTTACACATGTTAAAATACTTGTACTAAGACATAAATCATTTTAACACTTAAAAATATTTTCCAAACAAGTCAAAATAGCTCTAGGCCAAAACGTATCAATACTTTTTGGCTTAGTATCGATAATTTTGAAAATATCGATACAACTTATAAAATCGAGACCAAACTTGCATTCTGTTTTGACAACACTCACAAAATATCGATACCAAATTATAGGTATCGATAATTTCTTATAAAGCATCGATACCCTTGCTAAAAAAAATATCAAAAGAGCATTTTGCTTTTCACAAACCCTAGTAGGTATCGATGCCTTTTGGAGATGGTATCGATAATTTTGTTGAGGTATCGATTTTTAAAGGTACCAACGGTCACTAACTTTGCATTAAATGCAAAAAATATTGATATCCTTTTATACGGTATCAATACTCGAAGTTGTAGGTCACAAAAATGGTTTGGTTTTTCATCTCCAACAGCTCTATTAATGACACCAATAGCCACAACGGTTAGAAATAAATTTGAGGGCTTAAATACCATCTTCCAAGGACTTACAACAACTAACAAAAGTAATTACAAGCAAATATCTTCAATCAAACATTCCAAGAGCTTAAATTTCATATCTTTCTTTCATACACTTGTGAGCTTTACTTTCATTTCTTTACTCAAGTGTATTTTCTTTGTATCGTGAGCTTAATTTGCAAACAATTTGATCTTGTTAGAATTGTCTCTTGTTTGCTAATTTGTATTTCTTTGAGAGAATTTGAGACTTAAGATTTGGGTAGAAATCTTAAGTGATTGTAAGGTTAAACCTTGTCCTCAAAGGTTCTACAAATCTAGTGGATTTGGGAAAATATTTAGTGGTGGAAAGCTAAGGTAGTGGAGTAGGCATTTGGAGCTGAACCACTCTAAATTCTTGTGTCAATTTATTTTATTTCTCTCTCTTCTCTTCCATCAACTTTAAAAAGCCAATTCACCCCCTCTTGGCAATTTCGGTTCAATCCATGAAGTTAACAATTGGTATCAGAACCAAATCTTTAAAGACAATCTTACAACCAAGAGAAAAGATTCAAACGTTATTTAAGATGGAGATTACAAGTTAAGAGATGTGCTTTATGGCATCAGAACAAAATTCCATAATGGTGGGAGAAAGACACTCTACCGTGAGGCCTCCTCTATTCAACGACACTAACTACTCTTATTGGGGAACAAGAATGAAGTTATTTGTCCGAGCCAACGTCTATGAAGTTTGGTGAATAATCACAAATGGGCCATCCATTCTAATAAGGACGGTCGAAGGTGTTATTATTTCAAAAAAAAGAGAATGAATGAGATGATCACGATATCAAGTTGGTGCAATTGAATGCAAAGGCTATGCACACTCTATTTTGTGCTCTTTATTCAAATGAGTACAATAGAGTCTCATTGTGCAACAATGCCAAAGAAATATGGGACAAGCTTGAGGTTACCCATGAAGGAACAAGTAGAGTGGAATCAAAGATAAGTCTTCTCACCCTTGATTATGAATTATTTAAGGCAAAACCGGAGGAAGGAATCAAGGAGATGTTCGATCGCTTCACCAACATCATCAATGGTCTCAAAGCCCTTAGGAAGATTTATCCCAACAAGGAGATGGTGAAGAATATGTTGAATAGTCTTCCAACATCTTGGGAGCAAAAAGGGATGGCAATTGAAGAGTCAAAAGATTTCAACGTACTCTCCCTTGATGAGCTATTTAGTTCCTTGTTGACATACAAAAAGAAGATCAACCACCATGCAAAAGTAACCAAGGAAGTGCCAAAGAAAGTGGGAGTTGCCTTCAAATCAACATCTAGTGAGAAGGATGAAGATTCAAATAATGATGATGATGATGATGATAATGAAGAGATGGCTATATTGGCAAGGAAATTCAAAAGATTCATAAAATTTAACAAAGCCAAAAGATTTCCAAGAAAAGACATCATCAAGGGTGAACCATGTAAAAAGGAAAAAGACCCAATCATTTGCTATGAGTGCAAAAAGCCGGGTCACATTAAATTTGACTACCCACAATTGAAGAAGAAAGGGGCACCAAAACAAAAGAAGAAAGCTATTATGGCGGCTTAGACCGATAGTGATTCATCTGATGATGAAGACAATAAAGTTGCCCAACTATGTCTTATGGCTATTGAAGAGTAAAAGGTAACTCTAAACTCTAGTCAATTAAATGAATATACATTTGAAGAGTTATAAGATGCATTTGATGAATTAACTATAGATTTTGAGACTATGAACTCCAAACATAAGAAAATGATTTCAAAACTAAAGGAGGAAAATAAGTCTCTAATCATAGTTAAGGAGGAAATGGAAAAGAAATTTAGTGATATGCAAGCTCAAATCGACGATTTGATTTTAGAAAATGAAAACTTGCATAATTCCTATTACATGTTTCAAATGGGGCAAGAAAAGTTAAATGATATGCTTGAATCTCAAAGAGCCTTCTTTGACAAGAGTGACTTAGGTTTTGTAAATTTATAGAAAGAAAGCAAATTTAAAAATTTCTTTGAGAAACCAAACTACATTTATGATGCCTTACTCATATGCACTCATTGTTATAAAAAGGGGCATGATAGGCAAGTTTGTTCTTTAAGGAAGCTCATATCTAGAAGCAAACTTACTAAGAGTTTGTGGGTTCCAAAAGGATTAAATACACCTCAAAATGAGGAAGCTTTAAAGAACTGGATTCCTAAGGGAACAAAGATTGTTAGGACTAATGCTAATGGACCCAAGAAAGTTTGGGTACCAAAATCCAAGATTTAACTTTGTGTTTGTAGGAGGAATAGCATTGAAGGCAAGTAACTCTGAGAAGAACTCATGGTACCTTGATAGTGGATGCTCTAGACACATGACTAGTGGCAAAAGCTATTTTAAAGAACTAATGGCAAAGTATGGAGGAGAAGTCTCATTTGGTGATAACTCCAAAAGGATTATTGAAGGTATTGGTTCTATAGGTATAAACTTTTCCACTCTCATTAAAAATGTGCTTTATGTCAATGGTCTAAACCATAACCTCCTTAGCATTAGTCAAATTTGTGAAAAAGGATTCAAAGTAATATTTGAGTCTAATGGGTGTAAAGTTGTAGATATTGTATATAATAGAATTCATTTTGTAGGACATAGGGTAGGTAATATTTTTATGGTAAATTTTGATAATATATCTTCTAATATTTGTTTTGTGGCTAATAATGAAAATATGTGTTGGCTATAGCATAGAAGATTAGGACATGCAAGCATGAGTGTTATTTCAAAGCTTATTAAAAAGGAACTTGTTGTTGGCATGCCTAAATTTTCTATTAACTTTGATAAAGTATGTGATGCATGTGCTAAGAGTAAACATAGGAGAGCATCTTTTAAATCTAACGATATAGTTTCTACATCTAGAGAGTCCAACTTATTCATATTGACCTTTTTGGACCCACTAGAACTGTGAGTTTAGGAGGTAAACAATAAGGATTTGTTATTGTCGATGACTATTCTAAATATACATGGGTTTTCTTTTTGTTTTCAAAAGATGAAGCTTTAGAAAAATTTATTACCTTTTGTAAAATGATTCAAAATCAAGTGGGATATACTATTTCTAATGTAAGAAGTGACCATGGAAAAGAATTTGAAAACCTTGGTTTTAATAATTTTTGTAATGAACATGGTATTAGTCACAACTTTTCGGCACCTAAAACCCCTCTACAAAATGGAGTTGTTGAGAGGAAAAATAGGACCTTAGAGGAAATGGCTAGAACCATATTATGTGAAAATACTTTACCAAGATATTTTTGGGTGGAAGCCATAAACACTTCTAGCTATATTATAAATAGAGTTATGGTTGAGCCTATTTTAAATAAAACTCCTTATGAACTTTTTAAAGGAAGAAAGCCTAACATAAGTCATTTTCATCCTTTTGGTTGAAAATGTTTTGTTTTAAATAATGGAAAAAAATTTAGGAAAATTTGATGTCAAAAGTGATGAAGGTATCTTTCTTGGATATTCCACTAATTCTAAAGCTTATAGAAGAATCTATACATGTCATTTTTTATGCATTTAACTCTCTTTCAAGAAAGGAATCTATTGATTTTGATGATATAGGAATATATAACCTTGAGCAAAATCAAGCATCACATGAAGATCAAGGCATAAATGAATTGGATCAAGAACTTAAAATCGATGAACTTCAAGAACCAACTTATATTGAAAGAGAATCTAGCCACCTAAGAGAGCTTTCATATGTCAAGGATGGGCAAATCATTGGTAATCCATCAAAAGGGATAATTACTAGATCTTCTCTTAGAAATACTTGTAATTAAGTTGCATTTATCTCATGCGTTGAGCCAAAATATATCAAAGAAGCATTAAATGATGAATATTGGATGTTGGCCATGCAAGAAGAGTTAAATCAATTTGAGAGAAGTAAAGTATGGACTCTAACTGATAGACCTAGTGATAAATCCACCATAGGAACAAAATGGGTATTTAGAAATAAGCTAGATGAGAGTGGTAACATAGTGAGAAACAAGGCTAGACTTGTTGCTCAAGGTTGCACTCAAGAAGAAGGAATTGACTATGATGAAACTTATGCTCTCGTAGCTAGGATGGAAGCCATTAGAATGCTTTTAGCTTTTGCATGCTTTCATAATTTCAAATTATATCAAATGGATGTAAAAAGTGCCTTTTTAAATGGTTTTATAAATGAAGAAGTGTATGTTGAACAACCACCTAGTTTTGGAGATCCAAATTTTCCAAACCATGTTTTAAACATTTAAAAGCTTTATGTGGTTTGAAACAAGCTCCTAGAGCTTCATATGAAAGATTATCTAATTTTCTTATTGAAAAAGGTTTTTGTACAAGGAAGGTTGACATAACACTTTTTATTGAAAGAAAAGATCACGATTTATTAGTAGTTCAAATATATGTAGATGATATAATTTTTGGTTCTACTAATGATCTTCTTTGTTAAAAATTTTCTAGGCTAATGCAAGGTGAATTTGAGATGAGCATGATAGGAGAATTAAATTTCTTGGAACTCCAAATCAAGAAAAAGAAAGATAACATCTTCATTAATCAAGCTTAGTACACAAAGAAAATGCTCAAGAAGTTTGGGATTAATAATCTCAAATCACAAGCTACTCCAATGATCCCTTCTACAAAGCTTGATAAAGATGAGGAAGGTAAATGTGTTGATTTAAAATTATAGGTCAATGATTGGTTCTTTGTTTTATCTTATCGCAAGTAGACTCGACATTATGTTTAGCGTATGTTTGTGTGCTAGAAATTAATCTTGTACTAAGGAATCACATTTACAAGCACTTAAGAGAATCTTTAGATACCTTAGAGACACTTCAAACTTAGGCCTTTTGTATTCTAGAGATTCATACTTTTGCTTGCATGCTTATTCGAATGTGGATTTTAGAGGTTGCAAATTAGATAGAAAAAGCACCTTCGATACCTGACAATTCTTAGGCAACTTGCTAATTTCATGGTCTTCAAAGAAACAAAATAGTGCTGCTTTGTCCACCACCGAAGCAGAATATATATCTGCTGGTAGTTGTTGTGCTCAAATTTTATGGATGAAATAACAACTTAAGGACTATGGAATTAATGTAGCTACCATTTCTATCATGTGTGACAATACTAGTGCTATTTGCCTCACTAAATGTCCGATCCACCATTCTAGGACTAAACATTTTGAGATTAAACATCATTTCATTAGAGATCATATCCAAAAAGGAGATATAGTTCTAGAATATATTGACACCTAATAGCATTAGAAAAGACCATTGATTTCTCCTTACTTAGGGTATAATTTGTTCCCATTTTATCATTTTTTAGCATGCTTTTTTAGCATTTTAACTTAATGACTGCATTTTATAACTCAATGATGCTCAGTTTAATTTTCTTTAATTTCATCCTATTTTTGCTACTAAAGATGTCAGTGCAGAAGTCTATCCTGAAAGATCAACGCATGAAGGTATTCAGGGTTGTTACCGCAAAATAAAATCCAAATTTACGCTCAGAAATGTCGCCACAACCGAAAACTGTCTGATGAATGCACCAGATCTGCGTGAGTGTACAACTGGTATAACCAACTTGTACAGCTAGAGGAAGTTGGATCTTAAAGAAAGGACACCTATACTTGGCAATGATTGATAAATACTGATGAGAGAGGATCTTCTTCAAGCATCATTTTTTTCCAGATTTTTTACGCATAAAAACTTTCTCTTCAACATTTTCTTAAGCTAGCTTCCATGGCAGCTTAGCTTCATTGAGGGCAACTTGACCATGACGAGAAGGCAAATCTGCTCATGAAGAGGAGCATTCCTAATTGCAACGCAAGAGGAGTGTAAGGAAATGGTTCTAGTAGACTAGGAATAGGATGCTTCAATTCATTCTTTTATTCTCTCTTTAAACGATGATGAATTTTGATTAATTGAATTTGTATGGAAGTACAATTTAATTTCAGATCAAATATGATATCTATTCAATCTTTTCTTCATTGTTTATCTTTGAATTTACTTGCTTGACCACGACAGTGTAATTACTGTCACTGTCACTGGAAAGTGCACCAACAAATTAAGTTAACAAGCAAGTCAACGGAAGTTGCTTGAGGATCGAAGGAATCCTGTCCACTTGTTCTTGAATATTTTGCATTGCCAGCACTAGAAGGTGTTGTTAGTGTGTGTGTTTGAGTCTTTGATAAATAGGGAAGTCAAAGTTGGTAAGATTTCATTGAACTTAATTACGGTGACAATTTATCTATCATTTACCTTGTGATGACATTTAGCTGTTTGCTAACTCTTCAAGTCAGGGAACCCCATCTCTTTATTACTGTTTTACTTCTTAAATTTCGTTGACAAATTAGTTTCATACTTTTACTGCATTTTCTTATTTTGTTGCTCCGACATTATTCATCACAATCTCTTTAGTTTTAACTTTCTTTGCATCAAAAATTATAAACATAAGCAGCCATCCCTATGGGATCGATATTCGATAGATTTTCATTTATCTATTATACTTGCATCGACAGTGTACATTTGCACATATTTGCGTGACATTCATAGCGCGATCAAGTTTTGGCGCCGTTACCGAGGATGGCATTTGTTTGATGTTTATATTTATTTAAGCATTTATTTGTTATTTCTTAATCTTTATTTGTACTGATTTGTTTTGTTGTTGTTACTGTTTTCACTTGTTCATTTAGGTGTTTATGACCAAGAGAAATCTTGAAAATATTGTTGACTTAGATCCGGAGATTGATCGAACCATTAGAAGGAGGCGAAAAGAGCAGAGAAACATGCCTTTTCCAGGAATCAACACTGAAATACCATCGCTGCCACCTCAAAATCCTCTAATACAGCCACAAGTTATCAATAATCCACCACCAGCACAAGAAGATCAATTGCAAAATCGAACCATCTGAGATTTTTTGTTCCAGTTTTGGATGATTTGCAGCCAAGTGTTGTTCAACCAACAATTCAAGGTGGAAATTTTGAGTTAAAACCAGTCATGTTCCAAATGATAAATTTTAATGGGCAGTATGTTGGATTTCCACATGAAGATGAAAGAGAGCATATTAAATCTTTCCTACTGATTTGTGCTTCTTTCAGGCAACAAGGTGTTCCTGATAATGCTTTGCGAATGCAACTGTTTCTGTAGTCATTATAAGGACGGGCTCGGACTTGGTTACTTGGATTACCTACTGGATTGATTACGTTGTGGAATACACTTGCAACTCAATTTGTTTTACATTTCAATCCACTGACAATGAATGCTAAGCTCAAAAATGATATCACTGCATACCATCAGCTTGATGACGAGAATCTGCATACAACATGGGAGCGCTACAAATCCTTGCTGCGATGCTGTCCCATGCATGGAATTCAATTGGAAACGTAAATCGAGTTCTTTTACAATAGGATGAATGCGCAGACAAGAAATCTTGTCGATGCATCTGCGAGTGGTCCTTTTTTGGACTGCACCTATGGTGAAGCTGTGAGAATTTTAGAGAGAATCGCTCAAAATGACTACCAATATCTGATCTCTCGAGCTGCTCAAGTCAAAACAAACCCTGGAGTTATAGAGTTAGATGCTATATCAGCTCTTAGTGCATAGGTATCTTCGTTAGAAAATATGATAAAAAATATGAAAGGGACATGTGAAGTTGCTCCTATCCAAGTTGCCCAAAAAATGGGTCCCGACATTTTGTTGTGAAACTTGCAGCGACAATCATAGCTATGAAGATTGTCCACAGCATGCAGAGAATGCATTTTATGTTAATCCTACAACAGCCTAGTTTGAAACCAACAGCCTTGAAGGAATCAAAATGTAACCACATTTAGATATGGCAATTCCTCAAACTAAGGAAATTTTTGACAAGGGAATTATAATTAGTAGCAACAAAATTTTAACCCAAGTCCTCAGATGCATGTACATCAAGATCAGTTGCAGCCACACATTCGTGTGCAGTCACAACAATCTTCAATGTCAAGCTGCATATGCAAGGACAACAACAACAATATTCCCAACCACGAGCTGATCCATTAGTAGCCCTTGAATCCTTGATGCATGAACATATCACGAGGAAAAAGCTATTGTGCAAGGAAATTCATCTTCCATACAAGCATTGGAAGCACAAGGAGGACAACTAGCTTCAAACATTAGCATAAGACCACCAGGTGCTTTACCTAGTGACACTGAGAATCCAAATCAAAAGGGGAAGGAGCATTGCAAAGCTATTACTCTTAGGAGTGGAAAGCAAACTGCTGAACCAATTAGTAGCTCTAATACAGCACCTGTTGAAGCAAGTGAAGCAGATCAAGAAGAAAAAGTTGTATCTGGAGAAGAAACAAACGAACCAAATAAAGAGGAGTCACCAGTTGTTACTTCTATGCCTACCATTAGACCAATAAAATTGTTGACACAAATATTGATGTCGACGCAACTAATTTTTTCACAACAACCTGACATATCAATACCTTTTCCATTTCCACAAAGATTTAAGGAGAAGGAAAATGATAGAGAATATCAAAAGTTCCTGGTCACATTGAAACAATTGCATGTTAACATACCTCTTGTGGATGTTCTCGTACAGATTCCTAGCTATGAAAAATTCATGAAGGAGTTCCTATCCAAGAAGAAGAAGTCGATTGATATTGAGACAATTGTGCTTACAGAGGGATGTAATGCAGTCCTGACAAATAAATTGCCACTAAAGATGAAAGATCCTGGCAGTTTCACAATTCCATGTTCTATTAGAAATCATTACTTGGGAAAAGCTCTCTATGATTTATGAGCAAGTATCAATCTCATGCCATTATCAACATTTAAAAAATTGGGGATTGGTCACATGAAGTCCAATGCAGTGACATTACATCTGGCTGATAGATCATTAGCGCAACCTGAAGGGCAAATTAAAGATGTTCTAATTCAAGTAGATAAGTTTGTATTCCCAGCAGATTTTATTATCCTTGATTGTGAGGCTAATAAAAAGGTACCCATAATTTTGGGATTCCATTTCTTGCCACTGGCCGTACTCTTATTGACATGTTCAAAGGTGAATTAATAATGCGGCATAACAACGAAAATGCCACCTTCAGTGTTTTCGAAGCAATTCCCTGTAGAAATAAAGAGGAATATCACCACATCGATATGTTGGATGAATTAATAGAGGAAGAATTTAATGAGCATAGCACAGTCGTCCGTGAAGAATTTATGGTGACAAATGAAGAAGATTTTCTAAGTAATTTTGACTACAAGGTTGAAGCAAATAATGTTGAGCTTAGGCGCGGATGGCAGATGGAATCTCTGGATTTGACCAATAGAACAGCTTCTATTTTAAGCCATTTATTGAAGAAGCTCCTACCTTGGAGTTGAAACCGTTGCCTACCCATTTGAAGTAAGTTTTCCTTGGTGAGAATGACACCTAGCCAGTAATTGTCTTTGCAACTCTCGACGCAAGTCAGGAAAAAAATTAGTCCAAATATTGAAGCAACAAAAGCGTGCTATTGCCTGGGGTATTGCGGATATTAGAGGCATCAGTCCCTTATTCTGCATGCACAAGATACGGTTGGAAGACGAGGGAAAGTAGTCCATTGAACAGTAAAGAAGAGTAAATGAAAAAATGAAGGAAGTTGTTAAAAAAGAGATCATTACGTGATTGGATGCGGGTATCATCTACCTAATTTCTGATAGTACGTAGGTGAGCCCAATCCAATGTGTCTCAAAGAAGAGTGGTGTCACGGTGATAAGTAACGACAAAGATGAATTAATCCCTACTCGCATTCCTACAGGCTGACGAGTATGCATGGACTATCGCCGTTTGAATGTAGCCACAAAGAAGAATCATTTTCCACTTCCCTTCATTGATCAAATGCTGCACAGGCTTGTTGGTAAAGCCTATTATTGTTTTCTCAATGGCTATTCTGGCTACAATCAAATAGCAATTGCATCGGAGGACCAAGCAAAGATGACTTTCACTTATCCTTTTGGTACCTTTGCCTTCCGTCGAATGCCATTTGGTCTATGCAATGCACCAACCACATTTCAAATATGCATGATGGTAATTTTCTCAGATATGATTGAAGACTCATTGGAGGTATTTATGGACGATTTTTCTGTCTATGGTAATACTTTTGATAAATGCGCTGACAATTTGGCCAGAGTTCTAAAGTGATGTGAGGACACAAATCTAGTGCTGAATTGGGAGAAATGCCACTTCATGGCAACAAAAGGCATTGTCCTTGGTCATCGTATCTTTTGTCAGGGCATTGAAGTGGACAAAGCAAAAGTTGAGATCATTGAGAAGTTACCTCCGCCCACCAATGTAAAAGGTATTAGGAGTTTTCTCGGCGATGCGGGCTTCTATCTATGATTCATCCATGATTTTTCTAAGATTGCAAAACCTCTCTGCTCCTTGTTGGAGCAAAATAAAAAATTTCTGTTTGATGTTACATGTCTGGACTCATTTATGCAAATTAAGCAACAACTAGTGAAGGCACCTATTGTCGTTGCACCGGACTGGTCACAACCATTTGAGGTTATGTGTGATACGAGTGATTATACAGTAGGTGTCGTGCTAGGTCAACACAAAGAAAAGGTATTTTATATAATATATTATGATAGAAAAACTCTTACTGAAGCGCACATCAATTATACAACCACAGAAAAGGAGCTGTTGGTAGTAGTTTTTGCTTTCGACAAATTTCGTGCATATCTTGTCGGCACAAAAGTTACAGTTTATACTGATCATTCTGCATTGAGGTACCTCTTTGCTAAAAAATATGCCAAACGAAGATTGATTCACTGGATCCTGTTGTTAGAAGAATTTGACATTGAGATTAAGGATCGCAAAGGAATAGAGAACCAAGTAGCAGATCACTTATCTCGTCTGGAAGAAGGAAGTGAAGATAGAAATACATCACAAATTGTCAATGCACTTTCGGATGAGAAACTTTTTACTGTCGACGCATCACCATGGTATGCAGATGTTGTAAACTACTTGGTGTGTGGAAGTTTACCATTCAGTGCAACATGCCATAAAAAGGAAAGATTTCTTCGCGACATCGCAAAATACTACTGGAATGAGCCATATCTATTCAAGGTATGCAACGACAATATTATTCAACGCTGTGTTCCAAAAGAAGAAATGCTTCTTATCCTAAAGCATTGTCATGATACTCCCTATGGAGGTCATTTTGGTAGTGTGAGGACTGTTGCAAAGGTCTTCCAATCAGGATTCTATTGGCCTTCCTTGTTTAAAGATGCTCACAATTTTGTGCAACAATGTGACAAATGTCAGTGCACTGGATCGATATCTCGACGCAACGAGATGCTGCAATAGTCTATTATGGAGGTTGAGCTCTTTAATGTTTGGGGTATGGATTTCATGGCGCCATTTCCAAGTTCTTTTGAAAATGCTTACATCGTAGTCGCTGTAGATTATGTGTCCAAGTAGGTAGAAGCAATTGTCGTTCCAAAAAACGATGCTAGGACAGTCCTAAAAATTTTTCACACATACATACTCACTCGTTTCGGCACACCTAAAGCATTAATTAGTAATCAAGGTACCCACTTCAATTGCAATCAAGTTGCGGCTGCATTGAAGCATTATGTTGTTAAGCATCGAATGGCGACTACATATCATCCACAAACAAACGGCCAAATTGAAGTTTTCAATCGTCCAATTAAGAATATCCTTGAAAAAGTTGTGAACCCATCAAGGAAGGATTGGTCTTTAAGGCTTAATGACGCATTGTAGGCACTTCGCACAACATATAAAACACCATTGAGAATGTCGTCGTATCAACTGGTGTTTGGTAAATCATGTCACTTACCCGTGGAACTTGAACATAAAGCCATGTGGGAAATTAAGCAGGTGAACATGGATTATGATGCTGCTAGACAAAAGAGGTTGTTGGACATTACTGAGTTAGAGGAGATTCGATGCAATGAATATGAGAATGCTGTAATATACAAGGAAAAACCAAGAGATGGCATGAAAATATTATTTTGCAGTGACAATTTACTACAGGCCAGCTGATGCTTTTATTTAATTCGCGACTAAAATTGCATCCAGGTAAATTGCGCTCAAGATGGTCTAGTCCATTCGAGGTTGTCGAAGCATTTCCTCATGGTGCGGTCACAATTAAAGACCTCAATAATGGGCACCAATTCAAGGTGAATGGGCAATGGTTAAAGCACTACCTCAGTCCGAATGATCACAATTAGAAAGAGACCATTATCCTAGTCACATATTTCTAACTCTTTGTTACATTTGTGTTATTTACTTTTAGTGCTTTATTTATGTTTCAGTTCTATTTAATAGTCTTTTGCAGGAATAAAATTTTTACTTTTGTCAACGCAAGAAAATCTCCTTGTCGATGCAATTCTCTGTTGACTCATCATACAACGTAACATTTTAGGAAAGAAATCACAACACTTTATTCACCTTTTCCCCAACCATCAGATCATTTTGAAAAAGGACAATCCAAGTCACTACATTTATTGGATGCAGACTCAGTGTCCTATCTCTGTAGTGGCAAAGAACACATCTCTTCACATTCAAGTTTCATTCCTTATAAAGAGCCTTACTGTGCCAGCGATGGTCCTCACAAATAAAACCTCCATTGTTACTACAAAATTTTCTCCTCAAGCTCTCATTTTTTGTTATCTTTTATCTCTTTATATCCCAAAGATGTGGTAAGAACACGAGGTGCCAAAACTCTTTCCAAATCCAAATCTCATGCAAAATCCTCTGCTGCAATGGTGCACGATACAGAGCAGCCACCGTCGAAAGAACCAGTGTTGTTTTTTACTAAAACTGCAAAAGACTGCTTCCATGACAACATGTTGAAGCGTATCTGCCACCCAAAGCAGAGCTTCCAATTGTTGCCATATTTAAACCTGGGGAAGCAAGTTCACAGGACCATTGTGTGAATGGGGTGGGAAACCTTTTGTACTCATCTTGAGGGGTATTCACCGTCCCTTGTAAGGGAATTTTATGCCAATTTGACTGATAAGGACTAAGAATTTATCTTTGTTCGAGAAGGGCTGGTGCCTTGAGGTGCTCTCCATATCAACGCTCTGTACAACATCGATGTCGAAGAAGACGAGTACATCGCCTTCCTCGAGCAACTTACTGAAGATGGAGCCGACCTCCTGCTACAGGAGCAGTGTGGACAGGTAATAATCCAAACAATTATACCATGCACCGTCACTTCCTCACTGTACAGAGTAAGGTTTGGTTCTATTTTATAAACTGTTGTCTAATGCCTTCTACCCATAGTACCACAGTTACCTTGGATCGAATGTGTTTAACCCATTCGATAATTAAAGGGAGACAAATTGATGTCGGTACAATTCTTTACCAAGAGATTGCTGACTGTCCAGCAAGGCAAACAAGCATCCTGACATTCCCTTCACTCATCATGCAACTATATCGATAATGAGGCGTGATGCCTCGTGAAGGAAAGGAGTTGTTGGACAAAAAAGGGCCAATTATGATGTATCTGTTGAACACATGACTAGGGGGAAGGATACTCCTGTTGTAAAGGAGGCAGCAACCAGGAAAGGGAAAGGAAAAGCAAACTCATGTCCTCACAGACCCTTAGTTATGGCGTAAGGTTAAAAAGGTAGAACAGATTGCGGATAAAATCAATGTTTAATAGATCAAAATTATCAGCGCAATTGAAGATATGAAGCGATCGCAGAACCTATTCTATGCCTACACAAGGGCATGGAATAGTGCTATTGTGACGACATTGCGTAATCTCAACAAAACGCCTCTCCCAAAGTTTTCGGTGTTCCCTCTAATTATCAGGGAAGCTACGCATTCAATTGAGAGGACTGCTTCAGAGGAAAGGGATCATTCTGTCGCATCTCCGCAGATGGTCCACATCTCTAATGATGACCACGAGGTGAATTCGAAGGAGGTTGAAGACTGCTTCCAGAATTTTTCCAGCCTGTTCGAAGATGATTTTTCTACCAGCCTAGGGGACAATAAGGCTGAGAAAGAGGCTAATGTTGAGGGAGGAAACATGCCTTTGGAGGCTGTGGAGACTGATAAGGAGAGAGAAGAAGAAAAAGAAGAAGAATGAGAGGAGGAAGGAAAAGAAGGAATAAAGGAAGAACCTACTGTTGTGACAGATTCATTTGAGGAATTTGTCATCGCACTCGAAGTTGTGGGTGCAAATGTTGAAGACTTGACACCACCTGATGCGAGTCAGGCGAAGACCATGACGATCAGTAATGAGGATTCCAATCCTTTGGCCATAGTGCCTTATGTGGCACCACTTGCTGAGATACATCCTTCTGACGTCATGGTCGATGAAGTTGGGGCGTAGCCTGATTTAGAGGAGCAATCCGAGGATCTGACTAAGCCAAAAGAAAGGAAACGAGAGCACGCCAAGGATAAAAAGAAATGCAATGAGGAACACAGGAAGAAAAAGAAGAAAACTCATGCAGCCACATCTTCGACTGCAGCACACTGAGTTAGTTTTTATTTTTCAACACTTAGTTAGATTTCATGCATATCCTGTAGTTGTAATATCATTGTTATCACCTTTCTTTTGTCCCTACATTTTTTATTTTCACTGCATCTGCATTTGCCATTGCATTTCCATATATATTTGTACATTAATGCCAGTGCATTGAGGACAATGCAAACTTTAAGTTTGGGGGAAATGTATATGGATTAGAAATGCAATTGCACCCACATTTGAAAAAAAAACATTCCTTTTGAATTCAATGAAAGCATGCAATATTATGGGAAATTTGATTGCAATTTTTTTCATTCGATGCTTAATTCTTCAATCACTTAAGATGCTAATGAATGAGTTCGATAAATGTGATTGAATGGTGTATCTCTATTTTTGGATGAATGGTTGAGATTGCATTAGTAATGAATGAGTAGTATCATTATTTGAATCCTGAATAAATTTTCCATTTACAGCTACTTGTATATAAGTATAGTTATAAATAAAAGACACTTCAATATGGGTGTATTGTGAACTGTCAAGGGGGAACACTCCAATGCAAGTGTTAGAAAAAGTAATCTAGCCAAAGACTGTCATTGCAAGAGTGTGTGTCGGTGCAATTACATACTCCCTAGGGGTTTGTTGCACCCCATTGTTACTTCCCAAGAACAAGGGTATAGTAATGCAACGACATCACTCAATCATATATAAAAAAAAGAAGAAGAAAAGAAAAGAAAAGAAAAAGAAAAATATTTATATTAGTGTATAATAAATGTTGTTTTGGTAGAATAAATTTAAGATTTAAAACATGATGCTAGCATTGATGAAATTGCAATTTTAGTTATTCATACCTATAAATTGTCGGTGCAATATTCTGTCATGTGAATGTAATTCATACATTAGGATTTCAGAAGATTCAAGTTGCTAGAATGGCTATTGCTTTCACAAAACCTTTTGCTATGACTTTGCTAGCTTTTATTTACTTGAGGACAAATAAAAATTCAAGTTTGGGGTGTGATAGCATTAGAAAAGACCATTGATTTCTCCTTACTTAGGGTATAATTTGTTCCCATTTTATCATTTTTAGCATTTTTAACTTAGTGACTGCATTTTCTAACTCAGTATGCTTGGTTTAATTTTCTTTAATTTTATCCTATTTTTGCTACTAATGTCACCACAATTAGCTGTTTAGTATTGCATCAAAAGATGTCAGTGCAGGAGTCTGTCCTGAAAGATCAACACATGAAGGTATCCAGGATTATTGCCGCAAAATAGAATCCAAATTTGTGCCTAGAAATATCGTCACAACCGACAACTGTCAAATGAACACACTAGATCTACGTGAGTGTACAGCTGGTATAACCAACTTGTATAGCTAGAGGAAGTTGGATTTGAAAGAAAAGACACCTGTACTTGGCAATGGTTGATAAATACTGATGAGAGAGAATCTTCTTCAAGCTTCATTTTTTTTCAGATTTTTGACTCATAAAAACTTTCTCTTCAACTTTTTCTTAAGCTGGCTTCCATGGTAGCTTAGCTTCATTGAGGGCAACTTGACTATGACAAGAAGGCAAATCTACTCCTGAAGAGGAGCATTCCTAATTGCGACACAAGAGGAGTGTAAGGGAATGGTTCTAGTAGACTAGGAATAGGATGCTTCAATTCATTCTTTTATTCTCTTTTTAAACGATGATGAATTTTGATTAATTCAATTTTTATGGAAGTAAAATTTAATTTCAGATCAAGCATGATATCTATTCAATCTTTTCTTCATTGTTTATCTTTGAATTTAATTACTTGACCACGGAAGTGTAATTGCAGTCACTGTCACTAGAAAGTGTAGCGACAATTAAGTTAACAAACAAGTCAACGAAAGTTGCTTGAGGATCGAAGGAATTTTATCCACTTGTTCTTGAATATTTTGCATTGTCAGCACTGGAAGGTGTGGTTAGCATGAGTGTTTGAGTTTTTGATAAATAGGGAAGTCAAGGCTGGTAAGATTTTATTGAACTTAATTATGGCGATAATTTATCTATCATTTACCTTGTGATTGTTGTTTGCTAACTCTTCAAGTCAGGGAACCCCATCTCTTTATCACTGTTTTACTTCTTAAATTTTCTTAAATTGCGTTGACAAATTAGTCTCATACTTTTACTACATTTTCTTATTTTATTGCTCCGACATTATTCATCATAATCTCTTTAGTTTTAACTTTCGTTGCATCGACAATTATAAACATAAACAACCATCCCTGTGGGATCCATATCCGATGGATTTTCATCTATCTATTATACTTGCATCGACAGTGTATGCTTGCACATATTTGCTGTGACATTCATAGCACGATCAATACCTTACATCAATTAGCTAACATTTTCACAAAACCATTAGATAAAGAAAGATTTTGGACACTTAGGAGAGAACTAGGTTTAACCACCTTACCTTGACTAAGTGTTAAATTTTTTTTACAGTATGGTGCAAAAGCATGGTAAGCACGATTTCCTTGGCTTTCAAATGCAAAAAGATAAGGAGAGCTTTATATGATTGGTCATTTATTTCTTCTAATATGCCTTCAATTTTTGTTGCTTTCACATATATATATCAACAATTAGCCACCTTTAATTTTACTTAAATTATTTATTTATTTATTTATTTACTTTCATACATTTTCATGCATCTTAGTCCTATAAACACCTTCTAAGTCATTAGGAATAGTTTTGGAGCCATTTTAGGACCCTTAGAAAATAATAGGGCTTAAAAATCTCGTTTTTATGATTTCACTGCACTTGGAGAACAGAACTGTAATTTGGTATCGATATCGATTTAAAATTATCAATAATTTTATAAAAATATTGATACTCATGGAAAAAAAATCGATACCACATGGCTTATAAGGGAACTTGCTGCTAAGTTTTACAAACAATTTCAACAAAAATACACAAAAACTCATTTCTCTCCGAAAACCCAAAATTTTCTTCCAAAATCTCTCAAATATTTTGCATTTTCTCAAAAAATCTTGCCTCCTAAACACCTTCAAACCTATTTTTATCAAGATTTGCTCACTCTTACTTAGGATTTTGGGCTATTTCAACACATTTGAGGTAAAAACTCTAAATTTTCAACTTGTTGATTTTGAACAATGTAGGTTGAAATAGTGTATTTTAATGATTTATTGGCTTGATATGGACTATATATGTGTTGTTTTCTTGCATGTTTTTCTTAAAATTTTTACCCAAAACCCTTGCCCACCAAGTGTTTGATAAAATTCCTCAAAGAAATACAAAATAGCACCATGGCTCCTGAGAAACGTTCTAGGACTAGTACCTCCACCTCTAATGATGTTGAGTCCTCTTTTAACTTTCAAACTTGAAATTCGTTTCAATGTTTTAACATCCACTTTGCCTTTAAACGTGTTTGGGAGACTAGCAAAAATTGATATGGCTATGTTGGATGCCATTAGCTTTTCCTATCTTCCTATCTTACAAAATTGGGGTTGGATGGATTTTTTTAATATTTCTTCATCAATTTTTCTAAACCTTGTTCGAGCATTCTTTTCCAATTCCACGCTTGAACATGACGAGTCCAAAGAAATCGTCATTGCTATCTCCTCTATTCTCATGGGCACACCCATTCGCCTAACTCTCGAAGAGTTTGACGACTATCTTCACTTACCTTCTAGATGTCTCTTTGATGAAAAGGGACGTTATGATCCCTCACTTTTTATACCTTCCAATTTGGTATCCGAACTTAACCTACATGACCGTGTCCTACACCTAATCCTCACTTGGAATCTAAGGCCTATTAAAAAACATGCTAAGATTCGAAACACCGACTATTGGTGGATCGATTGTTTTAAATAATAGGCGTCCTAATTTTGCGCTCATACTTTTTAATGACATTACGAAGGCTATTGAGAGGGAACTTAATACAAATGTCACCCTTCCCCATGGAACGTATTTGCCATACATTTTTCGGAGGTTAGGTATTAGTACTCGTGGTAACACCCCCGTTTCCTCCACTCAACCTATTAGCTATGGAGTTCTCCACAATGCGGGCTACCACCTCGATGCCACCACCAGAACTTGGGTTAAAGGTGATGCTCCTGCGAAACATGATGACGACGAACTTGATGTGGACTTTGATGAATTTCGACCCTCGAGCATGCTCCTCCTCCAGCCTCATCTTCTCATGCTCAACATGCATCGGAGGTGAAAACTGCCTTGCTCGATGTAATCCACTCATTGAGCAATGATGTCCAGGGTCTTCGAGAAGACATCAACACTAGGTTCTTGACACTAGAAGCACAAGTGACCACTCTACTTGCCCGTTTTCCTTCCACGCCTCCATATCAATCTCCTCATAACAATGAGTAGAGCTGTCTCTTAGGCCATGCATTCTCATTACATTTGCATTCTCATTCTTTTTCTGTTTTGTCTTTATCTTTAGGTTATTGGACTTGTTTATTTTTCTTGACATTTTTCAATTCAATGGAACTTAATGGTTTATTGGCATGTTTTAGATACAAAGTTTATGTTTTGGTTCATTGTTTATCCTCTTTTTCCCTATATATTGTGATGAATTAACTTTCTTTTCTCCTTGAGCTTTATTTGATTTTTTTGATCTAACAAAAGGGGGAGAAGGAAAGGTAAAATGTTTGGTTATTTGCTTTATTTTTAAATGCTAAAATGAAAAATTTTGTGACTAATTTATTTTGAAACAAAAATGAATGTAAACTTGATTGACAAATTTTATTTTGGTCTTATATTTAAAATGTCTTTTATTAAGGGGGAGTAATTATTCAAAGATAAATTTTTCACAAAGTTTTGTTATATCAAAAAGGAGGAGATTGTTAAACCAAGCTTTATTTGATAAAATATTTTGATATAACAAATTAAAATATTTTTTTAATACAAGTTAAAATTGACAAAATTATTTATCAATTTTAAAATATAAGAGGCAAAATTTAAACTCCTATCTTAAACTCTTGGACAAGTTAGAATCAATTTCCAAATCAAGTTAAAATTATTTTACACATGTCAAAATACTTGTACTAAGTCAAAAAATCATTTTAACACTTAAAAATGTTTTTCAAACAAGTCAAAATAGCTCCAGGCCAAAAAGTATCGATACTTGTTGGCTCAGTATCGATACTTTCGAAAATATCGATACCCCTTGTAAAATTGAGACCAAACATGCATTATGTTTTAACAACACTCACAAAATATCGATACCAAATTATAGGTATCGATAATTTCTAAAAAAGCATCGATACCCTTACTCAAAAACGATGCCAAAAGGGCATTCTGTTTTTCACAAACCCTAGTAGGTATCGTTCCGGTATCGATACGTTTTGGAGAAGGTACTAATAATTTTGTTGAGTTATCGATTTTTAAAGGTGCCAACGGTCACTGACTTTGCATTAAATGCAAAAAATATCGATACTTTTTTGTACGGTATCGATACTTGAAGTTGTAGGTGACATAAATGCTTTGGTTTTTCATCCCCAATGACTCTATTAATGACACCAACTACCACAACGATTAGAAATCAATTTGGAGGCTTAAAAACCAACTTCCAAGGACCTACAACAACCAACAAAAGCAATTACAAGCAAATATCTTCAATCAAACATCCCAAGAGCTTAAATTTCATATGTTTCTTTCATACACTTATGAGCTTTACTTTTATTTCTTTATTCAAGTGTATTTTCTTTGTATTGTGAGCTTAATTTGTAAACAATTTGATCTTGTTAGGATTGTCTCTTGTTTGCTAATTTGTATTTCTTTGAGAGAATTGGAGACTTAAGATTTGGGTAGAAATCTTAAGTGGTTGTAAGGTTAAACTTTGTCCTCAAAGGTTCTACAAATCTAGTGGATTTAGAAAAATCCTTAGTGGTGGAAAGCTAAGGTAGTGAAATAAGCATTTGGGGCTAAACCACTCTAAATTCTTGTGTCAAATTATTTTATTTTTCTCTCTTCTCTTCCAGCAATTTTAAAAAGCCAATTTACCCCCCTCTTGACAATTTCGATTCAATCTATCAAGTTAACATCTTTCCCTATATATATAAACATAGCAAAATTTTGCTAGGTTTTGGTTTTTTTTTTTTTGCTAAATTTTGAATTATTTCATTGATGTTGAATTATCAAACAAGTAGATTAATTTTTGGATTATTTTTCATCGCCCTCTCTCACTTATATAATTTGGGTACAATCGGTGCATCAAATATTATCTCTTTTATTTATATAATATTTTTTTGAAGCAAATAGGATATGGTCTTTTATTAATAACTAAAAGAACAAAAAACAAAATAACCACCAAAATAAAAACGTTAAAGAAAAGGCCCCATCTAAAGGCTCAACCCGACATCAAACTAGACAAAAGCTACCTAATCAGAATAGAAATGACAGGTAATGAAAAGATAAAGAAAAGGTGACTTAAAGAAAAAAAGTAAAACAAAAATAATAAATACCCACTCCCATTGGGAAGGATAACGCTCGTCACTCCCAATGTTTAACTTCTGAAAATTGGACTGTTCCTCTTTCCCAAAATTTCATTTCAAAAAAAGACTCTCAACCTCCTCCTAAGAGATTTACCATACAACCAAGCTTCAGCCAAGGCTCTCTGATGCCCAGAAGGAAGAAGCCGATTTTGAAGTCGTTCGTGTTTTAGTCAGGCCCTCTGGCATACTCGTCCCCTTGGATATGTGCTGTGTATCTTCGCACTTCACCAAATAGGTAACATTCCTCCCTCAGTCTCGAACTCTTAATAGCAATAATATCGACAATAGCAATAATATCGACAAGTTTATTCGTTGATCTTCGCACATGATGAAATCTGATGCAATGGAGACCCTTAAGGAGAGATTTAATGTCTCGAATGTAAGGACTTATCTTCGACTTATCTTTTGAAGTTGATTTGCATTTTTTAATTACTGTTAGGGAATCCCCTTCTACAGGAATTACTTCCAATCCTAGATCTAAACATATTTTGACTGCATCTGTACATGCGAGGGCCTTCGCGAAAAAGCCGGATCTAACGTTTGAGTGAAGAACAAATTTGGAAGCTAACATCAAACCCTTGGAATCGCGGACAACTACCCCTGATCCAGATCTAGAGAGTACACCATTAAAAGCAACATCAAAATTGGCTTTATAAGCACCTACCAGTGGCGACTCCCAAACCTCATGCACAGTTTCCCTAGTAACATCATATGCTTTAGAGCAATCTAATTCACACATATACTATTGGATGAATTTGGATACATCTCTGCTAGTTTGAACTTTATTTTCATTGGGTTGTTTGTTTTTACTAGTCCAGAGGGACCAAAGCGAGCAACAAAGTATTCGACACTACGAGAGCGAACCCACTTAAAACCCAAGTAAGCCACTCAAAACATTCTTCCACTTCTTCAGAGCTTACCCATTAAAGTCCTAATAAATTCCAAACCTCCACTGTGACAGGACAAAGGCAGAAAACATGCTTCAGCATCTCTGTACCATTCTCGCACCTCGAATACATGGCATCTGAGACCAAATGCTTTCGCAACAAATTCGACATCGTCGGGATATATGTTTTTGAAATTCGCCATATTACTATTTTAATTTTCATTGTAATATCTAGACACCATAACTTTCGGTAGAATGATCTAGCAATTGGTTGTAATTCGTAGGAGTTAGGCATAGGTAAACCTGAGTGTTATAATTTGTATGCACTTTTTACTGTAAATTCGGTAGAATCATCATGGACATCCCTAGCCAACGGGATCCAAAGGATGCGCTCCGCATCTTCTACATCAAAGATATTAAGGATAACCTCTCTTTTTCAAACTCGGTTATTTTGATCAATTAACTCAGCAACTGAGTCGAAACTACAATCACTAACTGGGTGAGATAATCTTAAAGTTTAAAGAACCAGGAAGCAAAGCGTGATTAAAAATGGATATGTAATCCCCCTTCTCAACATGCCAACACAAGCCATTATTGAGCATTTTTATAGTAGACCAAATGTTTTTCCAAGTATACGATGCACCAACCTTTAAATCGAAATTAAAAAAGAATCTGTCGATGGAAAATACTTAGCCTTCAAAACCTGTCCTAACAGTGAATTTGGATTGGTAATGAGTCTCAAACCTTGTTTTGCCGAAAGAGTCATGTTAAATTTTGCAAAGCTACGAAAACCCACTTCTCATTCATCCTTTGAGATGCATAACTTTCTCCATTCACACTAGTGTAACCCTTTCTTACAATGAGCTTTTTGCCACCAAAATTGAGCCATTATATTTTCCATCTCTTCACACAAGGATTTAGGCAAGAGAAAACGAGTCATAGAATACGTCGGGATGATTTGAAGGACTGTTTTGATAAAGACCTATTTTCCACCTTGAGATAGAAACCTTCGAACTCCAACTATCGATATTCTATTTAATTCTATCTTTAAGAATCTAAAAAGACACCTTCTTCTTCCTTTCTACCATAATTGGCAAACCTAGGTACCTCTTAGAGTTTCTTGAAATACGAAATCCCAAGTTAGTAAAATTTGCACCTTTATTGGTTCTCTCGTATTTGACATGAAAGAAACAGTTGAGTTTTTAAAATTAACACACTGACCGAAATTAAGTTCATACTTTTTCAAGTTGTCCTTTAAAACTTGAGCACCACAAAAAAATTGTTTGCCCGAATAAAATGCAATCATCAGCAAACAACAAATGCGAAATCAATAGCCCCCTACGACTTGCCTTAACTCCTTTTAAGCGACCATCTTGTATTGCTAATCTTATAAGAGAAGACAAACCTTCACTGCAAATAAGAAATAGAAAAGAGGACTAAGAGGGTCTCCTTGACATAACCCTCTAGTTGGCCTGAAGAAAGGACACCCCTTCCATTGATATTCACTGAGTAAGAAATTGTTGAGACACAATTCATGATTAAATTTATTCAATTTGTAGCGAACCCCATCTTCTCCATTATTCCACTTAAGAAACCCCACTTAACTCTATCATATGCTTTGCTCATGTCTAACTTGAGAGCCATCAACCCTTCCCTTCCTTCTTTTTTCTGATAGAATGTGTGCAAAAGTTCATAAGCTACCGAGACATTATTTGAAATCCTTTGACCTGGAACATATATACAACATTACAAAGGTTAATTGGGCAGAAATTGACCATCTTCCACGGGTTTGGGATTTTGGGATAAGAATAATACTTGTTGCATTAAGATCCTTTAGGTTTGACCCTCCAATCAGAATATCTAAACAAAAGAGACTAACCTTCTTACTCACAATATGCAAAAACTTCTGATAGAAAATAGCTAAGAAACTATCAATACTCGAAGCCTTTGTTAGCCCCATCTCTTTTAGAGCCTCATAGATCTCCTCCACAAAAAAGCTACTGTCAATTCTAAATTTTTTCTTCAAAAATGCATCAATCAATTCCCGAAAGAATGTATGACATATCATTTAAACCTTGTCTCGAGGTAAAAAGATCCTTGAAATAAAGTTTTGCAATCTGTGCCATCCTGTTTTGATCACTTGTCAACCTCTCATCCCCAGTTTCTAGTAGCTTAATCGTGTTTTTACTTCGTCTTTGTGTCACACTCTTATGAAAAAAGAAAGTATTTTTGTTGCCATTCCTTAACCAATTTACTCTTGCCCTTTGCTCTCAATACAATTCATCTTTATCGATTTCCCAATTCAATTGAATTTTGGTATCAATAATGTCTGCCAAATTATCATCAGCCTGGTCAGCCTCCAACAATTCTTCTAGCTTCTTAGTTAGTGTTTCCTTCAGGCCTACCTTTCTTTCTTTCTTTCTTTCTTTCTACGTTTCTCCCAATTACTCAATCCTACTCGAAGGCAATCCATCTTTGAAATTTTTCCCTCTTGATGTCTCCCATATGTTCTTAATCTCCTCTTCAATCGTTTGCTCCAACATCCACCAAGCTTCAAACTTGAAAGAGCGAGATATTGTCCTCATATCCTTGAGATTCTCATTAATTAGTAATAGACAATGATAATAAAAAGAAGGAGAAAGATGCATTTGGGAAGCACTCCAACCAAGCAACATTTGCAACTCCTCTGACCAACAGCTCTCTAATATTTGTTTCTAGAGAATTGCCTCGTTCCTAAGTATACCAACGACTAGAGTATCCAACATAAAAAAGACCACATACCTCTAGAACCTAACGAAACATCGCCATCCTCTGTTCATCTCGTAGGATCCCTCCTTTCTTCTCGTGGGCGTAAATAACTTCATTAAAATCGTCACAAACTATCCAAGGAAGCTCTCGATCAACTCCTAGCTTCCTAAGCTTATTCCAAGAGGCACTCTTACTCTGTTCAAATGGAGAACCATAGAAGTTTGTGAATCTCCAACAAATTGACTCCTCAATTTCGTTTATTACCACATCAATAAAAGTACTCGAGAAACTCCACAACTCTACTTGTATTCCTTCTTTCCACGCAAGGCAGAGACCACCTTTACTGCCATATACACTAACCTCTATACCATGCATGAAACCACACATCCTCCTAACTAATTCCATTTGTCGATTATTCAATTTTGTCTACATTAAGAAGACCAGTTGTGATTTATACAACCTCAGCATATGCTGAAGCCAGTGAACAGTCCATGGGCTCCTTAATTCACGAACATTCCAGTTTAAGGTTTTCAATGCGTCTGGTCGGCTTGCCCATTGGCAGCTGCCGATATCTATTTAAATGAAGAAAGCCAAACATCGAAAAATAACTCCTATTGCAAGAAATCTCCTGAACACATTCCAACGTCTTCTCCATCTTCGCTCTTTTACCTCCAACAAGGCTATGATCCTCGAGGCCTTATTCAATCACAACATCCTAATTCTTTTTTTTTTTGGAATTTCACTTCCCATTGGCGAATCTCCCTTCGAACCACACTTAGGCAATCTCTTCCATTCTTTCCTAGATTGTGAGACTCGCACATTTGAAATAATACCTGGTCTCCCTCCAAAATTAAATTGGACCAAGAAAAAGAGATGTGCCCATCGTGATCCATATCCTTCACAATTTGTTCCTTGAAAAAAGGAATTTTATCCTTATCCACTATATTAATTCTTTCGAAATCCCTAATTTTCCACCACACATTAGAGGTAATTAAATCAGACACAATCATCACGCCACTGCCACCCCTTAGTGGATCCGTGTCTAGAGGAATCCTAGAGTCATCCAACTTTGTTAATTCAACCTCATTTATATCTGTAGAATTCATGATGGAATAATTCGAATCAAACTTTAATTCCCCAAGACCACTATCCCCTCCAAATCACCTTCACCACAAGTCACCATACCTTTATCAACAGCCAAAAATCCATCGCCACTTTTCATGAGATCATCGTCATACCTTAATTTTAGGGCCCTATCCATTGTTCGAGGGAAAATCACATCCACCTCGTTTTTCTTGGGCAAACCATTACTCTCCGTACATCCTCCGATGTATGAACATTGCGCCGCCATCTTTTTACCCGCAAGTCCTAACAGGAAGGAAAATTTCCCTACCAGATTTAATTCTTCTTTAAGAGCCATAGAAAAAGGATAATCATCTTCTGCAAATTCTTTCACCTTAGTAAACAGCTCACAGCAATCCTTCAAATTGTGCCCTAACCGTCCACAACCAAAAAAAAAAAGGGTAAATTTTCATACTTAAAAGGCACCCAACACTTCTGTTGTGAATCAATCAACATAAAAATCCCCCTGCGAAGAGGCTTTTACACATCCAACAAAACCCTAATTCGACTAAAATCCCTTTTAGACTCAGATCTAATAAACCCACCAAAGTTGGATTCGATTGCATGCACAAGATCTTTTCGATCACATTGTGGGGGATAAGGATCAACCTTTAACCAGTAAGGGGATAACACTAACCGGATTTGTTTCTCTCAATTGGTTCTGTAATCCTATTAAAAAGTATTACTTACTTTCGGAAGAGCCACGACCTTCTTTCCAATATCATCTCTAGATTTTCCTCTGTATCAAAACTAACCAAAAATAAGTTTTGCCCTGCCACTTGAAACTCAAACTTCTTCTTTGCTTTCCAGATACTTTTCATTTACGCTCGAAAACTATTTGGGTTATAGGATTTCTTCGTCCAAACCGTGCAGACTAATGTCGATTTATCAAGAGGAGTAACCAAAGAACTTCTAACATATAGCTGAACAAACTCCTCCTCTAGTAAAGTAATTTCGTCCTTCTTTTCCGCCATAAAAAAGTCACCACCCTAAACCCAATCGTAGTCGCCTCTGTTTCTCTAAGAAAACTGGGAGATAGCACTCTTAACTTTTTTCATTTATTTAATATTCATAATCTCATGTGTTTTTTTGTTTAAATTTAATTTTAAATACATTATTTTCACATGCATACGAATATGATAAAATTTCTAATTAATTTTATTTATGAATAAAGAGATAATATTTTTTTTGTTAAAGTGCTTATTTTATTTGCAATTTGCTATTAGTATCATATTATATAAGTTGAAATTATATACTTTACAAAGTAGACAATGATAATTACAATTTAAAAGTTATAAATTAAAACAACTTAATAATTTAAGTTATAGGCCTTATTTTCTATTATTTCTTCTAAAAAATTATACTTAATTTAAGTTTGATTCATTTTAGATTTGCTCTGATAATTTTTTATTCATTTTAATTTCGGATTAAATTAATTTTAAATTTGAATTGATTCAAATTTGAATTAATGATTTTTATAATCGAATTGAATTGAATTCTAAATTAAAATTTCACTTTTAAGGTTAGAATCGATAGATCTAGAACATGCAATTAGATGTCATGTAAAAACCAACACAAAAACAAAATGATGATTAAAGGTAGCCTTTGTAATTTAAATATAATATGATATATTTGTATCTATAAAACTATATATAAAAGGAAAGCTTTAAAGCCTTTCACAATGAACATCTGCAGGGGCGAATGTAGGAGGCTGGTAAGGCTTGTCTTTTCTAAAATAGAAAATTTTTATTTAAATGTTTGAATTCTTATAAAATTTTAAATTAATAAAGGTAAAATTGTATTTTGGCCTTCTAAAAATGATAAAATTTTGATTTAATCTTTTAAAATTGTATTTTTACTATCGTAAAAATTATAATTTAACTTCGACCCTCTGAAAAAAAAAATTCGTTCCTCCCCTGGACATTTAATTGTTTCTTTTTTTGACATGATAATGTTATAAGTAAAATTTAATTTTAATCTTTATCCTCAAAAAAAATTAATTTTAATCTCTCTAATTTTTAAGTATAAGAATAGTTCAATTTCAACTTTATCCTTATATTTCACTTAAATTTTAAATTTAATCTATCTATACTATTATGTATAAAAGGATAAAATTGAGAAAATAATCACTATTCGTTTTTTCTTTTCTTTTGACATGAGAAAATAATGCTAAATTTAAGTTCTAATCCAAATATTTTTTAAGATTATATAAGAATGATTAAATTTCAAGGTAGATCCATTTGAGATAAACCATATTAGAAAATTAATTAAAGATAAACTGACATCCAATCACTGTAAAAATCTGTAAAAGAAATATTAATATTAAATTTATTTAGATATATAATATCTTGAACAATATTATAATACAAAAAACAAAATATCTATCTAGTTATCTATGTACATGATCTTATGACAGACTAAATCTGCAGAATCTTGCAAATAGTACTTATGGTATTACGTATGTTGATTTCCTTCTAAAATATACATTTATTCTTCTTGTTATTTTGCAGTATCTTAACTTTCAGTAAGATTCTCCCCAATTTGTTCTGAGTTCAGTGTATGTCAAATGCCCTTCAGCTATAAATTGAGGTCCTTAGATACAACTTAAGCACTTGTATCTCCTCAAGTCACGCTTTGTATTAGATTCCTATTCCCTCCAAACTTGTTGGAAGTAGAACCAAAGTATGCTATGAAAGTTGAGGAAATCAGTGGCAAAAGTGCCATTCCATGAATCAAACTTGGCCTTGAAACAGGTGAAGTGTGATGCTTGTATAGAGGAAAATGGAGTGTGTAAATGCGATAATGGTGGCATCGAGGGCATGGTGATGACAGAAGATGCTGCTGATCAACAAGCTAGTTCGGGGAATAGCTCTTTTCTTCATGCTGTCTTGAATATGAGTGGCATGCTCATAGGTAATTAAGCCTTCCTAATCCTCACCATGTTTATTTATCTTCATTTATTCATTAAATATATATGTACATGAAACATGCAGGTCTTGGTTTGTTGTCAACTCCATATGCACTAGAAAATGGAGGATGGGGTTCAGTTTTCCTGCTTGTAGGACTGGGGTTTATATCTACCTATACTTCTCACGTTCTCGGAAAATGTCTCGATAAGAATTCCAAATCATAAAGCTTTGCAGATATGGGAGAGAATGCATTTGGGAGAAAGGAAGAGTTTTAACAGCAACCTTCATCTACTTGGAAATATTCATGGCCCTTGTGTCTTACACTATTTCACTCCATGATAATCTGATCACAGTGTTGTCAGGGACCCAAATTAAGCTACCAGGGGTGCCTAATCTTCATACATCTCAGCTCATAACTGTGGTTGCTTTTTTGATAGCACTTCCAAGTCTATGGTTGAGATATCTTTCTTCTATATCTTTCCTTTCATCAGGTGGTATCCTCATGTCACTCATTATCTTTATATCAGTGGTCTGCACTGCTGCTTCAGGAAGTGTTGAGGCTAATCACAGCATACCCTTTTTACGTGTGAAAAACATTCCTGCCATATCCGGTCTTTATATCTACAGCTATGCTGGCCATTTTGTTTTCCCCAACTTCTACAAAGCCATGAAACATCCATCCAAGTTTACTAAGGTTGATACCTACTATCCTTTTTATCTTCTGTTATATATGTTTTCAACATATAAACTACTGTTGCATATATTTTAATCATCCAAGTCAAGCCATCTCAAGTGCTTTAAACCTTCTTTGGGTAAATGCTTAAATTAGTGCTCAACCTTTTAAAAATGCTCACATAAGGGTTAAATAAGGATATAACTTTTATAGAAGTACTCAAATAAGGATTTTTCACGCGTTTAAGCTCGATTTGTAAAAGAAATTAAGTAAATGTTGATGTGTTTAGAATAAAATACATAACACTTGAATCAAATATTTTTGAAAAGAAAAGAAATTTGTCAAAACATAATTTAAAACTTGCTATACGACATTTGAGTAATCTTTATTTGAACACTTTTGAAAAAGTTCGTTTTTAATATGAGATTTTTTTAAAATATTAGACCAATATTTGATCATTTTTAAAGGTGTGACATTTATTTGAGTATTTTTATAAATATTAAACTTTTACATGAGCATTTTCAAAGGTTTGGCCCTTATGTGAACAACCTTAAAAGGTTCGCTTCAATTTGAACATTTAGCCTTTTTATTTTTTGACTTTCCATTTTATTTCATCAGCAGGGAATCTGCTTCTGTTTTTGGTATTCCTTGATTCTGAACTTGAACTTGAAGTTAGAATCTAAGAATCAAATGTTTATTCATGCATGAAGCATTTTGTATTTGTACAGCAAGAATATTTTAATTGATCACCTTACGTCTGCACATTGATTCCAGGTATCTATTGTGAGCTTTGCAGCATGCACACTACTTTACACTGCTCTAGCATTCCTGGGAGCCAAGATGTTTGGGGCAGAAGTCAACCCTCAGGTCACCCTCAGTTTGCCCCGACATCATTTTCTCACAAAAATTGCATTATGGGCAACTGTGCTAACTCCCATGACTAAATATGCACTTGAGTTTGCACCTTTTGCCATTCAGCTTGAGAATAACTTCCCAGATTCTCTGAGTTCTCGCATGAAGTTGATCATAAGAGGCTTTGTAGGCTCTATTCTCCTTCTAGTGATACTATCCCTTGCTCTTTCGGTTCCATATTTCGAGCATGTGCTGAGCCTCACCGGCTCCCTCGTAAGCGTCTGTATTTGCATGACTTTTCCCTGTGCTTTCTACATATCCAAACCTCTCCTCATTCTTAACCTTCCCTCATCGCTTTTGGTTCAATTCTTGGAGTACTTGGAACCATTTCATCAGCAAAGATGCTAATAAAAACCCTACTCAGAGCTCACTGGACACGGGTCTGTTAATCTTGCTTGCTGGGTTTCTCCATTTTCTCACTTGCTTAACAAGGAGTCCTTGTGATAGGCGAGTCAAATAGTATTGGAAGCATAAGAAGACAACTGCAGCTTCGTTTTTCTCCATCATATTCTTATCTTTTACCATACTATTTATCAAAGATGGCATGCCAGTGTTGATACCAGGCGGTTGAACTTTGAAGGGATGTCTAGTTAAATTCTTTTTCTGTATTCATACTTATAATATAATATTATAATATGTTCTTCAGAAGTTAATTATTGTTTTTACATGGTAACTGATAATCTTAAAAATTAAGATTTATAAGTGTTAATAAAATTTTGTTATATTATCAAATTTTAAAGGCATAAAATTATTATTATACACTCATCAATAGAAAAATTACTTTATGGATCCATCTCACCATATTATCGATGATTCTTTTTCAATAATTTAATTACATTTTAATAATTTTTTGTCATTAACATATTATTTTTATAATTTTAAACGTAAATCCAAAACCATGAATCTAAAATCCTGAATCCTAAACCCAAAGTATAAAACTCAAAATCTAAACCCTAAACAATAAATTCTTAAACCTTAAACTCAAACTCTAAACTCGTACCTCATGACACCAAACCTTTGAACCTTAAACATGAACCTTGAACTTCAAAACTATGAACCTTGAACCTAAACCTTGAACATTGAATTTAAACCCTAAACCTTAAATCTAAATCTAAATCTTAAACTTTGAGGGTTTAGGGTTTAAGGTTAGGGTTCGAGTTCAATATTAGAGATTTTGGGTTTTAGGTTCAAGGTAAAAGAAGAAAAGACATTTGTTTATAATTTTAAAAATTAATTATTTAAAGTAATTTAATTAAAGTTAAATTAAGTTTGAGAAAATAATAGATATAGATCAATATATGATAATACTTTGTTATTTTTAAAATTTAATGATGTGACACTATTTTATTGGTACCTAAAAATTATACTGTTTAGGATCATCTTAATATAATTTATTCACTTCTAGTTGATGTAAATCTTTTTATAGACTGAGATATAATACATGACTAAAAAAGGGTAAATTAACCGTTCACTACATAATTAAAAATGAGTAAATTGCACTGTTGGTCATTTAATTATACTTAAGTTTCATTTTTGGTCTCCTAACTTTTAAAACTTACAAAATTGTCATCCAATTAATCAGTTTTTTTTATGTTGAGGTGGCTGCTCAAAAATTGGTATAATTTAAATTTAGTCCTTAATTTTTATATATTGTGTCATGTTGATTATGATTTTTGAAAAATTATAAAGATAAATGTCGAAACCACCTCGAAAATGGAGCTTCGAAAAAATCATTTTAAATTTGGAAAAAATGAGAAAAATGGGAGTCGCTACCAATCTTTTATTTGGGTGTGATTGGATCACCACAAAACGTTTAAAATACGTTTAAAATTTTGATCTACGAAGTCCAGAAGACAGGTTTGGGAGTCGGTTACGCACGAGGAAGGATTAGCACCCTCATACGCCCAAAATTGGTACCGTTTTGATTATTTTCGGGCTTTGATTTGTAAACCTTGAAAACTTGAATGAAGTTTAAAATACGATCCTTGAATGCATGAGTTATTTTAAAAGAAATTAAATTTTCGTTTGGAAATCTCGCTATTTCAAAATGATCGAGGAAGAAAAATTACATCCAGTAAGTTAGGACATAATATTTCGAGATCCAAAAAATAACAAGCTTTCCTTTGCAAAACTTTTTAATTTTGGAAAAATGATATTTGATTATTTCGATTTAACGAAGGATTGCACCTAGTGAGTTAAGGAGCAAATTTTCGGAATCGAAGATAAGAAATATCGCCTTAGTTAAGGGTATTTGATTATTTCGGTTTGAAGAAAAATTACACCTAGTAAGTTAAGGCGCAAGATTTCGAAACGCGAAATTAAAGAATATTGCCTTGATTTTAAAATTTTGTGAAAGCGATTTTTTTAAACAAATAATGAATGAGCAATTTCCTAAATTACACGAAGTGAACATGAATACAAAGTACGGGGCATAAAAAATAAGATTAAATGTAAATATTATTAAAGAAATGATGCAATCGGGATTAAAACAAGACTTTTCGGATACCTAGGGGCAAAATGGTAATTTGGGTTTTTAGGGGTAAAATGGTAATTTTTGTGAAATCGGGGCTAAAAATGGAATTTAGGGAAGTTTGAGGGTGAAATGATAATTTTTGAAAGCTTCGGGGTAAAATGCAATTTTTTTGAAATTTTGGGGTCAAAATATGATTTTGGAAAAGTTTTAGGGTCAAAATGTAATTTTAGAAAAGTTTTAGGGTCAAAATGTAATTTCTAGAAAGTTTTAGGGTCAAAATATAATTTTGGAAAAGTTTTGGGGTCAAAATGTAATTTTGGAAAAGTTTTGGGGTTGAAATGTAATTTCTAGAAAGTGTTGGGGTCAAAATATAATTTTTGAAAAGTTTTAGGGTTAAAATGTAATTTAGGAAAAGTTTTGGGGTTGACATGTAATTTTTAGAAAGTTTTTGGGTCAAAATAGAACTTTCAAAAAGTTTTGGGGTTAAAATGTAATTTTTGGACAATTTAGGGATTTACAAAGCAATAAAACCAAAAACAGGTGACACGTGGCAGCCCCACAGGCATCCAGAAGTCGAGGGACTAATTTGAAAATCTTAAAAAAAATTTGGACAATTTTGTAATTAAATAAAAGTTAATTTAAGGACTAAATTAAAATAAATTAAAAATAGAAAAGACTGCATGCATAAATAAGCCAAAACATGACACGTGGCAACCTCTGGTACAGTCAAACAATCAAAGGACTAAATTATAAACCAATTAAAATTACAGGGCCAAATAATTAAAAAAATGCAAAAAGGACTAAATTGAAGCAAATAAAAATGCGGAAGGACCAATTGCGCAAATAGACCATTAAGCAAAAACACGCGGATCCTAGAGTGGGTCGGGTCAGGTCGGATCGGTCCAAATGGGTTGCTATATATATTATTTTTTAGTTTTTTTTCATTTTATTAAAGATTCTGCCCCTTTCTCTCCCTTTCTCTCTCAAATCACCCCCCCTTTTCCAGTCCGGGCATGGCTCCGGCCAAGCTCCGGCAACCACCCAAACCTGCGCGTGGCGGTTGCCCCGGCCATGCTCCGATCCCCTTCTTCTTCCTTTGGCCGGCCATGGCTCCGGCCATGCTCCAGTTGCTGCTATTTCCGCGCGTATTCGACACCTTCGACCACATGCTTTAACACCGATCGCCTCTCCACCTCCGCAGTCCGTCACGCGCCGTCGATCCAAGCCGAAATGGGTAAGTAAGATCATCCCTTCTTCTTCCCCCCTTTTCTCCTCTGTTTCATCTCCTTAATCTTTCTTTTCCTTTCTATTTTTTGTTTGATTTCTAAACCCAGATCTGGGAAAACCCAGATCTGGAAATATTTTGAAAATCTTCCTTATTCCGATTAAAAATTTTTTTTAAGCCTATTTTATTTTTAAAACCTTCGTTTTTGGTGTTTGCTCGGGTGTTCGAACGCCGTGGAGTGGAGGCGATGGCGGCCCAAGAGCTCCGGCGGTGGTAACGGCGATCCGGTGGGAGCAGATAAGTCCCTGACTTTTGATTTTCTTCTTCCTCTTTTTTATTATTTAATAATAAATATTTTATTTAAACCGTTATTATTATTAATAAAATATTATTAATATTATTGAAACATTTAATACCCTTAGTAATATCATATTATTTACATTATTACTGCTCATTAATGCCGATTATTGATGTTTATCAATGCATTTAAAACGGTGCAATGAATGCTAAAGGGCTATTAAAGCATGCATTAATACATATCCTCAGAACCTGATAAGTTTAGAAATTTTATCATAAATGAAAGTAAGTGTGCATTGATGATACCTGATTATTCTGATGCTTGGGTATTCACTGTTGTTGAATGTCCTATTCTGGTTTGCAATGTGCCTAGATACTATGCTTCTGTGTTGATTATTCAAGGGTTTATCTATTGATTTCTAGAATGAGTTTGTATTGATTTTCAGAACAAGGGTTGTAACCCCTTACAATGAACTTTTAATAGGCTTTTATAGCCAATTACACTATAATTCTATTTGTTTGTTACAATTAAATGCCTTTCTAATCTCCTTTGCTTGTTGCAGGTTCTTCTAGGCAATGGTGATGGCAGGGCATGGTGGATGGAGCTAGTGGGTAGCAATCGGCAGAGGCACGTGGGGGTGAAGGTTTGATTTTGACTTTGGGGTTGTTGAGTGGAGTGCTGCTGGTGCAAGTGGCCCCTGTTTGGGCTGAAAATGTAATTGGGTCAAGGGTTAAAATGGGCCCATTTGTAGTTGGGCTTGTATTGTAATTGGACTTTTTAATTTTAGTATTTCATTTTTAATTTTAATTTTAATTTTAATTTTAAATTTAAATAATTTAAATTTAAATTTAAATAAATTTAAAATCAATTTAAAACAAAAAGTCCAAGCCCGGTCAAAATTGGGCTCCCACAGTTGCCCCTCTTTGCTCGTTGTTGTGTAACAGGAACGAAGCAAAGATTAAAAGGAGACCTAATTTTGTCAAGTTTCGCTGAATCTCGGCTCCATCGTTAACTACTTCATATTTACAGCAATTGATTTGCAGCTCTATTCCAATCCACTGTGACTGCGGGGAGAATGGGATCTGCTTCACTGCATCCTCAAAAGTAGGGTTTGATGTCGAGGTTTTATCTTACTCTTCAGAGAGATAAAGATTTTCTATCCCACTTCACTTCAATTCCAAAAGGATGACGTTGCTCTTACTTCAATTTCAGAGATGAAGACGTGTTATCCAACTCTACTTCAATTTCAAGTAGATGACGTTGCTCTTACTTCAATTTCAGAGAAAAAGACGTGTTATCCACTCTACTTCAATTTCAAGAGGATGACGTTGCTCTTACTTCGATTTCAAAGAAAAAGACGTGTTATCCACTCTACTTCAATTTCAAGAGGATGACGTTGCTCTTACTTCGATTTCAGAGAAAAGACGTGTTATCCACTCTACTTCAATTTCAAGAGGATGACGTTGCTCTTACTTCGATTTCAGAGAAAAAGACGTGTTATCCACTCTACTTCAATTTCAAGAGGATGACGTTGCTCTTACTTCAATTTCAGAGAAAAAGACGTGTTATCCACTCTACTTCAATTTCAAGAGGATGACGTTACTCTTACTTCGATTTCAGAGAAAAAGACTTGTTATCTACTCTACTTCAATTTCAAGAGGATGACGTTGCTCTTACTTCAATTTCAGAGAAAAAGACGTGTTATCCACTCTACTTCAATTTCAAGAGGATGACGTTGCTCTTACTTCGATTTCAGAGAAAAAGACGTGTTATCCACTCTACTTCAATTTCAAAAGGATGACGTTGCTCTTACTTCAATTTCAGAGATGAAGACGTGTTATCCAACTCTACTTCAATTTCAAGCGGATGACGTTGCTCTTACTTCAATTTCAGAGATGAAGACGTGTTATCCAACTCTACTTCAATTTCAAGAGGATAGGAAATAATCTTCGTGCGGTCTGATCCACTTTGTCTTCTAGGTGAAAGATCCATCGTCATGGATTCGACCCTTCATGTTCTTAAAATGCTTGGTTATTCGTCGTGACTTGGAACTTCCCTTTCAAGTCGCTGTGATGCGGGATCTTCTATCACGGTCTTGGCTTTTCCATCGTGCATCCTATGACGCTGAGTCCTGCAGAAAATGCTCAAATGGGTTCTCTGTGTAGGCCAGGTATGTTTAGGATGTTATGCTTGGAAATGAGTTAAAATGCTCTTATCCTAGCATGAATGTGTATGATTTAATGTTTGAATTTTCAAAGATTAGTCTTTTATATTTTGAAGCCATCTCTTGACGTTCCCTTGAATTCAACTCGGCAAATTCGACATTTGAATTGCTTCTTTCAGGTTTTAACTCTTTCAATTGGCAGTTGCTTAGAATTCTCGTGTCTTTTAGGAAATTCCTAAAATAATACCTGCGAATCCTTGTTTCCTTTTATGACCTTTTATCCATCATTTTAATATGAGAATACTTGGACAATATGGAAAAGAATGGGGTCAAATTTGGAGATTTATTGGCTATGATATCAAATATTTACAAAGAACAAATAACGACAAAAGGACAGTATTAGACTTAGATATCAGATATGAGTTTCCCTAATCCAAAGATCATCTTTTACTTGACGTGTTTCTAGAGGTCTCGGAATTACTTCATTGATGCCCCAGAATGCAAAATATTCCATTTTGCCACTTTTGAGGGAGCAATTGGTTGTCCTTGTTTTGTATTTGAGTTGCTCTTTTCGAGTTTTCAACTCAAAACCCCTTTGGTTTCAGGATGCCCTTCCACGGGTTTTTCATCCTGACCTCTCCGATTTTTTTTTTTACTTTAATGCGTAATATTTCTTCACAGTCTGAATTCACCGGGTTGTATAATTCTTGGCCATCCATTTCAGTCAAAATTAAGGCTCCTCCAGAAAAAGCTTTCTTTACCAATGTACGGGCCCCTCCCAATTAGGCATCCATTTTCCTCGCGAGTCTTTATGTATTGAAGTATCTTTTTCAAGACTAGATCTCCCTCATAGAATTCTCTTGGGCGAACTTTTCTTGTTGTAAGCGCGCATCATCCGTTTTTGTACATTCGACCGTGACGGATAGCCCTAACCTCTTTTCCTCAATCAAATTTAACTGATCATATCTGGCTTGGACCATTCTGCTTCATCAAATTCAGCTCTGATAAGACTCGGAGAGAAGGAATCTCTACTTCGTGGGCAAAACAGCCTCCATTCCATATACCAGTGAGAACGGTGTTGCCCCAGTTATACGTTCTGATGGAAGTCCTATAAGCAAGAAGGGCAAGTGGATTTTTTCATGCCAGCTCTATAGGTTTTCTGTCATTTTTGCGACATCTTCTTGATGTTTTTATCGCTGCTTCTACTGCTCCATTCATCTTTGGGCGATATGAGGACGAATTATGTGTCTGATCTTGAACTGCTCACAGACCTCCGATATCGGCTGTTGTTTAAGTTTAATGCATTGTCTGATAGATCTTTTCAGGCATCCCATATCGACATATGATCTCCTTTTTCAGAACTTGCTGACCGCGGACTTTGTAACATTAGCATAAGAGGCAGCTTCTACCCACTTGGTGAAGTAGTCGATAACCACAAAAATGAATCTATGTCCATTAGGGCCTTTGTGAAATTGGTCCAATAACATCCATACCCACATAGAAAAGGCCACGGGATGTCATGACGTGTAGGGGTGAGGGAGGCACATGATCTGGCTTTTGTGGCATTTCTTAGCATAGTTTATACCATCAGTCTCCATAGTCGACCAGTAGTACCCAAATCTCATGATCTGCCTAGCCATTTTGAATCCATTCGCGTGTGTTCCACAAATCCCTTCAACTTCTTCTAAGATCTTTTAGCCTCGATTGAGTCCACACATCTTAATAACACCTGATCCTTCTTCTCTTATACAGGATCTCTCCATCCGGACGTACTCGTTTGCGAGCCTTCTCATGTCCTTTTGTCATTATCAGTAGCTCCTTGGGGTATTTTCGGTCCTTCACATATTGGAGTATGTCTGGTACCAAGGATGCTCCTCTTTTCCTTCTTCCTCGATGTCACAGCAATGGGCTGGAGTTTCGTAATGCTCATTTGAAGGGGCTTCATATCCTCTGGCCTATTCACTTTTATCATCGAAGCTAAAGTGGCCAAGGCATCAGCCATTTTGTTTTTCCTAGCGTGGGAGGTATCTGAACGTGACCTCGTCAAATTTTTTGATCAGTTCGAGGACCATATTCCGATATTCAATTAATTTAGAGTCCCTTGTCTCCCATTCTCCTTTGAGCTGGTAGATCACCAATGCCGAATCCCCATAGATTTCTAATACTTTGATCCCTTCGATCTATGGCTCCTTGGACGCCCATGTACATGCTTCATATTCTGCCATATTGTTTGTGCAATCAAAGTCAAGCTTACTGATGAAGGGATAATGGTCTCCTTCTAGTGACACTAAACTGCACCAATCCCATTACCCATAGCGTTTGAAGCGCCATCGAATTCAATCGCCACGAATGCTCGGTCGTAGTTTCCTCTTCGGTATTTGCACATACATCAGATCCTCATTTTGGAAGTCAAAATTTATCGGCTTATAGTCCTCCAAAGCCCTGCTGGCTAGGAAGTCTGCAATTGCACTTCCTTTAATTGCTTTTTGGCTTACATAAACTATATCAAATTCTGACAACAGGATCTGCCACCTAGCCATTCTCCCATTTAGCGCAGTTGACTCCATCATGTACTTTAGAGAATCTAGTTTCGAGATTAACCATGTCGTGTGGTATAGCAAGTATTGTCGCAACCTTCGGGTAGTCCAAACCAACGCACAGCATAATTTTTCTATTGGAGAGTATCTTGTTTCACAGTCGTAAATTTCTTACTGATAGTATATGGCTCTTTCTTTCCTTCCCGTTTCATCGTGTTGGCCCAAGACACATCCCATAGAATTCTCAAAAACTGTTAAGTACAAGATTAACGGTTTGTTGGGATTCAGTGGTACTAGTACCGGAGCATCAGACAAATACTGCTTAACTTTATCAAAAGTTCTTTGGCATTGATCATCCCAAACGCCTGGGTTATGCTTTCTAAGAAGGCAAATATTGGGTCACACTTCTCTGTTAACCGCCAGATAAATCGAGCGATATAATTTAATCTCCCAAGAAAACCTCGAACCTCCTTTTGCGTACGAGGCGGGGGTAACTCTTGTATGGCTTTAACCTTGTCTGGGTCTATCTCGATTCCCTTTTGGCTGATCACAAACCCAACAGTTTTTCCTGATGTAGCTCCAAAAGTGCACTTGGCAGGGTTCAATTTTAGCTGGAATTTTCCTCAATCTCATGAATAATTTCCTCAGGACATTCACATGTTCTTCCTTTGTTCGAGACTTTGCGATCATGTCGTCGACGTAGACCTCAATTTCTTTGTGCATCATATCATGAAACATGTCACCATAGCTCTTTGATATGTTGCCCCCAGCATTTTTAAGTCCGAACGGCATCACCTTAACAAAATGTTCCCCACATTGTGACAAAGGTGGTTTTCCGCCATGTCTTCAGGGTCCATCTTTATTTGGTTATATCCAGAGAACCATCCATGAAGGAGAAAAAGGCATGCCCCGCTGTATTATCTACCAGAGTGTCGATGTTGCAGCGAAAGTTATCTTTTGGGCTGGCCCTATTCAAATCTCGGTAATCTACGCACATACGTACTTTAACCATCTTTCTTGGGGACAGGAACTATATTGGCGACCCATTCCAAATATTCAACTACTCGGAGGAAACCCGCGTCGAACTATTTTCGGACCTCTTCTTTTATTTTAAGCAACACATCAGGTCGCATTCTGCGAAGCTTTTGTTGAACGGGTTTGCATTCTTCCTTTATTGGGAGCTTTGTTGGACCACGATGTCGGTGTTTGCCCAGGCATGTCTTGGTAGGACCAGGCGAAGACATCTTTGAATTCTCTTAGTAGCTCAATAAGATCTCCTTGTGTTTTCACCGGGATGCTGGTTCCAATTTTCACTTCTTTATTCTCCTCTTCATCCCCTATGCTTACTGTTTCCACTACCCTCTTTGTGGGGCAAGATTTGCTTTTCCTCCTCCTGTTCCATCATTCGTTGCAATTCAGGAAATATTTACATCCTGGTCATCTTCAAAGTCCTGCGATTCCTCAAGGCACATATCTTGCTCGAAATGAGGTTCGAAGTCAGTGTCACTCATATTACTGATATCCCAAGATCTGTAAAGAATGAGAATGGCTAATGAACAAAATAAATTAAAGAATGACTGTACGACATGATTATGGGTGTATATATTCAAGAATGATTTATTTATTTTTACCTGCAATAATTTATTTAGGATTTGAAAGGAAAAGAATAAAGAGATGTTGTCTAAATGTATTTTCATTTAAGATAATGGATAAAAACTCAAAAGCCCTTTTACAAAAGATTTCTATCATTCTTGGGCATAAAATGATAGAAGTGTAACGAGTATTACTTTGAAATGTTCCTAAAAGCTACGGGAGCTCTTCTTCTGTCCAGTTGTCCAAATTACTCCTAGGTGCATACGGACATATTTGAAGCGAACTCCTTTCTTCAGCTTCTTCGGAAACAGCATTTACGCTCAGTTCCATCACAAGTCTCGCAACTCTTTCTTCCTCAAGCCTTAGCCCACCAGAAATGAAAGTTTTCGAAGTATGAGGGAAGGTCATCGGTCTCCAACTGATTTCTTCCCCGGCTTGTCGTGCTCTTCTTATCTCTCGTTTCCGCTCTATCTCTTTCTTCTTTTCTTTCACATCCGGCTTGTACCCTAGCCTGAAACGGTCTCACTTTCCTAATAGCGATGGTGCGTAGATTACTCCTTGGAGTTATTTCCTGAGCTCTTTTCCCCGGCAATGCTCATTTTCCAATCGTCAAACGCAATCCCATCTTCGTCGTTTGCGACAATTTAGGTTCAGGAATTTTACTTCCCTCTCCAATGAATGTGGCATTAACAAATTCTAACGAACGGAAAGAACATTCTACTGCCTCCTCATCTTTGTCTATATACGGGGCATCATTTGTTACAGACGCAACAATATCCTCCTCGGCGTTGATTGTTACCAACCTTCCGTCGGTTACCAGCTTGAGCTTCTGGTGTAGTGAGGACGGTACTGCTCTTGCTGCGTGAATCCACGGTCTTCCTAATAAGCAATTGTAGGAAGGCTTGATATCCATTACCAAAATCAACCTCGTAAATATTCGGGCCTATTTGTAATGGTACTTCAATCCTGCCCATTATTTTTCTTTCAGTTCCATCAAAAGCTCTGACTATGTTGTGGCACGTCCTCATGTGGGAGCTATCGATGGGTAGTCTCTCGAGAGTGGTTAACGTAGAACGTTTAAAGCTGAGCCGTTATCGATAAGCACCCCCCAGGTAGTGTAACCCTTTACAGCGAGCAGTAATATGCAATGCCTTGGTCGACCCCATACCTCCAGATGGGATTTCATCGTCATTGAAGAAAATAAATTTCATCAGCGCTGATGTTGTTAATCAGTCGATCCAGCTTGTATATTGATATATCCTGGGTCACGTAGGTTTCGTTGAGCGCCCTCATTAATGCGTTACGGTGTGCCTCTGAACTTAGCAGTAACGCCAAAATGGATATGCGTGCGGGCTACTTATAACTGTTCAACTACGCTATATCGCTGTGTTTTAAGAATTTCAGGAACTCTTGTGCTTCTCTCTCTGCCACCGGCTCATTTATCGGTTCCACCTTGTTAGTCGCCTTTTCGGTTTAACCGCTATAGCTTTCCCTTTGGCAGTTGCTTCTCTTCCAAGTTATAAGTTTTGTCGCTACATGTGACCAGGTTCACATTTCGCGGCTCCTCCACCTTGGGTGCCACAATGTTGCACCCGTAATTCTAGGGAACTCTTTTACTGTCTTCATAAGGAACGGTGCAGGTTTCCGTATGATAACACATGGTGTCTCCTGTCTTCTCGTCTCAGCTCCCTTAGATGTGGAGAGATGATTATCGGGCGATCATGCTCTTGTATCCTCTTTCCCTCTCGGAGGAGCAAACGTTCCCCATCTCTTCTCCTTCTTCGAAGAACTCCAATTCTTTGCGGTCCATCAGGTCTTGTACTAGGACCTTGAACTCCGTACAATGCTGAATCTCATGACCTTCAGCGTTGTGGAAGTCGCAATGGTTCTTTGCTTCTGCCATCCTTTCACCGTCCTGTATGATCATTCCTCTAGCCACCAGCTGACGCCATAACCATCTCATAGGAGATTTGACCTCTTCAATGTGAGCTTTAACCTTTTTTCCTCCTATACCCGTAATTGCATTTACCCCTTGATCAGAATGGACGGGCAAAGGGTTTTCCGGCCACATTAGGTCTCGTTGGCTCATCAAATCTTATTTTCTTCATCTTAATTAACTTTTCCACCAATTTTTGAAGGTAAAACAATTTTCAATGGAATGGCCAATCACTCCTCCATGAAATTCACATTGGGCGTTGGCATCATACCACTTCGGAAATGGTGGTGATACGGGCTCCGTGATATATGGGGCTACCACGTGTTGATCATATAACTACTGATAGAGGTCTTTGTATGTTACGGGAATTGGAGTGAACTGAATCTTCTCGGTATTCTTCTTCCAATTTGATTCGGTTCTTGGTGAACTCTGATAATTGTCAGCAGGAGGTTTTGATTGCGTCATCGTGATTGGTTTTCGTATAAGTTGTCCTGTATGTGCTTACATTATTCACCCCGATTTCCTTCCTCTTTGAGGCTGCCCTCTTTCCATTGTCTCCTCCTGCGTCGATTTTGCCACTTTTATCACGCTCTCAATGATTTTTCTCGACATCATTACGTCCGAAAAACTCCTTGTAGCATTACCCACCAATCGATCGAGATACGGTGCCTTTAGTGTGTGGACAAAAAGCATCGTTGTCTCTTTTTCTGTCAAGGGTGGTTGTACCTGGGTAGCTACATCTCTCCAGCGCTGGGCATATTGTCGGAAGCTTTCGCTCGGTTTCTTCTCTCCATGTCTTGCAAGGTAGTTCTTCTGGAGCGATATCAGTAACATGGCCGTATTGCTTCATAAAAGCTTGGGCCAAGTCCTTCCAGGAATTGATTTTTGTGCGGCTTAGTTGGTTGTACCATTTTGCAGCGGATCCAACTAAACTATCCTGAAACAGTGGATTAGTAATTTTTCATTGTGGACGTATCCTGTCATCTTCCGACAGAACATCGTAATGTGGGCTTACGGCAGTTTGTCCCGTTGTATTTTTTTAATTCAAGCATTTTAAACTTTGGGGTAGGATTAGGTCTGGAACCAGACTTAGTTCTTTGGCATCAATTCCACTGTAAGCGTTAATCCCCTCTATTGCTCTAACCCTGTCTTCCAGCCACTTGTACCTTTCTTCTATTTGCTTAGAAACTTCCATTTTGGTTCTTTCTTCTGCCTCCATTGTATCGTCGAGGTCGGGGTTGATGGGATTTACAGCGGTTTCACGTTCACCCGGGTTCGATCCTGATCCAACTTGGTAATTAGTTTGGCTTGATGCGCCAATGGGCTGTGGTTGCGTCCGAATAAAGACAGTGTGTTTCTTCTCGCGGGTTTGTTTCTAGCGGGGCTGATGGTGTACAGGTAAAGCCAGGAGGATATTGGGGATCCTCGTTTTCCTCTCTTGGGTCTTCAGCGGGACCTTTTCCCTTATCTGAATCTCACAATAACGAGGTTAGCTGATTAATTATATTGCTTTGGGATTCAATTATTTGGTCTCTCATGTCCCTTTGGACTTTTTCTAGCTGGTCTTGTAATTGAGCTTGCATCTGCTCTTGCATTTCCTTTTGCAACTGCTCTAGCCTTTCTATCCTCTGATCCATGGCTCATCGAGTACTGTAAGGCTGTGGTTTCTCTATTTTTCTGATTTTAACTGTTTCAAATTCCATTTATGAGATTTATTGTGTTTAAAATATAAACATGTAATGCAAATGAATGAATGAATGCAAAAGAAAGGTATTAACTTATAATTCACTTTCCATTTAGAAAATTTTGTTCAGACAACAAGTTCCTTTACATAAAGTAAATTACATAAATGGTTTTGCCTTGATGCTCAGAGCCTTTATTTTCTTGAGGAGTTCCACTAATTTTTGACCTCGTTTTGTCTTCGTCTCATACTGTATACCTAACTCTTCTGCTTCTGATGTCAGTTCTTGTACATGTTCGGCTACCTCACGAATCTTATTTAGGGCTTCATCCATAACATGATCTCTCTTGCTGACTTCTTTCTGAGCCTGCTGGAGGTGCCAATCGCTTGTTTCCAACGTCCTCTCCAGAATCTCGGTCTGTATTTCACTATTCTGTAAAGAGGCTTCTAACTCTTCTACTCTCTTATTCAGTCTCTCAATCTCGACTTGATTGCCTTCAACTCCATTACTGAGTTTCGGCTATGATGCCGACGCAGAGATTCTTCTAATTCTCGCACGCGTGCTTTTAATTCGGTCACCTCGGCTTGACTTTCTAGAAGGCTACTCTTTATGGCATTTTTTTGTACCTGGGCGTCTTGGAACTTATTTATCCAGTGACTTGTTTTATTCTTTTCTTTGCGAATTTCTTGCTGCCACTGTTCCGAGGTCTTTCCTAAATCGGCCTTCTTTATAGACAAACGGAGCTTCTTATAATCTTTCTTTAAACTACTGAGGTCCTCTTCGGCCTTGTTCTTACCTTTTCTCAATTTTTTTGTCTCTAGTTTTTGAACATCAACATCCAACCCTAAAAGCACTTTTTCTTCTTCCAACTTTTCTATCATTTTTTCCATCTCCGCATTCTTCCTTTCGAAGTCTTGTTTAACTATTTCAAGTTCCGTTGGGACAACTTGCAAGTGTTCTTCGATTGGACGGACAATCTTAGGATTTGGTACGGGAACATTATCGTTGACCCTTCTGTTCCTCCACCAATCATATTCTGCAGTCGTCATGGGATTAGCGCCGAATGCTTTCATTCTTCGGACTTGGTTCCATACGTTTGAAATTTCTCGAACCCTTTTCTTGTTATTCTCCCCTCGATACGCAAATTCGCACCGGGCCAACCCTTGAGTTGCTGGTATGAACTGTCTTGATCTATATTGCCTTGCAACTAGCAAAGGGGCATATCCTGTTACTCCCCAAATTCCTGCCAATGGGACCCAATCGAAGTCTCCACATCGGTACAAGATCTCGTCTGGAACAAATCATGGTGCTCGCCATTCAATGTCCTCATCTTTAGGCTTTGGAGTATGGCCATCCATTTCTCTTCTGAAAAAATCTCTCTTGTCTTTGTGTGGCCACGAAGTCTTTCAACGGAGAATAATCTTTAGACAAATACTGATAGGAGACCTTCTCTATATTTTCCAGAAATGACTGTGAAACCATACCGTTAACAGTTGCGCATAGGCGATAAATCGACCTTCGCCTTCTTTTTTGCACGCACTTAAAGATCTGAAAGTTTCTGCAAGTATAGCTGGGACAGGTGTAACTTTTTTGCTTAATCGATCGAACAAATCTATCATCGCATCTTCTATATACCCCAAAGCTTTTGGAAAGATGACCAAATCGTAGATACTTAGGGCTAGGATGTCAATCTTCTTATTGGTATCCGGATGGGCTGATATCAAATCTCGCAGACTTTTCCAAGTAATGTATTTATTATCCCTCTTGACCTTAACCCGAGCTGCTACCCATTGGTCACTCATGCCGGTAATGTTCATCAACCTTTTAACAATAGTTGGGAGATTCGGTGCTCTGGAGTAGGCCTTATCTACCGAGATTTTCGGGCAGCGAAGTAGAGTGGTGTATTCTTCTATGGTCGGCGTCATGTCTACATTCCCGAGGTGAAGCAACCATAGGCTGGGTTCCAATGCTGTGTCAATGCTCGGAAAGAAATTATATCGACCTTAACCTCGAGCAGATACGGCAAATTGCCATATTCTTGGTAAAAAGTCTGTTTCATATTGTCATCCCAACTATCCCATATCTCTTTCAACTCTTGTACATTATTTTGAGCCATGCTGATTCTGGTATAATCCCAAAGCTCTGATTCGTACCCTTCTACTAGACTATCTCCTTTTTTTGCGCTGAGTCTCCTCCGACCACATTCGCACGACCATGTTGTCCTCCACTTTATCAAGGTACTTGTTTTCCATAATTAATTCTCTTATTGGTAACTGAATTTGCGTCTATACCTCCCTTTTATATGATAATGCAATGCAGTGCAAAAGAAGACAAAATAAACAAGTTAGCGAAACGTGTTAATATCAATATACAAGTAAATTATAGAACTAAAAGTTTGCATCGAAAGGCTGCTAAAAGGTTGAATGTAAACTCCTTCGGACATGTTCTTACGGCTCACTACATGTGGTTTAAGGCTCTAAAGTATGGGTACCCAACCAACAGATTCCTCAATCCTCACCCATACACAGGCTCATACGGATGAGTTCGGTTCAGGGGGACGCATTTCTCACATGTTTGCACGGAAGTGAAAACTTCACGAAAACAAGGGTACTTTGTAATCCTGAAAGCGATCCACTATCCTGCACGGAGGTGAAGACCTCACGAAGGAGTAGTTTCCCGCCTTCACTTAGAAGGGTAGTAACACAATGCATATGGATGCAGAATTATACTAACAATATAACAAAGCATGATGCCATAAAAAAATGCCGAGGATCTCATGTTAAATAAAATCAAAGTTTTTTTTTTAAAAGTTTTCAAAATAGACCCCAAAATAACCAATTTGGCTTGACTCTCGTTTATTTTGAAAAAGTCCCCAGTGGAGTCGCCAAGCTGTCGAAACCACCTCGAAAACGGAGCTTCGAAAAAATCATTTTAAATTTGGAAAAAATGAGAAAAATGGGAGTCGCCATCATCTTTTATTGGGTGTGATTGGATCACCACAAAACGTTTAAAATACGTTTAAAATTTTGATCTACGAAGTCCAGAAGACAGGTTTGGGAGTCGGTTACGCACGAGGAAGGATTAGCACCCTCATACGCCCAAAATTGGTACCGTTTTGATTATTTTCGGGCTTTGATTTGTAAACCTTGAAAACTTGAATGAAGTTTAAAATACGATCCTCGAATGCATGAGTTATTTTAAAAGAAATTAAATTTTCGTTTGGAAATCTCGCTATTTCAAAATGATCGAGGAAGAAAAATTACATCCAGTAAGTTAGGACATAATATTTCGAGATCCAAAAATAACAAGCTTTCCTTTGCAAAACTTTTTAATTTTGGAAAAATGATATTTGATTATTTCGATTTAACGAAGGATTGCACCTAGTGAGTTAAGGAGCAAATTTTCGGAATCGAAGATAAGAAATATCGCCTTGGTTAAGGGTATTTGATTATTTCGGTTTGAAGAAAAATTACACCTAGTAAGTTAAGGCGCAAGATTTCGAAACACGAAATTAAAGAATATTGCCTTGATTTTAAAATTTTGTGAAAGCGATTTTTTTAAACAATAATGAATGAGCAATTTCCTAAATTACACGAAGTGAACATGAATACAAAGTAAGGGGCATAACAAATAAGATTAAATGTAAATATTATTAAAGAAATGATGCAATCGGGATTAAAACAAGACTTTTTGGATACTCGGGGGGCAAAATGGTAATTTGGGTTTTTTAGGGGTAAAATGGTAATTTTTGTGAAATCGGGGCTAAAAATGGAATTTAGGGAAGTTTGAGGGTGAAATGATAATTTTTCAAAGCTTCAGGGTAAAAATGTATTTTTTTTTTTGAATTTTGGGTCAAAATGTAATTTTGGAAAAGTTTTAGGGTCAAAATGTAATTTCCAGAAAGTTTTGGGGTCAAAATATAATTTTGAAAGTTTTAAGGTCAAAATGTAATTTTGGAAAAGTTTTGGGTCGAAATGTAATTTAGGAAAAGTTTTGGGGTTGAAATGTAATTTTCAGAAAGTTTTGGGGTCAAAATAGAACTTTCAGAAAGTTTTGGGTCAAAATGTAATTTTTGGACTGTCGAAACCACCCTAAAAAAACGAAAAGTTTCGAAAAATTTGTTGTTTTGGAAAATGGGAATAAAAAGGGAGTCGCCACCAATCTTTTATTTGGGTATGATTGGATCACAACAATACGTTTAAAAACGTTTAAAAACGTTAAAACATCGGTTTACGAAATCCAGAAGAATAGGCTCGGGAGTCGGTTACGCATGAGGAAGGATTAGCACCCTCGTACGCCCAGAATTGGTACCACATGATCAGTTTCGGGTCTTATTTTATGTAAACAATGAAAGCTCGGGTAAAGTTCAAAATACGGTATTCATTTTGAAAGGCTCTGTGTAATTTTAAAGGAGACCTTTTAAGAAGAATTCGTCCCCATATTTCATTCCTCTTATGAGAATTAGAAAGCGTGTCCAACACATTAGGACACTACATTCTCGGAGTATCGAAATTGAAGGACGTTTAGGGAACTTTTGAAGAGAGTATTCGATCGCGTGATTTGTACGAAATCATACCTAACACGTTAAGGCACGATTTTTCGAGGTTTCCTCGTGAAGGAACATTGTCTCGTTTAAAAATTTGGATGCGGATAGAGGTGTGTTGAAACTTTTGAAAAGAATATTTCTTTCGTATGAAGCACGAAAATCATGCCCCGCGCGTTAGGGCACGATTTCCGAAGTTTTCATACGAAATAATATTGATTTATTTCCGTCATGAAAGTTCTTCGTATATATATTTTGAGAACTTGAAAATTTCATATGAAGGTTAAAATGCAATCCTCGAACACGTGATTTCAAGAAGGAATACTCGTTTACTTCGATTTTCACGAAGATTTGAAGTCGCGACCAGCACGTTAGGACACGACATTCTCGGAGCCTCGAAGTGAACGAGCGTAAAAAACTTGAAAAGGATATTCGGTTCGCACAAATTATACGAATAAATCGCACCCGACACGTTAGGGCGTGCGTTTTTCGAAATTACGCTCGAACCGAACATTGCCTCGATTTTCGAAGTAATTTGTAAATAAAAGTGTAAGTTTTAAAAACACGAGTAGCAATTAATAATAGAAATTAGATACGAAATAATATAATAAGTAGATAAATAATGTGCGAAAATATAAAATGTAGGTGCAAACAAATGTAAATATTGATAAATGATGAGATCGGGGTGAAAAACGGGACTTATGGATACCCGGGGGGCAAAATGGTAATTTTAATGAAATCGGGGTTAAAATGGATTTTTAGAAGCTTTGGTGGTAAACGATAAATTTTGGTGAAATCGGGGTTAAAAATGGGATTTAAGAAAGTTTTGGGGTCAAAATGTAATTTTGGAAAAGTTTTGAGGTCAAAATGTAATTTTGGAAAAGGTTTAGGGTCAAAATGTAATTTTGGAAAAGTTTTGGGGTCAAAATGTAATTTTAGAAAAGTTTTGGGGTCAAAATATAATTTTGGAAAAGTTTTGGGGTCAAAATGTAATTTTGGAAAAGTTTTGGGGTCAAAACATAATTTTGGAAAAGTTTTAGGGTCAAAACATAATTTTGGAAAAGTTTTAGGGTCAAAATGTAATTTTAGAAAAGTTTTATTGTTAAAATGTAATTTCTGGACAATTTAGGGGCTTACAAAGCAATAAAACCAAAAATAGGTGACACGTGGCAGCCCCACAGGCATCCAGAAGTCAATGGATTGATTTGGAAATCTTGAAAAATTTTTGGACCAATTTTGTAATTAAATAAAAGTTGATTTAAGGATTAAATTAAAACAAATTGAAAATAAAAAGGACTAAATGCAAAAATAATCCAAAAAATGACATGTGGCAGTCTCTGGTACAGTCAAACAGTCAAAGGACTAAATTATAAACCAATTAAAGTCACAGGGCAAATTTGCAAACAATTAAAAAGATGCAAAAAGGACTAAATTGAAGCAAATAAAAAATACGGAAGGACTATTTGCATAAATAGACAAATGTCCAAAAACACACGGATCCCAGAGTGGGTCGGGTCGGGTCGGATTGGTCCAAATGGGTCTTATAAATAATATTTTAAAGATTTCTTTTTTTCATTTTTTCCATTTCTATAATCTGAAACAAAAACCCCCCACCCCTTTTTCATTTTTTTCTTTCAGACTTATGCACACTGCCGGCCGAACTTTGGCCAGGCCTTTGCCCGCCGTCCGGCGCGCGTCCAAGGCCACGCGCCCCCGCCGAGCGATCGCCGCCGTGCCCTCTACCGATTTCGCCAGCCACGCGCCGCTCCTGGGTCGTCCGATTGCCGTCGTCGGAAGGTAAACACCCCTCCTGGTAACCTTTCTCCCTTCCTCTTTGTTCTTCTTTTCTTTGTTTATTTTGTTTTTGATGACAGATCTGGGTTTGTAACCCAGATCAATAATCAAACCCCTTTAAAAAATTTTAAAATCCCTTCCTTTTGAAACCTGTCTCTTTCCTTCAAACCCGCTTTGTTTCTTCTCTTTTTTTCTTTTTTTTTTATATGTAAATTTCAAATAACCCATTTTTTTTAAAAAGAGATCAAATCTGTTCCCTTTACCCCTTTAAAAAAAATCGGTTTTTTAATTTTTTGTTCCCTTTTCTTCACTTTGCAGATTCGTGTGCGACAATGGAGGATCCGGTGTGACGACGGCGGCGGACGGTGGACGGAGGTGACTCCGGCAACGACATTCCGGTGGTAGTCAGGGAGTCTCTGTCCCTTTAATTTCATTTTTTATTATTATTTTTATATTATTAATGTTATTAATTAATATTATTATTATTGTTATTAAATGTTATGATAAATTCTTTCAATGTTACTGGTGAAATAGTAATAAATGTTGGCAGTTTGACATTGAATGCATATTCATGTACAGCATAAACATAAAGCATTTAGAACCTGATTATGATAATAAATGTCCGTTGGGATTACCTGAGTGCTTTAACTATCCTGGATTTTGAACTTGCTTCTGTTGGCTTGGAAGTTTGTTCTGACTGTAGAACTCTTTGATGTATATTTTCTTTTAGAAATACTAACTTTACTAATTTGATATTCAATGTAATTGTATTGATTTTCTTTTACCCCAAAAGGTCCCCGTTACAATGAATTGATTCTGGTTTTTATAACCAGAATCACTATGATGCTATTTTGTTGTTTATCCTTAAATGCTTGCCTAATTTCTTTGCTTGTTGCAGGTTCTTCTTGGCACTTGTGATGGCAGGGCATGGTGGAGCAGGCGGCTGGTGGAGCAGCAGCAGGTGGTGGCAGCAGCATAGGCACGTGGGGAGGGTAGCATAGTTTTAGGGTTTGACTTTGGGGTTACTGAGTTGAGGGCTACAAATGGGTTTCGGTTTAGGCTTGTAAATTTGGGTCAAATTGGGTTAAAAATGGGTGTAAATGGGTCAAGGGAATGGGGCCAATTGGGCCATGTATTTGGACATTGGGCTTTTAAATTTTTAATGTTAAATTTAATATTTTAATTTTTATTTAAATTTAAATTCAAATTAAATTTAAATATTTAAATTTAAAATAAATCTAAATTTAAATAAATTTAAAATCAATTTAACTCAAAAGTCCAAGCCCGGTCAAAATTGGGCTCCAACATGGATAATTTAGGGACTTACAAAGCAATAAATCCAAAAACAGGTGACACGTGGCAGCCCCACAGGCATCCAGAAGTCGAGAGACTAATTTGAAAATCTTGAAAAATTTTAGACCAATTTTGTAATTAAATAAAAGTTAATTTAAGGACTAAATTAAAATAAATTAAAATAGAAATGACTGCATGCATAAATAAACCAAACATGACACGTGGCAACCTCTGGTACAGTCAAACAGTCAAAGGACTAAATTATTAACCAATTAAAATTACAAGGAAAAATTGCAAATAATTAAAAAATGCAAAAAGGACTAAATTGAAGCAAATAAAAATGCGAAAGGACCAATTGCGCAAATAGACCATTAAGCAAAAACACGCGGATCCTAAAGTGGGTCGGGTCGGGTCGGATCGGTCCAAATGGGCTGCTATATATATTATTTTTTAGTTTTTTTTCATTTCATTTTATTAAAAATTCTGCCCCTTTCTCTCCCTTTCTCTCTCAAATCACCCCCCCTTTTCCAGTTCGGGCATGGTTCCGGCCAAGCTCCGACAACCACCCAAACCCACGCGTGGGTGCGCGTGGCGGTTGCCCCGGCCATGCTCCGACCCCCTTCTTCTTCCTTTGGCCGGCCATGGCTCCGGCCATGCTCCGGTGGCTGCTGTTTCCGCACGTATTCGACACCTTCGACCACGCGCTTCAACACCGATCGCCTCTCCACCTCCGCAGTCCGTCACGCGCCGTCGATCCAAGCCGAAATGGGTAAGTAAGATCATCCCTTCTTCTTCCCCCCCTTTTCTCCTCTGTTTCATCTCCTTCATCTTCATCTTTCTTTTCCTTTCTATTTTTTTGTTTGATTTGGAAACCCAGATCTAGGAAAACCCAGATCTGGAAATATTTTGAAAATCTTCCTTATTCCGATTAAAAAATAATTTTTAAGCCTATTTTATTTTTAAAACCTTCGTTTTTGGTGTTTGCTCTCGGGTGTTCGAACGCCGTGGAGTGGAGGCGATGGCAGCCCAGGAGCTCCGGCGATGGCAACGGCGGTCCGGTGGGAGCAGATAAGTCCCTGACTTTTGATTTTCTTCTTCCTCTTTTTTATTATTTAATAATAAATATTTTATTTAAACCGTTATTATTATTAATAAAATATTATTAATATTTATTGAAACATTTAATACCCTTAGTAATATCATATTATTTACATTATTACTGCTCATTAATGCCGATTATTGATGTTTATCAATGCATTTAAAACGGTGCAATGAATGCTAAAGGGCTATTAAAGCATGCACTAACTAATACATATCCTCAGAACCTGATAAGTTTTAGAAATTTTATCATAAATGAAAGTAAGTGTGCATTGATGATACCTGATTATTCTGATGCTTGGGTATTCACTGTTGTTGAATGTCCTGTTCTGGTTTGCAATGTGCCTAGATACTATGCTTCTGTGTTGATTATTCAAGGGTTTATCTATTGATTTCTAGAATGAGTTTGTATTGATTTTCAGAACAAGGGTTGTAACCCCTTACAATGAACTTTTAATAGGCTTTTATAGCCAATTACACTATAATTCTATTTTGTTTGTTACAATCAAATGCCTTTCTAATCTCCTTTGCTTGTTGCAGGTTCTTCTAGGCAATGGTGATGGCAGGGCATGGTGGATGGAGCTGGTGGGCAGCAATCGGCAGAGGCACGTGGGGGTGAAGGTTTGATTTTGACTTTGGGTTTGCTGAGTGGAGTGCTGCTAGTGCAAGTGGCCCCTGTTTAGGCTGAAAATGTAATTGGGTCAAGGGTTAAAATGGGCCCATTTGTAGTTGGGCTTGTATTGTAATTAGACTTTTTAATGTTTAGTATTTTAATTTTAATTTAAATTTAAATTTAAAGTAAATTTAAATAATTAAATTTAAATTTAAGATAAATTTAAATTTAAATAAATTTAAAATCAATTTAAAACAAAAAGTCCAAGCCCGGTCAAAATTGGGCTCCCACAATAAATAAATAAATAATAAAAAACATATTCTTATATTATTCCTTTTCTTCAATTTTTTTTTCTAATTGAGACTGAAAATTCTTTTTGAAGCAAAACCAAAACCCCAAAATATAGTTACTAATATTTGAAGAAAACTCAAAAGACAATATGTTGTATGGGATAATTTAGTGGCCATTATTGTTGCATTTTGGCATCCCATCAAAATATGCTGCTTAAAAATTGAAACCTGTGTTGATCAACTAAAATCTAAACAAAGAAAGCTGAAACGTCTTTTAAACTGCAAGGAACCTATTTCCATTGTCACACACAAAAAAGGAGAAAGGTTTGATTTTTAGTTTGGTGTGATATTCGCCTTTTTTTTTGAAAATTAAATACAACTCAAATGTAAATCATTAAAATAATCCCTTCTGAGGGGAACCTCAATCAATCGTAATTCAGTTCTTTCTATATTGTATCGTTTTAATAATTTTATCCACGAGTTTATTATCCTGTCGAGGAATATGTTGAAGACTCCAATGCGCTAAAAGTTTCAATAGTTTATGAATTTTCTTGACCAAAGCGGGTGAAACCCCCAAGTAATCCATCCTGAATGATATTAACTGTTTCAAGACTATTAGTTTAAATTAAATGTTTTACAGGAATGACATTTTTTCTGCAACTACTGGTTGTAACTCCAGTGTCAAGTAAAGCATGTAAAGAATATGTTTTATATTCTCTGAATTGAAATGTAACTTCAATGTATATGTGATATTTTCTAGATTGAAAATTTGAAAATGTAATAATATCACTTTTTCCAATTTTCATTTGTTGAAGTATGATTGAAAACTGTATTTCTTCCATTCTAGTATTTCTAGAATTTACAGTTGGTTCTGTAGGAAATATAGGAATATGAACTGTTTTCGTTCCTATAGGTGTTGAAGGTATAGAACTATGACCTAAATTTTTCTCTTCATCCTCTATTTGAGTATTTGAGGGTAAAACTAGATTATTATTAGTGTCTGTAATTGTATTATTTTTAAAATATAATTTATCTCCAGATGACATATATTTTATAGTACATATTGGTTTAGATGTACTAAGACTATTAATATTTCCTATAATCCAATCTTTTGGTACAGATAAATCATTTAAATGTAATAGTTTTGGTTATATTTCTGTAGTAAATTTATTTGGTTCAAAAAGTTAAATTAATTTATTATTAACTTCTTTTATTTCTACTTCTGCTGTATTTGTATATTTATTAATAGAAGTACAACTTATTGCTAGATCTTCTGTCAAATCATTAATTTCAAAATTTTTTGTCTGAATTCTAAGACATAAACATTATTCTATTAATGGATCTGTAATAGATATAAAGTAATTTGGTTTTACTTTAAATCCTATTACTCCTGTATGTAAATTTGATTGAATTCCTCCAATAAGTGCTTTTACTGGATTTTCAAATCTTTAATCTAATAATACTGCTATTATTGGTATATCATGATCTCTTTTAAATAATGCTCTTATAGTTATCATTATAATTCCTAGATGTATATATATAAATTGTGGGTATTTCTTTTTAATCATCTTAATTTTAGATAATAATGAGATTTTTGCTAATCCTCTTCTTGTATCTTTAGCAACTGTATTACCACTTATCTTTTCTATATGTCTTTGAGTCCAAATTTTAAAATTTGATATTTTATATATTTCTTCTTTAGAAATATTATTTTTATTTATTTTTTCTATCATTTCATCAAAAAAATCTTTTTCTTCTCGATTAGATTTCCTAATTTTATATCATGTTGTTCATTTTTAGGAATTTCTTCTAATTGATTATTAGAACTACTTTCTGTATTAATCATAAATATATATTCTTCATCATCTGTATCAGATTCTATTTCTGATATTAATTCATATAATATTTTTTCTTCAGGATTTATTTTCTCTTCAAAATTTTAGATTTTCTTCTTCAAGCGTTTTAATCATTTTCTTAGCACTTTTTCCTTTGTTAGGACAATTTGATGCTATATGTCATTTTTCATCACATATAAACATTTACATATTTGTTTTTTAGTTCTTTTAGGATTTTTTTCCTTGTAATTTGGATTATTTACTTGTTGTTCAATTTTATTAACTTTATCATACAATTTATGAAAATATATAGAAGTAATATCTATTAAACTATTAAAACTTTTACTAATAGATCAAATATTATTTTCGTTTTTGGAATCTATATGCATAGTATGATTACAAGTTTTATTCTTATATAAACATTCAATTTCTTCCATGAATTTTTTTATCTCAAATACCTAAAATCGTCTGTTATCTTTATATTCTCTTACCTAAAACGCCAAACTCTCTACACAGATAAATAGGCAACAGTAAGATAAAATAACAAATATATGGGTTTTAAAATAAAAAACATGAAAATAACCAGAGTTGATTATAAAGGATAGAACTTACAATAACACTATGATATTATTCCTCCAGAAAAAGAAATACTATAACTCTGATACCAATTACAAGGGAATAACGGAAATAGGGAAGCTATATTAGAAAAGTATTTTACAAGGAAAGGATGGTGAACAAATTACAGAGAAACTAAAGGGAAAGTAAGTAAGAAAGGCTTGAATAATTTCGAATGCTTCGTTTAGGTTTTAGCTTGCCCTTTTATAGGGAATTTAATAATAACTCCTTTTCATAATATTTGGAGTCCGCGCAGTACCGATATAAGTATCACGTCACCCTTCATCTTTTTTATGCTGACACGTGTGATGATAAGATGAATTTTTGTTTGCTTGTGGTAGATTTTAACCAAGTAGCTTACCGTGATATTTCTTCTAACACCCTTCTTTGAAATTAGTACATTGATTTTTCTTCTGGCATTCTTCTTTTTTTGATTTGGCACCTTTCTTGTTTTTATTTTTATGTGGTAGTTTCCATGTGTTTGTCTAATTTTCCTGGATATTATCAAGATTCATTTCTTCAATTTCATTTAGATTTAATGGAGCATTGGATTTTCTGGGTGAATTCTAATTTTTCCATGTGTTTTTGATATCTTCCATAATGTTTGATGGAAAATCATCAATTTTCATATTAGCTATCTTTTTTAATAGCTGAATAATTTGCTCATCTGGCTTATCTTGTGTATTGTCAAAGTCATAATCATATGCAAATATCCTTCTTTGGTCTGTCTAGAAGCGATATGTTGTCTTTGTCAAGAGTTCATTAGCTTTGACCATAAGATCAATTCCTGCTTGGATTTGATAATAAATAAAATTATTCTGGCACTTGTCAATGTATTTTGTCAAGTACTCTTTATCTTCATTTGCTGCTGAGAGTAAAGGTCCTCCAAGCACAATTTTAAAATCTTATATTTGATATGGCTGATAAAATTTTTCTTTTTCAGCTATACTAATTAAGCTGTGAATATTGATATGAAAATACTTTATATAATCCTAATCTTTGGTCTGCTTGATTAGCATTGTTTTTATAATGCTGGAAAATCTTTTGTTAGATGAAAAGAAAGATTTTGAACTGTGAGTTCTTTAACAAAATCTCATTCAATACTTGTTATATCAAATAGCAGTGTAGCATTCTAGTATTTGAGCTTGACGATCATGCCGGGTATAGGGTGTTACTGAAACTTAATTATAAATAACTTTATCCCTAATTATATATATGTCCAATCAGTCACTCTACTATCTCGTTAAAACAAAAAAACGAATTACATAAAGAATCATATGAACAGAAATGGATGGAAATGATAAAATTAGAGAAATTATCACATTCTGAAATGAATGTGTTTTCTCACTGATTGTAGAAATGACTTGAGAACTAATTTAAAGTTTTTGAATTATTATTTAATTAAATTATTGAAGTTCAAAAAATGAAATTAAATTAATTAGGCATTGTGAATCCATTGAATTTGGAAATTAAATATATGTTCTCATAGATTTTTTTACAATAAAATTGTCATGACTTTAACGGTATTAAAACCGGGTTGAAAAAATTATTTAATTAGAAATTTAATGTATTCGATTAAATTAATTTATAAATAATATTTATTTTTGGAAATAGAAAAACATGTATTGAGTTGGATTACATAATAAAGTGTTGGGTTAAAAGTACATGAAACACATATAGTTGGATCCAATACAAGAGAGACCCAAACTTCCCTCATATTATATATGAGAGGCAACATCCTTAGTGTATTTAACTAGGGAGTGTCGCCCCGCTCTTCTAATTAAACTAGAAGATTAGTTTTTCTATTAAATAAGTATTATTTGTGTTATACTAATTCAATCAGAATTTTTCTATCTCTACCTATAAATAGATGATACTGATAAAGGTATTTAACACAAAATTTTATATAAGTTTTCAATATTGTTATTCTGCCAGGAAATAGTGAGAATTTGTTTTCTAAGTATAAATTTTATTTTCTAGGAATAACAACTCTATCAATTTCTATTGAGAAAGAACTACTTTCCTATTGAAAGTAATAAATCATTTTTGATTTTGAGTTTGGTTCGTGATTGTTCGAGCCCACACTGGAAGTAATTCGTGGTACGAGAAGAGCGAAGAAGATCGTTCGGTTGAAAGCCGTGAACGTCTAGGATTCATATCGCACAAGGCACAAGGCACAAGGCACAAAGCACAAGTACTTTTTCGGAAAAAATTTATTGCTATAAATATCACAAACCGACTCAATTTTCAAAATTTTATTTTTTCACTGTGACAGAAAACCATTTTTAAATGAGATTTTTCCAATAGGAATCACATGTGTGTAAATATACATTAGCAAAAAACTCTAGAGATAAATCATTAAGCAAATCTAATAAGAACTTGTGCCAAAAAACTTTTTGTTTAAAAAAATTAATTAATCACAAATTTACAAAAAAAAATTAAAAATAACAAAAATTAAACTTGGGTTATATCAGATCAGAGTTAGTATACTATTAATTTTCGAGTTTGGGTTCATATTAGTTTAAATTTTTTAAAGTATGGGTTAGGTCGAAGTCGGAGCATGGTGGTAGAGCATTGGGTCGAGGCGGGATGGGCAAAAAATCTCTTCGCTTCGTTGCCATCAATAGTTAGCTGATGGTTATAAAGGGTTAAAAATGTTTTTTTTTAAAATTTTTTTTAAAATTTTTAAAGTTGGGACTAATTGATAGATTTTGTAAATATTGAGGTCAAATTTATTGAATTTTTATATTTAGGATCAAATTGATAGAATGTATAAATATTAGAGCACTAATTTTGTTATTAGATTAATAAAATTGGCCACATCAACTCAGAGTGATTAAAATATTTCATTTCAAAAAGTTTAGTGACTAAATCGAAAAAAATTAATAGTTGGGTGATCAAAATATAACAAAAAAGCATAGTTGGGTGACGATTTTTATAGTTTACTGATAAAAAAAATTTCAACATGTTCCACATCATTATTTAACAAAAAAAAAAAATAAAAGTAAGCTAATTTACACATTTCAAAATGTATAAGAGTTAAGTTATTCATTTTTTTAATAGAGGGAATGAAATGGAATTTGCTCCTAAGTACAGAGACTTTTTTGATATTTTTACCTAAAATGAATAGTGATTAAAATAGTCATTAATACATAATTAGGTCCTTAATTTAAGAATTTGCCTACAAATAAACTACTAAATCTTTGTTGAAAGAGAGATATTTTCCACATCCTTTAGTTATCCTTTGAAAACACTCTTCAAATGTTATTTGTAGCAAAATAAAACTCTCTCAAGCTATGCAATATTTGATTTTGAGTGATCATAAAATGAAATATAAATGGACTTCAAGTCTTTGTTTTTCGTTTTTAAAAATCATTCTTATTTTTTCAAAGATGATGATGGATTTATCGTACTTATTAGAGGTGTTCAAACTTCGGTTAAAATTGAATTAACCGATCGAATCGATTTAATTCGGTTAATTATTGGTTAATCGATCTAGTTTGGTTGGAGATTGGTTAAATATTTTTTGAAATTTCGATTAATGATTAATTCGATTCGAAATCGAGTAATTAATTGAATTAACTGAATTAACCGAACTTAAGAAATAATATTATATATTATATATATTAGACTATTACTAATTTGGTTAATTCGGTCAATGAACATTATCAAATTTTTTTTTTATATATTTTATACTTGTTTTAACAAAAAAAACAAAACATATAAATTTTGGTTAATTCGGTTAACCGATGAATTAACCAAAATATTTCGATTCGAGTATTTGTTTTTAAAAGAATTCGGTTCGGTTAACGGTTAAAAGATTAAAAAGTTTAATTAATCAGATTAATATTAGTTTGGTTCGGTTAATCATTTGAACACCTCTAATTCTATTTGCATACTATTATAATGCATGAGATCATTGAAATCGATTAATAAAATTTTTAGTGAATTACACTATTAGTCACTAAATTATGGGTAAGTTTCATTTTGGTCATTTAACTAAAAAAAGTTATAATTTGATCACTGAACTATTCGAATGTTTTCATTTAGATCACTAAACTATTCAAAAAATTTATTTAAGTCATTATGTTGTTAAAATTTTTTTCATTTTAAAAGTTTAGCCAACAAACTCTAAACGATGATTCGACCGGTATGGTGGAGTAGTGTACCTATCGACTAGTAGAAGAACACACCTTAAATCCAAGTCGAGTTGACGATCAGTGTCGAAGATAGGAGAGAAAAATGCTATTTGAATTTTGGTTCACAGATTCGTGATATTCAAAGTTGTTTTATGAAAAAAACTAAACTATAAAAGAGAAAGAGAAAGAGACCTTTCGATTTGTGCATGCAATGCGAATAGAGAAAGCTATATAGTATCGAGTTTAACAACTCAATGACTTAAATAAATTTTTTTAAATAATTCATCAACTAAAATGAAAACTTATTCATAATTTAATTACTAATAGTATAATTTGAACTAAAATTTTCAAGACATATATATATTATCAACACGAGGTATATTAAAAGAATGATAAAGTGACAAAAATTGATAATGCAAATTAAGATATATTTAAATTGTGTTTTGCATATTTGAATATTCTATTATTATTTGTAATAGATAAGGAATAGATAATAATTTTTGAAAATTATTATTTTAATTTGATTTACTTTACATATAATGGGTTCAAATTTATTATTTAGATTTATTTTTCTAATAATTAATTCAAATTCCTATATCAGAATACATTATTTCTTTTACTTTAAAAAAATTATTTTAATTTTTGTTAAATTTAATAAATACATATTTTTAGTGAATTTAAATATCCAATAAATAATCTAATTAATCTTAAATTTAAACGGTAATATTGAATTTTAATGCGAAAAATAAAAAAATCAAAATTTAAAACAAACATATGAATATCAATTTAAATTTTACAAAAAAAATCACAAATTTGTTGATTCAATAAATTTGTTTTGCTGAATCAAATAAATTAAAAATTAAAAAAAATCACAACTTTTGAACTAACTTTTTTAATCTAATTGAACTGGTTCCTAGCGATTTTGGAATCACTCAGATTCCTGTTTTCGAGCTGATACTCCAATTAGTTGTGGATACAATCCGTAGAATTCAAAATCCATTTAAAATTGTGAGTGCGAAGCAACTTTTTATCATATAGCAAATCAAAGAATTCTTCTTTTCTTTTCTATTCTACAGTTCTTCCTTCTTCAGAGCTAACCCCAAACTCACATTCACAGAAATCCCATTTTCAAAGATATTACCTTTTCTTCAACTCTGTACAAAAAAGACTAACTTGGCTACTTGTCCTACATTTTTTGATTCCCTTTATCTTCTTTTTTGAACACTTTTTTATTTGGGTTGGGGGTATTCTTGAAAGGTGGGGTTTTGTTTACTTTCTTATTTAGCTATTCTTTTCTTTGATTCTTGTCCCATCATTTTTTCTTAACTTCTTTACCAGATTCCCAGCTGGTGTTTTGCTTTTATTATTACTACTACTACTACTATTATTATTATTTTGTTTCCCACATAATCACATGCTTCTTCTTCTGTTTGTCTGATCTTAGATTGGATCATTTTTTCCCCACTTTGAAGAAGAATAAGAGAGAAAGAGAAAGTGTGGGGGTTAACTGTTGAGTGTTTGGAAGAAAAGAAGAAAGAAAGCAAGAATCAGGTGAGATTTTCTTTTTTCCTTCTTCCTATAAAATTTCCTGGATTTCTTTTCTTTGGGTCCATCAAAGAAAATTCTTTTTGTTTTCCCTTCTTGTTGCTGTTGTGATTGTTACAATAATTGTCAAATACTGTATTTTCATATGGATGGAATAATATTGAATCGGGTTTGATTTGTTTTTTGGCCACATTTGCTATGCACTATTCATTCTAATGAAAAGTTGTTGGTGTGTAGGGAGGAATAGTCCGCTTCTTCTGGTATTGTATTATTGGGGATTTTGATTTGCAGTTGAATCTCCTAGTGCTAAATGATCGAAATCGGTTTCCATTGGAAAAAAAAAAAGTTGATAGCATATTTTTCAACTCCTGTGGCATGGCGGCTATTGATGTTTCAAAGTATGCGCATAGTGCTGTGCACAAGGCCGTGGCAATGAGAGATTATGCCGGTCTCAGGGGGATACTTGCCCCTCTACCACGGGTTAGTAACCCGACTGAGATTAAAACAGAAGCAGCCTCATTGGCTGAGGAAGAGAAGGCTGATGCAATCACTGCCGTGATTGATAGGCGGGATGTTCCTAACCGGGATACACCTCTTCACTTGGCTGTTAAGCTTGGTGATGAAACTGCAACCGAAATGCTTATGGTTGCTGGTGCTGATTGGAGCTTGCAAAATGAACAAGGATGGAGTCCACTTCAAGAAGCAATTTGTAATAAGGAAGAAGCTATTTCTATGATTATTGTTCGGCATTACCAGCCATTGGCATGGGCAAAATGGTGTAGAAGGTTGCCTCGCTTGGTTGGAACTATGCGAAGGATGAGAGATTTTTATATGGAAATCACATTCCATTTTGAGAGTTCTGTGATTCCTTTCATTTCCAGAATTGCTCCATCAGACACATATAAAATTTGGAAGAGAGGAGCAAATTTGAGAGCTGATATGACTTTGGCTGGATTTGATGGGTTCCGATTTCAGCGATCAGATCAGAGTATTCTTTTCCTTGGTGATGGTTCTGAGGATGGGAAGGCTCCTCCCGGTTCACTTTGTATGATTACGCATAAGGATAAAGAGGTGACAAATGCTTTGGACGGTGCTGGTTCTCAAGCAACTGAGGAAGGGGTTCGAGAAGAAGTGCTTGCAATGTCTCAGACTAATATATTCAGGCCTGGGATAGATGTAACACAAGCGGTTCTTTTGCCACAATTGACATGGAGGCGACAAGAGAAAACAGAAATGGTAGGTGCCTGGAAGGCTAAGGTGTATGATATGCACAATGTTGTTGTAAGCATCAAATCTAGGAGGGTGCCTGGGGCCATGACAGATGATGACTTCTTTGCAGCTTCCAATGGAAATGAAGCAGAGAGTGAAGAGTTTGATGAGATATTGACGGAAGATGAAAGGAGGCAACTCGAACTTACTCTTAAGTTGGATTCTTCAGAAATATCCAATGAGAATGGTGATGGCATTATTGGGCATCGACATAGTTGTTATGAGCCAAGGGAAATTTCTATCAAGGAGTCCAATGGTTATAAAAATGGAGAGACCAAGCAGGAAAAGAAAGGATGGTTTGGCGGATGGAGGAAACGGGAGCCAAAGCAAGAAAAGCAGAAGAAGATTGTACCACCGAGGGGTCCTCTGTGTGTAGATGAAAAGGTGAGTGACTTGCTGGGAGACTCTCCATCTTATAATCATATCAAACCTGGTAGACATTCTGTGGAGATTGCGGCGAGGCACGATCATCGGAGGATAAGAGATTCGAAGGCATCTATTTCCATGAATTCAGAGAGTGGTAATTGGCACAAGGATGGTGGCCGCGAGAATGAATATAAGAAAGGATTGAGGCCTATTCTTTGGCTGTCTCCAAACTTCCCATTGCAAACTGAAGAACTTCTGCCATTGCTAGACATTCTTGCAAACAAGGTCAAGGCAATTCGTCGATTAAGAGAATTGCTGACTACAAAGCTTCCTGCGGGAACCTTCCCTGTCAAGGTATTTTGTTCTTTTAACTATCCAATTGGATTGTGTTATCGTTGTTACTCCTTTTTGCACTTTGCATTTTGCTTTAACATTATTATTTTAACTTTTTACTAAGAAATACTCATGGTTGCACTTAGGTTGCTATCCCAGTGGTTCCAACCATCAGAGTATTGGTTACTTTTACGAAGTTCGAAGAGCTACAGCCGGTGGACGAGTTCTCTACACCCCCTTCAAGCCCCACTACTGCCCGTGAAAGCCCTGCAGTGACAAATTCCTCAGGTTCATCTTGGTTTCAGTGGATAAAGGCACCATATCACCGTCCTAGCTCATCGAATTATAGCTGCAATAAGATTGAAAATCTTCAAGATCCATTTTCAATTCCTCCAGATTACACTTGGATTACAGCTGAAGCAAAGAAAAAGAAGATGCAAGAGAAGAGCAAATTGAAAAAAGTTAAAGTCAGAATCGATGAGGTACCAAACAGGAGATAGTGTTTTCATTAATGCATAAAAGTTGTGTTTCTGTTAATGAAGAAAGGAAATAGAAAAATAGATGATTAGGGGTTTGTTTATATATATGTAGTGGGAAAATTTGGTATATCATGTGATTTTTACAGCATTTGCATGGCATTTGGGAATGGGATTGGGACTTTTTTTTTACCTGTGACTACTCTTGACAACATTTATTGACACAATTGGTAAAGTTTATATTGCTGGCAGCAAATTCTATTTGTAGCCATATAGTTCAGATCATTTGCTTGTAGTGCTGATGATGTTTTCTAGTTTTTCTCTGTTTTTCTTTTTACAAGTAATTGTTTCTATTTAATCTGTATTGGTTGGTTCCTCACAATGGACATGTTTATCTCTATTGGATGATTCATGTTTTGAATTTGTAATATTTGGATTTAGAACAACAGGACTTTCAGCATTTCAATATTTACATGGTATTTTAAACAAGCACAAATTACTTACCGGCTTTAGATATAAATACTCGAGTCTATGTTAGTGTTTCAAATTGAGAGAAAATAGAAAAGTACAACAGAAGAAAGTGCTGAATATTTACTAATAATAATTCAGTCAAACATTACAACTTTTATCCAAAAAATTTCACCGAACACAACTACTACAAGTGCATTTCTTGTAACTTACGAATTTTAAGTTACTTGTACACAAAATAAGATCAACTAAACCTGTCAACCAGCACTATCATATCAGTGCATAAACTAAAGAAACTAAGAAACTATATGGCAGCAGAGATATCCACATAGCTCAACACTCCTTGGCTGCTATGTTGCAGACACCAATTTGCTCCTTTAGACTCTCAAATCTGATCATACCAAGAGGCTTAGTCAAAATATCTGCCAACTAATTCTCTGAACTGCAATAAACTGGTTTGACTTCATTCTTTTGCCCACTTCTCTCACAAAATAGTATTTGATCTTGAAATGCTTTATCTTTCCATGAAAAACAGGGTTCTTTGCAATTGCAAAAACATATTGAATCAGATTCAAATAATGAAATAACTTCCTTAGCTAGATAGCTTGACTAATAGCTGCTGCAGTTGCAACATATTCTACTTCTGTAGTTGACTGAACAACTGTTTCTTGCTTCCTTGAGCTCCATGAGAAAACACTAGAGCCAATCGTAAAGAAATAACTAGAAGTACACTTCATATCATCAATTGAACCAGTCCAATCAATGTTTGTAAATCCAACAAATCTCAGTTTCTCAGCCTTCTTGAACCAGACTCCATAGCTTGAAGTCCCTTTTATGTGCCTTAGCACCCTCTTAGCTTCCTTAAAATGTGAAACATTGTAACAATACATCAACCTTGATAATAAACTCATAACAAACAAGATATCTAGTCTGGTTGCTGTAAGATATAGCAATCATCCAATGAGACTTCTATAACTATTCTCATTGACTCTTTCAAAAACATTTTTGTTGCTAAGCTTCCCACTTTGAGCAGTTGGTGTACTAGCAGGCTTACAATTTTCCATACAAAACTTCTTCAAGATCTTCAATGAAAAGCTTTGTTGACTTATGAAAATTCCTTACTGTGATTGTAGAATCTTCATGCCAAGAAAGTATGTCATTTCACCAAAATTCGACATTTCAAACACACTTTCCATTTGTTTCTTAAACTCCCATTTGTTTCTTAAACTCAAACAACAAATTTTCACTACTCCCAGAGACTAATAGATCATCAACATACAAGGACACTATCAACAATTCCATTTACTCAGATTCTTTCTTTAGGTTTAGATTTATTTTCTTGTTTTACTTAGGTTTTCATAGTTTTAGTTAATTTGTTCTTTGCTTTTTGTCAAGAGATCTAATTGTAAAGGGGGTCGACTTCTATGGATTTTCACTATTCATCAATACCAATAAGGCTTTCTTAAAGTCTCTATTTCAAATCATTCCTTATGATTAATTCTTCTATTCTTTCCATGTTGTTTATAAAAGTCATGAGGAACTAATCTTCTATGGGGGATTAGCGATTGGAGGCATGACTTCTTAAACTCTCTAATTCAATTCATTCCTTATAGGGTTACTCAACGGATCAAATGTTTGGAAAAGGAAAAATGTGAAACAAATCTTAGGCTTGACAACCTTGGGAAGTCATCAAGGTGGGAATTAACCCAAAATTGGTATTGCCCATTCGTGAACACATTTACCCCAAGTCAGTCTGGACTAAGGTCGAAAGATGAGTAGTTTTTTGTTGACTTGTTATGTTAATAGAAGATCAAAAGATCCTGCTAGGGTAGCGACTAGTTGATTGACGAAGAACCCGAGCTGATAGTTAATTGGGATTGCTAAAGCTAGTTGATCACCCATCTTCAGATTTGATTCACTCTATTTATTTTGATCTTTTACAATTTTAATTCTTTTTATGTTATTTTATTTTACAAACCCTAAACATATTTACGATTTTATTCTCGTACTATAATTGACTTAAAGTACTAATTAGATCTTTGATTATTTAGGTTAAGATTGATTTAGTACTCGCCTCCCTTGGGTACGATCCTCAGAGTACTCACCTACTTCGTTGTAAAATCTATATTACAACTCGATCCGTATACTTGCGGATACTGCCTCATAACTCTCTATTTTATTGTAGGATTCACACTCTAGAAGTTAGTACGTCCGGAGGCGGTCAAGTTGTTAACGCCATTACCAGGGGGAGGCAACGTCGCTAGTCAATTTTACTTTTTGCATTTAATAAGAATAATTAGGAAAATTTTAAGTTATATCCATGAATTTTCTTTTTTCTAATACTACTAACATTCGTTTTCTAGGGACCCTAGTTCATACCTATCCATTAGAATCAACTGATATCCAATTAGATCAATCAGCACGTAATATTTCAATTAGATGTGGTTGGATGAATATTTCGATTACGACGATGAAATCTATGAGGAAGGAGTTTATGAGGATGGAGAGATACAAGAAAATCAACGATTACTCATGCTCGAGTTCAACCAACTTTAAGGAGAAACCCCAATCATTGCTTCAAATATTGATATGTACTCCGAGAGGTAACAAGATGAGCTGAGCCAAGAGGAGTAACAAACGGATAACCTACTTCTTGATATTGATCAAGCAATGGAATTTTTTAAAACTCAAATGTCTGGACCTATTGAAATATTAGAAGAGATAGCGTCGGAAAAGGTGATCAAACACATTCAACAAATAGACAGTGAATGGAGGCCTCAGTATAGTGATGAACTTATCCCTATGAACCATTTAGGTGCATCAATAAAGTTAGTGCACTAAGTGAAAGGTTGTGACTTAAAATGACAACTGTCACGGTCAATTGGATAAAGAGAGACCCAAAATCTAAAGGATTCCTTAACATATGTCTAAAGGATGAAGGATATTGGGTAAGCTTATGCAAAATGTTAATCCTAAAACAACCACCTCAAAGATTTCATGGTTTAGGGGTGTTCTAAATCTTACAAGTCATCGAAAGAATACATATCAATAGGGCATCTGACCGTATCACAAATATCAATCTAATTACACCGATGCGGAGCACGAACATAAAAGTGCAAAAACCTCAAATTATTCAATGGCCTCAAGAATCATGTAACAAAATGATATTCAACCAGTTGGAAACACTTGAAGGTTATCAGATGTGGGACTCAGGAAGCACCATCATTCAACCCATCATATTACAAATAGATGTGGTTGCTAAGCTAATTTTTTTGAACGAAGTACTTGAACAAATAATGAATAGTCAGAACGTATTACAACTCTCCTATCATTTGTGCAATGACCACAAAGTATTATTGTTGATGCTATTGTTGTTTTTGTTACTGCTATTATTGACGTAATTTTTTGTTGATGATGTTGTTAGTGTTATTGTTATTGATGTTGTTATTTCTATTGCTGTTATTATTATTGTTGCTGTTGTTGTTGTTGTTGCTCTTGTTGCTGTTGTTGTTGTTGGTATTGTAGTTATTGTTGTTGTTGTTGACACTACCATTGTTGTTGTTTCTCTTGTTGCTGTTGTTGTTGACGTTGCTGTTATTGTTGCTCTTGTTTCTGTTGTTGCTACTGGTATTATAGTTATTGTTAATGTTATTGACGTTGCTATTGTTGTTGCTCTTGTTGTTATTGCTGATATTGTAGTTATTGTTATTGTTGCTGCTGCGATTGTTATTATTGTTGTTTCTGTTACTCTTGTTGCTATTTTTGTTGTTGTTGTTGCTATTGCTATTATTGTTATTACTTTTGTTACTATTGTTATTCTTATTTGTGTTGTTGTTGCTGTTGTTGTTACTATTGCTGTTGTTATTACTATTGCTGTTCATGTTTGTGTTGTTATTATTGTTGCTGGTGGTGTTGTTGCTGTTGTAGTTATTGTTGTTGCTATTGTAGTTATTGTTGTTGCTATTGTTTTTGTTGTTGTTGTTGTTGTTGCTATTGCTATCGTTATTATTATTATTGTTATTTTTTTGTTGTTGCTCTTTTTATTGTTGTTGCTATTGTTGTTATTGCTTTTTTTATTGTTGTTATTTTTGTTGCTGCTATTGTTTCGGTTGTTGCAATTTTTGTTACTATTATTATTGTTGTTGCTATTGTTGTTATTGTTGCTATTGCTTTTGCTACTGCTATTGTTATTGTTGTTGCTGTCTTTACTACTGTTATTGTTGTTGCTCTTGTTGTTGTTGTTTTTGTTGTTATTTTTTTATTGTTGTTATTGTTGGGTTTGTTGTTGTTGCTGTTGGTGGTGGTTCTGTTGTTGTTGTTGTTGTTGTTGTCGCTGTTGTTGCTACTATTGTTGTTGATGCTTTTGTTATTGTTGTTATTACTGTTATTTCTATTGTTGTTCTTGCTGTCGTTGTTATCCCTCTTGTTGCTGCAATTTATAGTTGTTGTTATTATTGTTATTGATGTTGTTCTTATCATTACTATTGCTACAATTTGTTGTTTATGTTATTGTTGCTGCTGTTGTTTTTTCTATTGCTACAATTTGTTGTTGATGTCATTGTTGTTGTTGTTGCTATTGCTGTTGTTTTTTTCTATTGCTACAATTTGTTGTTGATGTCATTGTTGTTGTTGTTGCTATTGCTGTTGTTGTTGTTGTAATTGTTATTGTTATTGTTGTTGCTACTATTGTTGCTATTGTTATTGTTGTTGCTGCTACTATTGTTGTTGTTGCTATTGTTGTGGTTGTTGTTGTTATAATTGTTGTTGCTATTGTTTCTGTTTCTGCTGTTGTTCCTGTTCTTGTTATTGCTATTGTTGTTATTTTTGTTGCTGTTGTTGTTATTGTTCCTATTGTTGGTGCTGTTGTAGTTGTTGTTGTTGTAGCTGCTATTGTTGTTAATGTTATCGTTACTGTTATTGCTGCTGCAATTTGTTTTTGATACTGTTGTTTTTATTATTGATATTATTTTTTTTAATGTTCTTATTGTTATTGTTATTATTGTTTCTATTTCTCTTATTGCTGTTGTTGTTGCTGTTTCTCTATTATTGTTATTATTTTTCTGTTTTGTTGTTGTTGTATTTGTTGTAGTTGCTATTGTTGTCGTTGTAGCTATCGAATGGCTACTACTATTGTTGTTGATGTTGCTATTGTTGTTGTTGTTGCTATTACTATTGTTATTGTTGCTATCGTAATTTTTGTTATTGTTGATGTTGTTGTGTCTATTACTATTGTTGTTGTTGTAGTTGTTGCTGCTCCTACTATTGTTGTTGTAGCTATTGATGTTGATGCTGTTATTGTTGTTGATGTTGTTGTTATTGTTGTAGCTATTGTTGTTGTTGCTGCTATTTTTGTTGATATTGTTACTATTGTTCTTGTTGTTGTTGATGATGTTGTGTTTGCTATTGTTGTTGTTTTTAATATTGTTACTGCTATTGTTGATGTTATTGTTGATGTTGTTGTAATTGCAGTTGTTATTGTTGATGTAGTTGCTGCTATTGTTCCCATTGTTGTTGTTTGTGTTGTTTTTGTTGTTGTTGTTGTTGTTATTGTTGTTGTTTTTTTTGTTGCTATTGTTGTTGTTGCTATTGTAGTTGTTCTTGTTGTTGCTGTTGTTATTGCTACTGTTGCTGTTATTATTATTGTTGTTGTGATTGCAATTTGTTTTTGATGCTGTGATTGCTATTATTGTTGTATTGTTATTGTTGCTGCTATTGTTGTTGTTGTGGCTTTTATTATTGTTGTAATTATTTTTGTAGTTTTTTTTTATTCTTTTTGCTTTTTTTTGTTATTATTGCTGTAACTATTTTTGATGTTGCTGTTATTGTTGTTAATGTTGTAGCTGTTGTTACTATAACTATTTTTGCGGTTGTTGCTATTATTTTTGTTGCTGTTACTATTTTTGATGTTGCTGTTGTTGCTGTAGTAGTACTTGTTGTAGCTATTGTTGTTGCTGCTATTGTTATTGATGTTGTTGTTGTTGATGTTGCTATTGTTGTTGCAATATTAACGACAACAACAACAACATCAATAACAATAGCAGCAACAACAATAGCTACAACAACAACTACTACAGCAACAACAATAACATCAAAAATAGTAGCAGCAACAAAAATAATAGCAACAATAGCAAAAATAGCAGCAGCAACAATAGCTACAACATCAACAACAATAACAGCAACATCAAAAATAGTTACAGTAATAACAAAAAAACTACAAAATAATTACAACAATAATAAAAGCCACAACAACAATAGCAGCAACAATAACAATACAACAATAATAGCAACCACAACATCAAAAACAAACTGCAACCACAACAACAGTAATAATAACAACAGCAGTAGCAATAACAACAGCAACAATAACTACTACAATAACAACAACAACAATAGCAACAAAAAAAACAATAACAACAACAACAACACAAATAACAACAATGGAAACAATAGCAGCAACTACATCAACAACAACAACAGTAATTGCAACAACATCAACAATAGCAGTAACAATATTAAAAACAACAACAATAGCAAACACAACATCATCAACAACAACAAGAACAATAGTAACAATATCAACAAAAATAATAGCAACAACAACAATAGTTACAACAATAACAACAACATCAACAACAATAACAGCATCAACATCAATAGCTACAACAACAATAGTAATAGACACAACAACATCAACAATAACAAAAATTACGATAGCAACAACAACAACAACAATAGCAACATCAACAACAATAGTAATAGCAATATCGATAGCTACAACAACAACAACAATAGAAACTACAACAACTACAACAACAACAAAAAAACAGAAAAAATAATAACAACAATAGAGAAACAGCAGCAACAACAACAGCAATAAGAGAAACAGAAACAATAATAACAATAACAGTAAGAACATCAAAAACAATAATATCAAAAATAAAAACAACACAATATAAAAAACAAATTGCAGCAGCAACAACAGTAACAATAACATTAACAACAATAGCAGCTACAATAACAACAGCAACTACAACAACAACTACAACAGCACTAACAATAAGAACAATAATAACAACAACAACAAAAATAACAACAATAGCAATAATAAGAACAGGAACAACAACAGAAACAGAAACAATAGCAACAACAATAACAACAACAACCACAACAACAGCAACATCATCAACCACAACAACAAGAGCAACAACAACAATAGTAGCAGCAACAACAATAGCAATAGCAACAATAGCAGTAACAACAACAACAATAACAACAACAATTACAACAACAACAACAGCAACAATAGCAGCAGCAACAACAATAACATCAACAACAAATTGTAACAATAGAAAAAACAACAGCAGCAACAATAATATCAACAACAAATTGCAGCAATAATAATGATAAGAACAACATCAACAACAACAATAACAACAACTATAAATTGCAGCAACAAGAGGGGTAACAACGACATCAACAACAATAATAGAAATAACAACAATAACAACAATAACAAAAGCATCAACAAAAATAATAGCAACAACAACGATAACAACAACAACAATAGAACCACCACCAATAGCAACAGCAACAACAGCAACAATAACAACAATAACAAAAATAACAACAAAAACAAAACAACAACAACAAGAGCAACAACAATAATAATAGTAAAGACAGCAGCAACAATAATATAGCAGCAACAAAAGCAATAGCAACAACAACAACAATAGCAACAGCAATAATAATAGTAACAAAAATTGCAACAACCGAAACAATAGCAACAACAAACAACAACAACAAAAAAAGCAACAACAACAATAGCAACAACAATAAAAAGAGCAAACAAAAAATAACAACAATAACAATAACGATAGCAATAGCAGCAGCAACAACAATAACTACAACACCACCACCACCACCAGTAACAATAACAACACAAACAAGAACAACAATTATAACAACAACAGCAACAACAACACAAATAAGAATAACAATAGTAACAAAAGTAATAACAATAATAGCAATAGCAACAACAACTACAAAAATAGCAACAGGAGTAACAAAAACAATAACAATAACAATCGCAGTAGCAGCAATAACAATAACTACAATATCAACAACAATAACAAGAGCAGCAACAATAGCAACGTCAACAACATGAATAATAACTATAATACCAGCAGCAACAACAGAAATAAGAGCAACAATAATAGCAACGTCAACAACAACAGCAACAAGAGAAACAACAACAATAGTAGCGTCAACAACAACAGCAATAACTACAATACCAACAACAATAGCAACAAGAGCAACAACAACAACAGTAACAAGAGCAACAACAATAATAATAGCAATAGAAATAACAACATCAACAACAATAACAACAACAACATCATCAACAAAAAATTGCATCAACAATAGCAGTAGCAACAACAACAATAGCATCAACAATAATACATTTGGTCATTGCACAAATGATGGAGAGTTGTAATACGTTCTGACTATTCATTATTTGTTCAAGTACTTCGTTTAAAAAATTAGCTTGGCAACCACTTCTATTTGTAATATGATGGGTTTAATGATGGAGCTTCCTGAGTCTCACATCTATAACCTTCAAGTGTTTCCAACTGGTTGAGTATCATTCTGTTACATGATTCTTGAGGCCATCGAATACTTTGAGGTTTTTGCACTTTTATGTTTGTGCTCCGTATTGGTGTAATTAGATTGATATTTGTGATACGGTCAGATGCCCTATTGATATGTATTCTTTCGGTGACTTGTAAGATTTAAAACATCCCTAAACCATGAAATCTTTGAGGTGGTTATTTTAGGATTAACATCTTGCATAAGCCCACCCAATATCCTTCATCCTTTAGACATATGTTAAGGAATCCTTTAGATTTTGGGTCTCTATTTATCCAATTGACCGTGACAGTTGTCATTTTAAGTTGCAACCTTTCACTCAGTGCACTAACTTTATTGATGCACCCAAATGGGTCATAGGGACAAGTTCATCACTAGATTGAGGCCTCCATTCACTGTCTATTTGTTGAATGTGTATGATCACCTCTTTTGACGCTATCTCTTCTAATATTTCAATAGGTCCAGACATTTGAGTGTTAAAAAATTCCATTGCTTAATCAATATCAAGAAGTAGGTTATCTGTTTTTTGCTCCTCCTAGCTTAGCTCATCTTGTTCCCTCTCGGAGTACATATCAATATTTGAAGTAATGACTGGGGTTTCTCCTTGAAGTTGGTTGAACTCGAGCATGAGTAATCGTTGATTTTCTTGTATCTCTCCTTCCTCATAGATTTCATTGTCGTAATCGAAATATCCATCCAGCCACATATAATTGAAATCATCCATATTACGTGCTGATTGATCTGATTGGATATCAGTTGGTTCTAATGGACAGGTATGAACTAGGGTCCCTAGAAAACGAATGTTAGTAGTATTAGAAAAAGGATATAACTTAAAATTTTCCTAATTATTCTTATTAAATGCAAAAAGTAAAATTGACTAGCGACGTTGCCTCCCCCCTGTAATGGCGTCAACAACTTGATCGCCTCCGGACGTACTAACTTCTAGAGTGTGAATCCTACAATAAAATAGAAAGTTATGAGGCGGTATTCGTAAGTATACGGGTCGAGTTGTAATATAGATTTTACAACGAAGTAGGTGAGTACTCTAAGGATCATACCCAAGGGAGGCGAGTTCTAAATCAATCTTAACCTAAACAATTAAAGATCTAATTAGTACTTTATGTCAGTTATAGTACGAGAATAAAATCATAAATATGTTTATGGTTTGTAAAATAAAATAACATAAAAAGATTTAAAATTGTAAAAGATCAAAATAAATAGAGTGAATCAAATCTGAAGATGGGTGATTAACTCGCTTTGGCAATCCCAATTAACTATCAGCTCGGGTCTTCGTCAATCAACTAGTCGCTACCTTAGCAAGATCTTTCGATCTTCTATTAACATAACAAGTCAGCAAGAACTACTCATCTTTCGACCTTAGTCCAGACTGACTTGGGGTAAAGGTGTTCACGAATGGGAAATACCAATTTTGGGTTAATTCCCACCTTGATGACTTCCCAAGGTTGTCAGCCCTAAGATTTGTTTCACGTTCTTCCTTTTCCAAACATTTGATCCGTTGAGTAATCCTATAAGAAATGAATTGAAATAATGAGGTTAAGAGGTCATGCCTCCAATCGCTAATCCTCCATAGAAGATTAGTTCCTCATGGCTTTTATAAACAACATGGAAAGAATAGAAGAATTAATCATAAGGAATGATTTGAAATAGAGAGTTTAAAAAAGCCTGATTGATATTGATGAATAGTAAAAATTCATAGAAGTCGACAACAACAGCAACAATAGATATAACAACAATAACAACAATAAAAAAAGCATCAACAATAATAGTAGCAATAACAACGACAACAACAACAACAACAACAACAACAACAACAACACAACAACAACAACAACAACAGAACCACCAACAGCAGCAACAACAACAAACCCAACAATAACAATAATAACAAAAATAACAATACCAACAACAAAATGTACAACAAAATAACAACATCAATAGCAACAGCCGCAGCATCAACAATAATAGCAGCAACAATAACAATAGCTACAACGAAAATAACAACAACAATAGCAACAACAACAACAACAATAATAGTAACATCAACAACAACAACAACAACAACAACATCAATAACAATAGCAGCAAGAACAATAGCTACAACAACTACTACACCAACAATAGCAACACTAAAAATAGTAGCAGTAACAAAAATAATAGCAATAACAGCAACAATAGCAGCAGCAACAACAACTACAACATCAACAATAATAACAATAACATCAAAAATAGTTACAGCAACTAAAAAAAAGAAAAAATAAGAAAAATAACAAAAAAACTACAACTACAATAACAGTAATAACAACAGCAGAAACAACAACAATAGCAACAACAAGAATAACAACACAACAACAACAACACAAACAAAACAACAAAAACAACACAAGTAATAACAACAATAGAAATAACAACAATAGTAACAGCAACAACAATTATAAAAATAACAACAACAAGAATAACAATAGCAGCAACAAAAACAACAACTATAAAAATAACAACAGCAACAATAACAACAACAATAACAATAGCAACAGGAACAACAACAACAACAACAACAACAATAATAACAACAACAAAAGTAGTAGCAGCAACAACAACAATAATTGCAAAAAGAACAACAACAATAGCAATAATAACAAATACAACAACAACAACAACTATAACAACAATAACAAAAACATAAACACGAGCAATAATAGTAACAACAATAACAATAGCAACAACAACAACAAAGCAACAAAACCAAAAAAGCAATAGCAACAACAACAATAGTAACAACAAGAACAATAACAAGAGCAACAATAATAACAGGAGCAATAACAACAAGAACATCAACAACAACAACATCAATAATAGTATCAACAAGAAATTGTAAATGCAACAGTAGTAACAACAACATTAACAAAAATTGCAGTTGCAACAACAGTAACAACAAAAGCATCAACAATAACAACAACAAAAAAAATAACTACAACAACAACCACAACAACAACAACCAAAACACCACCAACACCACCAACAACAACTACAAAAGCAACAACAGTAATAATAATAGCAACAACAACATAAAATAGCAATAGCAACAACAACAACAACAACACTACTACTACTACTACTACTACTACAAAACAACAACAACAACAATAACAAAAAAAAAATAACAACAACAACAACAACAACTACTACAAAAACAACAACAACAAAACAATAGCAACAACAACAACAACATCTACAAAAAACAACAATAGCAATAACAATAGAAACACTAACAAAAAAATAAAAATAGCAATAACAACATCACCATCATTAACAATAGCAGCATCAACAACAATAATAACAACAATAACAGAGTAACAATAAGAACATCATCATCAACAACAACAATAGCTACAACAAAAACAAAAACAACAACCACATTAACAATAGGAATAACAACAACAACATAAACAGAACAACAATAGTAACAGCAACAACAACAATATCAGCAACAACAGCAATAGCAAAAACAAAAAACAACAACAACAACAACAAAAGAAGCAACGACAATAGCACTAGCAACAACAATAACAACAACACCAATAAAAATTGTACCCACAACAACAACAATATTAACAATAGTAATAATAGCAATAACAATAACTATAAAAAAATAATAGCAACAATAACTACTACAACTACAACAACTACAACAACAGTAATAGCAATAACACAAACAACAACAAAAACAACAATAATAGAAGCAATATCAGCAACAACATCAACAACAATAATAGTAGCGGTAACAACATTAATAACAACAACATCAATATAAACAAAAATATCAATAACAACAGTAACAATAATAGCAACAACAATAACAATAACAACAATAGTAGCAACAACATCAACAACAACAGTAAAAATAGTAACAACATTAACTACAACGATAATAACAAACACAACAACATCATCAACAACAACAACAATAGCAATAACAATAGCAATAGTAACAACATCAACAAAAATAACAGCAATAGCAGCAGCATTAACTACAACAACAATAACAGACACAATAACATCAACAACAATAGTAGCAATAACAACAACAACAAAAACAAAAACAAAAATAGCAATAGAAATAGCAACAACCTCAACAACAATAGTAGTAGCAACATTAATAACAACAACAACAACAACAACACAACAATAATAACAATAACATCATCAACAATAATAATAACAACAAAATCTACAACAAAAACAATAACATCAATAGCAACAATAGAAGTATCGACAATAATAGTAGTAGTAATAACAATAGCTACTACAATAATAACAACAACAACAACAATAGCAACTCAACAGCAATACCAATAACAACAGCAACAACCCCAACAACAAAAGTAGCAACAACAGTAACAATGTCAACAACAACAAAAGCAGCAACAATAATACCATCAGCAACAATAATAAGAACAACATCGTCAACAACAAATTGTAGCCATAACAACAGTAAGAATAACAAGAACAACAACAACAACACCAACAATAATAACAACGGTAACAAAAAATTACAATAAAAATAATAGCAACAACAACAATAACTACAACAATAACAGCAGCAACAACACAAATAACAGCAGCAACAACAATAATAATAGCAACAATATTAGCAACAACATCAATAACAACAACTATAGTAGTAACAAAAACATCAATAATAACAATAATATCAACAACAATAGCAGCAACAACATCACCATCACCACCAACAACAATAGCAACAACAATATTAACAACAACAATAATAGACATAACAACATCAATAAAAATAGTAACAATAGTAATAATAACAACAACCATAGTAATAGCAATAAAAGCAACATCAATAACAACAGTAGTAGCAACATCAATAACTAAAACAACAACAATAATAATAGTAACAACAAAATCAACAATAATACAATATCAATAATAAAATCTATAACAAAAATAACAACACCATCAATAGCAACAACAACAACATTAGAAGCAATAACAGTAGCTACAACAATAACAAAAACATCAATATCAATAGCAACAACAACAAAAATAATAGTAATAGCAATAACATCAACAATAATAGCAGCAGTGACCACTCCCGAACGTACTCCCATTCAGTGTAGATTTCGGCTTCTGCAAGTATACAAGTCAGGTTGTAAATATAGTGTGTTTACAACGAAACGCTTGGAAATATTCTGAGGATTGTACTCAAAAGAGGCTAGAGGCTAGAGGCAATAGTAAATGGAATTCCTGCAAAGAATAAAATTAAATAGTACTAGTTTTAGGGTTTATAGTACGAGGGAAAATAAAAGAGTTTGTTGAAGGTATGAAAATAAAAACATCAAAATAAAACAAAACAAAGTAAATATGAGATTTAGAAATCCTTATAAACGTCTTTGGGAAGATTAGGTTGTTTCCGTATGATTTTCTCAATTGTTGGGTTTTAGGGATTTTCCTCCAATCAACTAGTCACTACCCTAGTTAGATCTCTCAATCTTCAGCCGATTTAGTGTGTTGATAGAGATTACTTATCGCTAGATGTCACAATCTAAATAGATTTAGGGAAAAGGTGTTCACGAATGGGCAATACCAATTTTGGGTTTATTCCCACCTAGATGACTTTTTAGGGTTGTCAGGCCTAGTGTTTGTTTGATGCTCTTCCTTTCCCGTACAATTGATCTGAAAGGTAAAACCCCTGTAAAACAACAATCAATTATTTATATGTCCACTCCCTAATTTCCCAAAATGGAATTAGTTCCTCATGGTTTCTTTATTCATCAATAACATAATATATGAAAACATGTAAATCAGAATTGAATGAAAAAGAAACTGAATTGTATTAAGTGATCTATTGGGAAAAATTCCTCGATCATTTACGCGAGTATCTACAATCTCGTTTCAAAACCTAAAAACAAATAAACTAAAAACTAAAAATTAAAGACTAAGTAATTGTGTGTAAACCCTAGTGCTAAAGGCCCTATTTATAGCTTTACATGGCTATTTTTCCTAAACCCTAGGTCAGCTGCCGTTTCTCGTGTTTATGTTGCACTGTAAAGACCAAAACGCCCTTTGTTTTAATGTGAGATCTGCGTCCAGAGTTTGTTGTCGCGACACACCAGGTCTTGTGTTGTGACATAGGCATTAGTCCTTTTATGAAGCGTCGTTCTACAGGCGTTGTCACTACATACCTCTTGTGTGTCGCGACAAAGAAGTCAGTTATCAAGTTCCTTAAGTCTGGTCCCTTAGTTGCGATGTAGCTTAACCTATGTCGTGACAAAGTGATCAGTTTCCTTTTGGTGCAATTCTTTACGGTCTCTTGCGCATTCACTAAATATGTTAGGTAACCTTTAGGCCTCATTTGGCCTTAAAGACAAAATAAATCATCACTTTAACACTTAGGTTACATAATTTATTGAAATAAGAAATCTCACTAAATATTATGAAAATATTATGAAAATACTTGATTTCAAGCTCTTCAAGTATGACAAATAGTTCAATCTCCTAAGTACGGAACTGGTAGATCAAACTCCCCCACACTTAAGTCTTTTCTTGTCCTCAAGCAAGCAAAACAAAAATAAAGGAAAATGAAGAGCTTGAGTTTATAGTTACACAAAGAATGGCTCATAGCATGTAGTCTAAGTATCATATATTTCTTAATAACTTTAGCATGATAATTAAGCAACTTTATCATTTTTAATTAGAAACAATATAGTTTCAGTAGTTTATATGAAATATACATATTAAGGTTTTATCAATATATATCCATCCATGCCACATATAAGTATTTTAATTATCCTAGCACAATATAGATAACCATAATGAAATCATGCAATTTCCTCTTTATTCATGCATCAAGTTGTTTAAGTCACATAGGGCTTTCCGTCTTGTAACATTTTGAGGTTTATGATAGGAATGAATTTCAAAGAACAGATAAGCACAAAAGGTTACAAACACGAAAATAGTTTGGCATATCGCATTGTTCCCTATTCTTCCCCTTTATGTCCCACTCCATCTCACCCCCTTATTTCTCATTCTCTTACCATCCTTTTCTCTCCATTTTAGGATCCTCAAAAATAAAACAATCCCTTTAGCTAGATTATGAGTATTTTCTTTCTTTTTGATTCTTTGAGTAAGATTTCTTTCTTTTTTGTCTTATTGGTGACTTTATGATTTTGTCACTATTCATATATGATCTTACTCATACTTCTTTTTGTTTCTACTCATTTTTCTTTTTCTTTTTGGTTTTTATCTATTTTCTTATTCTGGCTAGACTAAAGTTCATATATTATATTGTAACCTCCACCTTAATGTGTCTACTTACCTTTAATGCCAATAGCCATACGTCTATCTCCATGCAGAACAGGACCAAAAAAAAGAGTATACACAAATTTTTTGTTTTAAGGCTAAAGAGGTTGTAGTGTGATTTATCAAGTAAAGCTAAAAAATGGGTACTGTAACACCCAAAACTCGATACCATTATTGGTTAGGGTCTTGGGGTCTTTCAGATCATTTATCATTGTTTAATCCTTCATATCTCAACATTGCAGTATTTTAAAATCATGCAGGCAATTGATTATAATCTATAATAACATTACAAATCAATAAGGGTTAAAAATATCATTTTACACAATTTGAAGGACTTCTACCGGTACCCGTTGGACAAGTATCAATAGAAGTCAAGTCAGCAAGCTTTTGAAAAATGGCTGCAGTTTTCTACTGGTAGTTGTGATGGTTCTACCGATACAAGTATGACTACTACCGAAACATTTCATACACTACCAATACAATAAACTCCAGAGCACTAAGAAGTTTTACCCTGCAGCTTCTACCGATTCAAGCAATCAGACTACCGATACTATTATGTTCAGAACTATCGAAACTTTAAAATTAATACCGATACAATACAAGTCAGTAACCAAAGTTCCAAATACCCTGTACTTCTACAGACGCATGCAAGAGTTCTACTGAAACAAGTGCGCAGCATTCAAAATACACATAATTCATCTAACTTTTAAAGAAGTACATTCATCATATGTTAAACTCTCAAAAACCATACTAGCATAATCAACTATATGTTGATGCATGCTTCATCATACAATCACAAAATACAATTTGGATTTAACATCAACTATATGTTGATACATGCTTCATCATACAAATCAACTATATGTTGATACATGCTTTATCAAACCATACGAGCCAATATTGTACTCACGAGCCAGTATTGCTCCTACGAGTCTGTATTACTCTCACGAGCCAGTATTGCTCTCACGAGCCAGTATTGCTCTTATGAGCCAGTTCAATATATTCCTTCCGAATCTTTCATCTCATTCCAACATTAAGAATACAACCAAAACAATTAAAATTAGAATTATCAAATAGAAATATAGTTACACGAACTTACTAGATGAATTGCAGTTAAAACGAAACTCCAGGTACTATTTTATAATTTTCTCTTTTTCACGATCAGTAGCACGAACTTGATCTAACACAATAAATCAATCAATTCTTTCATTAAATCATGTAATCTAATCAATTTATAAATGTAAGTTCTTTTTTGGGAAATTTATGAAATTACCCTTAACATTTGTATTTTTATTCAATTTAGTCCTTTATTACAAAACATGCAAAATAACCTTTTTCTTCCACACACAAACTCAGCCGAACATTCAAGGCTTTAATACAAATCCTTACATGCTATAATTTCACAACAAGTACATGTATATTTAACATTTTGGCAATCTAGTCCTTAAACCCTAAAATCATCAAAAACCACTTAACAAAATCATCAAATCTAATAACCAATCTCATAATACTTTCATAAACGTTTAAGAACAAGCTCATCCATCAATGGTAACTTTTATAACATTTGACAGATTCATAAATTAGTCTTCAAGTTAGCTAGATTAAGCTAATACAGACTCAAAAACATAAAAATTACTAAAAACGGATGAAAAATCATCTACCAAATAGGGAACCTTGCTTGGCGGAATGTCTTAAGCTCTCTTTTAGGGTTTCTTTCTTTTTAATTTTTTTAAGTGAAGAAGATGACTAAATTCTCATCTTTTTCCTTATTATTACCTTATTTACTAATTTACTAAATTACCCTTGGTTAAATAATAACCAATTTGACAATTTGTAAGCCTTTTATCGTCCAATTCCTTAAGAGTGGTCTATTTACCCGATAAGGCCTCTAACTTACCTTTCCATTAGCATTTAATCTATATAATTTAACTTTTACACATTTTACAATTTAATCCTTTTAATTAATTGACTATCTAAACAATAAATCTCTTAACCAAATTTAATATGACAATAATAACATGATAAATATTAAATAAATAATATTTACGACTCGACTCATCGGAGTTATGGTCCCAAAACCACTATTTTTGACACCACTAAAAATCGAGCTATTATAGGTTCTAATTGAAAATTCAGAATAGAGTTTTACTTTTTAGCTCTAGTTGTGTCAAACAATGCCTTAGGTCATTGTCGCGTGTAAATTAATATTGCAATCGTAAATGTGCAAGTGTACACAACGCAAGTAATACAGTGATAAGTAAAGTATCGTACCCATAGAGAGATTGGTATTCAGTAGGAAATTGCTAAACTGTTGACAAAAGAATTTGTGTTTAGAACATAAAATTTGATAATAAGATAGAATGTGTTTGCAAAGTGCGTGTCATAACAAAATGTAAAACAATAAAGTTGATCAAGATTTATCCAAGCATAGCATCAAATCTACTAAGTACTTATCAAGCTTAGTAGAGATGAGTGGCAAAATCTTTAGCACAAGACAAAGTTGCAATCTGTAAATTTGGAATATTACAGATCCAAGTTCTAGATTTATGAATTCCTTAGCAAATATCTACTTCTACAAAATTATCTCAGAATGACTAAGCAATGATGTGCTTGTTCAATCTAACAACTTTTTACAGTGAATACACATTCTTCTACCAACAAACTTATCTAATTCTTAATGAATGCAACGCCTAAGTATTACTACACATATATTTCGATATATGCTCATTACATAGACTTATGCTCCAGCAAATCCATCCTACTATAGGTTAAGATTATGCACATGCAAAACAAAAGCTTATTCCTAAGCTGCCAGCATGTGGAATGATTAACAACTGAGTCACAAATCAATGAAGATATTTAATGAAACGATATCAGTAAATTCATTCATAAACATAAAACATAGTTTCAACAATATTCACCCCTTAATAAATAAATGTAAGGGCAACAATTCGTTGTTCACACTAATTAACCAAACAGATTTAAACATAAAGAGTACTCCTTGTTGAGACCCAAAAAGAACATCAGGCTCGCATTCCCGATTCCGCTTTGCTTCTCCATAATAACATATCTTTTCTTTGGTGGTTTTGCTACAACAAAGTCAAGCTCCGCTCTCAGCAACGGTTGACAACTCTACCTCTGCACCTCAGATCTGCTGTGTGACTCTCCTAATTTCCTTTCTTTCGGATTCTAACGTAACAACACTCAAGCCTTACTTGAATAAAATTCTTGATATCTTTTCCTTCATCCAAATGTTGTTTATATAGGAGCTTTGGCCACACAACTCACGTTGTCAGATCCACTTTTCTAGGGGGTTCTAAAGCCTTCTAAAGCTTCTAGTGCATACCACAAATGGATTGGGCTTGCTTCAGTAAAATCTTGCATGCTTGGTAGTGCCAAATTGTTTAGCAGCTGCAAAGTTTTACTGCTTCCTCTCCCTAACAGTGCTTCATTATTGGGCCTCGTACTCTCATCTTCCTCCACCTTCTCTTGCATCTAGAAAGATGTACCACAAAGTGTAGTTTGCTACAGCAAAAAGGGTAAAATGTATATATTTTGCCAGTTTAAGCGCAACACAGCTCCAATGACAAAAACACATAAAAGCACTACAAAAGTTATAACAAATTTACTTGAAATCAGAAAAGATGCTCTAGCAAGAGTATGTAATATAACTCTTTTTCAAGAGTTATCAATCATCCCTAAACACCTTAGTATGCACAAATATCAATTTTGTCACATAATTTCAAAATTATCATTTATCATATATACTAGCATGCTTGTTTCCTCATATATCGCATATCACTTGGTATTAATAATACCTTTCTATCTATAATTTAATATAACCTATAAAACTTAAAGGTTTCATGCTTAAAAATTAAAAATTCCTTATCATCATGCCAATTTTACGAATCAACACAATCAACCTATTATACATGCTCCTAACCAATCACTTGTATCTCTATAAGCTCAAGCACACATAAAAAAATAAAAAAGCTATATATATGCTAAAAATTCCTATGTTACCCCTTACACTTTAGAAAACACATTGTCCCCAATGTACAGTCCCTTCAAATAATAAAGGAAAGAAGTTACTCGATTTATCATGAAGGTCCTCTTTTTCTCATGGTGGTTGTCTTTCTCCTTTTGGCGTTAATGTTTGAAATTGTTGTGTCTTCCATAATATGAAGTTCCTAAAAAAAGAATTCACGCATATATACAAATATAACTACTAATCCTACACCTAGGAATTATATAAGTCTTATAATGAAAAACAAAAATTATCCAAAAGTTACAAATTAAAATTGTTTTAAACAATTATTCTTCCTCATCCATCTCATCTTCCTCCTCTTCACTTTCATTCCCTATTTTTGGCACTTCGTCATCATGCTCCTCATCCATTGTCCCAAACATGTCTGTAGTGTAGTTAAAGTGTAACAGCTCGATTTTTCAGTAGTGTCAGAAATAGTGGTTTCGAGACCACAATTTTGACAAGTCGAGTTGTAAATTTATTTATTTTTACATTTATGATGTCACTAGCAACAAATTAAAATTTGGTTATGAAATTTTAATGTTTAGATAGTAAATTGAGTAAAAAGGATTGAATTGTAAAAGAGGTAAAGGTCAAAAAGTCCAAACGGTGGAGGATATGATTTCATTCCACTAAAATTTGGGATATTTATTCATTTAGTCCTAATTAGCTTAAGGCTAAATTATAAATAAGTGGCTTGATTTGAATTTAATATAATTACAGGATCAAATAGGTAAATTAACCAAAAATATTTTAGTTAGTAGTCTATTATGACACTTATTGTCATTAATTAGGAAAATTAAAGGTTAATTAAGTGATTAATTAAGTTAATTAGGAAAGTCTTAAAATTTACAATTATGCCATTAGGTATAAATATGAAATTAAAGAAGAAAAATCACATTTTTTTCTTCTAATTTCTTCGTCTTCCTCACTGCTAAGACAAGAAAACCTAGGGTTTTCCATTGATGAACTTTGAGCTTTGATTTGCGTAAGCAAACCTTGACCGTTTTAGTAATTTTTATGTTTTTGAGTCCATGTTAGCTTGATATAGCTAATCTAAGGACTAATTTGTGAATCTTTCAAATGTTATGAATCTTACCATTGTTTAATATGATTTTCTTTGAAAGTTTTTGATAGTTTTGGATGCTTGATGATTAGGTTGGATCTTTTTGTAATGTGATTTTTGATGAAATTAGGGTTTAAAGACTAAAATGCTAAATGATGAAATTGGGTGTACTTTAGGTGAAATAAATGGATTGTAGGGACATGTATGAGATCATAGTATATTCGGCTGGTATGGGTTGAGGAGAAAATGGGTATTTTGCATGTGTTGTATTGAAATGACTAAATTGAATAAAAGGAAAGTATTAGACGTAAAATCGTAATTTCCCTAAAAGGACCAAATTATGTTAAATGATTTGACTATGTGTTTTAATGTGAAATTTGGATTAATTGTTCATTTAGATTACAACCGTGCCACGGATTGCGAAAAATGGAAATTAGCAGAATAGTCCCTGAAATTTAGCCAAACTACAATTTCATCTAGTAAGTTTGTAGTGTTAGTTTATACACATTGTATGTTTCTTGTATTTTCACTATTGTTACAGCAACTCGAGGAAGGTTAAATATTCGTGATGATGGAAAGGCAAAGGAAGAAACGAAATGTCAAGCTTGGGGCCGGTTATCTGATTTGAAGCGATGGCTAGGATCCTGCATATGTTGCAGTATCCTGACAGTTTGTGTGAGCAGCATTGCAAGTTGCAATATCCTCTATATCATTGATTTCTTTGGGAATTTGTTTCAGAATAGAGACATTGTGTGTCATAGCTACCTCCCTTCCAAGGTTGAACCATTGATTTATGGACTCCTTAATTTTTAACTTTTCTTTTGTATCTCTATCAGTAATAGTTTTCAATTGAATACCAACAATTTTCAAGTTGAGGTCATCATAATTATTCAAAGGAACCGATTCATCACTAGATTGAAACTCGTTTTCGAAGCTCAGAATATGTTCAATCTCCTCCTCATGATTTTTAATTTCGAGCTCAAATTCAATTGTACCATAATTCTCATCATGGCCAAATACAAATTCCTTGGATCAAAGTTCGGAACATTATTTACGACCTCTTGCCTTGAGCGTAGCTCCTCAAATTTACCTTGGAGCATTTTCATTGTCTGTTCCATTTTATCTAACATTCTTGATGCAACCTTAGAGGTGGTTCTAGCCAAATCAAAAGGAGGCTCGTCTACACAATTAGGCACGTCATGATCTTCTTTAATTACCTCATATAAATTACCAGCGGTCTTATGGGATGTTCAACTGAATCAATATCTTGATCATTACTCCACTGGTGTGTTGAGGCTTCATTTTCGTGTTGGCTCCATTCTATCATGAATAATTTTTTATTTTCCATTATCTCTCAATCTTCGTAATATCCATCCTCGTAGATGCCATCGTCGTAATTGTACCTCTCATTTGACCACCTGCAATAGTAGTCATCCATGGCCTAAAAAAATGTTATGAAAATCTTGATTAAAAGTAATTTATCTGAAAAATAGAAAACTGTTCGTATTGTTAAATTGTAACTATAGCCTAAATAATAATAATAATAATAATGAAAATAGATAAAATAAAATAACGAAAATCGTATCTATAACCTAAAATTTTCCTAACTATTTTGTTGACAAAGAAAGAATAAAATTTACTAAAGCATTGCCTCCCCGGAAATGACGCCAACAACTTGACCGCTCCCGAACGTACTCCCATTCGGTGTAGATCTCGGCTTCCACAAGTATATGGGTCAGGCTGTAAATTTAGTGTGTTTGTAACGGAACACTTGGAAGTATTCCTAGGATCGTTCCTAAAGGAGGCTTGAGGCGATAGTAAATGAAATTCCTGCAAAGAATAAAATTAATTAGTGCTAGTTTAGGGTTTATAATACGAAGGAAAATAAAAAAGTTTGTTAAAGGCATGAAAATAAAAAGATCAAAATAAAATAAAACAAACTAAATATGAGTTCTAAAAGTCCTTATAAACGTCGTTGGGGAGATTAGGTCATTTCCGTATGATTTCCTCAATTGTTGGGTTTTGGGGATTTTCCTCCAATCAACTGGTCATTACACTAGTTGGATCTCTCGATCTTCCACCGATTTAGTGAGTCAATAGAGATTACTTATCGCTAGATTTCATGATTTAAATCAGTTTGGGGAAACGTGTTCACAAATGGGCAATACCAATTTTGGGTTTATTCCCACCTAGATGACTTTCTAGGGTTGTCAGGCCTAGTGTTTGTTTGATGCTCTTCCTTTCCCAAACAGCTGATCCAAAAGGTAAAACCCCTATAAAACAACAATCAATTATTTATACGTTCACTCCCTAATTCCCAAAAATGGAATTAGTTCCTCATGGTTTCTTTATTCATAAATAACATAATATATGAAAACATGTAAATCAGAATTGAATGTAAAAGAAATGGAATTGTATTAAGCGATTTGTCGAGAAAAATTCCTCGATCGTTTACGCGAGTATCTACAATCTCGTTTCAAAAGCTAAAAACAAATAAACTAAAAACTGAAAACTAAAGACCAAGTAATTGTGCGTAAACCCTAGAGCTAAAGGCCCTATTTATAGCTTTACATGGCCATTTTTCCTAAACCCTAGGTCAGCTTCCATTTCTCGTGTTTAAGTGGTATTGTAAAGACCAAAACGTCCTTCATTTTAATATGAGATTTGCGTCCACGGGTAGATGTCGTGACACACCAGGTCTTGTGTCGCGACACAGGCATCAGTCTCTTCATTAAGTCTGGTCCCTTAGTTACGACGTAGCTCAACCTATGTCATGACGAAGTGATCAGTTTCCGTTTAGTGCACTTCTTTATGTTCTCCTACACACTCACTAAGTATGTTAGCTAACCTTTAGGCCTCATTTGGCCTTAAAGACAAGATAAATCATCACTTAACACTTAGGTTACATAATTTATCGAAATAAGAAATCTCACTAAATATTATGAAAACATTAAGAAAATACTTGATTTCAAGCTCTGTAAGTGCAACAAATAGTTCAATATGCTAGGTATGAAACCGACAGATCAAGCAACAACAATAATTGCTACAACAACAAAAACAATAGCAACATCAACATCAACAATAGTAGCAGCAACAAAAATTACAGCAATAATAGCAGTAGCAACAATAGCAATAACAACAACAGCTACATCATCAGCAACAATAACAACAATAATAAAAATAGCTATAACAACAACAACAAAAGCAACAACAACAAAAACAACAATAAAAAGAACAACTACAACAATAACTACATCAATAATAACAACCACAACAACAACAACAATAACAACAATAGCAGCAGCAACAACACAATAATAACAGTAAGAACAACTTCAAAAACAAGAAAAATTTAAAAAACAAGTTGCAGCCATAACAACAGTAACAATAAAAACAACAACAACTACAATAAAAACAACAACAATATCAACAACAAAAACACAACAACTACAACAAAAATAGCAACAACAACAACAACAATGCTAGATCTGCATCGGAGGTTATGGTCAAGAATGCGATAGGGGAGGTCATGGCCTTAAAAGCAACTTTTGATAGAGTTATCCCAACGCCATTTTTCACGAAGGCACATGCATGTCTCCAAGGCATTTTATTGGGGGTCTAGTTGGGTTTTGACTCGATGATGGTGGAGGGCGATTCGATGACAACAATAAAGAAAAGCAAGCAGAATAGACCAGACAAATCAGTGATATGTAACGACCTGTAATTAGCAATATCAGGAATAATGTTTTGGAATGTTAAATTTTCTTATTAGAGTAAATAAGTATGGTTATTTAGTTGGAGTAAGGTAAAATTAAATTTTGGTTAAGGAATTTAGTTAAGCTTTGACCTTTGATTTGAATTACGATCATGCCACGGATTGAGGAAAAGGAAAATTAGTAGAATAGTCACTAAAGCCTATCGGTAACTGCAATTCAGTCTGGTAAGTTCGTAATGTAAATTTTGTATTTAAATTACACATTACTTGTACCTATTTTATATTTGTTGCAAGCAAATTTTAGTACTTGAAATCAAGGAGAATGAAAAGGAATGGATCGATAGAGATATCAGGCTTAAAGCCGGTGATTTGAAATCGACGCAATGGTTAAGGTATCGCATATGTTGCGAGTTCTCGACAGCTCGTGTGAGCAGTATCATGAGTCAAGAGAATGAGAAATGAATCCAAGAATGGATTATAGGCCCTACTATGGCTGGGATTTATGCATAAGTGCATATTCTCGACAGCTCGTGTGAGCAGCATCATTAGGGAACAATTATATGCACATATACCATATCGATGACTGAAGTACCACATATGTTGTGAGTCCTGGATAGCTTGTGTGAGTAGCATCGTGTACTAGTAACAAAGATGATACAGACAAGAAGTTGAAATTCTAGTTATGGTTTGTCGAAACAAAGTCTTATTCTTGTTTTGTTGAGTTATAAGCTATTCAATACATATGATTAGTAACTCGTTAAAACTCTACGAACTTACTAAGCTATGTAAGCTTACCTGTGATGTTGTTGTTGTTTTGTAGATTCTATTTTGCTACTAGAAGATCGGATCACCTCAAGAAATCACACTATCTCGGGAACTCGTTTGGTAGTATTTACATCATTTGGTTATATGATATGTAATAGGATGATGTTATCTTTTGTAATGCTTGAATTTGGTAAGAAAATTTGTAGAAGAATATTGCTTCGAAATGAAAAAAGGAAATATGAAGACAATGAAGGAGATGAGTTGCAGTAGCAATGGCGGATGTGAAGAGAAAGATAACTGTAATGGGAGGATTTATAACCTAGGTGTAATAAGTGGAAAAACACGGGTAAACGTTGCATCTGCAACCATTAATTGCCAGGCTACAGATCGTAACAATCTATTTTGATCCAATGGTTAGGATAGGAATAAATCAATCGACGCGGTTCTTACTGAAAAAGTAACGCTGACTCATCGCAAAATGCGCTGATAATCTATGCTTCAATGCATCGACAAAAAGATGATTTTTATTTCTGCTAAGAATTTGAAACAACACAAAGAAAAGTTAAACAAATAAATGTAAATAAAAGAATGCATCGACATTATTTAAGTGTCACTAGGTCAACGGTTTCGTCTGGTTCTCGAACATCTAGGCTCACATAGTGTTTAAGACGTTGACCATTTACTTTGAATTGTTGCCCATCCTTTAAGTTTTTGATTGTCACCGCATCGCTTTGAAATGCTTCGGTAACTCTGAATGGACCTGACCACTTTGATCGCAATTTTCCTGGATGCAATTTCAAACGTGAGTTAAATGAAAGTACCAACTGACCAGGATGAAATTGTCGACGCAAAATGATGTTTTCATGCCATCTCTTTGTCTTTTCCTTGTATATCGCAGCATTCTCATAAGCATGGCGTAGAATCTCCTCTAATTCAGTAATGTCCAACAATCTTTTATTCCCAGCAGCATCATAATCTAAATTCACTTGCTTAATTGCCCACATGGCTTTATCTTCAAGTTCGACAGGCAGGTGACAAGACTTTCCAAATACTAGTTGATATGGCAACATCCCTAACGGGGTTTTGTAGGCAGTGCGAAGAGCCCACAATGCATCATGTAGCTGCGCCGACCAATCCTTCCTAGATGGGTTAACCACCTTCTCAAGTATGCTCTAAATTTGACGATTGGAGACTTCGACTTGACCATTAGTTTGTGAGTGATATGTGGTGGCCATCCGATGCTTTACACCATATCGCTTTAATATAGTCGTTACTTGGCTATTAGAGTGCCTTGATTTCTTATCAATGCTCTCGATGTTTCGAATCTTGTGAGGATGTATGCGTGAAAGAACTTCAACACAGTTCGAGCATCACCTCTTGGCACCGCAATAGCTTCAATCCACTTTGAAACGTAGTCAACAACCACTAAGATATACACATTTCCAAAAGAGTTTGGAAATGGTCCCATGAAGTCTATACCCCAGACATCAAAGAGTTCTACCTCTATGATGGGTTGCTGGAGCATCTCATTGCATTGAGATATGGAACCAGTGCGTTGACAACGATCGCATTGTTGTGCGAAATTGTGGGCATCTCAAAACAAATTGGGCCAATAAATTCCTGATTGTAGGACCTTTGCAGCAGTCCTTGTTCCACCAAAATGACCTCCATAAGGGGCATCATGGCAGTGTCACATGATCGACCTCATTTTTTCTTCAAGTACACAATGGCAAATGATATTGTCGGTGCATACCTTAAATAGGTATGGCTCGTTCTAATGGTATTTTGTAGCATCGTGTATGAATCTGATTTTCTTGTGACCAGTCACACTTATAAGTAGCTTTCCACGTACAAGGTAATTGACGACATCGGCATACCATGGCGATGTGTCGACAGTGAATAATTACTCGTCAGGAAATGCCTCGACAATCTAGGTCGTTTGTCCATTTTCACTCCTAGTTTTCAGCCGAGATAAGTGGTCAGCTACTTGATTTTCAGATCCTTTCCTATCTTTGATTTCAATATCAAATTCTTGGAGTAATAGGATCCATCTGATGAGTCTAGGTTTGGCGTCTTTTTTGTTGAAAAGGTATCTCAATGCTGAATGATTTGTGTAAACTGTAGTCTTTGTGCTGACAAGATAGGAACGAAACTTTTCAAATGCGAAGACTACTGCTAGCAACTCTTTCTCAATCGTGGTGTAATTAACCTGCATTTTTGTTAGGGTTTTACTAGCATAGTAAATAGAATGAAATACCTTTTCTTTTCTTTGGCCTAGGACAGCTCCTACAGCAAAGTCACTGGCGTCACACATTAGTTCGAATGGTTGCGTCCAGTTTGGTGCGACGACAATCGGAGCTTGAACTAGCTGCTTCTTTATTGTTGTGAATGCGTCCAAACATGCATCATCGAACACAAACTTTTTATTCTGCTCTAGTAGTAAGCATAAAGGTTTAACTATCTTGGAAGAATCTCTGATTAATCGTCTATAAAAACCAGCGTGTCCAAGAAAGCTTCTTATTGCTTTGATAGTGGTGGGCGGTGGTAGTTTTTCGATGATTTCGAACTTTGCTCTATCAACCTCAATGCGCTGACAAGATATGCGATGGCCAAGGATAATTCCTTCAATTACCATGAAATAACATTTCTCCCAATTCAGAACAAGATTTGTTTCTCGTATCTTTTCAAAACTCTTACTAGATTGTCCGTGCATTGGTCAAAATTTTGTCCATAGACAGAGAAATCATCCATGGATACCTTTAGTGAGTCCTCAATTATATCCGAGAATATCGCCATCATACACCTCTAGAATGTTGCTGGCATATTACACAACCCAAACGACATCCGTCGGAAAGCAAATGTTCCAAAAGGACAAGTGAACGTTATCTTTGCTTGTTCCTCCGGTGCAATGGCGATTTGGTTGTATCCAGAGTAGCCATCCAGGAAGCAATAATAGGCTTTACCAGCTAGCCTGTCTAGCATCTGATATATGAAAGGTAGTGGAAAATGGTCCTTCTTTGTGGCCACATTAAGTCGTCGGTAATCCATGCATACTCACCATCCAGTTACGATGCGAGTAGGGATTAACTCGTTGTTATCGTTAGCCAAAATTGTGAAACCACTCTTTTTAGGCACAAATTGAACTGGGCTCACCCAATTGCTATCAAAAATAAGATAAATAATGCCCGCATCTAACCATTTAATGATTTCCTTCTTTACCACTTCTTTCATTTTCTCATTGAGTCATCTTTGTTACTCAATGGATTGCTTCCCTTCATCTTCTAGCCTTATCTTATGCGTACAAAAAGAGGGATTGATGCCTCTGATATCTGCGATGCTCCAGGCTATAGCTCTCTTGTGTTTTTTTAGAATTGCGATGAGCTTCTCTTCTTGCATTGCGTCAAGGGATGCGTTGACAATAACATGTAGTGTTTTGTTGTCACCAAGGAAAATATATTTCAAATGCATCGAAAATGGTTTTAACCCCAATACAGGAGCTTGCTCAATAGATGGTTTAAACACTGGGATCGTTCTGTTAGACAAATCCAACGACTCCATTCACCAATTCTAACGCAGCTCATAATTATTTACCTCCTCTTTGCCGACACAATTATCTAGAATGTCATCGGTAGATGTCGCCGCATCATCATCAAACAATATTGAATTTCTTGCATGAAATTCTTCCAAGATATTCTCGTCCAACATGTCAATGTGGTGACATTGTTCTTTAGGTCCGGACGGTGATATCTTAAACACACTAAAGGTTACATGGTCATCATTATGATGCATAACTAGTTCTCCCTTGAACAGTCGATAAGTGTTCGTCCTGTTGCTAGAAATAGCTATCGAAAAATAATGGGTACCTCGTTATTTGCTTCGCAGTTTAGGATGATAAAATCAGCAAGGAATACCAACTTATCAACTTGGACAATAACATCTTTAATTTGTCCTTCAGGTTATGCTAAGGATTTGTCCGCCAGTTGTAATGTCACCACGGTGGGCTTCATCGAACCTATTCCTAATTTCTTAAAAGTAGACAAAGGCATTAGGTTAATACTTGCTCCTAAATCATATAAAAGTAATGATTCCCTATAGAGCATGGGATTGTGAAGTTACCAGGATCTTTCATCTTGGTTGGCAACTTGTTTGTGAGCATAACGCTGCACCCCTCTGTGAGCGCAATCGTCTCGATGTCGGGCAATTTATTTTTCTTTGATAATAACTCTTTCATGTATTTCCCATAATTGGGTATTTGCACAAGAGCGTCTATTAGAGGTATATATGTGCAGTTGTTTCAGAGTAGAAACAAACTTTTAGTATTCTTTGTCATGAACTTTTTCTTTGAATCACTGTGGAAACGGAAAAGGTATGGTTGTAGTGGGTTGTTGTGAATAACTCGGTGGTATTGATATTGGTGGTTACGTATACAACTTATTTGGATAGACTATAGGCAGAGATGGTATTACAGTTGGTTCTTCAGCATTTATTTCTGCTTGACTTCCTTTAGCTATATCCTCTTCTTGTCACTGCGAAATGGATGCATCGACATGGTTGTGATAAGGAATAATTGGCCTTACCGTCTGTTTTCTACTTCCTAGCGTGATTGCTTTGCAATGCTCCTTCCCCCTTTGTGTTGGATTTTCAGTATCACTAGGCAGAGTACCTGGTGACCGGATGCTGAGATTAGAAGCCAATTGATCGAGCTAAGCTTTTAATGCTCGTATGGAAGAAGAGTTTCTTTGCACTATTGCTTCGATTTGTGTGATATGCTCGCGCATCATTGCTTCAAGAGCAGCCATAGGATCTACCTTTGGTTGAGAAAATTGCTGTTGTTGATGCTGATGATGTTGTCCTTGCATTTGTGGTGGTACAGACTATTGTGGTTGTAATCACGATTGTGGTTGCATTGAACTATGTGACTGCATTTGGTCAGAATGAGAATTTACTTGCGAATTCTGATGGTAATTCGACAGTTGATTGTTGTTGTAACACCCTTGTTTATAATTCCCTTGATTTGAGGAATTTCCATATCTATATGTGGAAGTATTCTGATTCCCCTAAGGTTGTTGAGAACGGTTGTTGTATGAGTTACCAAATGAACTCCCTCAAATGTTGTTGACATAAAATGGATTTAACTATTTTGACCATGGAAGTGCAATTGCAGTCATAGATGCGGTGAAAAGTTAAATTAATAAGTAAGATAGTGGAAGTTGCTTGAGACTGGAAGGAATTCTGGTTACTTGTTCTTGAGTGCAAAGCATTACCAACACTGGAAGGTGTGGTAGTTGTGAGTGCTTGAGTCTTTAATAAATAGAGCTGATATTAGTAAGCTTTCATTAGAGCGTAATTGCGGTGAAAAATTCATCTATAAGAAACCTTGTAGTGACATTTAGCGTTGCCACTTGTGAAGTCAGTGATCCTCTCCACTTCTTTACCCTTGATCGATTTATTTTAAGTGTCTGAATTTACTTTACAATATCTCAACAATCCATTCATTTTTTATAATTTGCTCTGACATTTAACATTCTGATTGCGTTGACAGATTTACTTCTTAACTTGGATAACTTTAACCTAGTTGCGTTGAAATAACTCTTAACAGATCTTCTCATTTAAACTCAAAATGCTTTGACAGATTAAACAATAAACAACCATCTCTGTGGGATCGATATCGGATAGATTCATTTCTATTATTATTCTTGCATCGACAGTGTACACTTACACATTATTTATTGTGACGTTCATAGCGCGATCAAGTTTTGGCACCGTTACCGGGGATGACGTTTGTTTAATGTTTATTTTTGTCGTTGCATTTATTTGTTATTTTCTAGCCTTTTACTGATTACTAATCATTTGTTAATTCTTTTCAATTTTCTTTGTTAGGTGTTTTATGTCCACAAGGAGAAATCCTAAGGACATTGTTAGTTTTGATATAGAACTTGAAAGGATAATTTAGAGGAGAAAGCAGGAGCAAAGAAAAATGGCTGGAAATAACAATGATCTACCACCATTGCTGCCACAAAATATTATTCCTTCAGTACAGCCACAAAGAGTAAAGAATATACTACCATTGCTGCCACAAGTAGAGCAAATTCCTGACAGGACAATCATAGATTTCGTTGTTCCTATGCTCGATGATTTACAACTAAGGGTTGTTAAGCCAGCAATACAAGCTGGTAATTTCGAATTAAAATTGGTTATGTTTCAAATGCTTAACTCGAATGGACAATATGCATGTTTACCTCACAAAGATGCGAGAGAGCATCTCAAATCTTTTCTACTCATATATGCTTCTTTTAATCAACATGGTGTTCCTGATGACGCCTTGAAGATGCATCTATTCCCTTATTCTTTGCAAGGATCGGCAAGAACATAGTTCATTGGTTTATCAGCTAGATCCATTTCTTCTTGGAATGTGCTAGCAACGTAGTTCATTTTGCAATTTAATCCGCCAACAATGAATGGTAGATTGGGGAATGATATCACGGCATATTATCAACTAGATTATGAGAATTTACACACTACGTGGGAATGTTACAAAACTTTGTTGAGACGTTGTCTCATGCATGGAATCCAATAGGAAACTCAAATCGAGATATTCTACAATGGGTTGAATGCGCAGAGGAGAAATCTTGTCGATGCATCTGCCAATGGTCCATTATTGGATTGCACCTACAATGAAGTCGTACGAATATTAGAGAGGATTGAACAAAATGACTATCAATACCCAATTTCTCGTGCTGCTCAAGTAAAAACAAATCCTGGTGTTATGGAATTAGATGCTATACCAGCTTTGAGTGCGTAGGTATCCTCGTTGGCAAACATGATCAAAAACATGAAGGGAACAAGTGATATTGCCCCTATTCAAGTAGCCCAACAGATGGATGTCCCGACATTTTCCTGTGAAATATGTGGCGACAATCATAGCTATGAGGATTGTCCATACATGCTGAAAATGCATTTTATGTTAATAACATTCATGGAAATTCCTATGGGAACTCATAAAACAGTTCAAGTAGAGCTCAATAACCTTGGGGGAGTCAGAATACATCCACATATAGATATGAAAATTCCTCAAATCAGGGTACTTTTAGACAAGGGAGTTACAATCAACAGCAGCAGAATTATAATCACAATCCATAATTGAAGGCACAACAAGATCAGATGCGATCACAAAATCAAATGCAGTCATATAACCAGATGCATTCACAAGCTCGAATGTCGCCACAACAAAATGTGATGTCAAATATGAGAGGACAACATCAACAACAGTAACAGTAATATTCTCAACCAAGAGAAGATCCATTGGCTACTCTTGAAGCACTGATGCGAGAGCATATTACGAGAATAAAAGCAATTGTGCAAGGAAATTCTTCTTCCATCCGAGCGTTAGAAGCACAACTAGGATTATTGGCTTCTAATATGAGCTCAAGACAACCAGCTGCTTTGCCAAGTGATACTGAAAATCCAAATCAGAAAGGTAAACAGCATTGTAAGGCTATTACGTTGCAAAGTGGGAAGCAAACTACTGACAACAGTAGCAGCTCTAACCAAACACTTGTCAACGCAAAGGAACCAATGCAACAAAGAGAAGTTGCATCTGAAGAAGATATGACAAAAATACATGATGATGAACCACCAGTAGTCATGTCAATGCCTACCATTCATCCTAAGAAGTTATCGTTGTAACTGTTCACGTTGTCGCAACCGGTTTTAACAAAACAACCCACTGTACACATACCTTTGCCATTTCCATAGTGATTCAAGTAGAAAGAGCATGACAAAGATTATCAACAGTTTGTTTTTACCTTGAAACAGTTACATATTTTAATATACCTCTAGTTAATGCTCGTGCAGATCCCCAGCTATAGGAAATTCATAAAGGAGCTATTGTTGAAGAAGAAAAAGCTTTTCTATTTTGAGACAATTGCGCTCACAGAAGGGTGTAGTGCTGTGCTGACAAATAAATTGCCACCAAAGATGAAAGATCCTGGCAGTTTCACAATTCTATGTTCTATTGGAAAACATTTCTTAGGTAAAGCTCTTTGTGACCTAGGAGCTAGCATTAATCTTATGCCATTGACAACTTTTAGGACACTAGGGATTGGTCATTTAAAGCCTACTGCAGTGACATTACAACTTGCAGACAGATCTTTGGCATAACTTGAAGGACAGATAAAGATGTTCTTGTCCGTGTCGATAAATTTGTGTTCCCAGCTGACTTTATCATGCTTGATTGTGAAGCGGATAAGGAGGTGCCCATTATTTTAGGACGCCCATTTTTAGCAACGTGACGCACACTTATAGGTGTCTTCAAAGGCGAGCTGATCATACGTGACAATGATGAGCATGTAACCTTCAGTGTTCTCAAAGCATCTCCATCACGCAGTAAGGAGCAATGTCACCACATTGATATTCTGGGTTAGTTAATTATAGAGGAGTTCAATGAACAAAGCTCATTAGTGCCGGAGGAATATACAATGACATCTAAAGACAATATCCCACCTGAATGTGACGACAAAATTGAAGCTAACATTTGTGAGATGAAACATGGCTTGCAATTAGAATCTTTGGATCTAACTAATCGGACGATCCCTGTGTTTAAACCATCAGTTGAAGAAGCTTCGACTCTGGAGTTAAAGCCATTGCCGACGCACCTGAAGTATGTTTTCCTAGGTGATAATGAAACATTACCTATAATTATCAGCGCAAGTCTAGACGCAAGTCAAGAAGACAAATTAATCAGAATACTAAAGTAACATAAAAAAGCCATTGCCTGGAGCATAGCGGACATCAGAGGTATTAGTCCCTCTTTCTGCATGCATAAAATTAGGCCAGAAGATGAAGGGAAATAGTCCATTGAGCAACAACGAAGATTGAATGAGAAAATGAATGAAGTAGTAAAGAAGGAGATTATTAAGTGGTTGGACGCAGGCATCATTTACCCCATTTCGGATAGCACATGGGTGAGCCCAGTCTAATGTATGCCTAAGAAGAGTGGCATCACAGTGGTAAGTAATGATAAAAATGAGCTAATCCCTACTCACATTGCTTCAGGTTGGCGAGTGCCTATGGATTACTGTCGTTTGAATAAAGCCACAAAAAAAGAGATCACTTCCCACTTCCATTCATTGATCAAATGTTGGATAGGCTAGCTGGTAAGGCCTATTATTGTTTCCTTGATGGGTATTTTGGATACAACCAGATCGCTATTGTGCCAGAGGATCAAGCAAAAATGACTTTCACATGCCCATTTGGAACCTTTGCTTTTTGAAGAATGCCATTTGGATTATGCAATTCCCAGCCACATTCCAGAGGTGTATGATGGCCATCTTCTCGTACATGATTGAGGATTCATTAGAGGTATTTGTGGATGATTTTTCTATGTATGGGCAAACTTTTGATATATGCGCTGACAATTTAACTAAAGTGCTAAAAAGATGCGAGGACACCAACTTAGTTTTGAACTGGCAATAGAGAGTATTGTCCTTGGTAATAGAATTTCTTGTCAGGGCATTGAAGTGGACAAACCAAAGGTGGAAATCTTTGAAAAACTGCCTCCACCAAATATTGTAAAGGGAATAAGGAGTTTTCTCGGCCATGCCCGATTTTATAGAAGATTCATCTGAGACTTCTCCAAGATAGCAAAACTATTATGCTCATTGTTGGAGCAAAATAAAAAGTTTTTGTTTAATGATGCTTGTTTGGAAGCATTTTTGAAGATTAAACAGCAGCTGGTACAAGCACCAATTGTCATCCTACCAAATTGGACGCAACCGTTTGAAGTATTTCATTCTATCTATTATGCTAGTAAAACTCTAACTAAAGCGCATGTTAGTTATATAGCTGCTGAGAAAGAGTTACTGGCAGTAGTTTTTGCATTTGACAAGTTTCGTTCATATCTTGTCGGCACAAAAATTACAATATACACTGATCATTTTGCTTTGAGATACCTTTTTGCTAAGAAAGATGCCAAGCCTAGGTTGATCAGATGGATCCTTTTACTCCAAGAATTTGATGTTGAAATTAAAGACAGGAAAAGATCAGAAAACCAAGTAGCAGACTACTTATCTCGTCTGGAAGCTGGAAGCGAAAATGGTAATAAGTCACAAATTGTCGACGCATTTCCAGATGAGAAATTTTTCTTTGTCGATGCATCTTCATAGTATGCAGATGTCATCAATTATCTAATTCGTGGTAAGCTACCGTTGAGTGCAACAGGTCATAAAAAAGTCAGATTTCTGAGGGATGCTGAGAAATATCATTGGAATGAGCCATACCTGTTCAAGGTATGTGCCGACAACATCATCCACCATTGCATTCCTGAGGAGGAAATGCTTTCCATCCTGAAGCATTACCATGATGCTTCTTATGGAGGCCATTTTGGTGGCGTTAGGACTGCTGCAAAGGTCCTACAATCAGGATTATTGGCCTACGTTGTTTCGAGACGCTCACAAATTCGTTCAACAATACGACAGATGTCAACACATAGGTTTCATATCTCGATGCAACGAGATGCTTCAACAACCTATCATAAAGGTTGAACTCTTTGACGTTTGGGGTATTAACTTCATGGGACCATTTCCAAATGCCTTTGGGAATGTGTATATTTTGGTAGCTATTGACTATGTCTCCAAATGGATCGAAGCAATCACTACTCCAAAAGATGATGCTCGAACAGTGTTAAAGTTCTTTCACACATATATCCTCACAAGGTTCGGAACACCTCGAGCGTTGATAAGCAATCAAGGTACCCATTTCCATTGCAATCAAGTGGCGACAGCTTTATAACGCTACGGTGTGAAGCATCGCGTGGCAACCACGTACAATCCACAATCAAATGGACAGACGGAGGTCTCCAATCGACAAATTAAAAGTATTCTTGAGAAGGTGGTTAAACCATCTAGAAGAGATTGGTCTTTGCGTCTACATGATGCGTTGTGGGCACTTCACACTGCTTACAAGAATCCATTAGGAATGTCGACATATCAACTAGTCTTTGGGAAATCATGTTATTTGCCTTTTGAACTTGAACATAAGGCATGTGGGTAATCAAGCAAGTGAACATGGATTACGATGTTGCTGGGCGAAAAAGATTGTTGGACATTTCAGAGCTAGAAGAAATTCGGCGCAATGCCTATGAAAATGCTACCATCTACAAAGAAAAAACTAAGAGATGGCACAAAACTATCATTTTAGGGCGACAATTTTCTCCTGGTCAGTTAGTACTTTTATTTAACTCACATTTAAAATTGTATACAGGGAAATTGCGCTCAAGGTGGTCGTTGTCAAAGCATTTCCACATGGTGCGGTGACATTTAAAGATTTGAATGATGGGCACCAGTTTAAAGTAAATGGCCAACGATTGAAGCATTACCATAGCTCAGGCATCAGCGAACAACACGAGACCATTAACCTGGTCACATTTTCTTAATAATGTTATTGCAAAATTTTGATTTTTACATTTTGTTTTTCTTTTAACTCTTTTTCTTTAAGTTTTATGCAGGAATAAAAAATCGCCTCTTTGTCGATGCATGACAACCCAACTTGTCGATGCAATTTATTGATGACTCAGTGAAACGTTTCAAGCAAGAATCACATCGGTTAATTCATCTCAATCCCCAGCCGTTGGATCATCCCAAAAAAGTACAATCTGTGTCCTAGCATTCATTGACTGCAAGGATAGTGTATTATCACCAATCAGCACGTCTCTTCGTCTCCCTCATCTATAAAACATCCCTTTTGTGCCGACTGATATCTCACACTCATAAACTCCATTGTTACTGTATTCTCTTTCTCTTCCACCTTATAATTTTTTTGCTAGATACTCTCACTTTTTCTATTTTAGTACTCATGGCTCGTACTCGTGGAGCAAAAACACCTTCCAAATTGGTGGCTGTATTTTTAGTGGTTGTGGTCAAAAAAGATAACCAACCTCAACCCAAAGAGCTGATTCTGTTTCTATCAAAGACGGTGAAGGACCGATATCACGACACTATGCTAAAGAGGAATTGTCATCCTGAACAAGGATTTCAGTTGTCGTCGCAACTAACTTTGGGAAAGCAAGTAGCTAGAACAATCTCTCCTCTGGGATAGGAACAATTTTGCGACCATCCAGTAGGCTATTCTCTTTCTCTGGTAAGGGAATTCTACGTTAACTTGGTGGACTCTGAACATGAATTTATTTTTGAACGAGAAGGTTTAGTGCCATGGAATGCAGATCACATAAACACCCTTTTTCATATCACTAAGGGGGAGGATGAACGCACTGAATTTATGAAAAATTTAACTGAAGATGGTACTGACATTTTGATGAATGACTTATGCATTGAAGGCGCGGTGTGGACTGGCAACAATCCCAATAACTACACCATGCACCGTTACTATCTCACAGTTCAAAGCAAGGTTTGGTTCCATTTCATTAACTATTGTTTGCTGCCATCCATCCATAGCACCACCGCGACACTCGATAGAATGTGTTTGTTGCATTCCATAATGAAGGGTCGTAGAATTGATGTCGATGCAATCTTACATCAAGAAATTGCTGAGGCAGCCACAAAACAGACAAGTATCCTACCCTTTCCTTCGTTGATAATGTTGCTACGTAAACAAAGAGGCATTATGCCTCGTGAAGGGGAGGAAACTTTGGAGAACAAAGGTCCAATCAACAATGTCTCAATAGAGAGGATGACTAGGGGAAAGAAACCCCTATAGTGAAGGAGGCTCCAAAGAAAAAAGAAAAAGGAAAAGGAAAGAAGAAGGCCGTTCAGACTAATGCACCCACAAATCCTCTGATTTGGAGTAAACTTGTGGAGATTAAAAAATGTGTGGATCGAACAAGCCGCAGACAAATTCGACTTGTTGGCGCAATAAAAGAGATGTAGTACGGGCAGAATTTATTTTATGCCTATACCAGGGTATGGAACAAAACTATTGTCGCCACATTGCACGATTTGAGCACACAGTCAATGCTAGATTTCCCTGTGTTCCCCCCCATTATCAAGGAAGCTACTCCATCCACCAAGTAGCACACTTCAGACGAACGAACCTAATCCGTCCAATCCCTAAATCGAATCCACATCTCTAATGATGAGGAGAAAGAGGTGCAATCCAAGGAACTGGAAGATTGCTTCCGTAACATAGGGAGCCTCTTTGACGGTGACCTATCAAATAGTTTGGGAGCCAACATGGTGAAATAAGAGGCCACTACTGTTGTTGGGGAGGAGCGAACAGCAGCCGCATATGTGGATTTTGGAGCCAACGAAGAAGCACGAGATGAAGGAACAAGAGAAGAAGAGAAAGAAGAAAAAGAAGAAGAGAAGGAAGACGAAGAAAGCATTGCCCCGAAAAATTTATCTGAGGAATTTATCGACGCACCTAAAAGTGTGGGTGCATCTAAAGAACACCTGGTGACAACTAAGGCTAGCTGGGCCGAGGCCGTCGCATCCAAAATTGAGGATTCTAATCCTCTTGCTATTGTGCCATATGTGGCACCGCCAGTTGAAATCCATCCTTCGGATGTAACGGTTGATAAAGGCAATATTCAATCGGCTATGGAAGAGCAATCTGCTACACCGATTGAACCAACAAAAAAGAGCCACAAACGGAAGACAAAGAAAAAGGCAAGGAGGAGCGCTCGAATAAGAAGAAAAAGACTAAGGCAGCCACTTCATCAGCTGCAACTCATTGAGTTAGTTTACTTTTTGGTAGTTAGTTGCATACATTTATTTTAATTGTCATTGCATTTTTATTGTTTCTACATTTTATTTTATTTATCATATGCATTATAGTTGCATTTTCATTATTTTTGTATAGTCTTCTCAGTGCATTGGGGATAATGCAGACATTAAGTTTGGGGGGAAATGGAATGGAAATGCAATTACACCCACAAGTTTAGGAATATATTTGTTTCTTTAGTTGAATGAAAGTAGGCAAAGTTATGAAAAAAATGTAATCACAATTTTTCATTTGATGCGTAATTCTTGAATTCTTTTGAATGCTAATGCATGAATTGGATGAATGTGATTGAATGTTGAATCCTTCTTTCGAATGCTAATGCATGAATTGCATGAATTTGGTTAAGAAGATTTGAGATTCAAAGCATGATACTGGATTAGTGAAATTCCAATTTTGATTATTCATGCCTATAACTTGTCAGCGCAATATTCTAGCATATGAATGCAATTTATACCTTAGGATTCTAGAGAATATAAGTTGCTAGAATGATGAATGTGGTGAAAAAAATTTGATATAACTTTGCTAGCTTTTATTTACTTGAGGCCAAGTAAAAATTTAAGTTTGGGGGTGTAATAGCATAAGAAATGACACTTAAATTGACCTTAAATTAGTGTATTATTTGTCCTTTTGTATCATATTTAGCATGCATTTTTAGCATTTCACACTTAGTGTTTGCATTTTCCAACTCAATGATGTTTTGATCTTAATTTCTTTCATTTTATCTCTTGTATGCTACTAATGTCACTGCATTTAGCACTTGTTTTGCATTTAAAGTTGTCAGCGCAGAAATCCACCTATGAGGATCAGAGTAGGGAAGCATTCAGAATTGCAGTCACAAGTTGATCCAAAACTGTAGCCAAATATGTCGTCACATGAATGTTTCCACAACTTATCAAGGATTTCACGCTACTAGCATTTCCAGAAGCACCAGCGTAGGAGAAAATTGTCGGAGCAAATTAAAGTCATAATTTGCGTCCAGAGATGTCGCGACAATCTGCAAATGCTCAAAGAACAAATCAGATCTGTGTGAGTGCATAGCTGGCAAATAATAACTTCTACAGCTACAAAAAGGTGTTAGATCTGAAGATCTAGAAGTAATCAAAGATTATACATAGAAGGACGAAAATAGAAGATGATATCAAGTTGTGAAGATTTCAAATCTAAATTTCTCTCACCCAAAGCTGCCATGGAAGCTTGATTCGAAGGATGGTGATCTAATCTAGCAAGGGCGTAGCATCTTCTAACACAAAGAGCTTGATGCGATGTAAGAGGAGTGGTTAAGGAAGAATCCTAGTAGCCTAGGAATAGTATGCTTTGATTCATTTGTTAACCCCTCTTTTAATGCTGATGATTTTCAATTGACAATAGATTGTACATGGAAGTGTCTTTCAATGTTAGATTACTTTAATTCTTATTAAATTCTTCTCATTTGTTTTTCTTTGGATTTAATTGTTTTGACCACGGAAGGCAAATTCAGTCACAGACACTGGAAAGTGCGGTGACAAGTTAAATTAACAAGTAAGATAGCGGAAGTTGCTTGAGACTATAAGGAATTCTAGTCACTTGTTCTTGAGTGCAAGGTATTACTAGCACTGGAAGGTGTGGTAGTTGTGAGTGCTTGAGTCTTTGATAAATAGAGAGTTGATATTAGTAAGATTTCATTGGAGCGTAATTGCGGTGACAAATTCATCTATAAGAAACCTTGTAGTTACATTTAGCGTTTTCACTTTTGAAGTCATTGATCCTCTCCACTTCTTTACATTTGATCAATTTATTTTAAGTTTCTAAATTTACTTTACAATATCTCAATAATCCATTCATTTTCTATAATTTGCTCTAACATTTAACATTCTGATTGCTTTGACAGATTTACTTCTTAACTTGTATAACTTTAACCTAGTTGCATTGACATAAGTCTTGACAGATCTTCTCATTTCAACTCAGAATGCTTCAACGGATTAAACAATAAACAGCCATCTCTGTGGGATCGTTATTCGATAGATTCATTTCTATCTACTATTCTTGCATCGACAGTGTACGCTTACACATTATTTGCTGTGACGTTCATAGCGCGATCACCTTGGCCGACCATTTTCATTAACCCTAGGTTCACTGTTGTCCTTCATGTTTAAGTTACATTGTGAAGATGAAAACACCCTTCATTCGATGCAGAGATGTATTTTGGGGCCGATGTTGTGACACACCAAGTCTTGTGTCGCGACGAAGAAAGCAGGCTCTCACTGTTGATACCTTTGTTGCGACATAGAGCTCTCTATGTCGTGATGAAGTGACCAGTTTCACTTTTGCTCAACTGCTAATGATCTCTTGTGCACTCACGAAGTAGGTTAGCTAATCTTTTGGCCTTATTTGGCCTTGACAACAATAAAATAATATTTTAGCACAATTTATTTGAAGGATAAAAACTAAGTTAAAATCTATAAAAACATAAGGGGGAATACTTGATTTCAAGCTCTTCAAATGTGAAAACTAGTTCAATCTACTAGGTATAAAATCGACAGATCAAACTCCCCCACATTTAAGTCTTTGCTTATCCTTAAGCAAATAAGAAAACTAAAATCAAATAACAAAAAAGGGAAATAACAAGAGAAAGGTAAATGAGCTTGAAGCTGTATTATACAAAGATTAGGTTCTTAACATCTACTCTAGGCATTATGCATTTCTTCATAAGTCTAACATGATGAATGAGCAATTTTACCATTTTTAGGAAGAAACACTATAAGTTCAGTAAGTTACAAGAAATATAAATATCAAAGTTTTATCGATATAAATCCATCAATGTCTAATATAAGTATTTTGATTATCCTAGTACAATACAAACAATTAAGCACAAAAGGGTTACAAATACGAAAATAGTTTGCCACATTGTATTGTTCGTTATTCTTCCCCTTTATGTGCCATTCCATTTCATCACCTTATTTCCCCTTCTCTTACCTTCTTTTTCTCTCCATTTTAGGAAATCTCAATATAAAGTAATCCCTTTAGCTAGCCTATGAGTATTTTTTTTGTTTCTTGAGTAAGATTCTCTTTTTCTTCTTTATGGTGAATTTATTATTTTGTCACTCTTCACATGTTTTCTTACTCATGATTCTCTTCTTTTCTTTTTACTCATTTTCCTTTTCTTTTTGATTCTTTTCACTATTTCTCTTTTTTTGGCTAAACTAAAGTTCATACATTATAGTGATTTTCCTTTTTATTTTATAACCTCCACCATAACGTGTCTACTTACCCTCAATACATATGACCATAGGTTTATTTTCATGCAAAACAGGACCAAAGAAGAGAATATACATTATTTGAGGCTTTAAAGACTTATAGTGTGGTTCATTAAAAAGGGTTATAAGGCTAAAAAATGAGTATTAATTGGAAATTTAGAACAGGGTTTGGCTTTTTAGCTCTAGATGTATCCAAACGATGCCTTAGGTCATCCATAAACATCTGAATATGCATAAATATTCATTTAATCATACAATCTCAAAATTACTATCCATCATGTCTACTAGCATGCTCGTTTCCTTATATTATGCACATCACTTGGTATCAATAATACCTTTCTAGCTATACTCAATGTAACCCACAGAACTCAAAAACTTTCATGCCCAAAAATTTTAAAACTCCACATCATCATGCCAAATTCATCAATAAATACAATCAACCTATTATACAAGCTTCTAACCAATCACTTTTATTCCTACAAGCTCAAGCACATATCAAAAGAAACATAAAAATTGAAATGAAAACTAGATGCTAAAATTCCTATGTTACCCCCACACTTTAGAAAACACATTATCCTCAATGTGTAACTCCATAAATAGTAAGGAAAGAAGTTATTCGATTGATCATGAAGGTCATCTTCGTCTTATGATGGCTTTCCTTCTCCCTTTTTACATGAATGCTCAAATTTTTTGTGTCTCCATAGTGCAGGGTTCCTACAAAAAGAAATTAAGGCATATATGCAAAAATAAATCCTAATCCTACTCCTTCAAATTATATAAGTCTCAAAATTAAAAAGCCAAAAATCATCCCCAAAATTAAAAGTCTTAAAACAAAATCTAAAAACTATTAAAATTTCAATCCTCCTCCTCTGAGCCGGATTGAGGATCCATGAGAGCTTTGCCTTTGTCGAAGTAATTTTGGTGGGTGGTCCCACCTTTTAACATGTTTGGTGGGTAGTTTGGAGTAGGTAATCCATGCATTCTTGCAAACTCTTTTAACACAGGAGTTGTTTCTGCATCCACTAAATCATGCCCTCGAGCTTCCCTTCAATGCTTCCCTCATACCCTTTTCGAGCTTTCGCGATATCATTTTTTTTCAAAGAAACTGGCACATCCATCTTTTCTTTCCTTCTCTAATTCCACTCTTTAATCTATTTTTGTTGAAGCTCAACATACTGTTTATATATGGAATCACCAATGATGCTCCGTGTTGGCTTCAAGAATGGTTTATTATAACTCATTAGCATGTCTGCCTTCTTGCATAATGTTGTCACAAGATGAGGAAAGAATAGTCTAGCTTTTTGAATCTTTGTGCAATCTTGCATTTCTTTATAAATCCATCGCCCTACACAAATTGTCTTTTTCAGCAAAATAACATATAGCAAAATAACTAGAAAAGTGTTAACGTTAGAGACATTTAAGGCCGGGGCTATCCTTGTGGCCAAAAATTGCATTCACATTTTCGCAATCAGGAACATAATAGCTTGATTAAAGTTTGAAGATGAGCCAAAATCGGGTCGATAATTCCAACCACCTCTACCCTCTGTCAAAAATCTCACGATTTCTTCCATATCAATATTTTTGAATAAATCCAAATCAACCTCATTCAGATAATCTTTTTCATAAAAGGGCACATTATAAAATTTGCAAATATTATAAGGAAAAATCAGAACATATTTCCCTGGTACATAATTTTTCTAGCCCTACGTTTAACAATATCTTCTTTCAAAGAGGCATAGAATTCATGTACTACAGGTGCTACAGTGTTGCCTGTTGAGGAAAAACAGAATTGTTTCCATTGACGGTACCTTACAAGTGGCCATATTTCTTTGTAAAGAATCATCGACGGCTCGAAACCCCATTCCTAGATAAGGGGTCGTCCTTGTGAGGTTAGGAAGTACTTCTCTATTTGGGCACTTCCAAATTGCTCGTGCTCCTAGTCACAGTCACTTTCTTGCAACATGGTTCTCTTTCGAGGAGGCATTGTAATCTGTCAAAGTAAAGATGAACATTGATGAATGGAATAGTAAAGTTGTTAGAAATACTTTTGAGTTGTGTCTTGCCAATGAGATTTAAAGTAAGCCTTGGAGTGTAGTGTGTAACCTTTGAAGGAATGTGGTTTTAGTTTTTGAAGATGAAGAAAGAATTTGAGAGAGTTTAGAGTGTTTAGGTGAAAAACATGTTTTAGTGTTAAGTTATTATATATAGGGGGTATGGATTTTTAGGGTTTTAAGTTTTAAAAATCGAGTAAAGTATGGGTTTGGCTGTCGGGTTGCTCAAGCGAGTCAGGTCAACCCTGCAATTTTTGCAGACGATGTCGTGACATAGCTTAGGTGTGTCAGAACTAACCTTTCAGTACCCAGCTTATCGCAACGTAGCTTCCTCTGTGTCGCGACAAACATGTAAGTCTTGAATCTCAAGTAGTTTGACCCCTATGTCGTAACATAGCATTTTCTATGTCACGACAAACCTATCAGTTTTGGATTTTTAGCAATCTGACCCCTTTTTCACAACATACAAGGGGTATTTTGCATCATAGCATGCCTGGGTGTTCTTTGGGGTAGTTTGATTGCTTTGTCGCAACGTAGAAGGGCTGTGTCACGACAAACATGTCAGTTCTGAGAAAGAGTACCCTGAAACGAAAATGTTACCAAGTTAGTATGTTAATATCTATAAATATAAAAAAGCGTGTTAATACTTGTCAAAGATATCTAACAACAGTGTTAGCATGCACTTCGGCACCCGAGAACAGTCTGTTCTATCACTGTTTGTCCAGCAATCGTCATGCCAGGCTACTCTTTGGCATTTAGCCCTTTCTCAAAATTTTCCTTTTCTCCCTGTATTGATAACCGCCAACTCTTTTTGACTATCATATCTATTCACGACAACTATGAATTTATGTCACCACCCATCTTCGTGACTGAATTCATGGTTGATGCACTTACGAAATTGGTATGCCTCTGTGTGGTGGACCAATAGCTGCTCAATTACCTCATTCAGTAAAAATACTTGAATTATTGAATTTCTTTACATTGGTGTTACTGTGGCCATTTCTTCTTCATAATTTCCATCACATCGTTCTGTATCTTTTGGTTCGTGGTACCATTGCAATCATTGTCATGCCCAAGGATGTGCTTTTTCCTTCTCTAAGGGTTTGATCATAATTTTATTTGAGAACTAGGCTCTGGCTTGTAAATATTTCTTGTTATATGCAAAAAATAAAAAAAATTCACATTAGTGATTTCACATTAGTGATCATTATAGCCATTTTCCGTCGGAAATCAAATTTCTGATCTATGATATCTTCAAATACTATTTCTTTTGTAGACGTGTTTGTAACAATAATTAATTGAAGATCTCAAATATTTTTATTGGGACTGTCATCTTCCTTTGTAGGGATTGATACCTGATCGTGCTATGAACTTCACAGTAAATATGTGTAAGCGTACACTATCGATGCAAGTATAGTAGAAAGATGTGTAACCTGTCGAATATCGATCCCACGAGGATGGATGTTTGTGTTTATAATTGTAGATGCAATTAACAGGTAAAATAAGATAAATTGTGATAATAGTTGTCGAAGCAATGGACAAATAAATGCAGTAAAATTGTGAGGTTGATTTGTTGAAGCAATAATGTAAAATTAAAGATAAAATGTAATGATAATGAGATGAGGTTCCTGACGTGAAAAGTCAATAGATCACTAAGTGTAACTCACAAGGTTTAAAATATCAGGTAATTTGTCGCTGTAAATAAGCACAATGAAATATTACCAAACTTGACTCTCGTATTAGATCTAAGACTAAAAAATGCACAATAATCACACCTTCCAGTGTTGGCAATGCAACATATTCAAGAACAAGTGGATTAAATTCCTTCAATCGCCAAGCAACTTCCTTCCAGTGATAGTGATTGCAATCACACTTCCGTGGTCAAACAATTATATCTAAAGATTAATAGTAAAGGCAAGATTGAAATAGATATCATTCAGTTCTAAATTTCAAATGTACTTCCATACAACTTAAAATAACAAGAATTACCAGCGTTTAAGAAAGAGAATTAACAAAACAATTGAGGCATTCTATTCCTAGTCTACTAGAATTGCTCCCTTACTCTCCTCTTGTGGCGCACTTAGGATGCTCCTCGTCAGGAGCAGTTCAACCTTCTCTTTTGCGTCAGGTCGCCCTTGGGAAGTTAAGCTGCCATGGATGCAAGCTTTGAGAAAATATGAATTGAAGAAGAAAATCAAATCTGACCGAAGAAGAAGATTCTTTCTCTCTCCTTCTCTTCAGTATTTAACAACAGCTCCACAGTACAGGTGTCATTCCTTCCAGATCTAACAATCTTTGGTCGTACTAGTTGGTTTTACCAACTGTACAACTCACATATTTGATATGAAAATTAGATAGCTGTTAGGTGCTGTGATAGTTCTGGGCGCAATTTTAGATCATCTTATGCAGCAACGCTTTTGGGCAGGTTCATGCATAGATATTTTTGAACAGGTTCCTGCAGCGACAATTCTGGGCGCATAGCTAAACATACTAATGTAGCAACATCAATATTAAAAATATCATAAATTCAAAGGAAATTAGGTTGAGCTTCATCAAGTTAGAAAATGTAATAACTAAATTAAAAATACTAAAAATGTATGCTAAAGATGACCAAATGGGAACAAATAATACAATAAGTAGGGAGAAATCGATGGTTCTTTCTAATGCTATCACACCCCCAAACTTGAGTTTTTACTTGTCCTCGAGTAAAACAAAAACTAGCAAGGTTATAGCAAAAATTTTATCAAGGCAGTAATCATTCTAATAGCTTGAATCATCTAAAATCCTAATAAACGAATCACATTCAAATGACAAAATATTGTGCCGATAATTCCTAAGTATGAATAATTAAAATTGGAACTTCATCAATGCCAGCATCATGGTTTAAATCCTAAATTCTTTCTACCAAAACAGCATTTATTGTACAAAAATATATACATATATACATTTTTTCTTTTCTCTTTTTCTTTGTTTCTTTTTTTGTATATGACTGAGGGATGTCGTTGCATTACTATACTCTTGTTCCTGGGAAGTAATGATGAGGTACAACAAACCCCCAAGAATTATGTAATTGCACCGACATATACTTTTGTAGTGACAGCCTTTGGCTAGATTACTTTTTCTAACACTTGCATTGGAGTGTTCCCCCTTGACAGTTCACAATACACCCACATTGGAGTGTCTTTTATTTATAACTATACTTATATACAAGTAGCTGTAAATGGTAGATTCATTCAAGATTCAAATAATGATACTATTCATCCATTACTAATACAATCTAAATCATTCATCCAAGAATTGAAGATACAATATACAATTAAATTCATCTAACTCATTCATTACAATTCACATGATTTAAGAATTAAGCATCAAATGAAAAAATTCAAACACATTTTTAATAACCTTTGCATGTTTCATTAAACTCAATTTTTTTTAAATGTGGGTGCAATTGCATTTTCAGCCTCATATACATTCCTTCCAAACTTAAAGTTTGCATTGTCCACATGCACTGACATTAATTTACAATGAGACATGGAAATGAAATGACAATGCAGATGTAGTGATAATTAAAATGCAATAACAAAGGGAATGTGGTGACAATTAAATTACAGCTACATGTTATGCATGAAAACTAAAACTAAGAATTGAAATAAAAACTAACTCAGTTTGATACAGCCGTAGATGTGGCTGCATGATGCTTCTTCTTCTTATGCTTCTTTTCTTCCTTATGGTGCTTCTTATCTTTGGTGCACTTCCTCTTTCATTCTTTCGGCTCGACCTAATCATCGGATTGCTCCTCAACATCGGGTTACACTTTCGCATCATCGACTATGACATCAGATGGGTGGATCTCTGTGAGTGGTTCAGTATAGACCACAATAGCTAGAGGATTGTAATTCTCATGTGTTGCAGTCACAGCCTCCGCCGCTTTAGGTGGCACCAAATCTTCAGATGATGCACCCATAATTGTAGGTGCAGGGAAAAATTCCTCAGCTGAATTTACCTCGACAACATTTCCTTCCTTTCTTTCTTCCTCTTTTTCCACATGTTTGACTAGCATGTTCTATTCATCAACAGAGACCCTTTCCTTAGCGATAGTGGCCTCTAGACTGGTAGTAAAGTCATCTTCGAATAAGCTTGCAATATTCCTTAGACAGTCCTCTACTTCCCTCGAATCAACCTCTCCTTCATCATAAAAAATACGTATCATTTGCGAGGAAGCCACAAATTAGTCCTTTCCTCTGGAGTCAGCCTCCTCAGTTAAAGGCTCAACTTATCTAATAATCAGAGGGAAAACAGGGAATTTCGATAAAGGTGCCTTGCTCATACGTCTCGCTGTGGTCACAATGGCACTATTCCATGCCCCAGTGTAGGCATAAAATAAGTTTTGAGACCTCTTCATATCCTCAATAGTGGCAACAAGTTTAATCTGCTTAATGTTGATGGCGTCGGTGATCTTATCTGCTTCTTTGACTTTAGGCCATAAAGATGGATCTATGGTGACATTAGTTCTTTTTTCTTCCACTTTTGCCTTGCCTTTTCCTTTTTCTGGTCTCAGCCTCTGTTACAGTGGAAGTGTCTCTCCCACGAATCATGCACTCGATTGAGGCTTTATTGATGGGTCCCTTATTGTCTGAAATCTCCTCTCCCTCACGAGGAACCACTCCTCGTTGCTAGAATAACTGCATAATCAGGGAGGGAAACACAAAAATACCAGTCTGCCTAGCAGTAAAATTCATAATTTCTTGGTGCAAAATTGCACCGACATCTATTTTTCTTCCCTTAATGATCGAATGTATCAGACACATCCGATCCAAAGTTACAGTCGTGTTGTGGGTGAAAGGCATCAGGCGACAGTTAATAAAATGAAACCGAACCTTACTCTGCAATGTCAAAAATCATCGGTGCATTGTGTAATTATTTGGATTGGAGCCCGTCCACACAACTCCTTTAACACAAAGGTCTTATATCAAAATATCAGCCCCTTCCTTTGTTAGTTCCTTAAGGAATGCCATATGTTCATCCTCGTCCACTGTAATGTTGTAGAGATCATTAATGTGGGTGGCACTCAAGGTACTAACCCTTCATGAACAAACACGAAATCTGACTCATTGTTAGTAAGGTTCGCGTAAAACTCTCGCACCAGGGATGGTGAGTAGCTCTCTGGATGACGGCAGAAAGTTTCCCAGCCTATCTTTGCGGTGGTTTTATGCACTTGCTACCTAAGGTCCTGTTACTTCGATAGCTAAAAACCTTGCTCAAGATGGCAGTTCTGTTTTAACATATTATCTTGGAACCGATCTTTGGCTGCCTTTGTCAGGAACATGATAGGTTCTTTGGATGGGTGATGCTCTGTTTCACGAACTATAGTGGCAGATGAAGATTTCGTAACAGATTTTGATGGTGTCTTAATGCCTCGAGTTCTGGCCATAATTGTTGGTAGCAAGGTAGTACTAGAGTAGAAAAGGTGAGAACTTGAAGAAATTTTTGAATAACAATAGAGGTTTTTGAATAACAAAATCGACACAAAAGGTATTGCTTTATAGGGTATGAAAAGAGTATTGAAGAAACATGTTTGTTTATGTTGCAAAGAGAGGACAATAGGTTTGCAATCAATAAATGCATCCACTCAGATTGCCCCTTTTTAAATTGATCGAACGGTTGGGGGATAAGGGATGAAACATCATGATTTATTTCCTAATATGCTTCGATTTTCTAGTGAGTCAGCAAATGAGATGCGTCAACAATGAGCTTTGCATGCATCGACAAAAGAAAGAGCTTTATTCCTGCAAAAATACTAAGGAAGATAAACCGAAACAAAAACCAAATAAACTAAAATTACATGGTAAAAACGTAAAAAGAGGTCAGAAAAATGTGACCAAATTAATGGTCTCCTTTTGTTTATGATCATCATGGCCGAGATAATGCTTCAACCGTTATCCATTCACTTTAAATTGGTGTCCATCATGTATATCTTTAATTATGACCACACAATGAGAAAATGCTTCGACAACTTCAAATGGTTTAGACCAATGTGAGTGCAATTTACCTGGGTGCAATTTTAGTCGAGAATTAAATAATAGCACCTGTTATCCTGTAGTAAATTATCGCCGTAAAATAATTTTGTCGTGTTATCGCTTGGTCTTTTCGTTATATATTATGACATTTTCATAGGCATTATGCCTAATTTCCTCAAGTTCAATGATGTCCAACAACCTTTTCTTCCCAGCAACATCGTAATCCATGTTCACTAACTTGATTGCCCACATTGCTTTATGTTCCCATTCCACAGGCAAGTGACATGCTTTACCAAAGACAAGTTGATACGATGACATCCCAAGTGAGGTTTTGTATGCTGTCCGTAATGCCCACAAGGCATCATCAAGCATAGAAGACCAATCTTTCCTCAATGGATTCACCACATTCTCGAGAATATTTTTAATCTGTCGATTAGAGACTTTAGCTTTCCTGTTAGTTTGTTGATGATATGTAGTCGCCATTCTATAGTTAACTCTATATTGCTTCAGTGCAGCTACTACCTGATTGCAGTGGAAGTGAGTGCCTTGGTCGCTGATCATTGCCTTAGGCGTGCCAAAGCGAGTAAGTATATGCTTGTGTAAAAACTTTAGCACTGTCCTTGCATCATTTTTTAGGACTGCAGTGGCCTTCACCCACTTTGATACATAGTCAACAGTAACTAGGATATAAGCATTTCCAAAAGAAATTGGAAATGGTCCCATGAATTCCATACCCCATATGTCAAAGAGTTCAACTTTCATGATTGGCTGTTATAACGTCTCATTGCGTCGAGATTTTGATTCGGTGCGCTGACATTTATCACATTTGTGCACAAAGTTGTGGGCGACTTTAAATAATGAGGGCCAATAAAATCCTGACTGAGGAACCTTTGCAATAGTTCTTCTACCACCAAAATGACCTCCATAAAGGGCGTAGTGACAGTGCTTCAGGATTGAAAGCATTTCTTACTCTGGAACACAATGCCTAATTATCATTGCATACCATAAATAGGTATGACTCATTCCAGTAAAATTTCTCTATGTCGTAAAGAAATTTTTCTTTCTTATGGCATGTTATGCCCAAAGGTAGCCTACCACATACCAGGTAATTAACCACATCCGCATACCATGAGGTTCCGTCGACAGCAAACAACTTCTCGTTAGGAAATGCGTCGATAATTTGAAATGTATTTCTATCTTCACTTCCCACTTCCAGACGAGACAAATGATCAGCCACTTGGTTTTCCGACCCCTTCAAATCCTTTATCTCTATATCAAACTCTTGTAGTAGCAAGATCCATCGTATCAACCTTGGTTTAGCATCCTTCTTTGCAAAAAGGTATCTTAATGCGGAATGATTAGTGAATACAGTAACCTTTGCGCTGATAAGCTATGAGAGAAATTTTTGAAAGCAAAGACTACAGTCAACAACTCTTTTTCTATGGTTGTGTAATTAATCTGAGCTTTTGTGAGAGTCTTGTTGGTGTAATATATAGTGTGAGATACTCTTTCATTGCATTGTCCTAATACTGCACCCACTGCAAAATCACTTGCATCACACATTACTTCAAATGGTTGCGACCAATCCCTATAGTGTTTATAGACGACTTTGGGGATATTAGGTCACTTCAGTATCAGTTCTTCAATTGTTGGCTTTTACGGATTTTCCTTTAATCAACTAGTCACTACCCCAGTTGGATCTCTCGATCTTCTGCCATCATAGCAAGTTGATAGAGACTACTTATTGCTAGATGTCACAGTCTAAACCAGTTTAGGGAAAGGCTTTCACGGATAGGCAATACTAATTTTGGGTTCATTCCCACCTAAATGACGTTCTAAGGTTGTCAGGCCTAGTGTTTGTTTGATGTTTTTCCTTTCCCAAATAGCTGATGTTGAAACATTTATTTTTGGGAAAACAAACAGGTCTCGAACAATATTTATTTGAAAATCAAAAAATAAGAGTCACCACCAATCTTTTATTTGGTGTGATTGGATCACCACAAAGCATTTAAAATCCGTTTTGGAAAACATTTTGGTCTTTGAAGTCCAAAAAATGGGTTAGGGAGTCGGTTACGTGAGAGGAAGGATTAGCACCCTCACACGCCCAAAATTGGTACCACATTAATTATTTAGGGTCTTGTTTGTAAAATTTTGAAAACTCGAATAAAGTTTTAAAGTACAATCCTTAAATGCATAAGTCATGTTTAAGAAAGAAATCGATTCTCGTTTGGAAGTCTCGCTATTTCGAAGTGATCAAGGAAGAAAGTCACATCCAGTGAGTTAGGACATAACATTTCGAGATCCGAAAATAATGAGCTTTCCTTTTTTGTAAACTTTAAACCTTGAAAAAGGGTATTCGATTATCTCAGTTTGAAGAAAAGTCGTGCCTAGTAAGTTAAGGCACAAATTTTCAAAACCTGAAATAAAGGAATATTGCTTCGATTTAAGGGTATTCGATTATCCCGGTTTGAAGAAAAATCATGCCTAGTAAGTTAAGGCACGAATTTTCAAAATCCGAAATAAAAGAATATTGCCTCGATTTTAAATATTTTAGAGAAAAACAAAAAAAAAGACTTTAATTAAAAAATAGAGATAAAAATGAGCATGCAAATGAAATACGAGCTATGCAATTAATGATAAAGTTAAATATCATAAAGAACGAACAAATATACGAAAATAAATATAAGAAAAATAAAATACGAAAAAATAAATGAGAAAATTAATTTTTTTAAAAAAAGTTAAAATTTATATACAAAAGTCGAAGAAAGGAAAAAATTGGGTCGAAAATGAAATTTCAGAGAGTTTGAGGTTAAAATGTAATTTTGGAAAGTTTTGAAGGTAAAAATGTCATTTTGGGAAAATTTAGGGTAAAACATGATTTTTGGAAGTTCGAGGGAAAAATGTAATTTTTAAGAAGTTTATGGTTAAAAATGTAATTTTTGAGAAGTTTAGGGGTTAAAATGTGATTTTTAGAAGTTTGGGGGTAGAAATATAATTTTTGGAAGTTTAAGGGAAAATGTAATTTTTGAGAAGTTTGAAGGTCAAAATGTGATTTTTGAGAAGTTTAGAGGTAAAAATATAATTTTCGAGAAGTTCGAGGGTCAAAATATGATTTTGGAAAAGTGTAGGGTTTAAAATGTTATTTTTGGATAGTTCAGGGACCTTTTAGGTAATAAAATTGAAAAGATGGGACACGTGGTAGCTTCTCAAGCATTCTGGGGTCGAGGGACCAATTTGTACATCTTTTAAAATTACTGGGCTAATTTAAAATAAAACAAAACTTGATCTAAGGACGAAATTTAAACAAATCAAAAATAGAAGGGACCATTTACACAAATAACCCAAAAATAGACACGTGGCAGCTTCTTAAGCTTCCAAAGAGTTAAATGACTAAATTGAAAATGAAATAAAATTAACGGGTAATTTTAAAATTAATCAAAAATAAAAAAAGATGATATTGTAAATTCGAAAAAAAGTGGAAGGACCAAATGGATAAATAACCCTTAAAGAAAAAACACGCAGATCCTGCTGGGTTAAATCGAGTCATGGATCGGGTCAAGTGAAACAGTGCCGTTTTGGTGTGTTTAAGCCACTCTCAAAACGGTGCCATTTCGGGGGGCTATAAATATATCAAAAAGCTAAAAAAAAATCATTTCTTCCATTCTTTCTACAAAAAAGAACTCCTTTCTTCTCTCTTCCTCTCACTCACCCCTTTCTACCCGACCTAGGGTTTTGCCGCGCCACCGTCGCCTCTGGTCAAGCAGCACCGACCATCAACGACGGCGACCACCATCTCCGGTGGCTGGGGGACTCCAAAAAATCACTATTTTTCTTGTCTTTTCGTCGTGACTCCAGATCTGGGTCCAAGGATCCAAAAATCGGGCTCCGAAGCTTCGAAGAAGCGAGGTAAAATTCGAATCTCCCTTTTTCTTATTTTAAATCTGTTCTTAAAAATCGAAAGTGGGTCTTTTGAATTTTTTTTTTAAAATTAGTTCTTCTATCCTTCACTATTATTTTATGAAAACAACCCCTTTTGCATGTTTTTAAAAACTGTTTTTGTTTTTATATTATTTACATCCTTTTTTTTATCTATTATTGATACGTTTGCTGATTTACTATCTGAAATAGTGAGAACGACAGTCTCTAGGTTTGCATCGTCGACGATGACTCGAAAGGACTCCATGGCGGCTCCAGGAGTGACCGATCGGATCAAGGTATGTCTTTTCAACTATCTTTTATTTATTTATTATTAATATATATTTATTAAGTATTTATTACTATGTTTTATTATTTATTAATTTAATGTTGTGTATTTAATTATAACCATTTATTACGTTTGAAGTAAATGCTAATAATGGCAGTGATAATATAATAAGTTATATATATGTATGTATATATTAATATATACTAAAAATGTTTCAAATTTAAGCAAATAAGTAAACTAAATATACCTTGCTAATTGATACTAGAAGGTGTTGATTCTGCTTTGCTCTTATCAGTGTATTGATTTCTGGAAAGTCTTGTATTAATTTCGAATGCACTCACTGTCCTTTTTTGTATTGATTTTTAAAACGTTCCAAAAAAAAGTCCCCTACAATTGTTATGAATTCGACTTTTAAAGCCTTGTTTATAATCATGGTATTCTGTTTTTCTCAATTAAATGTGAGTCTTGTCTTCTTTGCAGTGCAGGTTCAGCAGTGACAGTGGTGGCAGTGGTAGCTGGGCGGTGGTGCAACTTGGTTGCTGATGGAAGGGATGGACGTGGCAGCAACAAGTGGTTTAGGCTAGGGTTTCTGATTTGTAATTTGGGCCACATGGGCTTGGCTGTAATTGGATTCGTTTGGGCCATGTAAATTTGGACATTTCTTTTTTTTTGTAATTTTGGACATTATTAATTTAAATTTAGAATAAATTTAAACTTAAATTAAATTTAAATTAAAACAAATTTAAACTTAAAATAAATCTAAAAGAAATGGGTTTAGTTTGGGCCCAGACAAATTGGACTTCAACAGCTAATTCAAAATGTAAAATTCCTGTTTAAACAACGATTAAATAATCATACATCCACTCCCTAATTCCCCAAAATGGAATTAGTTCGTCATGGTTTTTTTAATCATAATTGAAACAATGATATAAAAACATATAATTGAATAACTAAAATGAAATCTGTCGGGAAAAATTCCTCGGACGTTTATGTGATTTCTTAAAAAATACAAAACAAAACTAAAAACTAAGTAAATGGTGTCCTTAAACCTAGTGCTAAGGGTCCTATTCGTAGCCTTGACCGGTCGTTTTCATTAACCTTAGGTTAGCTACCATCCTTCGTGTTTAAGTCCATTCAAGACGAAATCTCATTCGATGCAGAGTGTATTCGATTAATTTGCATGCAAGAGCTTGCTTATGTCGAATGTCGTCACATTGTCTGACATGCGAAACGAGCCTAATGTCATGCTGACGAAGTCCTTCTCACATGCTCCTTCTCTTGTGCGATGTCGCTAGTCTGTCACAAGTTGTGTAGCGACATCTCTCTGTGCTGATCCCTTGTTGCGACATGGAGCTATGTCAACGGAGTGGCCAGTTTCACTTTGCTCAACTGCTAGTGATCTCCTCGTACTCATGAAGTAGGTTAGCTAATCTTGAGGCCTCATGAGGCCTTAACAATAATAAAATAATCTTTTAGCACAATTTATTTGAAAGATAAAAATTAAGTTAAAATTTATAAAAACATAAGGGAAAATAATTGATTTCAAGCTCTTCAAATGTGAAAGCTAGTACAATCTACTAGGTATAAAATTGATAGATTAATGTCGATACCCCTCTGATAATTTAGACCAAATTGACATTCTGTTTTCATGATTTTTCAAACAATGACAAAAAGAATTGATACCTTTTCCAAAAGTATCGATACCTTTTATCAAGTATCTATACCGCATCTCCAACGGTCACTGAATCTAAATTTATTACAAAAATTATCGATACCCTTTTAGTAGGTATCAATACTCAAAGTTGTAGCTGACATAATTGCTCTAGTTTTTCATCCCCAACGGCTACAATTATTATACCAACAACCACAACGGTTAGAAATCAATTTGGGGGTATAAATATCATCTTCCAAAGGTCTAGAAACAAGAAGAGCAATGTTCAAAGCTTAAAGATCAATCAAAACAACCTAAAGCTTAATTCTTTCATACCTTTTCTTGTAAACACTTATGTGCTTTCATTCTATTCATTTAGCTCAAGTTTTTTTCATTGTATTTGTGCTTAATTGGCAAACATCATAAGCTTGTAATGATTGTTTCTTTGTTTGCTTGTTTGTTTCTCTTTTGAGAGAGGGTTTACACATAAGGTTTGGGTAGAAACCTTAAGGGAGTTCTATCTTAAGCTTTTGGGGTATAAATCTTAAGAGAAATTTTAAGGTTAAACATTATCCTCAAAGGTTATACAAATCTAATAGATTTGGGAAAAACCTTAGTTGTGGAAAGCTAAGGTAGTGGAGTAAGTATTTGGGCCCAAACCACTATAAATCCTTGTGTTTGACCAACCCCAAACGTACTCCCATTTGGTGTAGATTTTAGGCTTTCCACAAGTATATGAGTCATGTTGTAAATATAGTGTGTACAACGAAACACTTGGTAGTATACCGAGGATTGTACCCAAAACAGGCGTGAAGCGATAGTAAATTAGATTCCTGCAAAGAATAAAAGTGATTAATACTTGCTTTAGGCATTATAGTACGAAGAAATAATAAAAGAGTTTGATTTTGAAAAGCATAAAAAGAAAAGAAATAAAAGTAAATAATTAAGATGTAAAAGATCTTATAATGACTTTGGGGATATTAGGTCGTTTCCGTATGAGTTCTTCAATTGTTGGGTTTTAGAGATTTTCCTCCAATCAACTAGTCACTACCACCCCAGTTGGATCTCTTGATCTTCCACCGGTAGAGCAAGTTGATAAGGACTACTTATTGCTAGATGCCATAGTCTAAACCAGTTTGGGGAGAAGGTGTTCATGGATGGGCAATATCAATTTTGGGTTCATTCCCACCTAAATGACATTCTAGGGTTGTCAGGCCTAGTGTTTGTTTGATGTTCTTCCTTTCCAAAATAGCTAATCCGAAAAGTAAAATCTCTATTAAACAACAATTAAATATTCACTCTTCCACTCCTTAATTCCCCAAAATCGAATTAGCTCATGGTTTTCTTGATCATTACTAAAACAATAACATATGAAAACATATAATTGAATAAAGAGAATGAAAAAGAAATTCAAATTGTATTGGCAATCAGTCGAGAAAAATTTCTCGAACGTTTATGCGAGTTTTACATGCTCCTAATCAATCACTTGTATTTTTACAAGATCATGCGCACATCAAAATAAACATAAAAAACTGAAAATGAAAACTATATGTCAAAATTCCTATGTTACCCTCACACTTTAGAGAACACATTGTCCTCAATGTGTAGCCCTTTAAACAATAAAGAAAGAATCTATTCTATTGATCGTGAAGGTCCTCCTCTTCTTATGGTAGTTGTCGTTCTCTCTTTGGCATGAATTCTCGAATCTGTTGTGTTTCCATAATGTGGGATTCTTACAAAAAAAATTAGGGCATACATATGTAAAACTAATTTCTAATCCTACTCCTACGAATTATATAAATTTAAAATAAAAACAAAAAATTATCCAAAAATTACAAAATTAAATCATCTGAAAGAACTATTCATCCTTAGCCATTTCTTCCTCATCATCATCACTATCGTTCCTTACTTCCGGTTCTTCTTATCACGCTCCTCATCCATCACCCCAAACATGTTTGATGTGTAGTTAGGGACCCTAATGTTATGTTGTCGAACAACATTTTGGAATACCGGTCTCGATTCTTGTATCCATTGGATCATCCAATCAAGCTTTGAATGACTCCTTTCACCAACTTGTTGGGCTGGTGCCAACCTTTGTGTGGACGTTGGTGTAGCCATCGAATCTCGTGATTTCCTCTTCCTCTCTTTTAGTTGCTTAGCATGACTTCAGCATTTAGAGCAACGATCTTGGAGGCAGATCGGTGTGCATGACAGTCATAGGTTGCATAAAAATTGATCTTCACACTTCTACCCACAGGTACTTCCCTTAACTCTCGTTCATTCGTGACCTCCCCCTCCATCCTCCTTTTCCAATCGTCGAACAGTGATCATCTTTTTTCGTGAGGATGCATAACGATGAAAAATACTAGTATTCCAGTCTCCCAATCATAACCAATTAGCACGGGCTTGCTATTCCCAAAAGATTTCATCTTTACCAATTTCTAAATTTAGGTGCACTTTTGTGTCCAATAAGGCTACCATATTATCATTAGTTCGCTCTTCATCCATAAGAACTTCCATCTTTTGTAGAAGGTTCATCCGATTGCCTTGACATTGATTCTTCAGCCTTAATCCCTATTCAATCAAACCACCTTTCAACCAACGTAATTTCTTGATGAGAGAACCCTACGAAGACTCCCATAGTCGATTTACCTCATCCTCAAATGAATCCTCCAAAGTTCACCATGCTTCAAAATGGAAAGGTCTGTTTTTCCGTTGTCTTGGTTCTATATTCATGTAAACCAAAAGTGGACAGTGATCAGAGATGGAATGCGGGAGATGTCGTGCCTTAGTCATTAGGAATCGTAGAAGCCACACATCATTGGTAACACCTCTGTCTAGTCTTTCCCGAATGTTTGTTTTCGAGAAGTTCCCTCTCTCCCATGTGAACCATGGACAAGAAAAGCCAATATCCATTTGTTTTACATCTTCTAAGACTTTCCGAAATTCTTCCATTCGTCGCTTACATCGCAGTACTAGTCCCTTCTTCTCGAAAGAGTATAAAATCTCATTGAAGTCTCCACAAACAAACCACGAAGCATACTGGTCATTTTGGATGTGTCTCAGTATATCCCAAGAAGCATTCCTAGAATTAGGAAAAGGGCTATCATAGAACCCCGTAAATCTCCAATCATCAACTTTCGAACTTTCTTTTACTGTAACATCAATGTGATGCATTAAAAAGGATCACAAATTTATTGAAATGCTATCTTTCCATACTAAATAGAGCCCACCACAAGAGCTCATCGCACCTACTTCAAAACCTCTTGTAGAACCACACTGTTGTCTTACTTTTGCCATTCATTTTCATCGAGTTTAGTATCTATCAAGAAGATTAACTAGGGATTATGTAGCCTCAACATGCTTTGAAGCTGCCTAACTACTTGTGAACTCCCTAATCCATGAACATTCCAACTTAAGGTTTTCATGACGTCTAGTCGGCTTGCCTCATGGCAACCGTCGATCCTAAGTTAGAAAAAAATTGTTTTGTCTTCCTGTAATTCAAAATCACATCTTCCATATTCATTATCAACTCCCCTCCTCGACTTTTCTTATTAGCAGAGGCCTCATATACTAGCCCATTCTCAAATTCTACCTCTACCAAGTTTCTTTTGGCCAAAAGATTAGAGGCCTCCTTTTGTTCTCCTCCAATTTTTCCTCTAGCCAATCGTTTCCAACTTGGCTTCCATTTTATTTGAGTACTATTAGCGGTGGGCCCATCAACCTCATTTAAACCATCATGATTAGGGATTTTAGATACATTCAACCTCCTACACATATCCTATTCAGACTCAACTTCCTTAAAAATTGCCATAAAAAGTTCTCCCTTATCCCCAAACTTCCTCCCTACTTTCAAGGAAGTTGCATCCGACAAGGATTCTGTCACAAAAGCTTGTTCCTATTCCGCCACCGCAATGCATGCCCAAATGCGCTTCCTCCCTCATCCTGCTAGCTTCGTCATGGTCCCTTTCCCTTGGTCCACTAACTCAATCGGAAACCTCAACCACCACCCTTTTAAGCCGCATATTAACATCCGAATCCCCCGTGTACATAAACTATTTGCTAAATTTTTTAGACACAATACCAAACAACAGTCCTTCCTTTCTGATCAAGTTTGACTCAGCCTTTAGAGCAATGGAGTACGAAAATTCATCAATCGTCTTCTCCTCCTCCTCCGCCAACAATTCTTCACAATCTTTTACCTCATGCCCTATCCTTCCACACCCAAAGAAAAAAATAGGAAGATTCTCATATTTAAATAGGATCCAAACCTTCTCTTCATTACCTATTGTTCAAATAACATCGCCAAAAGTTGATCCAACCACGTGCATAAGGTCCTTTTTGTCACATTACGAAGGGTAAGGACCAATTTTAAGCCAGAATGGCGACCAAATTAACTTCAATTGACTACATTTCTTTGCCACCATTAACCGGTCAAACACAATAACTTGCTTACGAAACAACCATGGGCGACCCTCTAGAATTGACTCTAGATCATTTTCATCTTCAAAAGAGATCAAGAATAAATTTTGACCTATCACTTGTATATCAAACTTCTTCTTGGTTTTCCAGATGCATCCCATCTGCGCCCTAAAGTTGTCTAGGTTATATGATTTTTTTGTTCACACAGAACAAACAAGCGATGGATTCACCGACGGCTCCACCCGTGAACTCTTAACAGTTAACTATACCAACTCTTCCTCCAAAAGGGAGACAACATCTCTCCCCATGGCGTCGCACCTCTAACACCACTACCCTTCTGCAACCTAACCACAGCAGATATTGTTCCTCTCGGAAACTTAAAGAGAGCATTTTAAGGACTTTTTTAATTGGACTCAAAAAATATAAAAATAAATTGTTTGAAATATTTTAATAAATTTAACAAAAATATTTTATTTTAAAATATAATTTAAAATTAAATATTTTAATATAATTTAATATAAAACTAAAAAATATTGTAATATAATTTAAAATAAAATATTTTAGTATAATTTAATATAAAAATAATTATTTTAAAATTTTTATTAAATTATATTTAATAATTAATCTTATCAAAATTTAATAACAATAACAATAAGCATCAACCTTAAAAAAAATCTGCTAAGATACTTTAGTTATTTCAGTTTTTTTCCTCATACTATTACAATATCTATTCCATTCAACCAAACACATGAATACTATTACAGTTCTATTTCATTCCATTTAATCAAACAATTGAATTACTAATTATAATTTATTCTATTATAATCCTATTCAATTCCAATGAATCAAACTTTCGTAAAATTAAAAAATAAAAATGAGGTATTATTACGAAAGACCTTTCTTCTAAAGTGGAAATCAATATATCCTTGTGAATTTGATTCATGAGTGTAAATTTCAAGCTTAAATTAAAATCAACTACCTATATCTACCTTGATTATGTCTGCCTTTCTCAAATCACAATTCTGAAAGGAAGCAAAGTTTAAATTTTTTTTTTTGGTGAAAAACAACTTATAAAACAAAGTTACATGATTACACTGTGGAATACAATTATTTTTAACTTTGTATGCTTTGATGAAAGCAAGGAATTCTTCTAGTGGGGTCTCAATCAATTGTAAATTTTCCTTTCTTTCAAAAACCAATTTAGCTATAAAGTCCGCACTTCGATTATCCTCTCTAGGAATATAGCATAGGCACCAGCTGCTTTCTTAAGATAAGATGCGATGGATCCTCTGATAAAGACGGACTGTGATGTCTTCGAGATGCTTCCAAGAATAACTTTGACTGCCTCCAAGCTATCTAATTAGACTACAACCTTAGGGTGGACTCTTCTTTAGATAAGTTTTAGCCCATCAAGAATGCCCCATAGTTCTACATAAAAAATCGAACACTTCCTGAGGTATTTGTTGTAGCCAATGACCCACTCACCATTTACATCACGCAGCACTCCTCCGACCGTTATGTTCCTTGAATCCACTTGTATAGCACCATCCATGTTAAGAATGATCCACCCATCATCTGAAGGGTCTCACCTGGTTAATTCGATATCTTCAACCGCGACCTCTCTTTTTGACAAGGGGTAATGTTTGGCATAACACGTTGATGTTTTAATAATCTCAATAGAGCTCCACGATTTTCCTTAGAATATGAAAAGATTCTGGTTCTTCCAGAGTCTCCAAGCTAGTAGCCCGAACAGGCATGCCCAACTAATTTCCCTAGTACGATCTTTTGAGTTATCTTGCAAATTGAGAGACAACCATTCGTGCAGAGTGTTAGAGAAAAAAAATTAAACTATTGGGTTCTCGAAACTACCTGTCTCTAGATTTCCTTGGCCAAGGTGCAGTCTCGAATGATGTGTAAGATATCCTCTGAGTTGTGACCACAAAATAAGCAAGAAAGGTCTGCTGCTAACCCACACCTAGTTGTTTCCGTATTAGTGAGGAGTCTCTAATTAAGAATGGCTCAGAAGAAGAAACAGACTCTTTATAGGCCTGGGAGTTTCCACGCTTTTTTCCATAGTTCATCTTTGGGGTTTTAGGATTCTTCCTTCAACATTTTAAAAGCATTTTTTATGGAGAAGGCTCTTGTCAAGGTTTGACACCATGAAAGCGTGTAGTGTCCCTATAACCCCCTTTATCGGGTCTAGAGTATTCGACAGGATCCAGAAGGTTATTTAAATAATTTCACCCACACACAACTCGATAATCCAAAATCATTCACAAATATAAATAAAAATATAAATATATAATATAAAGTATATAGTTAAAATAAAATAACATAATTAATCTCTCAAAATAAAAATACCAAAGTTCCTAAAATAGAATGTATTTACAACCCAATTATAAAAATAATTAACAAACTATAATAAAAACCCAAAAACAAAATAATTATAAGGTAAAATGAAATGAAATAAGTTTATAATAACGCCTCCAGTACCAAGCCACTTAAATCTTGAATATCTATAAAAGAACTGTAGGGATATGAGCTATAAAGCCCAGTGTGTCTCTAAAGTACATACAACCTATCACACAATCACATCAATTTATAGCTCAAAAACTAACCACAAATCCTATTACAATCACATGCACAATGCAATACACCCATACTCCACAAACCAACACAGTGAAAAGGTTCCCCAAAACCTTTTCCCAACCAATCGTCACCAATCGTAGTGTGGTTTTAGTATCAACCTTTAAAGGAATTATAACCATTTCTTCCACCTTACAATCCCACCCCATGAACACACAATGGTATGATTACGTAATTATCTCAATATGATCTCAGTCACAATCTCATAGTATTTCTCAAATATATATATATAAATGCACAATAGAGTAACAGTAATTTTAATCGGCACATATTCTGAGTAAATGCATGACATGATCAACATATATTACCCAACTCAGTCTCAATCATACCATTTCCATATCTCAACATAATCATCACATCAACATGTATCTCAATATATCATGAAATCACATATGTTACAACACCTCAATATAACAGGTCAGTTAGAAACACACCTCTAGCAAGCAAAACTCTAACGACGAGGAGGTCATTCGCCATGCACAGATCAAGTACCCGGCCTAACAGGATTAGATCCTACAAACATAACTAATATTAATACTATCCTAGCCACCAATTAAACACAAAACTCAACTAAATAACTTACGAGTAGCTCTCGGGATCGGTGCAGGAGTAGGTTGCACAGGTGGAGGAGGATGTAACTCATCAACCTCAGAGTTGTAATCACCTAAATACGAATATCTCATATTAGTTTCCCAAATTAAATCTCTAAATAATTCAAAGTACACAATTAAAGATAAAACAGTCAAAACGAGGCTTTCGGGTTTGAATTGACGAAACGGACAGCATAATCAAACTCAAGACGTTGAAAAATGGCAGGGTAGAGTTTCTTGGAAAAAGTCAACAGTTAACGGTCAAAGTCAAAGTCAAGGTCAAGGCCAAGTTTAAAGTCAAATTCAATGTCAAAGTCAATAGGTCTGGGTGGTCAACGGTCGGGTTCGGGTTCACTTAGTTTGGGGATTGGGTTGGTTTGACTTAGTTCAATTGGGTTTGGGTTTTAAAGGGTTTGGGTTTGGATTTTTAAAGGTTTGGTTTGATTGGGTCAAGGGTACAGGTTTGACATTTGGGCTTGGCATAATCAAATTCACTGAATGCTAACTCCAATAAATCAGCAGGAAAAATTTTCCCTTGGATCTCCAAGGGACAATTACGGTATATTCTATTAACTTCCATAGAGTTACCCACCGGACTTTGAACAATTACCGCAGACTCAACATTCTTAACAGCAATCTTAAGACACCAAGACACAGCACTCGCCACATAGGAATGTGTCAAACCATTATCGAGCAAAGCAAAATAAGGAATAGAAAGAATAGAGAAAGTACCTACTATGACGTCAGGCTCATCACGATCCTCATGTCTCCTAGTAGCATAAATCAACCTAGGCTGTCTCGCCCCAGATCTAGAAGCTCCACCACTCTGAACCGGCCTACCTCTAGTAGTTGAACTCGAAGCAACCGGTCTAACCAGCCCTCTAGCTCCAGTTGGAGCCTAAATCGAAGCCTAAGATTGACTCTGTACAAATGATCCAGTAGGAGGTTGTAGACAATCTCTAAAGAAGTGCTTCTGTGAACAACACCTGAAATAAGCCTCGATCTTTCTCCAACACTCACCCCCATGCCTTTTATTACAGTAAGAGCAGAGATGTAAGGGACGAGGACTAGTGGAACCACTAACACTACCCACAGGAGCTGTCGAAACTACAAGTCTCACACTCGGATAACTAAGTTAAACTGCCTCCTCTCTAGGCTTCTTAACAGAAGGACCACCAAAAACAGGCTGAACTGGTGCACCTACTGACTTCTTACTACGCTCCCTGTCTTGAGCCTTCTGAGCCTTAGTACAAGCCTTTAAACTCTCAGTAGATCTAGCTCGACTAACCAAGTCACTAAATACCCTACCGTGATGCATGTTAACCCCAGCCTGATGTGAGAGTTGAAGTTCTTTCCTAAACCAATCACACTTCTCTTTCTCATTAGTCACCAGTCTAGATGCATAACGAACCAACCTCAAGAACTCGATCTCATAATCATTAATAGACATATCTCCCTGTCTCAGGTTCATGAAATCATCCCTACACTATAAAAGGGCAAGCTGAAGCCTAAACAAGGCATTCAGAATTATTCAAGTCTTTCTTACTTACTTTCCCTTTAGTTTATCTGTAATTTGTCCACCATCCTTTCTTTGTAAAATACTTTTGTAATATAGCTTTCCTGTCTTTCGCTATTCCCTTATAATTGGTATCAGAGCTACAGTATTTTATTTTCTGGAGGAATAATATTATAATATTATTGTAAATTCTATCCTTTATAATCAACTCTGGTTACTTTCATGTTTTTCATCTTAAAACTCATATATCTGTTATTCTGTCTTACTATTGTCTATTTATCTCTGTGCTAAGAGTTTGACGTTTTAGGTAAGAGAATATAAAGATAACAGACGGTTTTAGGTACCTGAGATAAAAAATTCATGGAAAAAACTGAATGTTTATATAAGGATAAAACTTGTAATCATACTATGCATATAGATTCCAAAAACGAAAATAATATTTCATCTATTAGTAAAGGTTTTAATTGTTTAATAGATATTACTTCTATATATTTCCATAAGTTGTATAATAAAGTTAATAAAATTGAACAGCAAGTAAATAATCTAGGAGTAGTAATTGAGTTAGATTTGAATAACGAATCTAAAAATATGTTAGTAGAGATTAATAATAAATTAGAACATGTTTTAGAAGATAAAAATATAGAATAAGATGTAGACTTAGGTCCTTTATATTATGATAATAGTAATATAATATTAGCTTTATCGGAGGAGGAAAAAATTTCTTCTAAAGAATCATCTTCAAAAAATGAAAAACTTAAGAAAAAATATACACATCAATAAAAATATGATTTTCAATTCTATAAACAACTTATAGAACATTGGAAAGAAAAATTTTCCAAAACTTCTGATAAATATGAAAGAATATAATATTTAAAACTTATTGAACAACTTTATGAACAACATAAAGATTTATTTATATTATTTAACTATCACTATATGTTAAATTATGACACAACAAATAGTAGTAGTAGTTCTAAAAATTCTAGTAATAGCATAAATCTAGAAGATGTAAAAGTAACAAGTGATCAATCTGAAGAATAAAACACTTCAACATATGAAGATGAAAATATAGATAAACTTGAACCTATAGAAACTGATTAATCAGATCAAGATCCTAAAAAAAAAAGAAAAATAGATTCAGATCTTTTAAAGGATGATTTTTTAAGATCTTTAAATAAACCACATGAACAATTATATAATACTACAAGAATTTTTGGTAATTAAACAGATGATACTAAAAATATTGCTACTAATGAGATAAAACCAGAAAATTTAGGAGAATCATCTAATCAACCTATACAATATAGAATAGATGATCTTAATAAAAGAAATGTTGCTCAAGGAGAAATATATTTAGATCTTACAAATATTTCCATAGCAGACTATGAAAAAATTATAGATGATTGGACACACAATCAATGACTATTGTTGTAAACAACAACAATTGGACAAAAGAAATTTTTTTAAATTATTTCGTTGGAACATTTCAAGGAGATGTTTTACAATTTTTAAGAAGATGGGAAGAATCAGATAAAGGTAAAGAACAAAAAGGGCAGTTAATCAATCAGATTCAAACTTTCAAAGATGAATTAAAAGGTTTAACTCAAATTCTAAAAATTGAATTTTGTGGCTATGTTGATAAAACAGATCAGAATAGTATATCTAGTTATGTATTGTCAAATATTAAATTGTGTGATATTAGATATTTATAAAACTTTTCTAAATTTTTTTTTCATGAATATCAAAAATTAAAAAATAAAAATATTGAATTTTGGAAAAACCAATATTTTCATAAATTACCACCTTCGTGGGATGAGATTTGTATAAAGAAATTTGCTTCTTATTTAAAAAAATATATTAAGCTCTCAAGAATAGACGCTGAGACTATAGATTCTATAGGAAATAGAATAAATTTTGCAAAAGAAAGAATAACTACACATTGTCTACAGACTAAGGCTGCTAAACAAGTTAAGCATAAATTAAGTAGTCAATATTGTACAAAAATATTAGAAAATGAATGAAAATTTGGATGTAAACCAGTGCGTCCTAATAATTATAGAAAATATAAAAAAAAAAAAAAATATAAGTTTATTAGATGGAATAAAAATAAGAGAAATTTTAATAATAAAAAGAAAAAAATTCATTAGGAAAAAGAATTCTAAAAGAATTAAAAAACAAATATGTAAATGTTTTATATGTGATGAAGAAGGATATATAGCATCAAATTGTCCTAACAAAGGAAAAATGCTAAGAAAATGATTAAAACTCTTGAAGAAGAAAAATCAAAAAATATGTTTTGAAGAGGAAATAAATTCTAAAGAAGAAATATTATATGAATTAATATCAGAAACAGAATCTGATACAGATGATGAAAAATATATATTTATGATTAATACAGGAAGCAGTTCTAATAATCAATTAGAAGAAATTCCTAAAAATGAACAACAAAATATAAAATTAGAAAATCTAATCAAAGAATAAAAAGATTTTTCTGATGAAATGATAGAAAAAATAAATAAAAATAATATTTCTAAAGAAGAAATATATAAAATATCAAAATTTAAAATTTGGACTCAAAGACATATAGAAAAAATAAGTGGTAATACAATTGCTAAAGATACAAGAGGAGGATTAACAGAAATCCCATTATTCTTTAAAGAAAAAATTAGGAGGATTAAAAAGAATTATCCACAAGTTAGATATATACATCTAGGAATTATAACGATAACTATAAGAGCATTATTTAGAAGAGGTCATGGTATACCAATAATAGCAGTATTATTAGATAAAAGATTTGAAAATTCAGTAAAAGCACTTATTGGATGAATTCAATCAAATTTACATACAAGAGTAATAAGATTTAAAGTAAAACCAAATTACTTTATATCTATTACAAATCTATTGATAGAAGAATATTTATGTCTTAGAATTCAGACAAAAAATTTTGAAATTAATGATTTGGCAGAAGATCTAGCAATAAGTTAGACTTCTATTAATGAATATACTAATACAACAAAAGTGGAAATAAAAGAAATTAATAATAAAATAATTGAACTTTTTGAACCCAATAAATTTACTATAGAAATACAATTAAAATTATTACATTTAAGTGATTTATCTATACTAAAAGATTGAATTATAGGAAATATTAATAGTCCCAGTACATCTAAACCAGTATGTACTATAGAATATATGATATCTGGAGATAAATTATATTTTAAAAATAATACAATTATAGATACTAATAATAATATACTTTTACCCTCAAATACTCAAATAGAGGATGAAGAGGAAAATTTAGGTCATAGTTCCATATCTTCAACACTCATAGAAATAAAAACAGTTCATATTCTTATATTTCCTACAGAACCAACTGTAAGTTCTAAAAATACTAGAATGGAAGAAATACAATCTTCAATAATACTTCAACAAATGAAAATTGGAAAAAGTGATGTTATTACATTCTCAAATTTTCAATCTAGAAAATATTACATATACATTGAAGTTATATTTCAAATCAGAGAATATAATACATATTTTTTACATGCTTTACTTGATACTGGAGCTAAAACCAGTAGTTGCAGAAAAAATGTCATTCCTGTAGAAAAAAGGAAACCCATATTACTGAACATACTTTAAATATACTTAAAATAACAACTAAACATGCAATTGGACCATTTAGCAAAAATTTTCAAAATTGTTACGTAGGTATCGATACTGAATATGTGGTATCAATATTTCTCACAAGTTGTACCGATACCGCTTGGAAAATCAATATCAAAATAGCTTACTTTTCTCGTTTAAAAACCCAAGTCTAAAAAATTATCGATACCGTTGAAAAAGTATCAATAATTTTACCCCAAGTATCGATAATTTTACCCTAAGTATCGATACTCATAATAAAATATCGATACCGATTTATAAAATTGTTTCCTGCACTTTCGAAATTCACAAAGGTATCGTTTTTAAAACCCGAATATCGATAACTCTGCTCTAGACCATAAAAATACAACAATTTCAAGAATATAATTAATGCAAAGTTAAACACCAATATCATGCATTAATTATCTCATCAAATAGACACCAAATAGTTCAAAGTAGCAATCCGAACCTCATAATCATGACAAAGCAAGAAACCATTAAAGCATACTTTAAATCCATAGGTTCTAAGCAAAATAAACATGTAACCAACTTAAAAATAATAGCATGTTGTCTAACACATTGCCTTTTCCAAAACATAATAATTATCAGCACCTACTAAAATGTAAAGAATTTGCTTGGATCGCCCCTCGGAACCACACTGCTCACACCGAAACGCTACTGATATGCAATGGTGTTAAAAGGAGAGGGTGAGCTCAACAAACTCAATGAATGCCTAGAACAACCACAATACAAACAACTCATCAAGCATTTGTCCTTCAAATTGTTTGTTTTCATTACTGATTTAGTGTTCTAATTGATGCGTTTAGATTCTAGTAGGCTCGTGGGTGTTTTCACATCAAAATCGAACCAGGTGTATAATAAAAACCCGAGAAAACAATGAATGAAGAAAGCCAAAAAAGTGTACTATCAACGCCACATAGTCGTGTGTGTCACATGGCCATGTGCTAAACAGTGTAAGACACATAATTTGGGCCAAATCGTGTTCCAGACCGTGTGGGCCACACGAGCTGGCCATTCAGGCCATGTGGGCTTAAAACTCTGAATTTTTCCCTAGGGCCATAAACATTGTTTGGATAGAACGTAGACCTTTCGTAGGGTCGACATGTTATAAATTAAGTGTAAAATAGGAATTCTAACAATCTGTTAGCGTAAAACTAGATATATGTACGCATGTTTAAAATGTTACGTGATAAGTAAAATTTATAACATGATATGTATGAACTGAAAAATGTTATGTATGATCTAATATTCGGTAAGCATGACTTTAGTTTGATATTAAGCATGTATGACGTATACATTTCTGGTATATGTTATTTATGTATGCATGTGCATTTGGGGTGGGATTGTGTATATGGAGGAAGTGTAAGCAAATATATCTCTGCCATATTTGGTGGCACAATCACACATATTTTTGTAAACGGCGATAAATCGCCTAATAAACTGGCAGCTAAGCTGTAAATGTAACACCCTAAGAATTTTTAGGGATTAAAGTGTGGTAAATGCAAAATTTATGGTTTATTTTTAAAATCCTAGTATACTCTAGGGACCCTTGAGGAAATAACCTAAATTGCTTGGGTATTTAAGCACCTTAACTCCACCTTTCTGAACTCTTCCTTCTTCATTTGTGTTCCTGCCGTTTTGCTTTCTCTCCTAAAGCCTTCACTTTTCTTTCTCATTTCCTTTCTTATTTCTTTCTATTTTCTTTTCCATTTCTTTCTTTTTTCCGACGTATCTTCGACCATATTCTTGTCGCCGTTCGTGTCTTGCATCGCCACTATCAAACCACTCCTTGTCATCTCACGTTTGAAACCACACTTTTAAGCCTTCAAATCTACCGTCGCCGATCGTGGGAGTCAACAAGAGACTTTCGGCCTTTGTTCCTCTTTGCTCCGTCGTGTTTTCGTCGATTAGAATCTTGATAGGTTTGGAAATTATGGTTGTGGACTGTTTTGGAGTTGTTTTGGTGTGTTGTTCGTGGTGGACGAACGCCACTTGCGGCGTTGGGGAGTTGACGGCGCCGAAATTAGGGAAAAGGGATTATTGTAAACCCTAAAAGTTCCTTACTTCTTTGTGAGTGTTGTTGGGTCACTAGAGAACCCAAATCTGGTGGCCCAATTTTTGCCAAACCATATCTAAATCCTTTTAGCCCAAAACCACAAGCCCAGACTTTAAATTAAATTAAAAACCAAATGACCCAAATCCTTTTAAAATTCTTAAGCCCAAACTTTGACCCAATAATCCAAACCCTTCAAAAACCAAACTAAACCCTATTAAACCAAGTCCAACCCAAACCAAGTCAGACCGTTGACCGATCGTTGATCGATCGTTGACCATTGACCGTTGACTTTTTTTGAAAAACCCTACCCTACCATTTTTTGACGTCTTGAGTCCGTTTCCGCTGTCTGATTTTCCAAATTCTGACCCGGAAGTCCCATTTTGATAGTTTTATTTTAAATTATGTACTTTAAATTATTTTAGTGTTCTAATTTGGGTAGTACTGATATAAAATATTCATGTTTAGGTGATCACGATTCTGAGGCAGACGATTTACCTCTTCCACCTGTTCAACCCGTTCCTGCATCAATTCCGAGAGCTACTCGTAAGTTACTGTAGTTTAATTTTGTGTTTAAGTGGTGGCTAGGTTTGTAATAATATTTAGTTGTATTTGTAGGATCTAATTTCGTTAGACCGGGAACTCGTATAGTGCGTGGTGGACGACCTCCTCGTCGCTAGAGTTTTATTTGCTTGAGGTGTGTTTCTAACTGTAATATACCTTAATGTCTGTGATGTTGTTGAGATTATGTGATTTCATGCTGTTTGAGATATGTTGATATTGAGACGATTGTGTTGTGATAAAAATAATTAATGATATGATTAATTGAGTTGTGCGAGTGTATGATGTTAATGTCATGCTTACATATATCTGTACATTGAGTAGGTGATGGATAATTATTGTGAATATGCTACAGTGATTGTGATATGTGGAATATTAATTGAGATTGAGATTGAGGAATTATATAAATATATGATAATCAAGAGATCATACTATTGTGTGTTCATGGGGTGGGATTGTAAGGTGGAAGAAGTGATTATCATTCCTTTTTAAGGTTGATACTAAAACCACACTGTGATTGGTGACGGTTGGTTGGGAAAGGGTTTGGGGAACCTTTTCACTGTGTTGTGATGGAGTATGGGTTCATTGCATTGTGCTTGTGTATGAAATATGATTTGTGGTTACCCTCTTGTGATATAAATTGTTATGTTGATTTATAAATATATTAGGTTATATGTACTTTAGAGACACACTGGGCTTTATAGCTCATACCACCACAGTTTTCTTACAGGTATTCTGAGATTAGATGATCTGATACCCGGAGGTTTAGTTGCAAAATTTACATTATTTTATTATTATTATTATTATTATTATTGTTATTATTATTATTATTATTATTATTATTATTATTATTATTATTTTGGTTTTGGGTTGTAAATATAATTTATTTTGGAACTTTTGATATTTTATTTTTGGGGAGTTTGGTTAATTTATTTTATTATTAATTATAGATCTAAAATTTCCATATATGAGTATTTATGTGTATTTATGAGAATGAATGTGAATGATTTTGGAATGGCGAGTTGGGATGTGGGTAAATTACTTAAGTAATCTTCTAGATCTGGTCGTATCTTTTGAGCCGAGTATTGGGGGTTACAGTAAATATTTTGAAGTGTCATATCGACACTAAGCGGTATGTAAGGTTGGATGGGTACATAATACCTATACGGTATGTAGGGTTGGATACATAATACCTATATGATGTGTTAGGATGGTCGGAGATGGTGTGTAGCGGATGGGGGTAGGCTTACAAATCCAAATCTGTTATGCTTTGGTTTGCTTTGTTTTTTATATGTAAATGTCTGATTGGTTTCTATTGATAATATGATATGTTACACACTGAATTTCGAAAACTCACTCTCGGTTTATCTGTTTACTTTCAGGTAACCCCGATGGATCGGTGTGTCGGGAGCTTGGTTAATTACTTTCGTTTTAACATGCTTTATGGTTTGGTTTATAGTATTTTGTTTTTGATAGATTGTTGGGTCCTGTTTGGGACTGTTTAAAAGTTTTGGATTTTAATTTTTGATTTTAATTGTTTTATTGTTTTGTTGGCCTTCAAATTTGCTCTACAAAATTGTTTGATTTTACAATAATAAACCGCGTTTTCAAAATTGGACTCAAATAATGTTTTTTCTGCTGCAAACCCAAATATATGTTTATATATACAACGTTTTTATTAAATCGGTTAAGGAAGTTATGCTTCCTAATAAACCGGATATTTGCGTAACAAGAGTTAATGACATCTTTTCTAAACAAACGAATTCTGGGATTTCGAATGAACATGCAGTAACGTCTCTATACTTGGCCATAATGTCTAGGTCGGGTTTAGGTGTTACATTACCTCATTTGATTTTTTTAGTAGGGTTTTTAATTAGACAATATGTTCTGTGTATTATAGATATGTGTATTTTTTTTTCATTAAGAATTTTTTCTCATAGAATTTTTGTTTTGGTAAAATTTGAATGATGCACATTATCTATTAATAGACACTCCCTAGGGAGTGTTATGAATATTTTATTATTATAAAGTGAATGTCCATTAAAATAAAAAGTTTAATGTACTTTAGGAATCTAATATCTATTAGGAAGGTCTCTCTTCTCTATTGTGTATGGCAAACCTTCAGGGTTGTTTAGCTGGTGTTCGTTTGAACCGTTCTGCCCCTGTTGTTACTCACTTATTGTTGCTGATGACAGTATAATATTTGGGCAAGCTTCGAATGTTGACGCTCGGGGCGTGAGGGACACTATTGATAAATATGCTGCTTGTTCAGGACAGTTGGTTAACTATGATAAATCGGGTATTTTTTTCAGTGCTAACACGACCCAAGGAGATAGAGATTTAGTGTGTCAAGTGATTGGGGTCCCTTCGGTTGAGAATCCTGAGAAATATCTTGGTCTTCCATCAGTTGTTGGTCAGAATAAATGGTTGGCTTTTAGAAGTCAAAAGGAAAAATGTTTAGACCATTTGAATAGCAGGAATTCAAAATTTCTATCAGTTGGCGGACTGAGATTATGATAAAATCCGTCTTTCAAGCGATTCTTTCTTTCACCATGTCATGTTTTCTACTTCCTACTTTTTGTAGGGAGCTTGAACCTATAATGGCTCGTTATTGGTGGCAAAAGTCGGGCGGGAAAAGAGGCACACATTGGTGTTCTTGGCAAAAGCTTTGTGACCTTAAGGAGGATGGTGGCATGGGTTTCAGAGACTTCGCTAAATTTAACGTCCCTTTGCTGGCCAAACAAGGGTGGAGATTACTCGAAAATCCGGGTTCTTTATCGGCGCGTTTGCTTAGAGTTAAGTACTATCCAACTGCGACTTTCTTTGAATCTAGTTTGGGCACGAATCCGTCCTTAACATGGAGAAGTATATGGTGTGCAAAAGGTCTGCTTCTATTCGGGTTGAAATGGAGGATAGACTCGGGGCTGGAAGTTTCTATATGGGAGGATTTTTGGTTGCCTAGTAAAAAACTCACTAAAGTCTCTACACCAAGGGTTCAACACTTGAATCGGGTATGTGACCTTATTGACTGAATCTAATTACTGGAATTCAGACATAATTCGTTCGCATTTCTGTGATGCTAATGCAAATTCCATTTTGAGTATACCACTATCAATTAATTCTCAGTCTAATAAATTAATTTGGAATGGTGAGCATACTGAAATATATTCTGTACACAGTGGATATTGGCTATTATTACAGGTCTCAGATGTGAGTGCGAATGAAAGATATCTTTTCAAGAATATTTGGGGGTTGATCTGTGCCTCTAAAATCAAAATATTAATATGGAGATTTGTTAGGAATTTTGTGCCAACAATGCAATATTTATTTTGTAAGCGATTAGTGAATAATCAAGCATGCCCCAGATGTAATGCACCAGTGGAATTGGTGTTGCACGTATGTCGAGATTGTGTTTTTGCTAAACAAGTTTGGGAGGCTATGGGTTGCCAATGGCCTGCAGTAGTGGTAGATTTGGATTTTGTCAGTTGGTTAGCTTGGTTATTTGAGCATACAATTATAGCTACCAGAGACTTTACAGCAATCACAATTTGGGCCTTATGGTTTGCCCGAAATAAACTAATCCACGAGAAGGTTCTACAAAATGTGTCTTATGTTGTTACCTTTATTAAGGGGTATGGAACTGCGTATCGAGAGACGACCTCGGTGCTGAAACATCCTTCTCCGGTTGCTGCCACCAGTGTCATGGATCAAGATAAATGTTGACTCTAGTTTTTCTAGTTAAAACAAAAACGCAATATCAGGTTTTATTGCTCGTGATCACTAAGGAAATATCATGGGTTCGGGATTTTTACCTCATACCTGGACAGATTCGGTGGTTATGGCAGAAGCTATGGTCGTTCTGCATGGTCTCCTTTTGGCAAAAGACATGGGATTTCGGCATATTGTTTTGGAAAGTGACTCCCGTACTATAATACTGAAGTTGCAGGAGGATGAAGAAGACAACTCTATAATTCGCCTTTTCACCTGGGATGTAACAACTCCGTCGAGAAGTTTTGAAGCTTGTCATTTCAAATTCACACCTAGAGGAACCAATGGTGCTGCGCATGCAATGGCAGCAAGTGGTCGCAACAGCTTGTCTGACTGTTCTTGGGTTGAGGATGCGCCACTGGAGGTTTGCGAAGCTGCTGCTGAAGACCATCGTTTCTTTGAGCCTCCATAAGAAGATCTTCCTCGACTTTTATATCTTGGATTGGGACCTCATCAAACCTGGGTTATGTACCCCCAATCTGACTCTTTGCTTCTACTGGTGGAGAGGAATTTTTGGTTGTTTTGTTTTCTGAAGATTGCGGTTGGGTGGTTTGTCTTTTGGTTATTTTAATGGTGCTTTATTGTTTAAGCTGTTTTGGTTTTATTTCCTTTTTTCAAGTTGTATTTTGTTTTGGTCTTCGTAGGTAGTTATCTGCTGGGCCACTTTTGTTTGATTTCCCCAAGCCCACTCTATTAATAATATAAAACAACCATTTGATTAAAAAAAAAAATCTATTAGGAATAATTTTTTATGTTATTTATATTTCTTATATACAAAAATATTGACTTTAAAAAAGTATTATAAATATTCCTATATTGATGAATACATACTTTTCTTTTGTTTCCTACATTCTAATTCTTTTACTTTTTATGTTTTATATTTTATAGCAAGTTTGAGTTTTTACCCGAAATTCAATAAATACATTGGCAAAAATTAGCTCAAGAATCATCTAACAACCCAATCATGTTAGCCCAAAACAATAAATATAGCCCACCCAAAATTTAGGACAAGTAGGAATAACAATTCATGTGTCAAAAAAATAATAAAATATTATATGGGAAAATAATATAGATATTAGCATAAGGATCCATAGGAGATTCTTTTTATTTAATAGTAAGTATAGATAGATTAATCGATTGAGATATTAACATAAGTTAATTTTATTTTTTTTTAAATATATTAGTGTGATTATACAATATGATAGTATTTATTCATACATTCTTAATTTTTTTACAACGCATACACAGGTACTTGAACCCGAATCTCTTAGTATGAACAACATCCTCTCTTCCACTGGACCACTCGTTGAGTTCAAGCTAATTTTGTTTGTGGTAGAATAGTTTGCAAAGGAATTTATTATTGCCATAAATTTAAGTTGGTACATGAATTTAATAGGCGTTGAGCTTCCCGCCCACACCATCAAAGGCTTCTAGTCTTTAACAATAAACATAAAAATTCATAGGATTTAAAATATCTAAAAAAAAAAAAAAACATAAAATGGCAAGCCAAGTGGAGCACAACCAATTACTTAAAAAACATGTTTGTTTAATTTAAATAGTGACACTGTGGAGAACGACAGTCTCAACAGTGAGGCCAGGTCCGAATCCAAAGAGCACTCCCCACTCCAACCCTTCTCCTGTGGTCTGATGCCCATCTTCCCTTGATTTCTTCCTCATCTCATCCAAAATGAATAGAACACAAGCACTTGACATGTTACCATACTCTGAAAGAACGTGCCTTGTGGCTCGTAGCTTCTCTGGCTTCAGTGCTAACTTGACTTCTACCTGGTCTAATATTGCTGGACCACCTGGATGAGCAATCCAGAAAAGGGAGTTCCAATCGGATATGCCCAATGGCTGAAATGCCTCTACCAGGCTCTTTTCTATGTTCTTCGAAATAAGCCCCGGAACATCCTTAAGAAGGTGAAAGGTAAGCCCAACTTCACGAAGGTGACCATCAATCGCACCATCACTATCTGGCAAGATCGTTTGGGCCGCTGAGACTAGTTCAAACATGGGCTTCTCGATTTCGAGCATAGGGTCTGCCCCGATTATAACAGCTGCGGCACCATCACCAAACAATGCTTGGCCCACAAGACTATCTAGGTGAGTGTCACTAGGTCCACGGAAGGTAACAGCGGTAATCTCTGAGCACACAACAAGGACACGAGCACCTTTGTTATTCTCAGCCAAGTCCTTAGCCACTCGGAGCACTGTCCCTCCTGCGAAGCAACCTTGTTGGTACATCATGAGGCGCTTAACGGAGGGACGGAGGCCCAAAAGCTTGGTGAGCTGGTAGTCAGCCCCAGGCATGTCCACACCACTAGTGGTGCAAAAGACAAGGTGGGTGATCTTGGACTTGGGCTGGCCCCACTCCTTAATGGCCTTGGTGGCTGCTTCTTTGCCTAGCTTTGGCACCTCAACTACCACCATATCTTGCCTAGCATCCAGTGAAGGAGCCATGTATTCGCATACATTGGGGTTCTCTTTCAAAATCTCTTTTGTAAGGTACATGTATCGCTTCTTGATCATCGATTTTTCACCTAAATAACCAAACACAGTAAACTTACTTTTAGTTCTGTAAGGTACAACTTCACTAGAGATGGAAAATATCATTTTAGGTTTGCTATATTTATTTAAATAAATATTATAAATATTAGATTATGCAGATTTATAATTTGAGTAAAAAAATTTATTTAAAAGTATATTTAGAAAAAAATATTTCAAAAATTATAAATGATATTATAAAATTATTTTTTAAAAAACTATAGAGTTATAAGTTCAAATTTCGTAAAAATATTATAATATAAAATATAAAAGACAACAATTTCAGATTAACATTTATTATTCGTTCAAAAAACTAATTTTTATATTTTTTTAATACAATTAATATAATGCTTGAAACTATTCATAATCCTTCTCAATTTTCAAATAGGAAGATAAACGCACTTTAATGCGCTCGTATCTATATCTTTTTGCATTGGAAATAATATCAATACCATTCGAGTTAGGTTTCAATCAACTATATAATATTTGAAATCATAAAAATAATAAAAATAGAATTGTAAATAAAATAAAAAAATTATAAATTAGCACATCTAACAACTTACTAATATTTTTGATCTATTTTCAAGTCAAACTATCTACGTAGCTAACTTTTCTTTGCATTAAAGCATTTGCATGAAAATGATATGAACCATGCACTTCTATCTTTCCCCTCTTTTATTTCCATGGATGAATCATGTATGAAACGCAAAATCACTTTAGGTTTTAGGTCAAAGTAAAAAAAACTTACACATGCGCTTGAATTTCTCTTTCAACTCAGTCTTGTGCTCACTATTTGTGATCCGGAAATAGTAGTCAGGGTACGTGCTCTGATCAACACAATTAGGTGGGGTTGATGTGCCGATGGCCAACACGGTGGCAGGCCCTTGGGCACGTTGAGCCTTACGAACTTCCTCCACGCTCACCATTCTTTCTCGGATGCTCAAAAACAGCCAACGCTGGTGGGTGTTGAGTTGGACTAAGCTGCTATACTATGAATGGTAAAAGGCAACAAAAGGTGGTGTTAGACAGTCCAGAGTTTGGTCCTATAAATAAGATGTAGGAGCTTGGGAGAGGGTAGTTGAGAGCCACGTGGTTGAGCAGAGTCAAGTCCACCTGGCTAGTTGTTAAGACTGGGTGGCACGTGAGGTTGGTGCATCCATCTACTTCTAGCCTCCACTCTTCTACCTCTCCATTCTATTGGGTGGGGCCGGATTTGGATTGAATCTATATATATTATTAATATATTTTATATTATTTAAGTTCAATTCAATTTAATATATGGATTTAAAATTTTATTCAATTCATTTATATTTGTAAATGATTAATTGAACACTATTTTAAATTTGTTCATATTTTAAAAAAGATTAAATAAATATTTATATTATTTTTAATTAAATATTTAATAATTTTATATATTTTTATTTATTAAAATTTTATATATAGTTACCTTAATAATTTTAATGTTTACATAATACTACAAAAGATTTAATTTTTATTTTATAAATTACATAATATATAAAAATAGCATTACATAAAATATTATTAATTTAAAAACAAATTAAATCGGATCAAGTTCAGACCTTAAATGTTCAAATTCGAACTCGACTTATATTTTAAACGAACTTATTTTTTTAAATCAATTTTTTGAGTATAATATTTTTATCTAAACCTTCACAAAATTCGAAAAACTTAAATAAATAACCCCAATCATTAAGAGTTCTCGATTTCACTTATTTAAAACTTTCACTTATTCTACCATATACTATGTAAGGATTGTTCCACGTTCCTTCACATCTGTCCATATATTTCAGCTAAATCTTCTAACTATTAAATATACTCTTATTATATATTTTTTAATATTTTAATACAATTTAGATGGTTAAACAAACTTAAAAAATCGTCTAAAATTGAGATGGTTTAAAGAAAAATTAGGCTGGCAAAATAGGTTTTAGGTAAAAAAATTGTTTAAAATATAGTTTGGGTTTGAATTCAACCATTATATATATGTTTTATTAAAATAAAGATATTTTATATAATATAATTAAAAGTGCATATAATATATAATATTTATAATGATATAATGGAATAATATTTGTTATATTATCAATGGAGTTTTTAGACACCATTAGTAAGATCAAGAGGTTGACAAATGTTCTGTAAGGTATAGTAAAATATTTTAAAAAAAGACACATGATACATTTTTAAGATTACTAGTGAAATAAAAAAATTATATTGCTTGTGTACTAAATACTAACCATTATATAATATTAATATTATGAATTAATTTTATTTTTTAAAAAAAAGTAACATAATTAATACTATTATATGATATGAAAATTTTAATAACATTTTATGTATTACTAGTTATATACATATCTAGTAATATTTTAATTTAATAAATGGTACATTTATATTATAATTTATATTATTATTTATGTAATACTTATTATGTATATTATAATCTACCATTTATTATAATCATGTTATATTTTATCATGAATTTTATTATAATATATAATTATAGAAAATTTCATTATAAGTATATAATTATAGTATATTTACATTTTGTATGAAATTCCTAATATCTTGATAGGTAATAATTTTTAGACGTTGATTAATACAAATCCTTAAAGAATTAGAATTGATTGTCTTTATAATATTGAATTCTTCAATATTAATTAGAATTTCAACATTTTCATTTAGAAACTGTTGTTATTAGCATGATTATTGTGAATCTTGTGTTTGTTGTTTATCTTATATTTGACATATTGCATTCATGACATTAAAGAACACTTAAGTGAATTTTATTTTTGATAAGAAAATAACTTGTTGCATGTTGGCTTCATGGCAACCTTTATACATTTTGAGTTTAGATTTATTTGTTCTAAATGTTACATAACCTCTCTAACTCGACCTAGACGTTAAACCCGAATTCGGAAGATTACATCGACCATCGAAATGACCTAGTAGAACTATCAAAGTTCTAAAAGCAGTTAATAAAAACATTTATTTATTTTAAAAGAAAGTTTAGACTTTTTTTAGAAAAAATAAGGAGTTAAAAAAACGATTAAGCTTAACATCTTCTTTGTAATGGCGTTTACTATTGAAAACTTAATTGAAAATCCGAATTACCTTTTTAACAAAACACATTTACAATTTAGCAACGGAAAAGTGATATTAACGTAATTTTAATAAAAAACATGCTTCATACTTAATTAAATAAAAATCCATATTCTAATAATCTAAATGATTTAAATGTCATGCATGCTTAAGTAAAAACCATAAACTAAGTCCCATACCACAATAATAATATAGTTTCAAATAATCAGTTTAAAATATTTTTATATAGAAAACAATATTTCGAGCCGAGCCCTCCAAATGCCATGCCTGTGTCCTAACCTTGTGGGTTATCTAAAAACGAGGAAAATAGAGGGTGAGCTACGAAAGCTCAGTGTGAGTTCCATCACAAGGAAGCTGAAACAAAACAATAGACAAAACATTTTAGCAATTCTAAGAATACACACAATCACAAAGCACTTCAGATTAACCGTTTTTTTTTACATAAAACACTTCACTATAAATTTCTTAGAATTCAAAGTAATCTTAATCGAATAATAACTCAAAATATCATTTTTTTCAAATTAACTCAACACAAGAATAATTGGTGTAACGATTAATCATACAGAAACACTATTTATCTAACAGTTCTCTATAGTACTTTCACACATATCAATATTTCATACCACACAGCAATGTACATATGTGTGTATATATATGTATCATCTCAAAAATCACAATTTTGAATGCACATATTTTTGTGAATGCCATATAGTTTCAATTTATTAGAAAGATCCTACTTGGGAGGAACCATCTTAATTTTATAGGCTATAATCATTGCATTTAATTACTGCTTTATATTTTTCTTGTATACAATACAATTGATGATATGTTAGCATGCATGTTGTAGGATATTGATAAGATCAATTAAATGATTAAATGAAAAAATGTTGACCATTGATGGTGAGATTAATTTAATTAAAAATCCCTCAATAAAAATTAAGTTAAGATTATCTTCCAACATTTACCCTCGTTAAAGCCTCGATCGATACAATATGGGTTTTGTTAAAGCGAAGTACATGTATCTATCTTAGTCAAACGCGAAGAATAAGCAAGTGATATTCGCCGGTTATGATATTAGTTAATAACTTAACTAAGTTACTCTAATATGATTAGATAACTAGAGGCAAAAGATTTGGATAAATCATGAGATGATTGGAATACGAGTTGTTCACCAAATAAAGGAGTTACATGTGATGTAATTAGCAAGTGTTACTTACCTAATTAACCATAATCTTGAGAGTAAAGCCAAAGCTGACTTAAGAAGAGGTAAAATATGGATCCTTACCCACTAGAAAACTTTAGAGAAAATCATTTCGAAATTAAAATACAAGGGTTATTAATTTTGAATAAAATAGTAGGAGCATCATTTAATAAAGTCCTTTTAATGATTTTAATAAACTTGGTAAATGTACTCATGAGCATATTTTATTATTGTAGATTAATTATGGCAAACAACATAAGTTCTTTATCACTGCGATTGATACTTGAGAAGGACAAGTTCAATGACTTGAACTTCCTTGATTTGTTCTTTTCCACACATGGTTTTCGATCATTGAAACTACTATTTTTATTTATGTGTTTTCAACTTAAGTTGTTTAAATATTTAGTTATGATTTATGATTTGCATTTAAATGTAAATGTTGTATTTGCTACTGCAAGTATTTTCGAAACATAAGTATTTTGTATTATTAAATTTGATTTGGATTACAAAAATTAATGCTTAATTTTGTTAAGTAATTTAGCTCAAAAAAAACAAAGTTAATTTTATTGAGTTTTATAAAAATTGTTTTGACGTTGTTTTAGGATCACTTCAGTGGTCAATGTTGTAACACCCAAAACCCATCACCGTCTTCGGTTAAGGTTCCAAGGCTACTCTAACATTGATGTCTCTAAACGATTTAAAAATCATATCACAATCCTTGTCAAACTTTCAAATATTTAATAATACATCCATTCGATTCAACATACATCATTTAATGTCTTCATTCACAAGGACTTAATTGAAATACAACAAAAACATTGCACGAAACTTCAAATTTCAGTGAAATAGGGGTTACACGGTCGTGCCCCAGACAGTCTGCCAGACCGTGTGCATACACGAAATACCTTTACATGGCCGTGTCACAAACCGTGTGACAAGTCGTATGAACATACAAAAATACCTCACAAGCCCACATCCGAAACCATGTGTTGGGCCGTGTGTCATCTCGAAATAGGACCACACAACCGTGTCCCAGCCCGTGTATACCCCGCACCTACTTTTCTCAGGGCACACACCTATGTACTAGCCCGTTTTTCAGGCCATGTGTACCTACGAAATGCAAATTTAAACAAGAAAAAATCATGTCATTCAGTTATCAAGTGTAAATACCAACAATCTTCATAGTTCTATTGATTTCCAACTCAAAACATACAATTTCTCATGGAAAGAAAGAAAAACATGCCACATATTCATGGTTTCACAAGACATTATACCTTATACATATATGCCTACTTGAAACATTAACAAAGCTTACAAAAACATAAGTTCAACATTCAACCAAGTTATTATCATTTCGCAACTCATCCAAATCAAATACTATAAAAGATAAAAACATCCTAGTACATGCCATATAACTAGGTGATGTAAGTACTACCGAACGAGCTCCCGAGATAGTGTGATTTCTTCAAGATGATCCGAGCTTCAGACAGTAAAATAGGATTTACAAAACAACAACATTTCATAGGTAAGCTTTCATAGCTTAGTAAGTTCATAGAGTTTAACAAGTTACCAATTAACATGTGTTGAACAGTCTATAATTCATTCGAACCAGAATAGGGCCTTGCTTCTACAATATATAACTAGAATTTCATTCACTCTTGCCATTATCAACATTTTGTCCAATATACGATGCTGCTCACACAAATTGATGAGGACTCGCAACGTATGCGGTACCTCAACCATCGATACGATATCTATATATGTCTTTTCCTTAACGATGCTGCTCACACAAGCTGATGAGAGTATGCAATTCATGCATAAATATCAGCCATCGTAAGGCAATGTAATCAAATCCAATATTTATTTCAACATTTCACCAACTCACGATGCTGCTCACACAAGTTGTTGAGAATCCACAACATATGCAGGACCTTAGCCATCTCGTCGATTTAAATCACCGGCTCAAAGCTTGATATATCCTTCATTCATTTCTTTCTCATCTTTCACAAGTTCAAGTGCTATATTTGTTTGCCATAATTTTAAAGAGTACAAATAAAATAATATTTAAATACAAATTTAACATCACGAACTTACCAGACTAAATTGCAATTACAAATCAGCTCCAGGGACTATTCTGCTAATTTCTCTTTTCCTCGATCTGTGGCACGATCGTGATCTAACACAGTTAAATCACCTAATTTTCTTGTTAAATCATGTAATTAAATCATTTAATACAATTTGGTCCTTTTTAGGAAATTTAAGAAATTACCCCTAACATTTCACTTTTATTCAATTTAGTCCCTAAACACAAAACATGTAAAATAACCATTTTCTTTCTAAACCCACATTAGTCAAATGTTACAAGCCTTTATATAATTCCGTAAGATTCATTAATTTCATGTCAAGTACACACAATTTCATCATTTAATCATTTTAATCCTTAAACCCTAAATTCATCAAAATCACTTTACAAAATACCAAACCCAACCATCAAGCTTTCAAATCTACCATAAACATTCAAAAACAAGCTTATTCATTAATGGCAAAAAAATTAACATTTGACAGATTCACAAATTAGTCCTCGGGTTAGCTAGATTAAGCTAATATGGACACAAAAACATAAAAATTACAAAAAACGATCAAGACATACTTACCTAAATCAAGCTCCAAATGTTTAACAATGGAAACCCTAAGTTCCTTTACCTTGCTATGAAGAAGAAGAAGAAGAAAAAGAGATGAAAATGTCATTTTTTTCTTCCTTTAATTTCATAAATATACCTAATCGCAATTTTGTAAAGTCTTTCATAATTAACTTAATTAATCTCTTATTTAATCTTAAGTAATCCCACTTATGAAAAAAATATCTCATAATAATCCACCCACTAAAATGTTATTGGTTAATTTATTTATTTGGTCCTTCCAATTAAAAAACTCAACTTTTGCATCTTTTATGATTTAATCTTTTTTACTTAATTAACTATCTAAACGGTAGAATTTCTTAACCAAAATTTAATATGACTCTAATGACACCATAATATTTAAATAAATAAAATTTACGACCTGACTCATCAGAGTTGTGATCTCAAAATCACTATTTCTAACACCATTGAAAATCGAGCTTTTACAACTCTCCTTTAGGGAAATTTCGTCTTGAAATTTCTTACCAGTAAACAAATAATGGTTTTTGATCTCATCGAAGTCTCTATCTTCCATGTTGCTTCCTCTAACCAATGATGATTCCACAGAACCTTTACCAATGGTACCATTTTATTTCGTAACTTTTTTACCTCACGAGCCAGAATTATAACTGGTTCTTCTGAATAAGACAAATCCAATTGTATCTCAATCTGACAAGGTGTAATCACATGGGAAGGATCTGATCTATACCGTCTCATCATCGAAACATGAAAAACATTATGAATCTTTTCAAGTTCCGGAGGTAAAGCTAGCTTGTAGGCTACATGACCTACTCTCTCAATAATCTCGTACGACCCAATAAATCGCGGACTTAACTTTCCCTTTCTGCCAAATCGTAACACCTTCTTTCAAGGTGAGACTTTTAGGAAAATTTGATTTCTAATTGTAAACTCTATATCTTTTCTCTTGAGATCTACATACGATTTCTAACGATCAGATGCTACCTTTAAGCAATCATGGACTATTCGGGCTTTATCCTCTGTATCATGAATCAAATTAGTCCCAATCAACTTAGATTCACTCAGGTCTGACCAATACAGTGGTGTTCTGCACTTCCTATCATATAGTGCCTCAAACGGTGCCATTTTAATGTTGGACTAATAACTATTATTATAAGCGAACTCTACCAGTGGTAGGTATCTTCCCAACTACCCTCAAATACAAGCACACAACATCGCAACATATCCTCCAAAATCTATATTACACGCTCAAACTGTCCATCCGTCTGCGGATAATATGCAATGCTAAAATTCAGCCTGGTTCCCAAAGCTTCATGTAGTTTACCCCAGAACCTCGAAGTAAAACGCGAATCCCTGTTAAAAATAATAGATACTGGCACCCCGTGCAGTCGCACAATTTCAGATACATACAACTCAGCCAACTTCTCAAGTGGGAAATCTACACGGATAGGGATGAAGTGAGCTGACTTAGTAAATCTATCAACTATAACCCAGGTTGCGTCTTTCTTTTTCGGTGTCATTAGCAATTCTGTAACAATATCCATAGTAACCCGTTTCCACTTCCACTTAGGAATGGAAATAGACTGCAGTAACCCAGACGGTACATGATGCTCAGCTTTTACTTGCTGGCACACTAAATATTTAGTTACAAATTCAGAAATCTCTCGCTTCATACCTGGCCACCAGTATATCTTCTTCAGATCGTTATACATTTTCACACTCCCTGGATGAATGGAGTAAGTACTGCTATGAGCTTCTGTCAAAATGTCCCGTATCAAATCTAGATCATCCGGATCACATACCCTGTGTCGAAAGTACAACATACCTTTAGCATCCACAGTAAATCCAGTAGTAGTGACATTCTTCTGAATATGTTCTTTCTTGGCTATAAGTTTTGAATCATTTTTCTACAATTCTCGAATTCGCTGTAGAAATAACGATCTCGTCTTGAGTTCAGTTGTAACGGATCAGTCACTCTCTAGTGAAAAATGGGCATTCATCGCCCTCAATGCAAACAATGATTTTCGACTCAGGGCATTTGGTACAATATTAGCCTTTCTCGGATGATAATCAATCACAAGATCATAATCTTTCAATAGCTATAACCATCGTTATTGTCTAAAATTCAGCTCCCTCAGTATCATTAAGTACTTCAAACTTTTGTGATCGGTAAATATGTGACATCTCTCACCATAAATATAATGACGCCAAATCTTTAATGCAAAGACTATGGTAGCTAACTCCAAATCATGAGTTAGATAGTTCTTTTCATACGGCTGTGACTGTTGAGAGGCATAAACTATCACTTTCCCAGCTTGCATCAAAACACAACCCAAACCATTCAAAGACGGGTCGCTGTAAACTGCAAATTCCTTTCCTGACTCAAGCTGTGTCAATACCGGAGTTCTATTAACATTTTCTTTAGCTGATCAAAACTCTGTTGACACTTTTTCGACCAAGCAAATTAGACATTCTTCTGAAGCAGCTTTGTCATCGGTAAAGCTATAATAAAGAAACCTTTCACAAATCGGCGATAAAACATGCCAATCCTAAAAAATTGCGTACCTCTAAAACATTCTTCGGGACTCTCTAGCTGAGAATAACTGAAACTTTACTAGTATTAACTTGTATTCCTTCGAAGATACCACATGACCTAGAAATCCAACCTCTCGAATCTAGAATTCACATTTGCTGAATTTCGCGTCCAACTGTTTTTTCTCGCAAAATCTGCAAAACCTCTCTCAGATGTTGAGTATGCTCTGACTCTGTCCTAGAGTAGTTTAGTATATCATCAATAAATACCACTACAAATCTATCCAACTGGGGTTGAAGGACTCGGTTCATTAGATCCATAAATGCTACTGGAGCATTAGTCAACCCAAACGGGATTACCAGAAATTCATAATGTCCATATCGGGTCTTGAATACTAACTTTAACACATCACAATCTTTCACTCGCATTTGATAGTAACCTGATCGAAGATCTATTTGGGAGAATACAGTTCCACCTTTCAAATGATCGAATAACTCATCAATACGAGGCAATAGGTATTTATTCTTTATTGTCACTTTATTCAACTACCGGTAATCTATACAAATTCTCATAAAGCCATCTTTCTTCTTCACAAACAACACAGGTGCACCCTAGGACGATACACTTGTATGAATAAACCTATGTCTAACTATTCTTGCAACTGTGCCTTTAACTCTTTCAACTCAGTCGATGCCATTTTGTACGGTGGAATCGATATCGGTGTAGTGCCAGGTATCAAATTAATGTCAAACTCTACTTCTCTGATCGACGGTAATCTTGGTAAACTCTTCCGAAAACACATCTGTAAACTCATTAATAATCGGTACCTGTTTCAATTTTGTCCTTGAATCCCGTGTGTCAAGTATATAAGCCAGAAATGTCTAACAGCCTTTACAAACCATTTTTTGTGCTGAAATAGCTGAGATCACTCTAATATCACTGTCCATTTTGTCGGACTCAACTGTGATCACCTCACCAGTCGGACACTTCATATTAATCCATCTTCGTTTACAGCTATTCATCGCATCATGCTCAGATAACCAGTCTATACCCAAAATCACATCGAACTCAGTGAAGGGTAATAGTATTAGATCAGTAGGAAATTCACAGCCTTGAACTTTCAGTAGATATTTTCGACACACTAAATTAACTATGACACTATGACCCAATGTATTTGTAACTTGAACATCAAATTTAGTCAACTTAATAGACAAGTTTTTATCAATTACTAAAGCAATACAAATATATGAATTAGTCTATCCTGGGTCAATCAAAGCACACATAATATCATTAAAAATATTAAATATACCAGTCACAACATCGGGAAAAGTAGCCTCTTCTCTAGCTCTAATGGCGTATGTCCGTGTAGGTGCTTGGACTTCAGATTTGCTTGTATTATCTCTGTTATCCTCTCGATTTCTACCTATATTTCTACTCTGCCTCGAACGTCTCCCTTTTGCAGAGTAATTAGAGGTTTCACACTCCTATCCTCTTTTACCTTAGAAGTCATCGGACAATTTCGCATAAAGTGATCAGTGGCCTTACACCTGAAATAGGCTCCTTTCTTCAGTAAAAACTCTCTCGAATGAAATCTCCCTCAATGCTCGCATGTCAGATTAGGTGCATTACGAACACTAGGCACACTATCCGCAGGCCGGTTTGGAATCTAGACTCTAGTTGCCCCATTCTGCTTCTGCTTTGAAATCCAGATGAGACTGTCCTACAATTTTTGTTTTCCCTGAATTTTTTCGACGGTGGCATAGAGAAAGTCCTTGTAGGATTCTTCTTTTCGAACCCTCAGAACCTCTTCTCTCTTTGTCTTTTATAATTATAAATTTCTTCCACCTTTTAAGCTCTATCTATCAGAACAACGAATGGTCACAATTCAGAGCCACCCACCATCATCTTGATTTCATCATTCAACCCGTCTTCAAAACGGACACACATAGCCTTATTTTTCTGCATAATCTCTCGAGCATATTTACTAATATGTACAAATTCTCGTTCATATTTTGCCACTACCTTGTTTCCCTATCTTAACTCCAAGAACTCTTTCTTCTTTCGATCTTAATATCATTTGTTGACTTATTTCTTTCTAAACTCAACCTAAAAGAATTCCCAACTAATTTCATTCTCAAGAACCACTGTCAATATCGTTGTCCACCAGCTATAAGCCTCGTCTTTTAGTAGTGAAACGACATATCTTAGATAATCTTTCGGAAGATAAGCCATTTCATTCAAAACTCTCAAAGTATTTTCTAACTAGTATTCAGCTTTGGACGGATCATCTTCTTTACTTCCTAGAAACTCCTCAACCCCGTACTTCCTGACCCTATCTATCGGAATATGATATCTCTGCTCTATCACTAAGGGAGGTGGAGGCACAATTGGAGTTACTACGGGTAGGGCAGTAGGTTGTGTAATAGGAGGTGTAGGAGGTGGCAGTGTGATAGTACTAGAAAGAACATATGTTTTCTCCCTACTTATTGGTTCATTTGTTTCCCATTTAGTTGTCTTTAGCACATATTTTAGCATTTTTTTAGTTTAGTAAATTGCATTTTCCAACTCAATGGTCCTTAGCCTATTTACTCTTAAATTTGTCCTATTTTGGTACTGATTTGGCTGCATAAGTAACTTCAAAATTGCGCCTAGAATTATCGCCGCATCTGATAGCTCGCTGTAACACCCAAAACCCGAAAAACCATCGTCGGTTAGGGTTCCTGTGTCTTACTATTCATTCATCATTGTTCATCTTAAACATAATTATTATTCAAACTTTATTTTTTTTTATTAAAGAATTCCATTCCACACGTCATGAATCATTATTTGATTATAAGCATAATTTATCAAGAGCAAAAAGGTCATCTTCGACATTTCTAGAGACTTTTATCGGTACCTGATGGACAAATATCGATAGTTGTCAAGTCAATAAATAGTTCAAAAATAGTACAAATTTCTATCGATAGAAGTGATAGTTCTACCGATACAAATGACTCTTCTACCGATACAAGTTTTATCTCTACCGATTCTAAAAACTCCAAAGAGCTAGGAATCTTATCCTGTTACTTCTACCTATACTAATGTAAGAACTATCAATATTTCTAAATACATGACTATCGATACTTGGTATTCATCTACCGATACAACCTAACTCAGTATGAAACCTCTCTCCTACCCTGTACTTCTACCGATACAAACATGCAAGATACTGATACCTCTAAATACATAACTATCTACACTTGCTATTAAACTACTGATACAACCCAAATCAGAGAACAACCTCTCTCCTACCCTGTACTTCTACCGATACATCCTTGGATACTACCGAAACAAGTATACATGATCTCAAGAAACATGCCAAAACACAAGTTTAACAAACAACATTCATGACTTCATTATGCATTAAACCAACACGAATAAATAAGTACAAATTCATTACATAGTACTTTAAACCTATAAACTAACTTGCACAAACATACAACATTATATTCAACATCTCATCCACATAACAAGATTTCCACAATCTCAACTATAAAAACAAATATATCATCATCATAGTACATGGCATATAACCAAGTGATGTAAGAACTACCGAACAACTCCGGGATAGTGTGATGCTCCAAGATGACTCGATCTCCAAACAAAAAAATTGAATCTACAAAACAACAACAGTTTCCACGAGTAAGCATTCCAAAGCTTAATAAGTTCATAAAGTTAAATAGATTTACCAACTTAAAGAGTTGTAAGATCTAATAAACTAAATTTAATAAGTAGTATACATCCGAGGTAGATTTTATGCACTTTTGATACTCATGATGACACAAAGTCATCGGACCATTAATCCGTATTGGGAATCATATACTCACAACGACACATAGTCATAGGACCTCATAATTTGTAAAGGATTCATATACTCACGATGACACATAGTCATCGGACCTCATAATTCGTAAAGGATTCATATACTCACGATGACACATAGTCATCGGACCTATTTGATTCATAGCTCAAAGCTCGTTAACCTTTCGTTCCTTTACTTCCGTCTTCTTCACTTCGGATCATCGTTTCAACTCACAGCAAATTGTACAATATAAGAATATGTAATTTAAATTGAAATTTAACCATACAAACTTACCGGACTAGATTGCAGTTAGTGGATAGATTTTTAGGACTAATACGTAACTTTTCCTTTTCCATCATCTGCGGCTCGATCATAATCTAACACAACAATAATCTAATTTTTCACATTAAATCATGTATTAAATCATTTAAAACATTTTGATCTTTTGTTTGGGAAATTTATGAAATTACCCCTAGTATTTCACTTTTATTCAATTTAGTCCCTAATCATAAAACATGTAAAATAAATCCTTTCTCACTAAACCCATACCAGCCGATTTCTTCAAGCTTCCATACAAGTCCCTACAATTTAGTCATTTCACACCAAATACCCACAGTTTCATCATTTTAATATTTTAATCCTTAAACCCTAATTTATCAAAAATTACTTTACAAAAAGATCCAACCCAAACATCAAACATACAAATCCATCAAAAGCTTTCAAAACCAAGCATATTCAACAATGTCAAGTTTTATAGCATTTGACAGATTCATAAATTAGTCCTTAGGTAATCTAGATTGAGCTAATACGAACTCAAAAACATAAAATACTAAAAAACAGGTGAGAAATCACCTCCTAAATGATGCTCTTATCTTGGCCAAACTTCAAGCTTCTTCTCTAGGGTTTTCTTTCTTTTTCTTTTAATTAAATGAAGAAGAAGACAAATTTTTCCTAAGGTTCTTCCTTATTATGCCTTATTTACTAATTTACATTTTTACCCTTGTTTAACGTAATTAAATTTCCATATTCCATGCCTTATACCGTCCACTCACTCCCCTTATGGTTTAATTACCATTTGAGGGTCTTGTTTTACCCTTTAGATAGCATTTAATACCTTTACTAAGTAGAATTCAACTTTACGCTTTTTACGATTTAATCTTTTTACTTAATTAACCATTTAAATGATAAATTTCCTAAACAAAATTTAATACGATGCTAATGACATCATAGATATCAAAATAAATAAATTTATGACTCAATTCGACGAAGTTGTGACCTCAAAATCACTATTTTCGACACCACTGAAAATTGAGCTATTACAACTCTTCACCCTTAGGGGAAATTTCGTCCCCGAAATTTTTTACCAGTGAACAAATTGGTGTATTGTGATCTCATAGAAGCCTTTGTCTCCCATGTCGCTTCTTCCAAACCATGACGGTTCCATAGAACTTTTACCAATGGCACCTTTTTGTTTTGCAGTTCCTTTACCTCTCGAGCCAAGATTCTTACTGGTTCCTCTGAGTATGACAGATCCGATTGTATCTCAACCTCACAGAGAGTAATCACGTGTGAAGGATCTAATTTGTACCCTCTCAACATCAAAACGTGGAATACATTATGAATTTTCTCAAGTTATAGAGGTAAAACCAGTTTATAAGCCAAAGGACCAATTCTCTCAAGGATTTCATATGGCCCAATAAACCGCGGGCTCAACTTTCCCTTTCTACCAAATCGCAATACCTTCTTTCAAGGTGAAACTCTCAAGAAAACTCGATCCCCAACGGTAATTTTATATCCTTCCTTCTTAGATTTGCATAGGACTTTTGTCGATCAGATGCAACCTTTAAAACAATCACGGATTACTCGAACTTTTTCTTTCGTCTCATGCACCAAGTCGGTCCTAACTAACTTAGTCTCGCTCAACTCAAACCAATACAGAGGTGTTTGGTATTTTCTACCGTATATAATGCTTCAAACGATGTCCTTTTAATACTAGACTGATACCTTTTGTTATATGAAAATTCTACCAACGGTAGATATCTCTCCCAACTGCCCTCAAAGTCAAGAATACAACATCGTAACATGTCTTCCAAGATCACATGTCTTCCAAGATCTGTATTACTCGCTCAGACTAACCATCTATCTGCGGATGATATGCCGTACTGAAATTCAACCGGGTTCCCAAAGCCTCATGTAACTTACTCCAGAATCTCGAAGTAAAACATGGATCCCTATCAAAGATGATAGATACCGGTACCCCGTGCAGTCGTACGATCTCAGATACGTACAACTCGACCAACTTTTCTAATGGATAATTCACTCGAATAGGAATGAAGTGACCTGACTTAGTCAACCTGTCGACTATAACCCAGATTGAATCTTTCTTCCTCAGTGTCACCGAAAATCTCGTAACAAAATCCATTATGACTCGTTCTCATTTCCACTCAGGAATGGTAATAGGCTGTAACAATCTAGATAGCACCTAATGCTCAGCTTTTACTTGCTGACATACCAGTCATCTAGTCACAAACTCAAAGATATCTTGTTTCATATCTGACCACCAATACATCTTCTTCAAGTCGTTATACATTTTTACACTTCCGAGGTGAAAAGAATAAGTGTTGTTGTGAGCTTCTGAAAAATGTCCTGTCTCAAGTCAAATTATCGGGAATGCACACTCTGCCTCGAAAATATAACATACCATCATCAATAGCAGTAAATCTAGTAGTTGCATCATTTCGCATTTTGTTCCTTCTTAGCCTTAAACTTTGAGTCGTCTTCTTGTAACTCTCGTTTTCGTTGTATGAATAACGGTTTCATCTAGAGTTCAGCTGTAATACAACCATCACCCTCAAGTGACAAATGGGCATTCATTACCCTCAATGCAAACAATGATTTTTGGCTCAAAGTATCAGCGACGACATTAGCTTTTCTCGGGTGGTATTCAATTACCAGATCATAGTCTTTCAGTAATTCCAGCCACCGATGTTGCCTTAAATTCAATTCCTTCTAAGTTATCAGATACCTTAGGCTTTTATGATCTATAAATATGTGACACCTCTCACTGTATAAATAGTATCATCAAACCTTCAAAGCAAAAACAATAGCAACTAACTCTAAGTCATGGGTCGGATAATTCTATTCATGCGGCTTTAATTGTCGAGAGGTATAAGCTATCACCCTTCCAGCTTGCATCAACACACAAACCCAAGCCATTCAGAGACGTATCACTGTATACGACAAACTCTTTTCTCATTTCAGGTTGAGTCAATACTGGAGCTTCTGTCAACCATTTCTTCAACAGATCAAAACTCTGCTGACACTTTTCTAACCATACAAACTAGATATTCTTCTGTAACAATTTTTTCATCAGCGAGGCTATGATAGAAAAAATTTTCACGAATCGATGATAATAACCTGCTAATCCCAGGAAGCTACGTACCTCGAAAACATTCTTTGGTATCTTCCAGTCGAGAATAGCCAAAACTTTACTTGGATCAACCCGAATCCCCTCCGATGATACCACATGACCCAAAAATCCCACTTCTCGCAGCCAAAAATCGCACTTGTAGATCTTTGAATACAACTACTTTTCTCGCAATATTTGCAAAACTTCCCTCAGATGTTGAGCATGCTCTTTCTCCGTCTTGGAATAAATCAATAAATCAATATACCCGGTTCATCAAATCCATGAATGTTGTTGGAGTGTTAGTTAACCCAAATGGCATTACTAGAAACTCATAATGTCCATATCAGGTTCTGAATGCTGTCTTTTGCACATCACAGTCCTTTACCCATATTTGGTAATAACCCAATCGAAGATCTATTTTAGAGAAAACTGTCACACCTCTCAACTGATCAAACAACTCATCGATACGAGGCTACGGGTATTTATTCTTGATTATTACATTATTCAACTGTCTATAGTCTATACACATTCTAATCGAACCATCCTTCTTTTTCACAAACAATACTGAAACGCCCTACGGGATACGCTCAGTCGGATAAAACCTCTGCCTAACTACTCTTGCAGCTGCGCTTTAACTCCTTCAATTCATTAGGTGTCATTCTGTACGGTGGAATTGAAATCGATGTAGTACCGCGTACTAAATCAATGCCAAATTCAAACTCCTCTAGAAACACATTTGTAAATTCCTTAATAATCGACACCTGTTCTAACTTTATTCCTATACCCCGAGTATCAAGTTTATAACCCAAAAATGCCTCGCAGCCTTTGCGAATCATCTTTTGCGTAGATAAAGCTGAAATTACCCTAGTGTCATTGTTCAATCTCCTAGACTCAATTATGATTAACTCCCTTGTCAGGCGTTTCAAATCAATCTGTCTTTGTTTGCAATTAACGACTACGTCATGCTCAGTTAACCAGCCCATTCCCAAAATACATCGAACTTAGTGAACAGTAATAACATTAAAAAGATATCGGGTTAACAATGACAAATGAAGTTAACAATGACACTATGACTTAATGGGTTTGTTACTTGTACACCAAATTCAGTTTACTCAACATATAATTTCTTTTCAGTAGCTAATGTAGTACAAATATATGAATGAGTCGATCTCGAGTCAATCAGTGCACACACAATATCATTAAAAAGATAAAATATACAAGTCACAACATTGAGAGCGGTAGCCTCTTCTCGATCTTGGATGGCATAAGTTCGTGCAGGTGCTCGAAACTCAGATCTGGAAACATTATCTCGGTTATCTCTGCGGCTTCCTCCTATACTGCTACTCTGCTTGTAACACCCAAAACCCGAAACCGTCACCGATTAGGGTTCTGATGTCTTATTGTTCATCTATCATTATTCATCTTTTATTTTCATTTCATTCAATCTTATTTGAATAAATATGTGCATCCAACACACCATAAATCATTAATCGATTATAATCACAACTCAACAAGCCAAAAAGGTCATTTCCATGATTATTAGAGACCTCTACCGGTACCTATTAGACAGGTATCGGTAGTTATCAAGTTAAAAAATAGTTTAGAAATAGTGCAGAGTTTTACCGATACTCGAAATGGTTCTACTGATACACGTGACACTACTACCGAAACAAGTCATGCTTCTACCGATACTAAAAACTCCAGAGAGCTATAATTCTCACCCTACAACTTCTACCGATACAAGTATGCAAACTACTGATACATCTATACATATAACTACCGATACTCACAATTCAACTACTAATACATCTCAAGTCAGTGAACAACCTCTCTCCTACCCTGTACTTCTACCGAAACATACATGAGTTCTACCGAAACAAGTATGCAAAATCTCAAGATTTTATACCAAACACAAGTTTATTAACTTCATTCATACACAACTTTAATTATGCATTTAAGTCAAAAAAGTACATGATTTTTATGTCAATACAAGGTACTTAAAGTCTACTTTCAACATTTCATCAACATAGTAAGGTTTTTCACAAATTCATTGCACATAAGCAAAAGGTAACATCATCCTAGTACATACCATATAACCCAGTGATGTAAAAATCTACCGACAACTCCGAGATAGTGTGATGCTTCAAGATGATCCGATCTCCGAACAACAAAATTGAATCTACAAAACAATAGCAAATCCACAGGTAAGCACTTTTAGACTTAGTAAGTTCATAAAGCTAAATAGATTTATCAAACTTCAAGAGTTGTAAAAATCCAATTAACTGAATGGAATATTGTGTACATCCAAGGTAAGTTTCAATCTCGCATTTGATACTCACGATGACACAAAGTCATTAGACCCTTAATCCACAATGGAATTCGTTTCATTTAATACTCACAATGACATATAGTCATCTGACCTCTTGTTTCGTAAAGGAATTCATATACTCACGATGACATATAGTCATCGAACCTCATAATCCGAATGGATTCATATACTCACGATGACACTTAGTCATCTGACCTCATAATCATTAAAAGATTCATATATTCACGATGACATCATTTCAATTCACTATAATAGTTTACAATACAAGAATATGCAATTCAAATTAGAATTTAACAATACGAACTTATCGGATTGGATTGCAGTTGTGAATGGATCCTAGGGATTATTCTGCTAATTTTCCCTTTCCACGATCGGTGGCACAGTCGTAGTTTACATTCACAAATCTCACAGTAAATCACACAATCAATTCATTTAACACAATCAAACTCTTTTTGGAAAATTACGATTTTACCCCTAATATTTTTTTTATTCAATTTAGTCATTTCAACACAAAACATGCAAAATATTAATTTTATCCTCAACCCATACCAACCGAACACTCATAGTCCTGATACAAATCCAATCAAATCCATTTATTTCACAACAAGTACAACAAATATTACCATTTTAACATTTTAGTCTTTAAACCCTAATTTCATCAAAAAACACTTTACAAAAAGATCTAACCCAAGCATCAAACACTCAAATATATCAAAAGCTTCCAAGAACAAGCATTTTCAACAATGACAATTTTCATAACATTTGACAGAATCAGAAATTAGTCCTTTCATAAGCTAGATTAAACTAATACGGACTCAAAAACATAAAAATTACTAAAAACGATCAAGGTTTGCTTACCCAATTAAGGTTTTGAAGTTTCCACAATGAAACCCTAAGTTTTCTTCTTTGGCCGAATGAAGAAGATGAAGTATGAAGAAAATAAACTAATTCTTTCTTTTAATTTTTTAGTTATATAGAAAATGACAATTTTGTAAATTTTATGACTTCCATCATTAGCTTAATTATCCTCTTATTATACTTAATTAATCATGCTATATTCACCAATTGGTCCTTCTACTTAAGTAAAGTCTACTTTCATAACCTTTACAATTTAGTCATTTTTACCCAATTAGTTATTTAAACATTAAAATTTCATAACCAAATTTTAATACGTAGCTGGCGAAGTCATAAATATTTAAATAAATAAATTTACGACTCGACTTGTCGGATTTGTGATCTCGAAATCACTATTTTTGAAACCATTAAAAATCAGGCTATTATAACTCTCCCTTCTTAGGGAAATTTTGTCCCGAAATTTCTTACCAGTGAACAGGTTAGGGTACTGTGATTTCATCGAAGCTTCTATCTCCCATGTAGCTTCTTCAAGCCCATTTCGGTTCCATAATACCTTTATTAATGGTACCCTTTTATTTTGCAACTCTTTTACCTCCTGAGCCAGAATCTTAGCCAGTTCTTCTGAATACGACAAATCCGGTTGTATCTCAACCTCACAAGGTGTAATCACATGGGGAGGATCTGACATGTACCGTCTCAGCATCGAAACTTGAAACACATTATGAATCTTCTCTAATTTCGGTGGTAAAGCCAACTTATATGCTACAGGGCCAACCCATTCAATGATCTCATACGGCCCAATAAATCGTGGAGTCAGCTTTCCTTTTCTACCTAACCTTAGCACTTTCTTCCAAGGTGAAACTCTAAAAAAGAATCGGTCTCCCACTGTAAATTCTATATCTTTTCTTTTAAGATCTGCATAAGACTTCTGTCGTTCAGATGCTGTTTTCAAATAGTCGCGGATCACCCGTACCTTGTCTTCGGTCTTATGAATCAAGTTAGCTCCAACTAACTTTGTGTTCACTTAATTTTGACCAATACAAACGTGCTCTGCATTTCCTACCGTATAATGCTTCGAACGGGGCCATTTTAATACTAGTCTGATAGCTGTTGTTATATGCAAACTCCACCAATGGTAAATATCTTTCCCAGCTACCCTCAAACTCAAGTATACAGCATCGGAACATATCTTCAAGGACCTGTATCACCCATTTTGACTGACCATCCGTTTGTGGATGATATGAGTACTGAAATTCAGTTTGATTCCCAAAACCTCGAGGTGAAACGTGGATCTCTGTCAGAGATAATAGATGTTGGTACTCCATGTAGTCGTACTATCTCAGATACATACAATTCAGCCAACTTCTCTAGTGGGAAGTCCACTCAGATAGGAATAAAATGAGCCAATTTTGTCAATCTGTCTACTATAACCCAGATCGAGTCTTTCTTCCTCGACGTCACAGGTAATCCTATAACAAAATCCATAGTGACCCATTCCCATTTCCACTCGAGAGTGGTAATAGGCTGCAACAGTCCAGACGGTACCTGGTGTTCAGCTTTTACTTGTTGTCACACCAAAGATCTAGTTACAAACTCTGAGATTTCTCGTTTCATACCCGACCACCAATACATCTTCTTCAGGTCGTTATACATTTTCACGCTGCCCGGATGGATGGAGTAAGTACTACTGTGAGCCTCTGACAAAATGTCCTATTTTAAGTCAAAATTATCAGGAATGCATACTTTGCCTCAGAAATACAGCATACCATTATCATTTGCAGTAAATTCAATAGTTGCATCATTCTATATCTATTCCCTCTTAGCCTTAAGCTTTGAGTCATCTTTCTGCAACTTTTGTATTCGCTATAAGAATAACGATTTCGTCCGAAGTTCTACTGTAATAGAACCATCACCCTCAAGTGACAAATGAGCATTTATTGCTCTCAATGCAAATAATGATTTCAAGCTTAAAGCATCAGCGACAACATTAGCCTTTCCTGGATGGTATTATATTACCAAAATCATAGTATTTTAATAATTCCAACCATCGAAGTTGCCTCAAATTCAGTTCCTTCTAAGTCATCAGATACCTTAAACTTTTATGATCTGTGAATATGTGACACTTCTCCTCGTATAAATAATATCACCAAATCTTCAAAGCAAACACAATGACAGCTAACTCTAAGTCATAGGTCTGATAGTTTTGTTCATGCGATTTTAATTGTCAAAGAGGCATAAGCTATTACCTGTCCTGCTTGCATCAACACACAACCCAAGCCATTCAGAGATGCATCACTATACACAACAATCTCTTTACCCATTTCAGGTTGTGTCAATATCGGAGCTTCTGTCAACAATTTCTTCAGCTGATCAAAACTCTGCTGACACTTTTTTGACCACACAAACTTGATATCTTTTGTAGCAATTTCGTCATAAGCAAGGCTACAATAGAGAAATTTCTCACGAATTAATGATAATAGCCTGCTAATCCTAAGAAACTATGTACCTGGAGAACATTCTTAGGTACCTTCCAATCGAGAATAACCGACACTTTACTTGGATCAACCTGAATTATTTGCAAAACTTCCTTCTAATGTTGAACATGTTATCTCAGACTTGGAATAAATTAATATATCATCAATGAACACCACTACGAATCTGTCTAGCTGAGGTTTAAAAACTCAGTTCATCAAATCCATGAATGCTGCTGGAGCGTTAGTTAACCCAAATGGCATTACTAGAAATTCATAATGTCCATATCGAGTTCTGAATGTTGTTTTCTACACATCATTGTCTTTTACTCACATCTGATAATAACTCAATTGGAGATCTATTTTAGAAAAGATGGTTGCACCTCTTAACTGATCAAACAACTCAACAATATGAGGCAACGAGTATTTATTCTTAATTATTACCTTATTTAGTTGTTTTAGTATATACACATTCTCATCGATCCATCTTTCTTTTTCACAAACAACTCTTGCAATTGTCTTGAGCTCTTTCAATTCAGTGGGTGCCATCCTATACGATGGAATTGAAATAGGTACGGTTTCGGGTACTAAATCAATTCCAAACTCTACTTCTCTCACCAACGGTAAACCCGATAACTCTTTTGGAAACACATCTGTAAATTCCTTAATAATCAGAACTTGTTCTAACTCTATTTCGGTACTTCGGGTATCAAGTATATAAGCCAAAAATGCTCCACAACCTTTACGAACCATCTTCTGTGCTGATAAAAATGAAATTACTTTGGCGCCACTATTTAACTTCCCAGACTCAACTATGATTACTTCCCCTGTCAGTCGTTTCAAGTCGATCTGCTTTGTTTACAATTAACTACTGCATCATGCTCAGTTAACCAATCCATTCCCAAAATTACATCGAACTTAGTAAATGGTAATAACATCAAATCAGCAGGGAACTTACATTCCTGAATTCTCAGTGGACATTTACGACATACCAAATTAACAATGATATTATGACCCAATGGGTTTGTGACTTGTACGTCAAACTTAGTCAACTCAACAGACAATTTCTTTTCAGTAGCTAATGCAGTACAAATATATGAATAACTCGATCTCGGGTCAATCAGTGCACACATAATATCATTAATGAGATAGAATATACCAGTCACGGCATCAAGAGTGGTAGTCTCTTCTCGAGCTCGGATGGCATAAGTTCGTGCAGGTGCTCGAGCCTCAAATCTAGCTACAGTATCCCGGTTATCTCTGTGGTTTCCACCAGTATCGTTACTCTGCCCCATATGTCTACTCTTTTGTGGTGTAGTAAGAGGTTTCACACTCTGTTCCTCCTTTGCTTTGGATCTCATCGGGTAGTTCCTTAGAAAGTGATATGCACTTCCGCATCGATAACATGTCCCTTTCATCTTGTGACACTCACTTGCATGGCTCCTCTTACAATACCCACATATCGGGCTAGGTATATTACGAACGCTAGCTACACTATCTGTGGGTCTGTTTTGAAATTTAGATTCTGGTGGTCCCGACTTACTCTGACTCAGAAATCTTGAAGAAACTAGGCCCCGACTAGCTTTTTCTCTGAATCTCTTCAGCGGTGGCATAGAGAAAGTCCTGGAAATGTTTTTCTTTCAAGATTCTTGAAACCTCCTATCTCTCTATCTCTTACTATTGTAAATTTCTTCCATCTTTTGAGCTTTGTCCGTTAACACTACCATCGATCGAATTTCAGAACAACCCACCATCATTCTAATCTCGTCGTTTAACCCTTCTTCGAAATGGACACACATACCTTCATCGGTGGGTACTACTTCTCTTGCATACTTGCTAAGCTGCACAAACTCTCGTTTGTAATCTGCCACTATTTTATTTCCCTGTCTTAGTTCTAAAAATTCCTCCTTCTTTCTATCCAGGTATTGCTTGCTGGCATATTTCTTCTTAAATTCTGTTTGGAAGAGATCTCAAGTAACTTCATTTTTAGGCGCCATAACCACGATCATAGCCTATCAGTCGTAAGCCTCATCCTTCAATAGTGACGCGGCACACCTTACATAGTCTTCAGCAGGGTAAGCCATCTCATTCAGGACTCTCAGCGTACTATCCAACCAATATTCAACTCTGGAAGGATCGTCTTCTATACTGCCTCGAAAGTTTTCAGCTTCGTATTTCTTAACTCTATCTATAGGGGTACGACGCCTCGATTCTATCATTAGAGGTGGTGAAGGCCTTTTTGAGGGTGCTACCGATCGGGCAGTTGGCTGTGTGGTAGGAGGCATAAGCGGTGGTGCCATCGAATTATTTCTCATGAATTCTATGAACCACTATCCCATTAAACCGAAGAACATATTCTTTGCTTCATTTTCTGTCATCGGTAATATTGATGCACTATGACTAGCCCCAGAGTCATTAGTTGGAACATTGTTGTTTACCTCATTAGTTTCATCTTTTTTTTAGTCAGGCATCCTGTATTTATCTGCAAAAATCATAGTTAGATCGGATTCATCTATATCACACTATCACAGGTTCATATGCCATGTACTTCTAGATCATTAAACACGACCAATACAGTCTAAGAAACGGCTAAACCGTAAGCACTGATACCATTAAATGTAACACCCAAAACCCAAAATCATCACCGATCAGGGTCTCGATGTCTTACTGTTCATCTATCATTGTTCATCTTTTATTTTCATTTCATTCAATCTTATTTGAATAAAAAGGTCATTTCCATGAGTTTTGGAGACTTTTATCGATAACTATTAGACAAGTATCGATAGTTGTCAAGTCAGAAAGTAGTTCAAAAATAGTGTAGAGTTCTATCAATACTTGAAATGGTTCTACCGATACATGTGACACTACTACCGAAACAAGTCATGCTTCTACCTATACTAAAAACTCCAGAGAGCTATAATTCTCACCCTACAACTTCTATCGATACAAGTATGCAAACTACTGATAAATCCATACATATAACTACCGATACATCTCAAGTCAGTGAACAACCTCTCTCCTACCCTATACTTCTACCGAAACATACATGAGTCCTACCGAAACAAGTATGGAAAATCTCAAGATTTTATACCAAACACAAATTCATTAACTTCATTCATACACAACTTTAATTATGCATTTAAGTCAACACAAGTACATGATTTTTATGTCAATACAAGGTACTTAAAGTCTACTTTCAACATTCCATCAAACATAGCAAGGTTTTTCACAAATTCATTGCACATAAGCAAAAGGTAACATCATTCTAGTACATACCATATAACCAAGTGATGTAAAAATCTACCGACAACTCTGGGATAGTGTGATGCTCCAAAATGATCCGATCTCCGAACAGCAAAATTGAATCTACAAAACAATAGCAAATCCACAAGTAAGCACTTTAAGGCTTAGTAAGTTCATAAAGTTAAATAGATTTATCAAACTTCAAGAGTTGTAAAAATCCAATTAACCAAATGGAATACTATGTACATCCGAGGTAAGTTTCAATCTCGCATTTGATACTCATGATGACACAAAGTCATCGGACCCTTAACCTGCAATGGAATTCATTTCATTTAATACTCACGATGACATATAGTCATCGGACCTTTTGTTCCGTAAAGAAATTCATATACTCACGATGACACATAGTCATCGGACCTCATAATCCGTAAAGGATTCATAAACTCATGATAACACTTAGTCATCAGACCTCATAATCCATAAAGGATTCATATACTCGCGATGACACTTAGTCATCGGACCTTTTTCATTTACAGCTCTCAAACCCCGTTACCTTTCTTTTTCTTTATTGTCGTCTTCCAACTTTTAATCATCATTTCAATTCACTACAATGGTTTACCATACAAGAATATGCAATTCAAATTAGAATTTAACCATACGAACTTACCGGATAGGATTGTAGTTGTGAATGAATCCTAGGGACTATTCTGCTAATTTTCCCTTTCCACGATCGGTGGCACGATCGTAGTTTACATTCACAAATAATTCAGTTTCTCATAGTAAATCATACAATCAATTCATTTAACACAATCAAACCTTTTTTTGTAAAATTATGATTTTACCCCTAACATTTTCTTTTTATTCAATTTAGTCCTTTCAACACAAAACATGTAAAATACCCATTTTATCCTTAACCCATACCAACCGAACACTCATAGTCCTCATAAAAATCCAAGCAAATCCATTTATTTCACAACAAGTACGACAATATTACCATTTTAACATTTTAGTCCTTAAACCCTAATTTTATCAAAAATCACTTTACAAAAAGATCTAACCTAAGCATCAAACACTCAAATATATCAAAAGCTTTAAAAAACAAGCATTTTCAACAATGGTAATTTTTTATAACATTTGACAGAATCACAAATTAGTCCTTTCATAAGCTAGATTAAACTAATACGGACTCAAAAATATAAAAATTACTAAAAACGATCAAGATTTTCTTACCCAATCAAGGTTTTGAAGTTTCCACAATGAAACCCTAAATTTTATTCTTTAGCCAAATGAAGAAGATGAAGTATGAAGGAAATAAGCTAATTCTTTCTTTTAATTTTTTACTTAAATAGCAAATGGTAATTTTGTAAATTTTGTGACTTCCATCATTAGCTTAATTATCCTCTTATTATACTTAATTAATCATGCTATATTCACCTAAATACTCATGTCATTCCACTAACTTAATCCATTTGGTTTAATTGACCACTTGGTCCTTCTACTTAAGCAAAGTCTACTTTTATAACCTTTACAATTTAGTCCTTTTTACCCAATTAGTTATCTAAAACTTAAAATTTCATAAACAAATTTTAATACGACGCTGACGAAGTCATAAATATTTAAATAAATAAATTTACAACTTGACTTATCGAATTTGTGATCCCAAAATCACTATTTTCGACATTACTGAAATCGGGTTGTTACACTACCTTGGACGTCTACTCTTTTGTAGTGTAGCAGGGGTTTTACACTCTATTCCTCCTTTGCTTCAGATCTCATCGGACAGTTCCTCAGAAAATGATCTGCACTTCCGCATCTATAGCATGTCCCTTTCATCTTTCGACATTCCCCTGCATGACTCCTCTTACAATGCATGCATATTGGAGTAGGTGAATTACGAACGCTAGCTACACTGTCTGCGGGTCTGTTCTAAAATTTAGATTCAAGTGGTCCCGACTTACTCTTACTAAGAAATCCTGAAGAAGTTTGTCCTCGACTAGCCTCTTCTCTGAATCTCTTCGACGGTGGCATAGAGAAGCCTCGGCAATATTTTTCTTTCCAGAATCTTGAAACCTTCTTTCTCTCTATTTCTTACTGTTGTAGATTTCTTCCATCTTTTGAGCTATGTCTGTTAACACTACTAACGGTCAGATTTCAGACTCACCCACCATCATTTTAATATCGTCGTTTAGCCCGTACAAATTCCTCTCTAGCATACTTGCTAAGCTGTACAAATTCTCGTTCGTATTCTACCACTGTTTTGTTTCCCTATCTCAGCTCTAAAAATTCCTTCTTCTTCTTATCCAGGTATCATTTGCTAACATATTTCTTTTTAAATTCTGTTTGAAAGAAATCCCAGGTGACATCATTTTTAGGCATCATTGCCATGATCATCGCCCACCAATTGTAAGCCTCATCTTTCAGAAGTGACGCAGCACACCTCACATAGTCTTTCAGAGGGCAAGCCATCTCATTCAGAACTCTCAGCGTATTTTCGAACCAGTATTTAGCTCTAGAAGGATCATCTTCTACGCTTCCCCAGAAGTCTTCAGCCCCATATTTTCTAACTCTATCTGTTCGAATACGACGCCTAGGTTTTATCACTGAAGGGGGTGGAGGCCTAGATGGAGGTGCTACAGGTCGGGCAGTTGGCTGTGTAACAGGGGGTGGAAGGGGTGGTGCCATCGGATTATTTCTCATGAATTCCATGAACTACTTTCCCATCAAATCGAAGAACATATTATTTGCTTCATTTTTTGTCATCGGTAAAATTGATACACTGTGACTAGCCTCAAAGTCATTAGTTAAAATATTACTGTTTACCTCGTTAGTTTCATCATTTTCAGAGTTAGGCATCCTGTATTTATCTGCAAAAATCATAGTTAGATCGGATTCATCTCTATCATACTATCATAAGTTCATATGGCATGTACTTCTAAATAATTAAACACAATCAATACAGTCAAAGAAACGGCTAAACTGAAAGCTCTGACACCACTAAATGTAACACTCAAAACCTAGAAACAATCGTCGATTAGGGTTCTAGTGTCTTTCTATTCATTCATCACTGTTCATCTTAAACATAATTGTTATTCAGACTTTATTTTTTTATTAAAGAATTTCATTCCACATGTCATGAATCATTATTTGATTATAAGCATAATTTATCAAGGGCAAAATGGTTATCTCTAACATTTTTGGAGACTTCTACCGGTACCTGATTGACAAGTATCGGTAGTTGTCAAGTCAATAAATAGTTCAAGAATAGTACAGATTTCTAAGGTAACACCCAAAACCCAAAAACCATCACCGATTAGGGTTCCGGTGTCTTACTATTCATTTATAACTGTTCATCTTTAACATGATACTATTCGAATTTTACTTTTACTAAATAATTTTATTCCACACGTTATATATATCATTATTTGATTACAAGCAGAATTCAACAAGGCAAAAAGATCATTTCCAAGATTTTTGGAGACTTCTACCAATACCTGTTGGACAAGTACCTGTAGTAGTCAAGTTTGTAAACAATTTAGAAATTGTATAGACTTTTACTGATACTTGTGATAATTCTACCGATACAAGTGTAACATCTACCGAAACTATCAATGCTTCTATCAATACTAAAAACTCCAGAGAGTTAAGAAGTCCTACTCTACAACTTCTATCGATACAAGTATTTCAACTACTGATACTAACATGCATAGAACTACTGAAACTTAAAATGAAACAATCGATACAACTCAAGTTAGTAAACAACCTCTCTCCTACCCTGTACTTATACCGATACATGAAGGAGTTCTACCGATACATGAAGGAGTTCTACCGAAACAAGTATGTAAAATTCTCAAATTTCACACAAGTTCATTTACAAAACTTCATTATAAACATTAGGTGAAATGGACAACACATTTGTGTTCAAGTATAATACTTAGCATAATATTTAAGAACTAAATGTCACATACAACCTTCATCAAGCATTCAAAGTTCGACATTTAACCAAGGATCTACAGGTATCATAGTCTCAAATAGCATATACTCCTAGTACATGCTATATAACCAAGTGATGTAAATACTACCGAACGAGCTCCCGAGATAGTGTGATGTCTTCAAGATGATCCAATCTTCAAGTTGCAAAATGAAATCTACAAAACAAGAATAATTTCACTGGTAAGCATCATAGCTTAATAAGTTCGCAAAGTTTATCAATTTACCAAATCACATGTGGTAAATAACTCTATCAATCTAACGAGCCAGAACAAAATTAAACTTTAGTGATCATTATTCATTTTACTCCTTGTTGACTCAAATGTCATGATGCTCACTTTACTCCCTATTGACCTAGAGGTCATGCCCGCTACCAGTAAACGATTTTATTCTTAGCCATCAACACGATATATCTATTCCCTACAATGTTGCTTACACTAAGCTGACGAAGAATATGCGCTTAGGCATAAATCTCAGCCATCGTAGGGCATGTAATCCATTCTTGGATTCTGTTCACTTTACAGTGACTCACGATGCCTTAGAGAATCTGCAACAAATGCAAGATCTCAATCATCGGATCATTCAACTTTGGCACAAGGCCAGGTAATTCTTCTTCTGTCGTTTCCATCTTTTACATCTTCAATTTTTCGTTCCAACCATCAACAATTATAAAGAAGGCAATTATAAGTAGATACAAGTAAGAATTTAACATTACAAACTTGTCGGACTAATTTGCAGTTACGATTAGACTTCAGGGACTACTCCGCTAATTTCCCTTTTCCGCAATCTAAAGCACGATCGTAGTCTATATCCACAAATCATTCAATTCTCACATTAAGTCACATAATTGAGTCATTCAACACAATTTAGTCCTTTTTTAAAATTTATGATTTTACCCCTAATATTTTCCTTTTATTCAATCTTGTCCTTTCAACACAAAACATGCAAAATAACCATTCTCTTACACAACCAACCTTAATCGAATTCTCTAGGCTTTTTACCCAACCCTTTCACACATTCATTTGCAACAATAATACATGTATTTTCACCATTTTTACATTTTAGTCCCTAACCCTAATTTCATCAAAAATTACTTTACAAAATCATTACATCTAACAACCAAGCACACAAAGCTTCCATAAACTTTCAAGAATAAGCCCATTCATCAATGGAAAAATATTTAACATTTAACAGATTCACAAATTAGTCCTTGGATTAGCTAGATTAAGCTATTACGGACTCAAAAACATAAAAATTACTAAAAACGATCAAGGTTTGCTCAACCAATCAAGCTTCCAAAGTTAACAATGGAAACCTTAATTTTTCTCCTCTTACCATTGAGAAGATGAAGAAAAATGAGTGAATTTCCTTCCATTTTCTATTTTAATTTCATATATATAGTCAATGGTAATTTTGTAAATATTTAGACTTTCATCATTAAGCCTTAATTAACTCATTTTTAACCTTAATCAACCTATTTATACTTAGTTTGACTCATGCTAACCGACCACTAATATTTCCTTGATTAATTTACTCATTTGGTCCTAATTATTCATCTCTACTTTTGCACCTATTACAATTTAGTCATTTCTATTTAATTAATTATCTAAACGATAAAATTTCTGAACCAAACTTTAATACGATACATATAACACTATAAATATTAAAATCAATAAATTTACGACTCGACTTGTCGGATTTGTGCTCCTGAAATCACTGTTTTTGACACCACTGAAAATCGGGCTATTACTGAAAATCACTGAAATACGGCCCGATAAATCGTGGACTCAACTTCCCTTTTTTGCCAAACCATAGCACCTTCTTCCAAGGTAAAACTTTCAAGAAGACTCGGTCTCCCACTGCAAACTCTATATCTTTTCTTTTAAGATCTGCATACGACTATTATCGGTCAGACGCTGCTTTTATACAATCACGGATTATCCGGACCTTCTCTTCAGTCTCATGCATCAGGTCAGCTCCAACTAGCTTAGGCTAGCTCCACTTTGACCAATACAAAGGGGTTCTGCATTTCCTACCATATAGTGCCTTAAATGGTGTCATTTTAATACTGGACTGACAACTGTTATTATAAGCAAACTCTACCAACGGTAAATATTTCTCCCAACTACCTTCGAACTCAAGTATACAACACCGTAACATATCTTCTAGAATCTGTATCACTCGCTCAGACTGACAATCTGTCTATGGATGATATGTTGTGCTGAAATTCAACCTGGTTCCCAAAGCTTCATATAGCTTACCCCAGAACCTCGAGGTGAAACGTGGATCTCAGTCAAAGATGATAGATATCGATACCCCGTGCAAAAGCACGATTTCAGATACATACAACTCAGCCAATTCTCTAATGGGTAATCTACTCGAATCGAAATGAAATGAGCCGACTTAGTCAATTTGTCAACTATGACCCAGCTAAAATCCTTTTTCCATGGTGTCACTGGTAATTCGGCAACAAAATCCATTATAACTCACTCCTATTTCCACTCAGGAATAAAGATGAGCTGTAGCAATCCAGAACTTACCTGATGCTCAGCTTTTACTTGCTGACACACCAAACATCTAGTCACAAATTCAAATATTTCTCGTATCATACCTGACTACCAATACATCTTCTTCAGGTCATTATACATTTTCACACTTCCTGGGCGAATGGAATAAGTGCTGCTGTGAGCTTCAGTCAGAATGTCTCGTCTCAAGTATGATTCATTAGGAACACACACTCTGACCTTGAAATATAACATTCCATCCATATCAATTGTGAACCACGTGGTGGCATCAAGCTTCGAATTATTTTCCTACAACTCTCAAATCCACTGTAAAGGTCTCGTCTTGAGTACAGAAGTGATAGAACCAACACTCCCTAATGATAGGTGAGCATTCATTGCTCTTAATGTGAAAAATGACTTCCGGCTCAGGGCATCCGCAACAACATTTGCTTTCATCGGATAATAGTCAATCTCAAGATCATAGTCTTTTCATAACTCCAACTATCGGCACTATCGCAAATTCAACTCTTTCTGCATCATCAGGTATTTCAAGCTCTTATGATTAGCATATATGTGGCATCTCTTACCATATAAATAGTGACGTCAAATCTTTAGTGCAAAGACAATGGCAGCTAACTCTAAATCATGAGTCGGATAGTTCTTTTCATGCAGCTTTAATTATCGGGAGGCATAAGCTATTACTTTTTCAGCTTGCATCAATACACAACCCAAACCATTCATATTCGCGTCACTATAAACCACGAATTCCTTTCCTGATTCAGGTTGGGTTAGTACCGGAGTTGTTGTTAACATCTTCTTAAGCTAATCAAAACTTTATTCGCACTTCTCTGACCAAACAAACTTTACGTTCTTTTGTAGCAACTTCATCAACGGCAAGGCTATGATAAAAAAATCTTTCACAAATCGATGGTAGTAACTTGCTAATCCCAGAAAGCTACGCATTTCAGTAATGTTCTTCGGAACCTTCCAATCGAGGATAGTTGAAATTTTGATCGAATCAACCCGTATTCCTTCTGCAGATACCACATGACCCAAAAATCCAACTTCTCGTAGCCAGAATTCACATTTGCTGAATTTCGCATACAACTATTTTTCTCGTAAGATTTGTAATAGCTCCCTCAAATGCTGGGTATGCTCTGACTCTGTTCTAGAATAAATCAATAACTCATCGATAAATACAACCACAAATCTATCCAACTGAGGCTAGAACAATCGGTTCACCAAATCCATAAATGATGTTGGTGAGTTGGTTAACCCAAATGGCATTACCAGAAAATAATAATGCCCATACCTGGTTCTGAATGTTGTTTTCATTACATCGCAATCTTTTACTCACATCTGATAATACTCTGGCCGAAGATCTATCTTGGAAAATACTGTTGCACCTTTCAACCGATCAAATAACTCATCAATATGAGGCAAAAGGTACTTATTCTTGATTGTTACCTTGTTCAACTGTCTATAATCTATACACATTTGCATCGAGCCGTCCTTCTTTTTCACAAACAAAACTGACGCACCTCAAGGCGACACACTCGACCGTATAAAACCCCTATTTGACAATTCTTGTAACTAAACCTTTAATTCCTTTAACTCTGTTAGTGCCATTCTGTATTGTGGAATCGAGATTTGTGTGGTACCCAATAATAGATCAATACCAAACTCTACCTCTCTAATAGGTGGCAAACCCGGTAATTCTTTTGGAAATACATCTGTAAACTCATTGATCACCGGTACCTGTTTCAATTTTATCCTTGAAACTCGTGAGTCAAGAATATATGCCAAAAATGCCAAAAATCACTTCGCCTGTCGGGCTTTTCAAATCAATTTTTCTTCGTTTGCAGTTCACTACTGCATCATGTTCAGATAACCAATCCATACCCAAGATCCCATCGAACTCGGTAAAAGGTAACAACATTAGGTTAGCGAAAAATTCTCAACCCTGGACTTTCAGTGGACATTTACGACATATCAAAGTAACAATGACACTATGACCCAACGGGTTTGTGACTTGAACATCAAATTTAATCAACTCTACTGACAATTTCTTATCTGTTGCTAATGCAGTGCATATATATAAATGAGTCAACCCTGAATCAATCAGAGCACACACAATATCATTAAAAAGGTAAAATATATCGGTCACAACATCGAAAGCGGTAGCCTCTTCTCTAACTCTGATAGCATATGTTCATGCAGGTGCCCGAGCCTCAGATCGGGTTACATTACCCCTATTGTCGCCTCGATTTCTACTTGTATTGTTGCTCTATCCAAGGTGTTTACCTTTTGACGGAGTAATAAGTGGTGTCACACTTTGATTTTCTTTTACCTCTGAAGTCATCGGGCAGCTTCGCATGAAATGATCTGTACCCTATATTGGTAACAAGCTCCTTCTATCTTCTGGCATTCACTCACATGGTATCTTTCGCAATGATCACATGATGGGTTCAGCACATTCCAGACACTTGCTACACTATCTGCAGGACGGTTCTGGAATTTAGACTCTGGTGTTCCTGATCTACTCCTGCTCAAAAGTCTAGAAGGAATTGCCTTACAAGTTTCATTTTCTCTGAATTTCTTCGGTCGTGGCATAGAAAAAGTTCTGGTGATACTCTTCCTTCTAGACTCTCAAAACCTTTTCTCTCTTTGCCTCTTGTTATTGTAAATTTCTTCCATCTTTTGAGCTATCTCTAAGAACCACAAGCGATCACAGCTCAGATCCTCTTACACTTATCTTGATCTTGTCATTCAGCCCGTCTTTGAAACGAACACACATGGCCTTATCTGTCGATACAATCTCCCGATCATACTTACTAAGTTGAACAAATTCTCGCTTTTATTCTGCCATTGTTTTGTTTCCCTGTCTCAATTCTAGAAATTCTTTCTTTTTATTATCCAAGTACTTTTTGTTGACATATTTCTTTTTGAATTCTGCTTTGAAAAATTCCCAGGTAACATCATTCTCAGGCATCACTCCTAAAATCGTCGTCCACCAACTATAAGCCTCGTCCTTCAATAACAAAGTTGCACACCTCAGATAGTCATTTGAAGGACAAGCCATCTCGTTTAGGACTCTTAGCCTATTTTCCAACCAGTATTCAACTTTGGAAGGATCATCTTCTATGTTTCCTCGAAATTCTTTTGCACCATATTTTCTAACCCTACCCGTCGGAATATGACATCTCTGTTCCACCATTGGAGAAGGTGGAGGCATAGTTAGAGGTACTATCGGTCGGGCAGCAAGTTGTGTAATAGAAGGTGAAGAAGGTGGTGACATCAGGTTATTCCTCATGAACTCCGAGAACCACTACCCTACCAGTCCAAAAAACATACTCTTTACTTCGTTTTCTGTCATCGATAATATTGGTGCCCCATGACTAGCTCCAGAATCATTAGTTGGGACATTACTGTTTACTTGATTAGTTTTCTCTCTTTCTAAGTCAGACATTTTGTGATTATCTACAAGAACTATGATTAGATCGGATCCATCTATATCACACTATCATAGGTTCATATGGCATGTACTTCTAAAACATAAAGCACAGTCATTACAGTCCAAGAAATGGCTAAATCGAAAACTCTGATACCATTAAATGTAACACTTAAAACCTAAAAATCATCGTCGATTAGGGTTCTAGTGTCTTACTATTCATTTATCACTGTTCATCTTTAACATGATAATATTCAAACTTTACTTTTATTAAAGAATTTCATTCCACGCGTTATATATATCATTATTTGATTGTAAGCACAATTCAACAAGGCACAAAGATCATTTTCAAGATTTTTGGAGACTTCTTCTGATACCTATTGGACAAGTACCGGTAGTATCAAGTCAGCAAACAATCTAGAAATAGTAAAGACTTCTACTAATACTTGTGATAGTTCTACCGATACAAGTGTAACATCTACCAAAACTATTAATGCTTCTACTGATATTGAAAACTCCAGAGAGCTAAGAAGTTCTACCCTGCAACTTCTACCGATACAAGTATTCCAACTATCGATACTAACATGCATAGAACTACCGAAACTTAAAATGTAACAACCGATACAATTCAAGTCAGTAAACAACCTCTCTCCTACCCTGTACTTATAACGATACATGCAAGAGTTCTACCAAAACAAGTATGCAAAATTCTCAAATTTCACACAAGTTCATTTACAAAACTTCATTCATAAACATAAGGTGAAATGGACAACACATTTGTGTTCAAGTACAATACTTAGCATAATATTTAAGTACTAAATGTCACATACAACATTCATCAAACATTCAAAGTTTGAAATTTAACCAAGGATCTACAAGTATCATAGTTTCAAAAAGCATATACTAAAATAAAATCATCCTAGTACATGCTATATAACCAAGTGATGTAAATACTACCAAACGAGCTCCCGAGATAGTGTGATGTCTTCAAGATGATCCGATCTTCAAGTCGTGAAATGAAATCTACAAAACAACAACAATTTCACTGGTAAGCATATAGCTTAATAAGTTCGTAAAGTTTATCAATTTACCGAATCACATGTGGTAAACAACTCTATAAATCTGACGAGCCAGAACAAAACTGAACTTCAACGATCGTTATTCGTTTTACTTCCTGTTGACTCAAAGGTCATGATGTACATTTTACTCTCTATTGACCTAGAGGTCATGCCCGCTACCAGTATACGATGCTATTCTTAGCCATTGACACGGTATATCTGTTCCCTACGATGCTGCTCACACTAAGCTGACGAGAATATGCGCTCAAGCATAAATCTCAGTCATCATAAGGCTTGTAATCCATTCTTGAATTCTATTCACTTTACAGTGACTCACGATGCCTTAGAGAATCCGCAACAAATGTAGGAGCTCAATCATCGGACCATTCAACTTTGGCATAAAGCTAGGTAATTCTTCTTTTATCGTTTCCATCTTTCACATCTTCAATTTGTTGTTCCAATCATCAACAATTATAAAGAAGGTAGTTACAAGTAGATACAAGTAAGAATTTAACATTACGAACTTACCGGACTAATTTGCAGTTATGATTAGACTTCAATGACTACTCCGCTAATTTCCCTTTTCCGCGATCTAAAGCACGATCGTAGTCTATATCCACAAATCATCCAATTCCCATATTAAGTCACATAATTGAGTCATTCAACACAATTTAGTCCTTTTTTAAAAATTATGATTTTACCCCTAATATTTTCCTTTTATTCAATCTAGTTCTTTCAACACAAAACATGCAAAATAACCATTCTCTTACACAACCAACCTTAATCGAATTCTCTAGGCTTTTTACCCAACCCTTTCACACATTAATTTGCAACAACAATACATGTATTTTCACCAATTTTACATTTTAGTCCCTAACCCTAATTTCATCAAAAATTACTTTACAAAATCATTACATCTAACAACCAGGCACACAAAGCTTCCATAAACTTTCAAGAATAAGCTCATTCATCAATGGAAAAATATTTAACATTTAACAAATTCACAAATTAGTCCTTGGATTAGCTAGATGCTTACGGACTCAAAAACATAAAAATTATTAAAAACGATCCAGATTTGCTCACCCAATCAAGCTTCCAAAGTTAACAATGGCAAACCCTAATTTCCCTCCTCTTGTCGTGAAGAAGATGAAGAAAAATGAGTGAATTTCCTTCCATTTTCTATTTTAATTTCATATATATAATCAATGGTAATTTTGTAAATATTTAGACTTTCGTCATTAAGCATTAATTAACTCATTTTTAACCTTAATCAACCTATTTATACTTAGTTCGGCTCATGCTAACCCACCACTAACATTTCCTTGGTTAATTTACTCATTTGGTCATTCTAATTATTCATCTCTACTTTTGCACCTATTACAATTTAGTCCTTTCTATTCAAATTAACTATCTAAACAATAAAATTTTTGAACCAAACTTTAATACGATGCATATAACACCATAAATACTAAAATAAATAAATTTACAACTCGACTCGTTGGATTTGTGCTCCCGAAATCACTATTTTTGATACCACTAAAAATTTAGTTGTTACATCTACCGATACAAGTGATAGTTCTATCGATAAAAGTGACTCTTCTACCGATACAAGTTTCACCTCTACTGATACTAAAAACTCCAGAGACCTAGGAATCTTATCCTGCTACTTATACCGATACTAGTGTAGGAACTATCGGTATTTCTAAATACATGACTACCGATACTTGGTATTCATCTACTGATACAACCTAAGTCAGTATGCAACCTCTTCCTACCCTGTACTTCTACCGATACAAACATGCAAGATACCGATACCTCTAAATACATAACTACCGACACTTGCTATTCAACTACCGATACAACCCAAATTAGAGAATGACCTCTCTCCTACCCTGTACTTCTACCGATACATCCTTGGATACTACCGAAACAAGTATACAGGATCTCAAGAAACATGCCAAAACAAAAGTTTAAAAACACAACGTTCATGACTTCATTATGCATTAAACCAACACGAATACATAAGTCTAAAGTCATTACATAGTACTTTAAACCTATAAACTAACTTGCACAAACATACAAAATTGTATTCAACATCTCATCCACATAACAAGGTTTCCATAATCTCAACTATAAAAATAAAGATATCATCATCCTAGTACATTGCATATAACCAAGTGATGTAAGAACTACCGAACAACTCTGGGATAGTGTGATGCTCCAAAATGACCTGATTTTCGAACATCAAAATTGAACCTACAAAACAACAACAGTTTCCACAAGTAAGCATTACAAAGCTTAGTAAGTTAATAAAATTAAATAGATTTACCAACTTCAAGAGTTGAAGATCTAATCAACTGAATTTAATAAGTAGTATACATCCGAGGTAGGTTTTATGAATATTTTATACTCACGATGACACAAAGTCATCGGACCATTAGTTCATATTGGGAATCATATACTCACGATGACACATAGTCATCGAACCTCATAATCCGTAAAGGATTATATACTCACGATGACATATAATCATCGGACCTCATAATCCGTAAAGGATTCATATACTCACGATGACACATAGTCATCGAACCTCATAATCTATAAAGGATTCATATACTCACGATGACACATAGTCATCAGACCTATTTGATTCACGGCTTAAAGCTCGTTATCCTTTTCGTTCCTTTACTTCCGTCTTTTTCACTTCGGATCATCGTTTCAACTTACAGCAATTGTTGCAATACAAGAATATGTAATTTAAATTGAAATTTAACCATACGAACTTACCGGATTGGATTGTAGTTGTTGGATAGATTTTTAGGACTAATCCGTAACTTTTCCTTTTCCATGAGCTGCGGCTCGATCATAATCTAACACAAAAATCATCAAATTATCACATTAAATCATGTATTAAATCATTTAAAACATTTTGATCTTTTATTTGGGAAATTTATGAAATTACCCCTAATATTTCCCTTTTATTCAATTTAGTCCCTAATCACAAAACATGTAAAATAAATCCTTTCTCGCTAAACTCATACCAGTCGATTTCTCCAAGCTTCCATACAAGTCCCTACAATTTAGTCATTTCACACCAAATACCCACAGCTTCATCATTTTAACATTTTAGTCCTTAAACCCTAATTCATCAAAAATTACTTTACAAAAAGATCCAACCCAAACACAAAACATACAAATCCATCAAAAGCTTTCAAGAACAAGCATATTCAACAATGGAAAGTTTCATAGCATTTGACAGATTCACAAATTAGTCATCAGGTAAGCTAGATTGAGCTAATATGAACTCAAAAACATAAAATTACTAAAAACGAGTGAGAAATCACCTCCTAAACGATGCTCTTAGTTTGGCCAAACTTCAAGCTTCTTCTCTAGGGTTTTCTTTCTTTTTCTTTTAGTTAAATGAAGAAGAAGACAAATTTTTCCTAAGGTTTTTCCTTATTATGCCTTATTTACTAATTTACATTTTTACCTTTGTTTAACATAATTAAATTGTCATATTCCATGCCTTATACCGTCCGATCACTCCCGTCATGGTTTAATTACCATTTGAGGGCCTTGCTTTACCTTTTAGATAGCATTTAACACCTTTACTAAGTAAAATTCAACTTTTATGCATTTTATGATTTAATCCTTTTTACTTAATTAACCATCTAAATGATAAAATTTCCTAATCAAAATTTAATAAGATGCTAATGACATCATAGATATCAAAATAAATAAATTTATGATTCAACTCGTCGGAGTTGTGACCTCGAAATCACTGTCTTCGACACCACTGAAAATCAGGCTATTACACTCGCTACATGAGCATATCCAAAATTGCGTCCAAAATTGTCGTTATATCTGACAGCTGTCCGGATAAGAACAAAAATTGAATGAGCTATCCAGTTTGGTATAACCAACTGGTACGACCATAAATAGCTCAATTCTGAAGAAGAGACACCTGTACAATTTGGAGGGATATAAATACTCACAATGACACCATAATATTTAAATAAATAAAATTTACGACTCGATTCGTCGGAGTTGTAATCCCGAAATCACTGTTTCTGACATCACTGAAAATCGGACTGTTAAAAATGTGACCTTCGAAATTTGATTGAAACTTTTGGGCCGGGTTTTGGGGTGTTACACATATTGTAGTAAAACATGTAACTGTTTTCTATTCATTTGAATGATGAAAAAATAAATAATGTTAATTTCACATTTCACTATTATGTTTTTTTTTATTTTTTGTTTTTTATATTTTGCATGCATAGCGAAATTGTGACAAGCAAATATTAAGTTCATTGATAGTCTAAGTTCAAACAGAAGATAAGTGGCATTGTAAGAACGTTTACATTACAAGAAAGACAACTCACTTCAGTATATAATCTAAATGAGTCCGTAATCCCGTAAAAGAATCAAAGTGAGCATTTGATTCAAATATTGAGAAGGATTATTATGTCATCTACAATTCCAATTGAGGAGATGGCTAGTCTTGGTTATCAGAGTGGTTGACTTCATGGGTAGAGGCATAGATGTATTCATTGGTAGAATGATACATTGGACTAGACCCAAGATAAATTAATTCTGAATCCAATTGTGAACTAATTCACTTGTGAAGTTTTTGGTGTGATTTACCTAAATCCTGAGTTAGCCACTGACCATGCGTATACAACTCATGTGCTTTGATATAAGTGGAGGCTTATGCTCTAAAGATGATCGAGCCCATAGTCGGTATGTTAGGTACATGACTTGTGTATGGCATGACTTTACTAGCAACAGTGAAATTCATAGATCAATTAAAGACTTAATGATATCCTCTCATTGATATTATGTGGATTGATAAATATGGAACGTGGCCACGGGTTGCTTATTCTCGAATGGGCAATTTATCACATTCATTTGTTAACAGTGATCATATTAATCATTAAGAAGACACAATGGTGATAATTAGATAAAATAGGATTGTATTGAGTGAACGGATTTAACTCAAAGTAATCAAGGATATCATATGAGAGTAACACACACATGACGAGGTAATTGGACAAATTAGTTGGATGAATTGCTTTTGTAAAGAGTATACAATAAGGAGTTTTTAATCATGATACTTCCTGTGGACTGACTCCATGATTAAGTAATTGTGAATTATCAAAATGATGCTTCTGGACATAATTGCAATTACTAGAGCTTAAGTGTATATATTCGATTGGTCCCTCCGCTAGCTCAACAAAAGCTCGATCGAACTGCATTGAATCAGAAGAAAATTATACGACTTTGAAAATAATTTAATTGAGTCAATTTATTCGATGTGGAATTAAATTAGGTGGTCGTGAGAATTGTTCAACTAGAGAATTTAATTAAAAAATTTCTTGAAAAATTAATTTGAAAAAATCTAAGTGATTTTTGGAAAATTAATTTTGATCAAGTAAAATTAAATTAATCAAATTAATTAAAATTAATATGATATTTTTTTTAAAATTAATTTTCAAGTCAGACAATTGGCCCAATGAGTAATTGAATTTATCAGATTAACTAATCCAAAAATAATATTATTTTATTAATTTAATATTAAAATGATTATCTTAATATTAAATTTAATTTAATGCTTATATTATAGATAAACATTCTATTATTTTAATAAGATTTAATATTAAATTTAATCTAATATTTAACTTGATAAATATTATATTAATTTAATATTAAAGTAATTAAGTTTAACCATTATTGAGCTCTCGAAACTCTCACTATATAAAGAGAGAGTTGTAAAGAGAAAATTCTCTGAAGAGATTATTTCATAAAATCTCTAGAGAAATTTTTTCTGATTTACAACTTAACTCAAAAGTTTAGAGAAATTGCAAAATTACCCCACTGGTAAATTTTGTGAATTTTTTTTTATTCCAAACGAGCCCATACTCAGAAAACGTGAGCTTGGGATAGCGATGAAGACTACTCGGTCGAAGTGCTCATCCTAAACGAATCGAAAAGATACATTTTTATTAAGTGTTTATTATTTTAGATATCACAATCAAGATCTTATTTTTTGAAAAATTTTAAAACTTTGTTTTCTCTAAATTTATTTTCCATTGCAATTTTTAAATCCAATTTTCCAACAAAAATCAGATCATTCCGATAAATATTAACCGAAACAGTCCACTTCTATAATTATTTTAGGAAATGAGCCTTTTTGGATAATAAACTCAAGTTTAAGTTTTTACCCGAAACTCAATAAATACATTGGCAAAAATTAGCTCAAGAATCATCTAACAACCCAATCATGTTAGCCCAAAACAATATAGCTCACCTAAAATTTAGGGCAGTTGTAGCATCTAGTTGGCTTCCCTACTTTGAAACAGATGAAAACAAAAGAGCGGACTCAGTAGAAATAACAGTTCATGTGTCAAAAGAAAATAGTTAAAAATATTTTATGGGAAAATAATATAGTATTAGCATAAGGATCCATGGGAGATTCCTTTTATTTAATAGTAAGTACAGATAGATTAAGCTAATTTTGTTCGTGGTAGTATAGTTAGCAAAGGAACTTATTATTGCCATAAATTTAATATAAGTTGATACATGAGTTGAATAGGCGTTAAGCTTCCTGCCAACACCATCAAAGCCTTCTAGTCTTTAATAATAACACACAAATTCATAGGATTTAAGTAATCTAAAACAAAACAAAACAAAAAAAAGAGATAAAACTGCAAGCCAAGTGGAGCACAACCAATTACTTAAAAAGCATGTTTGTTTAATTTTAAGTAGCGACACTATGGAGCACAACAGTCTCAACAGTGAGGCCAGGTCCGAACCCAAAGAGCACTCCCCACTCCAGCCCTTCTCCTGTGGTTTGATGCCCATCTTCCCTTGATTTCTTCCTCATCTCATCCAAAATGAATAGAACACAAGCACTTGACATGTTACCATACTCTGAAAGAACGTGCCTTGTGGCTTGTAGCTTCTCTGGCTTCAGTGCTAACTTGGCTTCTACCTGGTCTAATATTGCTGGACCACCTGGATGAGCAATCCAGAAAAGGGAGTTCCAATCGGATATGCCCAATGGCTGAAATGCCTCTACCAGGCTCTTTTCTATGTTCTTCGAAATAAGCCCCGGAACATCCTTAAGAAGGTGAAAGGTAAGCCCAACTTCACGAAGGTGACCATCAATCGCACCATCACTATCTGGCAAGATCGTTTGGGCCGCTGAGACTAGTTCAAACATGGGCTTCTCGATTTCGAGCACAGGGTCTGCCCCGATTATAACAGCTGCGGCACCATCACCAAACAATGCTTGGCCCACAAGACTATCTAGGTGAGTGTCACTAGGTCCACGGAAGGTAACAGCGGTAATCTCCGAGCACACAACAAGGACACGAGCACCTTTGTTATTCTCCGCCAAGTCCTTAGCCACTCGAAGCACTGTCCCTCCTGCGAAGCAACCTTGTTGGTACATCATGAGGCGCTTAACGGAGGGGCGGAGGCCCAAAAGCTTGGTGAGCTGATAGTCAGCCCCAGGCATGTCCACACCACTAGTGGTGCAAAAGACAAGGTGGGTGATCTTGGACTTGGGCTGGCCCCACTCCTTAATGGCCTTGGTGGCTGCTTCTTTGCCTAGCTTTGGCACCTCAACTACCACCATATCTTGCCTAGCATCCAGTGAAGGAGCCATGTATTCACATACATTGGGGTTCTCTTTCAAAATCTCTTCTGTAAGGTACATGTATCGCTTCTTGATCATCGATTTTTCACCTAAATAATCAAAATAAACTCACGTTTAATTCTCCCAACTTAGCATATAAGAGTGTTTTAACTGATTTTTTGTCTAACTTCACTAGAGATGGAAAATATCAATTTAGGTTTTTTCCCCCTCAAAATCCATTGTTATTTTCACTTTATAATATCATATAATACATACTGTTATTCTCTCTCTCTCATAAAAGCTTCAATCATCTGAAACTTTTAGGTGGGATATGGGTGGAAATAATGGAGTCTTAGGACCTTTATAAGATTCTCCTCTATTAGTTTATTTAATAGTTTGTCTCACAAATATATTTATTTAAATAAATATTATAAATATTTGAGCTCGACTCCACATTGGAACTATATAATATTTGAAATCATAAAAATTATAAATTAGAACATCTAATAATTTACTAATTTTTGGCAAAAACAACAACTTATTAATCACTTGTATAAATTCCAAACTTCTAATCAAATCCTTAATCACTTGGAAGAAAACGTGAAACTAAGCTTTGGGGCAAATTAAGTCTGTGGAGTTATATGATTTGAATAAATGTGGCTTTACATGCTTTACAAGAAATGAACCTAACAAACTTCAATCTATTTTCAAGTCAAACTATAAAAGTAGCTAACTTTTTTTTCCATAAAAGCATTTGCATGAAAATGATATGAACCATGCACTTCTATCTTTCCCCTCTTTTATTTCCATGGCTGAATCATGTATGAAACGCAAAATCACTTTAGGTTTTAGGTCAAAGTAAAAAAACTTACACATGCGCTTGAATTTCTCTTTCAACTCAGTCTTGTGCTCACTATTTGTGATCCGGAAATAGTAGTCAGGGTACGTGCTCTGATCAACACAATTAGGTGGGGTTGATGTGCCGATGGCCAACACGGTGGCAGGCCCTTGGGCACGTTGAGCCTTACGAACTTCCTCCACGCTCACCATTCTTTCTCGGATGCTCAAAAACAGCCAACGCTGGTGGGTGTTGAGTTGGACTAAGCTGCTATACTATGAATGGTAAAAGCGAACAAAAGGTGGTGTTGACAGTCCAGAGGTTGGTCCTATAAATAAGATATAGGAGCTTAGGAGAGGGTAGTTGAGAGCCACGTGGTTGAGCAGAGTCAAGTCCACCTGGCTAGTTGTTAAGACTGGGTGGCACGTGAGTTTGGTGCATCCATCTACTTCTAGCCTCCACTCTCCATCCTATCTTCCACATTTCTGATGGTTCTCACTTACCGCATCATCAAACTTTTATCACTTATTTAAAACTTTCACATATGCTATGTAAGGATTGTACCACGTTCCTTCGCATCTGTCCATATATTTCAACTAATTCTTTTAACTATTAAATATTTTTTTTTTGTTGAAATTGAACCTAGTACAATTCAATGAATGACGTTCAAAGAGTGTGAGCATAATTTATGACAAAAATGTTGGAAGATATTAGCGTGTAGTTTGTATGCACGCTGTTAACGAAATATATGAACATGAAAGGGGGTTGAGTTTAGCTTAAATAATATTACAACAATTATGATCTTTTGGTTGGATGTTCAATTTTTTCTATAAATAGTTTGGGTTTGGTTATACCAAAAAAAAATATTTTCAAATAAAAAAAATACACAAACCAAGTTTTGAATGGACAAATTTAAAGATCAAATTATTCATCTAAAGTTAAAAATTCATCTAAAATTGAAATGGTTTGGAAAAAGAATTATGCTAGGATTTTGGCAAAAAAAAGTTTTATTTAAAATATGGGTTTGGGTTCGGTGGGTTCGGATTTAAATATTATAAATATATGTTTTTTAAAATAAAGATATTTTATATAACATAACTAAAAGTGCATATGATATGTAATATTTATGATTATATAATGGAATAATATTTGGTATACTATCAGTGTATTTTTAGACTCTACAATTAAGGTCAGGGGTTATCAAGTATCTGTAGACATGTTCATGGGTTAGGCTACCTATCTAAGCTCGAATGTCCTCCCGATTCTGGGAGGGTTTGAGAAAAAATATTTGGCTCGAAAAATGGGTTCGAGCAAAAAAATTAAGGCCTTTTAAAATATGAGTTAGACTTGGGCTTAAGCATTTAAGGCCCGAACGTAGCTCGGCCTAATTCGTTTTAAGTTTATAATGCTTTACAATATGTTATTCTTATATATTATGTAATTTAAAACACAATAAAAAATAAAGTTATACTAAATATATATTACTACTCTAATATAAACATTAAAAAAATATTAAAATGACTATATAAAATTTTCGATAAATGAAAATTTTATAAAATTATTAAATATTAAAATAAAACAATATAAATATATATATTTAAAAAAATTAAAAACTAATATGGGTGGGTCTAAAATAGGCTTGAATTAGTCTTTTGCAAATATAAACAGGTTTTGGCAAAATTTAGGCCCAAATTTCAGGTCGGGCCAGACTTGAGCAAGCATAAAGCATGTTAATATTATGGGGTTCTAGGGAACCTCTCCACTATGTTGGTGTGTTGGAGATTGGATGCATTGCATTATGCTTGTGTTTTCTCTACATTGATCTATAATATGTTGTATGATTATTTTAATGCTATGAATGACTGTGATATTGTGACTATAGATGTATACACTTTAGAGACACACTGAGCTCTTTGACTCATTCCCCAATAGTTTTTCTTTCAAATACAGTGGATTTAGATGACTTGATACTTGGAGAAACTCGTGTTCTTAATCGTTATCATTTATTATTGTATTTGATAAATATTTTTTACTTTGGAATTATTCAAAAGTATGGGAAATGAATTGTTTTGCTATTATATATCTACTTTAAATGGTTTCTGAGGACAAAATTGTAATAATGACACTCTAGATTCTACTATATCTTTTAGATCGTCTTTTGGAAGTTACATGGAGTGGGGTCATCATCTCGACCATTAGTGAAGCTGTCGATTCCGGAATATGCATCTTGCACCGCCATGCGATCTAATTCTGGGAAGGGGTCATCTGTGTGTTCTTCGGGTGGGGCCCTGATGACTTGGTCAGCTGCCAATAGGTTGGATAAGTCAAAGGAACCATGGGGCTGTCCTAAGTCAGCAAGAAAAACGGCCTTGTCCTGCTGAAAAAAGGAGGGGGCATTAGATGGTTCAACCAATTTTGAGTTTGATTCGATGGGCCCGGGAGGTAAGTAACCCATTAGTTTTTCTTTCCTAGACTCTGATTCGCCTTTTGTCTTGGATTTGTAGACCATACCCTTAATTGTTGTTGGATCAACTGATTTTTTAAACCCCATAATGTTTAGCGAATTGGGCAGAGTCCCACTTGAATTCTGGTTTGAGATGCGTTTATTAGGCCTAATTTCTTGAGATTTGTCTGTGATTGAAACATTATCATTGCCTTTATGCTTGTTCTGTATCCCAACATTATCTGCTGAAATTATGCCTTCATTATTGTCCAAATCAATTAAGGTTCTGAAACAGTATACTTCACCATTCTTAGCTTGATTTCCAGTAGATGATTTTTTTGAATCCCTAAATTTACGCCTAAGTTTTTTCTCGACTAACATCCAAGGACCAAAAGGTTTCGGCAACCTATTCGTTTCTTCCTCTGTTGTCGTCTTGTTGTCCGGTGAGGAGTTAGTGATCATCACGTCTTTACCAAGGCTGATTTCAGTGATTTTTTGAGGACACATTTCGGTCATGTGCCCGTATATACCACAATGGAAACAGATCATTGGAAAAGATTCATATTCCATCCTCTGGATTCTACCATTGATTATTATTTGAGAGATTAAAGGTTTATCCAAATTAACATACACAACCATACAGGCAAAACGCCATTTACCTTGTTGTTAGTGTTCATATCTAATTTGACCACTCTTCTAACAATACTCCCTATTTCTATAAGGAGTTTGCGTTTATACATGTAGCCTGGGAGATCCGAGAACTTGATCCATGACATGACAACACTGAGGAAAAGTTGAGCGGGATTAAAAGCAATTGATCACGGTTGTACAATTAAATACTGATCGAAAACAATCCAAGGTCCTTCCAAAAGGACTTTTTCACAATCATTTTTGTTTTGGAGCAAGAAAGTATCCATTTTCAATATCCATCACTTGGAATGAAGAGAAGGGCTTCCAAATGTTGAAAATATTGTTATGAAGAACATAATATCCAATATTCCTACCAAGGAGTTTAAGAATTACTGTATTTTCCATATGTTTAATGAGAATTTTGATGAAGCCTTTCTAAAAAGACGATGGAGGGTATGTCGTTGACCGTGGATTTTTGGATATCTCCTTCCCATAAATCTAAGTCATCATCATCTTCAGTTCCACTTGCACTAGACAAGGAGGTACGACCCATCAACTTATCTTTTCAAGATGTTGCAATGGTGGGAGCTGACTCTACGATCATATTCTGAATTACATCATTCGTTTGGTCTCTGAAACGAACCTTTTTGGGGATTAAAACTTCCATGAAGGAAGAATCACCCTTAGCGACTTAGCAGAGAAAATTTTTAGAGAGAAAGAGAGAGTCCATTTTAATGTAAAGATTCTTTTTTTGAAGGAATTGAAATGATTATTTTATTTTTCGTAAACTAGTTGTTAATTATTTTAAAATTTGGTTGTTTTTATTTTGATTACTCAAATAAAAGTTATTAAATTGATCCCTCCTGTTAATGAGGTTGAGTAAAATGGTCGTTTTTTTGTTATATTGCTAATGAAATGTTAATTAACGGTGAACTCCAAGAATAAGTAAATAGGAGCTTGATTCTAAGAATTCAGGAACTTTGTAAAAGAGATTGGAGGGTTTAAATTCAAAAATTTCGAAGGATGCAAATATTGCTACTCATACTTTGGCAGGGTTGATGAAAGATTTGCTCTTGGTCCCCACGTTTTTTAGGAAATACCTTTAGAGCTTGCTGATCAAATTAGAAATAATGATCAAAATTTGACTTTATGATTTTACTATACCTGTGTAATTGATCTATAATTTTCTCCTTTTAACAAAAAAATTAAATAAATTACACATAATAAAAATAAAACAAATAAAAGCCAATGTTTCAAAACCTGAAAATGTTTACCCAAAAATAAAAATGACGCTAATAAAAAAACTTTCGAGGTAAATTTTGAAAGAATGTAGATTATTTTGAATGGGTAAAAAAGTAAACTCCTAAATCATTCAATTTAGGAGAACAGAGTGAAATTCTCTGGGAAAAAATTGTTGTGGGTGAAAAAGTCTTTAGAGATTAGTGTTACAAATTTCGTTTAGCATCAATCACATACGTGTTTGGGTTTTTATTATTGTAATTCTGCTAATTGAAAAAACAAACCAAAATTCAGTTTCTAATAAAAACTTTTAAATAATTATTTATTTATTTTGTAATTTTTAAAATTAAGTAACTAAAATATAAATTTATTACTAATTCAGTAACCTTTGATCTAATTTATCCTTACCCAAATTGTAGGTATAAAATTGATTTATTTGTCTTTTATTGTTACTAGATCTTTTGGTTGTTTGCGGTAATTGGCGTCAACAAGACTGAAGAGTGTGTATGCTTGTTAAGTGTTATTAGGGGTGTAAAGTAACAGAAAGTTCAATGAACTGTTCATGAATTATTCATATAATTTTTGTTTATGTTCATTTATTAAGTTAAATAAACGAGTATAAACAAATTTTTTATGTTCATTTAATAAACGAACGATCACAAACAGATGTGAGTTTGGTTCGTTTACGTTCACGAACAAACTTGTTCATAAGCTCTTTTATTTATTAATGATATTTTTTTATAAAAATATTAAAATAATATTTGTGTATGTATTTATTGTTTGTTTGTTTGTTTGTTTGTTATCCATTAGCATTGTTTGTAAGCATGTTCAATTATATGTTCGTTTAATGTTCGTGAACATGTTCTATTAAGTTAAATGAACATGTTTGTGAACATTAAACAAACGAACATGAACACGCATAATTTTAAATAAACGAACATGAACAAAAAATTGAAATTCTTAATGAACACAAACTGAACACGAAGAAACTTAAAAATAAACAAACAAACATAAACAAAGATTTGTTCATTCAAGCTTGATTTATTTACAGCCCTAAATGCTATGCTAGGCCTACACCTGTCTTTCTTCGTCTAACTTAATTCGCTACTTCACATTCACATTATTTATTTATTTTCATTTTTATTTTTGTTTTGCCCATATGTATCGTGGTTTGATCGAATGGTCCGACCCGAAAGTCCGCTTAAAAAGTGAGAGGGTTTGAATAAAAATATAGGTTTGAAAAATAAGTTTAGAAAAAAAACCCATTTAAAAAATGGGCTAGGCCTAGAGTAAGGCTTTTTAGGCTCGAGTCCGACTCGTCTCGAATTTGCAAAAATAAAATAAAAAACTTTTTTTTGTTGTTTTTTATTGTTTTTTCACTATTTTGCTATAATTTCATTATTATGTTACTACTATTTTTTTATTATTGTTTGAATACTGTATAACTTTTGTTTTATTGTTAATTTTGTTAATATTTTAGAGGTATTTGGTTATCAAGTTACATCTATCTTAATGTTATTTAAGTATACATATATATTTTAATTTGTTGAGAAATATTTATCTTAATGTTTTTAAGATTTTTTATGTATTATATTTTTTTAAAAATTTATATAAAAAATTTAATATAGGTAGGCCGAGACGGGTTTGAATTTTAGCATTTTTATCCTAGTTAAATTTGAATAAAGTTTTAGATTCATTTTTCAAATCGAGCTGAACTGAGTTGGAACCTAACAAATGGACCTAAGATTTTAATTGGATCCGGCTCATGGACACCTCTAATTATAATAAGTATATATCGCGTTTACGTTATTATTTTTGTAATGAATCAACAAAATCAATTCGAATCATAACATAACATAAAGCGAAAATCTTAATATAATTTTAATTTAAAACGATTTGTAACTCAAGATCAAACTAGAGGGTTTTTTTTAGATAAATAAAAAAGAAAACCAACTGTATTAAATCAACTATTCTTTACATATGGTAATCCAAATTTGTCCTCTAACAGTAATTTTTTAACATGAAAATTAAAAATGTTTCTAATTTTTAAATTACCATCACTTGCACATATTGTTCGGGCTAACCAAACTAGAGGTTTTTAACTGAACATTAGAATTAAAATTAATGACCTTCTAGTTAATAATTGGGTTACCAATTTTTCTCTAATTTAAAACTGATACAAACAATTTCAACTTGAAATATTTTGAATTTAAATAATTAGATTTAATTTAATTAAAATTTGAAAAATTTCAACTCGACTTTCCTATCTCTTATTTTTAATTAGAGTTCTTTTTTTAATTTACAACATACATAATCCGGTAAAAAATAAATGGGTATTTTTTATTTTTAAAAAAAAATATGGGTCGGGTACTTGATCCGCTATTTTTTACGGGTTCATGGGTCAAATCCGGGCCATAATTTTTAAATTCCACGGGTACCCGACCCGGTTACCTATGTATATTTGTATTTTTTTATTTTTAAATTATTTGTATATTTTTTAGTTAAAACTTAAACTGATTCTCACTATCCCACTCATTCAATTCTCCTACACAATTCATCTCCATCAACTCCACTCCCACCGATCGACTAATCATCTGTGACCAATCGGCACCCGCCGTCTAACCGCTCCCACCATCGCCGCTCGTCGCCGTCTCAAAGCTCAAGTAAACACTACTATTCAATATTTCAATCTACCCGTCTCTCTCTTTATCTCTTCTCAAACTTCTCTGTTTTGTTCTGTTTTTGTTTTTTTTTCTTTGGTATACTAGTTAGTCAATTTTCGATAGAGAAGAGCTTGTTAACATTGGAGAATATGGAAGAATGTTAGTTTTCGATTTCAAATTTATTATTTTTATTTGTAATATTTATTTATATAGTTTACATATTTAAATCTTTATATTTCTAAACATACATTATTGTTGTATATTTGAAATGTTTTTTTTTTGTAGAGATGCAAGATTTGATTTTAGAGCAATTAACTATTATTATTGATGAGACAAACGAAATTTCGGACATCACACTATACCATGATGATTGATGAGTATACGACTATATCTTTTATCTTTAGTATTATTTTTTAAAAGTTTTATCTTTGAATTATGTAATTTGAATTTATAAATTTTATGTTTGGATTTTTAAACTTTATATTTGGATTATACTATTATCTACTTTGGATTTTTAAGTTTTTCATTTGGAATCATTATAAATTGTATGGCTTGTAAAAAAAAATTTGCACAAATTTAATCCAGTACCCTATGACTCGAAAATACGGGTACCCAATTATTACGGGTACCTGGTATTCAAGAATCGGGTCACAAGCCGACATTTTTAATACCTTAAAATCCGGATATCCAAATCTTCGGGTACCTGAAATTGCGGGTACCTGATTATGAACACCGCTAATTAAGCCTATAGAAAATCGAGTATGGTTATATTAAAATTAAGTGACTAGAATTCTTGTTAAAATAAAATACAGTGGTAAAATAAAATAAAAGTAAAGTTCAAATAAAATTATACTTTTATTTTATTTTGATTAGAATAAAATATTTCATCCTTACTACATTATTTCTATTAATTATTTATTAGAATAAAGTTTTTTAATATATATATAAATATAGTAATCTCTTCTTGTATTCAATTTTAACAGAATATAACTCTTAAGTTGTTAATTAATTATACAAAACATTATGCGACTTGTAACTTAAAAAATTTTGTGACATGGTAATTAAATTAATTCAAATCTTCTGTCCAAAGTTTCTGCATATATTGTAGCAATAAATGATATAAAAGAGATAATGATAGATTGACTGACAACCAACTTTCAACCTAAATTTTAAGTTTGAAAAGCTCCAAATTCGCAGTATAAGTTGGCCTTTCATAAGCAATGTTGATAATACGAGATGATGCGACAACCATCAGGCTTAAAGCAGTCTGAATTTTTTTTATTTCACATTTTATAATTTACAAAATTTTAAAATAATAATGATAAATTTATATTTTAATCTTTTAAAATAATAAAAATTTAAATATAACTTTTTAAAATTTATAAAAATATAAATTATTAAAAAATAAAAACATATTTTTATTATCATAAAATATATAATTTAATTTCGATTTAAAAAAATAATTCTACCACTAATTTAAAGTGTTCGTAGGAACATATTTGAATAAAAAGGAGTACTTGTTTTTGTTTGCCTCAATTATTTGAATAAAATATATCTTGATTTGAAATTAAAAATGATTAAATTTTTTTAATGAGTTTTATCTAAGTTTAGTTTGGTTTAAGGAGGCTTTGTTATGGTTGGTTAAGTTAGAGGTTGTAGGTATCTGAGAATTCAAATTTGAGTTTTACCATACGTAATTATAATGTGTAGGTCTTTGATTTTAATATAGGTGTATGCTATAGATGGATTTCGCCAATTGCATCGGTTTGATTCTATATTATAATTGCTGAAATATGTATTTATTTTTTTGTTGTATTTGTTATAGTAAAACTTTTTGTTTTTTTTAATTAATTTGATTTAATCTTAAGTTAATTCCTAAACTTGGATAACTATTCATGAAATATTACAAAATTTATTTTTATATGAATATTTATATATTGTTATGAAACTAAGAAAATTATTGTAAGAATAAATAAGAAGAGTGGACAGAAATGAAAGGATAATTCAATTTTCTACTTTATAGTAAGTTTATGCATGACTTTTATTTATAGGGTGTTAATCACCATAGGTTACAAAACATAAATAAAAAAATTGAGGCATCCTATAAATTCTTTAGGGGTTACGAGAGAATAATTTTTTGGGGGGTTGTATTGTCGCACCTCAAAAATTGATGAATTCAGACAAATTAGTAAATAATATATGTAAACTGTTTGGCGTGTTGTGGTAGCATAATTTGCCACCCTATTAGCTTGACGGCGAGTCAAAATATTGGTGCATACTAATAAAAGATCTGCCTGTTAGCGGTATTTAATGATTTAATTTCAGGATATCTTCAAGTGAAGAAAGACTTCGCTCGAGAACAGGTATGCCTAAGGAAGAGTACGCCTAAGAGTTTTAGTTGGGCACAAGAGCCTACCAAGTGTATGAGAATGTTACAAGAGACTTAATTGTCTTTAAAGCCATGCCATACATGAGTCACTACCAAATTATAGTACACTTGGTTTATTTGAGCACTGTTCATGTTGGTTCTTGTGACGAGATTAGTTGAAAGTCAATTGAATTGATTAGACTCTTTTCGTAATTGGTCAAAATAGTAACGAAGATCTTCGTCGGATTTTCTTTACCTTCCTCCAGATTTTGTGGGAAAACTAAGAAATTTGGGTTAGGTAAGAATCATCACTTGTCAAACTCCACAATATGGGGACATGGAGTATATATCTAGTAAGAGAGTAGGCATTTCAGATGACTTTTCTTTCCACTCGATGTTTTGGTTCTTCCTTCTAACCTAAATCTTCTATTCTTCTTCAATAAGACAGTACTAAGACCTCGTTTAATCAATGGATTATTCAACCTTCTAGTAAGTCTTATAGCCTTGTATGTTAATATTGTTGATGAGTGGAGATGATGAAAGGTGTAGGAACAATATGGTGTGAGTGTAAGGCCCTGCTTGGGGGTCACACATAGTTGAAACGATATTAAACTAACTGTAAATGGGGATTCTAATGGAAGTTCCATTATCTTTTAAGTAGTTGTTGTTACTGGATCGGAAAAAACTAATGAAACAGAAGCTTTGGGGCGAGGTAAAGGTGAGTCTCTAAACCTAACTCATGCATGTAATGTAAATATGTGTATGTGTGTTTTTTTTAGAAGTATCTACAAGTACGTAAATGAAGTGAACAATATGCAGCATGATTTGATGTTGTGTGGTATGCATGTATGGGAAATTAAGTGTTAGAAAGTATGATTTTGTCATAAATATGAATGAGATTTATATAGGTGTCTCTGCTGTAATGAGTTGACCCATGTGCTTCGTGTATCCATCTAGTTCAAATGTGTCTAGCATAGGCTAAAAGTCGTGGTAAGTAAGTTCTGATAAGAAGTTCTTGTTATATTGTGAAATGACAAGTAATGAACCAAAATATTAGTAAATTTTATAAATATTGAATAATTTTTTGTTAATATGATAAATTCATGAAATATAATAGTAGTATTATTATTGTGGAATAAACTAAGAAATGGTAAGATTTGAATTCATGGGTACTTACTAAGCTACGATGTAGCTTAAAGCGTTGTTGTTTAACGCGTAGGTGAAAGTTGGAATTTAAGCGTTCGTGTGAAATAGTGACATCAACAATCTCATCACATCACTAAGGCTTGAAAAAGAGTATGAAATTAATCTTTTGGCTTTAGATGATGGCATGCACATAGGTTTAATAATGAAGTAAGTTGCGAGTGTTTAATTGTTTCAATATTCGAGTTAATGGTGTTTTGAATAAAAAATACAAGTAATTATATAGTATATAGGTTTTGTTTACTGTGTTGGATTGATCGTGGACAATTTAGATATGATTTGTAAGTGTTTGAAAATAGAATTTTCAGGTCCCCTATCCCAGGTCTCTAGACATATGAAATGTGTCTCGAGACACAAGAACTTCGAAGCTAAAAAGCTATAGTATTAAGGTCATGACTTGAGACATATGCCCTTTTATCTTGAGACATACACTCATTTATCTCTAGACAGGATAATTTCAAAGCTAAAGTTCTACAGTAACATGTCATTATCTCTAGACAGTAAAGCCCTTGTCTCATGATATACAGGTCTAGAATTGAAAATTTTTTAGTTGAGCCAAAAGAGACCCAAAATGAGTTTGAAATGGAATTAAACTTTATTGTTAGTCTAGTTAAGTTATAAAAAGGGTAGTGTGACCTTGATAAAGGTCCAAATTATAAGTATTTGATATAGAAAAGAATGTTCAATGCTAAATGTAACATTCATTACTCGAGTTTCTCTGGTAAAGAGTGTTACAGTTCTCGTCAAATTATTTCCTCCAGTAGTACATGTGTTGAAACACCCGCACCTTAGGCCACATATCTTGTTGACAACATAAGATAAGGTAACCTATGATTACCTACCAAGATGCCCCTATCAATTGCTCGGATGGCATTCCATAGGCATTGATCAATTCATAAACAAAGGTATGAGAAGGAAGATGAACCCCACCTCGAATGCATATAATGAGAGGTAGAACCCCAACCTCCTTCAACAAATTGGGGCCCATAGACCGCACTAAGAGGATGTGTTCCCTTCGGGACATTAAAATCATATTTTTTATGCCTATAGAGAAGTCCTCGACACCTTATGATTCTTCTTATTTCCATATCGATAGTGGTGAACTAGTATGAAGCGCTAACTACAAGCTCACTATTCTCTCTCACTACCTATTATTCTTCGGCCACCTTCATGGAAACTCTTGTGGTGGACTTGTGGTTTTCTTTTCGGCCATTGACTTTGAAAATACACAAAGAGAGAAGGGAATGCTGAAAGAAAGCCTTCTCCTGGAAAAATAAAACTATGAACCCTAAAACCGAAAAGAAAAAATAGATAATAGAGCAAAACCTAGAAACCAAGACCACTCAAAGATTGACAGCACAAAATAGTAAGAACACTAGGGAAAATTTCAAAAACTAGAACAAGCAGAATGGATTCGACGTTGAAGAAGAAAAAAAATATAGAGTTTCTTCACAACGATGTGTTTCATCAATCAAGCACCATGACGCTTCGCAAACAATAACAATTAGATGCTTGTCACTTGAAAACTATTACTCTCATTTTTTCGACTCCCCAGGCACAATCGATTCCACCTTGCATTTAATGAAAATCTTTTAGAAGCCTTAAAGCAACTCTTTTACCTAACACCTCCTAAATTCGACCAGTAACACACCACCCACTGTCCAGCCGCCCAGAGACATTGTCTACAAAATGTCTCAAGGCAAGCCACTTTATAACCTACCTTTTGACTAAGGGGACAATTGTTATACCCTCTACCCGGAAGAGATACGTGGTACCATGAAGAGCCATATGAGAGACACTCATAGACGACCCTTCGTTTACCTCTCGACCTACAACACTTAGTATATTCTCCACCAAAGTGCCTAGATGGTCCTCTACCACCCATCTGGTCATTGGGTAACCAACCACTCGAACACTTCATTCCTTAGCCCACCTACTTTTAGTGGGTGCGCACTCACTTCTAAAGAAGGGACCACCAAGGGACCACAAGTGTAACAACCTCTTACAACCTCAACCAAGGGAATGTCAGAGCAGTACCATGCATGAAGATAACCCACGCACAACGACCTTACCACTTGGTTGATCACACGATCACCATATCTCGAATTTGTCGATGACATGGCCCCACTGAGCACGAGATCTCCTTCCCTGTAAATACCTTGTAGAACTGTGTAGTAAGAATGGAACCCTTAGCCTTTCAACAACCTTAAGCACTCTCAGCACTCCATCCTCTTAACCTCCTTATCTTACCAACTTTCTCTGACTCTCTGCTTGTTTAGGTGAATCGGTGTCCCTTGCACCATCACTTTCTCCTTATTAACACTTGTATCAACAATATTACTTTTATATAAAATATAAATAATTTTACTTATCTTTATTTTGTTAATTTTTTTCATCATTAGTGTTCCCATTATTATCAGTTAATTAAATCTTGAATCTATATTTATTATTTTAAATTGATTATAACTTAAATATAAATGGATTAAAACTAAAATTGAAATCACACAAAGAACCACCTGGTGAGTCAAGGTGTCTTTGGACTCCACTTGGTATAAACTCAATTCCAGGAGTGCATTTAAGTGAAGGGTTTAAAAATCATATTCAAGCAATAGTGAAAAAAACTTATTAAGAGTGTGAGTAACAGAATGTCCTTTACAACAATGGATGCTATTATTTGTTTAATAACATGCAAAGAATGGTGCTTTTGGACAAAAAATGTAGCTTCCTCACACTCAACTTATGTCCGAGTATGATATATATATAAATAAATAAAAATATATTTTTATAAAAAAAAAACTGCCATAAGATTAGAGGTGTTAATAGGTCGAGTTGAGTTCAGTCAGGTTTAAGTATGATATTAACATATTTTATATTTATTCAAGCTCGACCAAATCTGGGTTTAAAATTTTGCTCAAATCGGATTATATTTACAAAATACTAACTCAAGCTCATTTTAAACCTGTCCGTATTATTTCTTTAAAATTTTAAAAATATATATTTGCATTTTTTATTTTAATATTTAATTATTATATACATTTTTATTGAAAATTTTTATATAGTCATCTTAAAAATTAGGCTAACTTACCAAAATAACCCAAAAATTTTGATTATTTACGAAAATGACCCAAGTTCAAAAATGTACACCAAAATGACCTGAAATGAACACTAAAAGTTGAACAGCTCCTGGTCAATGATTGGTGTCAGACATAAAAGTTTGTGTTTTTTGGTGTCGGTCATGCAATGGCCGACACCTATGTATTTTTTTTAAATACAGTATTTTATTGATATACGAAAATACGAGAATTTGAAAAAAAACTGGCCGACACCCTTTTTTTGTCAAAACAATTAGATTTTTTGGTATTGGCCATCAAATGGCCGACACCCACTTTTCACGAAAAAAATAGATTTTTGGGTGTCGGCCATGCCCTTTTTGAGAATTTTTTTTTACATTTTTGGGTATTGACCATCAAATGACCGACACCCCCTTTTTTCGAGAAAAAAATTTCAAATTTTTTTGGTGTTGGCCATCAAATTGTCGACACCCCCTTTTCTCGAGAAAAAATTTCAAATTTTTTTGATGTTGGCCATCAAATAGCCGACACCCCCTATTTAAAAAAAATTGCATTTTTGGGTGTTGGCCATTGCATGGCCGAAACCCCCTTTTCTCAAGAAAAAAATTAAATTTTTTTTGTGTTGGCCATCAAATAGCCGACACTCCCTTTTCTTGGATAAAAAATTTGCAAATACTTCCTCTCATTCTCTATAAATAGAGTTTAATTTTTTGACTTTGAAGTTGTAAGTAAGAAATATTTCTCTCAAAATAACAAGAAAATGAGAGTGTTTTATTATTTATCATTAGAGGAGTGTTTTGTTTTGGAGGATAGTTGTGAAGTGTACAATCAAATTTCGGGGTTGAACTATATACTGTCATGTATTGCCGGAGTTGAATTATATACTGTCATGTGAAGCGGCAAAGATATGTCTTCAGTGGTAAGACGATTTTCTGCGCCATTGAAAACTATCCGAGATACCCAACGCAGATGGACATTATCTACATTGGAATAATTTATTATCACAAACAAAACTGTCGAATAGCTATTCCAATGTAGATATATTGTTGCTCTATGTAGGCGTTGTGGTAAGACCGTAAGGGTTATGCTGTCAAAAGTCGGATGACTTTCTCCGTCATTTAACAGGTAACCAAGATCGACTGCATTGTGTCTTACGAATTGTAAAAGGTTATGTTTAACAGTAACCCGAGCAAGTTTCTCGGTACTAATGTTTGCAGCTCGGTTTTCAAGCAGATGGACATTATCTATGTTTGTATTTTGTTATATCTGTAAATTTATTTTTTTAAATTTCGTGTATTAATATTAACAAATAATTGTAATTTATTGTATCTGTAAATTTAATTTGTTGCTTATTAATATTCAAACGCAATATTTGTATTTTCTTATATTAAAATAATTTCGAATTATATATAAAAATATTAAATATGTTGTCAAAATGTGGGGAAATAAATATTATTGACAAAGATTATATAAATTTTTTTAAAAATAATAATTAGAATATACAGGAAATTAGAAAGAAAAATTAAAATATATAAGAAATTCAAATTAAATTTAAAATAAAAACGAAATTACAAATTAAATTTAAAAAGTAAAGGGAAAAAAATCAAAATTGAGTAGATCTCGGCGACGTCCCTGGCGTTGGTGTGTGACCGTTCGGATTCCTCCGGGCTCGACGAGGCCGAGACAGTAGTATAGTTTGTTCAGGAGGCGTTACATTGGTGTTCGTCGACTCATCCTCGGTGGTGTCAACGTTGGGTGTCCCGATTGGTATACGAAGAAAGTCGGTAAAATCGTACGTATCATCAGCATAATCGGGTGTAGGTTGAGTGACTTGAGGTGCTGAGCCAAAAATATCCTTCATTGTTGGAGTACGTTCTTCCAGATGGATCTTCGGTTGATGTGAGGAAGAACCGGAGTAACATGTACGTTGAAGGTCGGAGTCGACGCCAAAAATGTCCTCAATCGAACGATGATTATAATCGAGTAGCAAAAAAGACGTACAGCCGAATGTTTGATATTGGGATTGGGTTGGTGCTCCAGCTGGTACTCGGGTTGGTCCTAAGGCTCGTAATTAGGCTGGTAATCGGCCTCCTCCGTAGGCTCGTCCACGAGGTCGTCCGCAGGGTTGTCCACGGGCTCGTCATTAGGCTCATCCTCTGGCTCGGAATCTGAACCGGGGATCCGACCACGACGTCCATATGCATTATTCGTTAGACCCCATCGGTTGCCTTCCGAAATAAGTCTCCTTGGCGTATACTCTCGAGAATCAAGCACCGACATCCCGTATGCCATATACCATTGGTTGTAATATGGGGTACCGAAATAATCCCCATTACACCAACACAAGGATGAACACCTATTTGCCCGGTCATTCCAAAGCACGATATATGCTTGAAGATCGTGAGCCCAATTTAATCGATTTTTACCTTGTCCCTTTTTGTCGAGCTGGTGGACCTCACCGAGTTGGAAGGGAAGGTTCGAGATATTTTGTATACCACCAAACTGTCGTAAAACCTGATTCCTAATGTGCTATTCCACCATATGAAAATTGAATACCGACACATTACACTAGAAAAGTTGGTAATTGTGCTGGTAAATAAATGGTGGGATGAAAGGCGTAATTTCGTCTAAAAGATAAGGCTGCCACACGAATTAAACAATATAAAAACACGAATTTAGTTAACAAAAATATCGAAACTCTAAAAAATATCAGATTTTTTTTGTAAAACAATATTTCGAAAATGTATTTTTTATATTTCGAAAATGTAACAAAAATTTGTAAAAAATATCAGATATTTATTTTTTAAAAATTTGAAAATATAAAACACATTTTTAAAATAGAAAAAATATTATAAAAAATTCAAGAATATATCTTACATCATCTCCTCCATGTTTGTCTAACCAGCGACGTATATGGGGACATTTTTCGTGTCGCTTAAGTCTCGGAACTGAATGCCATCTGAAAAATTGAAAAATAATTAGAAAAAAAATAATTAATAAAATGTAAAAAATATAAAATTGAGACATCGACTCACCTATTAACTAGTGACATTGAGTATGGCATGTGTTCGAGGTTGGCGATGGAAGGCAGTCGGTATAATATCCATGATTGGAGCAGATATGTGTAGCCTCCCATGGCATTAACTGCAGGATTTGTCACTCGAAAAAGCTCCCGATACAATGTCACCAACATTGCTGAACCCCAACTTAATTTCCCGGCTGCCTTGAAATCCTCCAACAACGGAAGTTAGATGATGCTTATTCTATTTTGGCTAATATCCGGAATAAGGATACCGCCTAGTAATTGCAGAAGAAAAGCGCGAGCATGGTAGATAATATCCAGCTGCGTTGGATTTTGCGGGAGATGTCTAAAGTTTTCGTATAGCCACGTAAACTTTAAAAATGGTAATTTTCCGTTTTCAGTATCCGGGGGCACCTTGCCAAGTAACCGGTAGCAAGTGCCACAAGGATCGTCTAGTATACCTGGACCCGTTACCGCTTCACCTTCAACGGGTAGCCCAAGCTGGATTGCAACGTCTTCTAAAGTTATTGTTGTCTCTCCACACGGAAGGTGAAACGTGTGAGTCTCGGGACGCCATCTTTTGACTAAAGCCGTTATTAAATCGGCCCAAATATTCATGTTTTTAATACGGGCAGCAATCCCGAACCCCGCATCTTCGATATATTGTTCAGCCAATCTATAGGGTTTATAACCCGAATAATGATGCTAGGATCTAACCATCCTATAGAATTCCGGATTTGCTTGAATCGCGCCCACACGGTGATTGTCATGACTATGAATAATGACGTTGAAATCCATAATATGATGGACGAAACTCGGTCAACGGCGGTCTCGGGACGTTGGTGAGCTGGAATATTGGTTTAAGTGAGGTAAAAAGTGGGTGGTCCAATGCTATTTATAGTAGGGGACCATTGATGGCATTTTTGTCATTTTTGGGTGATTCAAGGTTATTTTAATTAATAAATTTAAAATATGATAAAAATTATAATATAATAATAATAATTTTTATTTAAAGATATAAAATTAATAAATAATATATTATCAAATCAACACATTATATGATAAAAATTGTAATATAATAATAATAATAATAAATTTTATTTAAAGATATAAATTTAATAAATAATGTATTATTAAATCAACACATTATATGATGAAAATTGTAATATAATAATAATAATAATTTTTATTTAAATATATAAAATTAATAAATAATGTATTGTCAAATCAACACATTATATGATAAAAATTGTAATATAATAATTTGTACTTTAAATATGAAAATTTGATAAATAATGTATTGTCAATTATCACAATATTTGATATAAATTGTAATATAATAACTATCTTTTTTTTTAAATAATGTTAAATACATTTTAAATTTCAACTTCAAATTTAAAGTAGAATTTTAAATTCAAACTTATATAATTATGAAGTTTAAATTATTTAAATTTAAACATGTTCATTAATTTCCAAATTAATTTCAACTTAAATTAATTTTCAAATTAATTTTTACACAAATATACTTCGTGTATACTAGTGGACATGCGGTCATTCTTCGTCGGACAATTCGGCATTACGAGAGGATTGACCAGAAATATAGACACGATGTGGGCAAGTGGATCGATTATGGCCAGGCCTTCGGTAAATAGTGCACAATTTCGGTTCCCCCGTCTCCCTAATGTCCATATCAAAGCGAATCCTCGTCGAAGGTGGTCGACCTTTAGGCTTTCTACGGAGACTATGATCCGGTAGCATCTCAAAAGCAACCGGTGGAACTTTCCAATTCGATACATTGGGCATTACGGGAAATTCATTCTCCCATACACGCAATGTGCGTTGCAGCGTGTACACCTTATCTATGAATTGGTCAACATTTAAATTTGCAGTCGCACAAGCTGCATGAACATGCGCACAAGGATATCGAAGAGCTTGAAATCTAAAGCACTCGCATCACCTGTTTGCCAGATCAACTGCGTACGACTTCGGTGGAACACCCGAGCGACGACCGGTGTACTCTGAAACCCAAAAAATCTCCAACTCCCTCGAATAAATTTCTGCATTCATCATTCGAGCTCTCTGACTGTTTGTCGTCATGGCCCTTCGAATGTCCTCAACGTACATGTGTCCGGCCTCCATCTGCGCCACTTGTCGCTGCCCCATCGTAGGCATCAATGTGGCCAACCTATAAAAGGTTACCGAGAAAACAGCAGCAATTGGTAGATGTCGTGTTCGCCTCAAGACAGAGTTAACTGACTCGACCAGGTTGGTCGTTATTTGGCCATATCGAGCCCCATCATCATAACTTTGTGTCCATTGATACGTTTGGACGCTACCCAACCACCCACGAAGATTTTTGTTATTTGGTAAATGTTTCATCTTAACTTCAAGCTTTGCGAACTTTTGTCTGAATCTCCACGATTCAAATTGATGAGCTGCATATGCATATGGAATTTCGAATAAGTATTTTTTATATTTACAAACTGATAAAATTTAAAATTAAATTGAATAAAAAAATACAAACAATAATTATTACCTATTTCCACGAATTCTGCTTTCCATTCTTTATTTTTATAATAACTATGAAAGTTTGCTGACATGTGCCGGATGCAATAAATGGACCTCCACGAAACCTCCGATCGCCTTATTGCAGCAAGTAGTCCCTTCGACCTGTCCGATATAAGGCAAATGTTGTCTTGCCTAACAATGTACATCCTCAGATTTTTTAAGAAAATTCTCACGACTCAAAGCACTCTTTCTCAATTATGGAGAATGCGATTGGAAGTACGTTTTGGTTACCATCTTGTGCAACAGCAATCAGTAGTATTTGCGTGTATTTACCGTACAGCCAGGTTCCATCAACTTGCACCATTGATTTGCAGTGAGGGAAGGCCTTAACACACGGGTCAAACGTCCAAAATAATCGGTGAAAACGTCATTTTTCCGAATCAATCACCCCGTCCGAACTTTCATACGACAGTGTTTGTAAATTAGTTACAGTCCCTAGCACATACTCTTGCATCGCGGCTATCCACCCTTGGAGCTCATTGTATGACGCATCTTAGTAACCATACAACTCTCACATCGCCATTTGCTTCGCCCACCATGCCTTCCGGTACGAAACCTTATAATTGAAGCGAGCTTGCATGGCCGAAATATAGACCGATATCTTATTCAATGGAGACCCCTTCACCATAAGTATAATGCAGTTGCATATGGTCTTTGCATCTAACTTCTGATGGTCTTGCGTCATACGAGCCATGGTTCATGTGTGCGGACCTTCCATTTTCCTTATTGTCCACAACTGAGTCCGCTGCATTAACGCGGCTTGGATACGCCACTTACACCCACTCTCGGCTTTCAAACATTCTTCGATGTACAAAGACTGCGATGACTTCGTTACTTTATAATCCACAGCTAACTTTTAAGCTGTATTGTTTTATTGCATTTAAGCAGTCCTTCTTGTTCTCAAATTGTTGTCCTACGAACAACTCTTCTTCGTCGATTTGTTCGTCGATGAGGTAAGCCGGAACTATGTTTCTATATTTTGGAAACTCTCGAGCTCGACCCGCATCTGGGTCTACGTCGCTCATGAAGGCCCCCGGATTATTCCTAATAACTATGCTCGGACTCGTATATTCTCCTGAATGGGTGTTAACATCATCACCCTCCACCGACCCCTCCTCATCTAAGTCTTCGGGGATGCCATCCAAATCGGGGTCTTCCAAAGCTTTATTTTCTTCATCATTTTCTATTGGGGCCAGCACTTCCGGATGAAATTGTATACGATGACACGTGTTTTGGATGTTATACGAACATCCACCGGTATTTGGATTTTCTGGAGTGGATCTTCCATAACCCGATTGATCTTCCCATCATACATTAATATCAATATCTATTCCAAAACGCTGGCTTATTGGATTTAAGACTTGAATTGCTTCGGGGTGTGATATCTCCGCGAACAACTCATGGGGCATAGATTTTCAATCTCAAATGGACAATAAATTTCAATCATTGTCCCTAGATCATCATTATCAACAAGCTCCATTTCGGAGAACTTTATCGGATCTGATAAACCGAAAATTTGTAAAACAGTCTCAACATTTGCTTCCCGCAACGAGTAGTTATCTTTGTACTGATCTTCCGTTTCAATTCATCCAACGAAACACGCTTGTTCAGTCTCATTCCAATTTTTTCTCTGCTTTCAAATACATAACCTTCATCATCTGTATTGATAGTTTTTCCATCAAAATAAACATAAACAAAGAAAATGTCGGAACTCATCTTGAAAAAACTTGAGATTAAAAAAAACTGAACATAAATAAAGAAATTGTTGCACTGTTAATGAGAACAAAAAACTCAATTTTTTAGTACTGACGGTTATATATATATATCTGGTGCTGGAGTTAAAAGTCGATCTCGGCCATTAACTATATTAGTGTTATTTTCTTTTGATTATTTTCGTTTATTTCGTAAATTTAATTTTAATTAATATTTTTAATATATTTTTAATTTGTAGATAATATTTATTCCTTAACATTTTCACAACAAAATATTTAATAAATCAAAATTATATTAATACGATAAAATATAAATCTTGTTGAATATTACAACAATACAAATTAAATTTATAGATAAAATAAATTATAAATAATTGTTAATATTAATACACGGAATTTTAAATTTTGAACAATAATACAAAATAACCTACAATACCCTAAACTTGTGCAACTCGTCTCAGTTAGATAATGTCCATCTGCCTGAATACTTGGTCAATTTCAATAAATTCTTCTAACCCTCAAGTAATATGAGTCCATATTGACTGAATATCCGACTAAGTCATCTCGGTCAGCCGTTCGATGACAGAAAGTTAACCGACCTTTGATAGCATAACCTTTACGGTTATACCACATAGTTAAATTTAGCGGCAATTATATCATATACATATAGTATTTTGCTCAATGGCGTAGAAAATCGTCTTACCACTGAAGACATATCTCTGCTGCTTCACATGACAGTATATAATTCAACTCCGGCAATACATGACAGTGTATAGCTCAACCCCGAAATTCGATTGTACACTTCACAACTATCCTCCAAAACAAAACACTCGTCTAATGAAAAATAATAAAACACTTTCATTTTCTTGTTATTTTTAGAGAAATATTTCTTACTTACAACTTCAAAATCAAAAATTAAACACTATTTATAGAGAATGGGGAGAAGTTGGTGTCGGCCATTACATGGCCAATACCAAAAAAAATTACAATTTTTTTATCCGAGAAAAAAGGGTGTCGGCCATTTGATGGTCAACACCAAAAAATTTAAATTTTTTTTAAATAGGGGGTGTCGGTCATTTGATGACCAACATCAAAAAAATTTGAAATTTTTTTCTCGAGAAAAAAGAGTGTCGGCCATTTGATGGCCCACACAAAAAAATTGAAATTTTTTCTCGGGAAAAGGAGTGTCGGCCATTTGATGGCTAACAATAAAAAATTTTGAAATTTTTTTTCTCAAAAAGGGGTGTTGGCTATTTTTTAAATTCTCATATTTTCGTATATCAATAAAATACCGTATTTAAAAAAATGCAATGGTCGACAAAAAAAAAACACAAATTTTTATGTCTGATACCAATCATTGATTAGGTGCTGTTCAACTTTTACGGTTCATTTTAAGTCATTTTGATGTATATTTTTGAACTTGAGTTATTTTCGTAAATAATCAAAATTTTAGATTATTTTGATAAATTAGCTTAAAAATTACATCATATATAAAATAATATAATGTAAAATATTATAAATTTAAAACGGGTCGGGCCGAGCCAATATCATGTCTTACATATTCAAGTTTGAGTCTAACTTATATTTTAAAATGACTTAATTTTTTTGTACAAATTTAATTTTTCGAATTTTGAACGAACTTTTAAGTCTGAACTATATAGATTAAAATTAATAGAGAATCATTAGCAGCTTGCCTCATTTTCTTTTGGCTATCTTCTAGAAGATAACAACAGACAAAAGACGCACACGCGCACATTACCAACCACAGTTTTGACCGGCTCTCCTCTTAATCTTCCATTTACCCATATCTGTTTTATGCAATAAATAAAATAAAAGCATTGCCTGCCCTCTCACTCCTCTCTAAAGCCACCATTATTTCCACTCCCTACGCCGGTTAGTCCCTCTCCTCTGTACCACGCGCCGCCGTGCTCTATACATTAATCTAAACTCATCTTTTTGGGACCCACACGAAGATTTGTCCTTATCCTGTAACTTTAAATAAGCATGTGTATCAGTGCATGGTTCGTGTGTCTATCACAATCATTCTTTACAAGGAACAAAGTAAAGTGTAGTCAGCTTTTTTCTGATCCCCTACCTTAAACCCATCCCTCGCCGCCATGCAAGCCACTATTCTAACCTCACGCGCCACAGTAATCCCCACGAATAAACCACTCACCCCTCCTCCAAACCGCTGCCGATGTCTTCGTATAACGGCACAATCCCAAGCAGCCGTAACACCCGATCTTCCCTCTCCACCCACAGTAAAGCTCAACAAATACAGCTCAAGAGTATCGGAACCGAAGTCACAAGGCGGGTCCCAGGCGATGCTATACGGGGTAGGATTATCAGAAGACGACATGTCGAAACCCCAAGTGGGAATTTCGTCGGTGTGGTACGAGGGGAACCCTTGCAACATGCATTTGTTGAAGCTGTCGGAGGAAGTGAAACGGGGTGTTGAGGACGCTGGGATGGTTGGGTTTAGATTCAATACGGTCGGAGTAAGCGATGCGATGTCGATGGGGACGAGGGGAATGACCTTCAGTTTGCAGTCAAGGGATTTAATTGCTAATAGTATTGAAACGGTTATGGGTGCTCAGTGGTATGATGGCAATATCTCCATTCCTGGTTGTGATAAAAATGTAAGCTCTTTATTTCAAACTTTGCTTCTCCTTTTCTTTTCAGTACTTATGTAAGCATTTTAGTGTTTTATTTTTCCTGATTTTGACACTATATATGAACTTGCCTTTAACTGTGAAAGGGAAAAAAAAAAGATAAATGTGATTTAGTTATATGCTCATTGCTTTTAATTGTGAGAAAGAGAAGAGGAAAGAAAAGAATGTAAACTGCATTTAACTCAAGATTGTTCTTTATCTGGTTTGATTGAAAAAGTAAAATTGATTTGAAGCGATCAAATTGATTGTTTGGACTTTGGCAGAGCTATAGAAGTAGTTTATGTGTTAATGCAGTTGTGGTTCATTAAAGTTCAACAATCATAATTCACCGAAAAAAAAAGTTCAACAATCATAAACTATGGTCTGATATAGGTTTGCTTTCTCAATTGTGCATTCTATCAATCTAATGCTAGCTAGTTCTTTAGATGCCAGGTACACTTATTGCAATGGGGAGGCTCAATCGGCCAAGTCTTATGGTTTATGGTGGAACCATCAAGGTTTGCTTCTTTGCTTTGTCTAGTGCAAGTGTCATAAATGGACTACTCTCCTTCTTTCATTGCAAAAGGCTCATTTAGTCTTGATATTTTATTAGTTTTACTCTCAGAACACTCTGTTGTAAGTTTTATTCAGAAAATCACTGCCACTGTTTTAAAAAAAATCTAACATTCAGCACCTATCATATACAACAAGGCTATGAAGATTGGTTTAAAAGTGGAAAGCACTCATTCTCATGAGTCGTAAATGCTGTATTCTTTTGTAACTTTCTGTAAACATTACGTGTTCATTACATTTCTTATCAATGCATCCAACAAAGAACAAATGGCTAAATTGACTGGGCCTGGAATAACGTGTAAGAATGCTGGCAAATATGTTATGCCGAAAATCATGTCTGAATATTTTTTAAAGAAATTGAGGCATCAAATGTTCTAAGTTCTGACCTGAAATATATTATGTCCTTGTACGATTGCATGTCAGAAATGAGGTTTATTGCAATCTGTTGCTCTGCTTCTCCCTTCCATTTAATATACTATAGTGTATTTCATTAAAGTTCAGGTAACGTTGCTGCAAATTTAAATAGTTATAGTTCGTCAATTTTCAAAAGGCCTTTATTTATTTATTTATTGTACTTGTTCTTTTGCAGCCTGGTCATTTTCAAGGCAATACATATGATATAGCATCTGCCTTCCAGGTATGCACAGTGATATGCTATATGAATTTTGTTATGACAGTTGATTGCTTCTTATTATATCTTCATCTTAGCTGAATTTTTTCTTTGGTTTTGTTATTTCTATGCTCAAGAGTTTACCTTTTTCAGACGCTTGGTGTCTGTTAATTCTTTGATTTTAGGACAATAAAAGTTTGTGCGGCAAATACAAGAAAAATTCTGAAAGTAGAGCAAGGAACTTGACAAATTATGATGATACTACAAATTATGATGAATAAAATATGAAAGTTAACATCATAAGATTAAACTCTGATCTTCTGTGTATGCTTATGATCAAGAACCTCAAGGTTGTGTGTGACAAACAAATTTAACTTTTTTGTATTTCATTTTATAATGGCTGATGCTCTTTGGAGTTTGTCTTTTGCATTAATCTCTTCCTTTGCAAGCTTTTGGAATTTATACTCATTCTATCTAAAAAGGGAGAAGTTTACTTTTTCTGGTTGACTTATGAGCAATGTGATATTTTCCTATTTGCTATCTCCCTAGAATCTTTTTGAGAAGTGAAGGATTGACAGAATATTTAGGTGGAATAGATTGCTAGTTCAATTGATTTGTGTCTGGTGTTGGCACACAAACTTTGGGGGCTATTTCTTGGTACATTTCTTTTGGATTCAGTTTTCATCCCCTACCTGAACTGAAGTAGTATTCACCTTTGAGTGACAAAGTTAGCTTTTGGTTTTCATTATCTTTTCCCCATTTATATGCACTTTGAGGATTAAAATAAGGACTGACAGACCGTTTGAAGTTTGACAAGATCTAGCAATTTTATTAGATAGTCTACATATGGTAATATGTGAATATTAACTTCTATGACATGAATTTATGAGAAAACAAAAACAAATTTTGGCAAATTCGGTAATCTTGTAACTGTTTTTTAATTTCTTTCTGATTGGGCTCATAGTGTTATGGAGAGTATGTTAGTGGATCAATAAGTGATGAGCAGAGAATGAATGTTGTCCGTAACTCATGCCCGGGAGCTGGGGCCTGTGGGGGAATGTATACTGCAAATACCATGGCTTCAGCAATTGAAGCTATGGGAATGTCTCTTCCTTACAGGTAGAAACATGCTCTCCCAGGATTATTTGGATTGAGATTTTGGCATTTCTGCCTTCTCTCTTAACCTTTTTCTTCTCGTTCCTGAAAAGCTCTTCAATACCTGCTGAAGACCCATTGAAATTAGATGAATGTCGTTTGGCTGGAAAGTATTTGCTCAAATTGTTGAAAATGGATTTAAAACCCCGAGACATTATCACCTGCAAATCTTTACATAATGCAATGGTTATTGTCATGGCCCTAGGTGGGTCAACCAATGCTGTGCTGCATTTAATTGCTATAGCTAGGTGAGAAAATGCGCCAAACATCCCTTGGATATATCAAATTATCAGAAACTTGTGTAGATAACTCCTGGAAATATTCATGCCAGGTCTGTTGGTCTTGAGTTGACTCTTGATGATTTTCAGAAGGTTAGTGATGAAGTTCCATTTCTGGCTGATCTGAAGCCCAGTGGGAAATATGTCATGGAAGATGTGCATAAGGTAAATTAACTGAATGTTATTTGCCGTCATTCAATTCCTTCAAGTAGTATTTTTCCTGTAGAGCTTATGAGCTATGACATTAATAGCTTCCTCTATATATTTTGTCTATCCTATCTTTTCAACTAATGAGGGATAAAAAAAAATTCATGTTTTGATAGATTGGAGGAACACCTGCTGTTATTCGTTATCTTTTAGAGCTTGGGTATCCAGATGGGGATTGCATGACTGGTATGTCAATTTGGGTTCCATTAACATTTCTTCATTTATGGTAATTTTAGAGCTTTATTTTTCTATATTCTTAAGATTTGGTGTTTTTTTGCTCTCTAGTGACTGGGAGGACATTGGCAGAAAACGCAAAAAGTTATCCTTGTTTACCCGAGGGGCAGGTTGGTGCTGGTGTCTTTCTTAGTCCCCAACAATAATTTATTCCCTACTGAAATTTTTAGATGCCAAGAAATACAACTAATCTGATCAGTCTCAAATTTGCTTTCAAGGATATCTTAAGACCGGTGTCAAATCCTATCAAGAAAACGGGGCACATCCAAAATATTAAGAGGGAATCTTGCACCAGAGGGTTCTGTAGCAAAAATTACAGGAAAAGAAGGACTATATTTCTCTGGTGACTCTTTTACCCTTGCTTTCTATTTTGAAGTTTTGTGCTTTATGTTCATTATTATGTGAGATATTTTAATAATTAAAAATATATTGTCTTCATAACAATGATTGCAAAAATTGTTCTGTAGGTCCTGCAGTTGTCTTTGAAGGAGAGGAAGCTATGCTAGCTGCCATCTCAGAGAATCCTATGAGTTTTAAGGTACATGTGTCTAGCATCGTTGGATGCTTTTAATTCTATAAGTGCTTAGTAAAGTGGTGGCCCTGAGTTTTTTTGTTAACGATGGACCATGAGAAATTGTTTTACTTAAATTTTGTTTCAGATAGATAGTAGCTGTTTAATTCTAGTTGCTGAATGCTGAGAGTTTGTACCATGTTATCTGCTTGATTTGATATCTATAATTTTTGCCAAATTGTTTCTCATGATATTCTCTAGGATGAACCTTGTTGAGTACATTTTAGTCAAGAATGTGAGTTTCATTTTGCATTCCTTATATATCCATTTGCATTTGCTAAACGTTTATTGTTGTTTCTGCTCGTAAATTTCCAGGGAAAAGTAGTAGTCATTAGAGGGGAGGGACCCAAGGGGGCCCAGGCATGCCTGAAATGTTGACACCAACTAGTGCAATAATGGGAACAGGTCTTGGAAAGGTATTGTGGTATGAAGTCCAAGTGATTTGCCACCAATATCGTTTTTTTTTTTGTTAAAGATCCATAAAGATGCTATTCTATACACTTTTCACCAAAAAGGGAAAAAAAGATTCAAGATCCCAATTCTATGGTTAATTGAAGCATAAACCTTGGTGTTTGAGCAGTCCTGAGGCTTACCTCTTTTTCACTGCAGTGTCTTTTCAACTTGAATTACATATTTCTAATCACTGATGTAAATATACCCTTTAAAGTGCTATTTGATTTGAATGTTGCAAGTGAATACTGCAGGATGTTGCATTGCTCACTGATGGTAGATTTTCTGGAGCTTCACATGGATTTGTTGTAGGCCACGTTTGCCCTGAAGCACAGGTGCAGTAATTTCTCATGCACAGATTTACATGATAATTTTGGCACTCTAATGAAAGATTAACATCGTGCATTTTTAGTCCTTGTGATCCTTCTTATGTTTCTTTCTGCCTTAGCATAACAATATGCTTTATCCTGCATCTTGGACAAAATCAAAGCTCCGAAATAGTTTAATATTATGGAATATGAAGCTCACCGTATTCATAGGCAACAAACTAGTGAAATGGGTAAAAACGTGATAAAGATATATGATGATTAATATCGGCATTGTTTTTAAAGGAGGGTGGCCCCATTGGTCTAATCCAGAATGGGGACGTCATAAGCATTGATGTTCAGAAGAGGGCCATTAATGTTCAGTTGACAGATGATGAACTAAATGAGCGAAGAAAGACATGGACTCCACCTCCTTACAAGGCTAACTGAGGAACTTTGCATAAGGTAAGGATGATGATCTGCATTTTGACTATGCTATTAATAGTAGATGTCTCATCTCTGATTGTGTATGAACATCTCTGCTTTTCATTTTCAGTACATCAAGAATGTGCAATCGGCTTCCATGGGATGTGTTACAGATGAATAAGCGATAGCCAAAAGGATAAACTGGTATAGATTATAGAGTGAAAATAGGCTTGAATCCGTGCTCACTCCATTGTGATGCACGAGGTCTTTTTGCAGCTCAGGCCTGGTTTAAACTTCTTGCTACAAGTTTTGGGTTTAATGTTAATTGGTTTAAACTTTGAGCTAGATATTTGATATAGTTGATATAATATCAGAGCTTAGGCCTTTGTTATTTCTGTTCTTCCTATCTAATCTCATGCGAGGTTTACGATTTTTGATGATGTTGCCTGTCTGTAGATCTTGTGAGGGAGTCTAAGTTGGGGTTTCACCCATTTTCACGTTTAGGTAATGTTATTTGAACTAGACCGGACTGTTCGGTTGGACCAGGAACCAGCCAATTAGGGTTGTAAATGAACTGAGCTTGAACGAACAAATTTCTGTTCGTGTTCATTTGTTTATTTTTGAAGTTGTTCATGTTCGGTTCATGTTCGTTAAGAATTTCAAATGTTTTGTTCATGTTCGTTTATTTAAAATTATGTGTTCATGTTCGTTTTTTTTAATGTTCACGAACATGTTCATTTAACTTAATCGAATATGTTCACGAACATGTTCATGAACATATAATTGAACATGTTCACGAACAATGTTAATGAATAATAAACAAACAATATATACATACACACATATATTATTTTAATATTTTTATAAGAAAATATCATTAATAAACAAACGAATCATAAATGAGCTTATAAATGAGTTTTTTGTGAACATAAATGAACCGAATGTATCTCTGTTCGTGTTCGTTCGCTTATTAAACAAAAATAAAAATTTTGTTCACATTCGTTTATTTAGCTTAATAAACGAACATAAACAAATGTTATACTTACGGTTCACGAACAGTTTATTGAACTTTCTGTTCATTTACATCTCTACGGCCAATGTACCAATCCTGAGAGGCTTTGAACTAATTGACTTGAGAATCGATAAGGGTCGGTTGAATTGGGTAAAAAAAATTGGTTGAACAAGTTTTTTTTTTAATTTTTTTTAAAATTTTAATCGAATTGGTTGAACCAATCAGATCAATGAATCAACAATTTACTTTATCAAGTTGAATTTGTTTACTAAAGTACAAAAAGTAAATAATAACATAATATCATGGTTGGAGGTCTTAGGCTCAAGTTTTTACTATTTGTGAGTTCTTTTACATTTATTGTAGTTTTAGTTTAAGTTTAGAGGTATTTTAGTTATTAGTCTGATAGTGTTGTAATGTTTGATTTCATTGTAGTTAGATTGTATTAATTGTAATTGCAACTTTTAAAAAAAAATATTAGACATTGTGGCTTTAATGTTTAAAAATATATTAGTTATAATTGTTTTATTCAAACACAATTTGCAACTTTTTATTCGAAATTTTAATTATACATTTTATAGGTTTACTCGGATGTCATTATGTATTTGAAATCATTATCTTAATTTTTTTATTATATAATATTGTGGATGAATGATGAAGGAATTTATGTCAAATAAGAACTTTAATCATTTTTTTTAAAAAAAATCTTGAAAATTATCTTTGATTCTTAATGAATTTATATACTTAGAATATGATCAGTGCTATGTACTATTACAATATAATGTACAAATTGTTATAAAAACATAGGTTTAATATAATTAAAAAAAACCCTCAATAATAAATTTAGGGTTTAACAAAAGATATTTAATCGAACCTTTAATGAAAAAATAAACAATCAATTGAACCTCCAATTGCATAATTTAGTAATTTAGTGAAATTCCTTGACAATATTAACTTTGTGCTCATTAAGTTGATGACATGTTAAATGTTGTGAAATATTACAGTTTTTTTTAAGAGTTTTTATATTTTGGTTCACATGGACTAATAATTTTATATATTTTTATGATTTAAAAAATAATAATAGAAACTTTGTTGTGAATTAAAAGAATTGAGAGAGTAAAAATAAAAGAAATAGGAAAGTAAGAGAACAAATTTTTATTGATCAATAAGAATGTATATAATGCTTTTCTAAAATCTATATTTATAGACATAAGAAATATAAATGAAATAAAATTTTACTTTTAATGACTTCTAAAGTCTTAAAGCACATCAAATTTATCTTAATTTTGATGGACATCCATTTAATGACTCTCCTTAGATGTCTACTGGTAGATAATGTATTTCGTTAAAATCTTAATAGAATAAAAACCCTATGAAATGAAAATGTTATTGAATGAGAGGGTACACTTATTTATAATATGCATATTATGTTACCTCATTAAAATCTTACCATGTAAATCTAATGGGGCAAAACCTCGATTAAGGAAAAATAGTACAACATGTATTTACGCCCACTTATGGCAACATCACATGATATCTCATATCTACGTATTCAATCTTGAATATTAGCATATCAAATGATCATTTAGATGTGTTTGCTAAACATTTATATCACAATTCTTTTGAAAGTCAAAGCTGAGGAAAAATTTTGGAGAAATATATTTTGATCTTTTCAGGAATTGCAATAATGATCATAACAAACGTTGATCATAATCATTCTATAAAAATACATATAAGTATTTTGGATTAGTTTGTAATCTTCCTTAAACTATTATTCATTGAGTTCTATTAACCACATATATGCAAATCATTTCAGTGCATATAAATATTTACACAAACATATTGAACAATTTTTCAAGAATTTCTACATGCTAGCATTCTAAATCCTTCAAGAATTATAAAATTCATTATATAATGATTCAATTGTAACAACTATGGTATCTCAAACCCGACCGGAATGATTCGACCCGAATTTGAGATGGCACATTAGTCACTTACATGACCACACCACAAATTACCATTCACACCACAACATTTTCTTGCATAATTAATAGTTAAAAAATCAGGATAATCATACAAATCCTAAAAAGCATGCTTATCTAACAAAATCATTCAAAAGACATCCAAGGGCAAAATCATCATTTTATATTCATCATACAAACACTCACAAAACAAAAAATTAGAAATATATTTTGATTTTAAAGTTATATCAAAATCTTTATTTGAAAGAATCAATTTAATCTGATAAATAAAGCTCAATTAATTTTAAAACAAAGGTTTTAGGGACTAAATCATAAAGGTAACAAAATATTCAAAATACCATTTTACAAAATTATAATTAGATTTACGAAATTAAGCATATGAATCTCAGTCATGCAAATTTTCAAAGCATTTTATAGCATTTTGGACATCCAATTTCATTGTATACAACCTAGGACTAGATTGCAAAGAAGGCAAAACAAGGCATAATCACTCAATGTGCCAAGGCTTAGGGACTTACTTGCTAGAATTGGTCGAATGCTCAAGGGTTTAAAGCTTTTCTCTCATGTTCTTTAATGGTGGACGGTAGAAATGGAGAAGATGATAACATTTATTTACTAACTTTTAGTTTATATACCAAGTTTAGTTTATAATTAAACTTAATTAATTAACTTAATCTTGATTATTTAGATTTTAATCTTCAATAATTTAATTTTAATGACATCCACTATATTTAATTAAAATAGGTTTATTAGCCATTCAGTCCCTGGGATAATTGCTATCTAAGTCCTAAACTTTTTCCTAATTAAAACTTTATAGCAATTGAAATTTTATAATTTAGTCCCTCAACCCCAAATTAACCACTTTTTTAGCTAATTTACTTAATCGAATTTCAATATATTTTTATAACACTTTCGTAAATATTTCTATTTAATATTTACGGAAACGAGGTTTTTTAAAACCGCATTTTCGACATTATTGGAAATCATATCGTTACATTCATGAAATTATTCTAAGAAAGAGATAATTTTACAATAATTGCAACCACTTGAAGAGATTCTGTCACACCATATTTCCTTAAAGACTCTAATTTAAAGGAATTTAGGGGCTTAATTGAACGTATAGTAAGTTGGCGAACTCTACTAGGAATTTTAGGAAAACTTTGTGACTGTCAAGTAAATAGTTGAGTTCTAATTCTAGTTTGGTTAGGATGGAACTAGTTAGTTTCATGGTGGGAGAAATAATGACTGCTGATGATTGGCTAAGAGGGTTTGTGAGACCGTGAAAAGTAGTTTATATATATAGGTGAAAGTAGATATTTTTGTAAAGAAAAATCCTTCTCATTTATGTCTACAAATCTCTTCTTGTTTACACTGTCTTCTTCAATTGTTTCGAAGAAGAGGATAACCCAGGGAAGCTCTACATGGAGCAAAAGTCATGAGAATTGGAGTCTAGAAGAAGAGAAATTGAGAAACCGGTAAGCTTTCTTAACCTTCTATACTCGAGGATTCGAGGAAAGAGAAAGTAAGGAATTCATAATAAGTTTTTGTAAGGTGGGTTTTGGGTTTTAAAGTTTAAATGGTTTCCATTTAACCGATATATAGTTGTTATGCTTAGCTACCAGGATGAAGGAGATTTTGGTGTTTGGAAAAGCTAAGATGTCGAGGATGAAAGAGCTCAGGTAAGATTATGCACACCACCTTGCTTGTCTGTTATTGTGTTGGAATTGTCTTGTTTGTATACCTATTGTGATTTTAGTTTGAATTCACAGTTGTGTGTGTTTACGATGAAGGAGCAGGCTAAGCACGCATTATGTTGTGGAAAACATGTTTGTTTGCAAGAATGCTCTCAACATGTAAGATGTGGTTTGTATAGAAGTATTGATATATGACGTACTGTAAGTCATAGAAATGAGTGCATTGTTATATGAGCAAAGCATGTTCTTATTGTATGCGGAGTATGGAAGGAATTACCTTGTATGGGTAGATGAAGATAGGAAAGATGGCGTAATAGAGGAATAGGCAGATCGAATGGGAATTCAAGGGAGTTAGACGACATCATGGAATGGTTAGCTAATGGCTTGCTAGAGTGAAATCATGACGACGATAATTAGGTTTCATATAACAATAGCATGACGACGGTCTACATGCTCTATGAGGCAACATCGCGACAATGGTAAGATCCTACGGGGTGACGCCTCAAAAGAGATTTAATGTGTAAGACCATAGCTTGACTATGAAAACCAGTAGAGTCTACCAGGACTTTAAATATGGAGTTACAATGTGTAAGACCATAGCTCAACTATGGCAACCAATGAAGTCCATCAAGACAATAAACATGGGATAGTCCATTGGGACAGTAAACATGGGATAGTCCGCCAGGATAATAAACATGGAGTATACCATGTAAGACTATCGTAAGGACATGGCGATTGATAAACACCGTCAAGAGTATGGTAAGCCAAGAGACTAACAAGACAAAGAAAGAGAGATCATTGTAAGTCTCGTACTGAGAGTAGTTCATTTCGGTGATTATGACACGTTCGAGTATGTGGGTAAATGGGAAGAATGAGGAATTGGACATGTATGTGGTCTTATTAAGGCGAATGAAATAGAAGGGTACTCTATTCCAAGTAAGGGGTATCTGTCATTTTTAGTTCGCCAGTGGTGAGCAAGTAATAAAATGTTAAGTATTATACGCGGTTCAACAGGGCGGAATCTAAAAGTTAAATGGATAGAGTGGTAAGTCCGCTAATGATCTATTGAAAAGAGGTTGTCAATGTAAGACTGTGTGAAATTACCAAAGGTGGGGACCTTTAGAGATTATTAGGCAGGGATAGTCTACCGAGAATAGTCAATAAATTGTAGCACCCCAGTGAGATTAGGATCAAGAGAGAGTAAGCACTCTAGGGGTTACACTCATGTGCGAGTCTGTCAGGAAAAAAAGGCGCCAACAAAATCAACCAACTAATTGATTGGGTTTGTGAGTAAGGATGATAAAAAGAAACCTTATCTAGGAAAGGGGGATCAGGCGTAGCTTAAGTTGAAATCAGATTTTCGCTAGACTAATGGGATAAAATTGTATAAAGGTCAAGGTGGTTCAAGGGGATCTAGGAAGGGATACACAGCTATGGCAAAACCTCGATTAAGACGCTAGTGAGTTGCCAATACCGTGGTGGCATCTATGGGAATTCCAAATTGAGACATACCTAGATGGGTTCAAGGGAGGTTTGAGAATAACGACAAATAGGATTGAGACCCACAAGAGGGAAATGTTTAGAATATGATTATGGCGGGTGATAATGCCTACTTATAGATAGCTTGGAGGATATAAGGCATTGGCCATGCCAGGGAACTTACGAATTTTCCTGCAAGCTTCAGGGAGTGTTCATCTATGCATAAAAACTTATTTTCCCTAACTTTAAAAAGGTCTCTTATGAATACCATTGTACAGGATCTCACTAAGTTCTCCTGAACTTATAATGTTTATTGCTTGTATGCAGGGTAGATGATGACTTTGGGGACAAGTGTAGGGACAAGCCAGACATCGCCAAATTCTAGTGAGGGCATGGTAACTGTTTCATGAATATAAAAGGGCACTCCTTAAGGTCGCGCCTCGGGGATTAAGTCGAATAAGTATGTGTTAGAGTCTAAATTTTAAGTTGTAAATAATTATTAGGATTATTAAAGCATTAAAGTTGTAAGAATTTATCCCTCGCATGATATGAGTTTTAGTAGAAGTTAAATTTTACAATTGAGATTTGTTCGAGTACGTGATTAAATTAGATTAGCAACTTGTTTAGGTATTCGGGTTGATTGTGACATTTGTTATCTGGACCTAGTTACTAGGTCGGGTATAGGGTCTTACAGATTCGCACAAAACCATACGTTCGACAAGAATTTCATGCAAAACTAGTTGAAGCTCTTCAATTTGACTTATCGTAGTCTTTGAATCAACCATCTTGAAATCAAGAAATTTTTTGACTATGAACTTTTTCAAGGTTGCATCTTCAGCTTTATACTTTCGATCCAAAGCCTCCCATAGTGCCTTCTCACTATTAATGGACCTATAAACATCATAGAGTTTATTGTCCAAGCCATTCAGGATGTAATTCTCGCATACAAAGTCACTATGCTTCCATGCATCCATAACAGCAACGGTTGTGGAATCAGATTCTTTTTCGAGAGTTTCAACTCATCCTCAGTTAAGAACTTAGACAAGTTCAAGGTGATTAGATAGAACAACATCTTTGTTGCCATCACTTAAAGTATGTTGAATCAAACTTTTCAAGTTTCTCACCATGCACCAACAAGGGTGATAGTGGAATCCTCCCTTCCCAATAAGTCTTAGCCACGTCAGTTTTAGAATTTTGAGCAAATGTCATGTTTGCTAAAAGTTAGGATAAAAAATATTTTTATTAAAAATTGTTGGTAATCCAACAAAATAAAATATTTTCGCCTTAAGATTGTTAGGAAAAATTTAAATTTAATAATAAATATAAATTTTGTATATTTTGTTTATTCATAAACTTGGTTAAAACTAAATAATAATAAACTTATTTGGAAGTTGCATACTTACTAATTGAGAATAGATTTGATGAATAGAAAACTTAAATTGTTGCTAAGAATTAAAACTTTTGTCCTTAAGGCGAAATTGCCTGTCACTCACACATGGTTTTGATGCAATTGCTTCCTAGAACTTTAACAGCACCACCTCAAAGAGTTGCACACCTCTAAAAGGTAAAAGAACTTATGAAATTTAACTCAATTTTCTCCACAATGATAAATCCCTAAACTAAAATATATAAAAATACTAGATCTCTTAAAAAAATTTCAAACTTTCTTCAATAAACTTTTCTTGAAAACTAGAGATACAATGAGGCGAAAAAAAATATTTCACTATTTATAATAATAGTATATATAAAACAAAACAGACTATATGTTTTTATTAATTAAAAAATATATAATACATAAATACACTTAAAAATATTAAAAACAAACATTAAAAAGAAAAAAAATTAAAATACATTAAAAATTCTTTATATTAAGATAATTACAAATAAAATAGTAGAAAAATTAATAATAAGACATAAGTTTTACAATATTCAAATAATATTACAAAAGACAACGAAACAATAAAAACACATAAAAATAACATCCAAACAACAAAACAAAAACAAAAACAATAGCAAAAATAGTAGCAAAACAAAAATAAAAACAACAAAAATAGTAGCAAAAACAACAACAAAAATAACAGCAAAAGCAGCACCAAAACCGTAAAAAAGTAATACAAACAACAACCAAAACAGCAAAAACACACACTAAAAATAGTAAAAAAACAACTATATAATTTTTTATTAAAAATAGTTAATTTATTCGAGTCAGGTCGAGCAAAAAAAATCTTATCCGAGGCTCTATCCGTTTAAAAAAGGGTCTTTTTTTGTTCAAGCTCATTTTTCGAGCGGATCTTCGGGTAGAGTCAGATGGCCCGACCCATGATCAAGTCTAATTGTAATAAATTGCACATAAAAAGTTTTTTAAAGCTTCTTTAAAAGCATATACGATTTGTATTTCTTAATTCTTATTTTGAACGCCCATGTAATGATCTAATAATCAAATGTGTTTATCGTCCCATGTATAATTTGAATTCGAATTGCGTTTATTGTTCAAGTTTTATCCTAATTATAAAATGTATATTCTTTTATTATTTTTATTAAAATATTCTAATGCCGATTCTTTAGCTACAGAACAACCAACCGCCACCCCTTTGCAACTATGGGCTTCTCCTAATGATGGTCTCCAGCCATCTTTCTAGTAAGATGAAGACCTAACTTTGGAATAATAGTCTTTGTGTTCTAAGGTTGGGCTATACTTGAATCTTGTAGGGGCTTCGCCCTTCCCGACACCTTTGTAGCAGTTAGGAGTGGGGTTGTTCAGTGGAGCTTCTCCCATTGAGTCGTGGCGGAGCCACATTAAGGCAGAGGGGTATGACCCTTAAAGTTTAAATTATTTTAATTTAATTTTTTATAAATTTACATTATGGTATTTTTTAAAATTTAAGTAAATTTTCTAAGGTTTAAGATTTTTGCAATTTTTTTATTATATATATTATAGTCTACTTAAAATGGTAAATTTTTAATTTAAACCCTTTATAATTTATAAAATTTTAAATTAATAATGGTAAAATTACATTTTGGTCCCCTCAAAAATGATAAAAATTTAATTTAACCCTTTCAAATAATAAAGATATAAGTTATTAAAATAGTGAAATTATATTTGTAATATCGTAAAAATATACAATTTAATTTCGATTCCTAAAAAATATTTTTTATCTCTGCCACTGTATGAAATTGTAATTCATCTTTTTTTGGCTTCTTTGTCTATCGAGTTTAACCCAATTTTTCTCTTGATTGTATGGGCTTTCATTTTTAGCCATTGATTTTAGATTTCAAGTTCTTACTAGCCAGCTGAAATGGAGGACCTCCAAGTAGAAGCCATCATACGTATTTACTCAATTCTTTTGTTGAAACCTCGTTTTGCTAGGTAATGATCTCTCCAATTTATCGGCTGTTTAGAAGGGTTAACAAGGCTTGTTCGTTATCCAAGATGTTCTATTGGTGTATTGTCCAAGTTCTCTAAGACGTTTGTTGTTCTTAGAGTTGTAAATGAATTGAGTTTGAATGAACAAATCTCTGTTCATGTTCGTTTATTTATTTTTAAGTTTGTTCGTGTTCAGTTTGTGTTTGTTAAGAATTTTAAATTTTTATTCATGTTCGTTTATTTAAAATTATGTGTGTTTATATTCGTTTGTTTAATGTTTACGATCATGTTTATTTAATCGAATATGTTCACGAGCATTAACCGAACATGTTCATGAACATATAATTGAATATGTTCACGAACAATGTTAATGGATAATAGACAAACAAACATTAAATAAATACATACACACAGATATTATTTTAATATTTCTATAAGAAAATATCATTAATAAATAAACGAGTCAATAAACAAGTTTATAAACGAGCTTGTTCATGAACAGAAACGAACCGAACACACCTCTGTTCGTGTTCGTTTATTAAATGAACATAAAAATTTTAATCATACTAATTTATTCAGTTTAATAAACGAATATAAATGAACATTATACGAACGGTTCACAAATAATTTATCGAACATTTTGTTCATTTAAATTGATATCATGGTCTTTGAGGTGGGCCTATCCTAATACATAAAGTAGGCCCCTTATATTCTATCAAATCCAATAATTGAAGCCTTTTTTAATAACGCTGAAAAAAACAAGATCCGACTCGACCGGATGTCCAAATTGCCGACCCTAAAAATTTGAAAGGCACAAAAACGAAAGCAAATTGTGAAGGAAAAGATGAACCGAAGCGACTCCCAGTCCCAGAAGAGTTGATGGCAATGTCATTGCCTTCTTAGAGTTTTGAAGGATTCAACTTCTTCTGGAATTCGTGTCGCTTTTCTCGGTTCCACTTTATCACCAAATTTTGAAAAACATTATCTGGTAATGATTTTTAATATATATTTTAATTTTGAATGCCAAAATTCCTCTGTTTTTTTCTCCTTCTTCTGATGTAGTATTTTATTTTGTTTATTTAATATGTGAAAATTTGAAAAGTTCAGTCTCGATGCTGTAATGTGTGTGTGTGTGTGTGTGTGTGTGTGTGCTTCTAAGCTTTTTGTATAATTATTTTATTTGCGTATGTATGCTTTTGTAATTTCTTGCAATGCACACGAATTAATATGAACTAGAATTTGGTGGAGATTTGTCCAACATTTGAAATTTATTTAGTGTTTATTTTTTTGTTTATAATCAAGCCACTACTTTTTATATCGCCTGGATACAGTAATTGAGAAAACTTTGTTGGCTAGGATTAATTATATGAAGCATTGTTATAATAATTTTGTTAATTTCGTTGCGGCAGAGCAGTGACTGGTCTGGTGACTAACCTCTTTTTAACAAGTTTTATATGTTTGTTGGCTTCTTTTCTTTCTCTTTCATATTCACGGCATTGCTTTTTGGTTCCATCCTTGTTTGGTATGTGAATGTCTAGTTTGTTGAAAATTATGCTAAATAGGACCCAGTTTATGTTATTTGAAGTTATAAAAATGAGCGAGTTCTGCTTCTGTAAGTAAATTCTATGGAAAGCATTTAGTCTTGCTTTTTGTTTCTCTTTTTCTCTTTGTACAATGCCTTTGGACTATTTAACATTTTAAAGAAGTCTAAAGAGCAATGTAGGAATGTAATGTGTTAATTTGTTTCTCAGGTTGGTTACATTACTCATAAATTATATCATGAAAAGGTGACTTTTTCTGTAATGACATTTTAGTTCGGACTATAATGTTATAAACTGCCTTTGGGCTGGAGAATTTTTATAAGCAAATTGATATTTTTGTGATTAAAGCTTCATATGAAGTCAGGACCTGACCTTGTGTGTTTCAGTAGATACAGCAAATGGAGGAAGTGGACATTGATTCAGTATTGGACATACCCAACACTGCCGATAAGCTATCTGAACAGCAAATGAACAGATGGGATTATGTTGAAGAAGAAAGTAAATTTTCAGTACCTAGTCATTTGAGAGGTTCTAATACTGCAGGAAAAGAATCTTTGGATACTCTAAGGAGAAGAGGTAGGCTCGTTGTTGAAAAAGGACACAACAGAAAACATTATATACACCCACGAAAACTTTCAGGCAGTGTTGATGAAATTGAACATAGTAAAAACACCATTATCTTATCCCCTCTAGAAAATTCTCAAGCAAATGGTCCTTTATTTGGGAAATCTGCAATGGAGACAAGCAGAAATTCCATTACAGAGCAATACATGGATAAAGGAAAAGCTCCTTGCTCTAAGTTGCCTTTTAAGTCATCTGTATTCCAAGAAAATCATGCTGTTATAGATTTAACTGAAAAGAAAATGTACAATCAAATACCTGAAAGGGCATTTCCAGAAGGTGGATCAAAAAATCACCTAGCTGAAAGAAGAAAAGAATGTCAGGTACCAAGAATTGGTGGTTCTTACTTTCATAACTCTGCAGACAATTCTGCAAAATCCAGAAATAAATGCAAGGGAAAGGAGAAAATAGATGGCATTGAATTTAGAAGTGTAGGGTTGGTTATGGATCATGGAAAAGGGGTGGATCCTTCCCATGGGTCCCCAGTTAGAATGGAAAAACAATTGTGTGCATCTCACCATTCTTTTGTCTCGCCAAGAGCAGTTGGGAGAAAAAGATTGGTTCAAAATGGCTGTATCTCTCCCCAGAATATAGTTATCAGGGACAAGAAGGAGGAATTTAACAAACAATCCCTAAACAGCTTTAAAGTTGAACAAAATTTTGGGAATCTGGCTAGCTATGGTAAAGGAAAAGGAGTTGATTATTCTCACAAACCTAAGGAGCATGAAACTAATTTCACTAGTTTATCTGGGAGGTAACTTTTAATTAATGTTCTTCTCTAACTATTTTTTTCCTATTGTCAATTGGATGCTTTCTTTTTTACTGTTGATTTATTTCATTTATTTTGTTAAAATGTTTGCAAAAGAGATGGCCGGGCTGGTACATTTCAGTGAAAAGCTTTGAAACAACATCCGATAAAAGGACAATGTAGCAGGCTTTTAGAATTCAGAACCTTTTTTATTGATGTTGATAGTATTGGTCAGTTAATATTTTTTCAATGCTTAATTCTAAGTAGAAGGGTCCTTATGACTAAAATGTGTTGTCTTCTTGCTGCAGTCCTATAAATAACAATATAGAAGCTAATGGTTTGGTGATTCAACTAGAGATGCATGCTTTGAAGAAAAAGGTGGCTGGAGAAGCACACACTACCACTCAGACAATGCAGATCAGGCAGTTGGACATCATTTCAGCAGATTTAATAATATACGATGCCAAGTGAGTCAACAAAATGAAAATATAGTTGTGAAAAGAGATGATGCTAGTGGAGGAAACAATAGGACCTCATGTGATGGGCCAGAAAGTCATGATGCAACTGAAATAGCTGGTGTGATTGTCTCAAAATTCAACCAAAGAAGTGAACCTTCTAGTGCAAAAAACATACTGCCTAAAAGGCAAACAAAACATGTATTTAACTCAAGAAATAGTGATTTTGGTGATTCAAATAGAGATGCATGCTTTGTAGGAAAAGGTGGCTGGAGAAGCACACATTACTGCTCACACAATGCAGATCAGACAGTTGGACATCATTTTAGAAGATTTAATGATGTACGATGCCAAGTGAGTCAACAAAATGAAAATATAGTTGTGAAAAGATATAATGCTAGTAGTGGAGAAAAGAACAGGACTGTATGTGTGGTCCAGAAAATCATGATGCAACTAAAAACAGCTCCTATGATTGTCTCAAAATTCAATCACATAAGTGAACCTTCTCATGCAAAAAACATGCTGCCTAAAAGGCTAACACAACACGCATTAAACTCAAGAAATAGTGATGAAAGTGCTAGGGTCATTCCTAATGACTCAGACATTGTGTTTCTTGGTTCATCTAGGAAGTCATCTGGTTCCAGGTCATCTAGAATTAATGGGAAACATCTGGATGTTTTCGATCTTTACGAGTCATCTGAAATTAGAGGGGAAAATTCCAATAATATGGAGAATGGAAATGATGAGGGCTCCGAGGATAGGGAAAGACAAATTGAAGCAGATGAAATGTTGGCCCGTGAACTGCAAGAAATTATATGAGGTACTTATATTTGGTGATGGCAAGGTTAATTATGTGATTATTTTACACTTTCTCCTCAATTGTGGTGACTTGTTTATTTACATGCATTAACTTTAAATGTTTATGAACCTTTTAACAGGTGGATGGAGACATTGCATGGGCACCTCAGCTGGAGGAGCACACACTCCATCCTACTTCTATTCAGAATCTCCAAGAGCCAGATCATGTTAGTAAGCTTTAATTTTCCTTTTTTCTTTTTAAATGATGATAACTTGAGAGCCTTCAATTTGTGCATCATGAAATCACTCATGTCGAAGGTTTAAGATAGCTGCAAGATTTGTGTTTAAACCAGTAAAAATAGAAAGAACTTGGGTGTAGTAATGTTGTTCCTAAATCCCTGAACGGTAAATGATTAGGTTTATATGCAAATCTTGATGTTATTACTCAGCAAGGGATTTTGCAGTTTATCATTATTTAAGCTTTTGCATGTTTGATTGTGTTTGTTTAATCTTGACTTGATCTTTTTTGTTCAAGCTTGTGAACACATGTATTTTTTTATTTTGAAGCTATTAGTGCTAGCTTAGGTGTCCATGTTTGTTGTACCCAGGAATTGGAACCAAATCCTGCTATCACAAGGGATAGAGGAAAGTGGGGAGGGCTGGCCCCCCTTGTCTAGCCTGGTTGTTGGACCTAATAATGTTTTGAAACTGGTAAATTCAAGAACTTTGGGAATTTGTTATATTCCTCGTGTACTCTATCTCTATGGAAACCCTATTTAAAGTTAAAAAATAATAATATTAATTGAAAGAATATGAAAGAGGTTGTATATGCTAGAAAGCCTGTCCTCTCAAAATAATAATTTGGATGCTTTAGCAGCTATGGTTATATTTTTAAAAAGGTAGAGGTCCAACTTAATGAAAGCACTTCTTGTTGCTGCAGGATTGTATATTTCTAATTTTAAAAAGGGCATAATATTAATAAATAGTATATTTCATTTAAGCTATTCAAATTGAGTGCAAAGACCTTTTCTTGTAGGATTGTATATTTGTATTTATCAGACAATAGAATCATGAAATATGCTAATCTTCAGTCAAGTTTTCTCTTTTTTTTCTAACATAAAGAAATGTATTGCTTTATCCTTTTTGTACCCTTTTTTTGTACTTTAGATGGTAAACGATGGCTCGTAAACTATGAAATGGATGCTTTTATTTTTGGATTTGTATAAGTGCCTCTCTGTAATATTATTATTTCCCACTTGTGCAGATAGGCTCAACAAGGCATTATCGTACCCAGTCTCCATTCCCGACTTTTCAGGATTCTTCTAATAGGATTGATCATTTCCCTACTGCTAGATTGCCATGGTTAAGGAGTCGAGTTTTGGATCAACTGCGAGTGGCATCGTCTAGGACTAGGAATTTTCAATCTTTGGGCATGGATTTGGATATCGTAATTGTTTTGCCCTGTTCTATCCTGTATTTTTTTCCTTCAACAATACCTAATTTCTGGCTTTCTAATACAGAGACTTGATATATTGGAAGCCATGGAGGCTGTAATTGGAGATGCTGATGGCATGGGATTGGCTAGTCAAATTTTCCAAGTTCAACATGATTTTAATGAGTAAGATTTTTCTATTATTGTGTTACGCGCCTTGGCGTAGGATCTAGTCATAGGTCTAGACGAGGAAGAAGCCTTGCTTCGACCTATGGTTTCTCGAAAGGCAGATTTGTCCTTTATTGAACCCCCTCTCAAAATAACGTTTCTTTTTGATAGAATAATTGCTTGCTCTTTATTTTCATATTGGCAGCCTTTTATAGGCTGTTAATAACAAAGAAAAGAGTCCTAATAGAATTCCTAACTTAGAGTTTATACGGGAAATAAAAACCTAATATAATAATAGGGAGAATAAGTAAAACTAAAACTCTTAACAAAACCTGATATAATAAAGAAATTAAATAAATCTAAAACTCTAATTGCAATAAAAGTGTCCATATCATTTTGTTACTATTAAAACTGGATTTTGGATTGACCATATTACATGATCGAATCATGCATTTGGTAGACAATATTTAGGAATAGCAGCTGTGCCATTGTTGTTTGCAAAGATTATTGTCTTGGGCAGCCAATACAAATGCAGTCACATAGGTTGCTAAGCTAAGCAGAAATGTTAGGTCTGTATTCAGACTTGGCTTCAGCTTTGGACAGAGGCTAGTTCAGAGAATTTTGTTTTGGTAGACAATGTATGGGATTTTAGCCGTATTGTTTCTTTGTGGCTTCCTTCAAGACTTCAATATACTGGTTTGCTATTGTATTGATGTAAAATAGGTTTATTACAAACCAAACTACATGTATGGAAACAAAGTAGTTGGAAACCATCTGTTTTGGTTGAATATGTTTATTGCAAGATGCAAATAATTGCCTAATTGGACTGGTTCTTGATTACAGGGTTTGAAGTAGCCAAAAATTGGAAAAATATTAGAGTTTAAATCTTGCACCTATTTAGAGGCTGGAAGCATTAGTGTACATTGATAGTGAACAGCTACTATGGGACTCTGGCTTGGTATGTCCAAAATTGTGGTAATTTCCAAGCCGGGAATGCTTTACAAAATGGTGAAGCAATAGCATTTCAAAATAATCCATGAACCTCTCTATAAGTTTATTTTAATGTGCCCAATTTCTCCTCTTCAAATATTTTGTTTACAGTTCAAAATTAGTTGGTACAGACATTTCATCCAAGTTTAAATCTAATAATGGATTGACTACCCATTTTGGGTCAACAAGCAATTACCATATTGCAGTTTGTTCAAAGAAAATTAAGATGATTGTATTTTGTATAATATCATGTCATTGTGTCGGTAGGAGTATCCTGGATTGTTAATAAAATCTTTCTATAGCTTTAACTTCAACAATTCATCTTTGTATTGTGTACTTTCTACCAATTTTTTATCAAAGTTCTACATTGCTTAATGTTGTTTTTGCAGCTTTCTATCTTCATGGGGTTACAACTGTTTACTTGAATTGTTGAAGTTGTTATATCTCGTCTTTTTTTTTTTTTTTTCATTTTTCTTGCAGAAATGATTATGAAATGCTGTTGGCCCTTGATGACAATAATCATCAGTATGGTGGTGCGTCTATTAATCAGATTAACAGTTTACCATTATCCAAAGTGCAGGTATATATATATGTTTGGAGCTTGTGAAAAAACACCATCACATCCGCTCATGTGAAAATACATTGCATTGTTTATGTTTTGCTCCCAAAACCTAATTGCTAATTATTGTTTTCATCTTATTAATGTATCTAGACTAATAACTTTGAAGAAGCTTGCGCTGTATGCCTTGAAACCCCTGCAATTGGAGATACCATTCGCCATCTTCCTTGTCTGCATAAATTTCACAAGGATGTAATGCTGTCAACTTTTTTCTAATCTTCAATGCCATTTTGTTTTTCCTTTTCTTGGATTGATTTTCAGATCTCATAGCGGATGAAGTTATAAATTATTTCATATATATTTTTCATTCCCCTTATATGGCAGTGTATTGATCCATGGCTTAGCGGAAAGAAATCATGCCCGATTTGCAAGTCGTCCATAACTTGAATGAGGTTATTATCATGCATGATGGTAAAAATGTCTTAAGGAGGTATGTTTCTATTAATTTATTCCTTTAAGCTTTTTGTATGCATGAACTTGTTGGCTGCATGAAAATGACATGGGATGAATAACTAAAACACGATATGAAACACAGCATAACACGAAGAAAATAACATTGTCATGATAAGTATATATGAATATTTCAAAATCTATCTAAAATGAATTCTAAAGAAATTACCTCTCTTTACCGGGTCTTAGGTAAAAAAAAAAAAAAAATGGTTTACTGATATAATTCTACAAACTGTTGTCATTGTATATGGATGTTATCTTTTGCCTTGCCTGCAGATTTGACCGACACTGAAACAAAAATTAGTAGGCAATATGGGGTAGGGAACAGAAAGCTTGATGAGAGAACTGTTAAAAGGTAATGAAAGGTCCTTTTATTTTGTCCAAAGCTGATATTACTTTTGAATTTTCCACTACACCTCCCCATTTGAAAGGCATTTTTGCTTAAGGTGTATTTACAGCCATATTTGCATGAGAATCATTGTTCCTCTGCCTTCTGTTCACATTCTTTTTCCTTGTATATCTCATTTGAGAAGTGAGAAGAATATATTTATGGAATAACATAAAGTATATGTACAAGTAAATACTACAACGGATTTGTTAAGAAATAAATTTTACAGAATTATAAATAAGACTCATAAAATTATTTAGTTTTACACCAAGCTGATATATTCTCTATATATCTACCTACATAATGGCAAAAATAAAATAGAAAGAAATGGAATCTCTTTACACATAAAAGTGTCAGCAGCCAAAAAGCTGATTAGTTGTTGCTAAGATTTAAGTCTCTAAAATTAGAATAGTGTGCAGCACAGGGCTCAATAGGCAATATATGCTTTTTCTTTTTTTGTTAATTGGCCAAATAGGTTATTTTTTTAGAGATTTAAGAAAATAGGCTGATTTTGAAGAAAGTGTGTGAAAGCGCGTCCAGTTGGGCATATTTTTTGCACATGTGATAGAAAAGTGTATCTAACTATACGTGCTTTCCCACTCACATTTATTAGTTTCTTTGGTTAGATTATTAAATGTAAGCGGTTTTGTCATCGAGTCTCAGGTTCATTTCTTCTTCTACTTACATTTTTTTTTTGTTTCATTTTGTTTTGAGCTTTTATTATTTTTAATTAATATTTTTAACATATTAGCTTCCTTGATTAAATGGTTAAATAGTAATGATTTTATTTTTGAGTTTCAGGTTCAATTCAACTTTTAAACACATTTGTAATTTTTATTTCACGCTCTTTCAATTTTTTTTATTTTAATTAATGAATATATTATTTTCAATTTTTTATTTTATTTAATCTTTTTAATTGATAATTTTTTATTTATAAAATCAAATAATTATTATAAATATAATTTTTATGTGTAATATTTATTTTTCAATCTATATAATGTGTTGTAAATTTTAGTATTATATATTTTTGTATGTGTAATTAAAATATTTCACATAAACATAATAATATTTGAAATAATTAATTAAAATATTTCACATATAAAAATATTTAAAATATCATACTCACAATGTAGAAAAAACAATGATATTTGAAATATTTTTCATATAAAAATAATAATTATATTTAAAATAATTATTTTATTGTATAATATTAGAAATCACAATATGGAGAAAATAAATATTTGACATAAATATTATAAAGAAAAATATATGAAAAGAATTATCTAATGTTTATATTATATATAAATGAGTTATTAATTTTAAATATTTTTAACATAATGATATATGTAAAATATATATTTTTATTATATAATTACATATTTATTATTTGATATTATGAGTAAAAGAGAGAGTAATTAAAAAGATGAATTAAAAATAAAAAAATAAAAATTGTTATGAATATTTTATTATTAAGTGTATGTCTATCAAGATCAATATAAGTTTTGATGTATTATCAATTCTAATAGTAATTAGAAGTAGAGTTTTATTTCATTATATTTCTTATGTCTATAAATATAGACTTTGAAAAAATATTATAAATTGTTCCCATTGATCAATAAAATACGTTAATAGTGTCAATAAAATTAGATGAAGAGAAAATTCGTTTAATCATATGTTGTGTTTTCCCATCATTGACAATAAGAGCGCTTTTATAATATCCACTTGCGGGTTCTATTAAGGTATTTACAGGCTCAAACTTCAAGTTAATCTTAATAATTTTTCTACTCAATTTTTATTACAGTACCAAAAAATTTGAATAATTTAATAATAGTTGATATTTTATGTAAGGCACTGAAGGAAACTCTTGTGTCTTTAATGCTCAAAGTAAAATTTTTCAAAATCTTTAATATTATTAATTGATAAAGAAAATATATTTTGAAAGAGTGGAGTGTTTGTGTCCAAAGAATTTTTTTATGTTGAATTTAATGTTTCTGTGAATGCTAAATTGTTATTTAAGAAATGTAGAATACCTTAACCTCTCACTTTGATACAGAAACTATTTAGGTTTATGCATATACTAATCTTCATATATTAATTTGGGTCAGTTATTCTAATCGTATGTTAGCATGATTAAAATACATATTATGCATGAAAATTGATATCTATTGGATGAGGTGATTTGATGCTTTACAATAGTAATTTTTTAGGGTGGTTGAAATTAATTGTAATTTTTACAATAGTAAAAGATTAAATTAAAATTTTATCATTTTTAAAGGGTTAAAGTATAATTTTATTTTTATTAATTTAAAATTTTAAAAAAATTAAAAGTCTTAAATGAGAAATTTTTCATTTTAAGAGAGTTGGGGTTGACACCCTGACTGTATGTATAAATACTCTACATCTTTGCTTATAAACTTTCAATACAAGTACTCTATGTATTAAATATGCATACCTTTAATTTTCATCTTAATATGATCCTTACTTTTTCATTATAGATATCATTCGCGTATAAAATAGAAAAAAATATAGTTTACGGATTGTTTTATTATCCACAATTTATATTATGATTAAATTATTATTTTTATTATAAATCTGTAAATGTTATCATTAATGCAAAGTTGTTTTTATACTTGTAATAGTATCGTGATAATAACTAGAATGAAGACAATGATGATTATGAAATAAAGAATCAATTGGGACGTTTGTAAGTTTGTCCTACTAAATTTTTTGTTGCTGTAACACTCAAAAATCTAACCCAAAAATTTTGACCAAATTCTGAAGATTACATTGGCCTTCGAAATGACCCTAAAACAAACACTGATCGAATTTATTAAAACTTATCCAAAAACCACATTTGCAAGCATTTTATTGAAACCGATAGTGAGCTTTATTTACATTTTGCAAACATTAAATTTAATTATCACTTAAAATAATTTGAAATCAAATTCACATCTTATGTATTAATTTTGCAACCAAAACGGTTTAGAAATATTGTTAACTGAAGTATCAAACCAGAATTTGCAACGTAAAAACATAACCTTTTACCTTGATTGAAAATCATAAACAGTTGCTTAAAACCTGATCGATTATTAAAGAAAAAAGTTAGTCTCGAAAACTTATGTCCATGCACGAAAACGCTAAAGAAATTCAAAACCAAGAATCCATACTGCAATTCAGTTACAAATCCAACTAACTTCAATAATTGTATCTTAGAAAACTTTATTTAAAACAAATCGAAACTTGAAACTCCGAGATCTTCGATTTGCTGAGTTCGAAGCCTAATCGCGCTGATTATCGAAAAAGGGTAAACTAAGGGTATGAGCTACGAAAGCTCAGTGTGAGTAAAAAACAAAAGTAAATAGGCAGTGTCAACCAAACGTCCAAACATACAGAAATCTCAATTAACTCATAATAGCTAAATACATCGAATAAGTAATTCAATTCATAACAATTACATTCGGTTGTATAAGTAGTGCATAACATGTGACAAATGCATGAGAAACCCACCCAAACATCCAATCATACCAACTCTGTCCACCTTGCACACCATATAGGGTACGCTAGACCCTTCCATCATCTACAGACCAATTTTGGGTTATGGTAGACCCATCCAACTGAAACACACCTTAATGTGGTCATTTGCCACTTAAATTATTGCAGTTTTACCGCCAAATTATATTAATGCAGTTAAACTGTCAAATCAAATTTCCTTCTCTTCATAACCAAATCCCAACCAGAAAAGCAAATGGAAACAATATTATGCATGCAGATATACAGAATCAGACATTCTCATGTTCAGTTTCCATATTCAATGAACACATTTGCAACCAGTTCAATTTAATAGAATTATAATCAGACATGCCCGTATTCAATTATAAAATAGCGAGAACAGTAATATACACAATTTTCAATTATCATATCCAGACATTTTCATATGCTAAGTTTAGCATACCACATCATATAAGCACTTGTGCGAATAACAATATTTATTCTTAGGAATACATATACTAAATAAATTCAAGCAGTAATACGCCCTTTATGGACCTTCCACAAACAGAAATAATTTCCCAATCACTCCTACAGAGGCTTAAATGAGCAAAGGATCACTTAGGGACCAAAATTAGAAAACTTCCAAATAGGTGAAAAAACTGCAAAAATAGGATTATACAATCGTGTGTACAAGCCATGTGGGAGGGTCTAGACCGTGTGACAGGAATACATGTCTATGTGCCTGAGAGACATGCTCATTTAACTCGGTACATGGCCATGTAACTCATTGTCCACATGACAAAAATTCACAACTTAGAAGTAGGGGAGACACGATCGTGTCTCAGGCCATGTGGAAACTCCCCAAGCTGTGTGCGATTGACAAAATCCTCAACAGGGGTCACAGGGTCGTGCGGCCAAGTCGTATGACTCATCCCAGGCCGTGTGATAAGCAAATTAACCTAGTTTCTTAAGTTGCACACTGCCATGTGGACCGTTGCCTGCCCGTGTGCGACACATGCCCGTGTGGTCCAAAAACCACCCCCAAACCTACAACAAAACACAAAATTAACACCAACCATTTACGAGTGTTCAAGAAACACACCTGAAAGACGATTCCAAGGCACTAACAATCGACCGATGCACCTTCACAATACCGATATGAAACTCGATTATACAAATACACCATAACCTTTGAGAAATCAACAATCATAACTAAACAAAAGAGAATCAAAGCAAACAGATAAAAACTCAACAATCGTATTTAAACGTTTCTTACTTCAGATTCTAATTAAGTGAATAAATGAAAGAACATATGAAAATTTCTTTGAGAAGCGTCAAGCGACCAAGGTGAACACAAAGAAAACAACTCAAAATTGATAGAATTTTAGGGTGCATCGATGGTAATAGAAAAGAAAGGAAATTGAGGAAAAAGGAAGAAAAACAAAAATCAAAGAATACAGTGCCAGATAAAGGAAAAATAAAAAATGCCAAAGAAAATGTGGGAGAGAGGGGACGTGAGAAGATTTTGGGGATTTCTATATTTTTTTCAAAAATTAAAAATAAATTAAATTAAATTTAACAAAATCCTAACCTATCTGATTTTCCAGAGTTGAAACCAAAAATAATAACTTCCTCTAAGCCCACACGAGGATTCAAACACGAGACCTAAAGGTAGATTGAGACTTAACCACTGAACCAATATGCTCATCCTTATCTCTCAAATGCAAAGGAAAACATAAAAGTCTAACGGTAACCTCTGCCTTACTTGCAAATCTTGATTCTTCTAACCTCATTTTTAAGATGTGACAGTTGCATTCCCAGAAGTGAATGCAAGCATAAAAGAAAATTTAAACCAATATTATTCCAATAATTGGTAGTAAAAATGTTAAATTAATCCTTATTAGATAATATGTTTTGATATAACAAATTAAAGTGTTTTTGAATAAAAGTTAAGTTGAACAAATTGATAAAATCAAGTTGAAATGATTTCAATTGAGTCAAACATTTTCAAATATGTTTTAACCATTTTCAAACAAGTTAAAATTTCTCCAAGACAAAAAGTATCGATACTTTTTTGTCTAAGTATTTATATTTTACAAGATATCGATACCCTTTTGATAAACAATACCATATGAGCATTTTGTTTTTCACAAACAGTAGGAAGTATCGATCTAGTATCGATACCTTTTTGTAAGGTATCGATAAAATCGAATATGTATTGATATTCCTGCTCCAACGATCACTGAAATTTGCATTAATTATAGAAAATATCGATACCCTTTTGGTAGGTATCAATACTCGTTGCTGCAGGTGTGGTTAATAAGCTGGTATTTCATCCCCAATGGCTACATTTACTTTCTCAACAATCACAATGGTTGAAAATCACTTAGAGGGTACAAATACCATCTTTCAAAGGTCTAGCATCAAGAAGAGCAATGTGCAAAGCTTAAAGATCAATCAAAACAATCTAGAGCTTAATTCTTTCATACCTTTTCTTGTAAACACTTGTGAGCTTTCATTGTATTCATTTATCTTAAGTGTTCTTCTTTGTATTTGTGTTTAATTGGAAAATACCCTGATCTTGTAAGGATTGTTTTCTTTGTTTGCTTATTTGTTTCTCTTGAGAGAGAGTTTATACTTAAGGTTTGGGTAGAAACCTTAAAGGAGTTGTATCTTAAGATTTTGGGGTATAAGTCTTAAGAGAGATTGTAAGGTTAAACCTTATCCTTAAAGGTTGCCAAATTAGTGAATTTGGGAAAATCCTTAGTTGTGGTAAGCTAAGGTAGTGAAGTAGGCAATTGGGGTCGAACCACTCTAAATTCTTGTGTTCTTTGTTGCACAATATTTATTGCTTCCTATTGGCGATCTCAAGTTGATCCTTCCGAGCTAACAATTAGTATAAAAGCTAGTCTCTAAAGACGGTTTAACAATCAAGAGAAGATCCTTGGAGAAGCTTAAACGATCATCAATTCATCCTATAGTAATGACGTTTACTTCCAAGTCAATGTTATTGGGAGAAGCACATTCCACCATAAGGCCTCCTCTATTCAACGACACCAACTACTCATATTAGAGAACAAGAATGAAGCTATTCCTCCAAGCCAACGATTATGAAGTTTGGAGGATAATTACAAATGGGTCATTCATTCAAATGAAGATGGTCAAAGGTGTTTTTGTCCCAAAGGAAGAGAGTGAATGGAATGATCATGACATCAAGAAGATGTAATTGAATGCAAAGGTGTAATACGTAGGTTTGTGCAAGTGTACACAATCGTTATCAAGTAATAAGTAAGTATCGAGTTATCGTCTCCATAAGGACTGTATATGTTTAATTCGTTAATTGTAAAATTATATTAACAACTTGGTGAATAAAAACACAATATATTTGGATAAGTGGTGACTAAAATTAAATGTAATTAATCTAAATGCAAATGATTCATAATGCAAATTAACCTAAGTATGCAAACTATATGAATGAATAGATTTTAGAATAAATTAAACACAATTCACAACAAGTATAACATAAATAAACTAGGATAATTACTTTAATTATTTTTAATTCATTATCAACATGCTTAATAATATTTGGAAAAAATTCCATGGCAACTCGATCTTTTATGGGCTTGGAAATCCAATTATGTCCCTTCGGAGTCTTACTTAGTTAAATACGCATTTTACTGATCATATAAAAATAAGAGTTTCTTAGTATTCATGTGAAGTAATAGGGACTGGGTCAGTTTGAAACAATTTAATTTCATGAACCTAAAAGCCATGCAAGGTAATAGAGCTCGATCAAGTTATTACGAACCTTCAATTCATTCTAGGTTGGATATGAATTAAGTAAGCACATTTCAATTATCATGTTAATTAGATGATGTCTGGTTTAGATCTCTCCACTAATTCTAATGCATTCCAATCATGCATGAACAAAATATATGCATAATATTAATTGAAAGCATAATCGATTGAGGCACAAACATCATAAGCATGAATAAATGAATATTATTTAATCAGAGCAATTATCCTAGCTTAAATAAAATTAAGCTAACATTGTTGTAATCACGAACGAAGAACACATAGCAAACATTTTTAATCAAATTAAAGAAAAGAAAGAATAAACCCAAATCAAAGTGGTTGTCACCCAAAACTCTGATCGAAGAAGAATCCTTCGTTCCTTCGCTTTGCTCCTTTATTGATAGCTCTCCGAGGTGGCTGACCAAGGGCTCTTTAAGAGGCTTAATTAGCTAAAATCTCTATGAAGAGATGATGCTAGGCCTGGGGATGGAAAATGAGAGAAAGGATGAGAGAATCGAGAGAAGAAGAGAGAATGATGAGTGAAGGGATGAGTTGGAATGTTGAAATTGGCACTTATTTATAGGTGAAGGGTGAGAGCTCATTTACTAAAAATAGTGAATTTTGAATCCTTGATTCTTCTCCAAAGCATGGCCAACCATCATTCAAGGATTTTGAATGATTTTGTGCTTCATTTTGAAGCTTTCTCCATGCTACATCAACTAGGGATCAAGACTTGGTCAACAACAAATCTTTGGGCCAAATTCTGATTTCGTCTAAAGTGCAGGGATAAAAAATGGTTTATTTGGGCAGCCCTGGTGTTGTCGAAATTGGGCTATACTCTTCTTGAATTGGACGGTTTTTGTGATCCAACAAACTATATAATAAGTCATATTGTGCATAAGGAGATTCTATCAATCTAAACAAAATAATTACAAGGTTTATTTGCAGTCTTTATATGTTGAACTTAGTTGTAACACCCTAAACCCATAATTGTCATTGGTTTAAGGTCTCGAAGTATTACAAGACGATATAAGATCATTAATTTACTTCAAACAAACATTAAAATTCATTTAAACCATACTCACAATGCTTATGATTCAATTACTAAATACGTAATATAACTTAATTTTAATCATACATGTCATATACAAGCATTACAATTAATCAAAAATCATTATCGAACTTAATAAAACTTTTCAGAACATGTAATTTTTCCCAAAATAGGGTCACACGCTTGTGTGTCTCAAACACACGCCCGTGTGGTCACATTCACACGCTTGTGCCTTTGGTCGTGTACTAGGCCGTGTCCCTACTCGAATGAAATTCACACGACTGTGTGGCAGGCTGTGTACCTATTCGATCTTGCATCACACGCCCGTGTGTGAGATCGTGTTTCTATACGAAATGGGGCCACATGACCGTGTTCCAGCCTGTGTGTTTGCTCGTGTGTCTTGCACTATACCTAAAAATAGCACATGGTCGTGTGATAGCCCGTGTCACTGGCCATGTGTACCCAATTTGCTTCCTAACCAAGTTAATTCCTTAACCTAGCTTGTTCCACAAGATGCATTACCAATAAGGTACAATTTCTAAAGTTCAAAACATCATCCAAGCATCAACCAAACTCTAAGCATGACATTTCCAACTTTAAAAAGTAAATTCTGTGGCTAGGGCCCTGATCGACAATCGGTCATCGATCAACGTCTTGCCTTTGTCAACATTGTCCAAACTGCCCTTAGACACCTCGTACATGGTATCGACTCCCTTAGTGGTGTGAGCTTTTGATGGCACTGAAAGAAGCATGATTGGCGAAATAGAGATTCCCTTATTGATAGGAGCCGTTAATTTCCTTATTCGCTTTCAGGTAATGGATATAATGTCTTCTTACAATATGTTGTTAGGATGCCCCTAGATTCATTCAATTAGGGTGGTACCATCATCATTGCACCAAAGATTAAAATTTGTAGTCGATCAGAATTTGTGTATCGTGCAAGGTGAAGAGGACTTATTGGTAGCTAGCTTGCCAAATTCTCCTTTCATAAAAGTGGATGATGATGCGATAGAAAGTTCTTTCCGAACCTTTGAGGTGGCCACAGCATCTTATATGGTCGAGGGAATGCAAGCTCCTAAGCCTCATGTTCCACGAATAGCGAACATGTTATTTGCCTAGACAATAGGGAAGGGTTAGCAAATCCGCTTAGGTTTGGGAAAAGACCTACAAGGTATCTCAGAACCCATTTTTGTTTCCACTCAAAAAGATACAAGAGGGTTGGGATATAAGCCTATGAGGGAGGATGCCGAGAGGATGTGTAAAAAGCAGAGAACAAAGAGATTGGCCCACATGGCTGGGAAGAAAGTGGTAGAACTTGCTTTGATTTATCCTCCACTATTTGAGACCTTTTACTCAGTGAGATTCGAGCACCAAGGAAGGACCCCGATCAATCTAATGATTAATGGAGATGCAGTGGATCCAAACATGATTGGTGATAGGGTATCGATGTTAAGAGACTGGGTTCGCTACGACTCTTTCGCCTTGGACAACTGGCAGCTCATACAGTTACCTACTATCCTTGAGTCCTCTAAGATGTAATCATTTTTAAGAATTTTTATGTCAAAGTTTAATATCGTTTAGTTAATTTAATTTCCTTTAAAAATCCATGTAAAACTGTTTTCTCTTTAATGAAACCAGATTTGGATCATGTCCCTAGTCACTTTTATTCATTTAATCGTTTTCATTCATATACTAATATACATACTCATAATTATTTCAGGGATATACATCATGAATTGATAAATGATCCAAATAACATCTTTGAATCAAATTCACATAATTATGTTCACTGTAATGATCATGAGACGAAAGAGGAAGAAGTTGTACTGAATGAGTTTTTAAGGCTAGTTGAACAAGAGAAGAAGCTTATTGAACCCCACTTGGAGGGAACAGATTTAATCAATCTGGGTGATGATGAGGTAAGAAAGGAAATTAGGATTGGAACCACTCTCATGCCAGAGCAAAGTCAATTGTTGAAGGATCTACTCATTGAGTTTTTAGATGTGTTTGCATGGTCAAACCAAGATATGCCGGGTTTGGACACCACTATTGTGGAACGTAGGCTACCTTTGAAATCAAATTGCAAGCCCGTACACTAGAAGTTGAGGAGGATGAAACCTAAGATGATTTTGAAGATTAAAGAAGAGGTTAAGAAACAATTCGATGCTGGATTTCTAGAAGTAGCTAAATACCTAGAGTGGGTGGTGAATATTGTACCAATGCCTAAAAAGGATGGGAAAGTTAGAATATGCGACGATTATAGAGATTTGATTCGAGCTAACCTGAAGGATAATTTTTTGTTACCTCTTATAGACACACTGGTGGATAACACTGCTAAACATTGTGTTTTCTCTTTCATGGAAAGATTCTCGGGGTATAACAAAATCAAAATGGCGAGGGAGGACACGGAAAAGACCACATTCATCATGACATGGGAACTTTTTGTTACAAGGTCATGTCGTTTGGTCTGAAAAATGTTGGGGCCACGGATCAATGAGCAATGGTGACACTATTTCATGACATAATGCATAAAGAGATTAAAGTTTATGTTGACGATATGATAGCAAAGTCCATTAGGGAAGAAAATCATGTGAAAAACCTCCGCAAATTATTTGAAAGATTGAGGAAATACAAATTGAGATTGAATCCAGCAAAATGTACTTTCGGGGTAAAGTCAGAGAAGCTGTTGGGTTTGGTAGTGAGTGAACGAGGAATTGAAATAGATCTGAACAAGGTTCAAGCAATTCAAGATTTGACACCCCCTAAAACTCAAAAAGAGGTGAGGGGTTTTTTAGGACGGTTAAATTACATGTCTCGTTTCATCTCACAATTAACTAATAGTGATGGTGAATGGACTGAAGATTGTTAAAAGACGTTCGAGAAAGTAAAAGAGTATTTGGTTAAGCCAGTAATTTTGATTTCCCCGGTACCAAGAAGACTTTTGATTTTTGTATTTGGTAGTGTTAGATAATTTTATAGGTTATGTTATGGGGCAATGAGATGGTTCAAACAAGACAGAGCACGCAATCTATTATCTGAGCAAGAAGTTCACGGAATATGAAGCCAAGTATTCCTATTTGGAAAAGATGTGTTGTGCTTTAGCATGGACTGTGTGTCGACTAAGGCAATACATGTTGTATCACACCACCTTTATCATCGCAAAGTTGGACCCTTTGAAGTATATCTTCGAGAAGCCATAATTTTCAGGAGGAGTTGCTCGTTGCCAAGTGGTATTGTCCGAGTATGACATTGTAACAACCCGTTTTTCAGTGGTGTCGGAAACAGTGATTTCGGGATCACAACTCTAACGAGTCAAGTCGTAAATTTAATTATTTTAATATTTATGACATTGTCAGCATCATATTAAGATTTGGTTATAAATTTTTTACGTTTAGATAGTTAATTGGATAGGAAGGATTAAATCGTAATAGGTGCAAAAGTTGAGTTATCCAACTAGAGGGACCAAATGAGTAAATCAACCAAAAGAGTTTTAGTGGGTGATTTTTCATGAGATGAATTAAATATAAGTAGGATTAATTAAAGTTAAACAAATGATTAATTAGGTTAATTGAGAAAGTTTAATTATTTACAAAATTACATTAGTATATATATATTAAATTAAAATGGAAATTTAGATGAAATTAACAATTTTTCTTTCATCTTCTTCACCTAAACGGCTAAGAGAGGAGAAAGTTAGGATTTTTCTCTTTCAACCTTTGAGCTTTGATTTGGGTAAGTAAATGATAACATTTTTTTAGTAATTTTTGTGTTTTTGAGTCCGTATCAACTTAATCTAGCTAATCCAAGAACTAATTTGTGAATCTGTCAAAAGTTATGAAACTTTCCATTATTGAAAATACTTGTTCTTGAAAGCTTGTGATGGTTTTGTGTGTTTGATGATAGGATTGAATCTTTTTGTAAAGTGATTCTTGTTGAAATTAGGGTTTAAAGACTAAAATGTGAAAATGATGAAAATACATGTATTGTTATGAAATGATTGTGTGTAGGGGTTGGGTAAACACCTTAAGGATTTTGGCTATGGTTGGTTTTGTAAGGGAAAGGTTATTTGCATGTTTAATGATTTAAAAGACTAGATTGAATAAAAGGAAAATATTAGGGGTAAAACTATAATTTTTCCTAAAGAACTAAATTGTGTTAGATGACTTGATTGTGTGATTTAATGTGAGAATTGGATGATTTGTGGATGTAGACTACGATCGTGCCTCAGATCGTGGAAAAGGAAAATTAACGGAATAGTCCTTGAAGTCTAACCGTAACTGTAATTTAATCCAGTAAGTTCGTAATGCAAATTTTTAACTTAAATATTTTTGTTTTATGTATCTTATCATTGTTTAACCAATGGAAGCACTTGGATTCAAAGAGATTTGAAGATATGAAACGAAAGAGATAGTAGGCTTAAAGCCGTTGAAATGAAACTGATGCGATGGCTGGGGTACCGCATATATTACAAGTCCTTGACATCTCGTGTGAGCAACATCGTGAGTTAGAAAAGGGATATGAATCCTAAATGGATTATAGGCCCTACGATGGCTGGGATTTATACTTAAATGCATATTCTTGAAAGTTTGTTTGAGCAGCATTGAGTACTGATAACAGAAAAGTTATAGACAATAAAGTTGAATTACTAAATATGGTTTGAGGAAACAACAGATATTGCTAGTTTGGTTGAGTTATAACTACTTTATGCAAATTATTGGTAACTCTTTAAACTCTTCGAACTTACTAAGTTATGAAGCTTACCAAAGATGTTATTGTTGTCTTGTAGATTTACCTTGCTTCTTAAAGATCGGATCATCTCCTCGGAGCCACACTATCGCGGAGCTCATTTGGTAGTTTTTACATCACTTGGTTTTATGGCATGTACTAGGATGATGTTATCTTTTGATTTATGTAATTGAGATTGTGAAAACCTGGTTATGTTGATGAAATGATGAATGTAGTAATGCATGTTGTGCAAGTTGGAGTATAGACTTAAAAGTACTATGTAATGACTTGGAATCAATATATTTTGTGTTGGCTTAATGCATAATGAAGTCATGAATGTTTTGTGTTGACAAACTTGTGTTTTGGCATGATTCTTGAGATTCTGCATACTTGTTTCGGTAAAACTCAAGCATGTATCGGTAAAAGTACAGGGTAGGAGAGAGGTTGTTCACTGACTTGGGTTGTATCGGTAGTTGAATAGCAAGTATCGGTAGTTATGTGTTTAGAAGTATCGGTAGTTTGTATACTTCTATCGGTAGAAGTAGCAGGGTGAGACTTTTAGCTCTCTGGAGTTTTTAGTATTGGTAGAAGTAAGACTTGTTTCGGTAGAATAGTCACTTGTGTCGATAGAACTGTCACTTGTATTGGTAGAAGTCTGCACTATTCCTGAACTGTTTACTAACTTAACAACTACTGATACTTGTCCAACAAGTACTAGTAGAAATTTTCAAAAATGTCAAAAATGACCTTGTTGCCATTGTTGAATTGTGTTTACAATCAAATGATGACATATGATGTGTGGAGTGCAATTCTTTAAATAAATAAGACTGAATAACATGATGTTAAAGGTGACTAGTGATAAATGAGTAGTAAGATATCAAAACCCTAATCGGTGATGGTTTTTGAGTTTTGGGTGTTATAGACATCGTTTTTGTGTCCCAAAAGGCTATAAAAGGAAGCATAGTCGTGAAATTTATGATAGATCGTGCGAAAGAGGAATATGAGCCCATGAGTTTTGATTTCCCAAACGAAGAGATCATGTCAATTTCGAAGCGTGAAGAAGAAATTTGGAGGGTGTATTTCGACAGAGCATCCAACATGATTTGGCATGGGATTGGGGCAGTACTAATCTCCTCAAGTGGCCAGTATTTTCCCACTACAGCTAAACTGATGTTCACCTGTACGAATAATGCAGCTAAATACGAGGCATGCTTTTTGGCACTTTAGATCGCCATTGAGAAAAAGATCGGGGTTTTAAAAGTTTATGGTGACTCGGTGTTAGTTGTTTACCAATTAAAAGGAGAATGGGAAACAAGGGATTCCAAACTAATTCATTATCAAACATATGTGCATGGACTGATCAAAAAGTTTGATGATGTCCAATTTTTCCATTTGCCAAGAGAAGAAAACCAATTAGCAGATACATTAGCTACTCTAGCTGTCATGTTCAAAGTAGGATCCGAAATAGAAGTGCAACCTATACAGCTAAGGGTCAAGAACTCGTCGACCTACTACACGGGAGTAGAATCGAGAACGGATAGGAAACTACGGTATTTTGACATCAGATGGTATTTGCAATACCAATAATACCTAGATTGCGCCTTAAAAAGTGATAAACGAATAATTAGGAGGCTGGCTATGGGTTTCTTCTGAGACGTTGATTTTTTGTACAAAAGAGGACGCGACAAAACACTGTTGAGATGTGTTGAAACATAAGAGGCGAATCAGATAATGAAGGAAGTCCATGATAAAGTATGTGGGGCACATAGTAACGGGCATATGATGGCAAGACAAATCATGAGGGCTGGATATTTCTGGTTGATGTTGGAATGAGATTGTTTAAATTATGCTTGGAAGTGTTTATAAATGCCAGATTTATGCAGATAGTATTAACGCTCCTCCTACTAATCTTCATGTCTTGGCGCCTCATTGGCCATTCTCAATGTGGGGCATGGATGTCATCGGCCACATCACTCCGAAAGCATCAAACGAGCATTGCTTCATCTTTGTAGTGATTGATTATTTCACCAAGTAGGTCGTAGCCGCTTCATATACCAATGTAACTCGATTAGTGGTTTGCAAATTTCTAAAAATGGAGGTTATTTGTCAGTACGATTTACCTGAAAGAATCATCTTAGACAATGCCAAGAACTTGAACAATGCTTTGATAGAAGAGGTTTGCGCACAATTTAAGATTAAACATTACAATTCTGTGCCACATCCTCCAAAAATGAATGGGTTAGTCGAAGCCGCAAACAAGAATATCAAGAAGATTATTTCTAAGACAACAGAAATGTACAAGGATTGGCATGAAAACTCCCTTTTGCTTTCCATGCATACCACACATCAGTGAGGACATCAACTGGAGCTACTACTCCATTTTCATTAATGTATGGCATGGAGGCCTTTTTACCTATCGAGGTGCAAATCCCGCTTCTATGAGTGTTGAGGGAGGTGCGACTGGAGGAGGTTGAATGGGTGCAAGAGAGATATGAGAAATTGAATTTAATTGAGGAAAAGAGATTAATAGCTTTATGTCATGGCCAGTTGTATGAGCAAAGAATGATGAAGGCCTATAACAAGAAGATGCGACTAAGACAGTTCAGAGAAGAGGATCTGGTACTGAAGAAGATTTTGCCATATGTTCATGATCATCGGGAAAATGGATGCCAAAATGGGAAGGACCATATGTGGTGAAGAAAGCTTTCTTTTGTTGGGGCATTGATTCTCGCTGAAATGGACGGAGACGAGATGTCGAACCCTGTAAATTCTGATGTAGTGAAAAATATTTTTGCTTAAAACTGAGCTTAATTGTTCTTACAGAGTTATTTAGATTAAGTAATATTGTTCTTTTTTGTTTTGCTTTTCTTTGTGAATCATGTTTGAGGTTACATTTTGCTTTAGAATCTTGCATTCTCCTTAAGGTTAATTACTTAATAAGTTGGCCATGTCCAAAATGACGAATGACATTTTTGAAATATCCTTCACTTGGAGAAATTTCATCATTTGTTAACCACTTTGGGCCATCTCGTTTGTTCAAATTTGACCCTTACCGAAAGATTACCCTCCACGTCGGAGGACAAATTGTGAGGTTTTGGGTATGGATCGATGATTTTACAACATTGTGAGGCAAACATGTGATTATTTGGAATTCAAATTGAAAAGATGGGCACATTCCCAAGAATGACCTTTGTGATGAGATTAACCATATTTTGAAATGATAAATGGCATCCTTTTGTTCTCCCCGTCACTTGAAGAAAATTATATCCCTTGTGATCCCATTTTGAGCTTGATGTATCTTCTTTCTGAACCCTAATTAAAGTCATCTAGCGAACATCATGGATTGACAAAAAAATCATGAAGATTGAAAGTAAAATTCTTAATTATTAATCTCATTCCAAAAAAACAAAAAGGAAGAAATAAAGAAAGCAAATAAGAAACAAAAAAAAGGAAATAGAAGGAGTAAGAAAGAAGAAAATTGATTGAGAGATGGAAGGAGCAATAAAAAATTCAAAATAATTCCTCATGGTTTTTTATACTCTTTCACATGATTTTTTTTAGCCTGGAAAACCTTTCTATGATTGACCTTTAACCCTTAGACCACATTACAACCATTAAAAGACCATTTTGATCAAATATGTTTGTTCAAATCAAGAAGTTAGTCTTTGGGAAATTGTGACGTTTTGAAGAGCATAAAATAGGGAGATGAACTCTAAGGTGAAAACTCATAAATGAGTAATCTAGAGATATTTCTAAAAAAAAGGTACGAGATGCCCTGGAGGATAATGAAGATTTCAAAAGTAAATTGATCCTTCGGTACGAGCCCTAAAGTAATCTATTTTAGCCTATTTTAGCCTCTTTTTTGGCACCCAAACTCGAGCCGACACTTTAACCTTAGAACAAGTCCATCTCTGATTGCTCATGGCCAGTTTAAATTAGGGAATTAATCTACTTGGAGAACGTAAGAGTCTATAGAAAGAAGATTTTGTTTAAATAAAAAAAACAAAACAAAAAAAACAAAAAAAGAGAGAAAAAACAACAAAAAAGAAGAAAAAATAATGAGAGCAAGAGAAAGGAACTATATTGAAGAATATCTACTTTAAGATTCAATTTTGCAAAAGAGCATGGTACAGGGTTCACAAATGGAATAGTCCAAAATTAGGAAAAGGAAATTCGGCTTTAAGAGAATTAATGAGTTGACTCTCGATGCAATGCATTTATGTTTCAATGGTGGATTTATGAAATCGGTAGTACCAAGTTTGTTAAGAGAATTATAATCTGAGAATTTGATTTACGAGTCATAAAATCATTTTGAAATTTGTTAAGGTGAAATCCCATGGAATTTGATTTCATTATCTATTGTATATGGATAGGGAATTGATCTTTTTCAACCTGAAAACATGATTCTCAAAATAATGACCTTTTATGAAAATTCAAGAAAGGAAGAAAGGAAAACATTCATTACATTTAGAGGCCCAGGTGTGGAGGTCCATTTACATTTCATTGAATTTAGAGGCCCAAGAGTGGAGGTTCATTTGCTTTTCATTGCATTTAGAGACCTAGGTGTGGAGGTCCATTTATTTTTCATTACATTTATAGGCCCATATGTTGAGGTCCATTTACTTTTCATTTCATTTAGAGGCCCAGGTGTGAAGGTCTTTTTACTTTTCATTTGCATTTAGAGGCCCAGGTGTAGAGGTCTATTTACTTTTCATTGCATTTAGAGGCCTAGGTATGAAGGTCCATCTACTTTTCATTGCATTTAGAGGCCCAAGTGTAGAGGTCTATTTACTCTTCATTGCATTTAGAGGCCCAAGTGTGGAGGTCCATTTACTTTTCATTGCATTTAGAGGTCCAAGTGTGAAGGTCCATTTACTTTTCATTACAGTTAGAGGCCCAAGTGTGGAGGCCCATATTCTTTTTGTCGTATTTAGAGGCCTAAGTGTGGAGGCCCATTTACTTTTAATTGCATTTAGAGGCCCAAGTGTGGAGGTCCATTTACTTTTTATCGCATTTAGAGACCTAGGTGTAGAGGTCCATTTACTTTTTATTGCCTTTAGAGGCTTAGGCATAAAGGTCCATTTATTTCTTCATTGTATATGAAGGCACAGGTGTGAGGTCTATTTGCATTTTTCTGCATTCTTATTTCGAAGATTTGGTTGTGAGGTCTGAATTTATCTTGTTTCACTCTTCATGTTTTAATGGTTTGGTATTTACGTTTCTAGTTTTGGATGACGTAACATGTTTTAATCTGTTTCGATTTTGTTGATTGTAAAATTTGTGATTCATTATACTACGATGTTGAGTGAGATTTGATAGTGGTTAGGTGTCTACGTCTTTGTATATTCCTTGCTACGCAAGCCACGAACAAAGAGGGACAGCTGTAGACACCAGATTTTTTCCGAGCCTAGTTGGAGGCCCATTTGTTCTTTCTTGGGGTTGTTGGAAGCCCACTCGATTTTGGGTCAAATAGAGATCTTTGTTTTTCTTTTCTTTTTTTTTCCCTTTTTTGGGCTTGTTAAAGGCCCAAATTATTATTATCATTGCTATTACTATTATTATTATTATTATTATTATTATTATTATTATTATTATTATTTTAGGGTTTCATGGACCATAGCTCGTCTTTTGCCACATATCACAAACATCCAAAATAGTACCAAGCCATTAATCAAAAGATCAAATGAAACATAACAAAAATTACAATTAAACAAGATTAGGAAACGTTATATATGCATGAAACGAATGAAAAAAGGAGACTTTTGATATTCTGATTTTTTTAAAAAAAAAGGTAAGAAGAAAAACAACAAGCATGTTATTTTCTTCTTCTCTTTCTTTTTTTTTTGCCATGGACATATTATGAAGCATTGGATTTTGGCTTCGATGAAGGGGACAATATCGGACCATCGATCCTCCGCCCCTAGGAGCCCCAAAAATCCCATTTTTTTTCCTTTCCACTTCCTAAAATAAAAGGTTTTTTTAAAGAAAAATAGCTTAATCTTGGGAAAAGTTTTGATTTTTTTTTTAACAATTTCGAAATAAAAGTTTTGAGTTTTAAGAAAAATATTGATTTTTTTAAAAAGAGAAGTTTAGATTTTTAAAAATAAAATATGCTTTTAGTCATTTTAAAGAAAAAATTTAAATTTTTAAATAAAGTTTTGATTTTTTTAACTATTCCGAAATAAAAGTTTGGATTTTTTAAGTAAAATAGTGATTTTCTTTAAAAAGAGAAAGTTTAATTTTTTAAAAATAAAAATATGTTTTTAGTCATTTTAAAGAAAAAGTTTAAATTTTTAAACAAAGTTTTGATTTTTTTAACTATTTCGAAATAAAAGTTTAAAATTTTAAGTAAAATAGTGATTTTCTTTTTTAAAAAAGGAAAAGTTTAGATTTTTAAAAGTAAAAATATGTTTTTAGTCATTTTAAATAAAATTTTAAATTTCCAAACAAAATTTTGATTTTTTTAACTATTTCGATATAAAAATTTGAATTTTTAAGTAAAGTAGTGATTTTTTATTAAAAAGAACGAAAATTTAGATTAAAAAAATAAAAATATGATTTTTTGTGATTTTAAAGAAAAAGTTTAAATTTTTAAACAAAGTTTTAATTTTTTTAACTATTTCGAAATAAAAGTTTTGATTTTAAAGTGAAGTAGTAATTATGTTTTAATCAAAAGAAAATTTTTGATTTAAAAAACAAGAAGAAGAAGAAGAAATTTTCGGTCGCCGTATGCGACGGCTCCACCATCGGAGCCAGAGAAGCGTTGGGCTCTCCGATGGTGGAGGTATAGCCAACATGAAATGAGGAAAGAAAGACAAAGAGGAAGAGGAAGAGTTTTTTTTTAAATGAGGCTAAAAATGAAAGAATAAAATGATTTTCCCCCTATTTATAAGTGTCAAAATGAGTAATTTATTCTCACCCCTTACTTTTTAAATTTAAGGAAAATAGCGTTTTTTTGCAGAGCCGCTCTCACTCTCTAATCTATTTACACCCCGTAACCTTTTTATTTATTAAAACCTTCGATTTAATTCGAAATTTCAAAATAAAAGCAAATTAGTTGCTACGTCAGTCTTCTGTCTTCCATATTTTTTATCTTTTAGTCCCAAAATCAAGCTATTTCATTTTGTTTACATATTTAATAAGTTATTTATATTTATATCTTCCCTTCTCTTTCATTTGCATTTATACTTTATATATTTGATGTCAATTATGCATTTTAGTTTAATGTTTTATATTTATTCACACTTGCATAATTTTTATTTATTCTTATTTCATATTTTTTTTATTTTCATGTCTATTTATATTTATGTTTTTTTTACATTTGAATTTAGGTTAATCTTTAAGAGCTTATCTACCATTTACCTTAGAAAAATTATAAATAATATGTAAGATATTATTTTATTAGGATTTTAAACTAATTTTAAATATTGTATAGGATAATTAATATGTAAATATTCTTTAAGACTTTGTTTAAGATTAAAAATAAGAATTTTTGTAGGTGAATTGTAAATCATGAATAGACCTTTCTAAGTATTTTATTTTGAAAACTCTTTAGGATAGCTAATCAATGTTGTAGAAAACCAAATTCGTCCGGGCTCAAACCCATTTTTTTCTATTATTACAATTAAACCCAACCAACCTATTGTCCTTTTATTAACCCAAAAAAATAGAAAATAACAAAAAAATAGACCCATTTTTCATTCATTTATTTGTTTACAATCCCAAATTGTTTAGAATCCAAATAAAATTGCAAGCTCAATTTTTTTACAAGCCCAAAATTAAAACAAAAATGGTGAAACCCTAGAATAAGAAAAAATCCTAGCCGCCTCTCTCTCTTGCTGCCCCTCAAACGGTTGGATGATCGGATGCTGCCCGAAAATCTTCAATATACGAATTTGCAAAGAAAGGAAAGGAAATCAAATCTCTAAAAAGGGATTGTAAATCAAATCTGTAAAGCAAAAAAAATATTGTAAAAATCGTGTATAAAAACAAAAAAAAATCTATGTAATAGAGAGGAATTTTTTGATGTAATAACAGACAATATTTGAAATAAAAAAATCCAAGCAAATTCTAGCATCAGATTCAAATATACGAGCAAGGCAATTGAAAGAAAAATCAAGGTATTAGTTTTTATTTTATTCCTGAAACTAACATTAAATCTAACTATTTTTATAATATTCGAAACTATAAAAAAGGGACTGTTGTTGTTCTTTTACCTTTTTGTGTCGTTTTATCTTCACCGTCGTCGTGGGTGTCCGATTGGTGTGTTCGTCGAAGGAATGGGGCGTAGATGAACATATTTCGCACTCTCGAAGCACATCAGGTACGATTTTGGCAAAACGAACCTCAGATTCGAACTAAGGAGGCTCGAAAAGGTAAGGAGGTGGCTTTTCAAATTTTTGACCACCGTGGACGGTGGTCGTCGACACCGGTGTACGGCAGACCACTGGAGACACACTGGAATCATAAAGTCGGCCAACACCCTTTGAGAGAAAATGAAATAAGTTTTTTTGGTTTATTTTTAAAACAATGATGAAAATGAATTTTTGGGCAAAATGTAATATTTATACACACATGTTTTGTGCCTAATACAATAGACATCAAAATGACGTCGTTTTGATTAAAAACCCAGAACCCGATCTGTTTCAAGCCTTAGACTCACATGTTTTTTAAACATGGGCTAATTGTCCATGTGGTCTTTTTGTAATTTTATTTGTTTTAATTTAATCATTTTTGCATGTTTTTTAAATGTATTAAAATTAGCCTTTCAAGTTGTTTTCGATTACAATTCGATCCCTAATTTAATTTTGGCCCATTGATTTATTGTTTTATATAATTTGACCCTGCTATGTTAATGTTTATTCAATTAGGTCCCTCTACATTTTTTTTGTTTAATTTGCATGATTTTAATTATTATTTTTTGTGTTTAATTTGCAGGATTATTTATTTTATTTGTTTAATTTGCATAATTTTAGTTATTTATTTTATTTATTATTATTATTTGTTATTCATATATTTATTATTTATATATTTGCTTTATTAAATTGTACTTATTTATTGTGTTTTTTTATGTGGCATTTTTATGTTTTTATTTTTATTTTTTATTTTAATTATATTAATTTGATTATTATTTTTCATGATTTGTTAATATTCTCAATTGATTGAACTTTATTGTCATTATTACTATGATCCTATTATTATTTATTAGCATTTAATTTTTATTTAATTTATTATTACTTATTATTTATTTATGGATTACTCTCTGATATTTAATTTTATTGATATTATACTTATTTGCATGCTTTATTTTATCTGAAATTGATTATATGTCTTATTGTACTATTGACTTGACTATTTTAATTTTTTTTTGCCTTATTGTATTTCCTATATTTATTTCTTATTTATATTTCTAATTATTAATATCTAGTGCTATTGTTACCATGATCATGTTATTATATTATTGTGTTATAATTGCTAATTATATTTATTTGCATTCAGTATATTCATGTATATTTTTTTTATTTTGCCATAATTGTAAATTATGTATATATTCATTTTTACATGACATTTTAATTCATTTTAAAAGAATACACAAATTGTTTTAAAAATCGAGACAATGTTCTTTGTTTCAATAACTTAGACTTTAAATAATCGATAAGGCACTAATTTTGGGTGTGTAAGGGTGCTAATCCTTCTTTATATGTAACTGACTCCCGAACTCGTTTTTATGGTTTCAAAGACCATTTTTTTTGTTTAATGATTTTAAAATTTTCAAAGGTGATCTAATCACACCTATTTTAAAAAAGGTTGGTGACGACTCCATTTTCGTTTTTCAAGATATAAATCGAGACTTTTTTTTTAAAATGGTTCGAAAGCTTGGCGACTCCGTTGAGGATATTTTTTTGAGAGTCAAGTCACAAGTCGATTATTTTTTGTCTTCTTGTAGAAAATTTAAAATTCGATTTCATTTAATTTGTAATCCTTTGCATTTTATTGCTTTGCATTTTATTGTATGTATGTTGTATTTAATTTATAATGTTTTCACATACATTTGCAAGTGTTACTATACCTTCTAAGTGGAAGTAAGAAACTACTCTTTCATGAGGTTTCGCCTCCGTGCATGATAGTGGATTGCTTTCGTGATACATCCATACCTATGTTTTCTTGAGATTTTCACTTCCATGCAAACATATGGAAATGTGTCCCCCTAAACCGAACTCATCCGTATAAGCCTATAATGAGTGAGGATCGAGGAATCTACTAGTTTGGGTACCTTTACTCTAGAACTCAAACTACATATAGTGAACCTTAAGTGCCTATCTTAGGTAGAGCCATGCCGAACTTTTAGTGATTACCCGAAATAGATGAGTAGGTTCTTTGTTTATGCTTGTAATTTGTTTTTTACAATGATTGTACTAACTTGTCTTATTTTTTTTTTGTTTGTTTTCATTGCATCTTCATATTAGGAAAGGTATTGATTTAAGGATGATTTCTAGTGGATAGCTGGTCATGGAAAAGGGGTATCTTGATAAGGTGGAGGACAATGTGGCCGTGCGCATGTGGTCAGAGGCAAAGCAACTTGAGAAGGGTGATAGCTTGACTAATGGACATGTATCAGATTACTGGGATTTTACTCGGATTAGTGTAACTCAGAATAATCTATAGGAGCTGAAAGAAATATGGGATCAGTGGGACGACAGAATGAAGCTGTCTTTCTATTGTGAGTATGGGGATTTACCGTATTTACTTGATCTTAAGGTGATAAGCATCTCTTTCGAGCCCCTGCACACACTGGAATCCAGCTGATGGTATTACAAATGACATAGATTTTCGTCTCAATTTAGTGTTTAAAATTACCCTTTTTGTAGTTAATTTAGCATACATCATTAGCATTTTATACTTAGTTTACTTATTTTCCAATTCATTGTTAGATAGTTTGAATTCTTGTTATTTTCACATATTTTTGTACTAATGTCAACGCAAGCAGCCATATATTACGTCTTAATATTGTCAGTATAGGAACTTAGTCAAGGAATGGAATATTGGATAGTTGTAACCACAAGATCAGTTGAACATTGCGATTATGATTTGTTGTCGCATTGAAACTGAACCTCAATTGAGAGGAATCAAGCTTAATTCACAACTGGAAGCATCAGATGCAGGAATTTCACAGATGTAGCACAATTATTCTTTCAGAATACGTCTAGCATATAGCGATAATTTGCAGATCTCTAAAGAATACACTAAAACTGCGTGAGTGCACAACTGTAATTTAACTAATTTTGGCAGCTACAAGATCTAGATCTGGATCTAAAATGAAGGCTAAATCCTGTAACATTTTAGAGGTTATAAATAGAAGAACAAAGAAGAAGAAAGCATCAAGAGGAAAGGGGATTTAATTCTAGAAATTCTGTGTGAATTGAAGATTTGAGCCGGAATCGGTGAACTGATGAAGTAAGCCTGCAATTACTTCTGACGAGAAGTGCTAGATGCCAAGCAAGAAGAATAATTAGGGAGTAAGCCTAGTAGTCTAGAGATAGTAAACTTCATTGTACTCGTTAATTCTTCTTAAACGATGATGAATTCTGATGATGTTAAATGAATACGAGAGTATCTTTTAATGTTATATCATTTTGATTCTTACTTTACACTACTTATCCGTTATTCTTAGATTTAATCGCTCTAAACACAAAAGTGAAATTACAGTATGCCGACGTCGAGAGATGCGGTGACAGGTTAAATTAACAAGGGGGTTAGGCGAGAGCTTCTTGGGACTGGGACAGACTCAATTACTTGTTCTTGGATACACATCATTGCTCGCACCGAGAGATGGAGTAGTGTATTTGAGTCAGGATTAAGTAGGAAGCTATTGTGGGTAAGAACTCGAAGTGACTTCATTGCTGCGACAATTCATCTATACTCCAACTTGTCGACACATCCAGCATTGCAACCTGTAGAATCAGTGAACCATTTCCACCCTTTTACACTTGATCACTTTTACATTTCCTGTATTTAAATTTTTAGCACTCAACACTCAACACATTTGGATTTATTTTCAGTACACTGACATTTAACCTCTGATATTTAACTCTAATTGCGTTGACAGTAATGATTATTTTAGTGTGCAGATCTGACATAATTGTGCTACATCCTTACTCGCATTATATTGATTTTTAGTACTGATTGCTCCGACATTAGAACATTGGGAACCATTTCCTTGTGGGATCGATATTCGATAGCTCTGTCTATCAATTATACTTGCATCGACGTGTGTACGCTTGCACAATTATTGTGTCGTAAAAACATCGATCAAGTTTTGGCGCCGTTACCGCTGGAAATTGGCATTTGTTCGATGTTTACTTTTGTTGCTGCAATCAATTTTACTTACTTAACTTTTAACTTCTATTAATTTGTTTATTATTCTTTTCTGGTTTTGAAGGTATTGTATGTCCACAAGGAGAAATCCTAAGGACATTGTAAGATTTGATCTGGAGCTTGAGAGAACACTTAGGAGGAGAAAGGCAAGAACAAAGGAAGATGGCTGGTAGCAATAACAATAATAATCTACCACACTGTTGGAACAGGATAACATTCCTCTAGTGCTGCCATAAGATTTACCACCACCACGCCCACAAGAAGAACAAATACAAAATAGGACAATAAGAGATTTTGTTGTGCTATACTCGATGATCTGCAACCAGGGGTTGTGAGACCAACTATTCAGGCTGGTAACTTTGAACTAAAACTGGTGATGTTTCAAATGATCAACTCAAATGGGCAATATTTAGGTTTTTCGCATAAAGACGCACACGAACAATTAAAATCATTCTTACTCATTTGTGCATCTTTCAGTCAACATGGTGTCCCTGATGATGCCTTGAAAATGCAATTATTTCCTTACTCATTGCAAGGAAAAGCACGAATATGGTTTTTAGGTTTACCGGCTGGATCCATTACGTCCTAGAATGCATTGGCAACACAGTTTGTTTTGAGATTTAATCCGCCGACAATGAATGCAAGGTTGTGAAATGACATCACTGTATATCATCAACTCGATGACGAGAATTTACACACAACATGGAAGCGCTACAAAGCCTTGCTTCGATGCTGCCCAATGAATGAGATTCATAAGAGACCCAGATTGAGATATTTTATAATGGTTTGAATGCTCAGACAAGGAATCTTGTCGACGCATTTGCAAACGGTCCATTGTTGGATTGCACATATGATGAAGCTGTTCGAATTCTGGATAGGATATCCCAAAACGATTACCAATATTCAATTTCTTGTTCTGCACAGGTGAAAACTAACCTTGAAGTTCTTGAATTAGATGTTATTTCTGCATTGTCAGCGTAGGTATCTTCCTTGGCCAACATCATTAAGAACATGACTGGAACGAGCAATATTTCTCCTATACAAATGGCCCAGCAAATGGATGTGTCGATATTTTTGTGTGAGATTTTCAGCGACAATCACAGCTATGAAGACTGCCCATAGCATGCAGAAAATGCGTATTATGTCAACAACATCCGAGGGGGTGCATTTGGTAACTCCTACAACAATTGTTCGCAACAACCTTGGGGAAATCAGAATACTTTCACATTTCGATATGGAAATTCTTCGAACCAAGGAGGTTATAAGCAAGGGGATTACAGCAATAGTCAATCACAAAACTATCATCAGAATTCACAAGTACATCCTCGATCTGAATCGATGCAGTCACATAGTCAATTGCAACCACAATCGCGGTTACTGTCACAATCAAGTTTGCAACCGCAAATGCAACGACAACCTTATCCGCATCAACAGCAGCAATTTGCTCAACCAAAGACAGACTCTATGACTGTTCTTGAGGCTATGATGCGCGAACATATCACAAGAATTGAGGTGATAGTGCAAGGAAATTCTTCTTCTATACAAGCACTAGAAGCCCAGCTTGGACAATTGGCCGCTAATCTTAACTCCAGATTACCAGACACTTTGCCTAGTGACACTAAAAATCCTACGCAAAGTGGGAAAGAGCATTGCAAAGCAATTATGCTAAGGAGTGGCAAACAGATAGTAGAGATAAATAATTCTAACCAAAACCACGTCGAAGCATCCATTTTGAAGTAACAAGACGAGGTTATAACTGAAGGAAATCAATCGTAAAACACTGTTGAAGAACCAATTGAAATACAATCTGTGCCTACGGATTGTCCAATTAAGTTGTCAACACGAACACCACTATCGAAGCAACCAATACATCCACAACAACCTTATGCTACCATACCTTTGCGTTTCTCCAACGTTTCAACGAAAAAGTCCATGACAAAGATTACCAAAAGTTTGTTTCTACTTTGAAGCAATTGCACATTAATATACCGCTAATAGATACTCTTGTGCAGATACCTAGTTATTATAGGAAATACATGAAGTAGCTGCTATCAAAGAAAAAGAAACTATTTGACATCGAGACAATTGTGCTCACAGAGGGGTGTAGCGATGTACTCACAAACAAGTTGCCAACCAAGATGAAAGATCCTAGCAGCTTCACAATTCCATGCTCCATCAGAGATCATCACTTAGGTAAAGCATTATGTGATTTAGGAGCTAGCATTAACCTAATGCCTTTGTCTACTTTTAAAAAGCTAGGAATCAGATCAATGAAGCCCACTATGGTGACATTGCAATTAGCAGGGAGATCTCTAGCACAATCGAAGGGACAAATCAAAGATGTTCTTGTTCAAGTTGATAAGTTAGTGTTCCCTACTGATTTTATCATCCTAGATTACGAAGCTGATAAGGAGGTACCCATTATCTTAGGAAGGCTATTTTTAGCAACGGGACAAACACTTATCGTCGTGTTTAAGGGAGAACTAGTGATGCACCATAATAATGACCACGTAACCTTCAATGTGTTTGAAGCAGCATCGTCAGGGCCCAAAGAACAATATCACTACGTTGATGTGTTGGACGAAATTATTTTTGAAGAATTTCATACTAGGAATTCAATATTGTCTGATACTGATGTGGCGACATCTATTGATGATATCCTAGAAGACTGTGTTGACAAAGAGGAGGTGAACAATTGTGAGTTGCAAAGATATTGGCAATTGGAGTCGTTGAATTTTTCTAACAAGACAATTCCAGTCTTTAAACTGTATATAGAACAAGCTCCTACCTTAGAGTTAAAACCATTACCGACACATTTGAAATATGTATTCCTTGGTGACAACGAGACACTACCTATTATTGTCAATTCATCCCTCAATGCAATACAAGAAGAGAAGCTCATCGTAATTTTAAAAGAACACAAGAAAGTCATATCCTGGAGCATCGTAGATATAAGAGGCATTAGTCCCTCTTTCTGCATGCATAAAATAAGGTTTGAATATGAAGGGAAGCAATCCATTGAGTAACAAAGATGACTCAATGAGAAAATGAAAGAAGTGGTGAAGAAGGAAATATCAAATGGTTGGATGCGGGCATAGTATACCCTATTTCTGATAGCAATTTGGTAAGCCCCGTTCAATGTGTTCCTAAAAAAGTGGTTTTACTGTTGTGACCAACGATAAAAATGAGTTATCCCTACTCACATTGTAATTGGATGGCATGTGTGCATGGATTACCGACGGTTGAATGCGGCCACAAAGAAGGACCATTTCCCGCTACCTTTCATCGATCAAATGTTAGATGGGCTAGCTGGTAAAGCCTATTATTGCTTTCTGGATGGATACTCTTGATACAACGAAATAGCTATTGCACCGAAAGATCAAGCAAAAACCACATTTGTATGCCCTTTTGGGACTTTTGCTTTCCGACGGATGTTGTTTGGCTTGTGTAATGCACCACCAACGTTCCAGAGATGTATGATGGCGATATTCTCGGATATGATTGAAGACTCACTCGAGGTATTCATGAATGATTTTTCGGTCTATGGACAGAGTTTCGACCAATGCACCGACAACTTGGCAAATGTTTTGAGAAGATGCAAGGAAACAAACTTCGTTCTGAATTGGGAAAATTTCATTTCATGGCAACTGAAGGGATTGTCCTTAGCCATCGCATCTCTTGTCAAGGCATTGAGGTCGATGAGCAAAGGTAGAGATCATTAAAAAATTACCACCACCTACAACTGTCAGAACAATATGAAGCTTTCTTGGACATGCAGGTTTTTATAGAAGATTTATCAAATATTTCTCCAAGATAGCTAAACCTTTATGTTCTTTATTAGAACAAAATAAAAAGTTTGTATTCGACGACATCTGTCTGGATGCATTTACAACAGTAAAGACAAAGTTGGTGCAAGCTCCGATTGTCGTCACACCGGATTGGACGCAACCATTCGAGTTAATGTGTGACGCTATTGATTTCACTATAAGAGCTGTTCTCAGACAAAGGAAAGAAAAGGTATTTCATGCTATTTACTATACTAGTAAAACACTAACTGAAACGTAGGTTCATTACACCATAACTGAAAAAGAGTTACTAGCAGTGGTCTTTGTATTTGACAAATTTCGCTATTATCTTGTCCATGAAAAGACTACAGTCTACACGGATCACTCAGCTTTGAGATACCTTTTCAACAAAAAAGATGCTAAACCTAGACTCATTAGATGGATCTTACTCCTCCAAGAGTTTGATGTTGAACTCAAAGATAGGAAGGGATCCGAGAATCAAGTAGTTGATCATTTGTCTCGGCTAGAAAGTGGAAGTGAAGATGGACAATAGACTCAGATTATCGAAGCATTTCTTGACGAGCAACTATTCACTACGACATATCGCCATGGTATGCTGATGTAGTCAATTATCTTGTGTGTGAAAAGCTACCCGTGAGTGTAATTGGTCATAAAAAAATCAGGTTCATACGCGATGCTGCTAAATATCATTGGAATGAGCCACACCTATTCAAGGTATGCGCTGACAATATAATTTGACGTTGTATTCCTGAAGAAGAAATGATGTCAATACTACGACATTGCCACGATGCCCCTTACGGAGGTCATTTTGGTGGAACAAGGACTGCTGCAAAGGTCCTGCAATCCAGATTCTATTGGCCCATTTTGTTTCGAGATGCTCACAATTTCGTGCAACAGTGTGATCGTTTTCAACGTACTGGTTCCATTTCTCGTCGCAATGAGATGCTCCAACAACCTATGATGGAAGTAGAACTTTTCGATGTTTGGGGTATTGATTTCATGGGACCATTTTCAAACTCTTTTGGAAATATGTATATACTAGTAGCTGTTGACTACGTTTCCAAGTGGATTGAAGCTATTGCAGTACCAAAAGACGACGCTCGGACAATGTTGAAATTCTTTCACACGTATATTCTTACACAGTTTGGAACACCGCGAGTGTTGATTAGCGACCAAGACACTCATTTCTATAATAAACAAGTGGAAATTGCATTGAAATGATATGGTTTGAAGCTTTGAATGGCCACCGTATATCACCCACAAACAAATGGTTAGATCGAAGTCTCCAATTGACAAATTATAGGAATACTTGAAAAGGTGGTTAACCTATCTAAGAAAGTGTGGTCTGTGCGGTTACCTGATGCATTGTGTGGCACTTTGCACTGTTTACAAAACTCCTTTGGGGATGTTGCCATATCAGCTAGTATTTGGAAAATCATGTCACCTACGTGTCGAGCTGGAACATAAAGCCATGTGGGCAATTAAGCAAGTAAATTTAGATTATGACACAGCTGGTAAGAAAAGAATGTTGGACATCACAGAATTAGAGGAGATCCGATGCCATGCTTACGAGAATGCGATAATATACAAGGAAAAGATGAAAAAATGGCACAATAACCTCATATTGCATCGACAATTTCATCTTGGACAGTTGGTACTCCTATTTAACTCACGTTTGAATTGTACCCAAAAAAATTACGATCAAGGTGGTCCGGTCCATTCGAGTTGTCGAAGTATTCCCTAGTGGTACGGTGACAATAGAAAACTTACAGGATAGTCAACAGTTTAAAGTGAATGGTCAGCGTCTCAAATACTACGTTAGCACAGATGTCCGTGAACCAGACGAAACTGTCAACCTGGTGATATTTAAATAATGTCGATGTATTCATTCATTTTCTTTTATTTGCTTTACTTTTGTTTGTGTTGTTTTAGATTCTTAGAGAAATAAAAATCCTCTTTTTGTCGATGCATAGAAGCACATTATGTCGGCGCATTCTGTGATGAGTCAGCATTACTTTTTGGGCAAGAATCGCACCGATTGATTTCATTTTACCCCAGCCGTTGGATTAAATTAAAACTGTACGATATGTAGCCTAGCAATTAATGGCTGTAGACGTAACATTTCCCCATGTTTTTCCATGTTACCTTTCTTCTTCACAATCGCCATTAACCATCTCTCAAACCATCTGCAGATTCTTTCTCTTCTCTTTCGAAGCAATATCCTTCTGCAACTTTTCTTTATATTCCCTTTCTTCCAATCATGGCTAAGACTCGCGCTTCTAAATTAATCCTAAACCTTCATCTAAAACCACTCCAACCACCCCTATCGAGATTCCATCCATGACACCACCACCCACAGGCCTAGTATTTTTTCTCACAACTGCGGCCAAAGAAAGATATCACAACACTATGCTTAAAGGCAATATCCATCCTGAGCAAGGCCTCCAGTTGTCTCCACAGTTGCCCTTTGAGAAACAAGTCCACCATACTATCAGTCACTTAGGGTGGGAGTCTTTTTGTGACCACCATTCTGGTTATTCCCCTACTCTGGTTCGAGAATTTTACGCGAACTTGGTAGATCAAGAATAAGAATTTGTTTTTGTTCGAGAAGTACTTGTGCCATGGAGTGCGACACACATCAACGTCCTAATACGGATACCAGAACGGGTAGATGACCATTCGCACTTCCTGCATAGTCTAAATGAGGATAGCCTTACTGAGATGATGACCGACTTTTACGTCAATAATGCCATATGAACAGGCAGTGGATTCCATAATTTCACAATGCATAAACGTTACCTGACGACCTTCTGCAAGGTATGTTTTCACTTTGTTAATAGTCGAGTGGTGCTTTCTACCCACAGTATTACGTCTACTCTGGACTGTATGTGTTTGTTACATTCCATCTCGCATCATCGTCACATCGACATTGGTGAGTTGAAACATGCCCAGATTACGGAGGCAGCAGAGAAGCAAACTAGTATTATCCCTTTCCCATCTCTTATTATGCTTCTTTACCAGCATAAGGGTATTGTGCCAAGAGAGGATGAGGAAGTCGTGGATAATAAAGGCCCAATTAATGAAATTTCTGTCGAGCGGATGACAAGGGGCCAGGACACACCGATGGCCAAAGTGACCTCCAAGGAAATGGAAAAAAGGGAAGGTAAAAAGAAGGCCGACAAATATGATGCACCGTTAATGGCACAAATGACAAAGACACTGGCCCTGATGGAGTCACACTTGGAACACCTCGACAGAAGGTCTATCCACACTGATAGTATAGTGGATGACATGGACTTTCGACTCCATAAATTCTATGCATATACCAAGGCGTGGAATGAATCTCTTGTCGCTGCATTGTGCCAAATCACTCAGACCCCACTTCCAGACTTCCTAAAATTTTTGACCATCTACTGCCCAATGCAATATTCCTCATCTGAACAACCTACTCCTGATGGTAAGCCCGCCCTTGTACCCACTCATATCCATGTTTCTGATGATGACAACGATTGAGAGCAGTCACCGGATGATGATCTGCTGCATCGTAACATTGCTCATTTTTTTGAAGATGAGTTCTCAAATAGCTTAGGGGCAAATATGGCGGAAATGAAGGCTGTGCTGGATGAAGATGTTGTTACAGTCGGATACGTTGACATTGGCCCAACTAAACCTATTCAACTTGAGAAAGAGTAGGTAAATCAAGATGATCATGCCGAGAAGTATGAAGAATATGAGGATGAAGAGAAGGACGAAGCGAAGGATGATGAACACATTGACACCGAACCTGCCTTGGTGCAGGACGAGAAGGAACCCGATATCCCCACAATGATTATTGAGGATGTTGTGGGCGCATCAAGCTCAGACCAGACTTCACTTGATACGAGTCAGGCTGAGGTAGTCACCAGCATTGCGGAAGAACCTAAACCGTTAGCAATTGTGCTTTTATGTGGCTCCGCTGGTTGAAATCCAGCCATCCAATGTGACTATTGATGAGGCTACCACCCAACCTGCTGAAGAGGAGCAGTTCATCGATCCGGTTGGTTCGAGGGATAAGAAGAGGAAGCGGCACAAAGATAAGAAAAAGAGAAAACACCAAGACGAGGAGGAGCGCCTGAAAAAGAAAAAGAAGAAAACAAAAGCAGCCTTTATATCGGTTGCTGCTGAATAATTTGGTACATCCCTTTTTAGTTAGCATTCTTGCATTTTATTGTGCCTGCATTTTTATTGTCATTGCCTTTTTTTTTGGTATAGAGCATTATTGTTGCATTTTCCATACATTTTGTATAACTATTGTCAGTGCATTGGGGACAATGCAAACATTAAGTTTGGGGGGAATTAATGTGATTTAGAAATGCAACTAAATCTTCTTATTTGATTTTTATTTTTCTTCAGTAATGAAAAATTGACAATTTTCAACAAAAATGTGACCACAATTTTTATTTTAATGCCTAATTCTTGAATTGTTTGAATGCTGATGTGGAAATTGGATGAGTATGAATGAATAATGAATCTGCTATTTTGGAATGAATGATTGAAATTATTTCAATAATGAATGTATAGTGTTTATGTTTAAATCTTAAACTCATTGGCCAGTACAGCGACATTTTATGAATAAAAGACACTCCAATATGAGTGCATCATGATTCTTAAGGGGAACACTCCGCTGCAGTTAAAGAAAAGAAAACTTATTTAGCCAAAGGCTGTATCTTTAAGAGTGTGTGTCAGCGCAATTACATGCCTCCTGGGGTTGTTGCACCCCATCTTTACTGCCCAGGAATAAAGGTAGAGTAATGCAATGACATCTCTCAATCACTTGAATGACAAAATGAGAAAAAAAAGAAGAAAGAAAAGAAAAAGAGAATAAATTGCTGAAATGGTTTAAGGAAGGATAAGATTCAATGCATGATACTAACATTGATGAAGTTGCAGTATTAGTTGTTTTTACTGATAAATTGTCGACGCATCATTCTATTATATGAATGCAATTTAAACATTAGAAATTTAGAGAATTCAAGTTGTGTGAATAAAGATTGTGGTGACATATCTACTTGTTACTTGAGGACAAGTAAAAACTCAAGTTTGGGGTATGATGGTATTACAAATGACATAGATTTTTGTCTCAATTTAGTGTTTAAATTACCCCTTTTGTAGTTAACTCAGCATACATCATTAGCATTTTATACTTAGTTTACTTGTTTTCCAATTCATTGTTAGATAGTTTGAATTCTTGTTATTTTCACATATTTTTGCACTAATGTCGACGCAAGCAGTCGATATATTACGTCTTAATATTGTCAGTATAAGAACTTAGTCAAGGAATGGAATATTGGACAGTTGCAGCCACAAGATCAGCTGAACATTACGACTATGAATTGTCGTCGCATTGAAACTAAACCTCAATTGAGAGGAATCAAGCTTAATTCACAACTGGAAGCATCAGACGCAAGAATTTCACAAATGTCGCCACAATTATTCTTTTAGAATGCGTCCAGTGATACAGCGATAATTTGCAGATCTCTAAAGAAAACACTAGAACTACGTGAGTGCACAGCTGTAATTTAACTAATTTTGACAGCTGCAAGTTCTAGATCTAGATCTGAAAATGAAGGCTAAATCCTGCAACATTTTAGAGGTTATAAATAGAAGAACAAGAAGAACACATCAAGAGGAAAGGGGATTTAATTCTAGAAATTCTGTGTGAATTGAAGATTTGAGCTGGAATCGGTGAAATAATAAAGCAAGTCAACAACTGCTTCTAACGAGAAGTGCTAGATGCCAAGCAAGAGGAACAATTAGGGAGTAAGCCTAGTAGTCTAGAGATAGCAAACTTTGTTGTACTCGTTAATTCTTCTTAAACGATGATGAATTCTGATGATGTTAAATGAATACGAGAGTATCTTTTATTGTTATATCATTTTGATTCTTACTTTATATTGCTTATCCGTTTATTCTCGGATTTAACCGCTCTAAACATAAAAGTGAAATTACAGTACACCGATATCGAGAGATGTGGTGACAGGTTAGATTAACAAGTGGGTTAGGCGAGAGCTGCTCGGGACTGGGATAGACTCCAGTTACTTGTTCTTGGATACACATCATTGCTTGCATCGCGAGATGGAGTAGTGTATTTGAGTCAAGATTAAGTAGGGAGCTATTGTGGGTAAGAACTCGAAGTGACTTCATTGCTGCGAAAATTCATCTATACTCTACCTTGTCGACGCATCCAGTATTGCAACCTGTAGAATCAGTGAACCATTTCCACTCTTTTACAGTTGATCACCTTTTATATTTCCTGCATTTAAATTTTTAGCACTCAACACTCAACACATTTGGATTTATTTTCAGTACACTGACATTTAACCTCTGATATTTAACTCTAATTGCGTTGACAGTAATGATTATTTTAGTTTGCAGATCTGACATAATTGCATTGACATCCTTACTCGCATTATACTGATTTTTAGTATTGATTGCTCCGACATTAGAACATCGGGAATAATTTTCTTGTGGGATTGATATCCGGTAGCTCTGTTTATCAACTATACTTGCATCGACGTGTGTACGCTTGCACAATCATTGTGTCGTAAAACACCAATCACCAACTTACTGTTGTTTCACCTTCAGGAACATGGACATGGTGCCTACGATCGAGGAGTACAGCACTTTGCTTCGTTGCCCAAAAATTCAGGTAAATAAAATCTACTTGAGAGCTGCTAGTGTTCTAACTTTTCTTAAGAAATTGATTAATATTACAGGGATGAGTGAGCAATGAGTTACAACTCAAATTAAGGTAAAAGACGATAACATATGTATCACTTGGAAGAGTTTGCGAGATTTGATCTTAGTATATCAGATGCGAAGAAAAAGGTGAATATATTTTTTCTTAGTTTATATGGATTGGTTGTCTTTCCTAAGGTCTTTGGGCATATAGAGGAGGCAGTCACTGATCTATTCGATCGGTTAGATAAAAGGGTCACACCTGTTCCGACGATTTTGGCTGAGACTTTCAGGTTGCGCACCACTACTGATGGTTTGGTTCGATAGTCACTTTTGGAAGGTGGAAAAAGTCTCTATTCGAGTATTTTATGAGAGTTATTCCTTTTCGGGAGAATTTGTGACTACTCAAAGGCAAGAGAATATTTTTGAGGAGAAGTGGATGGCGATACTCCATAGTCTCCGAGACGATGACATCGAATGGCGAGCACCATCGTTTATCCCTGATGACCTACTTTATCGATGCGAAAACTTTGATTGGGTACGACTAATAGGAATATGGGGAGTTGTAGCATATGCACCTTTGTTAGTGATGAAACAATATAGATTAAGGTAGTTCATCCCAGCGACACAAGGTTTTGCTCAGTGTGAGTTTGCGTATAAGGGTGAGAACAACAAAAAGAAGGTTCGAAAGATGTCGAATGCTTGGAATCAAGTTCACATAATGGAAACATTTACTGCAAATCTCATGGTAACCCCAAAGTATGATGAGTGGAGGAATAGAAGAACCAATGACAACATCCTTGTGCCAAATCCAGAAAATGCCTACTCGATTCGTGAGCATTTACAGGTAATTCCATCAGAATTAGAACTTATAAAGCAAGATTTTGAGGGAAAAATTTTTGAGTTGGGAAAGAAGATAGAGATGCTTGAAGAGGAAAAGACTTAGTTAGGATTGGAAGTTGATGTTCACAGATTAGAGGCTGAAAAGCTGAAGAAAGGAAAGAGAAAGGTTGAGGAGGAATTGGATAGTTTGAAGAAGGACTACAAGAAGCTCCGTTTGTCAATGAGAACCGTTGGATTAGGTAAGACATCAGAACAATGGCAACAAGAAATTCAAGAGGAAAGGATTCGAGCAGAACAGTGGAAGAGAAAGTTTCAAGATACTCAAGTCCAAGAAAATGCCATGAAGAGTAAGCTGTTGGAAAGTCTATTAGAGAAAGATGAGTTGAAAGCTCGAGTAGTTGAGTTGGAGGAGTCATTGCATAGGCATCGTAGTCATAACTTTGTAATCGAGTTGAAAGCAAGTCAAGCTAAGAATGAGGAGCTGAAGAGGAGAGTAGAAGAACTTGAGACTTCTTTGCAAAACTGTGAGATCTAGATTGAGTTCCTTGAAAGAACCTTAGAGATAAATGATAGGCAACTTCAACAATCCCAAAGGCAAGTTAGAGATCGAGACTACATCATGGATGAAACAGTGACTCAAGTGAGAAGTAGTAGAATAGTTGCAGACGTTAGCTGTTCAAACTGATGTTTTGAGCTTAGAGTATGAGTCAGAGTCTGATAAGGGTCAAAAGTTAGCATATTTCTTTCGAAAGATTAAGACTCTGAGTAGTAGGGCAATGCTTTATATGTAATTTAGCTTATGTAAAGACATTCATTTTCTAGTAAAGTTATCCTATCAGAATTCGATCAAGAGCCAATACCTTTCTTGCATATGTATTCATGCATTCATTAGCATTGCATTTTTAATTCATGCATTAAAAATTCAAAGAGAAGTTCACTAATTAATTAAATTACAATAGTTGCTCTGGAAAAACAACAAATCCAACACCCTTACGGTACTCGTACTAAGTTTAAAGCATTGGATCAAAGGTTGGAAAATTTGGAACAAATTCAAAAAGACATGCAAGATCAGTTGCAAGCCTAACTACAAGATCAATTGGCTAAAGTGCAGTAAGACATGAAAAACAAAATCATTGAGACTCAAAGGGACATAATTAATCGGATGACCCAATTACTGGCTAGGGGGCTTGATAAAGGAAAAAGTCCTGTAGAAAACTCTAAGGAAGAAAATGATGATCTTCCATATCCTTTGGGTCTTACCCCAGTGCCTATCCAAGCTCAGCAAGAGACCTGTGTTCAAGAAGCATCTGTCACCATTAGGCCTCAACCGTACTTAGCTAGCACATCAAAACTAGTGAATTATCCAATGGGTTCTGGTTCCCACCCAGGGGATAGCATAGTCAATCCTGTCATACCAGATTTTGAAGAGGTAATGGGAGCAGAGAAAAAAAGAACTGAATTTCCAAACTAGCTGGAGGAACACTGTAAATGGTTAGAGGAAAGGTTCAAGGCAATGGAAGAGGCTGAGATCTTTTATGGAATTGACATCAAGGAACTAAGTTTTGTCCTAGATCTAGTACTCCCTCACAAGTTCAAGGCTCCAAAGTTCAAAAAATACAATGGGATGAGTTGCCAAGAAGCACATATCATTATGTTTTGCAGAAAGATGACGGGGTACATCCATAATGATCAATTGTTGATTCACTGTTTCCAAGATAGTTTGACGGGATCGGCTGCAAGGTGGTACAATCAATTAAGTCGTGTTAGTTTCAATTCTTGGAAGGATTTGACACAGGCCTTCATGACCTAGTAAAGCCATGTGGTTGATATGGCTCCTGATAGGATCATGTTGCAAAATGCAGAGAAAAAGCCTAATGAAAGCTTCCGGTAATATGCCCAAAGATGGAGGAAAATGGCTACTCAAGTACAGCTACCATTATCTAAAAGAGAGACAACTATGCTCTTTGTTAATACCATCAAATAGCCATACATTAATCACTTATTGGGAAATGCTACCAAGAGTTTCTCCAATATGGTCATGTCGGGAGAAATGATTGAGAATGAAATCAGAAGTGGGAAGATTGATGCTGGAGAGAGTGCCAAGAGATCTACTCCTAAAAGGAAGGACAGCGAACTAGACAACGTAAGCTTATATAGGCCGAACTATGCAAATCCGATCATGATAACACAACCGAAAGCCCCGATAGCCAATTATCAAAGCACTCAAAGACAAGAATCAGGCTCGAGGTCAAATTTTGAAAGTATTCAATTTACTCCTATTTCGATGTCATACAAAGAGCTTTACAAAGATTGATTCAATGCTCGTATAGTGACCTCGCACTATTTAAAGCCTTTGCAACCACCGTTCCCAAAATGGTATGATGCAAATGCTTAATGTGACTACCATGCAGGAATAACTAGACACTCAATTGAGAATTGCCTTGCTTTCAAAAAGCTAGTTGAGAAATACATTAGTATGAGAATTGTGAAGTTCGATGAGCTAAAGGGACCCAATGTAGCTGGAAATCCCTTGCCCAATCATCTTGATCAGGGAGTGAATGCGATTGTGGAGGAAAAAGGAAAGAAGATTAAAATTGATATCGGAGAGGTCAAATCTCCATTAAAATGAGTTTGACGGAGATGATCAACATGGGCTTGATCGTACAGGATGTGGAAGACGCACTAGAAGTTGAGAATTACTGTGAGTTTCATGCCACCGAGGGGCATAGAATTTAAGAGTGTGTCGAATACAGAGCCTTAGTACAATAAATGATGGATAATAAGGAGCTCGAATTTTTTGAAGAGATAGGGGATACAAAAGGAGAAGAGATTTGTGCTTCTGAGGAATAGGCATCGAAAAAGGCTTACAAGGCCAATTTGCCAGTAGTAATCATATCTGAGCCAAGAAGTAATGAAGTTGAGGAACAAATGACACCGCGAGTCATTATTCAAAAACCTACAACGTTCCCTTGCAAGATAGTAAAAGGGTCCCGTGGGGCTATGACTGTAATGTAATGGTGTCAAGAGAGGAAGGATCAGTGAAAGATGTAGGTTTAATCACCCGTAGTGGGAGGTGCTACAACTAGGCAGAGAGGGAAAATGAAGTCAACAAAGGAAAAGCCCTAATGATTGAGCCTGAAGGGAGGAAAGTCAATGAGCCGATAACTGAAAAAGAGGCCAAGGAATTCTTGAAATTCCTAAAGCATAGCGAGTATAGCTTGGTATAACAGTTACATAAACAACCAGCTCGCATATCAATCTTAGCCTTGCTGCTAAGTTCAGAAACTCATCACAACGCGTTAATGAAAGTGTTGAACGAGACATTGTTGTTGATGACATCTTAGTAAACAAGTTTTTCGACTGGTTAATAATCTGAGCGCTGATAATTATATCTTCTTTAGTGATGATGAAATATCTCTGGGAGGCATGGGCTCAACAAAAGCTTTACACATCACAACTCGTTGCAAAGGATACACGTTACCAAGAGTACTGATGACAATGGCTAGGCCTTGAATATGCTGCCATTGACAACATTAAACAGACTACCAATCGATAGTTCCTACATGAAAACGTGTCACAATATAGTGAGGGCATTTGATGGAACTGAAAGAGGAGTGAAGGGAGAACTGAGATACCACTCCAAATTGGTCCAAATACATATGAAGTGGATTTTCTGGTAATGGACATCAAACCCACCTATAATTGTCTACTGGGAAGACCATGGATTCATTCGGTAGGGGCAGTGTCATCATCACTTCATCAGAAGCTTAAACTAGTAATAGAGGGTCGATTAATTACAATAAATGCAGATGAGGACATTATTGCATTAGTAACCAGTGGCGCACCTTACATTGGGACAGATGAGGAGGCCATGGAATGCTCTTTCAGATCTTTAGAATTTGTGAATGTAACCTTCATTACTGAAGGAAGTAAGATCCCCATACCAAAGATGTTTGCAAACACCTAAATGGGTTTGAAAATGATAGTTGGAAGAAGAGCTTTACCTGGAAGAGGATTAGGGAAATATCTTCAGGGAAGGATTACTGTGCCAATATTATTAGAAAAACAAGACCGCTTTGGCTTAGGATTCAAGCCAAATGTAAGAGAAAAAAGAAAGGAATTGCAAAAAGGGCAAGAAAAAAGAAGAGCAAGAATAAGCAGGGAAGAGATCAAGTGGGAACCAATGATCTTTCCTTACATTCTGAAGACACTCATATTAGGAGGTGTTATCAACCCTGAACAAATGCCAATAGAGAATATGATGGTGGAAGTAATGAAAACCTGAGCATTAACATTATTTCCGAGGAGAAGAGTGAAGAAGTAGATTTATTAGGAGTTCATCCTTACACCCTCGGAAGTGTTTTGGACAACTGGACTACGGAAGAGCTCCCTGTAGTTTTTAGGACTTTTCCAAAGTAATGTTCAGGACAACCTTGTTGCTCTAAGCCCGATGACAATGGGGATCTTTTTGTAAAGAGCACATGACTGCTAGCTTTTATTTTAATAAAAAGATGCATTTTCTTTTACCTCAATTGGCAAATATTCTTGTTATTCTTTTCCTTCGTTTCATTCCATAATAAATCATCCTTAAATTCATTTATTCTTTGCATCTCTTTGTCTCCATATGACAAGTCCCTTGATATCAATGATATGGGTAACATTTTTGCCGACTTAGAGCCCATTTTGAGCAGGATGTGTATTCAGAAGAATCTCAGGATTTCGAAGATGTTCAAGGTAGTAATTTATCTCCTGATCTGTTATGGATATTGAGTAAGACGAGAAACAAATCCTACCTCACAAAGAATCCATAGAAGTTATGAGTTTAGGGGATGAAATTGAAAAAATAAAGGTGAAGATTGAAACAAGGCAAGATCTTATTGAATTACTTCGAGAGTTCAAAGACGTATTTGCTTGGTCTTATCAAAACATGCCTGGTTTAAGTACTGATTTGTGGTCCACAAACTCCCTATAAGGGAAGAATGCAAATCGGTCCAATAGAAGTTAAGAAGAATGAGGCTTGATGTGCTCTTAAAAATAAAAGAAGTTAGAAAACAATTCGACACTGGATTCTTACAAGTGGAGAAATACTCAAAATGGGTAGCCAACATAGTGTTTATTCCTAAGAAAGATGGGAAGGTACAAATGTTTATGGATTACAAGGACTTAAACAAAGTTAACCCAAAGGATAATTTCCCTCTACCTCATATCGATACATTGGTAGACAACACAGTAGGCCATTCCTTGTTTTCCTTTATGAACGATTTTTCTGGGTACAATCAAATAAAATGCATCTTAAGGATATGGATAAAACCACATTCGTTACCATGTAAGGAACCTTTTGCTACAAAGTCATGCCATTTGGACTGAATAATGCAGTGACAACGTATCAAAGGGCTATGGTAACTTTGTTCCATTACATGATGCACAAGGAGATTGAGGTCTATGTCGATGATATGATTGCAAAGTCTCGAACAGGAGAAGAACACGTGAAGGTTTTGAGGAAGTTGTTCTTGAAATTGAGAAAGTTCCAATTGAAGTTGAACTCAAACAAATGTACTTTCGGGGCTACTTTAGGTAAGCTGTTAGGCTTTGTGGTCAGTAAAAGAGGAATTGAGATTGATCTTGATAAAGTCAAAGATATACAAGAGTTACCACCACCATGTACACAAAAGGAAGTTCGAGGATTCCTAAGGAGATTGAATTACATTGCTCGGTTTATCTCACAACTAACCAAAAAGTGTGATCCCATCTTTCGTCTTCTTAAGAAGCACAACCCAGGAGTATGGGATGACGAATGCCAAAAGACTTTTGACAAAGTTAAACATTATTTGTCCAATGCTCCAGTGTTAATGCCACCGAATCTGGATAAACATTTGATCCTGTACTTGGCCGTATTGGAAAACTCTATGAGATGCGTACTAGGCCAACATTATGAGTCAGGAAAGAAAGAAATAGCAATTTATTATCTTAGTAAGAAATTAACTGAATACGAGATAAGATATTCGACAATCAAGAAATTGTGTTGTGCTTTGGTCTGGACTACTTGAAGATTGAGGCAATACATGTTATACCATACAACTTGGTTGATTTCAAAACTAGATCCTCTTAAGTTCATGATGAAGTCAACTGCATTAAATGAAAGAATGGCTAGATGGAAAATGTTGCTTTCTGAATTTGATATAGTCTATGTGAATCAAACAACGATAAAAGGGAGTCCAATAGTGGATTTTCTGGCTAGCAGAGCTCTTGAAAACTATGAGCCATTAGACTTCGATTTCCCAAATGAAGATCTAATGTATGTTACGATTGCAGAAGAAAGGCACCCATGGAAGATTAATTTTGATGGTACTTCAAATGTCACTGGTAAAGGAATTGGGGCAGTTCTGGTATCCCTAAAAGGAGATCATTACCCTTTCACAAGCAAACTAGACTTCGATTGCACAAATGACATGGCGAAATATGAGGCATGTATCATGGGTCTCCGTGCAGCTATAGAATGCAAAATCTAAGTTCTTGAGGTATATGGAGATTTTGCATTAGTAATTTATCAACTCAAGGGTGAATGGGAAATGAGAGACTCTAAGTTGATTGATTATCAGAAATTGGTTCTCGAGTTAATTAAAGAATTTGAGAACATCACCATCCATTACCTCCCGTGAGAAGAAAATCAGATGGCTGGTACTTTGGCTACCCTTGCCTCCATGATTACGATCAATAAATAAGAAGAAATAAAGCCCATTCATATGAGCATCTATGAGGTTCCAACTCATTGTTATAACATTGAAGGGGAAGAAAAGGATAATCATCCTTGGTACGAGGAAATATTGCAGTACATAAAAGACCGTAAGTACCCTTAGCAAGCCGTTGAGAATAATAAAAAGATGCTGAGAAAGCTAGCAACTGATTATGTCCTTGATGGAGATATTCTGTACAAAAAGAGAAAGGATCAGGTTTGAGGTGTGTTGACGTTGTTGAGGCTTAGAAAATTCTAGAAGAAGTCCATGAGGGCATTTGTGGAACGCATGCTAATGGTTTCACAATGGCCAGACAAATCATGAGATTTGAATATTATTGGTCAACCATGGAAGGAGATTGCATTAGATATGTTAAGAAATGTCACAAGTGCCAAATTTATGGAGACAAAATTCGTGTTATGACTTCCCCATGGCCTTTTTCTATGTGGGGCATGGATGTCATTGGGCCAATTTCACCTAAGGCTTCTAATGGGCATAGGTTCATTTTTGTGGTCATTGATTACTTCACTAAATGGGTAGAAGCTGCTTCCTACGCTAATGTTACAAAATCAACGATAAGCAAATTCATGAAGAAAGAAATCATATGTCGGTATGGAATGCCAGAAAAAATCATATTTGATAATGCTTTAAACTTGAACAATAGCACAATAGTAGAAGTCTGCAGTCAGTTCAAGATCAAGCATCATAATTCAGCACCGTATCGCCCAAAGATGAACGGGGCAGTAGAGGCAACTAATAAGAACATTAAGAAGATCGTTGGAAAAATGACAAAGACTTATAAAGATTGGCATGAGAAGTTACCATTTGCTCTCTACGCCTATAAAATTTCTGTCAAAACTTTTACTAGGGCAACACCGTTCTCATTAGTATATGAAATGGAGGCAGTACTACCCATTGAAGTCGAGATTCCATCTCTTCGAGTCTTATCAGAAGTAAAGTTAGACGAAGCAGAATGGATCCAGTCAAGATATGACCAATTAAACTTGATTGAGGAAAAGAGGTTGAAATCGATCATGCACGGTCAAATGTACCAAAAGAGAATGATGCGAGCTTATGACAAAAAGATTAGCCTTAGGGAATTCCATGAGGGAGGTCTAGTTTTGAAAAAGATTCTTCTTATACAAAAGGACTTCCGAGGGAAATGGATGCCATTGGGAAGGCCCATATGTGGTAAAGAAAACCTTTTCTAGAGAAGCTTTAATTTTAACTAAGATGGATGACAATGATCTGTCAAACCCTGTAAACTCATATTCAATGAAAAAATATTTTTCCTAAAAAAATCCAAAAGTTTGAGTTGAAAACCTAAAAAGGCTACTAAAAAAATAAATAAAAAAAAGGTTTGAGTTGAAAACCTGAAAGGGCGGCTCAAACTAGCCAAAAAAAGGAGTGGTCGAGATGAAAACCCATAAAAGGCGTCTCGTAGCCTAAATGAGATTTGAGTTGAAAACCTGCAAAGCGCAGCTCAGATTTGGACCAAAATATTGGGCATAAAATGGTCTTCTCTCTCAAAAGTAACAAGATAGAGAGACGTTACATCCCGGGCATCAACGAGATACAACAGTTTCCATGGGTACACATCAACTTCAAAATGGTTCTCGTCAAGTTTGCTCAAAGAAATTCATACGTTGATATCTGGGGCATCTAGTTGTATCCTTTTTATTCACCTTAGCAACTTTTGATTGATGTTTGCCAACATTTGTTATTTTGATCAATGTTTATAATTTTTAATCAAACCCACTTTTTTATCAATATTGATATTTTTTTACCAAAGTTTGTTATCATTTATATCCATTTAAGCCTTGTCTTTAACTTCAATTTTATCCATGTTCAAGGCATTTTTTGCATTGAAATAATTGTTAGTGGACAAGACGATATAAGGTACAAAAGGATTTTTGAATATTGCTTTAGAAAATTTCTAAAAAGTATAGGGACTTGAAACAGGACTACCAATTGAAAATAACAAAATTCGAGGGTTGAAAGGACCTTAAAATAGTGGCTCAGAGTATGACTACCTTTTGGATTTCATGTTGAGGACACCAAACTTGAAAAGAAGACATGATGACATATCAGTGATGAAACTTCGGCAAATGATAAACAATGTAGATCTAAGGGCCAAAACAGAAAACCATTCTAAAATATGACATCTTCACATGCATATCAACATCATTCATGAACAGTTAGACAGGAGCATTTGATTCATTCAGAACATGATATCCTAGTTGCATGGCCTGGATAAAGGCCTACAAGACAGATTTTACAAGTCATATCCCTAGAGAATGACGTGACAAAATAGCAACTCCTATACCCTTAAAATTGCAGAAGGGCAAAAAAAACTGCAAATCATATCTTCCTGAAGTTGCAGTGAAGCAAATTAAAACTATAGTAGTGGATCTCAATCTCCCTAAAGTTACAGTGGAATGGAGTGAAGTTACATCATCCCATCCAATCTCCTTACCTCGACCATGGGACAGATTGAAGTCATCCAATCTTTTACCCTAACAAGAGGGCAGATTGAAGTCATCCAATCTTTTACCCTAACAAGAGGGCAGATTGAAGACACCATCTAATCTCTTACCCCAACCATGGGGCAGATTGAAGCCATCCAATCTTTTACCCTAACAAGAGGGCAGATTGAAGCCACCATCCAATCTCTTACCTAAATAAGAGAGAAAATTGAAGCTACCATCTAATCTCTTACCCTAATCTAGAGGGCAGATTAAAGTCATCATCCAATCTCTTACCCGTAATCCAGAGGGGCATATTGAAGTTACAACACCAAACCTTATCTTTCTAAAGTTGCAGTGGAATCACCAGCGAGACGAAAGAACAAAGAAGCATTGGAGGCCGTAATTCAGCAGTACCAGACGAAGTTTGACTTTCCTTTGAGTCTTTGCTCCTTTCCCGTTACACGGCAAAGAGCAAAGAGAGGAAGCTGTAGAAACCCAAATTCGTCCGAGTCCAAACCCATTTTTTTCTATTATTTCCATTAAACCCACCCAACTCATTTTCCTTTTATTAACCCAAATAAATAAAAAATCACAGAAAAGAATAGACCCATTTTTCATTCATTTATTTGTTTACAAACCCAATTTGTTACAACCCAAATAAAATTGCAAGCCCAATTATTTTACAAGCCCAAAATTAAAACAAAAATGGTGAAACCCTAAAATAAGAAAAAACCCTAGCCACCTCATCTCTTGCTGCCCCTCCAACGGTCGGATGATCAGATATTCCCCGAAAATCTTCAAGATACGAATCTGCAAAGAAAGGAAAGGAAATCAAATCTCTGAAAAAAGATTGTAAATCAAATCTATAAAGCAAAAAACAAATTGTAAAAATCATGTACAAAAACATGAAAAATCTATGTAATAGAGAGGAATTTTTGGATGTAATAACAGAAAAATTTTTAAAATAAAAAAGTCCAAGCAAGTTCTAGCATTTAGATTTTAATATACGAGCAAGGCAATTGAAAGAAAAATTCAGGTATTATTTTTTATTTTATTCCTAAAACTAACATTAAATCTATCTATTTATATATATATTTGAAACTAAAAAAAAGGGATTGTTGTTGTTCTTTTACCTTTTTGCTTCGTTTCATCTTCACCGCCATCTTGGGTGTTCGATTGGTGTGTTCGTCGGAGGAATGGAGAGTAGATCCGAACATATTTTGCACTCTCGAAGCACATCGGGTACGATTTTTACGAAACGAACCTTAGATCCGAACTAAGGAGGCTCAAAAAGGTAAGGAGTTGGCTTTTCAAATTTTCGACCACCGTGGACGATGATCGTCAGCACCGACATACGGCGGAGACACACCAGAATCATAAAGCCGGTCAACAAACTTTGATTGATAAATGAAAGAAGTTTTTTTGGTTTTTTTTTAAAACAATGTTGAAAATGAATTTTTTGGCAAAATGTAATATTTATAGACACACAAACCAGCGCCGTTTTGTTCCTAATACACTAGGCATTAAAACGATATCATTTTGATTAAAAACCCAAAACTCGACCCATTTCAAGCCTTAGACCCGCATGTTTTTTAAACCATGGGCTAATTGCCCATGTGGTTCTTCCGTAATTTTATTTGCTTTAATTTAATCCTTTTTGCATGTTTTTAAATGTTTTAAAATTAGCCTTTCAAGTTGTTTTCGATTACAATTTGATCCCTAATTTAATTTTGGCCCACTGATTTATTATTTTATATGATTTTGACCCTACTATGTTAATGTTTATTCAATTAGGCCCCTTTACATTTTTTTTGTTTAATTTGGATGATTCTAATTATCTTTTTGTGTTTAATTTGCACGATTATTTATTTTTATTTATTTAATTTGCATGATTTTAGTTATTTATTTTATTTATTATTATTTGTTATTCATATATTTATTATTTATATATTTGCTTATTAAATTGTACTTATTTATTGTGTTTTTTATGTGGCATTTTTATATTATTTTTTATTTTAATTATATTAATTTAATTATTAATTTCCACGATTTGTGAATATTCTCAATTGATTGACTTTTATTGCCATTATTACTATGATCCTATTATTATTTATTAGCATTTAATATTTATTTAATTTATTATTACTTATTATTTATTTATGGGTTACTCTTTTATATTTAATTTCATTGATATTTTATTTATTTGCATGTCATATTTTATCTTGAAATTGATTATATGTTTTATTGTATCATTGACTTGACTATTTTAATTTTTTTTTACCTTATTATATTTCCTACATTTATTTCTTATTTATATTTCTAATTAATTAATATCTAGTGCTATTATTACCATGATCATATTATTATATTATTGTGTTATTAATTGCTATATATTTATTTGCATTCAGTATATTCATGTATATTTTTTTTATTATTTTGCCATAAGCGTAAATTATGTATATTCATTTTTTGCATGATATTTTAATTCATTTAAAAAAATACACAAATTGTTTTAAAAATCGAGGCAATGTTATTTGTTTCGGGAATTTAAAAGAATCATACACTAACTCACTAGGTGTGATTTTTTTTGAACCGGGATAATAGAGTATCCTTTTAAAAATTAAAATATGATATTTTGAGATAATAATTAGAATGCTTGTTATTTTCAAAAATTCGAATTGTTATGTCCTAACTTATTGGATGTGACTTTTTCTTGATTAATTCGAAAATAATGAGTCTTCTTCGGAAAAATATTTTTAAAAATAAAATAAACATGTCATTCATGCATTTAAGAATCACAATTTAAAATTTTCTCGAGTTTTTAATTTTCAACAACTTAGACTTTAAATAATCGATAAGGTATCAATTTTGGGCGTGTAAAGGTGCTAGTTAATCCTTCCTTATGCGTAACCAACTCCCGTACCCGTTTTTATGGTTTCAAAGACCATTTTTTTTTGTTTTAATGATTTTAAAATTTTCAAAGGTGATCCAATCACACACCTATTTTAAAAAAGGTTAGTGGCGACTTCATTTTCGTTTTCCAATATATAAATAGAGACTTGTTTTTTTAAAAATTTGGTTTCGACAAATGTCATCTAAGATATATCATTTTAGGATTTTGATGAATTTAAACTTTAGATCAAGAATTTTAAAGTAAGATAAATCATAAACCCGGCATAGGATACTTTCGTAAGATCTTGATAGGTTCAACGTTATTAATTAAATCTTTTAAAATAATAATAATGATAAAAGATCGAATAAGTTGTAGATGAATTTTAATATTTCTCTTAATTCATTAGTAATTTTTTAGGTTTTTTTAGGATTCTAAAATAGAATTAATTTTAAGAATTGAAGGTGTTTTACTAGAATTATTTAGGTATCCTTTAGGGTTCTCGTTAGAAGTAAAAAAAATTCTAATTTAAGTTTTAAATTAGATAAGTTTGGTGAACAAGTCTTTGTCAAGTTACAAGTAAATCGGTGGCATTTGTTTAGAGTTTTCATTTAAGATTTCCATAAGATTTTAGCCTAAATTAAAACATTAATATGCTTAAATAAAAAAAATTAGCTCCCAAGACCCCGTAAGACTATCCCCGGATAGGCATTGTGGGGATGCTATAACCTTCCCCACACGTAACCGTACTCCCGAACCCAAAATTTGGTGATGAGATCGAGTCTAGACTTTTAGGATTTTTCGTAGTATTAATTCTAGAGTTTTAAATGATAGGTGACTAACCAACCTAGCCTAAATTGGTTAGTAGCGACTCTATATTAATTTAGGTCGTTCATGTCTAGCTTTCTTACTAGGCCCTCGTACTCTTATGTAGGCAACGTTATGATAGTGGTGGCTAAAATTAAATGTAATTAATCTAAATGCAAATGATCCCTAATGCAAATTAACCTAAGTATGCAAACTATATGAATGAATAGATTTTAGCACAAATTAAAAACAATTCACAACAAGTATAACATAAATAAACTAGGACAATAACTTTAATTATTTTTAATTCATTATCAACATGCTTAATAACATTCGGAAAACATTCCATGGCAGCTTGATCTTTTATGGGCTTGGAAACCAAATTAAGTCCTTTCAGAGTCTTACTTAGTTAAATACACATTTTACTAATCATATAAAACTAAGGGTTTCTTAGTATTCATGTGAAGTAACAGGGACTAGGTCGGTTTGAAACAATTTAATCCCACGAACCTAAAAGCCATGCAAGGTAATAGAGCTCGGTCAAGTTATTACGAACCTTCAATTCATTCTGGGTCAGATATGAATTAAGCAAGCACATTTCAATTATTGTGTCAATTAGCCGATGTCTAGTTTGGATCTCTCCACTAATTCTAATGCATTTCAATCACATATGAACGAAATACATGCATGATACTAATTGAAAGCATAATTCAAACATCATAAGCATGAATCAATGAATATTATTTAATCAAAGCAATTATCCTAGTTTAAATAAAATTAAGCTAACATTGTTATAATTAAGAACAAAGAGCACATAGCAAACATTTTAAATCAAATTAAAGAAACGAAAGAATAAACACAAATAAAAGTGGTTGTTACCCAAAACTCTAATCGAAGAAGACTCCTTTGTCTTTCACCGCTTCGCTCCTTTGCTGATGGCTCTCTGAGGTGGCTGACCAAGGGCTCTTTAAGAGGATTAATTACCTAAAATCTCTATGAAGAGATGAAGCTAGGTGTGGGGATGGAAAATGAGAGGAAGGATGAGAGAATTGAGAGAAGAAGAGAGAATGATGAGTGAAGGGAATAATCTGGAATGGTGAAAATGGCTCTTAATTATAGATGAAGGGTGAGAGCCCATTTACGAAAAATAGTAAATTTTGAATCCCTCTTTCTTCTCCAAAGCATGGCCAGCCACCATTCAAGGATTTTTAATGATTTTGTGCTTCATTTTGAAGCTTTCTTCATGTCACATAAACTAGGGATCAAGACTTGGTCAACAACAAATATTTGGGCCAAATTCTGATTTCTTCTAAAGTGCAGGGACTTCTTGTAGTTAAACCAAAAATGGTTTATTTGGGCAGCCATGGTGTTGCCGAAATTGGGCTATACTCTTCTTGTATTGGATGGTTTTTGTGATCCAGCAAAATTAACAGACTTGTCCAAAACAATTTAATTAATAATGGGTCAAAGTCATTAAATTAACCAAATTATTTAACAAATAAATAAACTCAAGTTATTAATGAAATAATTTATATTAAATTATTAAATATAATTTTATATTTTAATATTTAATTAATTTATGCATGACCTACTTTATACATTAAAATATATCTCATTAAAATACACTATAGAATAAGTCATTGTATGCATAAAAACTATATAATAAAGCATAAAATCACATTTTAATAATTTCCATGTCCTAAATTAATATTTTCACATATTTCATTAATTTATTAAACATTTAATTGGTTTTAACATTGATTTTAAGTAAGATAAATTATATAGGAAAAAACCTATATATATTTGAGTTTACAAAAGGCTATGCACACTCTATTTTGTGCTCTTGGTTAAAATGAGTACAATAGAATCTCCTTGTGCAACAATGCCAAAGAAATATGGGACAAGCTTGAAAACACCCATGAAGGAACAAGTAGAGTCAAGGAGTCCAAGATAAGTCTTCTCACCATTGATTATGAGTTGTTTAAAGCAAAACCGGAAGAATGAATCAAGGAGATGTTTGATCGTTTCACCCACATCATAAATAGTCTCAAAGCCCTTGGAAAGGTCTATCCTAACAAAGATATGGTGAAGAAGATGTTGAATAGTCTCCTTTCATCATGGGAAGCCAAGGTAACCACTACTGAAGAAGCAAAGAATTTAGAAACTTTGGCATTGGATGAGCTCATTGGTTCTTTGCTTAAACATGAAATGAGGCTTAACAAAGGGAGTGAAGAAGAAAGAATTATGAAGAAGAATGTTGGTAAAGCTCTTAAATCCACCACTATTGACGAGAGTGAATCAAGTGAAGAGGTGGATGAAGACAAAGAGATGGAGATGCTTGTGACGGCCTCCGAATGTACTCCCATTCGGTGTGTGTTTAAGGGCTTTCGCAAGTATACGGGTTAGGTTGTAATATAGTTTTGTATACAACGAAACACTTGGAAAGTATTCTGAGGATCGTACCCAAAGGAGGCTAAGCGATAGTGATTAAATCTCTGCAAAGAAAAGAATTAATTAGTATTATCTTTATGGTTTATAGTATAAAGAATTCGTGATTGAAGATCATAAAATAAATGAAATAAAATGAAAGAAAGAGATAGGAATATTTGATAAATATATTTGAGGAGATTAGGTCGCTTTAGTATGGGTTCTTCAACCCTCAATGTCGGGGAATTTGCTTCAATCAACTAGTAGCTACCTTATTAGGATCTTTCGATCTTCCACCAACATAACGAGTCAATAGATACTACTTATCGCTAGATGTCACAGTCTAAACTGGTTTAGGGAAAAGGTGTTCACGAATGTGCAATACCAATTTTGGTTTAATTCCCACCTAGATTACTTTCTAGGGTTGTTAAACTTAGTGTTTATTTATCGTTCTTTCTTTCTCAAACAATTGATCCGATTGAAAATCCCTGTATATAATAATTAAATAATCATACTTTCACTCCCTAATCCTCCACAATGGGATTAGTTCCTCATGGTTTCTTCAAACATCATAAATTCAATAATATACTTTAACATGAAATTTAAGATTTAATCAATGAAGTAAAAGAAATTGATATTTGTATAACAATCTGTTGGGAATAAATCCACAATCATTTATGCGAAGTTACAAATCTGGTTTCCAAAAAAAGAAAAAATAAAACAACAAATGAAATTGAAACTAAACTAAGGGATGTATAAACCTAAGTGCTAAAGGCCCTATTTATAGCTTTGGATGGTCATTTTCATCAACCCTAAATTAGCTACCGTTCCTCGTGTTTAAGTGGCATTGTAAAGATTGAAACGCCCTTCACTCAATGTCAAATCTACGTCTAGGAGTCAATGTCACGACATACATGAGCTGTGTCGCGACAAAGAAGTCAATCCACTCCTTTAGGTCATTCTTACAGGCGTTGTCGCAACATACCTTACCTATGCCATGACAAAGAAGTTAGCTTAGATATTCTTCAAGTCTGGTCCCTTTGTTGCGACGTAGATCAGTCTGTGTCGTGACGTAGTGATCAACTCCATATTCATTTAACTTCTAAAGGTCTCCTGCACACCCACGAAGTACATTAGCTAACCTTTAGGTCTTAATCGGCCTTAAAGACAACAAAACACATTTTTTTCACTTTTTACACAATTTATTTCATAAATGAAAAATAAACAAAATCCTAAGGAAACAAAAGGAAAATGCTTAATTTCAAGTTCCTAAAGTGCGAAAAGTAGTTAATTCTGCTAGGTACAAATCCAGCAGATCAGCTTGCTAAAAGATTTAAGAGATTTATGAAGTCCCATAAAGGAAGAGAATTTCAAAAGAAGGAAGGACTCAAGCTTAAATCAACCAAGGAGAAAGATCCCATTATTTGCTATGAGTGCAAGAAACCGAGACACATTAAGTATGATTGTCCTCAACTTAAAAAGAAGGGGTCTAGCAAACAAAAGGCCTATGTTACTACTTGGAGTGATGAATATTCATCTGATTATGAAGTAGTCAACTTATGTCTTATGTCTATCGATGATCCTAAGGTAACTTCTAACTCTTCTAGTTTAAATGATTATTCTTTTGATGAGTTGCAAGATGCCTATAATGAATTGGGTTTGAAATTTGAAGTCATGATGTCAAAACACAAGAAATAGGTTTCAAAATTGAAAAATTAAAATGACTTGCTTTCTAAAACCAATCATGAACTTGAAGAGAAAATAAACAAAATGAAAGAAATTATTAATGATTTTGAAAAGAAAAATTTAGGCTTGCATAATTTACTCTCAAAATTTGATGAGGATCATCAAAAGCAACTTGAGTTGTTTAAGAGTGAAAAATCTCAATCTAACCAAGTTTTTGAAAAATGAGAAAGTTCAAAACAAAACTTTGTTAAAAATAACTTTAATTACTATAAACATAGAGGTCCCTCAAAATTTTACAAGGGAAAACTTGTTAAGAGTGTATGGGTCCCTAAAGGACTTAGTACTACTCAAGACAAAGAAGCATTTTCAAAATGAATACCTAAAGGGACAAGAATTTTGAAGACTAATAATTATGGACCCAAAAGACATTTGGTACCAAAAACATAATTCTATGTTTGTAGGTAACGTGTGTTGCTTCAAGGTGATAAAAACAAATTCTATATGATTGCACCTTAATATTGATTATGGCAGTTCACTGGTTCTTTATATTTAATATCTATATTTGAATTAACTACTTTCTTTTCCTCTAAGTTTTACTTGATTATTTTTTATATAACAAAAAGGGGGAGAAGAGAAAGGTAAATTTTAAGGGTTGATTGATTGCTTATATGCTTATATATGCCAATTTCAGTGACCAATTTTTCAAAGTAAAATGAATGTCAAATTTGAGTTTATTTCAAATTTTTATGCTTCAAACTTTTACCAAATGTAGGGGGAGCTTGAATTGAAAATGACTTTTATTAAGGGGGAGCAATCTATTCAAAAACAAATTTACCAAATGTTTTATTATATCAAAAAGGGAGAGATTGTTAAACTAAACTTTATTGGATAATATGTTTTGGTATAACTATTAAAGTGTTTTTGAATAGAAGTTAAGTTGAACAAATTGATAAAATCAAGTTGAAATGGTTTCAATTGAGTCAAACATTTTCAAATATGTTTTAACCATTTTCAAACAAGTTAGAATTGCTCTAAGACAAAAAGTATCGATACTTTTTGTCTAAGTATCGATATTTTACAAGAGATTGATACCCCTCTGATAAACTATACCAAATGAACATTTTGTTTTTCACAAACCCTAAGAAGTATCGACCTGGTATCGACACCTTTTTTAAGGTATTGATAAAATCCAAAATGTCTCGATATTTCTGCTCCAACAATCACTGAAATCTGTATTAATTATAGAAAATATTGATACCTTTTTAGTAGGTATCGATACTCATTGCTGCAGGTGTAGTTAATGAGCTAGTATTTCATTTCCAACTGTTACATTTACTTTCCCAACAACCACAATGGTTGGAAATCACTTAGAGGGTATAAATATCATATTCCAAAAGTCTAGCATCAAGAAGAGCAATGTGCAAAGCTTAAAGATCAATCAAAATAACTTAGAGCTTAATTCTTTCATACATTTTCTTGTAAACACTTGTGAGGTTTCATTGCATTCATTTAGCTCAAGTGTTCTTCTTTGTATTTGTGCTTAGTTGGCAAACATCCTAATCTTGTAAGGATTGTTCTTTTTTTGTTTGCTTATTTGTTTTGTCTTTGAGAGAGAGTTTATACTTAAGGTTTGGGTAGAAAACTTAAGGGAGTTGTATCTTAAGATTTTGGGGTGGTATAAGTCTTAAGAGAGATTATAAGGTTAAACCTTGTCCTCAAAGGTTGCCAAATTAGTGATTGAAAAATCTTTAGTTGTGGTAAGCTAAGGTAGTGGACTAGGCAATTAGGGTCAAACCACTCTAAATTCTTGTGTTCTTTATTGCACAATCTTTATTGCTTCCACCATAACATCTCAAAGGCCAGTTCAATTTCCTTATTGGCAATCTCGAGTTTATCCTTTTAAGCTAACAACAAAATTAGTCGAAAGCTTCAAAAGACTTTACATATCAGTTGTAATAGGCCAAATTTATCCGGGCTCAAGCTTTAATTTATTTTTAAATTTACTTTAAGTTTAAATTTAATTTTAAATTTATTTTAAATTTAAATTTATCTTAAAAGCCCAATTACAAAACCAACCTAAACCCAATTACAAAGGCCCAAACTCGAATGGGCCAATAAACCCTAAAACCTAAACAAAAACCCTAGCCTAAGCAACTTGATCTGCTACCGCCGTACGCCCTCACCAATCAGGTCTTGCCACGTCAGCACCGACCACCAGCAACTTGCCTCTGCACCAGCCACCATTGCCAAGCCGACCTACAAAAAGAAGAGAAGACAAGCATTTAGTTAGAAGAAACAAAATAAAATGATTGTAAGCATGGCTATAAAGCCAATTTGAAAACAGTTTGTAAAGGACCATTTTTTTGTTTTGAACCTTCAAAAAAAATCAATTCAAGAAAAAACAAATCTTAAGAAGCCAGTACAAATAGATAGTATTCGAAGTCAGGTAGAAAGACAGGCAACCAATATTAAAGTCAAAGGCAGATTTCAACTATTCAAAGAACAAGTGCAAGGTATACAATTTCAATCAACATTTACTTGCTATTGACGATTTGGATTTCAAACTGTTTATACATTAAAAACATTAATCTTCTATTTATTATGTCATTAAAGTTGTTTTTATTCACAAGTTTACATTTATTGGATATTAAATACAATTAATAAGTATTAAACAATATTAATTAATAAATAAATATTAAATAATATTTTAATAAAAATAAAAGAGGAAGCTTAAGGGACTTTTCTGAAGTCGAGGTGCTATCACCGCCGTTGTAGTCAGAGCCCCTGCGAGCCGTCGCCATCGCAAGCTCCGAATGTCGTCGATTTCGCAATCCCGAATAAGATAGACCCAGAAAGGTGTATTAACACAGATTTTAAAAAAGGAGCAAACGAAAATATAAAAAGGAAAATAAAAGTGAAAAACAAACAGATCTTTTCAAATATACAAGAAAAACATGGAAAAGATAGAAGCTTTTTTTGAAAATCTGTTCGGTTTTAAGTAGATCTACGCTCAAATCTACGTTTTTAAAAAATCAGTAATAAAAATGAAAAGTTTTTTTACTTGCGAGCACCGTGGACGGCGGCGGATGGCGATCGACGATGAACAGGCGAACGGAACCCTCTGCCGGAGTTTGATCGGACATGGGGATGGTGGCAAAAGTTACAACGGGGTCGTGGTCGGCAAAGGGGAAGTTTGAGAGAAAACGGAAAGGAAATAAATTTTTTTTGAAAGAAATGGAAGGAAATGAATTTTTTTATGAAAGGTGGTTTAAATAGTATGCTCGAACGACGTCGTTTAGGCGTTCAGTGTCTTGAGCTAAAACGGCACCGTTTCACCTCAAGATCCAACCTCCGACCCTACCCGATCCGACCATCCTCAGGATCCGCGTGTTTTCATAGAATGGTATATTTGTACATTTGGTCCTTCCGTTTTTTTAAATTTTCAATCAGGTCCTTTTCATATTTTTAGTTAATTTTAAATTTACCCAATAATTTCATTTCTTATTCAATTTAGTACTTTAACCCTTTGAAGCTGCCACGTGTCAATCTTTTGGTTTATTTATGCAAATGGTCCCTTTTATGTTTGATTTGTTTTGATTTCATCCTTAAATCAAGTTTTGTTTTAATTATAAATTTGCCCAGTAATTTTAAATGATTTTTAATTTAGTCCTTTGACTTCAGAATGCTCGAGAAGCTGCCACATGTCACTTCTTTTTGATTTTATTGCCCAAAAGGTCCCTGAACTGTCCAGAACTCATATTTTAACCCTCGAACTTCTTAAAAATTTCATTTTGACCCCTAAATTTTCCAAAAATCATATTTTAACCCCCGAACTTCCAAAAATTCCATTTTTGACCTTGAACTTTCTAAAAATTACCATTTTACCCTTAAATTTCCAAAAATTCCATTTTTATCCCTAAACTTTCAAAAATTCCATTTTGACCCAAACTTTTTAAAAATTACCATTTTACCCTCGAATTTCCAAAAATTCCATTTTTAACCCTGAATTCTTCAAAGGTTACCATTTTACACTTAAGTTTCCAAAAATTTCATTTTTGACCTCGAACTTCCAAAAATTACCATTTTACCCTCAAATTTCTAAAAATTCCATTTTTGACCCTAAACTTTCCAAAAATTACCATTTTAACCTTAAATTTCCAAAAATTCCATTTTTGACCCTGAAGTTTCCAAAAATTACCTTTTTACCCTCAAATGTCCAAAAATCTATTTTTTACCTCGAACTTCCAAAAATTACCATTTTACACTCGAATGTCTAAAATTTACATTGTTACCCCCTAACTTTCCAAAAATTACCATTTTACTCTCATATGTCTAAAATCACATTTTTTACCCTAACTTTCCAAAAATTACCATTTTACCCTCAAGCATCCAAAAATCGCATTTTTCACTCCGTTTGTTTTACTTTCCTTTCTCTTCAATATTCATACTTAGTTTTTAATTATTGTTCTTTTGTATTTCTTATTCTCTTATTTCTTTTTAATTTTTGTGTATATAATTATCTGTTTAACTATTTTCTTTTCATTTAATCTTCGTTATTAATCGTTCACATTTCACACATTTGTTTTCAAAATTATTTTTTCATAAACCTTTAAAATCGAGGCAATGTCCTTTTCGTGCAAAAACTTCGAGAAATTATGCCCTAATGTGTCGGGTGTGATTTTTCGTATAATTCACACGAATCGAATATCCGTTTCCAAGTTTTTTAAATGCCTTTTAATTTCGAGATTCCAAGAACGTCATGCCCTAACGTGTTGGTCACGACTTTAATTCTCCGCGAAAGTCAAAATAAACGGGCATTCTTTCTTCAAATCCTTTTAAAGCTATATGTCCGAGGATCGTGTTTAAACTTTGCTCGAAATTTCAAGTTCTCAAAAAAGTATATATTAATAAATAATTTTAAAACAAAAACAAGACAATGTCCTTTCGTGTGAAAACTTTAAAAAATCATGCCCTAACGTGCTGGGTGTGATTTCCGTATAATTCCCACAATCGAATATCCTCTTTAAAGTCTTTCAAAATGTCCTTCAATTTCGAAAATCTGAGAACATAGTGCCCTAACGTGTTGAGCACAATTTCCAGTTCTTCTTGAAATTTGAAACATACGGATAATTTTCCTCAAATAAGATTTTTCCTATTTGTTTCCCCGAGAAAATAAACGTTTCGACAGCTTGACGACTCCACTGAGGAATTTTTTAAATAAATGAGAGTCGAGCCAAAGTTGATTATTTTCGGGTCTATTTTGAAAACTTTTAAAGCTTCGATTTTGTTTAATATACGATCCTCGGCATCTTTGTGTGATATTATATCATGTTGATATTGCTAGTATAAATTTGCTTCCAAATGCTTCTTGTTACTACCCTTTTAAGTGGAAGCGGGAAACTACTCCTTCATGAGGTCTTTATCTCCGTGCAGGATAGTGAATCACTTTCGGGATTACATCCGTACCCATGTTTTCGTAAAGTTTTCACTTCCGTGCAAACATGTGGGAAATGTGTCCCCCTAAACCGAATTCATCCGTATGAGCCTGTAATGGGTGAGGATCGAGGAATTTGCTAGTTTGGGTACCCTTTTACTCTAGAGCCTAAAACTACATATAGTGAGCCGTAAGCACTTGCCTCAGAAGGAGTTATACTGAACCTTTTTAGCATTTACCCAAGACATTTTCTTAGGTTCTTTGTTGTATGTTTTTTGATATTATTATGTTTTGATAACATGTTTTGTTTTGTCTCTTTTGCTTGCATTGCATCATCATAAACAAAAGGTGTTGATTTAAGTTCGATTACCACATAGGCAGTTTCATCATGGAAGGCAGATTTCTTGATAAAGTAGAAGATAACATGGTTATGCGCTTATGGTCAGAGGAACAACAGCGTGAAAAAAGAGATAGTCTGAAAGAAGGGCAGTTATCAGAGATTTGGGATTATACTCAGATTAAAGTGACTCAAAATAATTTACAAGAATTAAGAGATATCTGGGGTCAGTGGGATAGCTAGATGAAACAGATGTTCTATCGGGAATATGGAGACTTACCTTACTTACTTGAAGTGAAAATCGACAAACATCTTTTTCGAGCCCTTGCCCAACATTGGAACCCCGCAATAGTTGTTTTACCTTCGAGAACCTGGACATGACGCCCACGGTGGAAGAGTATACTGCTTTGATCCGTTGTCCCAAAATTCAAGTCGATAAAGCATACTCAAAGGATGCATGTGTCTCGACGTTTCTGAAAAGGCTAATGAATGTAATCGGGATGAGTGAATAATGGGTCGCGTCTTAGATTAAAGTAAAGGGAGACAACAAGTGCATAACTGGAAAAGCTTGCGAGAACTAATCTCGACACACCCAGATATGAAAAAACGTATTAACATTTTTGCTCTTGGCATCTACAGGTTAATCCTTTTCCCAAAAGCATTAGGGCATGTAGAAGACGCAGTGGTAGGATTGTTTGATCGGCTTAGTAAAGGAGTCACGCCTGTCCCAGCGATTCTTGCCGAAACCTTCAGATCATTAAGCACTTACCGAAGAGAGGGGGAAGGAAGGTTCATTGGTTGTGCACAGCTTCTAATGGTTTCGTTTCAAAGCCATTTTTGGAAGGTAGAAAAGTTTTCCTGCAAAGTGTTTTCAGCCGATTTCTCACCTTTAAAGGAATTTGTCGCCACAAAAAAGGAGCAAAATGTATCTGAGGAAAAATGGATGGCTATCCTTCAGAACCTTCAAGACGAAGACGTCGAATGGTGCGCGCCTTGGTTCATCCCAGAGGAGATCCTCTATCATTGTGATAGTTTTGATTGGGTCTCTTTACTCGAGGTATAGAGTGCCACAGGATATGCCCCTCTGCTCGTGTTAAGGTAGTACAAGACAAGATAATTTATCCCTGTGATACATGGCCTAGCTCAGTGCGAGTTCTCCTACAAAGGGTATGATTACAAGAAAAGGGTCCGAGAAGTGGCAAATGCATGGAATAAAGTACATAGAATGAAGAAATTTAGTGCAGACCCGATGACAACACCAAATTATGATTGATAGAGAAGTAAAAGAGTTAATGATAACATTCCAGCGCCAAATCCAAAAAATGTTCGGCAGATAGGAGAGTATTTGCAGGAGGTCCCATCAGAAATAGACATCATGAAACAAGACAGCGTAGAGTTCAGAAAGAAAATAGAGGTCCTGGAAGAGGAAAAGATGAAGTTGGGACTGGATGTGGATATACATAGGTTAGAAGCTGAAAAATTGAGGAAAGGCAAATAAAAAGTCGAAGAAGACCTAGTAAACTTGAAGAAGGTTTACAAGAAGCTCCGTCTGTATATGAGAACCGCGGGATTGGGTAAGACGTCGAAACAATGGCGACAGGAAATTCAGATGCAGAAAGACCAAACAGAGCAGTAGCAAAGGAAATTTCAAGACGGTCAGGCTCGAGAAAATGCCCTGAAAGAAGAGTTGTTAGAAAAACAAGTCGAGAAGGTCGAGATGAAACCCCAAATAGATGGATTAAAAGCAAGAATAAGGGAGTTAGAAGAATCACTACGAAGACACCGCAATCGAAATTCTGTCCTAGAGCTTAAAGCAAGTATGGTCGAAAGTCAAGAATTAAGGAAAAGGGTACAGGAATTAGAGGCTGCGCTCCACAACAATGAGATTCGCTTTGAGATCATGGAGAGGAATCTAGAGACCAGCGAATGACACTCTCGATAAGCTCGAAGACAAGTCAAAGAAAGAGATTATGTAATAGGAAGAGCATTGACCCGAATGATGGAGGCCACTGATCACATGCAAGAGCTAGCTACCGAAGCTGATATTCTGAGCCTCCAATATGAATCGAAATCAAAACGAGGACAAAAATTAGTTGGGCTTCTTGGAAAGATCAAAGCTTTATGCAATAAGGCAAAGCCATTTGTGTAATTTCGCTTTATGTAAAGAAGTTTTTCTTCTAAAGAAGTTGCTCTAATGGAAAATGGACTTCAAAAATCAATGTCTTTTCTTGCATTACATACATGCATTTTATTTACATTGCATATTTGCATATTTTAGCATAACAATAATTCTAATTGATTAAAACTTTAACAGTTACATCGGTAATCATTAAAAACTTACATCACTATAATACTTGTAAAAAAAACTAAGGCCATGGAGCAAAGGCTCGAGCAAATCTAGAAAGAATTACAAGATCAGATGCAAGGGCACTTTTAGGGACAAATGACGATGATGTGTAAGGAAATGAAAAATCAGTTTATGAAAGTGCAAAAGAATTTGATGAATGAACTAGTACAAGTGAAGCAAAGTGTGGCCAATAAGGGAAAAGGCCCTACAATTGAGGAAGAAAAAGACCCAATTATTCCCCCAGGTTTTACACCCCTCCATAACCCAGCTTCGCATGAGGCACCAACACGGGAGGCCACCGTTACTATAAGGGCAGGAGGGGTGATCAACCAAAAGTCAGGGCGGGAAAAAAAGCAAGTAACGATCAAGACTGAAGGAATCATGAAGGATTTAGGCATCAACGCTATATCTGATGAAGGAAAAGAAGGGAACCTGTCAGGAATCGGTCCATGTGCACCTGAAAGCACTCTAAATAATTGGACTGCGGAGGAACTCCCTGTAATTTTTAAGATTTCTTCAAAGTAATGATCAGAACACTTATTGCTTTAGGCTCGAAAGCAATATGGATCTTTTTGTAAAAAGGGCCTATGATCATTATCCAATTATTTTAAATGAAAATGCATCTTCTATGACAAATTCTTTCTTAATTATTCTTTTATTCTTAATCCAACTTAATAAATCATTCGTACATAATCAGTAAACAAGATTAATCATTCTTTAATACATACATTCTTGACCAATTTGACAAACATACGCATACACATACCATAATCATTCTTTCGTAATTTATTTTGTTTTTGGACCTCCCTTTCATCCCTTGACAGGTCCTCGAATATCAATAATATGAGTAACCCTGATGATAACTTAGAGCCTTATTTCGAGCAAGATATGTGTTTAGAGGAGCTTTAGGACCTCGAAGATGAGCAAGATTGTAATTTGCCTCCAAATTTGTTAAGATGGATGGAGCAAGAAGAAAAGTAAATCCTGCCTCATTCAGACCCAATGGAAGTTATTAATTTGGGAAACGAAGATGAAAAGAAAGAGGTGAAAATTGGGACAGGCATCTCTTTAGAACCAGAAAGGATCTTATTGAGTTGCTTCAAGAGTTCCAAGACATCTGCGCATGGTCTTACCAAGATATGCCTGGCTTGAGCATTAACATTGTGGTACACAAACTCCTTATAAAGGAAGAATGTAAGCCTGTGCAGCAAAAGCTCCGAAGGATGAGACCAAATGTATTATTGAAAATAAAAGAAAAGGTCAAGAAGCAGTTTGACGCTGAGTTTCTCCATGTAGTTAAATACTCTGAATGGGTAGCTAACATAGTCTCTGTTCCTAAAAAAGACGGAAAAGTGCACATGTGTGTGGACTATTGAGATTTAAATAAAGCTAGCCCAAAGTATAACTTCCCATTTCCTCACATCGACACATTAGTCGACAACACGGTAGGTCATTCCTTGTTTTCATTCATGGATGGTTTCTCGGGTATAATCAGATAAGGATGGACCCGAAAGATATGATCAAAACCATATTTGTCACATTGTGGGAACATTTTGCTATAAGGTGATGCCTTTCGGACTCAAAAATGTAGAGGCAACTTATCAAAGGCCATGGTGACTTTGTTTCATGACATGATGCATAAGGAGATTGAAGTTTATGTTGACGACATGATTGCGAAATCCCAAACAGAGGAAGAGCATGTAAGAATCCTGAGAAAGTTGTTTGGGAGGCTAAGAAAGTATCAATTAAAGCTAAACCCAGCAAAATTCACTTTCGGAGTCACGTCGAAAAAGCTGTTAGGCTTTGTAGTCAGCAAAAGAGGAATTGAAATAGATCCAAATAAAGTCAAAGCCATACAGGAGCTATCGCCACCTAGCACACAAAAAAAATTTCAAGGGTTTTTAGGAAGACTAAATTACATTCCTCGGTTTATTTCACAGTTGATTGAGAAATGTGATCCTATTTTCCGCCTGCTTAGAAAGCGCAACCTCGGTGTATGGGACAATGAATGTCAGGAAACTTTTAACAAGGTCAAAGATTATTTATCCAAAGCTCCTATCTTGGTACCCCCAATTCCTAATAAGTCGTTGATCCTGTACTTGACGGTCTTTGAAAATTCTATGGGATGCGTACTAGGCCAACACGATGAATCAAGAAAGAAGGAAAGGGCGATATATTATCTCAGTAAGAAATTCACTGATTGTGAGACTCGATACTTACCCATTGAAAAATTATGTTGTGCTCTAGTCTGGACCACGCGAAGATTAAGGCAATACATGTTGTACCATACCACTTGATTAATTTCAAAGTTAGATCCTCTGAAGTACATGATGGAGTTGGCTGCATTAAATGGGAGATTGGCTAGACGACAGAGCTTGCTTTCGAAATTCGACATAGTGTACGTCAATCAGAAGGCAGTAAAAGGGAGTGCGATAGTAGACTTCCTAGCTAGCAGGGCTTTAGAGGACTATGAGCCAATAAACTTTGACTTTCTAAATGAGGATTTAATGTGTGTTGCGACCGTTAAAGAGGTAACCACAGTAAAACATCCTTGGAGATTAAATTTTGATAGAGCTTTAAATGCCACGAGTAATGGAGTCAGGGCAGTCTTGGTATCACCAGAAGGAGATCACTACCCATTCACCAGCAAACTCAATTTTGATTGCACAAATAACATGGTAGAATACGAGGCATGTATTATGGGAATCCACGCAGCTATAGAACGGGGAATCAAAGTGTTGGAGATATATGGAGACTCCGCACTTGTAATCTATCAACTCAAAGGAGAATGGGAAACAAGAGATTCTAAGCTAGTTGATTACCGTAAATTGGTTCTCGAGTTAATCAAGGAGTTTGATGATGTAACATTCCATTATCTCCCACGAGAAGAAAACCAGATGGCTGATGCTCTCGCCACGTTGGCTTCGATGATTAAAGTGAATAGACCAGAAGATATGAGACTCACTCAAATGAGCATTTATAAGGCTCCAGCTCATTGTTATGATATCAAGGAGGAAGAAGAAAAAGAAAAGGTTGACCGCCCATGGTACCAAGATATTCTTCAGTTTGTAAGAGATCGTAAGTACTCCGAGTAAGCTTTGGAAAATGAAAAGAGGACATTGAGAAGACTTACCAATAAATATGTCCTAGACGGGGAAATCTTGTACAAAAAGAGAAAAGATCAAGTGTTACTAAGATGTGTCGACACAGTTAAAGCTAAAAAGATCTTGGAAGAAGTTCATGAAGGCATTTGTGGGACACACGCCAATGGTTTCACAATGGCCAGGCAAATAATGAGATTCGGGTATTACTGGTCTACTATGGAAGGCGATTGCATCAATTATGCCAAAAAGTGTCATAAGTGCCAGATCTATGGAGACAAGATTCATGTATCTCCATCACACCTTCATGTCATGACTTCTCCTTGGCCATTTTCTATGTGGGGCATGGATGTCATTGGGCCAATTTCTCCAAAGGCTTCTAATGGTCATAGATTTATCTTCATGGTGATTGACTACTTCACCAAGTGGGTAGAAGCAGCTTCTTACACCAATGTCACGAAGTCTGCTGTTAGCAAGTTCTTAAAAAAGGAAATCATCTGTTGATATGGGATGCCAGAAATGATCATATCCGACAATGCCTTAAATTTGAATAATAGCACGATAGCGGAAGTTTGCAAGCAATTCAAAATCAAGCATCACAACTCATCTCCTATCGCTCAAAGATGAATGGAGCTGTAGAGGCAGCTAATAAGAACATCAAGAAGATTGTTGCGAAAATGACTGAGACCTACAAGAACTGGCACGAAAAACTACCATTTTCCCTTTTTGCCTAAGAACTTCAGTCAAAACTTCTATTGGGGCAACACCGTTCTCGCTAACATATGGCATGGAAGCAGTCTTACCTATCGAGGTCGAAATACCTTCTGTCCAAGTCTTGACGGAATTACAGTTAGATGAGGTAGAATGGATTCAGACTCGATATGATCAGTTGAATTTAATCGAAGAAAAGAGATTAAGAGCTATCCGCCATGGGCAGATGTACCAGAAAAGAATGATGCGAGCTTACGACAAAAAGGTTCGTCTTAGGGAATTTCATGAGGGAGATCTAGTTTTGAAAAAGATACTTCCTATACATAAAGACTTTAGAGGCAAATGGATGCCTAATTGGGAAGGGCCTTATATGGTAAAGAAAGCTTTCTCAAGAGAAGCTCTCATTCTCACAGAAATGGACGGCAAGGATCTGCACAACCCCATCAACTCAGACTCGGTGAAAAAATACTTCACCTAAAAAAAAGAGCAAAAGGATTGAGATGAAAACCCACAAAAGGGCGTCTCGATGAAAAAAATCAAGATGAAAACCCACAAAGGGCGTCTTGAAACCAAAGATTTTGAGTTGCAAACCCACAAAGGGCGACTCAAAATTCAAAATGAAGAAGCGGGTACGAAGCGACTATCTAACAGGACGGAGAAACTTCACAGCTTGAAACATCAACAAGGCACTCTAGGTCTTCTAGACACATATCCTAACTCAAAAGCGATTCTCAGCAAAGGCGGCGCAGGGAAGCTCATTTTTGCGATATCTAGGGCAACTAATTGTCTTTTGTTGTTATACTTAGGCAATTTTTGAATAATATTGTCTTTTTTGATCCTCTCTATTGAATAGAATTTTTAATAAATCACCTTTATTTCTTCACAATTTTGTTTGAGCATTTTGCATCTAAAATAACGAATAATGAACTAATAAATCATATAAAGATCCATGAGCATTATTCTGAAATTTCCTAAAAAGTACAGGGTTCCAAAACAGGACTATCTATTAGAAAACAAACTTGAAAACAAGCAGTTCAAGATCAACCTAGAAGAAGACAGGGCGACATATCAACGACAGAGTTTGGACAAGCGATAGACCATGCCAACCCGAATAATAATAAATGAATCTGACATTCATCATGCACATTCATGTAGTTAGGAGCATTTGAATCATGACTTTCTAACTTAGGCCTACGTGGAGGTCCATAGAAGCATACTTTACAGGTCACATCCCCACAAAATAGTGAGATGAATCAAGGAAACTTCGAGCATTGAAGGAAAAGATTGAGACCAAGGCAAAGTTGAAAAGAAGCAAGACTCTAATACCTTACCCCGATCAAGAGGTAGATTGCAATTATCCAAAACAAGTGATTCGGTCGTCTTCCTGATAAGATACAGAGAAGTATACCAAATCAAAGAAATCAAGGCTCAAAGTGAGTGAATCTTCGAACCCCAGCTTCCTGATGAGATACTTAGAAGCGGGTCGAAGCAATAAAATGGTTAGCTTCCTGATGAGATACTGAGAAGTGGACCAAATTCGTCTTCCTGATGAGATACAAAGAAGCGGATTGAAACAAGTGAGGCGGTCATCTTCCTGATGAGATACAGAGAAGTATACCAACTCAAGATCAAAGTGAGTAAATCTTCAAAACCTCAACTTCCTGATGAGATACTGAGAAGCAGGTCGAAGCAATAAAATGGTTAGCTTCCTGATGAGATATTGAGAAGTGGACCAAATTTGTCTTCCTAATGAGATATAGAGAAGTGGATTGAAGCAAGCGATGCGGTCATCTTCCTGATGAGATACTGAGAAGTAAACCAAATCAATGAAACCAGGCTCGAAGTGAGCAAATCTTTGAACCCCAACTTCCAAATGAGATACTAAGAAGTAGGTCAAAGCAATAAAGCGGTTACCTTCTTGATGAGATACAGAGAAGTGAACCAGATCCGTCTTCCTGATGAGACATAGAGAAGTGGATCAAAACAAGTGATGCGGTCATCTTCCTGATGAGATATTGAGAAGTAGACCAAATCAAAGAAATCGAAGCTTGATGCGAGCGAAACTTCAAACCACAGCTTCCCGATGAGATACGAAAAAGCAGGTCGAAGCAATAACATGGTCATCTTCCTGATGAGATGTAGAGAAGTGAACCAAATCCGTTTTTCTAGTAAAATACGGAGAAAGAAATCAAGATACGAAGCTACAATGCCAAACACTTGGAGTGTCAGAAGATATCAAGGACTACGACGACACCAAACCCTAAGGTTGTAAATAGGATGAAGCTACAGTAGCAAATTTTGTCTTTTTTGAAATTGCCTCAAGGCAAGATGGAATCATAAATGCTGAAGGTAGAGAAGCAGATGTAGTATGGTTGAACGACCAATGATGTGAAGGGTGAACCAGTGGAAGAAAGAGCGTCGAAGAAATGGGACATGACAAAATTGGGCCTCCTTCTGGTCTTTGCCCTATTCCTGTTAACATAGCAACGAGCAAAGAGGGGCAGCTGTAATAGGCCCAATTTGTCCAGGCTCAAGCTTTAATTTATTTTTAAATTTACTTTAAGTTTAAATTTATTTTAAATTTAAATTTAAGTTTAAATTTATTTTAAATTTAAATTTATCTTAAAAGCCCAATTACAAAACCAACCTAAACCCAATTACAAAGGCCCAAACTCGAATGGCCCAATAAACCCTAGCCTAAGCAACTTGATCTGCTGCCGCCGTATGCCCTCACCAATCAACTGCTACCACGTCAGCATCGACCACCAGCAACTTGCCTCTGCACCAGCCACCACTGCCAAGCCAACCTGCAAAAAGAAGAGAAGACAAGCATTTAGTTAAAAGAAACAAAATAACATGATTGTAAGCATGGCTATAAAGCCAATTTGAAAACGGTTTGTAAAGGACCTTTTTCTTTGTTTTGAACCTTTAAAAAATCAATACAAGAAAAAAACAAATCTTTAGAAGCCAGTACAAATAGATAGTATTCGAAGTCAGGTAGAAAGGCAGGCAACCAATATTAAAGTCAAAAGCAGATTTCAACTATTCAAAGAACAAGTGCAAGGTATACAATTTCAATCAACATTTACTTGTTGTTAACGATTCGGATTTCAAACTATTTATACATTAAAAACATTAATCTTCTATTTATTATGTCATTAAAGTTTTTTTTATTCACAAGTTTACATTTATTGGATATTAAATACAATTAATAAGTATTAAACAATATTAATTAATAAATAAATATTAAATAATATTTTAATAAAAATAAAAGAGGAAGCTTAAGGGACTTATCTGGAGCCGAGGTGCTGTCACCACTGTGGTAGTCGGAGCCCCTCCGAGCCGTCGTTGTCGCAAGCTCCGAATGTCGCCGATTTCACAACCCCGAATATGACAGACCCAGAAAGGTGTATTAACACAGATTTTAAAAAAGGAGCAAACGAAAATATAAAAAGGAAAATAAAAGTGAAAAACAAACAGATCTTTTCAAAATATCCAAGAAAAACATGGAAAAGATAGAAGCTTTTTTTGAAAATCTGTTCGGTTTTAAGTAGATCTACGCTCAGATCTACGTTTTTAAAAAAATCAATAATAAAAATGAAAAGTTTTTTTTACCTGCGAGCACCGTGGACGGCGATGGATGGCGATCGATGATGAACAGGCGAACGGAACCCTCGATCGAATTTTGATCGGACATGGGGACACGGTGGCAGAAGTCACGGCGGTGTCGTGGTCGGCAAAGGGGAAGTTTGAGAGAAAAGGGAAAGGAAAGAAATTTTTTTGAGCTAAAACGTCGCCGTTTCACCTCAGGAACCAAGCTCCGATCTGACCCGCCTCAGGATCCGCTTATTTTCATAGAATGGTATATTTTGCATTTGGTCCTTCCGTTTTTTTTAAAATTTTCAATCAAGTCCTTTTCATATATTTAGTAAATTTTAAATTTTCCCAATTATTTCATTTCTTATTCAATTTAGTCCTTTAACCCTTTAAAGCTGCCACGTGTCAATCTTTTGGTTTATTTATGCAAATGGTCCCTTTTATGTTTGATTTATTTTGATTTCATCCTTAAATCAAGTTTTGTTTTAATTATAAATTTGCCCAATAATTTTAAATGATTTTCAATTTAGTCCTTTGACTTCAGAATGCCAGAGAAGCTGCAATGTGTCACTCTTTTTTGATTTTATTACCTAGAAGGTCCCTAAACTGTCCAGAAATCATATTTTGACTCTCAAACTTCTTAAAAATTAAATTTTGTCCCTCGATTTTCCAAAAATCATATTTTGACTCTCGAACTTCCAAAAATTCCATTTTTGACCTCGAACTTTCCAAAAATTACCATTTTACCCTTGAATTTCCAAAAATTCCATTTTAACCCTAAACTTTCCAAAAATTCCATTTTTAACCCTAAATTTCCAAAAATTACATTTTAACCCTAAACTTTCCAAAATTACCATTTTACCCCTAAATTTCCAAAAATTCTATTTTTGACCCTAAACTTTCCAAAAATTACCATTTTACCCCCGAATGTCCAAAATTTACTTTTTTCCCTCGAACTTTCCAAAAATTATCATGTTGCCCTCGAATGTCCAAAATCACATTTTTTACCTCGAACTTTGCAAAAATTACCATTTTACCCTCGAGCATCCAAAAATCACATTTTTGACTTCGTTTGTTTTGCTTTTCTTTCTCTTCAATATTCATACTTAGTTTTTAATTATTGTTCTTCCGTATTTCGTATTCTCTTATTTCTTTTTAATTTTTGTGTATATAATTATTTGTTTAACTATTTTCTTTTCATTTAATCTTCGTTATTAATCATTTATATTTCGCACATTTGTTTTCAAAATTATTTTTTCATAAACCTTTAAAATCGAGGTAATGTCCTTTTCATGCGAAAACTTTGAGAAATTATGCCCTAACGTGTCGGGAGTGATTTTTCATATAATTCATACGAATCGAATATCCTTTTCCAAGTTTTTAAAATGCCTTTTAATTTCGAGATTCCGAGAACGTCGTGCCCTAACGTGTTGGTCACGACTTCAATTCTCCGCGAAAGTCGAAATAAACGGGCATTCTTTCTTCAAATCCTTTTAAGGCTATGTGTCCGAGGATCATGTTTTAAACTTTGCTCGAAATTTCAAGTTCTCAAAAAAGTATATATGTATAAATAATTTTAAAACAAAAACAAGGCAATGTCCTTTCGTGTGAAAACTTCGAAAAATCATGCCCTAACGTGCTGGGTGTGATTTTCGTATAATTCACACAATCGAATATCCTCTTTAAAGTCTTTCAAAATGTCCTTTAGTTTCGAAAATCTGAGAACATAATGCCCTAACGTGTTGAGCACGATTTCTAATTCTTCTTGAAATTCGAAACATACGGACAATTTTCCTCAAATAGGATTTTTTTTAAAAAATCATGCAAATTTTTTTTTGAAAGATCGTATTTTAAGTTTTACTCTAGTTTTCAACGTTTTAAAATAAAGACCCGAAAGTAATCAACATGGTACCAAATTTGGGCGTGTGGGGTGCTAATCTTTCCTCATACGTAACCGACTCCCGAACCCATTTTCTGGATTTCGAAGACCAAAATTTTTTCAAAACGGATTTTAAACATTTTGTGGTGATCCAATCATACCATATAAAAAGATTGGTGGCGAGTCCCTTTTATTTTGATTTTAAAATATTGTTCGAGACCTATTTGTTTCCCAGAGAAAATAAACATTTCGACATCAGTATTTGGTAATACAAAATTAGATGAAATCTCTAGAAGAGCTAATATATCAATATCTAAAAGGAACAAATTTGTGATGGTTAATGCATTGATTTTAAAAGATATTCATTGTAATGGATCTTATATTGAGATTATGAATGAGGAAAAGATTATATTTTATATGAATCATAGTATGCCTCGTACTTCAATCAAATTTGAGAGATAGTCTCCTATTTAAATTCTGTTTATTTGTTTCAGTCAAATTCTAATTAGTTTAGATTATTTTAGTAGTATTTGACCAACGAATTTAGTCTATAAATAGGCTCTTTTGCAACCTTAGAAAACACACTCATTAAAGCTTTAGAACTTAACACTTTTGGAAAATTTTGTTTTTACATTTTGAGGATTCTTTGTTTTCGAGTTTCGAAGTTTAGTTTTTATTTTCATCTTTTGTACTCTTCGTTTTTTATCATTATAGTAAAATTGTCTTTCCCATGATTTTTTATCCTCTTTGAAGGGGTTTTTCCATGTTAATTTTGTTTGTTCAATTTCTTCTGTTATTTTTACTTGTTCGTTGTTTAATCAAGTCGATCCCTAACAAGTAGTATAGAGCTAGTTTGATTTTCGCAGATCAACCTATTTAGAGATTACAACAACAAGACTTGACATTGAGAAGTTTGATGGTGTGACAAATTTCAATTCGTTGAAGGTTTTCTCCATCAATACCTCATTTGCCTTCTGGAAAATGTTAGAAACTCTTTATACGACTAAGTCTCTGACTAACCGTTTAGTGTTGAAACAACGTCTTTTTACATTTCACATGAATGAATGTGAGCTTCTTATATATCACATTAGTCAATTTATTGCTCTTTTGAATGATTTAAAGAATGTTGAGGTTAATATTTACAATGAAGATCAGGCTATGCTATTATTGTGCTCTTTACCCCCTTCATACAAGTCTTTCAAGGAAACTCTGGTTTATGGCAGAGACAAACTTTCGTTCGAAGATGTAAAGGGTAATTTATTGAGTAAAGAAATACTTGATAATGAGTTTGGTTCGGATAGTAAGGCAGACAGATAAGCTTCTGTTTTGGTAGCATCAAAGAAGCGAGACAAAAGATGTCGCTATTGTAAAAAGTTAGGTAACGTCAAAGCAAATTGTTATAAATTGCAAAATAAAAGGGCTGCTGAGAGTAACGAGGCAGATGTAGCTGGTGCTAATTTAGCTGATGAAAGCGGTGATGATTTCTTGTTAGTGTCAATGAGCGAAAGCTCCGAGCTTACGTTCGAGTGGATCCTAGATTCGAGATGTTCTTTCCTCATGTTTCCGAACAAAGAATGATTCTCCACATACAATTCGATTGAAGGTGGAGTTGCACGCATGGGAAACGATTCATACAGTAAGGTAATCGATATTGATACTGTTAAAATTAGGATGCACGATGAGACGATCAGGATACTATCAGATGTCAGGTATGTATCTGATTTACGAAAGAATCTCATCTCTTTGAATATTTTAAACTTGATAGGTTGTAGAATCAACATCAAGTCGAGCGATATTAAGGTATATTGTGGGGCTCTTGTTTTGATGAATGATAAAAGGATTGACAATCTTTATATTTTGAAAGATTCTACAATGACTGGTGAAATTAGACATCCTTTATCTGTTACGGAGTCGAAATCAACTCGTTTGAAATGAAAGCAACTTGATCATAAAATGGAAAAATGTATGATCATTTCGTTGAAAAAAGGCTCTCTTTTAGATGCAGATTTTGAACAGTTAAGGTATTGTGTTCATGAAAATCAAACATGGATTAATTTTGATTTAATAATTCACAAGTCGAATGCCAAAAATCTTTCAACTTCTAAGTACAGATTCGACTCAATTAATTTCTTACATAATTCAAGATAAACCTGTGACGAGCTTTAACAAAAATAACATTGTATTTCGAAAAAAGAAAATTGAGACTCTCGAAGTTAACAATATCTTATAGAAATCCAATCCCAAAGCCTACTATTTGTGTCAAGCTCAAGGATGAGAGAGGGACTTGAAACTTGAAACTCGGTCTTGTAAAATAATGAAAGCTAAAACCGGAAAGTAACTTCATAAATATTTAACTCAATAAAAATAATTAAAAGAACACCTTTTTGCAGTCACCATAGCTGATTAAGACAATTCCTCTTCTGAACCAATTCATCTCTATGAAGTTAAAAAGTTCAAACAATTCATTTCGACATTTAAAATGGTAATAGTAATAATCTTCTGGAGGATTTGCGAAGCATAACAGCTACACAAACGTGGTTAAAGGAAAAACCCTCCGCATATGAAAAAGAATCAAATCGAGATCAACATCAATAAATACACATATAGTTGCAATGCTCTAACAAAATCTACTTCCATTGTGGGGCTGAAGAAACAGAGAAGTTTCGACACTTCACAACCATATGTTATTATAGCTGAGATATAATTTCATGAAAGATAATAGCCAGAACGTCTGAATACTACTCTTTTCAGGGGTAACATGATCTGTGACTTATTACATTGCTTTATTAAAATTTCCAACCCGATTTAGAACATTTTTGACAACAAATCATAGCGGATAACAAGAAAACTACGGTATCCTATCGGGCATCCTTAGATAAGAGGCTGTTAGTTGCAACTTTTCGGGCATTGCACAGCTCATCAACACAATCACCCCTTTCGAAGACCGCTGCCGCCCCCATCCCTGTGCCTGCATTTCAGTGGTGTAATTGATGGTCTGCAACTCTGGCCAGTATATAACAGAAAGGGAGAGGGAGGGAGATAGATAGTACCTATGCACATCGAGATCACTCCAAATCGGCAGTCTTTGCCACGACGCTTCATTTCATGCAGAAGCGTAGCAACACAACGAGCACCTTCAACAAAAGCACAGATGCATACTAGTGTCACATTCACAACATCCTTTAATTCTATGTCAATTCATACACAATACATGTAGATTATACGGAAACCCTCTTAGGCATTGTAATTACAAGCGCTGATTAGTATAACTCACTCTAATCGATGTCATGTAGTAGAGCATCAACAAGTAGATCATCTTGAGCATAAATTACCATCAGTAACTCCAAAAGATAATTACAGTAATCACACAGGAAAAACAACAAAATTGCATGAACTGTTGCGAGAAATACCTGTTGCACCCAATGGATGTCCAATTGCCATTGCACCTCCATTTACATTAATCTTTTGTGGATCGAGCTCCAACTTCTTTTGACAATATACGAACTGAGATGCAAATGCCTTCAATAGATGATAAAATTAGAGACTCTGTGTACTATAATTCTCTCTAATTACATAGTTCAAAGCTAATTCATGTTCAAAATTGTACCTCATTTATCTCAAAAAGATCAACATCATCAAGTTCCAGACCAGCAGATTTAACTGCTGCTGGAATTGCCACAGCTGGGCCAACACCCATGATAGCAGGATCCACACCAACAGCAGCAAAAGTCCTGGAAGATCAACACGCACTTTTGTATATTAATAGAAACTTCCATGTTTATGATTAGTTTGTAGAATGAGGGGCTGAGCTGATATACAAAGCTACGGCTCTTATTAAAAATTGAGTTGCTGCTATAACAGAAAAATTACAACCACCAAAAGATATGTTTCATAAATGCAAGTGAAGGATGTGAAACCAAGCAATTGCATACCTGAAAACACCAAGAATTGGTAACCCTTTGCGCATCGCAACACTTCTTTTCATAAGCAGAACAGCTCCAGCACCATCACTCACTTGACTAGAATTTCCTACAATACAATCAGCATATAAGTAAAATACACTAAAACCAACAAGGCAGCATAACCTTCAAGAAAGAATTCGGAGCATTTTTCAATACCAGCAGTAGTTGTCCCATTTTTCTTGAACACAGGCTTCAATTTTCCCAGATCCGAAAATGATGTGTTAGCTCGGATCCCATCATCGACAGAGATTGTGACAGGTTTCTCATCACCAGTCTTTGGATCAACAATCTTCATCATACATGAAATATTACAATCAAAACATGAATATACACACAAAGCTTCCTGTGAAAAAGTATCAAACAGAGATGATATCTATAAGTTGAAAGGACATAGTAGCTACCTTGGTGGCCACAGGGACTATTTCATCTTTGAATTTACCAGAAGCTGTAGCAGCAGCTGCTTTCCTGTGAGATTCAACCTGGCAAACAGAATTTAAGAAAATCAAACATGTAATAGATCATTTGCAATACCATACTGCAAGAGAATAATCTAACTTACTGCAGCCTGATCCTGCTCCTGCCTTGTCACACCAAAGCGATAAGCAACGTTCTCTGATGTAACACCCATAGGAAGGAGACAATTCTGAGCTTGCTCCATTTGCTTCACCTGCCAAAATCAGCAAAAGATCATATCAGACCTAAAGTTCCCTTTTTCTTTTTCGGCTATTGGAAGAATGATAAACAAATAAAGGCCCACAAGGAGAGAGAGTACCCTTGGGTTAACTGAACCTTCCCATGCCATTGGATTAGTGGTCATAGATTCCAACCCAGCTCCAATGCCTACAATACAAGTAGTTAGTAGAAAAAATACAATGTGATAAACAAACTTCATTAGCAGCATAGGTTCTAACCAATTTCATAAAACCCTGCTTTTATCGCTGCGGCTACATCAGCAACTGCCTGAAGCCCAGAAGAGCATTGCCTGTTCACAGTTCTAACAGGCACAGTTTCTGCATCACCATGAAAACTGCTTAGAATCAACCAACATGACAATGACAAAATACAAAACCATAAGAACACAATCAATGATATATATGTATACCAGGGAAGCCAGCGTAGAATGCAGCCATCCGACATTCGCTAGCTCGTTGAGATCCTGGTGCCAAGACTGTTCCCACAACAATATCCCCAACTTCACTAGGATTCAATTTTGTCTTCTCTATCACTGCCTAAACTCAACCGTAACAACATAATAATAAATTACTGGAAAAAATTAAAAACCGACCACAAAAAGAAAAACCTAAACAAAATTTCCTTCAAGACAAACCCTTAAAACAGGTGCAAGTAAATCATCAGGATAAGTATCCTTGAAATCCCCTCGCTTGGATTTGCAAAGCGCAGTCCTATATGCTCTGTAAAATAAAATAAAAATTCCATAATTAAAACAAAGAAAGTTCCAAATAATCTCTCAATTATTTACAACAAAAATCTAATGATTATTAATTAGTCAATTCAACAAGAGTTACTTACGCTACTATCACCACATCATCTCCAAATACATTAGTTCTTTCATAAGCAGCGCTATCTCCAGCTAAACAAGCCGATGCCTAAGGAATTTTTTTTCAAGTTTTTTTAAATTCATTAGAGAAAGAAAAAGGAGATCATTTGACAGAAAATTAATCAAATCATCAAAATCAAATCATCAAAATCAAATCCATAAATTAAATATCAACGCAGTTCTAAACGTTATCAAAGACGATTCTTCCTTTTTTCCCTAAATAGAAAAATAAAAATATTAAAATTTGAAATCGAGATCTAAATTAAGGAATAAAACTCTGAGTCATTGCGTCGAAGTTACACTAAGATTTAGGTGAGAATAGTAGATAGGTCTTACAGAGAGGACAGAGTTGTTTTGGTGCGACGAAAAAGAAGAAGCTGAAGGATTAAGGTGTTGAAGCAAAACTTGCTGTCGGTTGATCGCTTTCTCCATCGTTCCCTGGGTCTAGAAATGAACTAAGATTTCTCTTTGGCGCGCGAGAAAATGCAGGAAAAATAATGGGGGAAAGAAAGAGGCTTGGAAAAGGGAAGTTGGTGTAAGATATTTATAACGGAGAGACGGAGAGAGAGAGAGAGAGATAAGTCTAATTAAGATAAAGGTTTTATTTAATTAATTAATTTATTATTATTACAGTAAAAGCAATTGGAGGGTTATGAGTTCTGATTTTGGATGACGATAATATGTAAGCCTTTTTGGCCTCGATTTCGCTATTCCCTTCTCCTTTCAAGCGCGTGTAGTTTACACTCTTCAATCCTGCAACCTAGAATTTATCAATTCCGATTATCCGTTTCCTCGTGTTTCGTAATAATTCTAGGATTAAATCACTTTTTGCTTAAATTTAGATTTGAATTTTTTAATTTAAGTTGAGTATTTAGTAATTTTTTTTATATTGAGATTTGAATTTTTTTGTTTAACTTTTTAAAAATTTTATAATTCAGGTCAAATGTAAGAATAATTGTTAAGTTTAAAGATTAAGTATTAGAGTGCGGTGCGTTTAACTTATTTTTTGTTTCACGTTATAATATCACTACAGTATATAATCTCACCGTCACTATTATTTTTACATTAATTGTAGATAAACACATCACCTATCCAAATTCATCCTAAGTTAATCAAGCAATTACTTAATTTAGGCATAAAAAATTCAAACCTCTCAATAGGAGAAAAATTATCAAATTTAAAACCCAAACAATGATTTAATCCATAATTAAGATACAATGTAGCGTTTATTACAAATATATGTTGGAGTGATTATAAATTAAAATCAAATAATATAAAATATAAAAAAATTAATAATCAAAATAATCCCGACAAAAATTTATTCCTGAACTAAAATATATACATGACAATGAGACTTGAATACTCAAAAACCTAATGTTAGTTCTTTGCTAAGAATATCGAATCATCAGCAAATTTTAATTTTTTAAATGTATTATTTTTGTTTGTGGAAAGATAAAATTAAGTTAAAATAGGTCTTAAGTTCATCTACTCTTCGAAAATTTGAAATTTAATTATTGTATTTTTATTTTCAAAAATTTAGTTTTTTTATTTTTTAAGATTTTAAAATCCAAGTTAAAATAGGTCTTAAGTTTATGTACTCTTCAAAAAATTTAGGTCTTTTTTTTAATGAACGACGAGCTGGATATTTTATTAGAAATCAACTAAAACAAAACAAATAACTTGGGCCAAAAACTTCAAAATAAAAAAAAAATCAAAAATAAGAAAAAGGAAACTTTGAAAACGACAAAACAATTACATCATGTTTGGTTTGCTGTAATGGAATAAAGCTGTAATAAAATAGATTGTAATGGAATAGGACTGTAATCAGTAATTCAGTTGTTTGGTTAAATGGAATGGAATAGAGCTGTAATAGTATTATTGTGTTTGGTTGAATGGAATGGTGCTGTAATAGCATAAGAAAAAAAACTTAAATGACTAAAGCACCTTTAGCAGAATTATTTTAAGTAAATGATTATTATTATTAAATATAATTTAATAGAAATAATAAATAATTTAATTATATTTTAACATAATTATTATTAAATATAATTTAATAAAATAATATATAATTTAATAATATTTTTAATATAATTATTATTAAAATATGAATTAATAAAATCATAATATATAATATTAGAAAATTAATAAATAACCTAACTTATTAGTTTTAAACTACAATGCATATATAATGTGGTTAAATATCATTGGTGAAACAAATAATTTAATTATCTTTTAAACTAAAAAATAAAATATTAGAAATAATAAATAACTTGAGAATTATATTTTACATTCAAACATAATGTTCATGCATTAACAAAAAGTTACAAGACACTTCCAAAAGCAGTTAGCAAACTAGACTGCTCATCAAAACAACAACTTCACCCATAAGCCATAAACAAAGACCAAAAGCAACAAGCATCCAGATCATTACAAAAAACAGACCACAGTTGCAACTAATTACAGACACAAAACAGCAGCAAAAAAACTAGTTCCTTCTCTTTCAAAACAAAAACCAGCAGCATTCCCCTTCATGTTCATAACCAAACACATCTTGTAGAAATCACCACCAAGCTTTAAAAGTTTCTGCCTTGCCAACCCCTACCACTGCCAATGCAACAGCCATTTCATTCCCATTTTTCACTGACTTACCATAAAACAACTTGTAGGACTTCTTTCCTCTACTATCAAAATCATGAAGCAGCTTTTCAACAATCTTTGGCCTTTGTTCGACAGACAATAACCAAGTGAGTACAATTTGAGAATCAACCTCCACAACCACAGTTGAACCGCTTGTCCAAAACCAGCTTTCGACCAACTCCAAAGCCACCAAAACAGCAGTTCAATAACATCTCTAATCAACGAGGAAGATGCAGCACCTATTCTAATAGAAGGTAATAACCAATCTGTAGCCAGCAAAAACTCGTGTGGATGGAAATCTAAGCACTGAATTTGACCTTCATGATCCTTGAATTGATCCAACAATACAATCAAATTCCACACCTGTTGATATACAGGACATGGAAAAGATCATTTTAACATGTGCATTTAAATCTGTTTACATGGAAAAAATGTTTTATAAAATGGTACTGACAATTATAACATTTAAAACAATGAAATAGTCTGTAGAAATCAAATCCTAATAGCAGTAAACCAACAAACTGCATCTATGGGTACATTCAAAGCCATTTAACAGTTTTAAAAGTAAACAAGGGTGCTAATGACAGCCAAATTTTTAAAGTTGGTTGACTTAGTGACTCAAAACCAATTCAAGATGAAACAAGGTTATTGGTTTATCCAACACCCTCAACTTTGCATAGTCTCACTCTGGACTCCACAATCTCAATTCCAATTCCAGAGAAACAAGAGTAATAGGAACAAGATAGACCACCAAAAGAAATGAAACCTTTCCATTGTTCATTCACCTTACCATAACCACAGAAAGAAAAAGAACACATTAGAGTAACAAATGTCTACAAACAAAGGATCATGTTAGTTCAAAATAATTTATATGATGAACCAAAGTACGACAACTCCAACCTTCACAATGTTGTCCTCACCACCGGATACAACCTATCGACCATCTGGTGTGAACTTGATTGCATTGACTCCTCGAGTATGACCCTTGTAAGTGTGGATGCACCCTTTCTTTCTGATATCCCATATCTTAGATTTGTATCAAGAGAGCCAAATGCAAAAAACTCGCCAAAAGTGTGGAAGTCCACAAAAATGCAATTGGATCTATGACCAGGCAAAAACAGAAAATCAATATAACATAGTTAAGACCATCATTTAACATGAAGCAACATGTATATTTGAAGGAAAAACAAAGGTCTACAAAATTGAGTAAACATACTTTTTGCCTCCTTCAAATTCCAAAGCTTAATGGTACCACTTGCAGCACCTATAGCTACCAAAACTTCTGAGGAATCAAAGGTCACTGAATCTATCCGACTTGCGTGTCCCGATAAACAATGGTAGATGATTCAAACACAACAACAATGGAAAAAGAATTCATCAATCTCCACTTGTTTGATTTTTCAAACGCTGATTTTTTTTCTTAATAAAAAACTCAAATCTTTAACCTAAAAACCAAACTCTAACAAATTTCATGATTATCATGGGATGAGAATAATCGAATGGAAATGAGAAGACGGGGCTGAGGGTGGTGGCTTGAGGTGTTTGCTGAGGGAGAGTGGTAAAGGGTAAGAATGGGAGATTATATTCTTTTCATATTCGGTGGAGGCTCTGTAATGCTATTCTTTACTTCAGGAAGGGAATGGCTATTACGAGAGAATATGGAATAGGAGAGGAATGAAATTCCGTCGAATGAAGGATTCAGTGAACCAAACGAATGAATAGCTGCTTAGCGCGAATCATCCCAGAACCGTTTGGCTATTCATGCCAACCAAACGTGCTATTAAAGTATATCCAACTTAACTTAAGCAACTTGTCAAATCTTATTCATATAGAAAGCTCCATCGACTTTTAACGGTTCCCATTCCTAACATAGTACGGTTTCCTTCTAATTGAATTAAAAATTTACACTATCTTTGGTGAAACCAAACGCCAATGCTCAGTCTGGCTCACGGTCCCGTTAGGTCACCCGTCCATGTGACATTTCAACGAAGGTAAAAAGCCCTCCTACTTGCTACATTTTCGTCCTTCTCTTTAAACTTTCCGTGGTAAGATTATGAGTTAATCGGTAGGTTATTCAGGGTAAATACTTGAATCAAATTACTCTGGAATCATCATTGTTGCGTTTGTATATCTTTGATAATGCTCCCTATTTCTGACCTATTTGCCTCATTTAGGTTACATTTTTTTGATGATTGCTAATGAGTCACCTTCAATATCCACCATCTCTGTCCCCAATCTCCTTCCTAACACCATTGCTTTCAAGCACACTAAGGCTTCCGCTACGAGCGGGGATGCTATGTTGCCATGTAGTAGTATTTTGGATTCTAAGAAGTCTCCTATGACATCCCTAGCCACAAATCTCGACCCCGATCTATACTCTTTCAGGCCAAAAGCAGTATCAAAGTTAATGCGCATAAAAGGATCTGTCGGAGAAGTCCATTCTTGGACTATGCTATTTCTGGTAAGTGTTCGAGCCCTTAACCCATTTAATTCTAACAAACATTTATCAATAGTCTTTGTTGCCCACCTCCAAGAATTTTTGATGCCCTCATGAAGTGATTTATTCCTTTCATTCCAGGTGACCCACATTGCATAACAAATCTTTTGCACACTTCACTTGACCCATTTTGGAATATCCAGGTAAGCAATTCCTTAGTGTTTAACGTAGGTTGTGTAAGTATCCATAAAAGATTGAGTGGTGTCCACATTTCTTCTGATACAGGACAATCCCGAAACACATGATCAACTGATTTTAGGCACCCTCCACATCTAGGACAAGAAGTATTGGTTTTAAATTTTCTATTGTATAAATTAATCAAAGTAGACAAATAGTTCCAGAAAATTCTCCAAAGTGTAATTTTTTGCTTTGTGGGTAGATTTTAATTCCACAATCTCTTGTAAAAGGCCTTCGTGGCATTTCGAGTATTTGTAATTTGTAAATCTCGATTACTGTCAAGAAGAATCTTATATGCACTTCTCATCGAGAAGACTGCTGTAGGCTCGCATCTTCAAACTACCAAGTCCTCGTGTTACGTTTCAGCCAATGGGATCCTTAATATTTTTTTCGCAATGTTACCCACAAAGGTATTACGTACTAAGCTCCTGCTTGAATGATTAATCAGTTTAGAGACCTTTGTTAACCTGCTATTACTAATTGCACCATATACCTTATAATTTTTAGCCCCAGCCAGACAAGCATCCTCACGGATATATATTTGATCGCCTTTTCCAACATGCCAACCAAGGCCATCTTTTAGTAAGCCCTTCTATGATCAAATGCTGAGCTAGGTATAGGAAGGTAAATTCCTTAACCTTGCCTCCATAAATGACATTTGGCCTTTAAAACTTGACTTAATAATGAATTCAGATTGCTAATAATACACCACCCTTGTTTGGCTAACTGCGATGTTAAACAAATTCAAACAGCAAAAACCCAAGCCTGTATTCTCTTTCAACTCACATAACTTAGCCCACTGACACCAATGAATACCTTTTTTACCATGACGTTTCTGCCACCAAAACCGAGAAATTATACTCTTCAATTCACCATACAATGATTTAGGTAACAAAAATAATGACATAGTATAAGTTGGGATAGCTTGCAACACAACCTTTATGAAGACCCCCTTACTTCCTTGCTATAAGAACTGTGTACTCCAACTATCGATTCTTTTTTTTTGCTCGATCCTTCAATGTTTGAAAAGCAGCCTTCTTTCGACAGACCATCATATTTGGAAGCCCTAAGTATCGTTCTATTTCATTTGATGAGTGAACCCTTAACACACTCGAAGCCCGAAGTAGTCCCTCTCTGAAGTACTCGGATTAAAATAAATTGTGGATTTATCGTAGTTAATACACTAACTAGAGAAAACTTCTTATTCTTACAATATTTGTTTCAAAGAAATCGCCCCCTCTATAGCTTCTCCAAAAAGATCACAATCGACAACAAATAAAAGGTGAGTAATCTGTGAGCCTCTTATATTGGCCCTAGCTCCTTTAATATATTTTTCTTCTAAAGCCAATCACATAAGAGTAGACAAACCCTCACTACAAATCAAAAAAGAAAAGGACTTAGAGGATCCCCTTGTCGAAGTCCCTTACTCGGTGCAATCCTTTCCCCCACTTTCCCATTAAGTACAACCAAGTATGAAATCAAAGAAATACACCTCATTATGGTATCCACCCAACCCATAGCAAAACCCATTTGATCCATCATTAGCTTCAAGAAATCCCAATCCACATGATCATAAGCTTTACTCATGTCAAGTTTAAGTGTCATCCAACCCTTCTTCCCTACTCCTTTTTGTCGAAAAGAGTGTAAAATCTTATAGGCCAATAAGATATTATCAGAAATCAAATGACCCAGAAAAAAAGAACTTTGGGCCCCATCAATGCAATCCTCTAAGACTTTTGGAAACGATTTCCTACCATCTTAGCAATCACCTTGTAAAGTACCGTGCATAAACTAATTGGCTTAAATTTCACTATATTCGTTGGGCTAGAGATTTTTTGAATGAGCACAATATTTGTAACATTTAATGGAACTAAACTTTTACCTTCATTTAGCACTGTCAAGTAATGGGATGTTACGTCCTTTCCAATAATGTGCCAACACTTTTGATAAAAAAAAAAAGGTTAAAAAACCATCATCACCTGATGCTTTTGTTGGCCTCATACTATTCAGCGCATCAAAAACTTCTTTTACTATGTATTTCTCTGTCAACCAGGCATTAACATCATTAGAGATACATCTTTTTACCCCAAACAAAATATGATCAATATTTCTTATTCCCTTTAATTCAAAAAGAGCTTCAAAATAATTTCTACCAATGGTCGTCATATCAAATTCACCTCTCGTTATCTGTCCATCCCTTATCTGAAGACCTCCTATTTGATTCCTTCTCCTTTTTTGGGAGGAAAAATTGTGAAAGAAATTTGTGTTATTATCCCCGATCGCAGCCAATTTGCTCTCGCTCTCTTTTCCCAAAAAGGTTGTCTTTGTCAACCTCCAAATTTAATTTAATTTTAGCATCAATCAATTCCATAAGGTTGTCATCATCTCTATCCCCTTCTAACAAAATTTCCAATTTCCTTGTCAACTCCTTCTAACCCCTTCTTTCTTTCGTGTGATATTCTTTGCCCATTTTGCTAGCCCACTTCGAACCCTCTCGAGCTTTGTAAGGATATCTTCATCGTCCTCCCCCCAAATAATTCCCACCTCTTGTTCGAAAGTCTCCTCCAACACCCACCATGCCTTAAATCAAAATTTTTTCGAGTGAACACTATATTCTTCCTATTCTAACTGAATAAGAAGAGGGAAATCATTAAAAAAAGAATGGGGTAGATGGCAAGCCATAGTGTTAGGAAACATCGTTATCCATCCTTCATTCACCAACCCCTGTCAAGTCGGTATCAAATATTTATTTTCCAAAGATTACCGTTCTCCTACGTAAACCACGATCTAGAGTATCCAACATCTATAAGTTGGTAGTCATACAGAATCTCTCTAAACGTCTCCATATACCTTTCTTCCATAGGCAAACCCCTTTCTTCTCAAAGGACTATAGGATTTCATTGAAGTTGCCTCCCTTTAATCAAGGGAGATTCTGTGATCGACTTAGAGTCCTTAGTAGATTCCAAGTATCTTCTCTTCTACGCACATCTGAAGCTCTATAAACTCGGTGAATTTCCATTTATTTCCTTCCGTACCTTTCTTATCATCGATATCTATATGATTTTTCAAAAAACTCTTCAAGGTGACCATGAATTCCCTTTCCAAGCAAGACTCAATCCACCTCTAGACCCATCAGTAGCAACATCAATCCCATTTAGCAAACCACCTCGCTTACAAACCATCTCCATTCTTTTTTAATTTAATTTTGTCTCCATTAAGAAGATAATATGATTATACATCTTTAGCATATTCTGAAGTCTTCTAACAGCCCATGGCCTTCCCAAACCACAGATGTTCTAGCAAAATATTTTCATTGCAACCGGTCGACTTGCCCCTTAGCAACCGTCGATAAAAAAAGATTCATACCTACAGAATGATCCTCCCTAACCACTAATGATCTATCACTTGCGATAACTTTTGGTTCTTTATCTCCTATCTTTGCCGCTTTTTTCCTTCTCCTCCTACAGTGGGCTCTTTTCCCCATTATGATCCATATCAGTCTATTCCCCTATTTTCCCTATATTTCCAACCCTACCAAGAATGTCACTATCAGCCCCATCCAAATTTATCCCTAATATAGGATCCAATTTCACTCTTGAGCCCTGCCTACCTTCATTCCTAGATACCTTGCACCTATTATCCCCAGTCACTTTCGTGTTGGCCCCCTCTCGTAACCAAAAACTATTCATTATCATCGCTCTCCTTGACTATACGAGTAGCGAAAGATCCCATCCCATCTCCACAATATCTTCTTCTTTTAACATTTTGATTAGACAAAAGGAATCGCTATGTCCTAATCGTCCACAATAAAAGAAAAAGAGTCAACCTCTCATATTTAAACGTCACACAAGTAAAAATACCCTCAACAGTCATAATTCTTTTTTGTCATCTTAGAGGTCTTCTCACATCCAACATCACTTGAATTCTCATGAAATTATGCAAGCCCTTACTCACACTTTTAGCATCATACTCCAAAAATTCCCCTACAAAATCTCGCAATTGTTTTGTCATAGCCTCAGAAAATAAATTTAATGGTACTTGAATCCAAAAAGCAGAAAACATAATTGGCACCATGACCGAATCTTCCCCTACCTTCAACCTATGAAACACCAGTTAATGATTTTTAAAATTCCAAGGTGCCCCATTTACCACCCAATCCAAATCCATATTATGAAAAAAACTTGAATAAAACCTTGTCTCCCTTAGATTCGAGAGCTTAACACCTTTCACTGGATGCCATAAATTTGCTAAAGTACTTTTCATAGTAGGAAAATGAACAATACATGTCGTGAGAAAGCAACCCACCAAACACAAATTTTGCAGCACCGCGAAGGGATGTTTCCATTGCGAACCATTAGTACTTCGTCCTCCTCATCTTCTAATGATAGATATGCTAATTCATTCTCCATTCTCCTTACGAAACCTAACCTCCCAAACCCTCCACACAAAAATCAAACAAATGAATAAAACCTAATATGTCGTCACAATAACCAATGAAGAAAACAAAAGAATGAAAAAACCCCAAGCCACCATCGTCAAAATCACAAAAGACAAAATAGAGCCAATGAAACAAAGAAGCCTATGCGTGCTAGAATATTAGACAGAGGCATGTTACCAGAGCAAACTTGTACTTAACTTTTTTTAGTCTTTTTTAGTTACATGGCTATCAAATAAGTATTTTTTTATTTCAAAATGTCATACCAATAAATTTAATAAAAAAAATTCAACAATGTTAACAATTGGACCTGAATTTTGAAATTTTAAAAGCAAAGAGACTAAATTCCTGGGATAAAAGTACAAAGACTAAATTTTAAATCTTTGAAGAATACAGGGACTTATGTCATATTTTAACCATAAAATTATTTATGATAAAGAAATTGCAATTATAATTCTGGTTGGATTTTTACTAAATTATAATTAGGTTTATTATCTTATTTAATACTCGAGTATGACATTTTTTTTCTAATGCGATACCTATATGTTAGGATTAATAATCACCAAGAGTGGGTGAATTGGTGTTTAAAAAATTTAAGCAAAGATAGCAAACAATGGATACTCAAGAATTTATAGTGATTTCTCCAATTACTTACCTCCACTATCTTAACTTATCATAACTGTCGAAACCACCTCGAGAATGGGAAGGGCTTCGAAAAATCATTATTTTAATCAATTTTGAAATAAAAGGAAAATGGGAGTCGCCACCAATCTTTTATTAGGTGTGATTGGATCACCATAAAACGTTTAAAACGTTTAGAAAAGGGGGTCTTCGAAATCTAGAGAAATAGGTTCGGGAGTCGGTTATGCATGAGGAAGGATTAGCACCCTCATACGCCCAAAAATTGGTACCACATGATTATTTTCGGGTCTTATTTTATGAAAATAATGAAAACTCGAGTAAAGTTTAAAATACGATATTTATTTTAGACGGCTTTGTATAATTTCAAAGGAAAAACTCTTAAGGAAAATTCATCCTCGTGTTTCAATCCTCTATGAGAATTAGAAGTCGTGTTCAACACATTAGGACACTAAATTGTCGAAGTTTCAAAACTGCAGGACGTTTCGGGACATTTTGAAGAGAGTATTCTATCATATGAACCATACGAAAATCACACCCAACACGTTAGGGCACAATGTTTCGAGATCTCCACACGAAAGAACATTCGTCTTTTGGTTATAAAACCACTTTGTATATAATTATTAGATTGAAGAGTATTTTGAAAACTTTTGAAAAGGATCCGATTTGCATGAATTACAAAAATCACACTTAACATGTTAAAGTGCGATTCTTCGAAGTTTTCACACGAAAGGACATTGTCTCGTTTTTAAAATTTATTGTGATATAGATATATTTTTTTGAGAATTTGAAAATTTCGTATTGCATTTAAAATATAATTCTCGGACACGTAGTTTAAAAGATTCAAATATGGAATACCCGTTTACTTCGATTTTCGCAGAGAATTAAAATCGTGACCAACACGTTAGGACACGATATTCTCGGAATCTCGGGGTTAACAGGTATAAAAATTTTAAAAATGATATTCGACGCGTGTGAGTTATACGAAAAATCACACCCGACACGTTAAGGCATGATTTCTCGAAGCTTTCACACGAGAGGAACATTGCCTCGTCTTTGAAGATACTTTAAAAATGAGTGTGTAAGTTTAAAATACCGAATAGCAATTAATAAGAGAAATTAAATACGAAGCAAGATAATAGGCAAATAAATGGAATACAAAAATGTAAAATGCAAGTGCATAATGATTAAAATAAATGCAAATATTTAGTGAAGAAGAAAAAATGACGCGATCGGGATCGAAAACGGGACCTTTGGATGCCCGAGGGTGAAATGGTAATTTTTGGTGAAATCGGGGTTAGAAAATGGGATTTTGGAAAGTTCGAGGGTAAAATGGTGGTTTTTGGTGAAATTGGGATTAAATATAGGATTTTAGAGAGTTTGGGGGTAAAATGGTATTTTTGGTGAAATCGGGGTTAAAAATGAGATTTTAGAAAGTTCAGGGGTAAAATGGTAATTTTTGGTGAAATCGAGGTTAAAAATGGGATTTTGGAAAGTTTGAGGTAAAATGGTAATTTGTGGTGAAATCGAGGTTAAAAATGGAATTTTGGAAAGTTCGGGGGTCAAAATATAATTTTTGGAAAGTTCAAGGACCTATAAATAATAAAACCAAAGATTGGGTGACACGTGGCAACCCTACAAGCATCCAGAAGTCAAAGGACTAATTTGCAAATCTCGAAAAATTCCTGGGCCAATTACGTAATTAAACAAAAATTGGTTTAAGGACCAAATTAAAATAAATTAAAAATCAAAGGGACTAATTTCACAAATAAGCCAAAGTAGTGACACGTGGCAGCCTCTGGTGCATTCAAAATGTCAAAGGATTAAATTGAAAAGCAAACAAAATTATCGGGTCAAATTAAAAATAATTAAAAGTATGAAAAGGACTAAATTAAAATAATTAAAAAATAAGGAAAGACCAAACGCGCAAATAATCCATTAATCAAAAACACGCGGATCCAGAGGCGGGTCGGGTCGGATCGGTTCGGGCATGGGTATTTTAATCAAAACAATGCCGTTTTGGGGCTGAAACTCAGCCCTCAAAACGACGTCATTTAGAGGGTCCTTATAAAGCCATTTTAGGTTAATTTTTTATTCATTTCATTTCATTTTTTTTAAAAAAAGGCAGAAACCTTCTCAACCTCTCTCTCAACCCCCATGCTCAGCCCCTTTTCGGCCGTGGGCTCCTCGGTCCGTCCCGACGCCTCTCCAGCCTATCTCCGTTCGCACGCGCCGTCCGACCACCACCCAAGGTACAAAAAAACCCTTGCTCCTTTTCTTTCTTTTTCGTCTATACTCGTTTTCACTTCTTTTTTTGTTTTATTCTTAAACCAGATCTGGTTTTTGAACCAGATCTGAGCATTTTAAAACCCTTTCCCTTTTTTAAGTCCTTTTTTGTTTAAACCCAAAGATTTTAAAGCTATTTAGTTTCTTTTGATCCCTTTTTTTTCGCAGATTCACGCATGTTAAGGCGGTGGCGGTACACGGAGGAGACTCCGGCGACGGTGCTGCCGGTGATGGTGACAAAAACCGAACAAGAGAGGGAGACCTTTCATTTTCCTTTTTTTCTGTTGATTAAAAATTAATATTATTTAATAATATTTATTATTATTTCTACTTTTTTAATGCCATTTATCATCTCTATTTATTAATAAAATTTTACTAATATTATTATTAATAAAATTTATTATAATATAAGTATATTTATTAATTACTATTAATGCCCCTATTTATTCATTAAAGAGAACATTGTCTGATGATAAATGATGATAACGTATGGGTTCATTTAATAAGCTTGAGGTTTTAAACAAAATACATTCATTTTGAGAAAGGTAGTATTAAAGAAGGATGTATGAGTGTATTCAATGTGTACCTAGAAATACTGGAAGTATTGATTATCGATATAATAACTGCCTTTTTTTCGATTTTTTGTGCCTTTCGAATGTCTCTGCTGGATTAATTGCTTCTATCTTTGGCTGCCGAGAATATTTTGGAAGTCTACTTTGTATTATTGTTTTGAATGTAACAGATTCGTAACTGTGTATTGATTTTTCAAAGAAGGATTCGTAACCCTTGTACATATTCTGTCTTGGCTTTTATAGCCATGTACCTAATCATTCAATTTTGTTTTACATATTTAAATGTGCATCTTATCTTTTGCAGGTCTACAGTGGCGGTTGGAAGCAGTTGGTGAAGATGATGGTTGTGGCAGAAGCAACTTGCCCGGAGGTGATGGCTAGTGGTGACGTGGCATGTCCTGATAGGTTGGAATGGGAGGTGGCTGGTCAGTAGTGTAAGTGGGAATAGCCTCTGTTTAGATTTGGCCTAAGATACATTAGGGTTTGGGCCAATTGGGCTGATGTAATTGGGCTTTCTATTTGGCCTTTGTAATTGGACCCTTAATTTGGGCCTTTGTAATATGGACTGGACATTTAATTTTAAATTTAAATTTATATAAATTTAAAATTTATGCAAATTTAAATTCAAAATAAATCTAAATTTATCTCACTGGGCCCGGATAAATTGGGCTTCAACAGTTGCCCCTCTTTGCTTGTTGCTGTGTAACAGGAACAAAGCAAAGACCCAAAAGAATGCCCAATTTGTTGGGTCTCGTCTCTTTGGCGCTCTATCTTCAACTAGCCCGCCTTTCATTTTGTCAGTCATTTAATCTCCATTATATTCGTCTTTCCACTTCTTTTGTGTGGTGGTTCCATCCTGCTTTGAGTTTATCTTCAAAAAGTCAAAATTTGCTACTACGACTTCACCCCATTCTCTCGAAATTTCAAGCTGATTGGAATTTGTCATCGTAGTCTTTGAGTCTGATTTCCTTGACCTGGTCTTCTTCCCTGTGCCTCACCAGGAAAATGACTGCAATCATCTGTTTTAATTCGCTTCTCTGGATCTTCTCAAGAAGACGAATCTGGCCCACTTCCTTGTGTCTTATCAGGAAGCTAACCTTTTTATTGCTTCGACCTGCTTCTCAGTGTCTCATCTGGAAGCTGGGTTCGAAGATTTGCTCGTGTTGAGCGCTGAGTTAGTGTTCTTTCTTGTATCTCATCAGGAAGATGACCGCCTCGCTTGTTTTGATTCGTTTCTCTGGATCTCCTCAGGAAAATGGATCTGGTTCACTTCTCTATGTCTCATCAGGAAGCTAACCTTTTTATTGCTCCGACTTGCTTCTCAGTGTCTCATCTGGAAGCTGGGTTCGAAGATTTGCTCGTGTTGAGCGCTGAGTTAGTGTTCTTCTCTGTATCTCATCAGGAAGATGACCGCCTCGCTTATTTTGATTCGTTTCTCTAGATCTCCTCAGGAAAACGAATTTGGTCCGCTTCTCTGTGTCTCATCAGGAAGCTAACCTTTTTATTGCTTTGACTTGCTTCTCAGTGTCTCATCAGGAAGCTGGGTTCGAAGATTTGCTCGTGTTTGAGCGATGAATTAGTGTTCTTCTCTGTATCTCATCAGGAAGATGACCGCCTCGCTTGTTTTGATTTGCTTCTCTAGATCTCCTCAGGAAGATGAATCTGGTTTACTTCTCTGTGTCTCCTCAGGAAGATGACCTTTTTATTGCCTCAACTTGCTTCTCAGTGTCTCATCAGGAAGCTGGGTTCGAAGATTTGCTCGCGTTTGAGCGCTGAGTTGGTGTTCTTCTCTGTATCTCATCAGGAAGATGACCGCCTCGCTTGTTTTGTCAAACTACTCCGTGATTGGAGTAAGGTCGATTGATGGTGATCTACCCCAAACTTGGGGTAAAGGATCAAATAACTGTAATCTGTCCAAAGAATGGTTGTCCTTATAACCTCACGGGATCCATCAAGAACTTGTTATTTCTCGTCTTGCTTCAAGGTGTCGAGACCTGTAAAATATGCTCAAATGGGCCTATGGGTAGGCCAGTTTGTTTAGGATGCCATGCTAAAAAAATGAGTTGAAATGCTCCTAACTATAGGTGTGCATGGTTAATGTTTTATTCGTTATTAGTCGGGCCGGTATGGTTTATTGCCCATCCAAATTCTGTCCTTGATATGTCGATCCATCTTCTTCTATACTGACCTTGAATTGCCCATTTTCAAGTTTGTTTTCTTACTTGTGATCCTGTTTCGGACCCCCATAATTTTTGAAAATTTATAGGATAATGCTCATGAATCTTTGTATGATTTATCAGTTCATTACTCATTATTTAAACGTGAAATGCTTGCACAAAAATTGTATGGAAACGAAGTTGTATTTGAAAATTGTATTAACAAGAGAGTCAAAGGGAACAACATTAATCAAAATGGCTAAGTACAAGAAAAGGGCAATTTAATTATCCTTTATATCACCTAAAATGAGCCCCTCTTGCATTGACTTACTAAGAATCACCCTTAGCCCGGACGTGTGTCTAGAAGACCTGGAGTGCTTTGTTGATGCTTCAAGTTGTAACCTTTCTCCTGCTTTGGGTTTGAGCCGCCCTTTGCGGGTTTTCAACTCAAAATTCTCTTGGTTCCAAGATGCCCTTTATGGGTTTTCATCGTGGACCCCTTTTTTTTTTAGGCGAAGTATTTCTTTACCGATTCTGAATTGACGGGGTTATATAGTTCCTTGCCGTCCATTTCTGTTAAGATGAGAGCTCCTCCTGAGAAAGCTTTCTTTACTACATAAGGTCCTTCCCAATTGGGCATCCATTTTTCACGGAAATCTTTATGTATGGGAAGTATCTTCTTCAAAACCAGGTCTCTCTCATGGAACTCTCTAGGACGAACCTTTTTGTCGTAAGCCCACATCATCCTTTTCTGGTACATTTGACCGTGGCGGATGACTTTCAATCTCTTTTCCTCGATCAAATTCAACTGATCATATCGAGCTTGGATCCATTCAGCCTCATCTAACTGGAGCTCAGTTAAGACTCGGAGCGAAGGTATTTCAACCTCAATGGGTAAGACTGCCTCCATACCATATGCCAAAGAGAACGGTGTTGCCCCAGTAGAAGTTCTGACTGAAGTTCTGTAGGCAAAGAGGGCAAACGGTAGTTTTTCGTGCTAGTCTCTATAAGTCTCGGTCATCTTTGCTACGATTTTCTTGATATTTTTATTGGCCGCCTCTACAGCTCCATTCATTTTTGGGCGGTAGGGAGAGGAATTATGATGCTTGATTTTGAATTGTTCGTAAACTTCTGCAATCGTGCTATTGTTCAAGTTCAAAGCATTGTCGGATATAATCCTCTCTGGCATCCCATACCGGCATATAATCTCCTTTTTCAGGAATTTGCTGACTGCAGACTTGGTAACGTTGGCATATGAAGCTGCCTCTACCCATTTGGTGAAATAGTCGATCACCACAAAGATGAATCTATGCCCATTGAAACCTTTCGGAGAAATTGGTCCAATGACATCCATGCCCCACATAGAGAAAGGCCAGGGAGAAGTCATGACATGGAGGTGCGATGGGGTACATTAATCTTATCTCCATATATCTGGCATTTGTGGTATTTCCTGGCATAGTTGATGCAATCGCTTTCCATGGTAGACCAGTAATACCCGAATCTTATTATTTGTCGGGCCATCGTGAAACCGTTGGCATGCGTCCCATAAATTCCTTCGTGAACTTCCTCTAAAATCTTCTGCGCTTCCACTGCGTCGACACATCTCAGTAGTACCTAGCCTTTCCTCTTTTTGTACAAGATTTCCCCGTCTAAGACATATTCGCTAGCAAGTCTTCTTAATGTTTTCTTTTCGTTATCCGAGGCTTGCTCGAGGTATTTTCGATCTCTTACAAATTGAAGGATGTCTTGGTACCATGGGTGATTGTCCTTTTCTAGTTCTTCCTCTGCCTCGATATCGCAAAATGAGCGGGAGTTTCATAGATACTCAGCTGAATGGGCTTCACATCTTCTGGCCTACTTACTTTGATCATCGAGGCCAAAGTAGCGAGGGCATCAGCCATTTGATTTTCCTCTCGAGGGAGATAATGAAATGTGACATCATCGAACTCCGTAATCAATTCAAACTAGCTTGCGGTAATCCATTAGCTTAGCATCTCTTGTTTCCCACTCTCCTTTAAGTTGATAGATTACCAATGCAGAGTCTCCATAAACCTCAAGAGTTTTAATTCCCCGTTCTATGGCCGCACGAATTCCCATGATGCACGCTTCGTATTCAGCCATGTTATTAGTGCAGTCAAAATCAAGCTTGCTGGTAAAAGGGTAATGATCTCCCTCTGGTGATACTAAGACTGCTCCAACCCCGTTACCCATGGCGTTTGAAGCTCCGTCAAAGTTCAAAATCCACGGTTGCTCCCTCGTGGTTGCCTCTTCAACTGTTGCGACATACATTAGATCTTTATTCGGGAAATCAAAATTTATCGACTCATAATCCTCTAAAGCCCTGCTGGCCAGGAAGTCTGCTTTCGCACTCCCTTTTACTGCCTTTTGATTGACATAGACGATGTCAAATTCTGAGAGCAAGATTTGCCACCGAGCTAACCTTCCATTTAATGCAGCTAACTCCATTAGGTACTTTAAAGGATCTAATTTCGAGATCAACCAAGTAGTATAGTAAAGCATGTAGTCTTAATCTGCGTGTAGTCCCACTAGTGCACAACATAATTTCTCAATAGGCGAATACCGAGTCTCACAGTCGGTAAATTTCTTGCTCAGATAATATATCGCCCTCTCCTTCTTTTCAGATCGTCATGCTGGCCTAACACGCATCCCATGGAATTCTCAAAGACTGTGTTAGGTACAGTATCAAAGGCTTGTCAGGAATTGGAGGAACTAAGATAGGAGCTTTGGACAAATAATCTTTGACCTTATTGAAAGTTTCTTGGCACTCAGCATCCCATACGCCCGGGTTACGCTTTCTAAGCAAGCGAAAAATAGGGTCACACTTTTCGGTTAATTGTGAGATGAACCGAGCAATGTAATTTAATCTTCCTAAAAATCCCCGCACTTCTTTTTGCGTGCTGGTTGGTGGTAGCTCCTGTATGGCTTTGACCTTGTCTGGGTCGATTTTTATTCCTCTTTTGCTAACCACAAAACCTAACAGTTTTCCTGAGGTAGCCTCGAAAGTGCACTTAGTCGGGTTTAGCTTTAGTTGATATTTCTTAACCTTATAAACAACTTTCTCAGGATTCTCACATGCTCCTCCTCTGTTTGGGATTTAGCTATCATGTCATCCACATAAACTTCGATTTCCTTATGCATCATGTCATGGAACAAAATTACCATAGCTCTCTGATAAGTTGCCCCTGCATTTTTAAGTCCAAAGGGCATTACCTTGTAGCAAAATGTCCCCCATAGTGTGACGAATGTGGTTTGGTCATGTCCTCAAGGTCCATCTTGATCTGATTATATCTCGAGAAACCGTCCATGAAGGAGAACAAAGAATGTCCTGCTGTGTTGTTGACTAAAGTATCTATGTGAGGTAAAGGGAAATTATCCTTTGGACTAGCTTTATTTAAGTCTCGATAGTCCACGCACATTCGTACCTTTCCATCCTTTTTAGGAACAGGGACTATATTAGCTACCCATTTAGAGTATTTAACGACCTGGAGGAAACCAGCGTCGAATTGTTTCTTGACTTCCTCTTTTATTTTTAACAGCACATCCGGTCTGCATCCTTCTTTTATAGGGAGTTTGTGCACCACGATGTCAGTGCTCAAACCGGGCATATCTTGGTATGACCACGCAAAGATGTCTTGAAACTCTTTGAGCAGCTCGATGAGGTTCCTTCTAGTTTTTGCAGAGACGCATGTCCCCATCTTTACTTCTTTCTTTTCATCCTCGCTCCTTAAATTAATCATTTCTACAGGATCCGAATGAGGCAAGATTTGTTTTTCTTCATGTCCTATCATCCTAAACAGATCAGGGGAGAGATCACAATCCTGATTCTCTTCAAAGCTCTGAAGCTCTTCTAGACACACGTCTTGCTCGAAGTGAGGTTCTAAGTTAACGTCAGAGTTACTCATGTTATTGATATTTGGGGACCTATTGAGAGATAAAAAAAGAAAGTCCAAAGAATAAAATGAATTTATGAAAGAATGATCATGTATCGAAAGGATGATTAGTTGTATTTGTTGGTTATGTATGAGTGATTTATTAAGCTGAATTTAAAAAAGGAACGAATAATTTTAGGATAGGAAATGCACTTTCATTTAAAATAACTGAATAATGAACATGGGCCTTTTACAAAAGATCCTTATTGCTTTCAAGCCTAAAGCAATAGGTGATTTCGAGCATTACTCTGAGGAAATTTTAAAGATTACAGGAAGTTCCTCCACGGTCCAATTTTCTAGGGTGCTTCCAAATGCACACGGACCAATCCTTGATAGATTCCTTTCCTTGTTTTCTTCTGATATGGCATTGATGCTCAAGTCCCTCATGATGCTCCCCCCAGCACTAATGGTTACTCGCTTTTTCCTTTGCTCTTCATTTTGGTTAATTATTTCTCCAAAACAAAAGTCTCGTAAATAGATGGGAAAATCATGGGTTCCCACGAGAGTTCCTTTCCAGATAGTCTGGCCCTCCTCCTCTCTTATCTCTTTTCAATCTCTTTCCTTTTCTGTTTTGCATCCGGCTTATACCCTAAGCCGTAGTAATCCCGCTTTTTCACCAGGGTTGGCACGTTGATTCTCCTTTGGAGGTACTTCCCGAGTCCTTTTCCAGAGGCAGCTCCTTTCCCAAGCATCATCCGCAGACCCATTCTAGTAGTTGATGATATTGCTGGCATAGGTACCTTACTTCCTTCCGAAATGAAGGTCACATTTACAAATTCCAGTGAACGGAACGAGCATTCTAAAGCTTCTTCATCCATCCCCACATAAGGTGACTCACTTGTTACAGAGGCAATTATCTCTTCCTCCGCATTGATGGTAATTAACCTCCCATCATTTACTAGCTTCACCTTCTGATGTAGAGAGGAAGGTACAGCCCCGGCCGAATGAATCCATGACCTCCCCAATAGGCAGTTGTAGGTAGGCCTAATATCCATCACTAGAAAATCTATCTCGTACGTGTTCGGCCCAATTTGCAGGGGTACTTCAATTTTTCCAGTCACCTTCCTTTCTGTCCCGTCGAATGCTCTTACTATGTGGTTTCATCCCTTCAAATGAGAGCTATCGATCGGTAATCTTTGGAGTGTAGCTAGTGGTAATACATTCAATGCTAACCCGTTGTCTATGAGTACTCCCGGTAGCGTGTACCCTTTACAACAGGTTGTGATATGGAATCATCGCTAAAAAAGATGAAATTGTCTACACTAATGTTATTAACTAAGCGGTCCAACTTACATACCGATATATCCTTGGTCACGTAAGTCTCGTTGAGCACTTTCATTAATGCATCACGATGTGCTTCCGAGCTTAGGAGCAAAGATAAGATCGATATTCGTGCAGGTTGTTTATGGAGCTGTTCCACCATACTGTATTCACTATGCCTTAGGAACTTTAGAAACTCTTTCGCCTCCCTTTCAGATACTGGCTCATTGGTGGATCTCTCAAGCCTAGTGGCTATTTTTTCATCAGGCTCGCACATTACTGCTTTTCCTTTATTGACCTCTTTTGTTTTTTCGGCTGAGTCATAAATTTTACCACTCCGGGTAGTTAAGCTTACATCCTTCTTAGGCTCCCCTTCTTTGGGCATGGTCACATTGCAGTTGTAATTCTATGGAACCTTTTTACTATCATTATAAGGGAAGGTTGCAAGTTTTTGGATGATAATACAAGGTGTCGTCTGGCCACTCGCTGTGCTTTTCGGTGGTTTGCAAATGATCACCTTCGGTGGTTGACCGACCCCTCTTCGGAAGCACAGATATCATTGACTTCTTTTTCTTCTTCTTCTTCGAAGAATTCCAGTTCCTGATTGTACATCAATACTTGCAGCAGGGCTTTGAACTCGTCACAATCTTGGATTTCATGGCCCCTAACAGCATGAAACTCGCAGTCAGTCTCTAATATCATACACTTCCTATCCTTCACAATCATCCCGACTTTGACCATTTGCTGCCATACCTATCGTAGCGGAGACCTAATGTTTTCCACTGTTCTTTTGACTTTTCGTGCCTTTTCCTTCAGCACGGCATTGATCCCTTGGTTGGAATAGTTCGACAAAGGGTTTCCAACTACATTTGGCCGAGCTGGGTCTTCCAATTTCACGACCATGAATTTTATCAAGTCTTCGACTCGCCTTTTGAAAGCCGGGCAATTTTTAATTGAGTGTCCTGTCCCATCTGCGTGATACTCACAATGAGCATTCGCGTCGTACTAAGCCGGGAACGGTGGTTCGTACTGTTTCACCCTTTGAGGAGCTACCTCATGGGCGTCATACAGCATCTTGTAGAGTTCTTTGTACGACACCGGAAGTGGAGTGTATTGAATTTTTTGCCTAACACTCGGTTCCCGCCTCGGGGCATTTTGATGACTAACTACTGATGCCCTAGGCTGACCCGCTATGAAGGGCTTGGCACCACCAGGCCAGTATACACTTGTATTGTTGACCTCGTTATCTCTTTTTCTAGGGGTAGGTCTTTTAGCGTTTTCTCCCGCCTTGATTTTACCATCTTTAATTGCATTCTCAATCATCTCTCCTGAGATGACCATGTCGGCGAAGCTTTTGATAGCGTTTCTCAGCAAATGATTAAGATAGGGGGCTTTAAGGGTATTGACAAATAACATTATGGTCTCTTTATCTGTCAACGGTGGCTGTACTTGTGTTGTAATTTCTCTCCATCGCTGTGCGTACTGTCTAAAACTTTCGTTTGACCTCTTTTCCATGTTCTGTAATGTGAGCCGATCGGGGGCTATCTCGGTCACATGACCATATTGTTTCAAGAAAGCTTGTGCCAAATCTTTTCATGAACGAACTTTCGCTCGGCTCAGTTGGTTATACCATCTGACCGCCGATCCGGCCAAACTATCTTGAAAACAGTGAATCAATAATTGATCATTGTGAACATGCCCCGCCATCTTTCTACAGAACATGGTCAGATGTGTTTCTGGGCAGCTCGTTCCGTGATATTTTTCGAATTCAGGAACTTTAAACTTGGGAGGGAGAACCAAGTCTGGAACCAGACTCAATTCTTTGGCATCCACTCCGTAAGAATTTTCAATTCCTTGTATTGCCTGAATTTTCTCCTCCAATAGCCTATACTTTTCCTCTATTTGCCTAAGGAGGTCCTCTTTTATCATCTCATCAAAATCTAAAACTCCCAGGTTTGCAGCATTATCTTCTGGATTTGACCCAGATCCGACTACATAGTTAGCAGGCCCTGAAGTGCCTGTGGTCTGCTGTTGTGGCCTAATGGTGACATGGGCTTCTCTGGCCGGTATTTCTTGTAAGGTGGCGAAAAGCCCGGAGGAACACTCGGATCTTCGTCATCTTTAATAGTAGGGTTTTTTCCCTTGTCAGCAATGCTTTGTTTAACTTGCGCTAATTCTGTCATCAAACTCTTTTGTACCTCCGAAAACTGGTTCTTCATTTCCCTACACATTGCTGCCATTTGCTCCTACATCTGATCTTGTAGTTCTTTCTGGATTTGCTCAAGCTGTTATTCCATGGCTTTTGTTTTCTTGCGAGTATAATAATGGTACGTATTTTCAATGATGAGTGGTGTTAAAACTGATTTAATTTTAATTAATTAGTATTGTTATGCAAGAAGATGCAAAATATAATGCAAATGAAATGCATGCATGCAATGCAAGAAAAGGCATTGATTCCAAAATCCACTTTCCATTAGAGCAACTTTTCGAGAGAGAGAAAAAGATCTTTACATAAAACAGAAGTTACACAAATGGTTTGGCCTTTTGTCCTAGAGCTTTAACTTTTTCTAGAAGTCTAGCTAACTTCTTTCCTCGCTCCGACTTGGATTCGTATTGAAGACTCAAAACATCAGCTTCAACAACCAACTCCTGTACGTGATCAGCAGCTTCTCTCATTTGAGTCAATGCTTTTCCCATTACGTGATCTCTTTCCCCGACTTCCCTCTGGGCTTGGCGAGCGTGCCATTCACTAGTTTCCAAATTTCTTTCCATAATCTCGAGTCGGATTTCATTGCTGTGGAGTGTGGCCTCCAATTCTTGCACTCTTTTTCTTAACTCTTGCTTTTCAGCCATGTAGGCTTTGAGCTCCAGTACGGTATTCCGATTATGGTGCCTCTGTAATGACTCTTCCAATTCTTCTATCCTTGGTTCCAGGCTGGTCATCTTAGCTCTCATCTCGGCCTTCTCGACCTGTTTTTCTAGCAATTCCCCCTTCAAGGCGTTCTCACGGGCCTGACCATCTTGGAACCTTCTTTGCCATTATTCCGCTTGGTCCTTCTATATCTGAATCTCCTGACGCCATTGCTCGAATGTCTTACCCAGCCCTGTAATCTTCATAGACTGACGAAGCTTCTTGTAATGCTTCTTTAAGTCCTCGAGGTCCTCTTCGGCTTTGTTTTTTCCTTTTCTCAACTTCTCCGCCTCTAGTCTATAGAAATCTACATCTAGCCCCAACTTCATCTTATCTTCCTCCAATACCTCTATCCTCTTACCAAACTCTGAGTTTTTCCTTTCAAAATCTTGTTTGAGGATGTCTAACTCTGAAGGAGCTTCTTGCAGACATTCTTCTACTGGACGAACATTTTTAGGGTTTGGTGCGGGAATGTTATCATTTAACCCTCTTGCTCCTCTATCGATCGTAGTTCGAGGTTATTAAAGGGTTCGCACTAAACTTTTTCATTCTTTGTACCCTTTTCCACGCGTTTTCCACTTCTCGGACCTTTTTCTTATAGTCATTCCCTTTAATGAAAACTCGCAATGTGCTAGACCATGAGTTGCAGGGATAAACTTTCTTGTCTTGTATTGTCTCAAAACGAGCAGAGGAGCATACCCAGTGACACCCTAGACTCTGAGTAACGGGACCCAATCGAAGTCGCCACAACGGTAAAGGACCTCATCGAGAAGAAACCAAGGAGCGCACCATTTAATGTCCTCGTCTTGTAGATTTTGGAGAACAACCGCCCACTTTTCTTCAGATACTTTCAGTTCTCGTTGCGAAGCCATAAAATTCTTCAAGGGTGAGAAGTCAGTCGAGAAAACCTTACAAGAAAATTTCTCCACTTTTCAGAAATGGCTGTGAAACCAAACCCTCAAAAATTGTGCGCAGCCGATAAATCTTCCTTCTTCTTCTCTCCGACAAGCACTCAACGAGCGGAAAGTTTCTGCCAGGATAGTAGGGACGGGCGTAATTCCTCTACTGAGTCGATCAAACAATGCTACTACTGCATTTTCCACGTGCCCAATGCTTTGGGGAACTAGACCAACCCGTATATACTGAGGGCGAAAATGTCAATGCGTCTTCTCATATCTGGGTGGGTCACAATCAGGTCTCGCAAACTTTTCCAAGTAATGCATCTGTTGTCCCCTTTTACTTTTATACGAGGAGCAACCCATTGCTCGCTCATCCTCGTTGCGTTCATCAATCTCTTTAACAATGTTGGAACACTCACGTCTTTAGAATATGCCTTATCGACTTGGATCTTTGGGCATCGAATCAAAGCAGTATATTCTTCTATGGTAGGTGTCAAGTCCAAGTGTCCGAAGGTGAAGCAATTATATCCGAGGTTCCAATGTTGAGTAAGGGCTCGAAAAAGGTGCTTGTCGATCTTGACTTCCAGCAAGTAAGGTAGATCTCCATAGTCTTGATAAAACATCTGTTTCATCTCATTGTCCTACTGTCCCCAAATCTCTTTCAACTCCTGCAAGTTGTTTTGTGTCACATTGATACGAGTATAGTCCCAGAATTCTAACAGATGTCCCTCTTTCAGGCTGTCACCTTTTTCGCGTTGTTGCTCTTCAGACCATAAGCGCGTCACCATATTACCCTCTACTTTATCGAGAAATCCTTCCTCCATGATGAAACTGCCTAGTCGGTAAAACGGATTTAAATCAACACCTTTTCATTCACGATGATGCAAATGCAGGTGAAAGAGGTAAAACAAACATGGTTAGTAGCAGGTGATAAAAAAATCAGCATAGAAATATATAACACAGAACCTAAAATTATTTCGGGTATACTAACAGGGCTCGGCCTAACTCCATCTAGGGTGAGTGCTTACAGCTCACTATATGTAGTTTAGGTTCTAAAGGAAAGGGTACCCAAACCAACAGATTCCTCTATCCTCACCCATTACAGGCTCATACGGATGAGTTCGGTTTAGGGGGATGCATTTTCTGCATGTTTGCACGGAAGTGAAAACTTCATAAAAATAAGGGTACTTTGTAATCCCGAAAGTGATCTACCATCCTGCACGGAGGTGAATACCTCACGAAGGAGTAGTTTACCGCTTCCACTTAAAAAGGTAGTATCACAATGCACATGAATGCAAAATTACACTAGCAATATCACACAATAAAATACCACACAAAGATGTCGAGGATCACATGTTAAACCAAATTGAAGTTTAAAAGTTCTCAAAAAAGGACCCGAAAATTATCGATTTTGGCTTGACTCTCGTTTATTTTTAAAAAAGTCCCCAGTGGAGTCGCCAGCTGTCGAAACCACCTCGAGAACGGGGAGGGCTTAAAAAATCATTATTTTATCAATTTTGAAATAAAAGGAAAATGGGAATCGCCACCAATCTTTTATTAGGTGTGATTGGATCACCATAAAACGTTTAAAACGTTTAGAAAAGGGGGTCTTCGAAATCCAGAGAAACAGGTTCGGGAGTTGGTTACGCATGAGGAAGGATTAGCACCCTCATACGCCAAAAATTGGTACCACATGATTATTTTCGGGTCTTATTTTATGAAAACAATGAAAACTCGAGTAAAGTTTAAAATACGATATTTATTTTAGACGGCTTTGTATAATTTCAAAGGAAAAACTCTTAAGGAAAATTCATCCTCGTGTTTCGATCCTCTATGAGAATTAGAAGTCGTGTTCAACATATTAGGACACTAAATTCTCGGAGTTTCAAAATTGCAGGACGTTTCGGGACATTTTGAAGAGAGTATTCTATCATATGAACCATACGAAAATCACACCCAACATGTTAGGGCACAATGTTTCGAGATCTTCACACGAAAGAACATTGTTTCGTCTTTTGGTTATAAAACCACTTTGTATATAATTATTAGATTGAAGAGTATTTTGAAAACTTTTGAAAAGGATATCCGATTTGCATGAATTACAAAAATCACACTTAACACGTTAAAGTGCGATTCTTCGAAGTTTTCACACGAAAGGACATTGCCTCGTTTTTAAAATTAGTTGTGATATAAATATATTTTTTTGAGAATTTGAAAATTTCGTATTGAATTTAAAATGTAATCCTCGGACACGTAGTTTAAAAGATGCAAATATGAAATACCCGTTTACTTCGATTTTCGCGGAGAATTAAAATCGTGACCAACACGTTAGGACACGATATTCTCGGAACGTCGGGGTTAACAAGTATAAAAATTTTAAAAAGGATATTCGACGCGTGTGAGTTATACGAAAAATTACACCCGACACGTTAGGGCATTATTTCTCGAAGCTTTCACACGAGAGGAACATTGCCTCGTCTTTGAAGATACTTTAAAAATGAATGTGTAAGTTTAAAATACCGAATAGTAATTAATAAGAGAAATTAAATACGAAGCAAGATAATAGGCAGATAAATAGAATACAAAAATGTAAAATGCAAGTGCATAATGATTAAAATAAATGCAAATATTTAGTGAAGAAGAAAAAACGACGCGATCGGGATCGAAAACGGGACCTTTAGATGTTCGAGGGTAAAATGGTAATTTTTGGTGAAATCGGGGTTAAAAAATGGGATTTTGGAAAGTTCTGGGGTAAAATGGTGGTTTTTGGTAAAATCGGGGTTAAATATCGGATTTTAGAGAGTTCGGGGGTAAAATGGTGATTTTTGGTGAAATCGGGGTTAAAATGGGATTTTGGAAAGTTCGGGGTAAAATGGTAATTTTTGGTGAAATCGGGGTTGAAAATGGAATTTTAGAAAGTTTGGGGGTCAAAATATAATTTCTAAAAAGTTCAAGGACCTATAAAACAATAAAACCAAAGTCTGGGTGACACGTGGCAGCCCCACAAGCATTTAAAAGTCAAATGACTAATTTGCAAATCTCAAAAAATTCCTGGGCCAATTATGTAATTAAATAGAAATTGGTTTAAGGACCAAATTAAAACAAATTAAAAATCAAAGGGACTAATTTCACAAATAAGCCAAAGTAGTGACACGTGGCAGCCTCTGGTGCATTCAAAATATCAAAGGATTAAATTGAAAAGCAAACAAAATTATCGGGTCAAATTAAAAATAATTAAAAGTATGAAAGGACTAAATTAAAACAATTAAAAAATGCGGAAGGACCAAACGCGCAAATAATCCATTAATCAAAAACACGCGGATCCAGAGGCGGGTCGGGTCGGATCGGTTCGGGCATGGGTATTTTAATCAAAACGAAGCTGTTTTGGGGCTGAAACTCAGCCCTCAAAACGACGTCGTTTAGAGGGTCCTTATAAAGCCATTTTAGGTTAATTTTTTATTCATTTCATTTCATTTCTTTTTAAAAAAAGGCAGAAACCCTCTCACCCTCTCTCTCAACCCCCATGCTCAGCCCCTTTTCGGCCAAGCTCCGGCAGTCACCTAGCCCGTGCGTCCACGGCCACACGCCACCGCCGTGGGCTCCTCGGTCCGTCCTGACGCCACTCCATCCTGTCGCCGTTCGCACGCGCCGTCCGACCACTCCGGCGACGGTGCTCCGGTGATGGTGACAAAAACCGAACAAGAGAGGGGAGACCTTTCATTTTCCTTTTCTTTCTTTTGATTAAAAATTAATATTATTTAATAATATTTATTATTATTTCTACCGTTTTTAATGCCATTTATCATCTCCATTTATTAATAAAATTTTACTAATATTATTATTAATAAATTTTATTATAATATAAGTATATTTATTAATTACTATTAATGCCCCTATTTATTCATTAAAGAGAACATTGTCTGATGATAAATGATGATAACGTATGGGTTCATTTAATAAGCTTGAGGTTTTAAACAAAATACATTCATTTTGAGAAAGGTAGTATTAAAGAAGGATGTATGAGTGTATTCAATGTGTACCTGGAAATACTGGAAGTATTGATTATCGATATAACTGCCTTTTTTTCGATTCTTTGTGCCTTTCGAATGTCTCTGCTGGGATTAACTGCTCCCATCTTTGGCTGCCGAGAATATTTTGGAAGTCTATTTTGTATTATTTGTTTTGAATGTAACAGATTCGTAACTGTGTATTGATTTTTCAAAGAAGGGTTCGTAACCCTTGTACATATTCTGTCTTAGCTTTTATAGCCATGTACCTAATCATTCAATTTTGTTTTACATATTTAAATGTGCATCTTGTCTTTTGCAGGTCTACAGTGGTGGTTGGAAGCAACTGGTGAAGATGATGGCTGTGACAGAAGCAACTTGCCCAGAGGTGATGGCTGGTGGTGACGTGGCATGTCCTGATAGGCTAGAATGGGAGGTGGCTGGTCAGTAGTGCAAGTGGGAATAGCCTCTATTTAGATTTGGCCTAGGATACATTAGTGTTTGGGCCAATTGGGCTGATGTAATTGGGCTTTCTATTTGGCCTTTGTAATTGGACCCTTAATTTGGGCCTTTGTAATATGGATTGGACATTTAAATTTAAATTTAAATTTATAATAAATTTAAATTTTATGCAAATTTAAATTCAAAATAAATCTAAATTTATCTCACTGGGCCCGAATAAATTGGGCTTCAACAATAACTAAAGATTTTCCAAATTCACTATATTTCAATCTTTAAGGACAATGTTTAACCTTTATAGTCTCTATATTTTCATAAAACAAGATAAGATCACTTCCCCTTAAGGTTTTCTACCCAAAACCTTAAGTAAATCCTCTCAAAATGAGAAATAAAGTTTGAAAAGAATTATAACCTATAGAAGGATGATATGTAAAAATAAAGCATTCTCACATAATAACACAACACTTGAAAGAATGAATCACAATTAAACTCACAAGTGTGTACAAGAGAAAATGAGAATAATAATGAGAAGTGATTGGAATTTTGGCTCTTGATCTTTATTCACTTGTTTCTTGACTTCTTTTAAGTGTTTTTATGCTCTATTTGTACTCTCTCATGGACTAGTAACTGAATGAAAATTTTAGAAACAAATTGAAGCCATTGGAGTCTTTAATTGCAAATTAATTGCTTCTGCAGGCCTTTAGGTATCGGTACCCAATTCATAGGGGTCTGATTTCTTTGGTCAAAAAGTGATCGTTGGAGCCACGGGAATCGCACCTCAGATGGGATGGGTGTGGTACCTTTTCATTGGGGGTGTGATACCTTTTCATGGGGGGCATAATACCTAGGAAACAATATGCTTTGAGGAACCAATTTGGGGTGCAATTCCTTTAAATGAGGGGTGTGGTACCTTTACCTCAAATTGCTTACTAACTCTTAGGTACCGCACCATTTCCCAAAGGGATCGGTACCCTTGAGTTATTTTGCCCACTAACTCGTAAGTAACACACCTTTTTGGTTAGGGTATTGCACTTGAGTTAGTGCAACTATTTTTTTTTATTTTTGAAAATATAACTTTAAAATAATTTCTTAAAAACTATTAAACCAAATTTGATTTAGAGATAATTTTTTATATCATAAAATTAAAAAATCAACCTTAATCTTGAGTGGATGATGGACTATCTATTTGTGATTCGTATATTTTGATGTAAGTAAAAGCCTAAGTTCAATCCTAAGTAGATGATGGATTATGTCTGATAGAGAAAAGGAATCGAACTTTACTAAACATGGTTTGACCGATGTTAAGTTAATTGTAATTACCAATCTCCATTTGGGATACGCTTTACAAATGGTTTGCTACATTTTGAATGATGTGTCAACTAAGGCTACACCAAAAACTTCATACAAATTGTAGAATGGAAAGAAGCCAAACCTAAACATTTTAGGATTTGGGGATGTCCAACTCACGTGTTAGATAAAGATGTGAGGAAGTTAGATTCATGACAAAGTTATGCATGTTTGTGGGATATCCTAAAGGAATAAATGGTGATTTGTTTTATAACCTGAAAGAGCAAACAATTTTAGTGTTGACTCATGCTACCTTCCTTTAAGAGAGTTACATGAACAATTTTAAACCTCGAAGTAAAAAAGTTCACAAAGAAATTTCGAGAAATACACAAAATCCTACAGTAACGGTTCCAAAACCAACTCCTAATAGAAGACTTACAATAACATAAAAAGTTATAGACTTGAGTTATTCTAGTTTGGCGTAAGTGTTTTAAACACTAAGTCTACCGAACAGGAAGATATGACCCACTCGCATTTGACAAAGCGATGTAGAGTGTTGATTCCATGCTTTGAGAAATAACTATGAAAGTTGAAATAGATTCTTTGAAATCCAACTCAATGTGGGAACTTGTGACTTATCGGAAGAGACAAAACTCATAGGGTGTAAGTGTATCTACGAGAATAAAAAAAATGCAGATGGAAAAGTGAAAACTTATAAGGTCATACTTGTAGCAAAATGATATACTTAGAAAGAATGTATCGATTGTGAAAAAACAAGTCTCTTTTGTTGTCATGCTCAAGTCAATTTGCATATTGTTATCCATTACGTCGACTATCAATTACAAGATCTGGAAAATGGATATCAAGACAGTGTTCTTGAACAACTATCTTGAAGAGAGAATTTACATGATGCAACCCACCAAACATCTAGTTAAAGGAAACAGGCATAAAATTTGCAAACTACTTAGATCCATATATGGACTTAAGTAAGCATCTCGCTCACAGAATAAAAGATTTGATAAAGCAATCATAAATTTTAGATTTGAGAAAAACGTAGATGAACCTTGTGTTTATAAACGTGTTGGGGACGGAATGGTCTTTCTCGTTCTATATGTCGATGACATTCTACTCATTGGAAATAATCTAGAGACATTTTCATCGGTTAAATTGTGGTTAACTCAACAGTTTAGCATGAAGGACTTGGGAGAAACTAACTTTGTCCTAGGTATTTGAATTCTAAGGGATCGAAAGAAAAAAGTGATAGAATTATCACAAGATTCATACATAGACAAGGTATTTGAATGTTATTCAATGTTTGATTGAAAGAAAAGAACTCAACCTTCTATATTGAGCTTTCGTATTTCTTTGAAGGACTTTCCTATGATAGGAGAAGAAAGAGAATGCATGAAAAAGGTTCTTTATGGTTCAAAAGTAGCAAGTCACATGTATGTTATGTTATGCACACGTCCAAATATTTGTTTCGCGGTAGGGTTGGTAAGTAAATATCAAGTGAATCCTAGTCCATGACATTGGCAAGCAATTAAGCATATAGTCAAGTATTTACGGAGAACGAGGGATTATATGCTTGTGTATTTCAGAGGAGATCTTAATCCTATCGGCTATATCGATTCTAACTTCCAAACATATTGAGATTAGAGGAAATCGACATCGAGCTATGTCTTTGTCCCAGGCAGCAAGTCCATAGTGTGAATAAGTGTCAACCAAAGATGTATTGCTAAATCCACTATGGAAGTCGGATATATGGCTACTTTTGAGGCAACAAAAGAAGAATATGGCTTTAAAAGTTCCTTACAGATCTTGAAGTTGTTCCTGGTATGGAAAAAGCTAACACATTTTATTGTGATAATAGTACGACAATAGCTAACAAGGAAACCAGAAACCACTAGAGGACGAAGCAAATTGATAGAAAATATCATATCATAAAGGAGGTAGCAGCAAATAGAATAGTAAATGTAGTAAAAGTCGCATCAGAGGATAACATTACCAACCCGCTTACCTATACTCTAATAGCTAGGAGTATTGAGAAACATGTAGAAAGCATATGTGAAATAAGACATAGACTCTAATAGACAATATATTCATTTTGTATACTTGTATTTTTTTGAACAAATTGGTTTAATAATGAAATCCATTAATTTCATTAATACCCTTTTCATATTTTCCTCAATGTTTATGCATGCAAAGAAAAATGGAAACAAATATTAACTCATTGATTATCTAATGTTTAACTAATACTAAGTGGTATTACATTATCAGATCGTAATATAAAAAGACAATTTGTATTAGTAGATGAACCTGAAAATGTCCTTAGTCTAATCAAAATTAGCAAACTAATTGAAAGACTATTATGTGGTCTATCTACTCCAATTGGGGAGATGCTTTGTCTTGAGCTTCAGAGTGGTTGATTCCCAAAAGATAGAGACATAGATGTAACTGAATGGATTGAAAGTACATTGGATAAGACCCAAGTAGAATAGATCTTAGATCCATTTATGGATTTATTCACTTTTGATGTTCATAATGTGACATACTATAATCCTAAGTGGATTATGAACTATGCATGCGTGACTCATATACTTTAATGTAAGTAAAAGTCTGAGTTCAAATAGATAAGGAACTGAAAACTAGTGCATTAGGTAAACGACTTCTACAGTATAGCACCATTCAAAATAGTGGAATTCATAGTCCAACTAATGGATAAATGGTATACTCTCATCGGTATTACATGATATATTAAAAGCAAACATGGCCACTCGTTGTTTGTCTTTGTGATAAATGACTTAATTATCATTTGATAGTAATTGACTTTTCATGAAGGAAGATGTAATGGTTACCATGAGATAAAATAAGATCATATTGCAAGAATGGATTCATCTCAAAGAGATTAAGGATATTTTTTGAGGATAACATACATCTGATAAGGTCATTGGATGAGCAATTATTAAGTAGTTTTCGTAATGATATGTAATTAGGGAGAGTTCAGTCACGATACTATAGTGGAATAACTTTATGACTAAATGATTTTATAATTAATAAGCAAAAAGCTGGAACTTAATTATAAATTACTCGAGTCCTAATTATATATTTCTAATCGGTTCCTCCACTAGCTCGTGAAATAAAAATGAATTGCATGTAAAACCAAATGAACAAAACTGAATAGAAATGATGAAGTCAGAGAAATGGGCTGCATTCACAAATGAATGTGTTTTCTCACTAAGTATAGAAATGACTTTAGAATTAATTTAAGGTTTTTGAATTATTATTTAATTAATTATAATTAAATAATTGAAGATCAAAAATGGAATTAAATTAATTAGTCATTATGAATCCGTAGAATATGAAAATTAAATATATTTCCTCATCGATTCCTTTACGGTAAAATTGCCATAATTTTAACAGAATAAGTATTGAGTTGAGAAAATTATTTAATTGAGAAATTAATTTGATTAATTAAATTAGATTAATTAATTAATATTTATTTTGAAAATATATAATAAATATAGGGTTGGACTAAATCATAAATTGTTAGGTCAAAAGTTCAGGAAACACATATAATTGGACCTAATACATGAAGACCCAATCTGCCTCACATAAACATGTGAGGGCTGCAACCTTAAGGGAATTGAGAGGGTGTGCCATCCCCTTCTAGTTAAATTAGAAGACTGTTTTTCTATTTAATAAATAATATTTGTGTTATACTTATTCAACCAGGATTCTTCTATTTCATTTTATAAATAGATGACACTAGTGAAGCTATTAATATAAGTTTCATATATTATCATTCTGCCAAAAAGTAGTAAAAAATTATTTTCATAGAAAAAATTATATTTTCTGAGAATAACAATTTCTACTGATTTCTATTGAAAGAATTACTTTCCTACTAAAAGTAATAAATTATTTTGGATTTAGTGTTTGGTTCTTGTTGTTCGAGCCCACACTCGATGCAATTTGGGGTATAGGATAGTAGAGAAGACCATCCGGTTGAAAGTAGGGAACATTTCGGATCCGTCTCACACAAAACACTAGTAATTTTTTATAGAATGTTTATTACTATAAATATCACAAATCAACTTGATTTTAGAAATTTTTAAACTTTCGTTGTAACTGAAAACCATTTTCATAATCGAAAATTTCCAATAATAGGATTATGGATTACCTGTGGCTCATCAATAGCCATAATACATAGGTTGGAAACTTCATGCTCCTCATCATTATCGAATGAGTCACTATCACTCTAAGTTGCCATCATGACTTTCTTATTTTGCTTTGATTCCCCCTTCTTCCATTGAGGGCATTCAAATTTGATATGACCCAAATTTTTTAATTCATAACATATAATAAAGTGCCTTTTCTTTTTGTTTTATTCACCTTTGATGGTGTCTCTTCCCTGCAAACTCTGCCGTCTCCTCCTCCTCATCATCATCTTTCTCATGAATTGTAGACTTGAATTTCACTACCATTTTCTTTGGAGCTTCCTTGGTCTTTTAATAATTATTGTAACACCCCTATACCCGGTTCACATGTATAAATCCGGCATAGAAGTATTACATACAGTATCGGAGATTTTAACACGAGTATAATAAAATTTTTCTTTCAAACAATGTATTTTAAAGTTATTTTATTCAAAATTCATCATTTCAATTCATCAACTCATAGTAATCCAAAACAACATTTATAACCATCCATTGGAAACACATAATAGTACCATTTGTACATGCCATTTTTACCAAAAGTAATGCACTTAAATTGAAGTCTTCCAATAGTGATGTGATGTGATGAGAGGTCCCTTAGCTTGACTTCAACTTCTCGTAGCTTTTGTACCTACACATTAAAATAAACACGTTAAGTCGGTGAAGGCTTAGTAAGCACTACAAAAATAATAAATAATGAATGATCATTTAAGTACTCATGCATATAAACTTCTTGCCTTACTTACATGTAACCTGTAACTTACCTCAATGACACAATTTACACTTTTATCCACTTTCTATAGCTTAGCCCATAGTAGACTTTCATAGAACCGTTAGGATATATGAAACAAACAGAGAGTACCAAAGTACTAACAGAGAGCACATAAGTGCTGGGCAATAGAGAGCACACATAGTGCTAATCAGAGAGCACACAAAGTGCTAATCAGATAGCACACACAGTGCTAATAACAGAGAGCACGAGATGTGCTAAACAGAGAGCGCGCTAGTGTTCCTTAATGGTATGCCACTAATATCACAATGGTTCTAATTTGTCTACTTGGGCACAATCTCAATTAGCATCATTTCTCATAAATGATATATTTCACATAAATACATCATCAAATACTTCACATTTATATTTTCAAAACTGTTCACTTGCATCACAGTCACTAAATTATTTATATCTTGAGCTACAGAATTCAAAATTATAATCCTCTTCATGTTTTTGAAACTATACTCAATCATATTTTTACCATAAAATTTTCATAATTTTTAATTTAGCCAATTTGTACAGTAAATTCTTTCAATTTACCCCTTCTCTACTGCCTGACAGTTTCGACCTTTCTTCACTAAAAATTATCTATCTTTTAGTACAGAGATCAAATTATGTTCATGTCTATTTCTTTTGAAAATAGACTCATTAAGGATTCAGCCATATAAATTTCAGTCTCTAATAATTTTTCTAAATTTTTCTATGATTTTTCAAAGTCAGAACAGGGGAACTCGAACCTACTATGACCTTGTTATACAAAAACTAGTATATCTCGAAATATACAATTCCTTTTCTTTCACTGTTTCTTCCATATGAAACTAAACTCAATAAGATTTAATTAAATATATAATTAGACCCTTAACTCATTATATACAATTTTTGGTGAATTTTTGAAGTTAATCCTCTGTTTTGTCCAAACTATTTTACTCAATCACACATTAATCCCTTCATTTTATCATTATAAACATTCAAACTATGTACCTATATAACAATTTTTTTATACTAATAATTCATATACCATTAGAGAAATTAAACTATAATTCAAAACTCTTGTAGTACTTACAACAAAAAGGCTGATTTTCTCCTCTTTTCACTCTTTACTCTTCTCTTTTCCTTTCTCTTCAATTTGATCCTTACCTCTCTTCTCTTTCTCTTCAATTTCACATAAACACATATAACCTATAAGCTATAATTCAATAATTTTCATGCTAAATAACAGTAAAATACATGTATGTCATGAGAATTTAACCATTTCTTACCTTAACCCTTGAATTCAATTTTTCTCAATTTAGTCCTTTATCTCTCTAACACCCCAAAAGTAACTCTATATGAGATTTGAGGTGTCTAATAGCTCTTTTTTATGACTTTGTTTCAGAAATTCCAAAGAAAATTGAAGGTTTTGGAGTTTGGAAAGCTTAAAAATGATGGAAGGACCTATTTGGAATAAAAGCAAAAGTTGGAAATGAAAGAAAAGGGCATGGACGGCTAACATAATGAAAAAGATGATATTTTCATCTTTTTAATCACTTTTTCTTCTCTCAAATTCTCTAGAATTTTTCACTTAAAATATCTCACTTAATAAAAATGATAAAATTGCACTTTTAGTCCCTGAGCCTTCCAACTTTACACTTTGGCCCAAAACTTTGCCTCCAAAAATATCTTCCACCAAATTACTCTTTTTCCCCTTCTTAATCAATCTAATTCCCATAATGTCTCATAATTCAGTTTGGCTAAATTTCTATTTAGTCCTTTCTTCACTCACACAATTACTAATTAATCCTTAAATTTTCTTAATCTTCTTATTTTAACTACATGTTCTAATTCTTGATTCAACTCTAATAATGTTCCAACTCCGGTTAAAAACGCGGATGTTACAATTATGGTTGATCTTCTTTTTATATGTTAACAAAGAACCAATAAGCTCATCGAGAGAAAGGGTGTCAAGATCCTTTGACTCCTTTATGGACGTTACTTTCGCTTCCAATGATTTTGGAAGGATATTTAGCATCTTATTTACTATCTCCGTGTTGGCGTAAGTCTTCCCAAGAGCCTTGAGACCATTAATGATATTGGTGAAATGATCGGACATCTCCTTAGTTCCTTCATCCGATTTTGCTTTGAATAGCTCATAATCAATGGTGAAGAGACTAATCTTAGACTCCTTGACTCTACTTTTACCCTCATGAGTAACTTCAAGCTTGTCTCATATCTCTTTAGCATTGTCACACAAAGAGACTATTGTATTAATTGGGACCAATGGTGCAAAATAAAGTGTGCATAGCTTTGGTATTTTGTTGCACCAACTTGATATCAGCATCATTCCATTCATCTTCCTCCTTGGTGACAATGACACTATCATTCCATTCATCTGTACTTCATAGTCATTTGTTTGGATGAATAGCTCTATTCTTGTTCTCCAATAAAAGTAGTTTGTTCCATTGACTAAAGGAGGCCTCACAGTGAAATGACCTTCTCCCAACGTGGTGAAATTTTGCTTCAATTTCTTGGCTTCTCGTTTCCATCTTTAGGTTCTTTTGGATCTTTTCTCTTGGTAGTAATATTTTCTTTAGATTTCTAGCTATGATACTAATTGATAGGATTAACAATCACCAAGAAGGGGTGAATTGGTGTTTGAAAATTTTAAGTAAAGATTGCAAACAATGGACACTCAAGAATTTATAATGGTTTGACCCTAATTGCCTATCTTCACTACCTTAGCTTATCAAAATTAAGGATTTCCCAAATTCACTAGATTTCAACCTTTTAAGGACAATGTTTAATTGTTACAATCTCTATATTTTCACAAGGCAAGATAGGGACACTTTCTCTTAAGGTTTTCTACCCAAAACCTTAAGTAAATCCTCTCAAAATGAGAAATAAAGTTTGAAAAGAATTATCACCTCTAGAAGGTTGATATGTAATAATAAAGCGCACACACACACAATGATACAACAGTTGAAAGAATGAATCACAACTAAACCCATAAGTTTGTACAAGATAAAATGAGATTAATAACGAGAAATGATTGGAATTTTGGCTCTTGATCTTTATGCAGTTGTTTCTTGATTTCTTTTTAGTGTTATTATGCTCCATTTATACTCTCTTATGGATTAATAGTTGTTTAAGGATGTTAGAAACAAATTGTAGCCATTTGAGTCCTTAATTACAGTATTAATTACTTCTGCAGGCCTTTAGGTACCGATACCTAACTTATAAGGGTCCAGTTCCTTTAGCCAAAAAGTGACCATTGGAGTTACGAGTAACGCACCTCATCTGGGAGGGGTGCAATACCTCTTTATGGGGGTGCGATACTTGGGAAACAAGATGCTTTAAGGAACTAATTTGGGGTGTAGTTCTTTTGAGGGAAGCGTTCGGTACCTTTGTCTCAAATTACTTACTGACTCTTAGGTAACACACCCTTTTCCCAAAGGGTCATGTACCCCTAAGTCATTTTGCCCACTTACTCTTAGGGACCGCACCTTTTTGGTCAGGGCACTACACTTGACCTACTGCAACTCAAAATTTTGTTTTTCTTTTTTGAAAAAATAACTTGAAAATAATTTCTTAAAAAACTATTTATCCAAATTTGATTTAGAGATTATTTGTTATATCAAAACATTAGAAAACCAAACTTAACACTATATTATTTTTTGAACCAATGTGGTACTTGTATTTTGCAAAAGTTATATATTTTGGTACCCAAAGGTAACAATGTAGACATTTTAGTGTTTAGTTCAGCTTTAGGGTTGATTTAATGAAAGTTAATTGCTAATATTATTAGGTTTGGATTCCCATTATTTTTTAACAGAACAAATTTAGTGATAATTCTAAATTTATTTAATTTTGTGTTTAATTTGTTAAATATAATTTTGATTACTATGACTTTTGTAATCTTTGAGGATTGATTTGATCAAAGTTAATTGCTAATATTATTAGACAATTATGAATTTTCATCAAATCAATCATAAACACTAAAATTTAATACCGTTAACTTTAGGTACTAAAATGTATAACTTTGTCAAATATAAGTACCACATTGGACCAAAAGATAACACAAGTACTACATTAGAAAAAAAGTGTCAAATCTAGGTACTAAATGATGTATTAAACTTTATAATTAATGTATAATATTTGATTATTTTAAAACATAATTTTAATATAACCAAATATCTTAGATATTTAGGTTTGTTCAAATCGAAATTTACCGATATGAAGTACATCAATTTTCTAAAACTTTTAAGAAAAGGGTAAAGCTATACCATTAATCACTAAACTATGGGTAAATTTTTGTTTTGGTCACTTAACTAAAAAAAGTTACAATTTGGTCACTAAACAATTCAAAAGTTTACATTTAAGTCACTGAATTGTTAAAATCAATGTTATATAGCTTTCTTTGTTCACACTACCTGCACCAATCGGAACCTCACTTTCCCCTTTTATCCTATAGTTTAGTTTTTTTCATGAAACAACTTTCGATGTCACAAATTTGCAAACCAAAATTCAAACAACTTTTTTCTTTGATCTCCGAAATTGAATGTCAAATCGACTTAGATCTAAGGTATGTTCCTCTACTCATCGACGAGTATTAATACACTGTATCAGTCGTCGAATGATCATTTGAAGCTTGTTGGCGAAACGTTTTTAAAAAAAACTTAACAACTCAGTGATTTAAATGAAAACTTTTGAATAGTTCAATGATCAAATTGTAAATTTTTTATTTAAGTGACCAAAAAGAAAACTTACTCATAGTTTAGTAACTAGTGGTGTAGTTTACCCTTAAGAAAATGTATATTCATATTGAATTTTATGTTATATTATAGTATTATAATATAATCATGATTTTAGTGAAAAAATTATGTAAAATTATATTTATAAAGAAGGGAAAATATTTTGTATATTGTTAGTGGAGTTTTTAGATTCCATTAGTAGAGGCAGGGAGTTGACAAATGTCTTATATGAGTATAGTAAAATATTAAAAAATATATTAAAAAAAAGATACATGACAATTTTTTAAGATTGTTTGTGGAAAAAAAAAAGTACACTACCAATGTACCAAATACAAACCCTTATAAAAGAATTATATAAAATATAAATAAAATTTTGGTCTAAATGATAAAATTGAGGATTTATAGATGGAAAAATATTTGGTACACTATTAGTGGATTTTTTAGACTCCACAGCAAAATCACAAAGTTGACAAGTATCCTATAAAAGTATAGTAAAAATATTTAAAATAAATATTTAAAAAAAGAGACGCATCAATTTTTTAAGACAACTTGTGAAATAAAAAATATACTACTAATGTATCAAATATTAACTCTTTAGAGATCTTGATATTTTAGATTCAGTATTATTACTCTTTAAATAAAATAATTTTTAATTATTTTTCAACAAAATTAGTGCTCGGTTGATTCCTAATATCAACTAAGTCAAACATTTTATGTTTGTAAAGATAATGTATTTATCATGGACAGCACAGAAAAGCCTATGATTCAGGCTCTCAATATTGACCCAAGTTGTTTTTATGGATGATTTAGGCTTACTTTTATCCATAAAGATTGACACAGTACTTGAAAGATACCAAAAGACTCATCTACCTTGAAGTCTGTTGAAACTGTAAACATTTCAGTAACTTATATTTTATCAAGATAAATTTATATCTTAAAAATAAGATAACAAAAAGTTTAAATTTTTTAAGACTCTTTCATGTAAAAAATTCAAATGTGAGCCGTTAATGTAATTTAATATGTATTGTTAATGTGGTGGCAGTTCAACTATAAATAAAAAGACATTCCCCACATCATTTGTATCACTGGTCATTGAGCGGACTTATCAACACAATTGAGAGCATTGAATCAAAAGCTTTTTTTGAGTTTTTTGTCTTCTTGTTTGTTCATTTAATAGCTTTTTAGTTTTAGTGTGGCTAAGTTTGCTTGGTTAAAATTTATGCCAGCGAGGTACTTTTATTCCTCTTCTTTCAAGAATTGATTTTTTAACGAGATGTAATTTCATAAAAAAATCTAGCTCATTTTTTTTTGTACAATTGTGATTTGAATCTAGGAGAAAATGAGCACTCTGTCAATAGACCACGATATGGGGCCAAAATCTAACACGTTCTACATAATTGTATTTTTTTTTCACTTACGATGAAAAATAGAACTGAATAAAATATATTTCATTATTTAAATCGAGTATTAAAAAATGTGTTTTTATTAAATATTATAATAGAAATATTTTATAATATTTTTGTGTTGTATTTTTAGATTAAAAAATAAAAAGGAAATTATATATAAATTATTAAATTTTAAAAATGAAAATAATTTTGTAAAAGGTTATTAGTATAACTACTACATTGGAATAACTTCAATTACAAAAAAATTATAAAGCACAATCAGATTGATAATTGTAATATAATCAAACTTAGATCAAAATAAATTTGGATAAGGCCTATACATAATAAGAATTAAATAAGAATAAATCTAAATTGAGAATAAGTGAGACTTTTTTTGGCACATTTTCAAAAAAAATATTGTGGCCAAGAAAAACTAATGAAAGCCTTTGATGAACACACATTATCTAGTTTCCTTCTTGAGTCGCAAATTGTCTATGGTATCTTAGTACAAGGGTATAAAATGGAGGAGGAGATGAATGTCATCAAAACCTAAAAAAAGCTTCCATTCCACAATGGTACGACTAAGGATAATGTTTGTAACGCCCCAAAATTTTGAACATTTGTTTGTTAAATTTGTTTATGGTTGAGTATTTGCTTCAGTGGTTAAGTGTTCTATTCATGTGCTTGAGGTCCTATGTTCATGTCCCTTCTACTGAAAATTTTGCTAATTTCTATTTGACTCAATCCCTGTCTTTAAGTCTTCAACATAAGTTTAATTCAATTTAACGTTGTGTCAACGATGAACTTAGTGGTTCAATGGTTAAACTTATGTATTTCACTTGGTCTTGTGTTTGAGTTTCTACGTAAGCGATGAGGAAATATTTTTACGTTGCTTTGAAAATTAGTTTTACTTTTTAATTAATTAAACATTTTTTCAAAAATCCTTTCCCCCTTACGTTTTCTTATTCTAATTTTTCTTCTTCCCAGTATTACTGTTTTTTTTCCTTCTCCTTGCTCTTTCTTTTTTGCTTACTTCTGTAATTGTGCTACTTGACCAATCGAGGGTTTTGCGTTGTTTGTTGTTTCGATTGAAGGGTTATTAGCATAACTTCTGTCGTCGTTTTCTTTCGTTTCTGCTTGATTTTGTTTGTTCTCGTCGAGGTTAAATATTACTACCATTTCGTTCTTAACTTTTCGTTAATTATTCAATTGGCTTTCTATTTAGGTGAATATCATGAGAGTAACGTTCTTCTAATGAATTAGGTTCGAATAATTGTTGTTTGTGTTCTGGTAAGCGAATAGTTTTGTTTTGGGGGTTTTGTGTCGAAATTTCGGTTCGATTATTTCATCTGAATAGTCAATTGATTATTGTTTTTAGGTTTCGAGATCATTTATGTATCTTCTACATCGAATCTGTGTCAGGTGTGTAACGTAAATCGAGATTTTTGTAAATGGTGAAAGCCAAAATTCATGATCGTCAAACGGCACATGGTCGTGTGCCAAGCTGTGTGGTAGGCCGTGTAGGGCACTAATTTGGATCACATGGTCGTATGTCCAGGTCATGTGAAGGACTGTTTTGTTTTGAGTCACATGGACGTGTGACACAAACGTGTGTCTAGGCCGTGTGAGGGACTAACTTGAGCCACTCGATTGTGTGCTAGACCGTGTGAGGCACTAAGATGAGCCAAACGGGCGTATGCCAGACTGTGTAGGCCACACGTGCCAGTCATGTTGGCTGTGTGAATCCACATAGGTATGTGGGCCAAAAATTGGAGTTTTTCCTATGATCGTAAACATCATTCGAATTGAACGTAGGCCTTCCGTAGGGTCTATATGATCTAAATTCTGCTATGAAATTTGATATTTGAGGATTTGTTGATATATAATATGTTTTATGTACGTACGCTTAATATGATTTCTGTTAAACGAGTATGATTTGTATCATTGACTATGGTCTGAATCTGTATCACTGCATATATGACTCTAATACTTGTTAGTCTGCACTTGCATTAGGATGAAATTTGTATTAAAGGAGGAAGTGTGGGTAATTTAATTACTTGCCAATTCTGGTAGGTAAGTCATATATATATATATATGATTCTGGCGATTTATCGCATTCTGATCTAGCAGCTAGTTTGAAAATATCTGAAACGTGACATACAATCACTATGCGATGTGTACAGATGGATGGGTACTTGATACCTTATATGGTGTGTAGAGACGGACAAAGATGGTGTGTAGCGAATAGGAGTAGGACTCGACATTTGAAATCTGATATACTCTGATTCTATTTTCGCACCTGATTCAAAAAATTGTTTGAATATTGAAAACTTGAATACATGTCTAATATTATTCTACTTAATTGAACACATATGTTACACACTGAGTTTGTAAACTTATTTAATCTGTTTGTTTGAACTTCAAAAAATTCTCAAACTTAGGTAGGTCGACATATCGTAAGGTCGATCATTCCGTCTAATCTTTCTATTATGTTTTCTAGATATATACTGTCACTAATTTCTAGGTTTGTTTCTTTTAAAAGATTGAATTTTATGGATTGTTTGTAATGGATTAAATGTTTGGATTGTTAAATTTTTGGATTATTAAAAGTTAGACTTTTAGAAGTGGTTTAGTGTAATTCTCCAGATTCGACCATAATGTTTAGGCTGGGTTTTGGGTGTTACAATGTTGTCCTATTTTAGACTCATTCTTAGTAATTTGCAATATGTGATATTATGAGATTTAAGAACCATCAAAATAGAACGTAGAGGAAGGATTTTGGCCTATGATTTTCTTGTTTATCTAAAGCTTTTAAGAGAGAGAAATTGTGCGCCATTAAGTCCCTATACAATTGTAACTCCACCTTTTATGCTTTTGCAAATTCCTGAGTTGATGTGCAGGTAAAGAGTCTAGTAGGGGGTCAAGCATCTAGGGTTGACGGATCTAAGGAGTCTTTTTTGGGTGGCTGAAAATGTGTCAAATTCAAAGGAACTAAGGATGGAAAGATGCAAATAATTGATCCTTTTAAGTGCACCCAAGGGGTTGAGGTCAATTTTCCTAAATATGAGCTCACTTCTAGATTTCTGAATGATCCAAAAGGTGCATGCAACAAGTGTAAACAAGATTCTTGAGAAATGGGATTTGATGTAATTAAGATTGAAGCCCTTGAAAAGCCAAGAGGAGATAGAGGTGGTTTGAAGGGATTTAGAATAGTATGAGAGGTAGGATAAAAACTAGACAACATGTGAGAAATGACATTCAAGAGAAAGATGTTCAGATGTTTCTCTGTGGTTCATACAGAAAAAGGTTATCAGATGAAGATAAGCGTCGTGAGAGGAAATCCTTAGTTGGAATGCAATTATTACACATCTTCCAGAGGAAAACTATAATTTTGAAAGGGAGTTTGAGATGCCACAAGTTAGTCCATGCTTTATGAAAAAATGATCCAATGAGAGTATAAGGTTCTGATTGTCATATAAGTGGGTATGCATTTTTAACAGAAAACATACCACTTGATCATATTTCCAAACAATTTTGTCTCTATCGTCTTGTATTAAAAGGGGTCTATTAAAGAGATCAAAGGCATGAATAGGGCCAACAATCTCCAAGGTCCATTTATAGTCGCAAACCTTTGTATGAAGATTGAGGCATATTTGTGCTTGAAAGGTCGAGTCATTTGTTTTGACTGAATCTAAGAGAGGTTTATTTTGGTCTGTAGAAGTCCAACAACTACTCCCACTCCAAAGTTGGATGTCTTTTCCTTGATTGTAGATGTCTCTTTTGAGGAGGATTCCTTTCCAAACCCAGGAGTCAGAAGGCTTAGGCTTTACAGCTTCAAAAGGGTGATGCTTTTAGTATTTAGCTCTTAACACCCTTGAGAGGAGGCAATTTGAATCAATCATTACATTGTTGGATCTGGTGCCCTAAGTGTAGTATTTTTGTTTTTGTACACTTGTATTTTTTCAAACAAATTGGTTTAATAATTGTCTATGTACACTTGTATTTTGTCTATGAATTACATTTTTACCCTTTGTACATTGTCCGTTATGGTTTTTGCATTCAAAGCAAAATGGAAGCAAATATTAGCTCACTGGTTGTCTAATTTTTAACTAATACTAAATTTATTATGTGGTTGGATCATAATATGGAAAGACATCTTATATTAGTAGATGAATCTAGAAATGTGTTGAAAAAATCCGGTTTGAAAACGGTTTTCTTGCACAACAAAAAAATAAAATTTTTGAAAACTGACTCGGTTTGTGATATTTATAGAAATAAATCTTGAATCAAAATCATACCTGTGTTTTTGGATAAGTGAATTCTTGACATTTTTCAGCTTTCAACCAAGCGATCTTCTCCACTATTCTCGTACCATGAAATGTTGTAGGCTCGAACCAATCGAATCAAACAAAGAACTAGAAAAACTTTTTTTTTTACTTTTAGGGTGAAAACGAAAATTCTCTCTTCAAAATGGAAATTGCCATAATTGTTATTTCGAAAAATATATATAATAGTTGAGAATAAATTCTCTCTATTTTTCGACAGAGTAACAATATCTTCAAGTTATGTAAATAGCTCTATTGGAGCCATCTATTTATAGGGAGAGAAGGTAGAACCCTTGTTGAATTGTAGAGGTTTATTTCAAATAGAAAAATAATTTCCTAGTCCAATAAGGAGACGGAGAGGGGCTAATAGGGTGTGCTTCCCCTCATATGTATTATGATGGAGATTCGGACCTATCATTGTATTGGACTCAATTATATGTGCTTTTTGGACTTTTAACTCAGCACTTTATAATTTAATCCAACCTAATATATATTTTTCTAATTTTCAAAATAAGCATTAAATTTCTAATTAAATAATTTTCTCATCTCAAATTTACCCCCAATAAATTTATGATGATTTCACCCTTAGTAAAATTTTCAAGAAAATATATTCAATATTTCACAACTCAACTTGTTCACTAAGACCAAATGGTTTATATTCATTTTCGGCCTTTAAAACTGCTCAAAAATATAAACTCATTCTTCAGATCATTTTTTAGTAATCCATATATATTTGCAAATGGATCATTTCTCATTTTCATTTCCATTTTTGAGAAAACCACATTCATTTCCAAATGATTTCATTTCTCCATTTTGGAGAACTATAATCATTTCTGAATGTTTTCCATTTCTTTATTTCTATTTATTCTGCTCATTTTGATTCAAACACGCAATTCATTTCTGGTTTCAATAAGCTAGCAAAGGGACAGATTGGACATATGTAATTAGGGCTCAAATGATTTATAATTAAATTCTGTATTTTTTTCTGTTCATTAGAAACTCATTTAGTCACAAAGTCATTCCACAATAGTATCGTGACTGAGCTCTCCTTAACGACATACCATTACGAAAGCAACTACTTAATGCTCGTCCAATAACCTTTTCATAAGTGTTTTACCCTTATAGGATATCCTTGATCTCTTGGGGATAATATTCCCTCTCCCAATATGATCCTATTTCATCTCATGGTAACCATTACATCTTCCTTCATGAAAATTCAATCACTACCAAATAGTGATCAAGTCATTCCTCACAAAGACAAAAAACCCATTACCACGTTTACTTTCATCAACCATGTAATGCTGAGGAGAGGATATCATTTACCCATGTCTCGGGCTATGAATTCCACTATTGTGAATGATGCTACATGCTGCAGAAGTCGTACACCCAACGCACTAATTTTTGGTTCATTATCTATTCGAACTTAGACTTTTATTTGCATCAAAGTATACAAGTCATGCATACATAGTCCATCACCCACTCAGGATTTAGGTATGCCACATTATGAACATCACAAGTGAATAAATTCATAAACAAATTCAAGATCTATTTTTCTTGGGTCATGTCCCATGTACTGTTTGTCCAATCAATCACATTTATGTCTCTATCTTTCGAGAGTCATCTGCTCTGATACTTAAGATAAAGCATCTCTCCAATTGACTTGATAGAGGATATATTATTCTTTTAATCAGTTTATGACCCGACCACATAATATCACTTAGTATTAGTTAAACATTAGACAACCAGTGAGTAACATTTACTTCCATTTTGCTTTGCGTGCAAAAACCGTTTAAGAATAATAATAAAAAGTATATTAATTGTAATAAATGAATTTGATTTATTAACCAATTTGTTTGAAAAAATTACAAGTTTACAAATGAATATACTACACTCAGGGCACTAGATCCAACAACTTGTCCTTAGTCTAATTAGAAATGAGTAAAACGATTGAAAGAATAATATGTCGTCTATTAAGTCAAATTGGGGAGATGTTTTTTCTTAAGCATCGAAGCAGATGACTCCTAGAAGATAGAGACATGAATGTGACTTACTAGACTAATAATACATTGGACATAACTTAAGTAGAATAGATCTTGAATTCATTTATGGATTTATTCATTTGTGATGTTCATAGTGTCATACATTAATCTAGAGTGGATGATGGACTATGTATGTTTGATTCGAATACTTTGATGTAAGTAAAAGTCTGAGTTCAAATAGATAAGGAATCGAAAATTAACACATTGGGTATACGACTTCTACAATATGTAACATCATTCACAATAGTAGAATTCATAGCTCAATACATATGTAAATATTGTCCTCACATTGACATTACATGATAGAAAAGTAAAATGTGATCGCGGGTCATTTGCCTTTGTGATAAATGACTTAATTATTATTTGATAGTAATTGATTTTTCATGAATTGATTACCATGAGATAAAATAAGATCATATTGGGAGAACGAATTTATCTCAAAGAGATTAAGAATATCCTATGAGGGTAACACACTTATGACAAGGCCATTGGAAGAGAACTGGTCGAGTAGCTTTCATAATGATATATAATTGGGGAGAGCTTAGTCACGATACTATATTGGAATGACTTTGCGACTTGATGAGTTTATAATTAATAAGAAAAAAACTAGAACTTAATTATAAATCATTTGATCCCAAATTACATGTCCCATCGATCCCTTCGCTAGCTCACTGAAATAAAAAATGAATTGCATATAAAATCAAATGAAAAGAAATGGATAGAAATGATAAAGTTAAAGAAATATGTTACATTTAGAAATGAACGTGATTTCTTACTAAGTATAGAAATAACTTGAGAATTAATTTAAAATTTTTGAATTGTTGAGTATGACTTATACTTTAGTCAAATTTGAGAAATAATCTTTCAGTTAAACGTTGTTTATTGTTTCAATCAAACTCTAATTATTCTAGATTATTTTATTATTATTTTACCTAAGAATTTAGCTTATAAATATGCTCTTTTACAATCTTAGAATAAACACCCATTAGATATTAGAACTCATAACACTTTTGGAGAATTTTGAGTTTACATTTTGACGATTCTTTGTTTTTGGGTTTTAAGGTTTAGTTTTTATCTCCATCTTTTATAGTTTTCGTTCTTTTGTCACTATAGTAAAATTATCTTTGCCAGTGATTCTTTGTCCTCTTTGGAGGGTTTTTTCACGTTAAATTTATGCGTTCAATTTCTCAATTTCTTTCGCTATTTTTACTTGTTCTGTAACACCTAAAAACTATAACCATTTCCGACCTAAGGTCTTAGGGTTCATAGAACTTTACGAGTTTTTTTCATACATACAAATCAATCATAGTTTAAACAATTACAAACTTGTAACTCAAAATACTAATTCCATTTAATCTTGCACATTCATTTCAACCTTTTAATCAATCAAGAATCAAATTCAATCACACAAGAACTTAGGAATCATGTACGGTAAATTTTCCATCAGGGATCACGTGGCCTGTGTCTCAAACACACAACTTTCATCACCAACTAACCAAATTATAACCCAAACATACTCATCATTACATTGCAAGAAGGAATCGATATTCATATCACATATCAGGACTTTTACATTCCATATCAAACCATAATATCACAATATCATCCAAGCTACATTGACGGTTAGGGTTTTGGGGTCTTTTCTATCATTTATTGTTGACTAATTTCTAATATTACTTTATTTTAATATATTTAAATAAATTAATATATCATACACAAAAATAATTATAAGCTTAAATAACAATACAGTTTATTTAGGACAAAAATGTCATTTCACAATTTTAGGAGACTTCTACCGATACTTATTGGACAAGTATCGGTAGAAGTCAAGTTAGTGAACAACTTAAAAATATCTGCAGATTCCTACCGATAGTTGGGAAGATTCCAACAATACAAGTATGGCTACTGCTAATACAATTCACACTTCTACTGATACAATAAACTCTAGAGAGCTATGAAGTTCTACCCTATAACTTCTACCGATATAAGTATTCAAACTACCGATACAATGCTAGTCAGTAACCAAAGTCTCAAATTCTCTTTACTTCTACCGAAACATGCAAGAGTACTACCGAAACATGTATGTAGATTTCAAGTATGCACCTAGATCTTCTAAGTTCATAACTGAATGATAAAAAAACTTCCATCAATTCACGACACAAAATATACAATTTCTCATGAGAAGGAAGCATAACATATCAATATTCATGGATTCACAAGACAATATATCTTTTGCATGTATGTCTATTTGAAACATCAACAAAACTTACAAAACATAAGCTCAACAAGTCATTTTACAACTCATCCAAATCAAGTACTATTGAAGATAACAACATCCTAGTCCATGCTATATATCCAACTGATGTGAATACTACCGAAAGAGCTCCCGAGATAGTGTGATTTCTTCGAGACGATCCGATCTTCAAACAACAAAATAAAATATACAAAACAACAATTTCATAGGTAAGCTTTCATAACTTAACAAGTTCGTAGAGTTTAATAAGTTATCGAATAACATGTGTTGTACAATCTGTAAGTCAATTAACCCAGATCAGAACGGTGCTTTAGTAGGCTATAATCAAAATTCATCCCTTTTGACCAAATGTCATTTCTATTACCGGTATATGATGCTGCTCACACTAAGTTAACGAGGACTAGCAACATATGCGATACCTCAGCCATCGATACGGTATTTGTTCATATAACTATTACCAGTATACGATGCTGCTCACACTAAGCTGACGAGGACTCGCAACATATGCAATACCTCAGCCATCGATACAGTATCTGTACATATAACTGTTCCCTAACAATGCTGCTCACACTAAGCTGACGAGAATATGCAAAATCAAGCATAAATCTTAGCCATTGTAAGACCAGTAATCCATTCTTAGATTCATTTCACATTTAAGTGACTCACGATGCTATAGAGAATCCGTAACAGATGCAAGATCTCAGCCATCAGACCAATTTTAATTCACCGGCTCAAAGCTTGATATCTCTTTCATTCCTTTCTTTTTCATCTGTCTTAGTTTCACGTACCATAATCTGTTTTGTAACAATCATAAAGAATAGAAATAAATTACATTTAAATGTAAATTTAACGTTACGAACTTACTGGATGAAATTGTAGTTAAAGTGAACTCTAAGGATAAATCCATAATTTTCCCTTTTCCACGATTGGGTACGCGATCTTGATCTATTACAATAATTTCATTCAATTATTTAAATCAATATGAATTTTTAATCATTTTATGCAAATAAGCCTTTTGGTATTTTTACAAAATTACCCTTAACTATTCACTTTTATTCAATTTAGTCCTTTAGCTCAAACTTGCAAATTAACTATTTTATTTTAAATTCCAGCTTTTCCGAATGTTTAAAAGCATTTCTATAGCCCATTTTTTGCAATATTTCACCCCAAGTCCTTACAAATTTATTCCTTTAACATTTTAGTCCTTTAACATAAAAATTTCTAAAAATTACTTTACAAAATCATCAAATCTAATAACCAAGCTTATAAATCTTTCATAAACTTTCAAGAACAAGCTTATTCATCAATGAAAAAATTTATAACATTTGACAAAATCACAAATTGGTCCTTGGGTTAGCTAGATTAAGCTAAAATGAACTAAAAAACATAAAAATTAGTAAAAATGGACAAGATTTACATACCAAATCAAAGATTAAAGGTGACCGAAGCTTCCTTCCATGACATTTTAGGGTTTTGGTTCTAGATTAAGAAAGATGACTTTCTTCTTTTGTTTAATTCATGCTTTTAATTTACTTATTTTACTTTTCATGTAATTACATTTTTATCCTTAGCTAATTACTTCAAATTCTACCAAATTCCAAAGCCAAGACCGTCCATACATGTTTCTAATGGTATATTTATCCTTCAAGTACCTTAACTTACTTTTCAATTAGCATCTAATGCCTTTAATTAATAGAATTCAACTTTTACGCATTTTACGATTTAACCCTTCTCACTTAATTAACTATTTAAACAATAACATTTCACAACCAAATTTTAATACAATACTAATGACCTCATAAATATTAAATAAGTAATATTTACAGTCGAATACATCAAAGTTGTGGCCTCAAAACCACCATTCCTAATCATTCTAAAATAAACTAATTAGTAAATCTTCATTTTATTAGGATTTAATTGAAATTTACCAAAATCTAAAGAGTTTCACACCATTTCTATTATTAGGCCATTTAAAGAGGGTCTATTTCACAATTGGTGCTTCAATTATATTAAATTTCAATTAAATAAACTTGTTTTCAATTTAGTCTTAAACTAATTAGGACTAAATGAATAAATAATCCAAAAGTTAGTGGAATCAATCATATCCACCACCGCTTGGACATTTTGGCCATGGTTTAATTATAATTTTGGTCCCTTTACTATTTTTAATCAATAGCAATTAACTTTTACCTCTTTTACAATTTACTCCTTTTACCTTAATTAAGTAATTAATCATCAAAATTACCCAACCAAACTTCAATTCACATAAATTTCAGAAACGATGTCTCGATACCTTATTTTCTAAAACCACTTGACCTTTGAAGCAAACCACTTATATTAACTTTTAATTTAATAATTAAAAATTCTCAATTCAAAATTCCATATAAAATTAATATTGACTTATTTAATTTAAACACTCATTATAAAAATTTTCTTGTCGGGTTTGTGATCTCGAAATCACTATTTCTGACACCACTAAAAAATAGGTTGTTACATGTTCATTGCTTAATCGAGTCGATCTCCAACAAGTGGTATTAGAGTCATGTTTGATTTTTGTAGATCAGCTTGTTCAGAGATGGAAAAAACAAGGTTTCCAAATTGAGAAGTTAGATGGTGTCACAAATTTTAATTTGTGGCAAGTTCGAATGATGGCAATTCTAGTTCAGACCGGCTTGAAAAAGGTCGTTACTGGGAAAAAGCCCGAAAATCTATATCAATCAAAATGAGAAGATCTTGATAAAAGGCCTTGTCTGCAATCCAGTTGTGCCTCGTGAATAGAGTAGAGTATTGCAGGAGGTATTGATGGAGAAGACCTAATCCGCCTTGTGGAAAAGGCTAGAAACTCTTTATGCGACTAAGTCTCTGGCTAACCGTTCAGTGTTGAAAAAAACGTCTATTTACGTTTCGCATGAACGAAGGTGAGCTTCTTAGAGATCATATCAATCAATTCATTACTCTTTTGAATAATTTAAAGAATGTTGAGGTTAAGATTAACGATGAAGATCAGGCTATGCTATTGTTGTGCTCTTTATCCCCTTTATACAAGTTTTTTAGGGAAACATGATTTGTGGGAGAGATAATCTCTCATTCGAGGATGTGATGGGTCATTTGTTGAGCAAACAAAAACTTGACAATAAGTTTGGTTCGGATAGTAAGGAAGATAGGCAAGCTTCCATTTTGGTAACATCAAGGAAGCGTGACAAAAAGTGTTGCTATTGTAAGAAGTTAGGTCACATCAAAGCAGATTGTTATTAACTATGAAATAAAAGAGCTACTAAGAGTAACGAGAAAGATTTTGCTGGTGCTAATTTGGTCGACGAAAGCATTGACGATTTCTTGTTAGTGTCAATGAGCGAAAGCTTTGAGCTTATGTCCGAGTGGATCCTAAATTCGGGATGTTCTTTTCACATGTGTCTCAATAGAGAATGGTTCTCCACATACAGTTCGGTTGAAAGTGGAGTTGTACGCATGAGAAACGATTCACCCAGTAAGGTAATCGATATTAGTACTGTTAAAATTAGGATTCACGATGGGATGATTAGGAAACACTCAAATATCAAGTATGTATCAGATTTACAAAATAATCCCATCTCCTTGAGTGTTTTAGACTCGAAAGGTTACAGGATCAACATAGAGTCTAGCGACATTAAGGTATCTCATAGGGCTCTCGTTTTGTTAAAAGGTAAAGGACTGGTAGTCTTTATATTTGGAAGGTTTTATAGTGACAGATGAAATCAGACGTACCTCGTCCGTTATAGAGTTGAAGTCAACTCGTTTGGAGCGGAGGCAACTTGGTCATAGGAGGGAAAAATGTATGACCGTTTCATTGAAGAGAGGTTCTCTTTTAGATGCAGGTTTTGAAAAGTTGGGGCACTGTGTTGGTGAAAATCAAACCCGATTTAGTTTTAATTTGGCAGTGCACAAATCGAAGGCTAGAAGTCTTCCAACTTACAAGCACAAATTTGAATCAGTTAATTCCTTGGATAGTTCAAGACAACCCGTGATGGGCTTTGGCGAAGATGTCATTGTGGAAATACTAATCAATGTGGAGATTTGTTGAGTATGACTCATATTTCAATCAAATTTGATAAATAAGCTTCCAGTTAAACTCTATTTATTTGTTTCAATCAAACTTTGATTAATCTAGATTATTTTTTTATTATTTGACCTAGGAATTTAGCCTATAAATAGACTCTTTTACAATCTTAGAATATACACCCATTAGAGATTAAAACTCATAACATCTTTGGAGAATTTTGTTTTTACGTTTTGAGGGTCCTTTGTTTTGGAGTTTTAGGATTTAGTCTTTATATTCATCTTTTATACTCTTCGTTCTTTTGTCATTATAGTAAAATTATCTTTGTCCGTGATTTTTTGTCCTCTTTGGAGGAGTTTTTCCACGTTAAATTTGTGTGTTCAATTTCTCAATTTCTTCCTCTATTTTTACTTGTTAGTTGCTTAATCGGGTTGATCCCCAACATGAATTATTATTTAATCAAATAATTGAAGTTAAAAAATGAAATTAAATTAATTGGTCATCATGAATCTGTTGAATATGAAAATTAAATATATTTTTCATATATTCTTTTACGGTAAAGTTATCATGACTTTGACAAAATTATAATTTGGTTGAGAAAATTATTTAATTGAAAAATTAATTAATTTAAATTAATTAATTAAATTATATTTATTTTGGGAAATAGAAAAATTTGTATTGAGTTTGATTAAATTATAAAGTGTAAGGTTAAAAGTACAGGAAGCACATATAATTGGATCCAATATTATTCCCTCTCTCCTAATAGAACTAGAGGACTGATTTTTTTATCAAATAAGTATTATTTGTATTTTACTAATTCAATAAGGATTTTTCTATCTCTTTATAAATAGATGGTATTGGTTGGGTTAAAAATACACAACTATGAGATATTGGTTTTCGACCGAAAATAGTGAGAATTTATTTTGTAAGTATAAATTTTATTTTTTTGAAATAAGAATTCTACTAGTTTCTATTAAGAGAGATTTATTTTCTTACTGAAAGTAAAAAAATTATTTTTAGTTCTATGTTTGATTTGTGATTGTTTGAGCTCACACTCAAAGCGATTCATGGTACGAGAATAGTGGAGAAAGTCGTTCGGTTGAAAGTCAGGAACGTCAAGGATCCGTCTCGCACAAAACACAAGTACTTTTCAAGAAAAATTTATTGTTATAAATATCACAAATCGATTTAATTTTCAAAATTTTAATTTATTATTGTAAAAAAAAAAACTTTTTTAACCGAATTGTTTCCAACGTACATGCAAGTTTTTAAAAGAGAACTTCATTAAAAAGTTTAGTTTTTATCATCATTATATATACCTTTAATTTGATTTGTAAGAAATAGATAAAGAAAATGAGACCCAAGCAAATAAGGGTGATTTCGATTTTTTCCATCAATTCTTTGAACTTTTTGAATCGATATATAAAACAAGGTTAAATTTGATTCTTAATTTTTTTCATATTAATATTGAGTTTTTAGCTTTATTTTGATAAAATAAGTTTAGTTTTATGTTTTTTTAACCTTATTTAGTAAAATTTCAAAATATTTTTTATAAATATTTCTTAAAAAATATTTTTTCAAATAAATAAAATAATCAATAACCTTTATATGAATATTTTTATGTAGAATTTCAAGTTATTGTCACTATTTTAAATAAATTATGGATAAAATATGAAAATAGTCATTTTTGTTTGTCTCAGATTATATTTTAGTCAATTATGTTTGAAATGTTATGCTTTAGTCACTTACGTTATCGCATTCTAATATTTTTGTCACTGAGTCGTTAATTACCGTTAACAATATAACAGTAAGTTGACGTAACATATTAAATCATCATTTCAATCAAAAATTTTAGATTAATTTATACAATCGGTCCCCATATTTTTTCATTTTAGTAATTTTATTTTTTTCTTTTATGTTCTTTTAACTCTTTTATTTTTTCATTCTCTTCTGCTTCTCCCTTTGTTTTCCTCCCTTTTCGATTTCTTTTAACGTAATTTTTCTATGTTTTCCATTTGTTAAAACTAGCCCTTATGTTTTTATTTTTTTTGAACAGATTAATATTTTTCGAGTGAGAAGAGCTTGTAGACTAGTTTTAACAAATGAAAAATATAGAAAAATTACGTTAAAAGAAATGAAGAAGGGAGGAAAACAGAGAGAGAAGCAGGAGAGAATGGAAAATAAAGAAAAAAAGAAAGTTAAAAGAACATAAAAGAAAAAATATCAAATTGCTGAAAATGAAAAAAAATAGAGAGACCAATTGTAAAATTTAACTTAAAATTTTTGTTTGAAATGATAATCTAACGTGCGACGTTAGTTTACCGTTATACTGTTAATGGCAATGAATGAGTCAATGACTAAAATGTTACAACACGAAAACGTAAGTAACTAAAATGTAACATTTCAAATATAAGTGATTAAAATATAATCCGAAGCAAACAAAAGTGATTATTTTAACAATTTACCCATATTATTTATTTTTACATAATAAAAAATCCAAATTAAAAAATTAAATAAAAATTATAAATTGGTTCAACTTGGCTAATTGCGATTAGCCCTATTAACATTAACTAATGGATTAGAACATTATAGATTCATCTACTCTTAATTAATCTTAATATGAAAATTTCACCTTGGTGGATACGATAAATTTTAATTTCTTTAGGTAAATATATTTTCAAGTGTATGGCTTAGTTGTTTTTATATATAATTCTTGTTATTACCTGTAATAATACTAAGTCTTCAACTCGAGAATAATATATGTTTAAATATTCTCAAATTTATATATTTTTTATTGTTACACTAACAATAGTATCACCTACGCTAAAGTTTAAATTTTTTTCTTATAAATCATGAGTGTGAAGATTTAAAATTTTTTTGTTCAATTCATTTTTTAAGCATGATGTAAAAACAATAAAGTTTTATTTGGTAAAATTATTATGGAGGCACTTGTACTAGAAGTTAAATTACATTTTGTAATCCAAAAAATGAGTAAATTAGTCTTTACATATTAGGTGAACAAGCAAACTGGTTTTTTGGTTAAAATTTTCATATTTTTTGACAGTAATTGTTAAAAATTGGTGTGATTGGCAGTTGAACCAAATTCTCACGGATATCTCATTTTGATATATATAAACCAATTTTTAACAATAAAAATGAATAGAATTTTTAATAAAAAAATTAATTTACTTTTTGATCTAATGCATATGAACTAATTATCTATTTTTTAATAAAAAATAAAATAAAATCCAATTTTTAATAGTCTTACTAATTTTCGTTTTCACCATAGTTGATAATAATGAATCATAATTGGGTAACGGCTAGAACTAGCAAAATTTGTACTACTATATATAAAAGGATGGTCCAAAGGCAAAATAATGGCTAAGTTTCAATTCTAGTCTCTTTACTTTTTTAAGATTATATAAAAATGGTTAAATTTAAATTTTGATCCCTATATTTTACTCAAATTTGATTCAATTTCTATACTTTAATTTTTACATATAAGTTATGCATATTTCCATTCCTTTTTTACTTTTCTTTTGACATGAGAAATAATGGCTAAATTTCAGTTCTTATCCATCTACTTTTTAAAATTATATAAGAATGGTTAAATTTCGGTTTTAATCCCTATATTTTACTCATATTTGAGATTTAATCTCTGTTCTTTAATTCTAACGTAATTTGGTGCCTCAATTTTTATAGTGTCATTAGTTAGTCTAAATATTTTATTTTGATTAAAATGTTGAGTGAATTTTTAAGAATTGTTAACACCGTTAAAATTCTCTATTAAGTTCAAGTCCATTACAATGCTAATTTTTGTTATATGGATACCAAGAGAGTTTTTTATTTAATTCCAAAATGTCACATTAGCAAATTTAACATAATGATTTTAATGGTGTTAACAAATAGACTTAAATTTTAAATTTTGAAAAATATAGGGATTAAATTCATGAAAATAAAAGTATGAAGATTAAATTTCAAATATATAAAGAGTAAAAAAACTTTAAGCATAACCTTTCAATTTTTACTTTATAATTTAGTAAAAACTAATCAACTTAACGCGAAGCATGGTGAGAACCATTCCAGTATAATTGAAAATTTTGAGTGATTGATTTTTTTTTATTCAAATTTGACTTTAGATAAATTTAATGAAAAAAAGTTTAAAAGGGTTTGTGGCCTATAGTCGAAAATTTGAAGTAATTCAAAATAACAATTATTGAGAATTTTTCATCATATAAGCTACGATTTTTTTGTTTAATAGTAAAGTTGAGATTTTAAGAAATTTGAAATTTATTTTATATAAATTATTGAGAACTTTTCATCATATATGAGCCTTATTTAGTTAAGTTACGATTATTAGTCCAGTTCATCGCACTTTCTAATGATTGATTATGATTATGGTTATTTAACTTATATTATTTGTGATTGTAATTATATCATGTGTAGGTAAAGGTGTAAATGAGACATTGGTACTCACAAGTTACTTGAGTTCGATTCGAAAAATTTGAAATCAATTTGGTAATTATCGAGACGAATTTGAACTTAGTAATACTTGACTTAAATGATTCACGAACCTTATTGAGCTTTTCATATTTTTATACTATTAAATTATATTATTGCCCTTAATATATTATTAGCCGTAAGCTTAATTATTGAGCTGAGCTTGAGTTTGAGGTTTTAGTATAAAAATTGGTAAATGATCTTAATTAAGCTTGAGTAGTTTGGTCATATCTTGAGTCATGCTCAGACTTAAAAATGAATGCCTGATCGAGCTCGAATTAAGTATCAAGCTCCAAATTTCGAATTGAACTCGAGCTTGAAAGTATTCGAATTCGACTCGACTCAATTATAGTCCTAGTGTGAGCCTTATTTTGATATATTTTAATTATCAGTACAATTATAATTTGTAACGATTGATTATAATTATAATTATCCAAAATATATTATTTTTTATTATGATTACATCATATGTATGTCATGTAATGATATATTTAAATTATTTATGTAATTGTATTTTGTAATGAATTATTCAAATTGTATTATTTAAAAAGAAATTGTTCTAAGAGTAAAATTAACAACATTTAATAAATAAATAAATATAAAAAGTTATACATAAATTTTGATACAATTTGTAATGTTATACATCAACTTTAATTTGGTACATTTTTTTATACATCAAACTTTAATTTTGATTCAATATTTCCATTTCACTAACTCCGTTATTTATGTGACGTAGTTTTTTGTTTTGTCATGTATAAATTGGTAACATAACATTTTATTCGGTTAAAAAATAAATAAATAAATTTAAATTATTTTCACCTAAATTAAAAAAATAAACATGCTTCCATTTTTTTAATCTAGGTGCAAATTTTTCAAATTTATTTATTTGTTATTTACTCTAATAAGATGTCATATCAGCAATTTATATATAACTTTACAAAAAATTGTACTCCATAGATAATGAAGTTAGTGAGATGTAAAAATTGAATCAAAGTTAAAATTTAAAGCTAATGCATAAAATTTTAAATTTACAATTCAACCAAAGTTTTATTTTGAAATTTTATACATTTTAATTTTATCATACATATTTTATTACTTCTATCAATTGTATATATTAATAATGTTGTTGATTGAGATAGTGTCATATTTTTAAATTTCATTTTACTTACAATTCAATTTAACTTTTTTTTAATATTATACATATTTAGTGTTATTATTGATTAATTTTAAATCATACATTTTATTATTTATCATACACGTATGATAGAGTTTCTAGAAGTAATAAATTAAAGAAATTCTTAGGGCAAATAAAAAAAAACAGCATCAATACTTGGGATAAATATTAAATTTATACATTAACTTTGTTTTATGCAATTTGATATATGAATTTTAATTTGTTGTAATTATACACATGAAAATTGAATTGTAGTTCATATGTATATAAAATTTTGATTTTGATTTAATTGTACATATTTAAAGAAATGGATTCATACATTTATTTTCATATTGAATTAATATAGTCGTCGAAACCTTTTTGAAATGAGTCCCGACTTTTATATTTTTTTAAAATCGAAAATGGGAGTCGCCACCAATCTTTTATTCGGTGTGATTGGATCACCACAAAACGTTAAAATCTGTTTTAAAAATTATTTTGGTCTTCGAAAATCCAAAAAAAGGGTTCGGGAGTCGGTTACGTGTAAGGAAGGATTAGCACCCTCACACGCCCAAGGTTGGTACCATATCGATTACTTTTGAGTCTTTGTGTGTTAAACTTTGAAATCTCAAGTGAAGTTTAAAATATGATATTTTTACACATAATTCATTTCACATGATTTTCTAAAATTAGATTTGAGAGAAAATACCCGTGTGTTTTGAATTTCTCAGAAAATTGAAATCGTGTCCAACACGTTAGGGCACGACGTTCTCGGAATCTCGAAATTAAGGGTCATTTGAAAATTTTGGAAGAGGATATTTGATTGTGTAGATTATACGAAAAATACACTCAGCACGTTAGGGCACGATTTTTCGAGATTTCCACACGAAAAGAATATTGCCTCGGTTTTAAAGATTTATTTGTATGTGAAAATAATTTCAGAAACGAACGTGTAAATTAAATATGAATGGGTAGTTAATAGCAAAAATAACACGAAACAAAATAATTAAGTAAATGAATAAATGCACAAAAATTAAACATAAAATTAATAGAACACAAAATACGAAAGAATGATAATTAAATTCTGTGTATGAACATTGAAGAGAAAAGAAACAAAACAAACGGGGTCAAGAACGGAGTTTCAGAGAACTCGGGATGAAAAGGAAATTTTAGAAAAGCTCGAGGGTCAAAATGTGATTTTGGAAAAGTTTGGGGGTTAAAGTGTGACTTTGGAAAGTTTAGGGGTCAAAATGTAATTTTGGAAAAGTTTAGGGGTTAAAATGTAATTTTGGAAAAGTTTGAGGTTAAAATGTAATTTTGGAAAAGTTTAGGGGTCAAAATATAATTTTAGAAAAGTTTAAGGGTTAAAATGTAATTTTGGAAAGGTTCGGAGACCTTTTGAGCAATAAATCCAAAAAAGGGTGACACGTGACAGCTTCTCAAGCTTTCAAAAGCGAAAGGACCAAATTGAAAATATTTAAAATTATTGGATAAATTTAAAATAAATCAAAATTTGAATTAAGGATGAAATTGAAACAAAATAAAAGGACCAATTACAGAAATAAACCAAAAAAGGACACGTGGCAGCTTCTTAGGCTTCAAAAAGGTTTAAGAACTAAATTGAAAATGAAATGAAATTAATGAGCAATTTTAAAATAAATTAAAAAATGTGAAAAAGATGAAATTGAAGCAGGGTGTAACGTGGAAGGACCAAGGGATAAATATCCCATTGTTTTTTAAAACTCAACCATGAAACCTCAAAACGACGTAGTTTTGGAGTGTTTAAGTTACTCCCAAAACTACGTCGTTTTGGGAGGCTATATAAATCCCTTTTAACATTTTTTTCTTTCATTTTTCATCTCTTTCTCCAAAAAAACACAAAAAAACCTCTCAACTCTCTCTCCCTTCTCTCTTCCTTCTTCCTTTTTTTTCAACCGTTGGCTATGGTTTCGTCAGCCACCGTCCATCGAGGTGATCGAAAAAATACCCCAAAGACACCTTCTTTCTTCTTTTTTTGCCCCCATTCTAAATCTAAAGTAAAAAATCCCCAAATCCAACTCTAAAGCTTCGAAAAATAAGGTAAAGTTCGAATCTTTGGGTTTTCTTTTTTTTCTTTTAAAAGTAGATTTTTTATTTCATTTTTTATTTCGAATATTAGAGTAACAAAATAGTTGTAGTTTGTTCACACTATAGCTGGTGTAGTGAGTTTGTTAAGTTGTCAAGCATAGTTAACAGATAACAGATACAATTATATGTGTATAAATACAAGGTGCATTGGATGTGAAAAGCAAGTTAGATTTTCAGAATACTAAAACCTTTCATCTATAATTTTCTCTGTTCTTAAATTTAGTTTTTGGTAGAGTTTTTTTCATGATATCAGAGCATCAAATTCATCTTGTGCTACCTATTTCCATTCAGAAAAACAAGAAATAAAAATTTTAAATCTTTTTGTTTGTATCCCCTCTTTATTTTTCGAACTAAAAAAATAAAAATAAAATAAAAGTATATGTATACATGTATACAAAAAAAATTTGCTTGCTATTTTTTGAGATTTGGTCGTTTATTCTTGTGATTTTTGAAATAGAAAAATAAAGTAAAAATATGCAAGAGTAGATCTACCTTTCAAATGCCCTTTGGATTGTTATGCAATGCTCCTTTTTTGTATTGATTTTGTATTCTTTTTGTATTTTTTGTGGGTAAAAAGAAATTATTCCCCCCTTTTTATAGATCTCAGATGATGGCTTTATAGCCAAAATTTATTACAAAAGTCTTGTTTCTTTGATTTGCTTTTGTCTTTTCTTCTCTATTTTGGCAGGTATCACATGGTGGCAGGTGGTGGTAGGCTTCGGGGAGTGGTGTCTTAAGGTGCGTGCCCACTGATGTGGCCGAAAGGTGGCCAAGGGGGGTGCAGTGTTGAAAGAACCTTGGTGCATTAGGGTTTCTGTCTTTTGATAAGTTTTTGGGCTTGTTGGGCCTGTATGGGTATTGGGTCATGGGTAATTCAGGATTTGGGTATTTTAAGTGGTATTGGATTTGGACTTTGGGTGTAAATGAAATTTTAAATTATATTAAAATTTAATTTAAAATTTTTATTATTTTTTTGGGTTTTATTTTATATTTTGGTTTGGCTCGGACAAATTGGGCTCCAACAGCTACCCCTCTTTGCTCGTTGCTGTGTAACAAGGACAAATTGGGCTCCCATTGAGTTTGGTTCCTTAAGTATTTCTTCTTTGAGCAACCCATTACTTCATAGGTAACTCAACTTCATTGTACTCACTCCTCGTAGCTTCACTGCATTCCACTGTGACTTTGGGGAAATCAAGATTTGCTATTTGTTTCTAATCCAACTTCACTGCAACTTCAGCAAGATAGAATTTGACGTTGAAGTTTCATCTTGCTTTTACTGCAACTTCAGAGAGATAAAGACCTGTTATTTGTTTTTAATCCAACTTTACTACAACTTCAAGAGGATAGGATTTGACGTTGAAGCTTCATCTTGCTCTTACTGCAACTTCAGAGAGATAAAGACTTGTTATTGTAGTTTTTAATCCAACTTCACTATAACTTCAAGAGGATAGGATTTGACGTTGAAGCTTCATCTTGCTCTTATTGCAACTTCAGAGAGATAAAGACTTGCTATTTAGTTTTGATCTGATCCACTATGACTTCGAGGTAGAAGTTTCACCGTTGTGGGTTCGATCTTTCTCGTCATGTTTCTAAGGTACTGGGTTTACCGTTGCGGTCGAAACCTTTCCTTCCATATCTTTGTGGTACTAGATTCACCGTTGCGGCTTAAATCTTTCTCTTCATGCTTTCGAGGTATAAGGTTCGCGGTTACGACTTAAATCTTTCCCTCCATATCTTCGTGGTACTGGATTTGCCGTTGTGGCTTAAATTTCTCCCTTCATGCTTCTGAGGTACAAGGTTCGCCGTTGCGACTTAAACCTTTCCCTCCATATCTTCCTGGTACTAGATTCGCCGTTGCGACTTAAATCTTTCCCTTCATGTTTCTGAGGTACAAGGTTCGCCGTTGCGACTTAAACCTTTCCTTGCATGTCCTCGTGGTACTGGATTCGCCGTTGTGGCTTAAATCTTTCCCTTCATGCTCCTGAGGTGCAAGGTTCGCCGTTGCGACTTAAACCTTTCCCTCCACATCTTCATGGTACTGAATTCGCCGTTACGGCTTAAATTTTTCCCTTCATATCTTCGTGGTAATGAAACCTGTAAAATATGCTTTAATGGGCCTCTCTGTAGGCTAGATTGTTTAGGATGCCATGATCAGGATGAGTCAAATGCTCCTAAATAGATGGGTAAGAATGATGAATGCAAAATGTCATCTTTGAGAAATGATTTTATTTTTAGTCCTTAGCCAACATTGTTCATCGTTTGTCTAAGTCCTATCACTGATATGTTATCATGTTTTTCTTTTGAATGGTATCTTTGACATGAAACCTAAAGAGGTGGTCATATTTTGAACTATTTGTTTCAAAACCCTTCTATCCCTCATATTTGTGTTATTTCCAACTAGTGGTCCTATTTCAGGTCCCTGCACTATTTAGAAATTTTCCAGAGCGATATGCAGAAATCCTTATTCCTTATATCGTTAGATCACTAATTGTCATTTCAATGTAAAAATCCTTGAACAGGGTTGTAAGGTGGATAAAATTGAATTTTATTGGAGGCAAAGCTCGCATGAATGAAAAGATTAAGAAGCATTAATCCAATGACTGTTATCTCAATGAAAACGTGCTTGAACATGGTTGTATGATGGATGATGTAACCCCCTATACCCGGCCCAAAAGATTCGACCGGATCTAGAAGATCATTTAAATAATTTACTCACACCCAACTCGACAAATCCAAAATCATTCACATTCATTCCCAAAGATAGACATAATTATACATAAATATAATTTTAAATCTATAATTAAAAAAATAAGTTAATTAAACTCCCAAAAATAAATATCAAAAGTCCCAAAATTAATTGTATTTACAATTCAAAACGAATAGTTACTAACAAAGTAAATTAATAATCCAAAATCAAAATAATAATAATAAAATAAAATAATATAAATTTGTAATTAAGCCTCCGGATATCAAGTCAACTAATTCCTGATTACCTGTAAAGAACTGTGGAGGTATAATCTATAAAGCCTAGTGTGTCTCTAAAGTACATATAACCTAATGTATTTTCAAAAAAACAACATAACAATTTATATCACAAAAGGGTAACCACAAATCATATTTCATACACAAGCATAATGCAATGCACCCATACTTCATCACACCAACACAGTGAAAAGGTTCCCCAGAACCCTTTCCCAACCAACGTCACCAATCGCAGTGTGGCTTAAGTATCAACCTTAAAAGGCATGATAACCACTTCTTCCACCTTACAATCCCACCCCATGAACACACAATGGTATGACCATATGATTATCATATATATATATTGCCGCAATCTCATTCTCAATTATACCCCATGAATCACAATCACTATAGAATAATCACAATAATTAACCGTCACATGCTCAATGTACTTATATATTTATGCATAACATTATCATCATACACTTTCACAGCTCAATCAATCATACCATTATTTTTATCACAGCACCAACATACCTCAACAGTATAAAATCACATAATCTCAACAACATAACATACATTAAGGTATTTTACAGTTAGAAACACACCTCAAGCAAATAGAACTCTAGCGACGAGGAGGTTGTCCGCCACGTACTGTACGAGTTCTCGGTCTAATGGAATTAAATCCTACAAGTACAACTAAATATTATTACAAACCTAGCCACCACTTAAACACAAAACTAAACTAAACTAACTTACATGTAGCTCTCGAAATCGATGCAAGAGTGGGTTGAACAGGTAGAGGAGGTAAATCGTCTGCCTCGAAATCGTGATCACCTAAACACGAATATTTTATATTAGTAAACCCCAAATTAAAACTCCAAAATAACTTAAAGTACACATTTTAAGATAAAATTGCCAAAACGAGACTTTCAGGCTAGATTTTTGGCAAAACGGACAACGGAATCGGACTCAAGACATCGAAAAATGGCAGGGTAGGGTTTTTCAAAAAAAAGTGAACGATCAAAGTCAACGATCAATGGTCAAAGTGAACGGTCAACGGTCGGTCAATGGCCAGTCAACGGTCGGTCAATGGCCAGTCAACAGTCGATCAATGGCCGATCAACGGTTTGACTTGGTTTGGGTTTGGACTTGGTTCAATTGGGTTTGGTTTGGTTTTTAAAGGATTTGAGTTATTGGGTCCAAGTTTGGGCTTAAGGATTTTTAAAGGGTTTGGGTTATTTGGTTTTTAATTTTATTCAAAGTCTGGGCTTGTGGTTTTGGGCTAAAAGGTTAGATTTGGTTTGGCAAAGATTGAGCTACCAGGTTTGGGTTGTCTAGTGACCCAACAACACCCACAAAGAAACAAGAAAAAGAATTGAGGTTTGAAACACCCCATTTTTTCACAAATTGACGCCGTCAATTCCATAAACCCCACAACCGACGTCCAACCACCATGGATAACACCCAAACAATTCCACAATCAAACCACAACGCAATCTCACAACTTACCAACACCAAAAGTCGAAAAACAACGAAGCAAAAAAACCCACAAAGGCCGAACGTCTCTTAAAAAAGTTCTCACAAACGGCAGCAACTAGAGGGGTTTTGAGGGCATGATTTTGTTCGCAAGGGACCAACGGTTGCAAAGATGAGGGTGGTGAAACAAACGAACAAGAAAATCACCTCGAATAGAGAACAAATGGACTTGTAAAGCAAGGAAAGAAGAAAATAAAAGGAAAGAGATTTGGGGGCACAATTCGGCAGTAGTAAAACAATTGAAGAAGAAAAAGTAAGCTAGGGAGAAAAGGTGGGTTTTATACCTAATAAAATTGAAATATTTATGCAGAGGTCCTTAGACAACATTAAGGTTCTTACATTGACCCTGAACTTTCACACTCATCACAAATAAGTCCAACTTCCTCAATTAACGAATTTTTACCCAATAGGCCCTTAAAATTTTGTAATTACCTCACTTTAATCCTTATAATTTCTAGAATGTTACAACTCTCCCCCGCCTTAAAAGAAAATTTCGTCCTCGAAATTTACCTGGACCAAAAAGAAGTGGATACTAAGCCTTGATGACGGATTTGGGCTCCCACGTAGCCTCCTCATAACCATGGTTGCGCTACAAGACCTTAACCATCATAATGATCTTCCTCCTAAGAACCTTTTCATCCTGAGCAATGATCTCAATCGGTTCCTCCTCAAAACTTAAGTCTGGACGAACCTCGATCTCCTCAATGGCACAACGTGAGATGGGTCCGATCGATAACGTCTCAACATGGAAACATGGAAAACATCATGAATTCGCTCAAGCTTAGGCGATAACTCAAGCTGATAAACAACCAGTCCCACACGACGAAGTTCCCAATATGGATCGATAAAACGAGGACTCAACTTGCCTTTCCGTCCAAACCTAAGCACCTTCTTCCAAGGAGACACTTTCAAGAAAACCTCATCTCTTACACTAAACTCAATATCCCGACGCTTCAGGTCGTCATAAGACTTCTGTCTGTCAAAAGCCGTCTTAAGCCTCTCACGAATCAATTTAATAGTTTCCTCAAACTCGCGAAAAAGATCTAGTCCCAACAATCGATGCTCCGTCAACTCAGTCCAACTAATAGGGGTACGATACTTGTGCCCATACAAAGCCTCATAAGGAGCTATCTTAATACTGGCTTGATAACTGTTATTGTAAGCGAATTCAGCCAGTGGTAAGAAATCCTCTTAACTCCCTTGATACTCAATCACACAACCCCTCAATATGTCCTCCAAGACCTGGATCACCCGCTCGGATTGACCATCAGTCTACAGATGGTAAGCAGTACTGAAGTTTAATCGAGTACCCAAAGTAAGATGCAGAGATTCCAAAAATCTCAAAGTAAGCCTCGGATCTCAATCAAAGATGATAGATAACGGTACCCCATGAAGACGAATTATCTCCGAGATGTAAAGTCGAGCTAACTTACTCAAAGGATAATCGACCCTCACTGGAATGAAATGTGTGGACTTAGTGAGTTGGTCCACAACCACCCACACAGAGTCTTTCTTGGACGGTGTTAAGGGCAAACCACTCACAAAATCCATAGTCACCCTTTCCCATTTCCACTAAGGAATCTCAATCGTTTGCAGCAACCCCGAAGGACACTGATGCTCGGCTTTAACTTTTTGGCAAGCCAAACATTTCGACACAAAATCCAGAACATCCCTCTTCAAACCCTTCCACCAATACCTATCACGAAGATTCTTATACATACTATCTTCGCCAGGATGCATGGAATAAGGGCTATCATGTGCCTCGCGGAGAATAGTCTGCTTAATCTCAGAGTCCTTCGGAACACAGTATCGACCATGGAAACATAGTAAACCGTTTTGATCAAGTCCACAGATGTACCTTCCTCTACCTTCCTCAAATTGTGCTCTAAAAAAGGATCATTAGCTTACTCAGCCTTAATCTCCGAGAGTAGAGTGGGAATAACTTGGAGTTCAACCAATAAACTGCCGTCCTCAAACAAGCTTATTCTGGCAAACAACGCCCTCAACTCAGTCACAGTATTACGACTTAAGGCGTCTGCAACCACATTAGCTTTACCAGAGTGATACTCAATCTCACAATCATAATCCTTAAGTAGCTCCAACCAACGACGTTGCCTCAAGTTAAGCTCCTTCTGAGTAAGTAAGTACTTCAAGCTCTTATGATCAGTGAAGATATAACACTTCTCCCCATAGAGATAGTGTCTCCAAATTTTAAGAGCGAAAATTACCGCAGTAAGCTCAAGATCATGAGTAGGGTAATTAATCTCATGCGGTTTCAACTGCCGAGAAGCATAAGCCATGACTTTTCCCTCTTGCATTAGTACACATCCCAATCCAATGTGAGAAGCATCACTGTAGACAGTATAAGCTTTCCCAGGCTCAGGTTGGATCAGAACTGGTGCTTAAGTCAACACAGACTTCAGTTTCTCGAAACTAGCCTCTTGAGCCCCGGTCCAAACAAATGAAACACTATTCCTCAGAAGCTTAGTCATGGTACCGCAATAATCGAAAATCCTTCAACAAACCTCCGATAGTAACCAATCAAACCTAAGAAAATACGAATCTTAGAAACATTCTTAGGTTGCTTCCAGCCCATAATAGCCTCAATCTTATTTAGATCCACACGAATACCCTCAGCAGAAACTATATGACTGAGAAACATTACCTCAGATAACCAGAATTCGCACTTGCTAAACTTAGCATAAAACTGCTTCTCTCTTAAAGTTTGTAGAACAACCCTTAGATGTTCCTCATGCTTAGCCTCAGACTTAGAGTATACCAAAATGTCATCTATAAACACCACCACAAATTAATCCAAGTAAGGTTGAAACACCCTATTCATCATGTCCATAAAAGCAGCAGAGGCATTAGTTAACCCAAAGGGCATTACCAAGAACTCATAGTGCCCATAAGGAGTTCGAAAAGCTATTTTGAACACATCTGAATCTTTCACCTTAAGCTGATAGTATCCAGACCTTAAGTCAATCTTAGAAAACACAGTAGCTCCTCGAAACTGATCGAATAGGTCATTAATACAAGGCAAGGGGTACTTATTCTTAATCGTTAGCTTATTCAGCTTTCGATAGTCAATACACAACCGAAGTGTTTCATCCTTCTTCTTCACAAACAAAACTAGAGCTCCCCAAGGTGAAACACTTGGTCGAATAAAACCCCTATCCAACAACTCCTACAACTGCACTTTCAACACCTTGAGTTCCTTAGGTGTCATTTTTTAAGGTGCCATAGACACAGGAGTCGTGCTAGGATAGACTTCTATGTCAAACTCAACCTCAACACGCTTAGGTGGTACCCTAGGCAATTCTTCCGAAAACACATTGGGAAAATCCTTCACAACTCGAATCTTGTCAATCTCGGAATCAGATTGCCTTGGATCAAGAATGTAAGCTAAATAAGCCATGATCCCTTTTTAATCAACTTTTCGGCTTTAAGGGCTGAGATCACATTGGACAGAAACCCTCTATGCTCACTAACTAAGGTTATCTATCGGTCATCAGTAGTTCTCAGAGTTACCCTTTTCTTCTCACAATCCAGATTAACTCGGTGCTTTGAAAGGTAATCCATACCGATTATAAGGTCAAATTCATTGAATGGCAACTCCAAAAATCAGTAGAAAAGATTTCCCCTTGAATCTCTAAGGGACAGTTGCAGTATATTCTAGTAACCTCCACAGAGTTACCTATCGGACTTTGAACAGTTACCGCAGACTCAACATTTTCAGTAATAATCTTAAAACCCCAAGACACAGTACTAGCCACATAGAAATGTGTCGAACCATTATCGAGCAAAGCAAAATAAGGAATGGAATGAACAAAAAAAGTACCTGCTATGACGTCAAGCTCATCACGATCCTCATGCCTCCTAGTAGCATAAACCAACCTAGGTTATCTTGTCCCAAATCTAGAAGCGCTTCCACTCTAAGCCGACCTACCTCTAATAGTTGAACCCGAAGCAACCGGTCTAACCTGCCCTCTACCCCTAGAAGGAGTCTGAACCGAAGCCTAAGACTAACTCTGCATAAACGATCCAATAATAAGATGGGGATAATCTCTAAAGAAGTGCTCTTGTGAATCGCACCTAAAACAAGCCCCGATCTTTCTCCAACACTCGCCTCCATGTCTTTTATTACAGTAAGAACAAAGATGCATGAGACGTGGTCTAGTAGAACCACTAATACTACCTACTGGAACTGTCGAAACCGCAGGCCTCACTCTCGGATAACTAGGCTAAGTTATCTCCTCCCTAGGCCTCTTAATAGAAAGATCACTCGTAACAGGCTGAGCTGATGTGCCCACTGGCTTTTTACTACACTCCCTGTCTTAAACCCTCTGAGCCTTAGTACGAGCCTCCAAACTCTCAGCAGATCTAGCTCAACTAACCAGGTCACTAAATACTCTATCGTGGTGCATATTGACTTCAGCCTGTAGTGAAAGTCGTAGTCCCTTCCTAAACCAATCACATTTCTCCTTCTCATTTGTCACCAGCCCTGACGCATAACGAACCAATCTCAGGAACTTTATCTCATAATTATTAACGGACATGTCCCCCTGTCTCAAGTTCATAAAGTCGTCCCTGCACTTGTCGAGAAACTCCTCACCCACATAACGATCTTGGAAGGCCTCTCTGAAATAATCCCATGTAATCTGACCAGCAAGAGTAGACTCCTTCATAGTGTCCCACCAATTTTGGGCCTCACCCCTCAATAAAGAGACAGTAGCTCTAACCTTCTGTCCAGCAGGGTAATTTATCTATATAAACAATCTCTGCAAATCCTTCAGCCAATACTCAGTAACTGAAGGATTTGTACCAGTCCTACCCTCAAACACTTTCATCCCAGCAGTAATAAAATCAGCAAAAATGAGCCTCCTCGGACCCTTAGAATAACCTCCAGTGGATCTACGAAGTAATCTTAGTAACTCTCAATTAACCGTGACACTGTTCAACTCCACGATCTTACTATCCCCAGTATCGGGCACATCCTCAACAGGAGCCTCCTTAGCAGGTAAGTCTCTTCCAACAGCTGGCTGACCCTCAGCACCCATGGACAGCCCATCCTCAGTAACATGAGGCAATTCATCTACATTTTCCTCAGGCTCCAACATAGGAGTAGGGTTGTTAACGGCCCTAGAAGTACGGTCCCGACCTCGACCTTGGTCGCGACCAATCGTAAGTCTAGCACTCCTACGTGACGGCATACTATCTATCTACATCAGTAAAGAGTATTATAGTAAGAATCGATATCGGAGGTTTAGAATAAATCGCATATATATATCTATATGTAACATAATTTATTATAACTCATCAGTTTATTCAAGATCCCCATTTAACCCCAAAAATTTTAAAACCAAGCCTGAAGAGATTCACAATCTGTGGGTTAAACTTGGCTCTAATACTACTAAATATAATTCCCTATACCCGACCCAAAAGATTCGATCGGATCTAGAAGATCATTTAAATAATTTACCCACACCCAACTCGACAAATCCAAAATCATTCACATTCATTCCCAAAGATAGACATAATTATACGCAAAATATAATTTTAAATCTATAATTAAAAAAAATAAGTTAATTAAACTTCCAAAAATAAAATATCAAAAGTTCCAAAAATTAATTGTATTTATAATTCAAAACGAATAGTTACTAACAAAGTAAATTAATAATCCAAAATCAAAATAATAATAATAAAATAAAATAATATAAAGTTGTAACTAAGCCTCCGGATACCAAGTCAACTAAGTCCTGATTACCTGTAAAAAACTGTAGAGGTGTGAGCTATAAAGCACAATGTGTCTCTAAAGTACATATAACCTAATGTATTTTCAAAAAAACAGCATAACAATTTATATCACAAAAGGTAACCACAAATCATATTTCATACACAAGCATAATGCAATGCACCCATACTCCATCACACCAACACAGTGAAATGGTTCCCCAGAACCCTTTCCCAACCAACATCACCAATCGTAGTGTGGCTTAAGTATCAACCTTAAAAGGCATGATAACCGCTTCTTCCACCTTACAATCCCACCCCATGAACACACACTGGTATGACCACATGATTATCATATATATATTCTGCCGCAATCTCATTCTCAATTATATCTCATGAATCACAATCACTATAGAATAATCACAATAATTAACCGTCACATGCTTAATGTACTTATATATTTATGCATAACATTATCATTATACACTTTCACAGCTCAATCAATTATACCATTATTTTTATCACAGTACAAACATACCTCAACAGCATGAAATCACATAATCTCAACAACATCACATACATTAAGGTATTTTACAGTTAGAAACACACCTCAAGCAAATAGAACTCTAGCGACGAGGAGGTCGTCCGCCACGCACTGTACGAGTTCCCGGTCTAACGGAATTAGATCCTACAAATTCAATTAAATATTATTACAAACTCAGCCACCACTTAAACACAAAACTAAACTAAAGTAACTTATGTGTAGCTCTCAAAATCGATGCAGGAACGGATTGAACAGGTGAAGGAGGTAAATCGTCCACCTCAAAATCGTGACCACCTAAACACGAATATTTTATATTAGTAAACCCCAAATTAAAACTCCTTAAAGTACACAATTTAAGATAAAATTGCAAAAAGAGACTTTTGGGTTAGAATTTGGCAAAATGGACAGTGGAATCGGACTCAAGACGTCGAAAAATGATAGGGTAGGGTTTTTCAAAAAAGAATCAACGATCAAAGTAAACGGTCAAAAGTCGACAGTCAATGGTCAACGGTCGGTCAACGGCTGGTCAACGGTTGGTTAACGGCCGATCAACGATTGGTCAACGATTTGACTTGGTTTGGGTTTGGACTTGGTTCAATTGGGTTTGGTTTGGTTTTTAAAGGATTTGGGTTATTAGGTCCAAGTTTGGGCTTAAGGATTTTTAAAGGGTTTGGGTTATTTGGTTTTTAATTTTATTCAATGTTTGGGTTTGTGGTTTTAGGCTAAAAGGGTTAGATTTGGTTTGGGAAAGATTGGGCCACCAGATTTAGGTTCTCTAGTGACCCAACAACACCCACAAAGAAATAAGAAAAAGAATTGAGGTTTGAAACACCCCATTTTTCCATAAATCGGCACCGTCAACTCCACAACCCCCACAACCGACGTCCGATCATCGTGGACAACACCCAAACAATTCCACAATCAAACCATAATGCAATATCATAATTTACCAACACCAAAAGTCGAAAAACAACGAAGCAAAAAAACCCACAAAGGCCGAACATCTCTTCAAAAAGTTCTCACAAACGGTACCAACTAGAGAGGGTTTGAGGGCATGATTTTGTTCACAAGGGACCAACGGTTGCAAAGATGAGGGTGGTGAAAGAAACGAAGAAGAAAATCACCTTGAATAGAGAACAAATGGACTTGTAAAGCAAGGAAAGAAGAAAATAAAAGGAAAGAGATTTTGGGGCACAATTCGGCAGTAGCAAAATAATTGAAGAAGAAAAAGTAAGCTAGGGAGAAAAGGTGGGTTTTATACCCAATAAAATTAGAATATTTACGCAGAGGTCCCTAGATAACATTAAGGTTCTTACATTGACCCTGAACTTTTACACTCATCACAAATAAGTCCAACTTTCTCAATTAACGAATTTTTAGCTAGTGGGCCCTTAAAATTTTGTAATTACCTCACTTTAATCCCTATAATTTCTAGAGTTTTATAGATGAAATTGAATTTGATTGAAGATAAAGTTTGCATAAATGAAAAGATTATTGGTTCATTAATCGCTATTTTGATGCAAAAATGTTTGGACATGATCGCAAGACGAATAAATTTGAATTTCTTGAAGGCAAAGCTCACAAAAAAGGATTAAAAATTACCTATATTGGTCAAAAGTTGCAAAACATAAGGTGAACAAAGAACGGAGTTAGGTGCCCCGGATATCAAAATATGAGCTTCAATGAGTAAACTTGATGAGGACCATTCTACGCTTGACATGTGTCCATGAAACTTGGAGTACTTTGTCAGTGCCTTAAGGTGTAAAGTTTCTTCACTTTACTACTTTCAAGAGAGAAGGCCACTTCATGCCTCTTTCTTTTATTCAAAATTGAGCCGCCCTTTCAGGTTTTCAACTCAACTCTCCTTAGGTTTCGAGATGCCCTTTATGGGTTTTCACCTCGACCTCTCCTTTTTCTTTTTTATTTTTTCCTCATTTTTCTTTTTTGGGTGAAATTTGAGCTCATGAGATTAGGTAGGTCTTTGTCGTTTATCTCGATCAAGATCAAAGCTTCTTCACAAAACTTTCTTTATCTCACGAGACCTTTCCAAATTCGACATCCATTTTCCTTAGTGGTCTTTTGTAAGCAAGATTTTTTTCAAAACCAAAGTTCTCTCGTAGAATTCTCTAGAGTGGATCTTCCTTTATCGTAAGCCTTTATCATCTAATCATGACAGATGACTTTAGTATCTTTCTTTAGTCAAGTTTAGCTGACTGCACACGGATTGGATCCAATCTGCTTTATCAGTTCTAACCAAATTTGGAAGGAAAGAAACTTGACTCCAATAGGCGAGAATGCTTCTATTTCGTGAATCATCAAGAAAGGTGTTGCCCCAGCAAAACTTTATTGATGTTTAAGAGAGCAAATGATAACTTCTTATGCCCAACTTTGTAGGTCTTTACTTCTTCACAATGAATTCCTTTGATGTTCTTATTGGTTATCTCTACTGTCCCATTCACTTTTTGACGATATGGTGCTGAGTTGTGATACTTGATCTTGGATTGCCCATAGACTTCTGTTATTGCGCCATTGTTCAAGTTGTCGTTGGATATGACCCTTTTTGGCATTCCATATCAACATATAATCTCTTTTCAAGAATTTGCTTAACCGTTGATTGGCATATGAAGCAGCTTCTACCCATTTGGTGAAGTAATGAATTGATGCCCATTGGAAGCTTTTGACGAATTTGGCTCGATGACGTCCATGCCTCACATAAAAAGAAGTCATGACATGAAGAGGTGAAAGAGATCTTTTTTTAAGATGCCCTTTTCGGGTTTTCATCTTAACTTTTCCTTTTTCTTTTCTTCTTTTTTTTTTAAAAAGATGCCCTTTACGGATTTTCATCTTGCCCTTTTCTTTCTTTCGTTTCTTCTTTTTTTTATATCTTTTCTTTTAATAGTGTGTCAGGCCTTATTCTCGGAAGTCTCCATTAAACTGGAGTGCATCTTCTTTTATGAGGTCTGTGTGTCACGACATCAGTTTTTTTAAAGTCGACATGCTTTGATAGGACCATGTGAAGACCTTTTCGATTTCTTGAAGAAGCTCTTTACGGGAATCACTTTATTTTTGGAAAGATACATGTCCTAATTTTCACCTTTTTATCTCCTTTTCATCTTCATTCCCAAACTCGCACTTTCTGCTGATTCTTTGTGAGGTAATATTTGATTATTTTCTTGCTTGAACATCCGTAGCAAATCTGGGAACAAGTTACATCCTTGATTATCTTCGAAGTTTTGAAGTTTTTCTGGACACCTATCCTTCTAAAAAGGGTTTTGAGTCAATAGCAGTGTTGCTTGTATCCTTAATACCAAAAGACCCGATATAGAAATAAGATAGGATTTAAAGAAAAATTGAATCAAAAAATGGTTAAATTGTGGTATGAATGAATGAGAAGAATGGAAAGCTGTTTGCCAAATGGGATAAAATAATGCATCGTTTTTATTGAAATAACAGATAGTGATCATGTACCATTTATAAAAGGATCCTTATTACTCTCGGACTTAGAGTGATAAGTGTATTCTGAATATTTTCCTGGAAAAGTCCTAAAAATTACAGGAAGCTCTCGACGGGTTCCACTCTCCTCATGCCTTTTACTCAAATTTTCATCATTCCTCATCTTGATTTATCATGTTTCCTCATATTTTTCATTTAGGGTTAGTGACTCTCACCCAAACAAATATTTCAGATATGTGGAATCTTATTAAAATTTAATGCATGAAGTGCAATGCACATGAATGATAAAATGCATGCAACAAGGTGTTGATTCTTGATTCCATTCAATTAGACAACTTTACTAGAAAACAAATTTTATACATAAGGCAGATACATGTATGGTCGTGCCTTAATGCTCAAAGTCCTAATCTTCCGAGCTAATTTTTGCTCTGGTTTGCCCCTGATTTCAAATTCAAAACATCGGTCTTGAATGGCTAAAGTCTGTAAGTGGTTAGTTGTTTCTCGCACTTGGGTCAAATCTTTGCTTGCGACATGGCCCCTATCTCAGACTTGCCCTTAAGCGCGTTGAAGTCATTTCTCGTTTATTTTCAATTGTCTTTGACGATGTCGTCTTATCTTTGAATAGTCACAAATCCCGTCTATAGAAAGTAGTCTTCAAAGAATACTCGATGAAAGACCTTTCTTATTTTCACAAATGACTATCAAAAAGCTGTGTCCGATAAATCTCGCTTTGCCTCCTCATCGACAGGCATTTAATAGCTAAGATTGTTACAAATCTGCAACCGCATCCTCTACGTGCCCTAATACTCTAGGGAAGATGATTAATTTATATGTGTTTGAGGCGAAGATGTCGACATTTTTCATCTGAGTGCTGTGTCTTGTAGGTTTTCAAAGCAATACATTTGTTATCCCCTTTCTCCTTGATCAGGGCTGCAACCTAATGCTCGCTCCTCTAGAGTAAGCCTTATCAACTTGAGTTCTTGGGCAATGGAGCAACGTAGTGTATTCTTCTATAGTATGTCCATGTTTCTGAAGGTGAAGCGACTAAGTTGAATCCCAATATTGTATTAGCACTCGGAAAAGGTGCATCTCTACTTTAACTTTAAGTAGGTAAGGACGGACACCATATTCAAAGTATACTTTATTATTTTGAATCCTCGGACAACAGGGTAAAGTGATTTACTCTTCTATTGTGGGTATCATGTCCTCCTAAATGTGAAACCATTAGAAGTTGAACTCCAATACTAAGTGAGAGCTCGAAATTGATGCCTATTCCTTTTGACATCGAGTAAGTCAACATATTTGTGATTGGACATCTGCCTTGTTTTGTCTTCCATACTTCATTCAACTCTTGCAAACTGTTATGAATTTCATTCATTTGGGTGTAATCCCAAAACTTCTGATATGTGCCCCTTTGTCAGGTCGTCACTTTTGCGTTGTTTTTCTTTGACCATATACGCACGGCCACGTTGATTTCTACCGTATCAAGGAATCCGTTCTCTTATAACCAGTTCTCTATTTAGCAATAGAACAGGAATCAACACATTTTTTAAATGAAGATGCAATGCAAATAGATTCAAAATGAACAAGTTAGTGTAATTAATACAGGAATAAAACTCAGAATAAATTGCAATTAAAAGTAGAGAAACAAGAATGTAACCATGTCTCTTACCTTCTTCGTGCAACCACTGCAGGCTTAACACAATTCTACTTAAGGTAGGCTCTCATGGAATTATGTGCAAGTTAATAAAATGTGCAACTTATGAATGCATGTATGCATAAGAAAAACATTGACTCATAGCTCAATTCTATTAGAAAATTTTACTAGAAAACAAATTCCTTTACGTAAGACAAATACGCATAGATCGTGCCTTAGTGTTCAAAAGCTTTTAATCTTCGTAGGACATCTTTCAATTTCGCCCTAGTTCATCCTTTGATTTTCGGCCCCAAAATGTCAACTTAAGTGATCGGTCACTTTTCGTAGTTGGGTCAAAGTTTGGTTCGTTGTGCGGTCTTTGTTTCCATCTTACTGGGCTAGCTAATCATTGGCTTTTCGTCTTTCTTTTTGACCATATGTGCGCGACCCTATTGTTTTCCACCTTATTATGACCAATTTTCTATTTAGTAATTGAGCTTAAATCCACACTTTTCTTGTATGAAGATGTAATGCAAACAATAATTAAGAAAAGCTAAAGAACACAAGTATGATAATAAAGCATGGATATAAAACAGAGAACCTAGACTTGGGAGACTGCTAACAATTCGGTGTAGTTCTATCCTAAGGTAAGCAACTAGGATTTACTATATGTGGTTCAAGTTCTAGAGTTGGGGTACCTAAACCAGCAGATTCCTCAATCCTCACCCATTATAGGTTCATATGGACGAGTTCGATTTAGGGGGACACATTTCCTATATGCTTGCACGAAAGTGAAAACTTCATGAAAACATAGGTGCAGATGTAATCCCAAAAGCGATTCACTATCCTGCACGGAGGTGAAAACCTCACGAAGGAGTAGCTTCTCACTTTCACTTAAAAGGTGTAGTAACCAATGCAAATGAATGCAAACTTATACTAACAATATTGACATAAAATAGCATCACATAGAAATGCAAGGATCGTATATTAAACAAAACCGATGTTTAAAATTTTAACAAAAAGACCCGAAAATAACCAACTTTTGGCTTGACTCTCTTTTTATTTTTAAAGTCCCCGGTGGAGTCACCAAGCTATCAAAACCTTTTTGAAATGCGTCTCGATTTTTATATTTTTTTAAAATTGAAAATGCGAGTCACCACCAATCTTTTATTTGGTGTGATTGGATCACCACAAAACGTTAAAATCTATTTTAAAAATTATTTTGGTCTTCGAAAATCCAAAAAACGGGTTCGGGAGTCGGTTACGTGTAAGGAAGGATTAGCACCCTCACACGCCCAAGGTTGGTACCATATCGATTACTTTCGAGTCTTTGTGTGTTAAACTTTGAAATCTCAAGCGAAGTTTAAAATATGATCTCTTTACACATAATTCATTTCACATGATTTTCTAAAGTTAGATTTGAGGGAAAATACCCGTGTGTTTCGAATTTCTTGGAAAATTGAAAACGTGTCCAACACGTTAGGGCACGACGTTCTCGGAATCTCAAAATTAAAAGTCATTTGAAAAGTTTGGAAGGGGATATTTGATTGTGCAGATTATACAAAAAATACACCCAACACGTTAGGGCACGATTTTCTGAGATTTTTACACGAAAAGAATATTGCCTCGATTTTAAAGATTTATTTGTATGTGAAAATAATTTCGAAAATGAACGTGTAAATTAAATATGAATGGGCAGTTAATAGCAAAAAAAACACGAAACAAAATAATTAAGTAGATGAATAAATGCACAAAAATTAAACATAAAATTAATAGAATACAAAATACGAAAGAATGATAAAATTCTGTGTATGAAAATTGAAGAGAAAAGAAATAAAACAAACGGGATCAAGAACGGAGTTTCGGAGAACTCGGGATGAAAATGAAATTTTAGAAAAGCTCGAGGGTTAAAATGTGATTTGGAAAAGTTTAGGAGTTAAAATGTGACTTTGAAAAAGTTTGGGGGTCAAAATGTAATTTTGGAAAAGTTTAAGGGTCAAAATGTAATTTTGGAAAAGTTTGAGGGTCAAAATGTAGTTTTGGAAAAATTTAGGGGTTAAAATGTAATTTTGGAAAAGTTTAGGGTTAAAATATGATTTTGGAAAAGTTTAGGGGTCAAAATGTAATTTTGGAAATTTAGGGTCAAAATGTAATTTTAAAAGTTTAGGGGTTAAAATATAATTTTAAAAAGTTTAGGTGTTTTAAATATAATTTTAAAAAGTTTAGAGGTTAAAATGTAATTTTGGAAAGGTTTGAGGACCTCTTGAGCAATAAATCCAAAAAAAGGTGACATGTGGCAGCTTCTCAAGCTTTCAGAAGTGAAAGGACCAAATTGAAAATATTTAAAATTACTGGGTAAATTTAAAATAAAAAAATTTGAATTAAGGATAAAATTGAAACAAAATAAAAAAAGGAAGAATCACTTGCAGAAATAAACCAAAAAAAGACATGTGGCAACTTCCTAGGCTTCAAAAAGGTTTAAGGACTAAATTGAAAATGAAATGAAATTAATGAGCAATTTTAAAATAAATTAAAAAATGTGAAAAGGATGAAATTGAAGCAGGGTGTAACGTAGAAGGACCAAGGGATAAATATCCTATTTTTTTTAAAAATCAGCCATGAAGCCTCAAAACGACTTAGTTTTGGAGTGTTTAAGTTACTCCCAAAACTACGTTGTTTTGGGAGGCTATATAAATCCCTTTTAACATTTTTTTCTTTCATTTTTCATCTATTTCTTCAAAAAAACTCAAAAAACCTCTCAACTCTCTCTCCCTTCTCTCTCCCTTCTTTTTTTTTTCCAACCGTCGATCGTCGCCGTCATCGCCGTCGCCGTCGTCCACCAAGGTGATCGAAAAAATACCCCAAAGATACCATCTTTTTTCTTTTTTTGCCCCGATTCCAAATCTAGAGTCAAAAATCCCCAAGTCCGACTCTAAAGCTTTGAAAAATAAGGTAAAGTTCGAATCTTTGGGTTTTTTTAAAGTAGATTTTTTATTTCATTTTTTATTTCAAAAAAAAGAAATAAAAATTTTAAAGCTTTTTGTTTTATCCCCCTCTTTATTTTTCGAACTAAAAAAATAAAAATATAATAAAAGTATATGTATACATGTATATAAAAAAAATTTGCTTGCTATTTTATGAGATTTGGTTGTTTATTCTTGTGATTTTTGAAATAGAAAAATAAAGTAAAAATATGCAATAGTAAATCTACCTTTCAAATGCCCTTTGGATTGCCATGCAATGCTCCTTTTTTGTATTGATTTTGTATTTTTTTTTTTGTTGTATTTTTTGTGGGTAAAAAGAAATTATTCCCCCTTTTTACAGATCTCAGATGATGGTTTTATAGCCAAAATTTATTACAAAAGTCTTGTTTCTTTGCTTTGCTTCTGTCTTTTCTTCTTTGTTTTGGTAGGTATCACATGGTGGCAGGTGGTGGCAGGCTTAAGGGAGTGGTGCCTTGGGGTGCGTGCCTGCTGACGTGGTCGAAGGGTGGCTAAGGGGGGTGCGGTGCTGAAGGAACCTTGGGGCATTAGGGTTTTTATCTTTTGATAAGTTTTTGGACTTGTTGGGCCTATATGGGTATTGGGTCATGAGTAATTTAGGATTTGGGTATTTAAGTGGTATTGGATTTGGACTTTGGGTGTAAATGAAATTTTAAATTAAATTAAAATTTAATTTAAAATTTTTATTATTTTTTGGGGTTTTACTTTATATTTTGGTTGGGTCGAACAAATTGGGCTCTAACAATAGTTGTTTCTATATTCAATATATTAATGTAAAATTATGATAATTCGATAATGTTATTAGTGATTTGAGAAAATTGAATCAATCAAAATTTATGTATAATTTTATTATTTATTTCTTAAAATAAAAATAACTTCAAGAGATGAGTTGTATGGTCCAAAACAATTACAATAACAAGATAAAACTCGAACAACAAATGCAAGTATGATTGTCTTTTTTATTTTTAAATAAAAATACTAAAATTTCTTAAAATAATATTATTTATTTTACTTACGAAATAATATTTTTATAATTTTTAATTATATTAATACTTAATTGACTCGTGAATCAATTTAGAGATATAAAAAGAATTATACAATAAGATTTTTGCATAAAATAAAGTATATTCCAAAATGCCAAATATTCAATTTCTTTTTATTTTAATTTTCTCAAGATATTCAGTAAGAAAGTTATTTGTCGTCTCACCTAAGCGGTTGATTCTTAATTCTGAGGAAAGGAAAACAATAGTAGGACGACAAGGATGCATCCACGCTCCCCATTGCGAGTGGCATGCTGTGGTTAAAGACAAGATAGGGATGGAGGAGATTTGGGATGCGTGCCAGCATGGGAAAATATCACTTATTTCATCTTATCTAAGCTTACGGAGCTTGGAAAAAGAAATTAGCTACTTTTGTAGTTTGTTTCTATCATTATACAGTGAATAATAGCCGTTGACGCGATTGTCAACGAAACAAAGTTGATAGCCAAACAAATTATGGTCAATCATAAATACGTGTAAATAAAGCGTGTTTTGATGAGGATAAAGTTTTATATTTATTTAAATTTTGTACATTAATAATTTAAAAGTTGTCTCTTTATTTTATTTAAATTTCATAAAAATGCTTAAACTTCAATTTTGATATTTATATTACGCTTAAATTTAATCTATAATCTTTATATTTTATATTTACATTATTTTTTTAATTTAATGGTGTAATTACATGATAATATCTATTTATATTTTTTTAACTTTTTGTTAAGACATACACGCCTTGTACATATAATAAATGCTCGAATTTAAGTCTCCTAAGATGAACAACATTCTTTTTACCACTGGAGCCACTCGTTGAGTTTTTTATATTTACATTATTTAATACTTCAATGTTTATAATTTTAGTATTGATCCCTCTAGTTATATAAATATTAAAATTTAGTCTATATTAATTATTTTAATAAATATGTATATAAAAAAGTTAATTTTAATTCAAATTTTAAATTTAAAACAATATTTATACCCTTCCTTGTTAAAAATGTAAAGATTTAATCACAAGTTTAGTTATTAATACGGTAATATGATGAAGAAAAAGTTTATTTAATGTATTTATAATTAATTTAAACTTAAATTTTAAAAAATTAAAATAACTATACATAAAATAAAAAATAATTAATATAAATATTTCAAATAGTTGTTGGGAAAAGTACTGGTTACTAAACTATTAATTTTATTCTATTTTAATGCTTTGATTATTAATTTTTTTAATTTAATTACTAAATTTTTTGAAATCAAATATTTTGATTGCAGTTTAAATAACGGATTATTTTAAGTGAATTTTGAATTTTGACTGGTTGAAATCTAATAATTGTTTTAATTGGGTTATTTTAATTACTAAACTTTTTTTTTTCAATATCCCACATGGTAAGTATTTTTTTTTTAGTTTTGACTTTCTTTTCTTTTATTTCTCTCTTTTCTTCTTTCTTTAATATTCTCTTTTCTTTGCTTATTCTTTCTTTGACCGTCTCTTTTTGAGGGATTCAAACTTCTTGTTTAACAACTTGAACCTTTTGATAGAAAAATTCAGAGTGTAAATTCATTAATCTTTTATCTACCAAAACTAGAGACTTTTGCCATAAATATAGTTCTAATTACAACAGATAGTGAAACTACCCTGTAACTAAACTTATAACCATTTATAACTAATTCTAGTTATTCTAATATTCCCCTTCCAGGCTTGCGAAAAAAAAATCATCAATAGCTATTACATTCAACTTGTCATGACAATGAGAAAATGCTCTTACGGTCAATGACTTGGTAAGTACATCAGCTATCTATTCACTGTCAGGTACATGATTCACTTGAAGCTGACCACTAAGCACCTTATCACGAACAAAGTGTAAATCAAGCTCAACATGTTTAACTCAAGCATTCAACACGGGATTCGAAGCCAAAGACACAGTGCTGGAATTGTTATACCAAATTATTGGTAGACCTTTAAGTTTTACTCCAATTTCATCAAGCAATGAGCAAAGCCAAGTCAACTCGAATTTAGCATCCGCAAGACTTCTATATTCAGCTTCTGATGTTGACCGAGATTGTACCGCCCCGAAAATTTGATATTTGCTTGTTCAATCTTATCAACAAATAAGTGTTTGCTTCTGTGGTTATGTGTTTTGTTTGATTGCTTGAGATTTAAGGTTCGAGTTGCATTTTTGAAAATTTTGTTATTCTTTTCTCTGGTCTTGTATTCGAGTCTTTGCGTATGCATTGAGGAAATATATTTTTGCACTTTTCTGTAAAACTAATTTTTAAATTAATTAAATGATGTTTTCCCTCTTTCTATTTACGTTAGTTTTCTTCATGTTTTATTTCCTTATTTTCTTCGTTCTTTTTTATTCCTTGTCATTTTTCTTTTCGATTGCTAATTATTGTCGTTTTGCTCTGATGCCATTGTGATCAGGTAAGTTGTGAAATCTTTTGATTAAGGGAGTATTTTCATAACTTTTGCTCAAACTTTGTTTTTGTTGTGATTCTTTTGTCGAATTAGATTTTGATCCAATTGTTTGGATTCTCGATTGTTCGTTCGATTATTGTTTGTCAAGAGGAGGTTTCGTAGATAATATTTTCCCCAAAAACGATAATTCGTGAATTAAAGGTTCGGTACAAAGGTAATGGTGATTTTCGAGTTATGGATTTGTGTTGAAAGTTTTCGACGAATTCCGGCTTTCTACTTTAATGGAGTGTTGGTTTGAGTTTAACTGAGTGATTGGTGTTTGGTGACTTGTTAGGTTCCGAGAACGCGGTTGCTACTTCTACTTCGTCGTTGTAACAGATGGGTATCAAAACCCCCATTTTGTGCTGGTTAATCGCCAAAAGAGTGTATCTGTCAACGCTACACGGGCGTGTGATAGGTCGTGTGGTAGACCGTGTAACTCACTGGTTTTTGAATTTGAGGCACACGGGCGAGCCACATTGGTGTGTGGTAGGTCGTGTGTGAGAAAAATAAGGTGCTGGGTTCACACGGGCTGACACACGGGCAGGGGACACGGGCATGTGCCAGACTGTGTGAAGCACATGGGCTGATACAAGGGCATGTGTCCAGGTCGTGTAACTTACTGTTTTAAAGATAGGGTCACACGAGAGGCCACACAGTCATGTGTCAAGCCGTGTAGAGCCACAAGAACGTGTGAGCCTAAATTGTGCAATTTTCGTTAAAATCGTAAATGTCGTGCGAGGCGAATGTAAACTATCCGTAGGATTCTTATGAATCGAATCAAATTGTATAATCTACTTTATTTTGATTTTAAACGAGTTCTTGATATCTGTATGTGATGATTATTATCGTTAATGACATTCTATTATACTTGAACTGTATGACCATAATTGTACATGAATTATACATATCTACCATATGAATTCTGCATTCACATGGGTTAGGAATTATGTAACGAAAGAAGTGTTCTGTGCTAATTGGTGGCTAAGCCACCCATAACTGTATCTGTTTTGGCAGCAAGATTGCAATCACTAAATTGTGTCATACTGACACTATGTGGTGTGAGGATTGGATGTGTATTAAATACCTATTTGGTGTGTTAGGTTGGACGAAGATGGTGTGTAACGGATGTGGGTAGGAAAAACTACATATGTATCTGTTTTTGTATTCGTATCTGTATGAGAATATGATAATCTGCTATGTATCTGGAATGGATCATCATATTTGATTATGAAATGTGAATAGTCGACATCTGAAACTGATAATGTATCTGATTCTATATAACTCTCGATTAGTTTGTAAGTTGAGTTAATTTAGTTATGATTACGTCGAATAATTTAGTTATGATTACGTTGAGTTTATTACTCTTTAGATAACCCTTAGAGTTGAACGGGACGACGGATGGAGAGCTCGGTCACCTAATTGTTTTCTTTAATATGCTACAAGTTTATTTTGTACTTTCTCTAACTTATGTTTTCAGGATTTAACTATGATTTTGATTTTTGCTTAACTATGTTTTCATTTCCGTAATGGTTTCAAGATTTAATTAACTATTGGTTAACTTGATTTAAAAGTTTGATTTTATACTGGAAAGTTAATGTAGCATTCTATACTTGGTCTTACTATCTAGGTTGGGTATAAGGTGTTACAAAGACACCACACTCTGCTTCTTGGAAGCCCAACAAATGAGATTGATACAAACAAAACATGATGTTGACTTATGATCTTTAAGCAAACTAGACCAATCAACATCGGAAAAAAATGTTCAGGACACACTTGAAGGATGAAACACCAATCCATGAGTAATTGTACCTCGAATATACCTCAAAATTCGTTTGACAGTTGTCCAATGCCTGTCATGAGGTTGATACATATATTGACTAACCTTATTTACAGCAACACTATGTCTGGCCTGGTTAAGCACAAATATTGCAAACTACCCACAATTTGTCTATATAAAGTACCATTCCTAAGTGAGGAACCATCCATAACTAGAGGTGTGCACAATTCGGGTAAAACCGAAATAATTCGATTAACCGATTGAATTTGGTTAATCAGTCGATTAATCGAATGAATTCAATCGGGGGTCGATTAATAATTTTTTAGATTTTCGATTAATGATTAATTCGATTCGAAATTGATTAGTTAATCGAATGAACTAATTTAAAAGAATTTAATAAATAATATTATAATATATAAATATTAGCCTACTACCCACCCAAACCCAATACAATATAAACCCAATATAAGCTCAATCCAATATATATAACCCAAGTACCCAACCCAACCTAATCCTAAAAATTACAAATAATTTAATAAATAAAAATAAAAATAAAAATCCTAAAAGGCTAAAACTAAAATTCTAAAATTAAAAAACAAAAAAATCACGATTCACACTCATCGCACTAACCCTCAAAATCCCTAAATTGGAATCCCCAAAATCTCTCTACTGCCCTCTTCCCGTGCCACCAATCACTTTCGTGAACTGTCCAATGTCCACTAATCACACAGTCTAACGCCTACTAGGACACCATCACCGACAAGTTGAGGTAGACTTTTCCTCTCACATTGTTCGTCTCCTCCTTAGGATTGTGTTTTGTTTGCTGGTTTTGAGGGGATTCTACAGTTTTGTTTGCTGGTTTGTTTGGTATTCTCTTTCTTTGTGTGGTTTGTGTTTTTTTTGTTTTGTTTAGTGTTTTTGAATTTATGGGTTGTGTGGTTTTGTGTTTTTTAAGATAATCTTCTATTGATTGATGATTTTTTAGCTGTGTTGAGTTTTTTCCGTTATGACTTGTTTGGAATTTGAAGCTTCGTTATGATGGATTTAATGAATGTTTGGATATTCAAAATATATTAGTAGTTAATACAAAGATGATACATTACAAACATAATCATAAATTTGCAGAGTACATATAAGTAATGTTTAGGTGCTTTCCATGGTGTTGTCGTTGTTTGATTTTACGAAATTATTTTTATATAGTTAAAAGCAGTTGAAAGGTGCAAAGGAAACAGGGGATAAGCTTTGTTTGAAATTATGAAATAATCGTGAATAGTAATTGCAAACAAAAGGCTTCTTTAGGGATGACATACAATTTTTACTTGGGTGGCTCAATGATAGGATCCATATTGGCTAAAATTCCACACTATTTTTATTTATAGACATTGTTTATCCCTTTACCTGTTTCTTGAACTAATTTTTAATAGCCGATTGGGTAGATTTCACTAATTTTTAATTGTGAAAGATACAATTCCATGATTTGCTAAAGCTAATACTTATGAAATTAGTATAAATTATTAATTTAATTTAATATTATCCATAATCAGTTAAGAAAAATAAAAATTTTAAAATAACATAAAATTAAGTAAAGGCAACAAATATGCTTTTCTTAGTACCTCTCACCATCAAAGCTTCTGTTTCCCTTCCTTTTTTGATCCAATCTTGGGTGCTGCTAAGATATTTGGTTTGATCCAATCTTCATTCTAACATTTAACAATTAAATATTCTAGTCATTCGTAATTAAGGGTAGTAAAATATGTATATAATTCCCAATAGTCATATAAATGTTTTGTATTTTAATTTATTATATAATTTGTTTTCTTGCAGAATATCCACCGAACCAACATCTATTGAGGGTAATGTTACACCTCCTACTTCAATAGATTCTGAAAATTCAGGAGTTGAAGCTTCAAGCCAAACAAAGGGGACTACTGGGAAAAGAAAAGCCACTCCTCAAAGGTTAGAAGTCTAGTTTCACTTCACTAAGATTATCAATTATGATGGTGCAAGTAAGGCTAAACTTTAATTATTGTGAAAAGGAATTTGGTTGTGATATGAAAAAAAATGGTACGAGATCATTGAAATATCATATTGGTTCATGTAAAAAAAATCCTAGTATGTAAAAAAAATCCTAGTAATGTTGTTGACACTAGCCAAGGACAACTAGTTTTACCTAGAAAGGGAGTTAAAGGGGGGAAGGGGGAAGGGCATCTTTCAACTTGGAGATTTGATCTAGAAGCATGTAGAAAAGGATTAGCACAAATGATTGTGATTGATGAATTATCTTTCAAGTTTGTTGAAAGTGAAGGCTTTAGGAAATTTATGTTTCGTGGCATGCCTTAGGTTTCATATTCCTTCACGAACTACTATGACTAAGGATGTTTATCAATTGTATTTAGATGAAATGGTCAAGATAAAACAATTTTTGAGAAGTTTTTTTTCTAGAGTTTGCTTAACTACTGACACATAGACTTATTTGCAAAGAGTTAATTATTTGTGTATCACTACTCACTTTATTGATAACAATTGGAAATTGAATAAAAAATTTTAAAATCTTGCCCAATTTCTAGTCATAAGGGTGAGTCCATTAGGATGGTGATTGAGAAATGCTTGTTGAATTGGGGGAATGATAAGTTGTTTACTGTTATTGTTGATAATGCAAGTTCAAATGATGTTGCTATTGATTATTTGAGAAAGAAATTTAACCCTCAAGGTGGTTTAGTTCAAAATTGTAAATATCTTCATATGAGATGCATGACACACATTGTGAATTTGATTATTGTTAAAGACTTAAAGGAAATGAATAATTATGCTGAATGTGTTAGGGGGCTGTTAGATATGTGAGACAATCTTCAGCTAGACTACCAAAATTTTAAGGAGTGTGTTGTGATGGAAAAGATAGAGTGTAAGAAGATGTTGTATCTTGATGTTTATACTAGGTGGAACTCAATCTACTTAATGTTAGACACTGCTTAGAACTTTAAGAGAGCTTTTGAGAGATTTGAGGAGCAAGATACAAACTTTAGGGCTGAACTTGAAAGGGGAGAGAGTTGACCTAATGTGGATGATTGGACTAGTGTTAGAAACTTGAGGGATTTCTTGGAATACTTTTATGAAGTCACTTTACGTATATATGACACTTCATATGTCATGTCCAACAATTTTGTTGACAAGCTTTCTGAAATTGATATTCTTTTACGAGACGTTCAGTCAAATATTAATGTTAATTTTAGTGTCATGGCCATCAAGATGAAAGAGAAGTATGATAAGTATTAGGGTGATATTGATAAGATGAATTTGCTTATATTTGTTGCTTCTGTTTTAGATCTTAGACAAAAACTAAAGTATCTTGAATTTGCAATTAGTGAAATGTCTAATTCTGAAAAAGCTTGTGAAATGATGCACAAACTGAAGGAAAGTGAATAGCCCTAGATTTCCCACTCTTTCAAAGATTTCTAGAGATGTGTTAGCTATACCTGTTTCTATGGTTGCTTCAGAGTCTGCATTTAGCACTGGTGGTCCTGTGCTTGATCAATATAGGAGTTCTTTAACTCCTAAAATTGTACAAGCTTATATGTGTACTAAAGATTGGATTCAAAAGTCATCATCACAAGAACACATCAAAAAGATTGAAGAACAAATCCAAAAGTTTGACAAGATTGAAAATGGTATATTTATTGTTTTATTTTAATAGTTTCAATTTTTTTACCATATCATTCTTACTTATTTAATCAATTCAATGTTTACACTTTTCTTGGAATGCATCAGAGCCTACCCTAAATTCAAGAGCTTTCATGAGTTGAAGGGTATGCTTACTATCTTATTCTTGTTAACTTACAATCTATTCATTTGTTTATATTATTTGATTTTTTTAAGTGCATATATTTCTATTATATGCTAATTTTTTGCACATATTTTTTGTAGGTATAATGCAAATGGAGATCTTTTAGAGAGAAGAAATGGATACAAATAAAGAATATTAAAGATTTACATTTTAATTATGTGTTAATTTCAAGACTTATGTAATGTTTTTAATTATGTAGTGATTCAATACTTTAATTTGGTTAATTCGAATAATTTTTTATGCTTGTTTTAACCAAAAAATAAAAAAAAACATAATTTTCGGTTCGGTTAATTTTTTTGAAAAAATTTCGATTCGGTTAACAGTTAAAGATTTAAAGGGGTCGATTAATTAGGTTAATGGTAGTTCGAGTCGGTTAATCGAATGAACACTTTTATCCATAACAGTCAAAGTAGGAGAACTTACAATTATGGTGTTTATCGACTTGACATTTTGTAACGCATAGGTTTGTACAAGTGTTAACAGTCATTATCAAGTAATAAGTAAGTAATAGAGTTATTGTCTCCATAGGGATTGTATATGTTTATCAGTACTTTGTAAATTAAAGTTAACAACTTGGTGATAAAATACAATATTTTTTTAGGAAGATATTGATTAAAATTAAATAAACATGTTTAAATGCAATTGATCCTTAAATGCAATTAAACCTAATATGATAATTAACTAAGTGAATGAATAATTTTTAGGAGCAGAAAACACAATTTCAACAATTAATAACATGTATAAGCTAAGAAAATTACATTAATAAATTTAATTCATTCGTATCATGCTTAATAATATTAAAAAAAATTCTATGGCAACTCGATCTTTCATGGGCTTGGAAACCAATTTAAGTCCTTTCAAAATCTTTTACTTAGTAAAATATGCATGTTACTTATCATATTAAACTAAGGGTTTCCTTGTATTCATGTGAAGTAACAGGGACTAGGTCAGTATGAAACAATTTAATCTCATGAACCTAAAAGCCATGCAAGGTAATAGAGCTCGGTCAAGTTATTACGAACCTTTAATTCATTCTGGGTCGGATATGAATTAAGCATGCACGTTTCAATTATTGTGTCTATTAGTCGATGTCTGGTTCGGATTGCTCAACTAATTCTAATGCATCCAATCACGTATGAATAAAATACATACTTGAATTTAATTGAAAACATTGAGACACAAACATTATAAGCATGAATCAAATAAATCTTATTAAATCAATGCAATCATCCGAGCTTAAACAAAATTAAGCTACCATTGTTGATGACAAGATCGAAGAACACATAGCAAACATGATGAATTTAACAAGCAAGAAGAGAAAGAATAAACTCTATCGAAGTGGCTGTTACGTGGACTCCGATTGAAGATGACTCTGTTGTTCCTTGCTTCGCTCCTTTGCTGATGGCTCCTCAAGGATGGTCGACCAAGAGATAATCTTTTGGAGGCTTTTGTTGGCTAAAATATGAAGGGAAGAAGATGAATGTTAGGCGTTTGAAAGAAACTAGAGAGGATGGGAGAAAATGAGAGAAATAGATGAGTGAGGGATGATTTGAAAATTGGGATTGAGGGATAAATTTATAGGTGAGGTTGAGGGGTTAGTTTACTAAAAATAGGGTGGTTGAATCCCATCTTTCTCTCCCATGCATGGTAGGCCATGAGTTAAGGAATTCTTGCCTAGTTGTTTGCTTAACTAGGATGGAGTCAACTGTAATTTTTAAGGTCAAATTCTAATTTGTTCTCAACTGTAAGGACTCCTAGCTGTAACACCCAAAACTCGACACCGTCACCGGTTAGGGTCCCGGGGTCTTCCGATCATCTATCGTAATTTATCCTTCAAATTTGTTTCTTTTAATCTTATTTAAATAAAAGGTACATCATGCATGACATGAATCATTAAATGAATATCAACACGATTCAAGAAGGGCAAAAATATCATTTCCATAATTTTGGAGACTTCTATCGATACCTGTTGGACAAATATAGGTAGTTGTCAAGTTAGTAAATAATTAAGGAAATAGTGTAGAATTTTACCGATACTTATGACAGTTCTACCGATACCAGTGAAGATTCTACCGAAACAAATCATACTTCTACCAGTATTAAAAACTCCAGAGAGCTAAGATGTCCTACCCTATAGCTTCTACCGATACTCTTGTGAGCAGAACTATCGATACAACTCAAGTCAGTGAACAACCTCTCTCCTGCCCTGTACATTTACCGATATTTGCAGGGATTCTACAGAAACAAGTATGCAGAATTCAATTAATCATGCCAAAACTCAATTTTATCAATATTCAATATTTTATATCTTCAAGAAAACACGTTAGACTAACACCTTGCTCGTAATTTCTAAGTTATTACATCACATTACTTAAAGTCTATATTTCACATTGAATAAGCATACAATATTTCATTTAGATCATATCAAGGAATCCAACAATCCCAAATAAGTAATATAAAGGACAACACCATCCTAGTACATGCCATATAATCAAGTGATTTAAAGTTTACCGAACAAGCTCCCGAGATAGTGTGATTTCTTTGAGAGGATCCGATCTTCAAGCAGTAAAATAGAATGTACAAAACAACAACAATTTCACAGGTAAGCTTTTCATAGCTTAGTAAGTTCATAGAGTTAAATAGGTTTACCAAACTTCAAAGTTCTACAATCTAAAATTTAATCAAGAGAAGTAAGATGTATTCATCCGAGGTTGGTTTCAATTCGCATTTGGTAACTCACGATGACACAATGTCATCGGACCTTTAATCCGTAATAAGATTCATTTCTCATTTAATACTCACGATGACACTTTGTCATCGGACCTTATAATCCGTAAAGGATTCATATACTCACGATGACACATAGTCATTGGACCTTATAATCCGTAAAGGATTCATATACTTACGATGACACATAGTCATCGGACCTTATAATCCGTAAAGGATTCATATACTCACGATGACACATAGTCATCGAACCTTATAATCTGTAAAGGATTCATATACCCACGATGACACATAGTCATCGGATATTTTGCATTTACGGCTTAAAACCCGTTATCTTTTCCTTTCATTTGTTCCCGTCTTCCTCACTTTCGTTCATCATTCCAAATTTACAACAATTGTATACAAGTACAAAATATGCATTTAAATTGGAATTTAACAATACGAACTTATAAGATTGATTTGTAGTAACGGCTAAAATATAGGGACTACCCATCAATAAGACATCCAAAACTAGCTCTCGATTCTGTATAGCCCCGGATGACATGTCCTTTATGTCCAAATTATTTATGAGGTCCATATGTGCCATATACTATGTTCATTGCAATTAACTTTCATCATGTTATACCATTTCGAGCAAACATCCATATAATCCTTATTTACCAAACATAATATCAAATTAACTAACAATGTCATTTAGTTCAATTTACTATTTATCATATATCAATCAAATTTAATTCATTCATAACATGAATAATAACTAACATAACACTTAATCATTTAAGCGTTTCGTTGTCATTTGATTTCAGCTATATCATTTCGTTACTTTTAATAATGCTTCTCAATACAATTTCATTTTTTAATGTAATTCAATTAATCAATTTAATATTTACTAAGCAAAAACTTTAAATACAGCATACTTAAATTAATTCAATAATTTACAAACAGAAACTAAATCAATTATCTTACTGTACGAACCTACCGGACTGATTCGCAGCAATCGTCAAAGTACAGAGACTATTGTGCTACTTTATTTTCTCCTCCGTTATCAACACGTTCTTGATCTAACATAATAATTCCATTTAATTAACTAATTCTAATAGTAAAATAAATTTATTTTATGCAATTAAGCCCTTTCTGACAATTTTACAAAATTACCCTTAATATTTTACTTTTATTCAATTTAGTCCCTAAGCCTTAAACATGAAAAATACCCATTTTTATTCCAATTTCAACCCAGACGAATATCCACGTGCCTTTCAATAGCTCACTTCTTTCATTATTTCACCTTAAGTCCTTGCAAATTTATCATTTTAACATTTTAGTCCTTAAACATTAAAATTATCAAAAACTACTTTACAAAATAATGAAATCCAACAACCAAAATTAAAAATCCATTATAAAATTCCAAGAATATAAAAAAATCAACAATAGTATAACCCACAACATTTAACAATTTTACAAATTAGTCATCGGATTAGCTAAATCGAGCTAAAACGAACTCAAAAACATAAAAATTATCAAAAACGGATAAGGTTTACCTATCTAATTTGAAGCACTAAGCTTGACCGAACTTCTTCTCTTCTCCTATGGCTGAATTGGGTTTCAATTGCTTAATGAGGAAGATGATTCTTTCCTTTTTATTTTGTTTATAATATTTATTTCTTTATTTACCAATTTGCCCTCCATTAAAACATTCAAAATTCAACAAATTCAAGGCCATGACCGTCCACTTACCTCCTTAATGGTATAATTACCATCTAAGTACTTTAACTTACCTTTCAATTAGCATTTAATACCTTTAATTAAGAGAATCCAACTTTTGCACCTTTTACAATTTAATCCTTTTCATTTAATTAACTATCTAAACGATTAAATTTCATAACCAAATTTTAATATAATACTAATGACCTCGTAAATATTAAATAATTAATATTCACGATCTGACATATCAAAGTTGTGACCTCAAAATCACCATTCTCGATCATACTAAAATAAGCTAATTAGTAAGTCCCCATTTTATTTGGATTTAATTGCAATTTACCAAAATCTAAAGAGTTTCACATCATTTCTATTATTAGGCCATTTAAAGAGGGTCCAATTTCATAATTGGTTCTTCAATTATATTAAATTTTAATTAAACGAACTTGTTTGCAATTTAGTCTTAAACTAATTAGGACTTAATGAAAAATAACCCAAAAGTTAGTGGATGGTAATCATATCCACCACCGCTTGGGCTTTTTGACCATGGTGTAATTACCACTTTGGTCCCTGTTATTTTTAATCCATAGCAATTAACTTTTACCTCTTTTATAATTTACTTCTTTTTTCTTAATTAAACAATTAATCATCAAAATTACCCAACCAAACTTCAATTCACATATAATAAGACTCTATAAATATTTAATAAAAATATTTATGACCCTTAATTTTAGAAACGAGATCCCGATACCTCATTTTCTAAAACCACTTAACTTTTGAACCAAATCACTTATTCTAACTTTTAATTCAATAATTAAAATTCCTCAATTCAAAATTTCATATAAAATTAATATTAACTTATTTAATTTAATCACTCATTATAAAAATTTTCCCGTCGAGTTTGTGATCCCAAAACCACTGTTTTCGACACCACTGAAAAATGGACTATTATACTAGCAATTATCCCAAAACTCCTTGTGCAGCCATTGCTTGTGCCAAATTTTAGCTTCTATTCTCTTGGGTTGGACAATTTTGTGACCTAGCAAACAACCAAACCTGTCCAAATTGCATATTAATTAAATTGGGTTAAATTAAATAATTAATTAATCCATATTTCATAGCCTTAGTTGACTCATGCTTATGAAATAATATATGTCCATAAAATAAATATAGTTTCATGCTTCATTAAATTAATTCTATGACCCATTTTATTATTGAAGTATGACATATCAAATAAATACTATAAAATAAGTCATTTTATGCATAAAAAACCATATAATAAAGTATAAAATCCTATCTTTAGCAATTTCATATCCAAGATTAACATTTAAGCAAAATTTATCAATTTATTAAACAATTACTCGATTTTAATATCATTTTAAGTAAAAAGGTAGTGAAAATCTATAGAAAAATCCTATATATTTTCGAGTTTACACATTTTCCGTGTTGGCTCTCTCCAATAATTATCGAGCATACTTTTGCTGAGATACATGAATGTACTCATCATGAAAATGAATTTCAAGGCCAAGAAAATAACTTAACTCGCTTAAGTCCCTCAATGAAAACTTCTCATTAAGACATAGAATCACCTTTTCAAGTTCAAAATAATCATCACCAGTTACTATTATATCATCAACATACACAAGCATAAACACACAACCTGATACAACTTGCTTGAAAAACAACCACGTATCAACTTTTGAAGATTGAAATTTCAATTGTTGAATAAGAAAATCCCATAACTTCTCAAAACCATGCTCTCAGTGCCTGCTTAAGACCATACAAAGCTTTGTTCTGTTGACATGCAAGTGGATTTCCATTAATGTCACACACCTCAAACCTAGGAGGCTGCTTCATGTAAATAACTGCAGCAAAGTCACCATTCTAGAATGCATTGTTCACATTAACTTGACGCAACTTCCACTTTTGTGACACGACTAAAGCAAGGATTTCTCTAATGGTATTAACTTTGACCATCATATTAAAAGTCTCATGGTAATCTAACCCAGGAGCTTATGAAAACCCTTGAGCAACGAGATGAACTTTGTTACGGGCAACATTCCCATCAGGGTTCTTAATTTTGAAAAACCATTTGCAGCTCACAAGCGATCTATCAATTGGTGGAGAGACTAAATCCTAGGAATTATTCTTGACTAGCGTCTGTAACTCATCATGAACAACATTATTCCATGAAGGAAAGAACATGGCCTCATGAATGCCACTCGACTCAACCGAACTTATTATGGTAGTGTAAGCTTTTGACTTGTAATCACTCACTTTACTTCGAGTTATCATAGGATGACAATTACTATTAATGGATGTTTGTTGATCCAAAGGCATAGAAAGATCTGAAGGAATCACCACTAAATCATGTTGAGTAGCCACTGTAACACCCTAAACCAGGCCTGAATGAAACGACCAAACTCAAGGCATCACATCGACCAGTAAAAAATTTATGCAATCGTAACGTCAACCAAACAAGTCTAGTTCATAAAATGATAAGAGTAATAGTAACCTAGGTTCAATCTCATAGATAATAGTGCATACATAATCCCAACCACGAGTATTAGTTCCTACCATAATTAATCCAACCCCTCAGAGTCAAACATTAGTTCCTAATATAATTAAACCAACTACCCAAGTCAACGTCTTAAGCAATCCTATCAAAGTGACTGAGCTTCCGTAACGCCGTCCTTCAAGCATGAGAAGACCCTGAAACAACATTAAACCAACCCATGCGAGATTCATTATTAACTAGCAATACATTAGCGAAATTAAAATGCATTCTTGCAATACGATAATTCAATTCATGGATGTCAGTTAAAAAGATGATGGAGTAACAATTAATCAAAAATCTAGTAGTGTTCTCAGTATCACTGCTAGTACAGTAGCAGTAATGCAGGTTTCATAATGTCACCGCAAATCCAGTAATAATATCGTAGTGTTTACAGTTTTACTGCCAGTTCTAAGATATCACGCCCAAGTGGTTTGACTACTGTACAGTTCAATCATCATAGTGCACACAAGCATTACCATCAATAATATATGAATGTTTAGTTACACATCTAGAGTCACTTAGCATTCACTAATAATAACCTTCACAGTTTGGTACAAGCCATTCTAGTTAAATAATCCATGTAGGATCATGTACACAAGGCACTAACCCAAGTTTACTCCGTACATGGTCCGACACAAGGCCATGTGTCCACCTGTGTGCAACACACGGCCAAGCTCACGGTCGTGTGGATAACCCTTGTGTCCATTGTACTTGCCGTTGTAAAACAATATGCTTACACGACCTAGGCCATGTCCGTGGGCCCAACTTGTGTAGCACTAACCAGTAAGTACACACATCGGAGACACGATCGTGGGTTCAGCCCGTGTAACATACTGTCCAATTGTGTCAAAGCAGTATGTACACACGGTCGAAGACACGCCCATGTAACCAGACCGTGTAACTTACTGTCCATTGATTTTTAAAATAGTAAGTACACACAGTCGAAGACATGCTCATGTACCTAGACCGTGCAACTCACTGTCCATTCTTCTATAGTACAAGGTTTGGGCACATGCCTGTGTGCCAGCACATGTGACTTGAACCAGCAGCCAAAGATCTAGAAAGAAATGTAGGTAGGAAAACACAGAAATTTCAAGGAGTTTTATCCCTACTTGGAATATAACGAAAAGAAGTCCTCTAGAAGTCAGCTCCACAACCTTCACAAGTTCCAAACAACCAATTCAACAATTAACTCATTCCATGATTATTCATTACGTAATTCATGTTAACCTCAACAACTCAAATGCAATAATTCCGTACCTTCGTTCGGTGTCACAAATCCTAACTACAACGTCAGAAGAGGCTTTCGGTTAAGATCTTCGCCTATAGGAAGAAACAAAATGTACTTAAATGACAAACTCCTTACTAATACAACAAAACATCTCTACCAACATGTAAATGTCCAAACAAAAATTCATTTCGAAACTTACAGTTTACTGCTTCCAATCACAACAACGAAACTAACAATTCTTCCAATTATGTCCTGATACGAAAGAAATAACAGTATCAAAAGGCAAAAATACGATTCGATGGAATTTTCCCTTGAAGTAACTAAGAACCAACCAAAATGATAACTTTACCAAAAACTAACCATGAAGAAACATTCAATCTGTTTTTAATAATCTATAGGCGGAAAAGTGCAAAAAATAAATATACGTGTATGTACGTACAGGGAATTGAACACGCGACCAGAAATCAAGTAGATAGATGCATGACCATTGAACCATTAGGCTCATCGTTGACATTGCAACACACAAAAACCAATTTAAGGAACAACATAAAAATCTTGAGTTCAATAAAGAAATACCATATTCCAAAACCACGACTCGAATCTCAGAACTTAAATAAACAGTTAAAACATTTAACTAGAGAAGCAGAGACAGTTTCAATGACACATCTCATATAAAGAAATTTAAATTTTTGGGGCGTTACAGCTCTCTTTTCCTAAAAGAAATTTCATCCTTAAAATTTACTTGAATCGAAGAGATGCAGATATTATTGGCGTATCAAACCCTCTAGTTCCCAAGTGGCTTCCTCCATGCTATGGTTACACCACAACACTTTAACCAAGGGTATGATTTTCTTCTATAATACTTTAACGTCCTGCTCCAATATCTGAACAGGTTCTTCTTCGAACGTTAAATCGGGTTGTACCTTAATCTCCTCTATAAAAATGATGTGAGAGGGATAGGAACGATACTGTCTCAACATGGAGACATGGAACACGTCATGAATACGATTCAATTCAGGGGGAGGCTCTAGTTGATACACTACAAGCCTGACTCGTTTTAAAACTCAATAAGGTCCAATGACTCTCGGACTCAGTTTTCCCTTCCTTCCAAATTGGAACACTTTTTCCACGGAGAGACCTTTACAAATACCTGATTACTAACCGAGTACTATAAGTCCTTTCTTTTTAAATCTGCATACGACTTTTGTCAGTCAGACACAGCTTTCAGCTGATCTCGAATCAATTTAAATATGTTCTCGATCTCAGTCACCAACTCCGACCCTAACACTCTTCTTTCCCCTAACTCAGCCCAACAAAGAGGATTCCGACACTTGCAACCGTACAACACTTCGTAAGGGGCCATCTGTATGTTAGACTGAAAGCAGTTGATGTACGCAAACTCTGCTAACGGTAGGTAGTCCTCCCAACTGCCCCTAAAGTCAATCACGTAACCTGCAAACAAATCCTCTAAAATCTGTATCATTAGTTCGGACTTACCATCTGTTTGAGGATGATACACAGTACTGGAGTTCAATCACGTACCCAATGCTTCATGCAGCTTCTTCCAGAATCGCGAGGTAAAACGCGGGTCCTGATCTGAAATAATCGAAACGGGGATTCCGTGCAACCTCACAATCTCTGACACATACAGTTTAACAAGCTTTTGGAGAGTATAATCGATCCGGATTGGCAAAAAGTGAGCAGACTTAGTCAATCGATCAACAATAACCCAGACAAAATCTTTCTTAGTGGTCGTTAGAGGCAACCCACTAACGAAATCCATTGTCACCTGTTCTCATTTCCACTGGAGAATCTTAACCGGTTGTAATAACCCTAACGGTAGCTGATGCTCAGCCTTGACCTTCTGACACGTCAGACAGTGGGAAACATAGGTAGTCACCTCCCGTTTCAACCTAGACCACCAGTAGAGTTTATGTAAATCCCGATACATCTTATTCTAGCTAGGATGCGTAGCATATGGACTGCTATGTGCCTATTGCAGAATTGATGACCATAGTTCGAAATCCTTCGGTCACATATTTGACCCTTGAAGCACAAAACTCCCTCGCTATTCAGCCCGAATTCAGTCTCAACATCAGACTTAACTTCACGCAAATGTTTTACTAAAGATTCATCTTGTAACTGTTTAGCTTGAATTTGTTCAACCAAAGTTGGTTTCTCCTGTAACTCCGCTAACAACCCGTCATTCTCAACTAAACTCAGTCGAGCAAACATCGCTCATAAATCAGTCATCACTCGACAACTCAAGGCATCAGCCACCACATTAGCTATATCGAGATGATACTCAATTGTACATTCATAATCCTTGAGTAACTCAACCCGCCTACGTTATCTCAGATTCAACTCTTTTTGGGTTAACAAGTACTTGAGACTTTTATAATCAATGTAAATGAAGCATTTTTCACCTATAGGTAATGCCTCCAAATTTTTAACGCAAACACAATTGCAGCTAACTCAAGGTCGTGAGTAGGATAGTTGCCCTCATGAACTTTAAGCTGTCAGGACGTGTATGCTACCACCTTTCCCTCCTACATTAGTATACATCCCAAACCTACATGCAATGCATCACTATATAGCACAAACTCCTTACCCGACTCCGATTGTACCAATACAAGAGCTTGTGTCAATACTGTTTTGAGCTTCTCAAAGCCCGCATAGTATTCCTCAAACCACTTGAACGGAACGTTCTTGTGCAGAAGTTTAGTCAGGGGTGATGCTATTAGTGAGAACTTCTCTACGAACCTGCGGTAATAACCTGTTAAACCGAGGAAACTCTAGTTCCACAACATTCCTCGGCGGTTTCCACTTAATCACTGCTTCTATCTTCTTCGAGTCGACGCGTATTCCCTCAGCAGTCATAACGTGCCCCAAAAAGGTAACTTCTAATAACCAAAACTCACACGTGCTAAACTTTGCATAAAGTTGCTTCTCGCGAAGTGTTTGAAGTACTATACGCAAATGTCTATCGTGTTTCATCTTAGTTTTAGAATATATTAAGATGTCGTCGATAAAGACTATAACAAATTGATCCAGATACGACTGAAAGACTCGATTCATCAGGTTCATGAACATTACCGGAGTATTTGTTAGGTTGAACGATATTATTAGGAATTCGTAATGGTCGTAACGAGTTCAAAAAGCTTTCTTGTGTACATCCTCATCCTTGACCTTAAGTTGGTAGTAACCCGATCTAATATCTATCTTTGAAAACAATGAAGCTCCGTAAAATTAATCGAATAAATTGTCAATTCTCGATAGAGGATACTTATTTTTTATCGTCAGCTTATTCAATTGATGGTAATCGATACACATTTTCATCGTACCGTCTTTCTTTTTAACAAACAATATAGGTGCTCCCCCTGGTGATACGCTCGATCATATGAACCCTCGATCAAGAAGTTCTTGCAACTGCGCTTTCAGTTCGACCAACTCCTTTGGCGCTATGCGATAAGGGGCGATAGACACCGGAGCGGTACCCGATAACAAGTTGATACCAAACTCCACCTCATGAGTTGGTACTACACCCAGTAGTTCGTCAGGGAAAATATCAGGAAAATCCTTGACAGTTTGTATATCACTAATGGTTAGCTTAGCTGATGTGGAGTCAGAGGTAAGAGCAAGGATACCTCGTACCTTTTTCGTACCAACTTTTTAGCTACTAGAACGGAGATTACATTGGAAAGGTAATCTCAATGATTCCCAATCACTATTATTTCACTATCCCCTTCAATTCTCAATGTAACCCTTTTTGTCGCGCAGTCGAGACTAACCCGATTTTCCACTAACCAGTCTATTCCTAGTATTAAATCGAACTCTCCGAATGGATGCTCCATTAAATATACCGAAAAAGTAGTTCCCTAAACCTCTAACGGTACTCGATTAGTCACTTTGTCAACATGAACAGATTGACCTAGCGGATTAACCATAGAGATTACACTAGCAGTACACTCAGCAGTTATACTCAGTTTTAGTGATACAATACTAGCTACGTAAGAATGTGTATAGCCAATACCAATCAAAGCAAAGTACGATATAGAGTAAATAAAGAACGTACCCGCAATGACATCGACGTCATCCTTGTCCTTCCAGTGTCTGGCCGCATAAACCAATACTGGATATCGAGCCTCAGTCTGGGTCGCACCTCTGTTCGGTTCCCCACGACCCCTATCGGAGCCCGTACTATCCTTACCAGCAACAGTATTACCTCTACCAGCGCCCCATCCTTTGACCGACTGAGGTATCCCCTCAGGTGACTGAATAGTGCTCGTAACATATACATGTGCCATAATAGGTACCTGGTCTGGTCGATGTGGACAATCTTGCACTCTATGCTCTAGTGACCCACACCGAAGGCAAACCATTGTCTTTTTTCAACACTCGCCTACATGATGTCTACCACAATAGTCACAGCGCGCTATCGCGCTGGAACCCATCGATGTCTCAGTCCTCGAAGGCCCATCCGATCTTTGTCCGTTTCTTAGGATGCTGTGCAACACTGACAAATCCCGACTCTCACTTGGCTAGATTTTGAGCCTGCTCTTATTCCTTTTTCTGTCTCTCAATGCGCTTGACTTTTTCTATAATCTTCACCTTATCAACTAACAAAGAAAAAATACCCTCTCTTTGAGAAGCAACCAGCACCCTCAACTCAAAGCGAAGCTCTTTCTCGAACCGAACACATTTTTCGTACTCAGTCGCAATCAGGGCCTATGCATAATGGCTTAATCATAAAAATTCAGCCTCATACTCGATTACAGATCTATCCCCTTGTTCTAGACTCATAAATTTCATCGACGGGCTTCAATGTAACTAGTCCAACATATTATCCCTGAAAGGCTCGCTTAAAAGCATCTCACGTTATCATCTCGGGTCGAAGACTCTGTTCCATAGTTAACCACTACTGATAGGCCTCATCTCGTAGCAAAGATACTACACACCTCAGCTTCTATGCCAGAATGAGATTCAGGTCATTCATAATGCACTCTGTTGCCTCGAGATAGTACTCCGTAATAGTAAGGGCCACCCTAGTAATACCTCTGAACAGCTCAGCCCCATTCGTATGGAGCTGCTCAATGACTATACCTCGAGCCACAAGTCTAGTACGGGTCCTAGCAACCCTCTCTAGCACACATAGCATAGCCTAGGACATAAGGTCATCCTCAACAGGCTCAAGCTAAGCTCCTGTATCTATAGTGGGAGTACCAACTACCTCATTGGTTTCCAAGATGGGAATGCTTCCTATGCATGATAACTCCGCTTGAGCCCTATCCCGACACACACGGTGCCTTCGCGTACCACGTCCCTGAGTTCCTCGTGAACTCATCTCTTAATGATTGGAATACAACATCAAAAGTACATAGATCAATTCAGGTTTAATTACAGTTTTCCAACACCGTATGTTAAATAATTGTTCAGTCAATGATTAGTTGATAACAGTTCATTCATAGATCAATTGACACAATACAGTACACATACGAAAGTCTTAAAACACACTTACAGGTGTGACTTCGAAATCTCGATATTTCTAAGTCAGTTATTCACTTTTTATTCTAATACATTCACAGCCTAGCTTCACAAGTAGACCCTCTACATGGTTCAAGTGTTGATAAACCTGGTTCTGATACCACTAAATGTAACATCTTAAATTCGGCATGGATGAAACGACTAAACTCAAAGTATCACATTAACCAGTAAGACATTTATGCAATTGTAACGTCAACCAAACAAGTCTATTCATATAATGATAAGTGCAACAGTAACCTAGGTCCAGTCTCATAGATAATAGTGCATACATAATCCCAACCACGAGTATTAGTTCCTACCATAATTAATCCAACAACCTAAAGTCAAACATTAGTTCCTAATATAATTAAACGAACTACCCAAGTCAACGTCTTAAACAATCTTATCAAAGTGACCGAGCTTCCATAACGCCGTCCTTCAAGCATGAGAAGTCCCTGAAACAACATTAAACCAATCAGTGTGAGACTTATTATTAACTAGCAATACATTAGCAAAATTAAAATGTATTCTTGCAATACAATAATTCAATTCATGGATGTTAGTTAAAAAGATGATGGAGTAACAGTTAATCAAAAACCTAGCAGTGTTCTCAGTATCACTGCTTTTACAGTAACAGTAATACAGTGTTCATAGTGTCACCACAAATCCAATAATAATATCGTAGTGTTTACAATTTTACTGTCAGTTCTAAGATATCACGCCCAAATAGTTTGACCACTGTACAGTTCAATCATCACAGTGCACACAAGTGTCACCATCAATAATATCTTAACGTTCGGTTACACATCTAAAGTCACTTAGCATTCACTAATAATAACCTTCACAGTTTGGTACAAGCCATTCCAGTTAAATAATCCATGAGGCATTAACCCAAGTTTACTCCGTACACGGTCTGACACACGGTCATGTATCCTTCCATGTACGACTCACGGTTAAGCCCACGCCTGTGTGGATAACCCGTGTGTCTACTGTGCCTGCCATTGCAAAACAGCATGCTCACATGGCCTAGTCCATGCCCATAAGCCTAGTTCGTGTGGCACCAACCAATATGCACACACGACCGAAAACACGACTGTGGGTCCAGCCCGTGTAACTCACTGTCCAATTGTGTCAAAACAGTATGTACACACGGTCGAAGACAAGCCCGTGTAGCCAGACCGCGTAACTCATTATCCATTGATTTCCAAAAAAGTAGGTACATACAGTCAAAGACACGCTCGTGTACCTAGACCGTGTAACTCACTATTCATTCTTCTATGGTACATGGGCTGAGCACACGCCCGTGTGACTCGAACTAGCAGCCAAAAGTCTGAAAAGAAATTACAGGAAAACACAAAAATTTCAATGAGTTTTGTCCCTACCTGGAATACAACGAAAAGAAGTCCTCTAGAAATTTGTTCTACAGGCTTCACAAGTTCCAAACAACCAATTCAACAATTAACTCATTCCATGATTATTCATTACGCAATTCATGTTAACCTCAATAACTCAAACGCAATAAATTCCTACCTTTGTTTGGTGTCACAAATCCGAACTATAACATACTTAAATGACAAACTCCTTACTGGTACAACTAAACATATCTACCAACATCTAAATGTCCAAACAAAAATTCATTTCTGAAACTTCCAGTTTACTGCTTCCAATCACAACAATGAAACTAACAATTCTTCCAGTTATGTCCCGGTACGAAAGAAATAACAGTATCAAAAGGCAAAAATGCGATTCGTTGAAATTTTCCCCAAAAGTAACTAAGAACTAACCAAAACTAAAAGAATGACAACTTTTTCAAAAAACTAACCAAGAAGAAACGTTCAATCTATTTTTAATAATCAATTGGTGAAAAAGTGCAAAAAATAAATATACGTGCATGTACGTACAGGGAATCGAACACGCGACCAAAAATAAGTAGACAAATACATGGCCATTGAATCACTAGGCTTATCGTTGACATTGCAACACGTAGAAACTAATTTAGGGAACAACATAAAATCTCGAGTTCAATAAAAGAAATACCATATTCTAAAACCATGACTTGAACCTCAAAACTCAAACAAACAGCTAAAGCATTTAACCAGAGAAGTAGAGACAGTTTTAGTGACACATCTCATATAAAGAAATTTAAATTTTCAGGGCGTTACAACCAACAAGTCTGGTACGACACAATTTGAGCAACACCACTAGTAGAAGTAAAGGAATGCTGAGGAGATAACATAAAAGAGTCAAAAGTGACAACATTAAGTATCACCGAGGAAGTACTCACAGATGGAGGAAACATGAAGATTGAGAGTGCAGTAAAAAACTTGAGCTATCTGGTACTAGAGGAGAACCCAAAACAAAAGACTTGAACTCGGCAAAAGGGACAACATCCTCAGTAAATTGCACATACTGAGAAATGTACACACGTCCAACTTTATGTAAGAATTTATAACCTCTGTGATAGGAGCATACCCTAAAAATGTACATGGTGTGAATCAATACTACAACTTATGATGATTGTATGGTCTCAAAAAAAGATAACAAAGGCACCCAAACACTCAAAGCCCTTTATAGTAAGGTTTTTGACCAGTAAGTCTTTCACTTGGAGACATTCCACCTAACACCTTCGTCGAAAGCATGTCCGTAAGATAGACTGTAGAGAAACAAAAGTATTAATCTAATAGCAAAAAGGTAATAAGGCGTGAGGAAGAAGCACCAAACCCATTTAACAATTTGTTGATGCCATCTTTCCACCAAGCCGTTTTGCTTAGATGTGTGCGGATAAGAGAGATAATTTGTAATACCCCCATTTCTTAAGACATAGAGTAAGACTTTGAAACTATCCACCATCCGTTTGAATTTGCTTAACCTTAGCTCACAGCTTCAGTTCAACATGAGTTTTGAGTGATACAAAATTCAATGCATTAGGTTTTTTTTAAGAAAATAAATCCACGTGTGTCATAAAAAAACATCCATAAAAGAAATGAAGTGTTGACAACCAGAAGAATAACAAGGAGTTGGACCCCATAAGTTAGCAACAACAAGCTCAAGAGGGAGCAAATAGATTGTGTTACTAGTCACAAATGAAAACTTATGTCTTTTTCCAAAAGCACAAGCATTACACAAATAAAATAACCTATTCTTTGAGAATGAAATATTTCAAGAATTCAAAACTCGCTACACAACAAAAAAAAAAGGGTGACCACGTCATTGATGCCACCGTCTAACATTACAATCTACCTCAGGATCTTTACATACCACATCACCATCCGAACTTCCAGAATTTAAAGCCATTGTAGGAACACTCAAAGCAAACTGATATAGCACATTTACCTTAATGCCCTAAAGTAATATCCATTGGGTTGCTAGATTATTTATAAAGTAATAAGTGGGATAAAACTCAAAATACACATTATTGTCCTTAAGAAATTTTGAAACAAATAAAAGATTTTTGTCAATATTAAGCACATAGAGTAAATCTTTAAGCAACAAAGAGCGGTATCTATTAGATAAAATAGTCTCACCAATGTGAGAAATAGTTATGGAATGACCATTAGGTCAACCACCTTACCTGACTCATTGTACACACGACAGTTGGAAACACTAAAATATATAAACCTTTTTAGCACCTTTTGAACATTAATTCATGCAAATTCTAAGTAATTTCCATCAGATCTTATGCTTTTATTATAAAATAATTAAATTGAACTTAATTTATGATACATTTTGAATTTTAGTTAGTTTTATAGTAAATTTACATAATTTGACCAATTTTGTACAACTTTATGCAATGGAAGAAGATCGTAATGTTGGAGCATTTACCACATGAGGATGGTTGATTATTTAATAGCCATGGACGCCCTGAATCAACCTTTTTGGATCCACTGAAAGGTGAATTTGATCAAGTTCAAATTGGGTCGAATTAATTTTCAGTCTGATGTAGAAGAAAGGGCATAGAGTGTCCAATTGAAGGGGGATAAAGCATGAGCTTAAGGAGTATCCCAAAAGTTGTCTAGCTTACATCCAAATCAGCTCCCAAAGATGATTATATTTTTTTCAAACCAACCCTTAACTTTCTCCCAAACTTATTCCAACCCCTCCTATTTTTGTGCATTCTCACTTATGGTGTTATGCTAAATTTAGTAAAGTCATCTCAACCCCTCTCCCTACTATCAAAGGTCGGCCATGGGAAGGGGGATTGGTTGCTATTTTTAGCTAATACAAGCTTCCCTATTCAAGTATAAATATCACCCTTCACCTCATCATTTCTTATCCTTCATTCACTCAACAATCTCTCATACATTCTCATTCTCTTCTTGTCCCACTACCTTTTCCTTTTCCATTCCCTCTCTTGAAAAAAGTCTTTTGCATAGCCTTGGGAGCATCCTTAGTTAGCTTTGTTGGGAGAAAATTATTTGGTTGTGATGGCAATCTAGAAGAATGAAGGAAGGAGCGAACAAATCTTGCCTCGAGAACGTCCAGAATTAGTTAGAGTTTTCTCTTCCTTTTCTCATATTTTGTTTTGTTCTCATAAACATTATTTCAATTAAGAATTTGATTTTCAATAATATCATGGTAGCTTAAATTCATGTGTGTTGGAAAGATCTAATTTCCATGGTTTATTTTATTTAATTATGTTAAATGATGTTCTGTGCTTTTCGATCAATTTATTCATGCAAGTAAAATAAAGATTAAATTTCTGTTGCATGATTTGTGTGAAGGAATGTATGAGTTAATTAATTAATCTAAACAAGATTTTAATTAATCGATACAATACTTGTATTATGTAATGTTTTATCATGTAAGGATTAAATCTATAATAATACCAAAACTATTATTACCTTACATAACCTTATAAATTATTTTACTTATGAAATTGTAAATCTATTAAATATAGAAATATGTAAGATATATGAAGTCATTAATTAAGTTCAATATTTTACTAAGTGTGATTAGAGTTAATAAATGTTCATTAGCCACATAATTCTTGTAAAATCTTTTAAGAAATTCAATAATTTTAACTAGGAAGGATGATTATTCTAACACTTATATGCTAAATTGTGATAAACACTTTAAGACATGCATTTCTGTGTCATTGTAATTACATACCTAGGTAATTTCATCTTATTAAGTCAGATAGTTAATTCATTTAATTTAATTGCATCTCATTTGCAACTCATAATAATATTACCTTCATCAATTGTTAAATTATATTTTTTTCACAAAGAATTGCTTAACAGTCCTTGTGGGGACAATAACTCGATATACTTATCACTTTATTACTTGTTACAATTGCATAAACTTGTACATTTTCGTCATTCCAGTAGTCAATAATCTTAACAATGTCATTAGTCATATGTGTTGTCACTCCACAATCCATATACCAAGTTGAATAAAAAACGATTAATAGAGTAGCAGTAATTGATGCAACAACTAATGGATGTGTTCAGCACACCTGCAGAACATGGAGAAGCGCCATAAACATAAAAAATAGAATGGGTAAAACAAGAATTATGCCCACCATTTGAATAACGTGTATGAAGCTTAGACTGATGACACCTAAACAACCTAGAAGTCTGACAATTAAAAGACCCAACTGCTAACCCAATTGGATGAGAACCTGGCAACCCATTTTCAACAAGACACATATAGACATAAATCGGTCCATGATTTGTTTGAGAAGTGGGCTGACGAAAAGATGAGCCCAATTTCCTTGACCTCAAATTAAGGTTAGCATTTTTAGAATCATCCTCATCATATGTTGAATCGTACCGATGGTAGCAATTGTAAGAAATGTGCCCAAACTTTTTGCATATTTGATATCGAGTTTGTGTACCACCACCAAAACGTTCATGTCCTCGACCATGAGAAGCTTCACAACTAGATGGGAACACCTGAGGCGGTGGTTAACCAGCATATGTGGAAAGATCCAATGAAACTATCTTAGATGACTTGCTGTCCACCACAAGATTTGCCAAGAATGTAACCTAGGATAAATGAGCTTGCTACCTTATTGCTTTGGTGGAGGATTGATTGCCAAAAATCGTGTGAGGGTATCCCATAGTTCGAAAGACGAAGATGAATGACCAACCAATTAATTATGCCACAAAGCACTGACAATAGAAAGAAGCAAGAAACATAGTGTAAAATATTGTTGCTCATATTAGGCATAGGCTAGATTTTCAACCAATACACCGTCAAACTCAACAATCTCTCGCGACGGCTGACAACTGTCCCATCAATGAATGAGTGTAGTTAGTGGGTTTTGAGAATCAACAACATATGTTGTTTCCACGCAAAAAAAATTACTATCATAAACTAAAACTACTACATTTTGTGATGTAAATGCAAATGGGTTGAAAAACCTTCCATTTGATAAGTCTTCCACGCATGCAAGATCAATTAACGTAATAGTCAACAACTACTAAACCATGATACCATGACAGAAAAACTCCAAGAAGTGTAAATTCATTAACAGTTTCTCTACCAAAACTAGAGACTCTTGTCATACATATAGTTCTAATTACAATAGATAGTGAAACTACCCTATAACTAAACTTACAACCACTTATAACTAATTCTAGTTATTCTAATACATCTTGATTAAAGTCTGCTCTGCTAGCACATCTTTGTCTGTTATTCTAGCAAGTGTGGTTTTAGGGTTTTTTTATTTTTTTATTTTTTCTTGTAGTGGGGAAAGCGGCGGTGGAGATCAAGTAGGTATAGAAAATGAATTGGCAAATCTTATGTTGAATGATGAAGAGGGGAGATCTTACTAGTTTAAAGAGAGGTTGATCCTGCCAAGGAGGTTTATGATTTATGTTTGGTAAGATGTTTTCTCACGACAACCATTATTAATTTTCCAGCAATGAAAAGCACAATGGCAAACTTGTGGCATCCTGTGAGAGGGTTCAGATCTCAAATTTGGGACAAAAATGATTTTTGTTTCGTTTCGTCCATAAAATGGATTTGGAAAGGGTGTAAAATGGGTCACCATGGACTTTTAATAGTCACCTTTTGGTGCTTTATCGTCTAGTAGAAGGAGGATATATTGAAGGTCTCGTTAATCTATGTCTTTTTTTGGTGCTAGTTCATGATTTGTTACTGAGGTTTTTTTGTTGCACAAATAGCAAAGCAATTGGCAAATTTTAGGGGAGTTTTGTGGAGTACGAGACTAAAACCTGAAAAGGAGTTTAAATAATTATATGTGAATCTGAGTTCGGCTCGATGTCAGGCAGCCATTGAAAAAGAAAAAGAGACTTTCGTTTGCGCTAGTTAATTGCTCGTACGTCAATTTTAAGTATGGAAGGTTAACTTTGTTTTGTTTTTTCTGTGGATGCCTGGGTCATAGTGACTCTTTATGTTATATTAGGATGGCGACAAGAACTGAAGTAGTGGAAATAGGATGAGATTTGTCGACACAAGCTCAATCAAAGATGACTTTGGTAATGAATAATATATGGTTAAGGGGGGAAGGAGGCGAAGGTGTTAAAGGAGATTTTTCTTATCATGTTAATTTAGTTTTAAGGATGCGTTTGGAAGGAAACTCATTGGGTGTCCCGAGTTAGATAGAAATGGAGCATGATTCTGAAGATAATCCAATAAAAGGGAGTAAATGAAAGAAAAGACCACGATGGGATGGTATTTCCCGAGGTGGATCGGTAGGGAACAATTCTTTGGGATGAAGAGAAGGGATGTTGGTAACTTGAAACCATTTATTATTGGTGGCTTCCAAGGGGCAAATTGACCAGTCGCAATAAAACTTTTGTGCTGGACCATCTGTGGATTGAGGCGTCCATGTACTGAGATGTATAAGCCCAAAATAGTCTTCTTGATGAAGATAAAATAAGTGGTTGACTAATGGAATCTGTGAGGAGATGTGGCTTTATAAATGGGATAGAGGTGGTGGCTAATGGGTTATGAGGAGGCCTATGTTTAGCATGGAAAAAGGATATGAATATCAATTTGTGCAGTTTCTCTAGGAATTATGTTGATGTGTTGGTAAAAAAGAATGAGAAGGGGGGGATTGAAGATTTACGGGTTTTTATGGAACCTTGTCTGCGAGGAACATTAGTGATTCGTGGAATGAGCTAAGAAATTTGGGAAACAGTCAAGAACTCTCGTTGCATGTTTATGATGATTTTAATGAAATTACGTATTCCTTTGAGTAAGTGAGGGGTATTCCGAGGGATGAAATGAGAATGGAGTTCTTCAGAGACGTTTTAGAGGAGTGTCGGTTAATGGACGTGGGCTATTCAGGATCGTGATTTACATGGGAGAGAGGAAATTTACCGAAAACTAATATTAGAGAGCGTTTGGATAGAGGGGTGGCGAATGAAGAGTGGTTAGGTAGATTTCCAAGTGCAATAATTCAAGATTTAGCCCTCTTTTTCATATCATTTCCCACTTTTAAATCAAACGGAAAGGGTAGGGGATGATAGGGGTTATAGGAGATTTCGCTTCAAAGGATGGTGGAAAATGGAGGAGTCTTTCGAGGGGGAAGTAAAAAGAATTTGAGAAACGAACTTGAGGGATATTTTTTCGAAGTTAGAGAGACTTCGAGTAGGTTTGGACAGTTGGGCAAGACAAATAAAGGAAAAGAGGGTTAGTTTGAAAAAGATTTAACTAGAAAGTTGGAGCTTTTAATTGAAACAGACCGAGACGATGTGAACTTGGTTGAGCTTATCAATAGAAAAGTTTAGTTAAATTGGGAGAGTGAAAAGGATGAAGTCTTTTGGGAGCAAAAAGCGAGAGTAAATTGGTTGAAGGTAGGGAATAAAAACACGACCTTCTTTCATAGGTATGCTTCTCAATGAAAGAGAATGGACACGATTAAGTTCTTGGAGTATAGGGATGGAAGGGTGACAAGGGAGGGAGCTGAAATGGAGAAAATTGCAAGGGGTTTCTTTGAAGAGTTGTTTGCGATAAAGAGGGTTGGCAACCTGAATCATATTCTATCCAGGTTAGACAGGTGCATTTTCGATGGTTTAAATGCAATGTTAATAGCAAAGTATATGGAAGAAGAGGTCTTTGTAGCATTAAGGGATATGGGTCCAACAAAGGCACTGGGGATAGATAATTTTTGGATGCTATTTTTCAAAGATATTGGCGTATATGTAAGTCTTTTTTGCTTAAGCGTTCTAAATGACGGTATGGAATTAGAGTCATGAGAGAAACAAGCGAGTACATGAAAGAATAGTAAAATCGGGTTGGGAGACAACCAATTTCATTCTAATTTATACAAAAGAATTAGAAAATGTCGAAGAAATGAGACTTACCAGGGGAGGTGCGAGAATGAAATAGGAACCTCTTATGGGGGCATTTATTAAAAAAAACTTCGATATGGCATTTGATAGTGCGCAATCCAGATTGGGGTCAGCTATAGTAGCCACAAATGCCATGGGAAAGGTGGTGGTCTCCAGATCGATGATGCATGTAAGGGTCGGATCGACCTTCGCAATGGAGGCTCTCGCGTGTTCATGGGTAGTACAAACAGGGTTAGAAATGGGTTTGACAGAAGTGATTATAGAGGGGGACTCTTTATTAGTTATCAACAAATGCAACTCGAATACACAAGATAAATAAAAATCAGAGCCTACATTCGGAATATAAGACACTCGGGAAATCAACTTGCTCATGCTTAAGCTACTAAAAGTTTGAGAAATTGTGAAGAATTTTACCTGGAAGAGACGATCTTGAGATTCGCTGTGAGGATAATGGAAGACAAATAGGTGCGAGAGCCTGACTGAGGATGAGTATGTGGAACTTTTTGTCCTTGGAATAAAGAACACTTTGAAAGGTGTTCTTTGTAAGTAATGAATGTTTGCAAAAGGGATGAGAATGGGGAAAGTGTTCTTTGGGGAAATGAAACTATCTGGTTTTGAATTAACAGATGAAGGGACGAGACGGGTACACACTTCCCGAGTGACTGGGCTGGATGAATTCATTTATTTTTGTTTTATGGCTTTGTTATTTGCTGATGGGCCCTTTTGGACTCATGGACTAAAACGTTGTTTGTTTTAATTTTGCAATGAAGCCTAATCCATTTCTTAAAAAATACATCTTCTTTGCTTTGTTCCTTAATTTGTTCTCTTCTTTCAGCTTGTTCTCAAGTTCTAGCAGTTGCAAATTCATGAACAACAAAATAAACATCAAGTAGAAATTTCAAATCTTTCTCTTCAAAACATTGAAAACATAATCAAAATGTTTAAAACCCAAATTAATAGATAAAAAAATGACCTTATTTTGCATTAGTTCAGCATCTTGTTTAGCAATTTTTGATGATTTCCTCTCAAGCACTATACAGTCCTCATCCCACCTTCTTTTCACTAAAACACAAGGAATCCACCTTAGATTCTGAAGCAGGTGACAATCACAACTAGAAAAAGAAAAAGAAAAATGAAGAACCCACCTCCATTTGATGTCTTCTTTGTTGCAAGCAACCATTTGCATAATGATCTTAAGTTGCAATGACTTTGATTCATGAATGTCACCAGCAACATATTAGAGTTCACTTAGTATTCACTAAGCAAATTGTAAAAAAACTGTCAACAAAAGTAAACTTTAGCCTGCAATAAGTAATGGTGTTCTGCTAGAGATGTCAAAACAAGCCCAAGCTGGATAGCTCATCCGTATCGATTCGAGCCCATAATGATTTAAGTCTGAAAAAATTCAAAGCTTGTAATAGATTGAAGCTCAAGAAAATCCGAACTCAGAAAAGCCTAAGCTCTAGAAAATCTGAGCCCAACAAACCTAAACTTGAGAAAGTCCGAGCCCTTAACAGATTTTAGCCCGAGATAAATCCGATCCAAAGCCGAAAAGGCTCGAATTTATAATTGAATAGTCATAATAAATATTAATAATTAATATAATTTTATGATATTATTTAAAATAAAAATAAAATATACATATAAATAAATAATAATTCTTTATATTTTGAAAATGTATTCAAAAACATTGCATACTTATACTTAATTTTATTAATAGAAAAAGTAATTAATAATAAATTTTTAAATGTTAAATTATAAAGTGAAATAAAATTTTAAAACATTAATTTTATTTAAAATATTTTTAATACTATATATAATAAATATATAAAATTAATAATTTTTAAAATCTATAAAATTAAAATTTGATAATAATATAATAAATATATTATATAACTATTACTGAAACTTAACCTGACGTTGAACCAATATACTAATAATGGTGAATTTGGGAAGCTGGCAAGGGCCCCAACCTAAAGTAGAATGTATATAATTATTATTATATTATAGATTATAATAAAAGATATAACACCAATAGTTATGTGTAATTTAGTGTATATATATATTGGTAATGTGGAAGTTTAGAGTTTATTATTATCATATATTATTGTTTATTATTATATTGGTTGAAATATGCTCGAAGTTTTTATACTTTTTATACATTTGAAAGTTAGCCCTCTTAGTATATTATATAATGCTATATCATATCATATAATACGTTAATAGTTTATATAGTTGTATTTATTTTCTCTTGATCATGTTAGTCTTTATTAACAGAAAATGTTAATTTGAGTACGAATTAAATAAATGACTAAAATTACTTGTTTTTGTCAAATTAAAGAATCAAATAAATTATTATGCAAGGACTAAATTGCTTTATTTACTTAATGAAAAATTAAATTGTTTATTTATTCAAAAAAAATATTAATTGATAACATCATTTATATCATGAGTAAATTACACTACATTGCCAATAAAATATGGAAAAGTGGGTTTAAAATATTACCTGCATCTTTATAAAAACACACACACACATATGGTAACATCCTAAACCTCCTTCCGAAGCTCCACGTGTAAAAAATAATTACTCACCAGCAGTATTAATAGAGAGGTACATGTCCATAAAATAGTCTTAAAAAGGTAAGATTGGCAAATCATTCCTCTGGTCTATGCTAATCCCACAACAATAGTTGATAGACAACGAAGGCAAGCATGAAGAGCAATAGTTCACATGACCATTTAGCAGATACGGCTGCTCCTTTTACTTGTTCCGACTCATTGTTTCCCTGTCATTGACCAAACAGACAAAAAAGAACTTGGGGTTTGGGTTCAGAATTATATAATTATAATGCATACTAGTGGGAGTAGATGTTGAAGTGGGAAATCACTTTTGAGGATGTTGATGGAGAGCATATGTCAGGCTGTCGCACTATATAGATTTGATCGCCAGGACGATCCTCCTTGTATGTATCCTGATTTCTGTGCCAACTCCACAATGCGTATGTCGAATTCAAAACCTGCATCAACAGAATATAACATTACAAACTAGCTAGTTAATGCTGTAATAAGGAGAATATAAGTCCATAGGCTTCAGCAGACCTCAAGGATTCCATGCCCGAAGCTGCTTTCTCTATATGCACTCCACTCTGGTTGTCTGTCCCAACAAAACTTGCCTTTAGCCGGACCAGATGAGAAATTCAAGTGGCACACACCTCCAATCTCTGGCATATTGTCTCCTTGTGCAGGGCATTTTCCAGGTTCATCTGCATGATCAACATCTACTTTCTCGATGTTCCCGCCATCTCCGACTGTTATGTAGATAGGTCCACAAGCATCTAAAGTATAATTATACACTCTGTTCATCCTCTCATAAGCATGAACCTAACCCAAATCATATGGATCAATAGGCGGATAACAAGTTTTGTTGCATCTGTTCAATGCATTTTCAAATATGCAAAGTATGAAAATCCTACTTACATGGCCGGAAAATACGATATCAACGCCATAATGATATAAAAGTTGTTCCATTTCCTGCCTCATACATTCAAATTCCTGATAATGTGAGGAGTAACTATTATACCATGGTGGATGCCAAGCTGCTACAAGCCATGGGGTTACTGTTCGATCTACTTTGCCTAAGTCATCCTTTAGCCAAGCATACTGAGCTCCTAGAATTGAGATGATGAAGTGGTTGTTGTTTCATGTTATGTTTAGTGCAACAGAATTTGCAGCCAAACATGAAAGAAAGCATACCGTTCTCACCTGTACTATTATAGTCCACATAAGCCCCGAGCATAAAGAAATGTACCCCTCCAGCATCAAAAGAGTAATAAAAGTTACTGTCAGAGCCAGACTCCTTAGCTGGAACTGCAAACCTTGTCAAGTATGATTTGAAAGTGATCCCAGCTGCTTGAGGTTCAATTTCGTGGTTGCCCTCGATGACCATCATAGGAACTCTTGAGATCAGTGGCTCCATGAACCTGAACTCGGAATGAGCTTTTTGTTAATGGTGCAGTTGCTATATAAAAGCAAGTTGAAAGACAGGTTACCTTCCCCATCCATCCCAACGAGGTTGATAAGTCTCCCTAATTGGTGCATCTGGAAAAGAACATGAAAAGCATGGAACACCTTTCCCACCAGTTGTAAGGTACTGATTGGCATAGGTCAAGTCTCCAACCATTAAGATCAATGAAGGGTCATTCTTTGACAGATGATCAATGGTTGTTGATGAATTTCTGGTTAGACCTAAATCTCCTATAACTGCTATTCTACGAGGATATGAATTTTGAGCAGGTAATGGTAAAGTTTCAAACACATGCTCTTCACTCATAGCTGGAAGTGAGCTATCTCCACACCTGTAGTAATATTTTGTCTCTGGTTCCAGGCCTGTAGTTCAAAATGTCTGCTTAATTCTTCATTTGCCATAATTTACTACATCAAGACGCTGTACTATTTATCAAATTAATGAGATAGTCATACTATACCATCAATTCTGACATGGTGAATGATGGCAGAGGTATAATTGAAGAGCCCCTCAAATGGGTACAATTGGCTATAAACAGTTGCATTTCCTCTCTTTTTGCTACTATACTTGCCACTTTCTTTGCCATACCAAACCTCACTGGCAACTGAGGTAGGATCAAGTGCAATCACATTGGGACCAATCTCTGCATCCCCTAACCCAAACCAAACCAAACATATCAAAAGCCAAAACAATACCACACACAAAAAAACAACAGGAAGAAGAAGAAAAAAAGTACCAGTAACCCAAGACACCCACATTGAAGTTGGAGTGGATAAAGCAAGAGCAATTTGTTCAGGGAACATAGAGGTCACATTCTTCTTCAGCCTCGGATCATCCATGGGTATGTCATCGCTGCCTCGACGTAAAGACGGATCGAAATGGATAGTTATGGGATCAAATGGACCTTCTAAAGTTGTTGGTATGTGTTTTCCAGAGACAAACAGCTTTGTTAGGATGAAAATAAAGGTAAGAAACGTGGCTTGGATCATTGAGTTTCTTTAAATGCACTAAGCAAGGAAGATGATGAAGATGGGTGAAGCAATGAAAGAAAAAGGTTTGGTATTCATGAGATTGTTAAGTTGTTGGTATATCCGGTTTGGATAGGTGGAATATTCCATTTTATTTCCAAACTCAACGATTTAAACTAGAATACTATTTCCCTATCATCCTAGGAAAAAATGTACATGTGCAATAGAAGGAAATTTATATAATAATATTTTTTAGTGAATTATAAGGGAAGAGTAAAGTTCTAATAACAACGCGATTGACGTGATTTGAATCTAAACTATACATGAGATAATGAACATTCTTGATTATGAAATCAACACGAATTTAAAAAGTGTTTAATTTAATTAACAAGAAGATTAGTTTAATTTGTCATTTAAATTCAGATCACTTATTACAAAAATAAAAGCAAATTAAATCATTTTGAAGTTGCATTTTTATCCACATGTGTTAATACCTACTAAAACTACTCATTTAATAGGGCCTAAATGAGGTGCGGCTGAAATTAAAGAAAAGCCCACATTGTTTAGAACTTTACAATGAGTTTGTACCTTAAATTTGTGGGAGTTTGTTTTATGTAGCTTAAGTTTCTTGATAATTTTCGATTTGCCTTCCACACGTCAATTCTGGCTGAGATTAATCAAACCATGAAGAAATATACCCATTTTTAAATTAAGATTAAAAAGATAATTAGACAATTAATTTGTCTTTATTTACATAAAGAATAAGTGAGAAAATTGGTAACTTAAAATTGATTGATAGGTTATCGTCGATAACTAGAACCAATTTATTAAAGAATACTAAAAATTATATTTACATTATTGATCAAATTCGTGAATCAAACAGAAGTTTTACCTTTGACTAGAATTTCATCTCATTAATTTTTTTATATTTTATTTTATGATCTCTTTTTACGTTGTTTTAGTTTTAGTTTTAGTTTTCTTTAAATAAAAAATCCCCCTTCATCTTTATTTTGTTTATTTTTATTTAAAAAATAAAATTATCATCAGTCTTTTTCCAAATGACCTTACTCACTACTAATTTATATTTTTTAGTATGTTTTTATTTTTGTAGGTGTTAACAACTGTGCAAATATGAGTAAAATATGTGTAGATATTCTAGTAACTAATTTTTAATTGATGATTAGTTGGTGCGAAAGTTATATATTAGTATTATGATCTCCAAATTACATATACATAACTTTCCTTACATTACAAATTCAGAAAAAAGAGTTACATTTTTTTAAATACTTATGTGTTTGTAAAAGTTCAAATTCGTCCAGCGAAAATAAAATAAATTTACTTAAAATTAAAATTCATTTACATGAAAATAAAAACCAAAACCCAATTAAGACCCAAAACCAATAAGCTAACCCAATAACCTAAATATCCTAATCCAATTACAACCAAGCCCATACATTTCCTAAAATTATCAAAAAACCCTAAAATTTTAACCCTTCAGCAGTTGTCGGTCCTCACCACGTCAACACGTACCACTTGAGGACATCATGCCTAGATCTGCTGCTAAGCTGGCCACCATGGTGAAAAACTTGCAAATAGAGAGAAAAAAGGACAAAAAAATATACAAAATATGTAATTTGTTGTAGCTATAAAAATCGCACAAATCCCTATGTAATTTTTTACACACGCACGAAGAAGAAATACAAAAAAATCTCAATGTATAATTTATTTTTTATTCGAAAGTAAAAATCGAAAAGGTTTAGGGTTTCATTTTTTATCTTTTGTCGCTTTACCTTCCATCACCACGAATGGACAAGGCCTTATCCTCGATGAAGGACGTCCTCCCTTGGCATGAGAGACCCTCGAGTTCCTTGGGCTCGGCTGGGCTTTGTCGAAAAAGAGAGAGGGTTTAGGGTTATTTCTTTAAAAAAAACATAGAAATCGAAAGGTTTCTTATTTTTTTCAGGGTTTTGGTTGGGATTTCAGTACATTCGAATCCAGATCTGTAATCTGGGTATCGAAAGGTTCATAAAGGGGGCTTTCTTATATCCCGGTAATCGTAGGTGGCGGTCCTCGATGCAGATGATCTGTGGTCACGATGAAAGGTCATCGGATTCTGGGACCGGACCAAAGGAGGGGGCTAAGAATTTGAGAGAGAAAAGAGAGAAAGAGAAGAATTTTTTAAAAAAAAATGGATGGAAAATGAAATAAATTTTTTTAAAAAAATTGACTTAAATAGGCTACACCATACGATGCCGTTTTGGTTTAATTCAATAAGCTCCAAAACGATGTCGTTTTGGCACAAACCCGAGGACCCGATTCGGATCCCAAGATCCGCGTGTTTTTAAGGGTATGGACAAATTGCCATTTTGGTTTTTTCATATTTTTTATTGTTTTAATTTAGTCCAATTTAATTTTTTTTAATTTTGCCAAATGGATTTTCACCTTTTCTACATTTCAGTCCTTTGACTTTGACTGTTGACCTTTTTTAGTGAATGACATGTGTTAGGTCGGGATATTCTCTCCTTTAATCCCTGTATTTTATATTTCATTTTAATTTAATCCCATATCTATTTTTTTTAAAATTTATAGCTTAAATTTGTTCGAATTTCAATTTAACCTTTTTTTTTAATTTATGCTTTAAATTCCTTGCAAATTATAATTTAGTCCTTTTCTTGTTTCTTTTAATTGGTGCTTATTTCTTTTTGAGTCCTTTAATGTTATTCTTTTTATATTTATTTATTTATTTATTGTCCTTTATTTTATTTTACTATTTATTATTTATTCATTTCATTTATTTTATCTTACCATTTATTATGTCATTATTAAATTCATACTTTATTTATTGTCATTTATTTTATCTTACTATTTATTTTATTTTTATTATTTGTTTGTAGTATTATTTTATCATTCATTTTTGCCATTATCATATTGCGCATTATGCTTAGATACATTTTTTCATTTTGTACCACGCACAAATAAATTAATTGTATATCACATTAAGTCTCATATTCATTTTCTCGCAATGTATAAGTAATATTTAAAAGCCGAGGCAATGTTCTTTATTTAGAAGACTTGAGAAATTGTGCCCCAACTCATGGGGTATGATTTTCTCCTCGAATCGATGTAATTGAATATCTTATTTAAAATTAAAAATATATAAGATTTGGGTAATAATTAGCCGATAAATGTTCTTTATTTTCGAGGATCCGAGATGTTATGCTCTTAACTTACGAGACATGACTTTCTTTCTCAATTGACTAGAAATAAAAGAGCCTTCTTCGCTAAATTTAATACATATGTTATTGAATCATATCATTTATATGTTCGCATTTTTAAATTTTTCTCGTGCTTTTGATTTTCAATACTAAGACATTAAGTAATCAACTAGGTACCACTTAAGGGCGTATAAGGGTGCTAATCCTTCCTCATGCATAACCAACTCCCGAAACCCTTTTTTTATTTCGAAGACCAAAATATCACTTTAATAATTTTAAAATCTATTTCGAGATGATCCAATTAAACCTAATTAAAAAAGATTGGTGACAACTCCATTTTGGTTTTTAAAATAAAAAGTCAGGACTCGAAAAAAGGTTTCGAAAAAAAGAGTTTCATTCTCTAAAATACTTATGTGTTAATTTGGAAGATCAAAATCAAGACTCAAAGATTTCAATATATCAATGAATTCAGGTACGCTTTTGCATATACTTTTTATTATTAATGATCTAACATGAATTATTCTGATTTTTTAAGTTTTGTATCAGATTTTACAATTGTAATAGTCTAAAGATTGATATTGTGCTTAAAAAAGATTTATTTGAGTATTTTACCACTCTACCGGTGATTTAATTCTTGAATTTTTGGAAGAAGAATTATTTACAGCTATCTGTGCACGTCTCTCGTGTTACCCCTCCTGATAAGCCTACGTTGGTTTGTACTGCCTGAACTAAGAAATCTTATAATCCAGAGAGTTTCAAGGCTCAGATGAGGAGTATTTGGAAGACGAAAGAGAGATTTGAGATTCAGATGGCTAGTCAAAATTTATTCCTTGTAAGTTTTGATTCGGCTGAGGATTTAGAGTCTGTACTGGAAGGTAGACCATGGTTGTTTAGGAAGCAGGTGATACTGTTTGATAGATTGGACGTTTCGATTGAAAGAAAACACTTGCATCTAGTATATACACCTTTTTGGATCAAATTCAGACATGTGTTACGGGGGAGCAACAGAGTGGCGAACCTTTTAGCAAAATCAGCAACTGGTGCTTTGAATAACTTGAAAGTCTTTCATGATCCACCACATTCAGTCTTGCGCTTGTTGGAGGAGGACAGAGTTGCTGCTTTAGATTATGATGATTAATTTTGCGATGAACTTCTAGTCCATAGGAGCTTCTTTCTTTATTACCAAAAAAAAAAACTATATAAACGTAATCAGCTAATGTATACGTGGTAGTTTTAAAACTACAAGCGTAGAGTTGTCCATAGGTTGGTCCAAAAAAATTAGAGGGTTTAGATAAAATATAGATTTGAAAAATGAGTTTGAGCAAAAAACTAAGACTCATTTAGAAAACGGGTCGGACCTAGAGTAAGATCTTTTCTGTCTAGGCTCGGCCCGACCCAAATTTGCAAAAAAACCTATTATTTTATTATTATTTTCCCATTATTATGCTATCATTTCACTATTGTATTGCTATTATTTTGTTGTTATTGTTTAAATATTATATAATTATTATTTTATTGTTATATTTAAGTATAAAGACTTTGTTAAATTTATTTTAATTTGTTGGGAATTTATTTTAATATTTTTAGTGTTTTTGATGAATTATATATATTTTTAAAATTACATAAATAAAAAATAAAAAAATTTACGGATAGGTCAAGTCAAACTTGGGTTTTAACATTTTTACTCAAGTCGAGTTTAAACAAAAACTTAAACTCACTTTTCGAGTTGAACCAGACCTGAACTTATCAATCAATCTTAAAATTTTGTTAGGACCCGACTTCAACTCAACCCGCTTGCCTAGCCCATGTACAACTCTATAAAGGCGGCATCATATTATAAACGAAGTTTTTCACCTTTTCTTGCAACAAAATCTATATGTAGATATTATCTTCTAATAACATTTAAAATTTCCGCATCTACTCTCTTTTAAGTTTTAATTAGTTCCTAATGTTTATTTTTAAAATTTATTAAACAGTATTTTATAATTTTGAAAATATGTATTGTTAATTAATGAGAATTAGTCTAATTTATATTAAAAATATTAATTTTGAAAAATAATTTAAAAAATAAAATAACATATTAAAAGTAATGAAAATAAGATAGTGAGAAACAACCGATAGTAAAATGTTAATTAATTAGATAAAATACTTGTTATTTGAATATGAGTCAAAATTTCACATACAAAGAATCATTATTTTAATATTTCATTGCACTTGACATAATATTTCACAATAAAATGGTAAATAATATACACAATTATGTAAATATTATTAAAATAAAATAATGGTAAAACTATTTAATATCAATAATAATATTTAAAAATCTCAAATAATAATGAAAATCATACATTTTTTGTGATGGAAAAAAAACTTATTAAATAATGATAAAATATATTTTTTCCTAGTAATTCTTTAGATGTTATTTTGAATAAAAATGTCTAGCTAATGCATATATTTGTACGGCTAAAAATTATTTTTAATTGGTATACAACTATAACACCAATTAAGTGATAATTAATCTAAAATAATAAATGTAATTTGATATAGATCCAAAATCTAATTAAGTGATAGTAACTATTACATTGATAATGAAAATATTATTAATAAAATAACTATAATTATAATTATAATCATAATTATATTATAGATTTTATTTTGGTATAACCAAGGTTTCCTCTATGTCCTTTTATAGTTCATGAAGACTAATCGATTCAGGGATCTGTTGTTGCTTCTCCCAATAATGTCGTCTCTAAAATTTAAACTTTTATTCTTTGTTGAGAATGGAATGTACCTTATTACTCCACTCAACACTTGTTGGTAATTATAATATTGATTTTATAGATTTAAAATATATAAGAAATTGTTAACTCGATTAATCAAACCGAATTTGCCAAGAGAGGGTGAATTGACATTTAAAAAATTAGTGGAAGCAAAGAAAGAATATGAAACAATGAATGCAAAGATTTAAAGTGGTTTGACCCCAATTACCTACTCCACTACTTTAACTTTCTGCTACTAAGGGTTTTCCCAAATTCACTAATTTGTTCAACCTTTGAGGATAAGGTTTAACCTTACAACTCTCTTATGATAAACCCTCTCAAAGAATTACAAAGAAGCAAACTAAGAAATAATCATCACAAGATCAGAATGTTTGCTAATAAAACACAAATAAACAATAATACACTTGAGCTAAAGAATAACAATAAAAGCTCACAAGTGTGTGCAAGAAAAGTATGAAGAATTTATCACTAAGATTGAATTGATTGATCTTTAGGCTTGATTATATCTCTTGTTGTTGTAAGGTCTTTGGAAGTTGGTATTTATACCTCTGAATTGAATTCCAATTATTGTGGTTGTTGGTGATATGAATAGAGTTGTTGGTGGATGAAAAATCAGAGCATTTAATTCACCTGCAATAGCGTGTATCGATACCAAATAAAAATGTATCAATAATTTTTTGCAATAAATGTCAAATTCAGTGATCGTTGGAGTTTAAATATCGATACCAGGAAGATTTTATCGATACCATATAAAAGGTATCAATATTGGATCAATACTTAGTTGATTTTGTGAAAAACAAAATGCCAATTTGGTATTGTTTATTTGAAGGGGTATCGATATTACAAAAATATCAATACTTGGCCAAAAAAGTATCCATACTTTTTGGCCTTGAGCAATTCCTACTTGTTTGAAAAATAGTTTGATTTGTTAAAATATTTTTAACTTGATTTTAAAGTTATTTCAAAAATTTTCTAAAAGTTCAAATTAGATATTCAAAATTTTATCTCTTAGACTACAATTTGAAAAATCATTTTGTCAATTTTGTTTAATTTTAACTTTTATTCTAAAGCACTTCAATTTGTTATATCAAGACATTTTATCAAATAAAACTTAGTTTAATAATCTCCCTCTTTTTGATATAACAAAACATTTGATAAATTTATTTTTGAATAATTGCTCCCTTTAATGAAAGTTATTTTGAATTTAAGACCAAAATAAAAAAATTGACATACAATTTGACGTTCTTTTTTACTTTAAGGAAAAATGGTCACATAATTTGCATAATATGCAAATGGTTAGCATAAAAGTAATCAATCAATTTACCTTTTTTTCTCCCCTTTTTGTTATATCAAAAGACAAATAAAGCTTAAGGAGAAAAAAATGGTTAGTTCAAAAATATATGACAATGAAGAAATACAGAACTAACATATAAAAGACATCACCAAAGTATCTTAGAATACAAAATAAAAACATTAAGGTTCATGACATAGGAAATAAATAAAAGTAATAGTGCAAATGTTATGAATAATGATATGGAAAATGCAAGCCTAGAAATCTTCTCTAATCATCGTCATGAGGTAAGAAGGGAGGCGTTGAAGGAAAGCGAGTGAAAAGAGATGACATTTGCATCTCCAATGACGATAACCTAGAATTAACCTTATCTCTATGAGATCTAACCTTGTCTCTAGGTCCTCGAACATCATTGCTCAAAGAATGGATAGCATCGAGGATGACACCATTGATCTTGGATGAAGGTTTAGCTGCGTGAGAGGATGAAGTTGGAGGAGGAAAATGTTCAGGTGAAGGAACATGATCGTGTTCCGGAATGTCTTCAAAAGCGGCTTCGATGTCTTTATCTTCATTTTCAACTAGTTGATCACTCTTAATCCACGTAATGGAATTTCCTCATAACTAATAGGCTGGTTGGAAGTAATGAGGCTATCTCCATGAGTGCTAATGCCTAACCTCCTAAAGAGATATGAAAAATAAGTACCATGAGGAAGGGTGATATTTTTACTCATCCCTCTCCCAATAGCCTTAGTTATGTCATTAAACATGATGAGGGATAGGTCGGGATGCCTATTGGATTTGAAAGAATCAAGCCACCAATAATCAGTGTTTTGAAGCTTAACATGTTTCTTAATGGGGCGTAGGTTCCAAGTAATTATCAAATGGAAGACACAATCATGAAGATTAAGTTCGGATATCGATCTAGACTGAATAAAAAGAGCAAAATTGAAAGGACCTTTTCTATCAGAGTTACCTTCGAAAGGCAAATGAATGTAATCGTCAAACTCTTCTAAGGTAAGATGTATAGGGGTGTTCACTAAAAAGAAGTAATGGCTATGGCGATGTCGTCGGACTCATAGTGTTCGAGTTTGGCATTAGAGAAAATGCTTGAACAAGATTATAGTAAGTCGATGATGAAATATTAAGGAAATACATTCAACCCTAGTTTTGGAAAATAGAAAGACAAAATTAATACCCTCTAACATGGCTATATCAACTTTCCTAGACTCCCAAACGCTCTTAGATGCAAAGTTTCTATCAAAACGTGCACGTAAAGCATCGGTACAAAAGTATTCTTTAAAGGATGATTTGGGACCACTAGGTTGATATGAGGAAGATGCACCAGTTCTTGGTCTTTTCTTAGGAGCCATAACTAGAGAAGTAAACACTAAAGTTTGACTAAAACACTAAAAAATTTGGTTTGAAAATTTTGTCAAACACTTGGTGTGTAAGGGTTTTAGGTAAAAATTTTAAGAAAAAAGGCTAAGAAAAAGAAACCCCTGCAACAAATTACAAAGTGTATAGTCTAAATTAACCCAATACTTCATAAAAAATCAATATTTCAACCTATATTGCATGAAACCAAAAGTTTGAAAATTTTAGGGTTTACCTTAAAAGTGTTGAAATAGGTAAAATCTCCAAGCAATGTTGAACAAATCTTGAGGAAATAGTGTTTGAAAGTGCTGCAAAAGCAAAATTTGATGAAATCGTCAAGAAATTTGAAGAAACTTTGGAGAAGAGATGATAAATTTTCGGTGAAGATAAAAAAATTTAGGGCTTTGTAAATTTGTTTTTGAAACCACGGTGTAGTTGTAGTTCTATTTTCCAAGTGTGCAAAAAAATGTAAAACAGAAATTTTTAGGTCCTAAAGGGTTTTAAAGGTCCTAAAATGACTCCAAATTCATTCCTAATTGTTTCACATGCATGAAAATACATAATGTTACCATGATGCATATGATTCATGAAAGCAAAATTAGACAAAAAAAATGACTAAGTTAACAAGATTTAGTCCATTCTAACAAGTTCAAGAGCATCAAAAGAGTAAGTCATGCTAGAAAAATATGGTCAAATAGATCAAATAAGCACATAAAACTCCACACTTTTCAATTATTAGGATTAAAACACTACGGTTCGAGGAATTATTTTTGGATTTTTTGGGTCAAAGATTAGTACGTCTCTTTTTCTTGTTTTAGGGTTAGTTTTCTCTAATTGAACGGTGGGGGTTCGGTGTCCCCTTTATCTTGGGAGTGGTGTGTTTTTGTTGTTGCCTACATTGGTTCTTTTCTCGTACTATTTGGGGTGGCCTTGTGTTTTGCTGATTGGGGTTATAGCCCCTTGGTTGGGGTTTTGTGCTCTTGTGGTTTTAGTATGGGTTTGTGATGTTCGATGTTGTTGTTTCTCTTTTTGGGTTTCTTTTTGAGGGGCATTCTTGTACTCTCTAGCTTTTGTGCTTATCCTCAGGTTTTCGTTATTTGTTGTTTCTTTTGGATATTTCCTGGTCCTTGGTTATTTGTGGAGAAATTTTCGAGGCTTTGTTTAATGTGATATTAAGTGCGGATTGTTGTGCCTGTTTGTACGGTCACTTTGTTTGAGGAGGGCTTCTTTTACTACTTGTCGATGTGGTTTTCGCGTGGTAGGTTTTCATTGGATGGTGTTTTCTTGCATTACTATTCAGTCAGAGAAGTCTTTAAAGTTTGAGTGTCTTGTTTATCCTTATTTTCTTTACTTTCTTTATTTCTTAAGTTTTACATTTATTTTCTCACTTTTACGTATACTGCATGCGATGTGCATGGGTTTTTTTTTCTTTTTCACGAGTTTTGGTTAAAGTTTTGTTAGCAACATTTTTTTTAGATTGGCAATCAGATTTGTGATTTCTATCAAGTAGCGGGGAAGAGCTTTGCGTTATCATTGTAAATATTGTGGTATCTGCTAACTCTATCTATGAAGGGCTTCTTGGAATTATGGACGAGGAGGTTAAGGAAATGCTTTCTAGACTGAAGTTTTCAGAGGAAGAATCACGTAAAATCTTTGCTGACAACTCGGGTAATTCTGATCTAAAGGGGTGGGAAGCATGGGTAGTGGGTAAGTTGCTGACAAAAGAATGGGTAAATAAAGAGGCTATGTATAGAGTGCTTCGTTCGCTGTGGTTTACTAATGGTTGGGTAAACTTCGTGGAAGTAGAGGATGATTGTTTTTTGATTAAGTTTGGAACGGTGGAGGATCGTGAGCGAATATTGAATTTGGCACCATGGTTATTTGATCAGCACATTTTGTCAATGGTCCCGTTTATTAGAGACAGAGAATGGAGCTCATATAACTTTACTATGGTCCCATTTTGGATTCGAGTTTTTAATATTTCTATGAGTTTGATGGACAGGAAACTAGCTCTGGAAGTGGGTAGAACCGTAGGGAAAGTTATGGTTATTGAATGGAGAGATAAAGGAGGATGCTGGATTGACTTCATTAGAGTGTGGGCCATGCTGGATACCTCAAAACCATTAGGTCATGTGTCGTGCATTGTGTATAGGGATGGGAGGGAGATTACGTGAGTAATAAAATATGAAAGGTTTCTTGTATTTTGCTATATCTGTGGACATGTGGGACACATTACGAAAAAATGTGGGATGCGGAGAGGGAAGGAGACCCAAAGGATTATCAATTTGGTAAATGGTTAAGGGTTCAAATGCCGACATAGGGATTAAGAGGGGGATATGTTTGAAATGATGTGGAGCTGATATTGGAAGATGGTGGGAATGAGGTTGAAGTGACTGTAGGTAGTTCGGAATGTCGAAAGGAAGGTGTGGGTCAGAAACTCACTAAGGATCATGAGAGATCCTCTGAGGAGGTCTCAATTTCATGCTCTCCTTTAAATAAACGATCTATGCTTCTTTTGAAGGACAATGAGAGTAAGTGCAAGGGTAAAAGAAAAAAGAGTAGAGATGGCATTGAGGGGTGTGATGATAGCCCTATTCAATTGGTTAAAAGAAAGTTATCGGAAGGCATGACTCCTTCCAAGGCGGTGGTTGGTTTCCAGCACCGCCGTGAGCAATGAAACTCATTTGTTGAAACTGTCGTGGGTTGGGGAACCCCGCGACAGTGGCAGAATTGAGGCAGCTCGTCGTTGCCAACTGCCTCGATGTTATTTTTTTAGGTGAGACTAAAATTCATGCTTGTGAGTTTGACAGGATTAAACACAAGTGCAATATGACGGGATGCTTTGTGGTTGATGCTAACGGACGAAAATGAGCGTTGACTATCTTGTGGAATGATGAGGTTGAGGTTAATATTCAAAGTTTCTCTCCAAATCATGTGGATATGGTTATTAAAACAAAAGAGTTGGATGGTGTTCATTTCACTGGTTTTTATGGGCACCCCGATCCAAGTCAAAAACACTTATCTTAGGATCTTTTGAGAAATATTGCTGGAGGTGCTAGGGATAATTGGATTGTGGGAGGGGACTTTAACGAGATAATTGATGAATCCGAAAAAAGTGGGGGAAGGCGTAGATCTAGGGTGGCCATGGATGATTTCAGTAGAGTTGTGAATGACCTTGCGTTGGTTGATGTGAAACCAGATCGTGGATTGTTTACATGGTTTAATAATAGGCGTGGGTAAGATTTGGTGAGGGAAAGGCTCAATAGATTTTTTGTTTCCTTGACATGGCTTAGCATGGTCCCTTTATTAGCTTTTGAGGTGATTCGGCAAGCGCAATCCGATCATGATATGATTCTGTTGGATACTAAGGGTAGGGAAGTGAGAAATAGGGGCAGGGATTCGAGGCTTCATTTTCGTTTTGAGGAATGTTGGGCTAGTGATAATGAAGCTAAAATGGTCATTCAGGATGCGTGGAATAGTGGGAATGGGGACATCTTGTGGAGTTCTGATTTTAAAATGCTAACGTAAATTTAAAGAATCATTAACATCGTTAACTTTTTTGTTAAATTCAAGTCTATTATAATGCGATGTTTGTGATATGGTTATTCACTGAGTAGTTTTTTTTTAATTTTAGAATGTCAGACTAAAAAATTTAATAGAAAAATTTTAATGGTGTTAAAATTAAACCTAAATTTTTATATTCAAAAAATAAAGGAATTAAATTTTAAAAATAAAAATTGGGATTCCAAATACACAAATAGTACAAAAATTTGAAGTATATTGTAATCTTTAAATTTTAACAATTTAATGAAAAAATAATTAATCGGACGTGAGATGTAGGTCGAAAACCATACTAATTTTTAATTATTTTTAAATTTTATGAGTTTTTAATTAAGTAGGCGTGATTTCTTTTACATGTGATATCCAATTCCTTTATAAACTTTAAAAGACTAAGTATATGGCTTTGGGTAGCTTTTTTTTTTCTGTTCTTTTTTTATAATAAGAAATATAAAATGATTTTTATTTTCAAATGAAATTTCTATATAAACTTATAATAAATATTAGATTATGTCTTTCATTAAAAAGCATATTTATATTCGTGAGTAAATTACACATCAATTCAATTAAAAATTACAAAAAACTCATTATTTTACAAAATAAAAATATTAATATGAGAGTATTTCTTACTTTTTATATTTATATACAAAATACTACCATGATATAAAACACCATAAAATTTAAAACTTCAAATTAACCATTTAAATTAAACCCCCATTTGATACTTAGATAAATATTTTTTTACACAATCTAGTACTGGATTTTGTCAAGGTTACTATTTTATTTTAATATTATAAAAATTTAAAATAAATAAATAAAAATATCCTCCTAATATTATTTACTGATCCAGGGACTTTATATATGTGTATATTTTATTTTTTAAAATTTGATTATCTTTAACTCATAAATTTTAAAATATAGTTCTTAGGGTTAGGTCAAGAGTTCCTTCTTTGAGTGCTCCAAAAGTCAGGGTTTTGTTGGGGTTGGGGCGAGGAGAAGTGGTGATCGCTTAGGGTAATGGAAAGAGATGAGATCTCTTTTTTGGAGGAGGAGATGGTTCAATTGTTAGTTAGAAGTTCTTTATTGATTCCGGGAGATCGTCCGACTCTCTTGTGTTCAATTTGGACGAAACGTTTGTATAACCCAGATAACTTTCACGCACAAATGAAGTTTATTCGGAAAACTAAGAGAAGGTTTGAGATTAAGTTGGTGGGTTTGAATTTGTTCATGATTGAATTTGAGGATGCTGATGATCTGGAGTCAAATGTAGAAGGCGGACCCTGGCTTTTTTCGCAAATACGTTGTCATCTTCCAGCGTTTTGTGGCTCCCATTGAATGTACGAGGGTTCAGTTGGTGGAAAAGCCTCTTTAGTTGAAGGTGGGGCTGTGTCCTCTTGATTGTGATAAGAAAGATTTGGCCCATGCAGTTGGGGTCACTTTTGGTGGAATTCTTAGATTAGAAATTCTAAGGAATTTTTGTTGTTTGCGAATTCAAGTTGATGTTAAGAAACCTTTATGACGAGGTATCTTTGTACTAGTGGATTCTAAAGTTAAAACTTGGGTTCCTTTCAAGTATGAAAATTTTCCAGTTTTCTGCTTTAAGTGTGGTAAGATGGGGCATGGTGTTAAAGATTGTGAGTTGGTGACTGTGGAAGAAAAGGAAAACTCAAGCTTTATTTTTCCTTACTCGATGGTGTTGAAAGCGGAATCAAGTGTGATTGGTAAGGAGAATTTTCAATTTCAAGCTTCCAATTTCAAATCCATGGGTCAATGTGTGTATATTGGCCTGGATATTGATGATGATCGGATCGGGAGTAATTCGGCTTCTGAAGGTAAGGAGGTCGGATTACGGGGGGCTGTTGCTACTCCCAATGGTAGACTAGTGATGTTAGACTTCTTGGCAGGTTTTGATTTGTTAAGTTTGTGTCGTGATAGCAAGGAATCCTTATCTTTATCCCCTATTTTGGTGGAGGAAAATGTGGCGTTAGATGGCAACACAAAAAGTAACTCCTAACAGGCGGTGTGATCTAATTCTGTAATGGAATTATTTGACATTGGTTTGCTAGGCCCTAGTAGCTTGTCTAAGAAAACCAAATGGGAAAGGTTGGCACGTGCAAGGCATTAAAGGGCTGATAGTACATGTGTTTTGACAGATTTGCATGGTAAACGTAGGGTGGAGTGTGGGGTTGTTGATCTCTTGGTTCCTACATCCGTGGACTTTGGGATGGTTCAAAAATCTCATCTTGATGAGAGTTGTAGTCTCGGCTTGAAGGGGAATATTTTCAGCATCATAGTATGTCGGAGCAGGTTATGGACAGGGGTGCGATGGCTAGTCATAATCATGGTTCGATTAGGGAGGGAACGAAGGGAGAGGTGTTGCAAGGAAATATTTATATACTGGCGGCTGCCATGGAGCAAGCCGTCTAGTCGCAATGAAACTCTTAAGCTGGAATTGATATTTTCGCTACTGGCTCTAGAGGCAGACTTTGTTTAGCATGGAAAGAAGGCCTTTCCGTTAATTTGAGATCTTTTTCAGGCAATCATGTTAACGTTGTAGTTGATGGTTCACTTAGTTCTGAAACTTGGAGGTTCACTGGCTTTTATGGATCGCCCTATGAGAGAGATAAATATTTAACTTGGGGCCTTTTACGATAGTTAGGACAATTTCAAGTTCTCCCCTGGTTGGTCTGTGGGGACTTTAATGAGATTCTCTATGCTTCTGAAAATAGTGGAGGTATTCTGAGGGATGCTCAACGTATGGCAGTGTTTCGGGATGTATTGGTTAACTATCAGTTGATAGATATTGGTTATAAAGGTGTGTGGTATACATGGAGTAGAGGGAATTTGGCAGAGACAAATATAAGGGAAAGGATTGATAGAGTAGTAGCTAATGCTAGTTAGAGGGAGTTGTTCCCATTTGCGTCAATATCCCATCTTCTCAATTCTTTTTCAGATCATTGTCCACTCTTAGTTCATGTTGAGAAAGAAGCTTTTCATCCGTCGCATATGAGTTTCTGTTTTGAATCTTGGTGGGTGTTGAAGGAATCCTTTTATGATGAAGTTCGACGTTTGTGGTCTAGCACGTCCAAGGACTTACTTTGCAAGATTGATTGTGTTCGACGTGGTTTAGGCCTATGGGTTGCTAATAGGAAACATTGTAGGTATGGGCTTAAATAGCAGTTAACTAAAGATTTGGAGGAATTAATGCAGGAGGGGGCCACTAATAATCATTTGTTTGAATTAATTGATAAAAAGATCCAATTAAATTTGGAGATTGATAAAGATAAGCTCTATTAGGAACAGTAGGCCCATGCGAATTGGTTAAAAGTGAGTTATAAGAACTCTAAATTCTTCCATCATTATGTGTCTTGCAAGAAGAAGAGAAATTGCATTCTGAGACAACATGATCTTAATGGTCGAATTACTTTTGAGGAGGGGGAGATGGAGGTGATAGCACGGTGATATTTTCAGAATCATTTTTCGTCCCAAGGGATGGGCGATGTCTCTCATGTTCTCCCTGGTATTGATTGTTGCATTTCAGATGAGGTAAACCAAATATTGTTAATGGCTTATACAAGAGAAGAGATCTTTTTTGCTTTACGAGATATGGGACCTACAAAAGCTTTGGGTGATGATGGGTTGTCCACCCTATTCTTTAAAAAGTATTGGCTGGTTGTGGGTGATGATGTTTCTCAATTTTGCCTACAGGTATTGAGCGAAGGAAGGGATTTGGATTCTTTAAACGCCACTAATATTGTGTTAATTCCTAAGTGTGACAACTCGGATAGTTTGGCAAAGTTCAGGCCTATTAGTTTATGTAATATGCTTTATAAGATAATTACTAAAGCTATTATGAATCGATTTAAAGGGGTGTTAAATCTTTGTATTGATAATTCTCAAAGTGCTTTTGTCCTTGGTAGATTGATTTCTAATATTATTCTTCTTGCTGATGAATTAATGCATACTTTCCATTAGAAGAGAATCGAGAAGAAAGGCTTTTTTGGCTCTTAAACTTGATAAGAGCAAAGCCTATTGTAAAAACTCAATTTTGTTTGGGCTCTTAAAGACTCAATTTTCTTTAAATTATTAATTATTAAATAAATAAAATAAACAAAATTTGTTGTTTATTGTTAAACCCAAATATAAAAAGTCCAAAGTACAACCCAAAATATGTTTAAAATCCAAAAAGCCCATAAAATTAACCCAAAAATACAAGCCCAAAATACCCAAGCCTGCTATCTTAAAAAAACCTAAGCAAAAAGAAACCCTAGTTGCCCTTTTTTTCTACTGTCGTCGCCATCAAGGCCACATCGACCACGCCGTTACCTTCGGATGCTGCCCTTGCCTCGGATCTCCAAGATACCACGATTTGCACGCAATCGAAAAATCAAGAAAAAGGTTGTAAATTCGTGTTATAAACACGAAATCCGAATATAAAAGGGATGATTTGTTTTAATAGCAATTAAAGAACACGCGTATTGAGCAATCGGATAGCAATTTTTTTAAGGTATTAATTTTATTTTTTTTTCATTTCAAAATAAAAAAATACAATTAAGTTAGGGTTTTTTTTACCTATTTTTATTCGAGCTCCCGTCATTGGCCCAAACGTCCGGATCTAGTCTAAGGGTCGTCGAAGAACCCTTTCCTCTTTGAAATCGAATAGTTTTGTATTTTTTTTAAAAAAAAATTCGATAGGTTTTTGATAAAAATCAACTCAAATCTGGGTTCGGATTTAAAAAAGGAGTTCATTTTTTTTAATTTTTTGGCCACTGTAAGCGATGGTTGTTGTCGTCGGTGACTGGTGGCCCACGGTGGTTCACGGCAAAAGAGTGTGGCCAATGGACAGATGACATAAGGGTTGTTGAGAATAAAAAAGAAGAGGAATGTAGTTTTTTTAAGCAAATTAAACAAATGAAGATTTTCAAAAAAAAAGTCACTTATATAGGTTATTAAAACGACGTCGTTTTAGCCTAACTCAATAGGCTCCAAAATGACGTCGTATTGGCCATGACCCGAAAACCTGACCTGTGGACTTGGGATCCGCGTGTTTATGTGCGCATGAGAAATTTATTGCCTAGGTCCTTTCGCATTTTTAAAACATCTCAATTTCGTCCTTTTTCTTTCTTTATTTATTTATTTTATTTTTACCCTCTAATTTTAATTTCTTTACACTTCAGTCCTTTTTTTTAATTTCACCCCATTTAGTGTTTGCTTTTACAAAATTAACCCCACTATTTTCATTTTTATTTAATTTGAACCAAATTTTTTTTAATTTTTAATGTTCATATTATTTTATTCATTATTTATTTTTTATTTGTTGCTTTTATTTTTTTCATTAATTTGGCTTGTTATTTATTTTTTATGAAATTTATATTCCCACTTTTATGTAATTGAATTTTTTATGTGCGTTTTATTTATTTGTTATTTTTTTATTTTTATGTTTTTACCTTTTATTTAATTATTTATTGATATTATCTTATCTTCATTTATTTATGTATAGTTTAATTTTGTGCTATTTCATGTTTTATTATTTAATTATATATAGTTGTTTAACTTATAATTTAATGATGTTAGGTTTTTATGATTATATTTATTGTATTTTTCATTATTAATTAATTAATTAATTTTTAGTGTCATTCTCCTTATTGTATTTTATTATGATTACTTTTTATTTTATTTGTGTTATTTGTTATTTATTGTGTATGCAATTATTTTTATTATTATTAAATTGTAAATTATTTGTACATACTCATTCATCCCTTATTTAAACATTTTAAAAAACAAATTGCATAAAATCTTAATTTGTTTTAAAAAAATATGAAAACCATTTTTCAAAAATTGAGGCAATGTTCTTTATTTCGGGAACTCGAGAGAATTATGCCCTAACTTATTGGGTGTGAATTTTTTCTTCGAATCGAGGTAATTGAACATCCTATTCTAAAAATTAAAATATACAAGATTTGGATAATGATTAGAAACGCTGGTTAGTTTCGGTGACTAGAGTGTTGTACCCTAACTTACTGACATGACTTTTCTCGATTAACTCGAAACAATGAAACATGTCATTCATGTATTTAAGGACCACAATTTAAGTTTTCTCGAGTTCTTTATTTTCAAAAATTAAGATGTTAAATAATTGATTAGGTATTAATTTTGGGTATGTGATGGTGCTAATCCTTCCTCACACGTAATTGACTTTCGAACTCGTTTTATGGTTTCAAAGACCAAAATTATTATTTTAATTGTTTTAAAAATCTGACAAGGTTATCCAATTACACCTATTAAAAAAAGGGTAAATTACACCGATAGTCCCCAACTTTTATTTTCCGAAACAAACAGTCATCGGGTTAACATTTTAGTCCCTCAACTTTGAAAAAGTGACAAAACAGTCACTAACGTTATCGAAAAGTGACAAAACAATCACTAACGTTATCGAAAAGTGACAAAACAGTCACTGATTAACAGATTCTGTTACGGGCTTAATGGGATTGCTTTTGTGGCAAGTTAACTAGCTAATGTGGTCAGTTAACTTGACACGTTGGATGAGTAGTAAAAGGGTCAAAAGCTTCTCCTTTTCATTCATTTTCCCGTTCCTTCATTTTCCATGATTTTCTGGGCAACTTTTTCTTTCTTGTCATCCAAACAACCGCCTTCTCTTTCTCCTCCTCCTCCTCCTCCTCCACCACCACGTTTCACGTCCTTCTTGCCGAATCCATTTCACGTCTCTCTTAATTTTTGCACACTCTCTTCCAAACACCCGTATCACCCACCTGATTTTTTTCTGTTTTAGTTTTTATTTTCTTTTGTGTTATAAGAACAAAAAGGAAAATGGAGACTTTTACTTTGTTTATTTTGTTTATATATAAAATTTAAAGTATTGTTTCTTTCAAAAGTTGTGTTTGTGGACTGAGAAAAAGGGAGGGACTCCGCTATGAACCCAAGAAAGGAAGTTTGGCAACATAGAGTGACAAGCTTGGCAGACCCAAAATATAAAACCAGAGAAAATGTTCATCTTTATCTAGTTTTACTATTATTGAGTCTTGAAAATGAGTCTTTCTTTTCTTCTTTTTCTTCCTTTCTTTTGCAATTGTTTCTTTACGATGGAAATACCCTTTGTTGAAGCCTAATGGTATTACTTATCCTAGTTTGCTTAAAGCTTGTGATGGGTTAAGGGCTGTTGGGTATGGTGAAATGATTCATACCCATTTGATAAAAGTTGTGTTTTTATCTGATATTGTTATTGGAAGCTCTATTATAGCCATGTATGTGAAATGCAATATGTTTGAGGAAGCTACCCATATGTTCGATGAAATGTCTGAGAGAGATGTTGCTTGTTGGAACACTGTTATTCTTGTTATTATCAAGACGAGAAAGCTGAAAAAGCGTTGGAATTGTTTGAGAAGGGGAAAAAGGAATGGTTCGATAATTTTTGAAGTGGGTTTAGTAGTGGCCATGGAATGCTTTAGCGATTTTGGTGTGTTATAGTTGTGTTCTGTTTTTATTTGGTTTGGTGTGTTGCTTTGATTTTTGTTGTAGTGGCCATGGTCTGATGTAGCTTTTTCCTATAGGTGGCCTTGCATTTGCATATGCAAATTTTTTGTTTTTTGTTGTGGATAGATTAAATGTGGCCTTGCATATTCTTTTTCAGATTTTCTATTTTCTGTTGTGGACAGATTGAATTGTTTGAAAAAGCTGAAAAAACCCATATGTTTCTTCTTCTTCTTCTTCTTCCCCCCTTCTTAAAATCTAAAATATACTGATATGCTTGACTATTAAGTGTAACTGGCCAGCTGGATGTTAACCCACACTCTTCCGATGCCGTCATATGCCATGTCACTGTTTCGTGACGTCAGTGACGAAAAACGTCAAAAAGGATTGTTTTGTCACTTTTTCAAAGTTGAGGGATTGAAATGTTAACCCGATAACTGTTTGTTTCGAAAAATTAAAGTTGGGTAATTATTGATGTAATTTACCCTAAAAAAAATTATTGGTGACGACTCCATTTTCGTTTTTCAAAATATAAGTAGTGACTTTTTCAAAAAAATGGTTTCGATAGCTTGACAACTCTATTGTGGACCCTTTTAAGAGAGTCAAGGCACGAGTCGATTATTTTTGGTTTTTTTGTTGAAAATTTAAAATTCAATTTACTTTAATTTGCGATCCTTTACATTTCATTTTTATTTATATATTGCTTTGATAAATATATGTTGATATTATTGAATATATGTCTATAGTTTTACATACATTGCATCTGTCACTACACCTTTTAAGTGGAAGTGTGAAGCTACTCCTTCGTGAGGTTTTTACCTCCGTGAAGGATAGTGGATCGCTTTTGGGATACATCTGTACTTATATTTTCATGAAGTTTTCACTTCCGTGCAAACATATGAGAAATGTGTCCCTTTGAACTAAACTCGTCCGTATGAGCCTATAATGGGTGAGGACTAAGGAATCTACTGGTTCGGGTAGCCTTACTCTAGAACTCAAACCACATATATTTAGCCTTAAGTGCCCACTCTAAGTAGAACTATGCTGAACTTTTAGCAATTACCCAAAATAGATGTGTAGGTTCTTTGTTTTATGTTTTTAATTTGTTGATAAATTTTATGGTGATTGTACTGACTTATTTTATTTTTGTCTTATTTGCATTGCATCCTCATATTAGGAAAGATATTGATTTAAGCTCGATTACTAGTAAATAGCTAGTCATGGAAAAGGGGTATCTTGATCAGGTAGAGGACAATATGACTGTGCGTATATGGTCAGAGGATAAACAACGTGAGAAGGGTGATATCCTAGTTGAAGGACATGTATCAGATTATTGGGATTTTACTCGAATCAGCGTGACTTAGAATAGTTTACAAGAGCTGAAGGAGATATGAGATCAGTGGGACGATAGAATGAAACAGAATTTCTACCGTGAGAATGGGGATCTACTATATTTACTAGAAGTTAAGGTGGACAAGCATATCTTCCGAGCCCTTGCACAGTACTAGAACCCGACCTATAAATGTTTCACCTTCTAGAACATGGAAATGGTGCCCACGACTGGGGAGTATACTGCTTTGCTTCATTACCACAAGATTTAAGTAAATAAGGCCTACTCGAGAGCTGCTAGTGTCCTAACCTTTCTCAAGAAATTGATGAACATTACGGGAATAAGCGAGCAATGAGTTACAGCTCAAATTAAGGTAAAGGGCGACAACATATGCATCACTTGGAAGAGCTTGCAAGATTTGATCTTAACGCATCCAGATGCAAGGAAGAGGGTGGATATCTTTGCTCTCAGTTTATATGGATTGGTCATTTTTCCTAAGGCATTAGGGCGTATAGAGGACGCAGTCACTGATCTATTCGATCGACTTGATAAGAGGGTTACACCTATTCCAGTAATTTTGGTCGAGACCTTTAGATCGTTAAACACATGTCAAAGAGGAGGAGGAAGGAGATTTATCGGTTGCACACCTTTATTGATGGTTTAGTTCCATAGCCACTTTTAGAAAGTGAAGAAGGTTTCTTACCGGGTGTTTACTAAGAGTTATTCCTCTTTGAGGGAATTTATGACTACACAAAGGCGAGATAACATCTCTGAGGAGAAGTGGATGGCAATACTCCGTAGTCTTCGATACGAAGACATCGAATGGTAAGCATCATTGTTCATTCCTGATGAAATTCTTTATCGGTGCGAAGACTTTGATTGGGTTCCAGTACTTGGGATATGGGGAGCTGTAGGATATGCCCCTTTGTTAGTGATAAGACAGTATAGATCGAAGCAGTTTATCCCAACGACCCAGGGTCTGGCTCAGTGTGAGTTTGCATACAAGGGTGAGAACAATAAGAAAAGGGTTTGAGAGATATCAAATGCCTGGAATCAAGTTGGCAAAATGAAGACATTTGCTGCAAATCTCATGGTAACCCGAGAGTATGATGAGTGGAGGAATAGAAGAACCAATGACAACATCCCTGTGCCAAATCCAGAAAATGTCCATCTAGTTCAAGAGCATTTGCAGGTAGTTCTATTAGAATTAAAGCTCATAAAGCAAGATTTTGAGAAAAAGAATAATGAGTTGGGAAAGAAGATAGAGATGCTAAAAGAGAAAAAGATGCAATTGAGATTGGATGTTGACATTTAAAGGTTAGAGGCTGAGAAGCTGAGGAAAGGAAAGAGAAAGGCTAAGGGAGACTTGGATGGTTTGAAGAAAGACTACAAGAAGCTCCGTTTATCAATTAGAATAGATGGGTTAGGTAAGACAATAGAACAGTGACAATAAGAAATCCAAGAGGAAAGGATTTGAGTGGATCAGTGGAAGAGAAAGTTTCAAGATGCTCAAGTCCAAGGAGATGCCATAAAGAGTGAGTTGTTAGAGAGCCAGGTCGAGAAAGCTGAGTTGAAGGCCTGAATAGTTGAGTTGGAAAAGTCTTTGCATAGGTACCAAACAGCAACAGAATTGAGGGCAAGCCAGGCTGAGAATGAAGAATTAAAGAAAATAGTAGAAGAACTTGAAGCTTCATTGCAAAACTGCGAGATTCGGATCGCATTCCTTGAAAAAACCTTGGAGACAAGTGATAGGAAACTTCAACACTCTCAGAAACAAGTTAGAGATCGAGACTATGTCATGGGTAAAGCATTGACTCAAGTGACAAAAGTGGCAGAATACTTGCAGATGTTAGTAGTTCAAGCAGATGTTTTAAGCTTAAAGTACGAATTAGAGTCTGATAAGGGCCAAAAGTTAGCATGGCTCCTTTAAAAGACAAAGACTCTGAGCATTAGGACAAGGCTTTATATGTAATTATCTTATGTAAAGACATTTATTTTCTAGTAAAGTTATTCTATCAGAATTCGACTAAGAGTCAATACCTTTCTTGCATATGCATTCATACACTGATATAGCTTTGCATTGCATTTCATGTATTAAAATTTTTAAGAAAACTTCCCTAATTAATTAAAATTATGACAGTTACTTTGGAAAAACAACAAATCCAACACTCTTACGATACTCGTACTAAGTCTAGAGAAATGGATTAGAGATTGGAAAATTTGGAGCAAACGTAAAGGAAATGCAAGATCAGCTGCAAGCACAGCTACATGATCAGCTAGCCAAAGTGCAACAAGACATGAAAGATTAGACCATTGAATCTTAAAAGGATATCATCAAACAGCTAACCCAATTACTAGTTGAGAGAGTTGATAAAAGAAAGGGTCTTGCAATAAACCCTAAAAAAGAGAGTGAGAACCTTCCATATCCTCTGGGTGTCACCTCTATGCATGTCCAGGCTTAGTAGGAGACATGTGATAGGAGCATCTGTCACCATCAAACCACAGCCGTACCTGATTGACACATCAAAACCAGTAAACTACCCAATGGGCTGTGGTTCTAACCCAGTCAACCCTGTCGTACTAGATTTGAACGAGGTAATAAAGATAGAGAAAATAAGAGTTGAACTTCCGAATTAGCTAGAGAAGCATTGTAAATGGTTGGAAGAAAGATTCAGAGTGATGGAAGGAGTTGAAGTTTCTTGTGGGATGGAAGCTAAGGAATTGAGTTTGGTCCCAAACCTAGTACTTCCCCTCAAGTTTAAGGCTCCGAAGTTTGAAAAATACAACGGGACAAGTTGTCCAGAAATGCATATCACCATGTTTTGTAGAAAGATGATGGGGTATGTCCATAATGATCAACTACTAATCCATTGTTTCCAAGACAATTTGACGGGATATGTTGTAAAGTGGTACAATCAATTAAGTCGTGCCAAGATCAGTTCTTGGAAGGATTTCGTACAGGCTTTCATGAAACAATATGGCCACATCACCGACATGGCTCCTGATAGAATCACGTTGCAAAATACAGAGAAAAAGCTGAGTGAAAGCTTCAAGCAGTACGCCCAATGGTGGAGAGATATGGCCACTTAGGTACAACCACCTCTATCTGAAAAAGAGACAACCATGCTCTTTGTTAATACCTTGAAGGTGCCATACATTAATCCTTTGCTGGGAAACACTACCAAGAGTTTCTTCGATATGGTCATGTCTGGAAAAATGATTGAAAACGTAATCAGTAGTGGGAAGAATGATGCTAAAGAAAGTGCCAAGAGGTTTGCTCCAAGAATAAAGGACAATGAAGTGAACAATGCAGGCTTATATAGGCCAAATTTTGCAAAGTCGGTCATGGTTACACAGTCTAAAGCCCCGACAGCTAATTATCAAAGCATTCCAAGACAAGAATCAAGCTCAAGGCCAAATATTGAAAGAGCCCAATTTACCCCTATCTCGATGTCATACAAGGAACTCTACCAAAATTTATTCAATGCCCATGTAGTGTCCCCGTACTATTTGAAGCCAATACAACCCTCGTTCTTAAAATAATACAATGCAAATGCTCAATATGAGTACCATGCAAGAATAACTAGACACTCAATTGAGAATTGCACTGCCTTCAAGAAGCGAATTAAGAGGTTTATTAAGATGGGAATCGTAAGGTTCAACGAACCAGCAAGACCCAATGTAGCTGGAAATCCCTTGCCCAATCATCTTGATCAGAGAGTGAATACGATAACAGAAGAAAAGAGCAAGAGGATTAAAAATGATATTGGGGAGGTCAAATCTCCATTAAAATGGATCTGGCAGCAGATAGTCAACATGGGTTTGATCGTGCAAAATATGAAAGTCATAGTAATGAAAACTGAATATTATTGTGAGTTTCATGCCATAGGGGGCATAAAATCCAAGAGTGTGTTAAATTCAGAGCCTTGGAACAAAAATTGATGGATAATAATTTGCTTGAGTTTTTTGAGATGGAGGATATAAAGGGAAAAGATATTTTTACTTTTGATGAAAGGACATCGAAAAAAGCTTATAAGGCCAATCTATCGGTGGTAATCATATCTAAGCCAAGGGGTGATAAGGTTGGAGAACGAATGAATCACGAGTTATCATTCAGAAACCTATAGCATTTCCTTATAAGGACAGTAAAAGGGTCTTGTGGAGCTATGACTGGAATGTGATGGTACCGAAAGGGGAAGGATTGAATAAAGATGTAAGTCTCATCACACGTAGTGGGAGATGCTATAACCAGGCAGATGCAAAAATAAAGCCAATAAAGAAAAAGCCCTAATGGTTGAGTCTGACGAGAGAAAGAATAATAAACCCGAGATGCCAGTGAATGAGCCGATAAATGAGGAGGGGGCCAAGGAATTCTTGAAATTCCTAAAACATAGAGAGTATAGCGTGGTGGAACAGTTACATAAGCAACTAGCTCACATATCAATTTTAGCCCTATTATTAATTTCAGAAACCTATCGTAGTGCGCTAATGAAAGTTTTGAACGAGACATATGTTGTTGATGATATCTCGGTAAATAAACGAGACCGAGTGATTAATAACTTGAGTGCGAATAATTTTATCTTCTTCAATGATGATGAAATACCTCTCGGGGGTATAGGCTCAACTAAAGCTCTACACATTAAAACTTGATGTAAAGGATACACGCTACCGGGAGTATTGATAGATAATGGCTCCACTTTGAAAGTGCTACCATTAACGAAACTGAACAGGTTACCAATCAACAACTCTCACATGAAGACATGCCACAACATAGTGAGGGCATTTGATGGAACCGAAAGAAGAGTGATGAGTAGAATTGAGATACCACTCTTAATTGGTCCAAACACGTATGAGATGGACTTTTTGGTGATGGACATCAAGCCCACTTGTAATTTCTTGTTGGGAAGACCTTAGATCCATTCTATAGGGGTAGTACCGTCATCGTTGCATCAAAAGTTAAAATTGGTGACAGAGGGTCAATTAATCAAAATAAATGTTGAAGAGGACATCATTACATCGGTAACCAGTGATGCACCCTACATTGGTACAGATGAGGAGGCCATGAAAAGCTCCTTCAGATCTTTGGAGTTTGTAAATGCCCTACATTGGTACAGTTAAAGGAAATAAGATCCCCACACCAAAGATGTCTACGACTACCAGGGTGGGTCTAAAAATGACAGTTAAAAGAAGAACTTTACCTGGAAGAGGACTGGGAAAATATATTTAGGAAGGGTCACTGCGTCAGTATTGGCAGATAAACGCAATCACTTTGGTTTAGGATTCAAGCCGGATGTGAGACAAAGAAGAGAAGAATTGCAAAAAAGGTAGGAAAATAAAAGAGCGCGAATAAGCGGGGAAGAGATCAAATGTGAAACAATTGTCTTTCCCCATATATCGAAGATATTTGGGTTGGGGTATTATTAACCCCAAGCAAAAGTTGATAGAAAATAGGATGGTGGGAATAATGGAAAACATGAGCATCAATGCTATTACCAAGGAGAAGAGCGAATAAAGGAACTTGTCAAGAATTCGTCCCTACGCCCTTGGAAGCATTCTGGATAACTGGACTATGGAAGAATTCCCTGTAGTTTTTAGGACTTTTCTAGAGTAATGTTCAAAACACCGTTGTTGCTCTAAGCCCGAGAGGAATAGGGATCTTTTTTTAAAGGGCACATAATCGCTAGCTTTTATTTCAATAAAAATGATGCATTTTCTTTCACCCAAATTGACAAACATTCTTATTATTCTTTTCAATTATCTTATACCGCAACAAACCATTCTTAAATTCATTTATTCCTTGGATCCTTTTTTGTCTATATGGTTGGTCCTTAGTATATGAGTAGCGTTGTTGCCGACCTAGAGCCTCATTTTGAGCAAGATGTGTGTTCAAAGGAATCTCAAGATTTCGAAGATGCTCAAGATTGTAACTTTTCTCCTAATCTACTATGGATGGTTGAGTAAGATGAGAAATAGATCCTACCTTAGAAAGAATCAATAGAAGTTGTGAGTTTAGGGGATGAAAATGACAAAAGAGAAGTGAAGATTGGGACCTGTATCTCTGCAGAAATGAGGCAAGATCTCATTGATTTGCTTCAAGAGTTCAAAAATGTATTTGCGTGGTCATATCATGACATGCCTGGTCTAAGTATTGATATCGTGGTGCACAAGCTCCTCATAAGAGAAGAATGTAAACTGGTCCAACAGAAGCTTCAAAGAATGAGACTTGACGTACTGTTGAAGATAAAAGAAGAGGTTGGAAAATAGTTTAATGCCAGTTTCCTATAAGTGGTAAAATACTCAGAATGTGTAGCCAACATAGTGTCAGTTCCTAAGAAGGATGGAAAGGTGTGAATGTGCATGGATTATCGGGATTTAAACAAGGCTAGTTCAAAAGATAATTTTGCGCTACCTCATATCAACACCTTAGTGGACAATACAACAGATCATTCTTTGTTCTCCTTTAAAGATGGTTTTTCCAGGTACAATCAGATAAAGATGCATCCTTAGGATATGGATAAAACTACATTCGTTACTATGTGAGAAACCTTTTTCTACAATGTTATGATATATGGACTAAAGAATGCAACAACACCTCAAATGGCTATAGTGACTCTATTCCATGATATGATGCACAAGGAGATTGAGGTCTATGTCGATGATCTGATCGCAAAGTCTCGAACAGAAGAAGAACATGTGAAAGTTTTGAGAAAATTGTTCTTAAGATTGAGAAAGTTCCTGTTAAAGTTGAACCCAAACAAATGAACTTTCGGGGCTAATCCAAGTAAGTTGTTAGGCTTTGAGGTCAGCAGAAGGGGAATTAAGATCGATCCAGATAAAGTTAGAGCTATACAGGAGTTACCACCACCATGTACTCAAAAAGAAGTTAGAGGGTTCTTAGGGAGATTGAATTACATCTCTCGATTCATCTCACAACTAACAGAGAAGTGTGATCCTATCTTCCGTCTTCTCAAGAAGCACAACTCAGGAGTGTTAGATGATGAATGCCAAAAGACTTTTGACAAAGTTAAACCTTACTTGTCCAATGCTCTAGTTTTGATGCTACTGAATTCGGACAAACCTTTGATCCTATACTTGGTCGTATTTGAAAACTCTATGGGATGCATACTTGGCTAACATGATGAGTCAGGAAAGAAAGAAAGAGAAATCTATTATCTCAGCAAGAAGTTCACTGAATGCAAGATAAGATATTCGCCAATTGAAAAATTGCGTTGCGCTTTGGTCTGGATTACTTGAAGGTTGAGGCAGTACATGTTATATTATACAACTTGGTTGATTTCAAAATTGGATACTTTTAAGTTCATAATGGGATCGACTGCATTAAATGAAAGAATGACTAGATGGCAAATGTTGCTCTCTGAATTCAACATAGTTTATGTGAATCAGAAAGCGATAAAAGGGAGTGCAATAGCAGATTTTCTGGCTAGCAGAGCTCTTTAGGACTATGAGCCATTAGATTTCGATTTCCCAAATGAAGATCTAATGTATGTTGCAACCATAGAAAAAGGAACTCCAAAATAAGACCCTTGGAAAATGAATTTAGATGGTGCTTCAAATGCCACCAGTAGAGGAATTGGGGCAATTTTGATATTCCCAGAAGGGGATCATTACCCTCTCACAAGCAAACTTGACTTCGATTGCTCAAATAACATGGTGAAATATAAAGCATGTTAATAGGTATCTGTGCAGCTATAGAATGCAATAGGTTTTGAAAGTGTATGAGGATTCTACGTTGGTAATTTATCAACTCAAGGGTGAATAGGAAACGAGAAATTCCAAGTTGATTGATTATCAAAAGTTAGTTCTTGAGTTAATTAAAAAATTTGAGAACATCACCTTCCATTACCTCCCGCGAGAGGAAAATCAGATGGCGGATGCTTTGGCTACCCTTGCCTCCACGATTATGGTTAGTAAGCAAGAAGATATGAAGCTCATTCAGATAAGTATTTACGAGGTTCCAACTCATTGCTACAATATTGAAGGGGAATAAAAGGATAATCACCCTTGGTACCAGGAAATATTACAAGACCGCAAGTAACCTGAGCAGGCCACTGAGAACGATAAAAGGACGTTGAGAAGGTTCCCAATTGATTATGTCCTTGATGGGGATATTCTGTACAAAAAGAGAAAAGATCATGTTTTGTTGAGGTGTGTTAATGCTGTTGAGGCTAAGAAAATCCTAAAAGAAGTCTATGAGGGCGTTTGTGAAACACATGCCAATGGTTTCACGACGGCCAAATAGATTATGAGATTCGAGTACTACTGGTCAACCATGGAAGGGGATTGCATTAGATATGCTAAGAAATGTCACAAATGTCAAATATACGAAGACAAAATTCATGTACCTCTTTCACCCTTTATGTTATGACTTCTCCATAGCCTTTTTCTTTGTGGGGCATGGATGTCATTTGGCCAATCTCACCGAAGACTTCTAATGGGCATAGATTCATTTTTGTAGTCATTGATTACTTCAAAAAATGGGTAGAAGCTGTTTCCTACGCTAATGTTATGAAATCAACAGACAACAAATTCTTAAAAAAAAATCATATGTTGGTATCGAATGCCAGAAAAGATCATATCTGACAACGCTTTGAACTTGAACAATAGCACGATAGTAGAGGTCTGCAGTCAGTTCAAAATCAAGCATCATAATTTAGCATCATATCGTTTAAAAATGAATGGGGCAGTAGAGGCAGCTAGTAAGAACATTAAGAAAATCATTGGGAAAATGACAAAGACCTATAAAAATTGGCATGAGAAGTTACCATTTTCTCTCTACGCCTATCGAATGTCTATCAGAACTTCTACTAGGGTAACACCTTTCTTATTAGTATATGGAATGGAGGCAGTCTTATACATTGAAGTCGAGATTCCTTCCCTCTTAGTCTTATCAGAAGTAAAGTTGGATAAGGCAGAATGGATCCAGTCAAGATATGACCAGGTAAACCTAATTGAGGAGAAGAGGCCAAAAGCTATCCGACATGGTCAGATGTACCAAAAATGGATGATGCTGGCTTATGATAAAAAGGTTCACCTTAGAGAATTTCGTGAGGGAGATCTAGTTTTGAAAAAGATCCTTCCTATACAAAAGGACTTTCGAGGCAAATGGATGCCAAATTGGGAAGGGCCATATGTGGTAAAGAAAACCTTTTCTGGACGAGCTTTAATTCTAGCTGAGATGGATGGCAAGGATTTGTCAAACCCCCTGAAATTAGATTCAGTGAAGAAATACTTCAGTTAAAAAAAAAGTTTAAGTTGAAAACCCACAAAGGGCATCTCAAAGCCTAATGAGATTTGAGTTGAAAACCTGAAAGGGTGGTTCAGATTTGGATCAAAGATTGGGCACGAAATGAGCTTCCTTCTCAAAAGTAACAAGATGGAGAGACATTATATCTTGAGAATTGACGCATAATAGTTTCCATGGATACACAGTAGGCTCAAAATGGTCCTCATCAAGTTTGCTCGAAGAAACTCATACATTGATATTTGGGGCATCTAGTTATATTCCTTTTTGCTCACTTTAGAAATTTTTTTATTGATTTTTACCATTTTTATTGACATTTGCTATTTTTGACCAATGTTTGTAATCGATGGTCATTATCTAATTTTTTCCACTTTTTGATCGATGTTGATATTTTTGACCAATGTTTGATATTCATTCTCATTCAAGCTTTGTTTTCAATAACTTAAATCTTATTCATTTTTCATAACCCTACTCAAAGCATTTTTTGCATTGAAATAACGGTTAATGGACTTAACGATATAAGGTATAAAAGGATTTCTGCATATCACTTGGAAAAGTTCTAAATAGTACAAGGACCTGAAATAGGGTCACTAGTTAGAAATAACCAAATCCGAAGGTTGGAGGGGTCCTGAAACAAATAGTTCATTTTATGACTACCTCTTCAAATTTCATATAAAAAATACCAAACTTGAAAAAAAAGCACAGTGACACATTAGTGTTAGAACTTAGGCAAAAGACATTCAATGATGACCTAAGGACTAAAAAACAAAATCATTCTAAAATATGACATCTTTGTATTCATATCAACATCATTCATACGCATTTAGATAGAAGCATTTGATTCATTCAAATCATAGCATCCTAGTTACATGTCCTAACTAGAGACCCATAAAATAGATTCTACAAGTCATATCCACAGAGAATGGCGTGACAGAACAACAAATCCTATACCCCTAAAGTTGTAGAAGGGCAGATTAAAACGAGTAACGAACCTCAATCTCCTTGAAGTTAAGTTGTAGTGGAATGGAGTGAAGTTACAACCCTAAATCCTATACCTTTAGCATTGTAGAGGGGTAGATTAAAACTAACAGTAGCAGATGTCAATCTCCCTTGAAGTTGCAGTGGAATAGAGTGAAGTCACATCCAAATCCTATATCCCTGAAGATGTAGTGGATCGGATTCAACAAACAGCAGTAAATCTTAATCTCCACTGAAGTTGTAGTAAAATGGAGTGAAGCCACACCAAATCTTATATCCTTGAATTTGCAAGGGTCAAACCAAAACTAATCGTAACATATCTCAATATTCACTGAAGTTGCAGTGAAATGGAGTGAAGTTACAAACTCAAATCCTATATCTCTGAAGTTGTAGGGATCGGATTAAAACTATAGTAGCAAATCTTTCTCTCTGAAGTTATAGTAGAGCAAGATGAAGCTACCACCTCTAATACTCCTAAAGTTGCAGTGGGTTGAATTGAATTTACGAAAGAAAATCCTATTTTCTTGAAGTTGCAGTGAAGTGGATCAGAATCACTTTGAAGTTTTAGCAGTTCAGAACTACAACAGCGAATCTTATCTCCTTGAAGTTGCAATGGAACAAGATAATGTTGTGACACTAAATCCTGTCTTCCTGAAGCTGCAGTGAAGCAAATACAGTACCAATGAAATGAAAGAGCGGACTACTTGAAAGGGAAATACCAGAAGACAAAATTCAATAGGACCAGACAAAATTGGCTTTCTTTTGAGAGTTTACTCCATACTCATTACATGATAACGAGCAAAGAGGGGTAGATGTAAAAACCCAATTTTGTCTAGGCTCTTAAAGGCTTAATTTTCTTTAATCTATTAAATAATAAATAAATAAAATAAACCAAATTTGTTGTTTATTATTAAACCCAAATATAAAAAGTCCAAAGTACAACCTAAAATATGTTTGAAGTCCAAAAGCCCAATAAAATTAACCTAAAAATACTAACCCAAAATACCCAAGCCCACTATACTAAAAAACCTAAGCAAAAAGAAACCCTAGTTGCCCCTTTTTGTTACTGTCGTCGTTGCCAAGCCCACATTGACCACGCAGCTGCCTTTGGATGCTGCCCCTGCCCCAGATCTCCAAGATACCACGATCTCCACGCAACCGAAAAATCAGAAAAAAGGTTGTAAAATCGTGTTATAAAAACACTAAATCCAAATGTAAAAGGGACGATTTTTTTAAAAAAAGCAATCAAAGAACACGCATATTGAGCAATCGAATAGTAATTTTTTAAGCTATTAATTTTATTTTTTTCATTTCGAAATAAAAAAATACAATAAAGTTAGGGTTTTTTTTTTACCTTTTTTTTTCGAGCTTCCGTCGTCGGCCCAAACATCCGGATCTAGCCTAAGGGTCGTTGGACTACCTTTTCCTCTTTGAAACCAAATAGTTTTGTATTTTATAAAAAAATTCGATAGGTTTTTGATAAAAATCAACCCAAATTTGGGTTTGGGTTTAAAAAAGTTTAAATTTTTTTTTGGAATTTTTTGTCCACCATAGGCGGTGGTCACCGTCACCGATGATCAGCGGTCCATGGTGGCTCTCAGTAGAAGAGTGGTGGCCGATGGACAGATGGCATAGGGGTTTTTGAGAGGAAAACAGAAGAGGAAGGTGGTTTTTTTTAAAGCAAATGAAACAAATGAAGATTTTCAAAAAAAAAAGTCACTTATATAGGCCCTTAAAAGGACATCGTTTTAGCCTAACTCAATAGGCTCCAAAACGACGTCGTATTGACCATGACCCGAAAACCCAACCCATTGGACCTGGGATTCGCGTGTTTTTGTGCGGATGGGAAATTTTTTGCCCAAGTCCTTCCGCATTTCTTTTTTTTTTTATTTTATTTTTACTCTCTGATTTTAATTTATTTACAATTTGGTCCTTTCATTACTTTCACACCATTTAGTGTCTGTTTTTACAAAATAACCTCATTATTTTCATTTTTATTTAATTTGACCCTAAATTTTTATGTTCATATTATTTTATTCATTATTTATTTTTTTATCTGTTGCTTTTATTTTGTTCATAAATTTTGCTTGTTATTTATTTTTTATGAAATTTATTTTCCCACTTTTATTTAATTGAATTTTTTATGTGCGTTTTATTTATTTGTTATTTTTATATTTTTACCTTTTATTTAATTATTTATTAATATTATCTTGTCTTCATTTATTTATGTATAGCTTAACTTTGTGCTATTTCTTCATGTTTTTATTATTTAATTATATATAGTTTGTTTAACTTATAATTTAATGATGTTAGGTTTTTATGATTATATTTATTGTATTTTGCATTATTAATTAATTAATTTTTAGTGCCATGATCCTTATTGTATTTTATTATGATTATTTTTTTATTTTATTTGTGTTGTTTGTTATTTATTGTGTGTGCAAATTTATTATTATTATTATTATATTGTAAATTATTTGTACATACTCATTCATCTCTTATTTAAACATTTTAATAAATAAATTACATAAAATCTTAATTTGTTTTAAAAAATATGCAAATCATTTTCTAAAAATCGAGGTAATATTTTTTATTTCGAGAACTCGAGAGAATTATGCCCTAACTTACTTGGTGTGATTTTTTCTTCGAACCGAATTAATTGAATATCATATTCTAAAAATTAAAATATACAAGAATTGGATAATGATTAGAAATGTTCGTTTGTTTTGATGATTAGAGGTGTTGTGTCCTAACTTACTAAGCATGACTTTTCTCGATTAACTCGAAATAACGAGCTTTCTTCGTAAAACTTATTTTTAAAAAAAAACAACATTGAAACATGTCATTCATGCATTTAAGGATCGCAATTTAAGTTTTCTCTAGTTTTTTATTGTCAACAATTTAGACGTTAAATAATCGATTAGGTACCAATTTTGGGCATGTGAGGGTGTTAATCCTTCCTCACACATCCTCACACGTAATCGACTCTCAAACCCGTTTTATGGTTACAAAGACCAAAATTATTGTTCTAATGATTTTAAAAATCTTACAAGATGGTCTAATTACACCTATTTAAAAAGAATTATTGGTGGCGACTCCATTTTCATTTTTCAAAATATAAGTCCAGACTTTTTCAAAAAATGGTATCGACACCTATGATCGAATGTAGTGGGGATTTGTAAGGGAGGTAATGCTTCTTATGGGTTTTTGTGATTCATGGGTTGAAACAATTATGAATGGCATCTCATCTGTTTCGTATTCTGTTTTGATCAATGGACAGTTAGGAGAAAATTTTCGCCCTAGTCGGGGTATTCGGCAAAGTGATCCTTTGAGTCCTTTTCTTTTCTTGGTTTGTAGTGAAGGTCTTTCTTCCTTTATGCGTATGGCTATGGGTCAGAAATTAATTAAAGGGGCAAAAGTTAGTCGAGGAGGTCCACATTTCTCACCTTCTTTTTGCAGATGATTGCATTCTTTTGGTGAGGCAATTACCTCAAGGGCTTATACTCTTAAGCACATTTTTCAGGAATATGAAAGTTGTTCGGGGTAGTTCATAAATTTTGATAAGTCCACAATTTTTTATAACTCTAATCCTTCGATTGATGATAGGATAACCGTAACAAGGATTCTTGGTATGCAATATTCTTCGAAATATTAAGAAATACTTAGGGCTGCCTACTTTTGTTGGGAGGTCTAAAAAAGCCTCTTTTCAGTCTTTCAAAGATTAGTTTCACAAACGAGTGGAGGGTTGGAGTGTGTGGTTTTTATCCCAAGGTGGTAGGGAAGTTTTTGTGAAATTTGTCTTTCATGTCATGCTGGCATATGTAATGGCTTGTTTTCTTTTTCCTAAGTCGCTTTGTGATGATTTGGAAAAGATTATGGATAGATTTTGGTGGCAAAAAGGTGCAGGGAAATGAGGTACTCATTGGTGTGAATGGCTTCAATTGTGCAACCCGAAGGATTATGGAGGGTTGAGCTTTCGCAGGTTAGCAAGTTCTAATACAGCTTTATTAGCCAAATAAGGTTGGTGTATTATGAATTATCCTAACTCATTGTTATCCCGAGTTTTAAAAGCTAAGTATTTTCCTGATACGAATTTCTTACATGCTGATTTGGGAAACTTACCTTCTTATACCTGGAAAAGCATTTGCGTTTCTAGGGGGTTGCTTCAATCAAGTCTTTGTTGGAGGATAGGTTTTGGCAATCCAATTTCCATTCGGGAGGATGTGTGGATCCCTGAGGTTCCTAAATTTAGGGTTAATAAATTAGTCAGTGATAGTAATGTTCGTTTTGTGGCTGATTTAATTAATCTTCAAAATAGAACTTGGGATGCAGAGTTAATTAGGGCTACCTTCTAGAAGAATTTGGTGACAAAAATCTTGCAAATTTCGTTAGCCACTGAAGCGGATGATGGTGTTCGAGTATGGTGAGGTAAAGCTTCAGGTGAATTTATTATCCGAAGTGCGTATAGGATTTTACAATAGGATCAATTACATGATATTTTACAGTTATCCCTAATCAACATTAGAAGTTTTTACAATAAGTTCTGGAAAATACATTTTCCTATTAAGATTAAACTATTGGTATGGCGAGCGACGTGGTCTTACGTTCTTGCTTTTGTGGTCCTGCATCTGCGATAGTTGTTGAATGTCTCTTTATGTCCTAGATGTGGTATTGATGATAAGTCCCTCTTTCATGCTTTTAGAGAGTTCTTTGCATCTGTAAATGTGTGGAAGGATCTCAGTTTTGAATGGGTTGTAACAAGTACATAAGCATGGTTTTGGGGATGGATTACTTGGGTTTTCAAATACTACTCAAACGAGAGCGTCCTGGTGTTCTGTTGCTTAATGTGGGCCATATGGTTTGACAGTAATCAGTGGGTGCATGAGAAGAAATGCAAGAGCAATCAAGATATTGCCCACTAGGTTTTTTCAAATATATTCAAGAATTGGATTCTGTAAGAGTTATGGATCATACCTTAATGCGGGAAGTGGCTGTTTGGCATCATCCACCCGACCCATTCATCAAAATTAATTTTGATAGTGCGCTTGACCAAGCCCAAGGAGTTTCATGCTCAGGCATTGTGATTTGTAACTCCCAAGGGACGATTCTAGCTTCTAAATATACAGTCCATCATAATGTTGGTTCTCCTTTTACTGTTGAGAGGCTGGCGTGCCTTCAAGCTGTAAATCTGGGGCTCCAAGAAGGCTTTTCGTGTGTCATAATCGAGGGTGATTCAAGATCTATTATTCAGAAATGTAGAACAGAAGTGCCAAGAAAATTTGAAATTAGAGGACTTATCTCTAGCATTCAGGGGGGCGATCAAGCATTTTCAGATTGTTATGTTTCAGCAAGTGGGAAGGTCTGCGAATGTCCTTTCTCATAATCTTGCCACTAGATCTTTAAAGAATTGGGAAAATACCTTCCAATATGGGGGTCCTTCGGACTGTGTGGCAAACTCTTTTCAAGTTAGACGACCTCGGGAGCCAGATTGAGAATAGGCACCAACTATTTCGTCTTGATTTTCTGTAGCAACAGTTGTTATTTTTTGGAAACTGTAGCTTTTAGAAACTTACCCATGAAGCATGAACTGTGTTGAAATGTTTAGGGTTTCTTTATCTGATTAGTTTGTGTTTTCGAATGTGTTTTTATTTTTTCTTTGGGTCTTGTTTTTCTTTAGTTAAGCTTTTGGATTGAGCTATTTTGTTTTTTTGGGGTCTAACTTTTTTTGTTTTTCTTTTGTTAGCTTACTCTCTGTAATGTTTTTTTTCCTTATAATAAAACCAGTCGGATGTTTATTTTAAAAAAACTCATAAATTTTTATTGTATTTATGTCACTTAATCTTATGAAATAAACTCATATTAAGGTTTTATAATAATTATATATAAAAAATGACAATATTAAAAAAATTTAAATCATGACTTATATTGTAACGCTCAAAATATTAGAAGTTAATTGTAAGAAATAACAAAGTAATTGATTTAGTCTTAATGATTATGTAGTTAGTGTATTCCTTAGAGATTGCAGGTTTTATCCACACGTTTTCCAGTTTTTTTCATTTTATTTTCTACAACCAATGATGAAAATTACTTTAGAATATATATTAATTAGAGAAAAAATATAATAAGAATGGGAAATAACCCAATTGGTTAAGTTTTTTTCCTTATAACCCAAGTTCAAGTCACGCCAAACTTTCTCCCCATTTCCATTTTTTCGGTTGAAAGGGTAATTTACCATTCAACCCCTTAAAAGTTTGAAAACCTAGCTATTTAGTCCTCTTTTCCTAATTACATTAGGTTTTTGTTTTATTTTCCATTCCAAATTAGAATTCCTCCATCTTTTCTCTATATGTTCATCTTTTTCTCACTCCCTTTTCTTTTCATCATATTTCACATTATTTGTTGTTGAAAATTATTTTGCTCCCCGAATCCAAAAATCTATTCTTGATTTAAGATGTTATTCAATCGGATTAATATTAAAATAAATATTTATGGGTTGCCTCCCAAAAAGTGCTTTTGTTTAACGTTGTTAGCTCGATGTCCTGGTAATTTATTTGTTTTGCTCCTCGAGAATTAATTCTTCCACCACGTGCACTTGGAAATTCTCGTAAAAAGGTTTCAACCTTTGCCCATTAACCTTGAAACACTTTCCAGATTCCTCGCTCTTAACTTTGACTACAGCATGAGAAAACAATTGATTAATAACAAAAGAACCTAGCCATTTGGTTCGAAGTTTACCTGCAAAGATCCTTAGTGTGGGATCATAAAGCAACATTTTTTTCCTATTGAAAAATTGTTTAAGGGGTATCTTTTGATCATGAAACGCCTTGGTTTTGTCTTTATAAATTCGGGTATTCTCATATGCATCATGTTAGATTTATTCAAGCTCTTGAATGTGTAATTTTCAATATTCACCTACAGCATCCAACTCCATATTGCATTGTTGAACAACCCAATATGCCTTGTGTTCTAGCTCTACCGAAAGATGACATGGTTTATCGAATACAAGTTGGTAAAGAGACATGCCTATGGGTCTTTTGTAAGCTATATGGTATGCCCACAATGTATCATTTAGTCGTAGGCTCTAGTGCTTCCTATTCGGTTTCACATTCTTCTCCAAAATTGATTTAATATCTTGGTTCAAAACTTCTCCTTGACCGTTTGTTTGTGGGTGGTAAGTTGTGGCCACTCTTTGTTTTACCCTATACTTCTTCATAAGTGCATCTATTGTCTTAATACAGAAATGAGTTCCTCGATAGTTGATCAATGCTCTTAGTATGCCAAACCTGGAAAAATAGAGTATTTCAGAATTTCCACTACAGTTTTAGCATCATCACAATGAGTAGCCTTAGATTTTACCCATTTAGATACGTAATCAACAACAAGCACAATATAAATATTACCAAATTATGAAACAAATAGACCCATGAAATCGACGCCTCATATATAAAAATTTTTACACAAATGTATAGGATTGAGAGGCATTTCATACCTTTTGCTCAAATTACCCACCTTTTGACATCTTATGCAAGTCTTACAAAAAAAAGTAAGTATCATGAAAAATGTAGGGCCAAAATAATCCACACTCAAGTACCTTATGTGTAGTACGTTTAGGGTCGAAATGCCTTCCACAAGTGTAAGAATGACAAATGGCCAGGATAGATTGTATCTCAATTTTTACGATACATCGTTGAATTTCTTTATTAGGACAATGTTTCCATAAGTAGGGGTCGTCCCAAATATAGTTTCATGAATCTCGTTTGATTTTTTCCTTTTCAGAGCGTGGTAAGTCAAAAAAGATAATACATGTAGCGAGGTAATTTACCATATCTGCGTGCCATGGTAAACTACTTGTGCCGAAAGCATATTCTCGTTTGAGAAGTCATCCTTCAGTGGCATATCGTCTTTTGAGAGCAGAAATTGACTTAAGTGGTCTCTTACTAAGTTCTCACACCCTTTCTTATCTTTAATCTTAAGGTCGAACTCTTGTAAAAGCAGAATCCATCTAATCAACATCGGTTTCGCCTCCTTTTTCTGATCAAATATTTAAAGATACATGGTCGGAGAAAACAATTATTTTAGTTCCTAACAAATATGATCTAAATTTTTCCAAAGCAAAAATAATAGCTAATAATTCTTTTTTAGTGGTTGAATAGTTGCTTTGGGTGGCATCTAAGGTTTTTGAGGCGTAAGAGATGACATGAGGTTCCTTCTCGATTCTTTTCCAAGGATGCCACCTATATTGTGATCACTTGTATCACACATGAATTCGAAGGGATAATATCAATTCAGTGGCTGCATTATGGGAGCTGAAACAAGCTTATGCTTGAGAGTAGAGTTGATCGTGAGCTGGGCTGGGCTTAACTTTAACAAATTTTTACGCCCAATTGCTAGGCTCGAGCTCAGCTCGACCTGAAAAATGGGATTAATATTTTGTCCAAGCCAGACCCAAATTATAGAAGTCAAACCTGAGTTCGACCCGACCCGTATTAATTTTTTAGATTATTTTATTATATACAATAAATTTAAAAATATATAATATATCAAATACGCTTAAAACATTAAAACAAAAATTAAAAATAAAAATATAAAAAATATAAAAAAATTCTATATATTAAGATAGTTGCAAATAAAGTAATAGAAAAATTAACAATAAAACATATGTTCTACAATATTTAAATAATATTAAAAAAGACAGCGAAACAATAATAAAAATACATAAAAAAATAATATCCAAACAACAAAAATAACAACAAAAACAACAATAAAAATAACAGCCAAAACAACAAAAGAAAACACCAAAATAGTAAAAAACAATAGCAAAACAGCAAAAAAAGTAACCAAAACAGTAAAAAAATAGCACAAAACAATAATATAAATTTTTTTATTAAAAATGATTAATTTATTCTGGTCAGGCCCAGGCCAAAAAATCTCACCCGAGGCCCAACCCGTTTAGAAAATGGGCTTCATTTTTTATCCAAGGCCATTTTTCGGGCCTATATTTTTGTTTAAACCCTCCCATTTTTTGGACGAGCCTTCGGGTCGGGTCAGGTCGATTCAGGGGGCCCAATCCATGATCAGGTCTACTTGAGAGTATCAAATGCATCCTTGCACGCTTGATCATATTTAAACCCTTTGTCTTTTTACAATAGATTATAGAGCAGTTGTGAAATCTTTGAAAAATCCTTAATAAAACCCCTATAAAAACTTGCATGGCCAAAAAAAGAACGAATTTCTCTCACAATCATGGGGTACGAAAGTGAGTTAATAACGTCAATTTTGACCATATCGACTGCAATCCTTTTAGCGGAGACATCATGACCTAAAATTAATCTCTTATCAACCATAAAATGACTTTTCTCATAATTTAGGATGAGATTAAATTCTAGGCATCTTTTCAAAATCTTAGTGAGGTTTGACTGTAACAGTTTGTTTTTCGATGTGTTGAAAATAGTGGTTTCGAGACCACAAACTCGACTAAAAAAATTTTATAACGAGTGTTTAAATTAAATAAGCCAATAATAATTTTATATGGAATTTTGAATTGGTGAATTTTAATTACTGAATTAAGAGTTAATGTAAGTGGTTTGGTTCAAAGGTTAAGTGGTTTTAGAAAATGAGGTATCGGGATCTTGTTTCTAAAATTAAGGGCCATAAATATTTTTATTAAATATTTACTGAGTCTTATTATATGTGAATTGAAGTTTGGTTGGGTAATTTTGATGATTAATTGCTTAATTAAGGAAAAAGGAGTAAATTGTAAAAGAGATAAAAGTTAATTGCTATAGATTAAAAATAGTAAAGAGACCAAAATGGTAATTAGACCAAGGTCAAAAAGTCCAAGTGGTGGTGACATCCATTCACTAACTTTTGGAATATTTTTTCATTTAGTCCTAATTAGTTTAAGGTTAAATTGAAATAAAGTTTATTTAGTTGGAATTTAATATAATTGAAGGACCAATTATGAAATTGGACCCTCCTTAAATGGTCTAATAATAGAAATGATGTGAAACTCTTAAGATCATGGTAACTTGCACTTAAATCCTAATTAAATAAGGATTTACTAATTAGTCTATTTTTCAATATGATCGGAAAGGGTGGTTTCAAAGTCACAACTTCGATGTGTCAGGTAGTAAATATAAATTATTTAATATTTACGAGGTCATTAGTATCGTATTAAAATTTGGTTACGAAATTTTATTATTTAGATAGTTAATTAAATAAAAAGGATTAAATTGAAAAAAGGTGAGAATGTTAGCATCTATTAGTTAAAGGTGTTAATTGGTTTGAGGAAGTTAACTATAAGGACTAATATGGTTAATAAACCATAAGTAATGTTAGTGGACAAATATGGGTAAGTAATTATGAACTTATCTAGTTAATAACTAAGGGTAAATTAGTAAATTGGTTAGTTAAGGTGAAATAAAAGAAATAAAATATAAAAATAAAGTAAAACTTCATCTTCTTCATGAAGTTAGTATTTTTCAATCAAGTGAGTATTTTTCGTACGCTTTTAATAATTTTTATGTTTTTGAGTCCGTATTAACTTAACTTAGCTAACACAGGGACTAATTTGTAATTTTGTCAAATGTTATAAATTTTTCCATTGATGAATAAGCTTGTTCTTGAAAGTTAATGGAATATTTATAAGCTTGGTTGTTAGATTTGATTATTTTGTAAAGTAGTTTTTGATGATTTTAATATTTAAGGACTAAAATGTTAAAGTGATAAATTTACAATGAATTAAGGTGAAATAATAGCATGTAAGGGCTGTGGAAAAACACTTAAGCTTTCGGCTAAGCTAAAATTGAAATAAAATGGTAATTTTCATGTTAAAGGCTTAGGGATTAAATTGAATAAAATTGAAATGTTGAGAGGAAATTTTATAAAAATGTCAAAAAGGACTCAATTGCATAAAATAAGTTTATTTTACTATTGGAATTAATTAATTTAATGAAATTATTATTTTAGATCAAGAATGGGTTGAAAATCGAAGCGAGGAGAAAATTATGGAATAGTCCCTGTACTATATATTGCTGCAATTTAATCAAGTAAGTTTGTACAGTAAAATAATTGATTTAGTTTCTGTTTGTAAATTATTGAAGTAATTTAAGTATGTTGTATTTAAATTTGTTTGCTTAGTAAATATTAAATTGGGGAATTGAATTAAATTGAAATAAAATTGTATTGAGAAGCATGATTGAAACTAACAAAATGATATAGTTGAAATCAAGTGACAACGAAATGCTTAAATAATTATGCTTTGTGTTAGTTGTTATTCATGTTACGAATGAATTAATTTGGTTGATATATGACAAATAGTAAACTGAACTAACGATATGGTTAGTTAATTCGATATTATGTCTGATTAATAAGGATTATATGGATTTTGCTCGAAATGGAATAATGTGATGGAAGTTAATTGAAATGGACATGGTATATGACACATGTAAACTTCGTGAATATTTGGGACACAAAGGACATGTCATTAGGGGCTATACAATTTTGGGAGCTAGACTTGGATGTCTTACTGATGGGTAGTCATTATACTTGAGTCGTTACTACAAATTAATCCTGTAAGTTCGTTTGTTGAATTACATATCTGAACTGCTAATTATTGCTTAATGTGGAAGTTCTTGAATCACTTGATTTATAAATGGAAGACTCATGTCTCGGGATGAGCATGAGATTATGTTTAAAGGAAGACTCATGCCTCAGGATGAGCATGAGATTATGTTTAAAGGAAGACTTGCGTCTCAATAAAGCATAAGATTTATTTAAAAAGGAAGACTTATGACTTGGTTGGAGCATAAGGTTAATTCAGTTATGGATGAATTGGTATTCTGTAAAAGTGACTCGGTGAAACATGTCTTTGCAAGACTTTATGATGTATTGAATTAAAACATTTACGAACTTACTAAGCTTACAAAGTTTACTCGTGTATTGTTGTCGTTTTGTAGATTTTTTTGTTGGTTGAAGATTGGATTACCTTGAAGAAATCACACTATCTCTAGAGCTCGTTCGGTCGTATTTACATCACTCGGTTATATGGCATGTACTAAGATGATGTTATCTTTTGTTTTACTTGTTCGAGATTATGATGATCTTGTTATATTTTAATAAATTAATGATGATAGTAATGTATGCTTGTTTGAGATAGAATGTATAAACTTAGAAGTACAATGTAATGACTTGGAAACTATGAATTTTGTAATGGTCTAATGCATTTTGAAGTTATGAATGGTATGTGTTGATAAACTTATGTTTTGGCATGATTTGTGAGATTCTGCATACTTGTTTCAGTAGAACTCATGCATGTATCGGTAGAAGTATAGGGTAGGAGAGAGGTTGCTCACTGGCTTGAGTTGTATTAGTAGTTGCATAGTAAGTGTCGGTAGTTTTGCTCATAAAAGTATCGATAATTTGTGTACTTGTATAGGTAGAAGTTGCAGGGTAAGACTTTTTAGCTCTCTAGAGTTTTTAGTTTTGGTAGTAGCATGATATGTTTCGGTAGAAGTCTCACTTGATCGGTAGTACTGCCTTAAATATCGATAAAAGTCTACACTGTTCCTGAACTGTTTACTAACTTGACAACTACCGATACTTATCCAATAAGTACTGGTAAAAGTCTCCAAAAATCTTGGAAATAACCATTTTGCCCTTGTTAAATTGTGATTATAAGTAATTAATGATTCATGATGTATTGGGTGCATATTTTTTTATAAAATAAGATTGATTGACATTTTATTAAAAGATAAACAGTGATAGATGAACAGTAAGACACCGAGACCCTAACCAGTGATGGTTTTGGGTTTTGGGTGTTACATTGATAGACATTCATTGAAAGAATTACCATCAACATAAAGTCATTCATAAAGACCTCAATTATTTTCTCAACATAATCGAAAAATATGCTTACCATACACCTCTAGAATGTGACCCACATATTGCAGAGTCCAAATGACATCCGTCTATAGGCAAATGTGCCAAAAAGACATGTGAACATCGTCGTTTCGTCATTCTCCGCTGCCATTGGAATTTGGAAGAAACCCGAATAGCCATCAAGACAACAATAGTGAGATTTACCGACTAAGCGTTCGAGTATTTGGTCAATGAAAGAAAGTGGAAAGTGGTATTTTCGAGTTAAGGCATTCAACTTCCTGTTGTTTATGCAAACTCTCCACCCATTTTAGACCCGAGTGGGAACCAGTTCACCTACTGAACTTTTAATTACAATCACACCGCGTAACATGCGTCCACAATTTAAGATGTTGGTAGCCTTGCGATCTAAAAGAGCCCAACTCGAATTAAAGGCTTCAACTGAGTGGGTCGTTTAAATCCGATCAATATCTCCCTTGACAGAATCCATTTGGCCTTTTTCCACATGGACACACCAATTTGTTTACGGAAACCCAAATGTAGCAGACGACTGAATTATTTTCCCAACTATACGCCTAGCAAATCCAGCCCAATGCGTGCATTTTGAGTTGAAATTTAATTAACTTTAAGGGACGATTGTAACTATCACATACTCCAAAGAGATAATGAATACCATGTTGTAAGGTTTTAGTGTGAGATCATTTCTCATGATTCTCGATCAGAATGATAATTGGCCTAAAACTAAACGGAGATTAGTTGACCATGAAACTAATTATACATGATTGGATTGTAAGAGTGAATTCTAATAAAAGATAATAGGTGAAGAAGGGAGGGCAATAAAAGGAAAATTTCACCAAAATATAAAAAGAGAAAAGAAATGACGGAATGCTCAAATGCTACTGACACAAGAATGTGCTAATTGCCTTTTAAATTTAAGCACCTTTTAATGCCACAATTACAAGCCTTTATATACACTTATCAAAGAACCAATTTCACATGATTTATGCCTAGAATCATGCTTAACAATTAACCACTAAATCAAATTTTTCTAAACATAAAATTTGTCGAAGTCAAAAGTCTGATAGTTTTATCAGCCCAAAAATAATTCTACAATTTTTAATTCAACCCTAACTTGATTTTTATTCCAAATTAGCTCGATTTTTGCTTGTTTTTGAACTTCGACACTCCAATTGCGTCCTTGATAAAATTTAAGTAAGACATCACAAGCTTAGTAGCATTAAATTCGAAAATTAACCAAAATTAGGCATATTAAACATATAAAATTAACTTGCTCTCAGTTGCCCTTAGAAACATTCTTAAACCTCGCCAAGAGTTGGTAAGTTCAATTCAATCCTGATAATTAAATCTCGTATTCTCATAGCATCTACATACAATGCTAATATTTCATTCGAATTAATGGATCTTTTAAGAATTTTGCCAAAAATCTACCAAAATCTTGATTTTACTTGAATTTCATTATTAATTCTTACATAATTATCGATTTAAGGACCCATTTTAGGTACCTCAAATCAGATTTGAATGTGAGGAACATCGTTAGGGTCACTAGTGAAAGGTGTCTTTTACAAGAGAATTGGGACAAAATCATGCCTAAGATAAGGCCACACGAGATGCCACACGAGTGTGTCGACCACACGACCATGTCCCCTTGAAACCCTAGGATAGTTTGTTTCTCACATGACCAAGATCTCTCCACACGGTCTGCCACACGGGCCTATAGGCCATATGACCATGTGCCCTCGAAACTCTAGTGTAATTCATGAACCACACGACCTGGCCACACAGTCGTGTCTTCCCTATAGCTTAATTTTGCGATTTCCACACGGCCACGGTCTGTTACACGGGTTGGCCACACGGTCATGTAACCTCTCCACACAACTTAAGGGATTACACATGGCTTGGCCACACTACCATGTGCCCCTATTTTCAAATTTTACATTTTTACCCAGATTTTTATGTTTTGATCTATTTAGTCCCTTAATGATCCTCTAAATATTTTAGTGTTTTATTTTATTCAATCAAATCCCTGATAATATGAATAATGTTGGAACCCATGACCTAATTGGTTGCATTAGTGATATATATATATATATAATTGCATGGATTGAGAATGACATATATGTTTATTGTATCTGTATTTATGATTGTACGTACAATTTACCTTATGTTACTATTAAATCGAACTCATGATAAACATTTTTTTGCTACTGAATAAATCTGTTATAGGCATAATATTTATCATTGAATTGAATAGTTATAAGCATAATGATTGCTACTATAATGTTCTATTAAAAGCATATTAAATGCTACTATATTGATCTGTTTTGAGCATGCCATATTGCATTGCATGAGGTGAGACGATATGAACGTAGGAAGTTGAGCTGTTTATTTGCACTGTTGAGTGGTTTATCCACATCGTTTGAGTAACTTTTATTTGCACCATTTAAGTGGTTTAACCGCACCGTATTAGCAGCTTCAATCTGCAAACATCTTGTGCATCCACAACCTTCTGACAGCTTGTCTGCAAAAACTTTTTAGCAAATTAAACCGGTGGTTCATTCACCCTTTTAATTACTAGTGGTTTATCCACAATGAGTGGTTCGTCCACAACGATGAGTGGTTTAGCCATAACGTGGTGTATAGGTAGAGGAGTTCTGGGGAACTCATACTGAGGTTTGTAGCGGTGGGATAGGAACCTTTTTTGATAAATTGAAATTGCATTGCATTTATAAGAATTTGCATTGTTGTGAATACCAATATATTATAATAATGAGTTAATATGAAATATCAAAATTTCGAGTTGCTATGCAAATGGTGTTTATCCTTCGAAGTTGATATTCTGCATGTTTTGTCTACTGTTTGCACCAATTTTCTTGTGATGGAACTTACATTGAGCTTCGTAGCTTAGTCCCCTTTTTATTTTCATGTTTATAAATAACCCACCAGGTTAGGACATAAACTCGATATATAAAGGCTCGGATTGACCATTCTACCATAAGAATATTTTAAAATTGCTATTTGATATTTTTATTATTCAGGGACTATATAGTTTAATTTTGAATCGTGACATGAGACTTAGGTTGATTTTAATTAGCATGCATGCTTTTTAAATAGTTTTTTAAAAAAATGTTGAATTATGGTTATATCAAATATGCATAAAATATAGATTTTATTAAAATTAAGTTAAAAATAATTTTTCCGTTGTTAGTTTGTAATTAAGTATTGTGAGTAATAAATAAATGAGAAATCAACTAAATTTTTAAAAATAGTCACCGTTATAAGAATAAGATTAAAACTAATTGGATGTTTTTAACTCGCTAGTTTTTTTGTAAAAATAGGCCAAGTTTTCTTTTAAAATAAACAAATGTTTTAAATCAACTATTTTTAAAAACTCCGATCGCTACCAGGCTATTCCAATGGCCGATATAATCTTCTAAATTTAAACCTAACTTCTAGACGGAATTAAATAAATTACATATATGACGTGATGGTTAAAGTTATTATTAATACTAATTTGACATGAATTCAAAAATAATATTATATAAAAAATGCTTGATATAATATTATTATATGAATAGTAGTATTTATACCAATTTGCTTTATTAAATATATGTATATATTGTTTGTTAATGATTGGAGGGCGCAGCCAAACAAATACATTATTGGCCATCAACAACATGCAAAAAAAAATAAAAAATAAAAAATAAAGTATTGTTTGGCCAACAAAACAATGAATGGTGGTTTGCTTATTTTCAATCTTTGATTTGGAGTGCACATGCAGCCATGTGATGTGAGCTCATCTTTTCCCCACCTAATCCTATATTTTTATCAATCAAAAGCGTAATCCCTTCACCTTTTTATCCCCTTTGCTTGTAAAACTCAGGAGACCTAAAAATAACCAAAATATTTTGTTACCCATTTTAACAAAAAGAATGAAGAAGGGGAGGTAACATATTCTGTTAGACCTGTTTAGAGGTTGGATCACTCGTTTAGGTTCGAAAATTTATTTAAAATGGGCTTGAGCTAAAAAATTAAATCCATTTAAAATATGGATAGAGCTCGGATATGAATATTTAAGGTCCGGATCAGGCCCAACACGACTCTTTTAAATTTATAATAGTTTATATTGTGTTGTTTTTATATAATATGTAATTTAAAAAACATAACAAAAAATAAATTTACACTAAATATATAATACTACTCTAATATAAATATTAAAATAATATTAAAATTACTATATAAAATTTTCAATAAATAAAAAATTATAAATTATTAAATATTAAAATAATATAATATAAATATTTTTTAAAAAATTAAAAATAATATGAGATGACCTAAAATGAATTTGTGTTAATCTTTTGTAAATATGAGCATGTTTGGACAAAACTTTAAGCCAGATTTCAGGTCGGGCCAAACTTAAATAAACATAAAATATGTTAATATCATATTTAAACCCGACTCAATCCAAACCATTAACACCTCTGAATGCCGCCATCATCTGCTGCTTCTGTTTCTAACATTTTTCTTTTAAATTTCATAGAAATCATAATATAATATTAGGCAGAGAGTACAAGTATAAAAAATATCTGGAAATATCAAAGTGGAAGTAATAATTATTAAAATATATAAAAAATTAAATTTAATGGTAATATAAAATATATAATGAGATAATATATTAATTTAATAATACAATAACTAGTATATTAATTTAAATCATAAAATATGTTAATATCATATTTCTTTTAATAAAAAAAATATCTATAACAATATGATTTTAAAAAAATTAAAAGTTGTTTAACCAAAACTAAAATAGCCTAATAAAATATATTAATAAAACAGATATTCTGAAATTTATGGCTATAAAAAATATATAAATACAATTATCGGAACAAGTATATAAAATCAAGCTATCTTAAGTCCAACTCCCAAGCTCCAAGAGTTAGCAACATCCAAAATTTGGATTGGGTTTATTTTTATTATGTTGGGTTTGAATAAAGTTTAAATTGAGCTTTGATTTGGATTTGAGTTTTGTTGGTATTGGGTTTGGGTTTATATATATAAAATAAGTATAAAGTCAATTAACTAGGTTTAAATGGTTTTGAATTTTAAGATTGAAATTGAATTGACAATATCAAATTAACCAATTCCCTAAATCATCCTTAAGTCGAAACCGTCTAAATCGAACTTAAAAATATTGAATTTACCAACTGATTAGATTGAATTGGCTCAGTTTTAATTCTTATATATTATTATACTAAAATTGCACCCAATTATGTCTCTACCGTTAATCAAGAAAACCAATTAAACCCCTCCGTTAAAGGTTTCTATCTTTAATTATGTTTACCGTTAAAATCAATTGGCAGATCAATTAAATGACGACGCGTGGTAACTTCTAATTTAATCTTATATTTTTCTCATAAAAATCACAAAAATCATACAATTTATAAAATTATTAAAATTAAAAAATTTTATAATATTTATAAATTTTATAAAAATTCTAATAAATTATTAATAATTTATAAAATTAATAAATCATATTTAAAATTTATTAAAAAACTTATAAATAATAATAATAAAATCTAATAAAACATAAAAAAATTGTAAATTATAAGAAATTATAAAACTTAATAAAAAATTTATAAAAAATTCAGAAAAACCTACAAATATTGTAATAAATTAAACAAATTATAAAAATAATTTCCAAAATAATAAAAATAAAACTTATTTAAAATGCTTAAAATTTCTACACACTTAGAAAAATTATAAAAAATTTTCATAAAAATTCAAAATTATTATAAAACCTTCGAAAAAATTTGAAAGAAAATAATGAATCATATAATAAATTATAAAAATGATCAATAATTATAAAAATAGTAAAAAATTTATAAAACCTTATAAAATAAATTCAAATCAGGTTCTAAGAAATTTTTAAAAATTATAATTATTTTTTTTAAAAATATATAAAAATTCATTTATTGGTTCCTCATTTTAAAAATTAAACCCGAAAATTAAAATATGTTAGATAAAAAGGAAATATATAATAAATATAAATACAATTTAAATTTAATAATAAATTTAAAAACAAATAAACAATAATTCTTTACGCAGTATTTGTAGATGGATTGTAAAACAAAAATCCGTTGAGGCCTGTATGAACAGTCTTCTTAAGACAGATCAGCCCTCTCCTAGGTGCTAAAGAATTTTGGACGTTTATCTCCCAGTATACAACAACGATCAGTCACCAAAAGCAGCACAACTTTTGTTAACAGGTGAATTCTAACCAAGCCTCTCCTATCACCAAAAAAAAATCTGGAATTTGAGAGAAAACTAAAAACAATAATTTGAAAGAGAGCAAAAGATTTTTTTTTCTTGTGTATCAAATGAATAGAGAAATGGACTATTTATAGTGAAAAATAGTTGAAACGTTTTCATTTAAATTAAAACAAACATAATGGCAGGAGAGTTACAAAATAATAATAATTGGTGAGTACGAAAAATTAAAAGCAAAATAAAGCTATAATAACTGCCTTTGGCAAACACCAAAGGACAGTTCTGTTGAAAAGGAAAAAATATTTAAAGTCCGAACATTTCGCGTCACCCACGTCGTGCGGGTGCGCCCCCAACCCATTTTGGTTTGATCTGCACCCCCTTGCGCGCGAGGGAGAGCTTTGGTTTTGTCATTTACTAACCAACATGTTGCTTCTAGGTTATAAACCCTTCTCATATACTACACTTTTAACAATGTGGGATATGAGATTTTAAGCACCACTTTTCCTCAACAATCATTTTCATGTAGCTTACTTTGAGTTATAATTTTTCATTCATTACTCAACCATTTTGAGCATGTTATATATCGTTTTAAAGGTCTCATGGAGTCGAATATAATAATAAAATTTATTATTTAAAAACTCCCAATTTTACGCATAAATAATATGCCTCAAAGTTCCCTAGTTAACTTTTATTTTCCAACAATCCCCCAAATGAATGAAATTGAAAGATCAACGAAATTCAATGACATGGAATGGTGATAGAGTTTACATTAGATATTTGCATAGGATAGTTAGGCATCAACTCTTGAACCTTCCCTTGTGAAAGTATATTTACTTTACTGGCTGACTAGTAGACACAATGTCCTTGAACTATTCAATCTTTAGCGCAAACGATGATATACCTTACTCAAATACCTCCCTGGCAAGGTTTTTGATTCTCATGGGTATGTTCATTTGGCCGTGAACATCTCCTGTTTCTGCAAGAGTTTTAGAGAACTATGCCCCAATAGTCTCCTAGAAACGGCCCCACTTCACTCTCAATAGATGACTTATGTTGTTCGGCTCATCGAAACTTACAATGGTCATTAAAAGCATTTGCTTAACCTTTTCCACATTTTAATCACTATTATCATCATAGAAATGGACTTAGAGTAATAACCCCATAGTGACCTTACAAGGTCTATGCAAGTAGATTGTCCCTTTGAACCTAGATCTTGGGATCTCCAGTCAACTAGGTTGTTGGGTTTTCCTTCACATAGTGCCTTTAAATGTTCATGGGCTTCAATCTTATTCCTTTCGATGTTTTATCAACTTGATCTCAATTTAATCCATTGGTTAACGGATCCGCAATGTTATCTTTTGATTTTATAAAATCAATAGAGATAACCCCAGTTGAGATTAGTTGTCTAACGGTATTATGTCGATGACACATGTGTCTCGACTTACCATTATACATCACATTCTATGCTCTACCAATTGTAGCTTGATTATCACAATATATGCATATTGTGGCCACAGGCTTTGGCCCTTCAGGGATATCTTCCAAGAAATTTCATAGCCATTCAGTCTCTTCTCCAGATTTATCAAGAGCTACAAACTCAAATTCTATTGTGGATCTAGTTATAATCGTTTACCTTGAGGATTTCCATGACACAGCTCCTCCTCTCACTGTGAAAACATATCCACTTATACCTTTAGTATCTTGAATATCAGATATCCAACTAGCATCGAAAAATCCTTCTAACACAGTAGGATCTCTGGAATAATGCAGTCTGTAATCGCTTTCCAGTGGTTTTCCCCTGGATTGCTTGTGAATTTGCTTAAACTACTCATAGTGAAAGCAATATCTGGTCTATTACAGCTCATAAGGCACATTAGACTGCCTATGACCTTTGCATATTCCACTTGGTCAACACTTTCACCTTTATTTTTGGACAAATATTGGCTCGTATCTATAGGAGTTCTGGTTACACCAGAATCTTCTTTGCTATATTTTCCAAGAATCTTGTCCACATAATGTGACTAAGTCATTATGAGACCTTTAGGTGATCTCTTGATTTGGATGCCCAAAATCACATCAGCTAATCTCATATCTTTCATGTCAAATCTTGAATTTAACATATCTTTGGTACGTTTTACCATGTCATCATTACTTCCAATAATGAGTATGTCATTGACATATAAACACAAGATTACATATCCATTGACAGTGGTTTTGGCATACACACATTTGTCATACTCATTAATTTTAAATCCTTTTGTCATCATGACACTGTCAAAATTTTCATGCTATTGCTTTGGTACTTGTTTAAGTCCATACAAAGACTTTACCAATTTATAGACTTTCCTTTCTTACCCTGGAGTTACATGACTCTCATGTTGTACCATGTAAATCTCCTCAACAAGATCTCCATTTAGAAAAGCTGTCTTAATATCCATTTAATGTACTTCTAGATTTCTCAAAGTGACAATTGCAAGTATCATCCTTATAGATGTTATTCTTGATACAGTAAAGAATGTATCAAAGTAATCAAGGCCTTCCTTTTGTCTGTAACCTTTTATCACCAATTTGGCCTTATACTTATCAATCTTCCATTTGCTTTCATTTTCCGTTTGAAAATCCACTTAGAATTTAATGGTTTAATTCCCAAAGGAAGATCCACTAATTCCCACGTATGATTTTGCATGATGGAATCAATTTCACTTTTAATAGCATCTTTCCACAAAGTGCTTTAGAAGAGCATATAGCTTCACTATAAGTTTGAGGTTCAATCTCTAGGATATAGGTTAAAAAATCTGATCTAAAGGACTTTTCCACCCTTGCTCTTTTACTCCTCCTTGGCTCTGCCTCAATTTCAACCTTTTGTTGAACATCTTGACATTTTCATTAATAGTCTCTGAGGTTCGTTTCAATGAACTTGAACCAATATCCCTAGTCTTACAAGGGAATATATTTTCAAAGAATAAGGCATTCTTTGATTCCAGTATCGTATTCTTGTGAATTTCAAGATTCTTTAATTCATGTAAAAGAAATCGATATGCATTGCTATAGTGTGCATAGCCAATGAAAATACAATCCACCGTTTTAGGACTTATTTTCATTTGCTTTGGTAGTGGAGCCATTACTTTTGCAAGACACCCCCACACTTTTTGGTAGTTATAGGAAGGTTTTCTTCCTTTCCATATCTCATATGGTGTCTTGTTCTTTTTCTTGCGGGGCACTTTATTTAAAAGATAATTGGCTGACAAAACAGGTTTCCCCCTACATGTTCTATGAAACCTAGAGCTTACTAGCATTGCATTCATCATTTCCTTTAAGGTTTAATTTTTCCGCTCTGCGACTCCATTTGATTGAGGAGAGTATGGTGGTGTTACTTCATGAATAATACCATGTTGTGCACAATATTCACCAATAGTTCAACATATTCACCACCACGATCACTTCTTACCATCTTAATTCTTATATTAAGTTGGGTTTCAACTTCTTGCTTATAGAGAATGAATTTTTCTATAGCTTCATCTTTGCTTTTAAGAAAATATACATAACAATATTTTGTACTATCATCGATGAAGGTAATAAAATATTTATTCCCTTCTTTAGTTTGAACAAACTTTAAGTCACAAACATCTTTATGTATTAAATCAAGTGGTTTTGTATTTCTTTCAATAGTTGAAATGAAGACCTTGTTAATTTTGCCTCAACACAAGTTTCACATTTATGATTATAATTAATGTGAAATGAAGGAATGTGCTCTGAGTTAATTAATCTACGTAAAGTATCATAATTAACATGTCCAAGCCTACCGTGCCATAAATTAAATGACTCAAGCATATAAACAAAAGAAGAGGAATTATTCTTATTCATACTTTTGGCTTTTACAGATATAGCATTGATTTTCACATGCCATTTAATACATATCCCCTTCTCACAAACATTCCCCCTTTAGACAACACTATTTTCTGGGATTCAAATACCATCCTAAAACCATGCACACTTAGGAGTGTCCCAGAAACAAAGTTTTTACGTATGTCAGACACACAACACATTTTGCAGCTTCATTTCTTTGCCAAAAGTCATCTTCAAAATAACTTTTCCCTTCCCCTTGATCTTGGAAGTTGAATTGTTGCTCATATAGAGCTTCTTTCCTTTCTCACAAAGAACCATCTCAGCAAAGAAGTCCTTGTCACAGCAGATATGACGTGTGGCACCAGTATTAAGTCACCATTCTCTTGGGCTTAAGTCAACTAAGTTGACTTGAAAAATCATAGCACAGAGATCAATTTCAAACACTTCTTTCGAAATATCATCCACAACATTGGCTTTGTTGGTTCTAACTCTTTTTGAAAGCCTACAGTCAGATGATTTGTGTCCCATCTTATTGCAATTGAAGCATTTCCCTTGGAATTTAGGCTTCTTGGAAACACCTCCTTTTGGTCCCAGTTTAGACCCAGTCTAAGATTGTTTCTTCTTCTTGAAGTCTTTTTGGACTTCTGTCACATTTGCCTTAGCTACATTAAGATTAGTTGCTTTGCTAAGCTTTTTGAATGCACTTCTATTGTCTTCTTCAATCCAAAGTCAGACAATTAAATCTTCCACTATCATTTCCTTTCTTTTATGCTTCAGATAGTTCTTGAAGTCATTCCAAACAGGGGGAAGCTTTTTGATTATGGCTGCCACCTAAAAGGATTCACTTATAACCATCTCTTTAGCAAGAATGCTGTGAATGATCAGTTGAAATTCTTGCACCTAATTCACAACAGCTTTAGAATCAATCATTACAAAATTTAAGAATTTGGTAACTAAAAATTTCCTAGCTCCAGCATCTTTAGTTTTTATTTATGGTCCAATGACTCTCATAGTTCTTTAATTGCCTTCTTCACACTATACACTTCATAGAGTGCATCAGTCAGACCATTCAGAATGTAATTATGGCATGGAAAATCAAAGTGCTTCCAAGCTTCAACAGCAATAAAGGCAGTAGCAGGATCTACCTCATCCTCTCTCATAGTAGGACAATCATCCTTCAGAAATTTGGCCAAGTTTAACATGATCAAATAAAATAGCATCTTTTGTTGCCACATTTTTAAATCCTCTTCAGTGAATTTCACAGGTTTTTTATTATGGCTCATAGCCACCGGCAACATTTGACTCTGGCTTTGAACTTGAGTAGGGACAATAGCACCACCAGACTGAGGACTAGTTCAATTGTTGGATGTCTCAGCCATTTTTCCCGTCTGGAATTCAAAAATAAAACCAATATTAGTAAATTTATGAATCTGTTAAACTTTAGGAATTTAGTTAGAAACTAAAAACTAGAAACAGAAACACAACTTTTATTAAACGGTAGGAATTTCGTAAAACTAAAAACCCGAAACAAAAGTTCACAAAGACTAATAGAAAACACAATAATGAACAGTACACTAGGTAGGTTACTTTAAAAGAGAGGTGATGCACTAGGCACACTTAAATACCAAGTCTTTCAAAAACCAATCCTAGACAAGCACTCCAAAATTGTTTTTTAATTATCCGTACGTACTTGCCTTTGATTTGTAGGTATCTGTCTTAAGATTGTTAGATAAAAAGGAAATATATAATAAATATAAATACAATTTAAATTTAATAATAAAGTTATAAACAAATAAATAAGAATTCTTTACGCAATATTTATAGATGGATTGTAAAAAAAAAATTGTTGATGCTTGTATGAACAGTCTCCTTAAGATAGATTCCTCCTCTCCTAGGTGCTAAAGAATTTTGGATGTCTATCTCCAAGGATACAACAATGATCAGTCACAAAAAGCAGCAAAATTATTGTTAATAGGCAAATTCTAATCAAGCCTCTTTTATCACAAAAAAAAAAATACTAGAATTTGAGATAAAACTAAGAACAACAATTTGAGAGAGAGCAAAAGATTTTTTTTTTCTTGTGTATCAAATGAATAAAGAAATGGGCTATTTATAGTGAAAAATAGCTGAAATGTTTTCATGTAAATTAAAACAAACATAATGGTAGGAGAATTACAAAATAATAATAACTGGTGAGTTACAAAAAATTAAAAGCAAAATAAAGCTATAGTAACTGCCTTTGGAACACCAAAGGATAATTCTGTTGAAGAGGAAAAAAAATATTTAAAATTCGAACGATTCGCATTGCTGACATCGTGCGGGTGCGTCCCTAACCCATTTTGGTTTGATCCACATCCCTTGCACATGAGGAAAGCTTTGGTTTAGTTATTTACTGACCAACATGTTGCTTCTAGCTTATAAACCCTTCCCATATATCACACTTTTAACAATGTGGGATATGAGGTTTTTATCACTTTTCTTCAACAATCATTTTCATGTAGCATATTTTGAGCTTTAATTTCTCATTAATTACTCAACTATTTTGAGCATATTATATATCATTTTAAAGGTCTTATGGAATAAAATATGATAATAAAATTTATTATTTAAAAACTTCAATTTTACCCATAAATAATATGTCTCAAAGTTCCCTAGTTTACTATTATTTTCCAGCAAAATAAACATGTGACATTAGACCAACCGTTAAATAATGAGAATAGTTGTCAGAATATTTCATGTTACATATGCTAATATTTGTAGCCGTTGGATAATGAAATTTTGGTTTTATAGTATTTAATTGTACAAAAAATATTTTATATCATACAACTTAGCGAACAATTTTCAACTTTTCAAGGTCCAAACTACTGTATTGTACTTAAATAACTAAAGATAAAAATTTTAAAAATAATAATAATTTATCACTAAAAATGAGAAGGTTCGGCAATCATTGTATTATTTGCGAAAGATCAAGACATTTTATTCAACATGAAAAATAACTCTAATGATGTGACGGCTATTTCCATTATCAAATAGTCGGTCAAATATCATGTGTTCATTATGATTTTAGAAGTTTAAATGTATTTTTTTATAATTTATAATTTTCAATTTTTTATATATTTTGTATATTTTATTATGAATTTATTAAAATTTTTATATATTTTTTTGGTATAATGACAAAATTAGCTCTTAACGTTTGGGTGTTTGGTCACTTTGGCCCTTAAGATTTTTTTGCGCTCGCTTTCATACATAATCTTTGTTTTTAGTCAAATTGGTCATTTTTTAACGGTCTTGTTGATGTGGCCGTTAGTTGACTAATGGTGCTAACGTGGAAAAAAAATTTCCACCTAGGCAAGTCCACATATGCAGCTGCTGACGTGGCACTATTTGTCTTTTTCCCACACCAACAAATGATTTTAAAATTATAATCATCATCACCCCTCCTTTCTGGGTTTTTTTGTTCCCTTTCCCCTTATTTTCCTTTTGGTGGTCATTTATCGGAGTTATTCCGGTAGGTTGCTCAACGTTCAACACGACAAAAAGGAATGGGTTTTACCAAAGATTGATCCCGTTGAACTCCAATTTGTTCTGGGCAAGACGGATTGAGAAACAGTCTAACTCAGCACAGATAACTCAGCAAAGCAAAATGCAAGTATCCCAGCACAAAGTGTTCCCAATCCACAATTAAATCCTTTGATAAAGTTTGCTCCTACTCAAACGCCAACCAAACAGTCTAACCAATAATGAAACTTTGATGAAATTCACCAAAAAGAAAAAGAAAATGATAACGAGTAGATGCAGTACCCAGAAATTATAAAGTCAAACAACCTAGAAAAAGCTTACATCAAAATTCATAGTATTAAAAAGAACTAAAGACAAAAGATTCGAAACCCTAGAAACAATACGCGATCCATGATCTAAACAGAGAGATTAACGTCGTTTGAAGGAGTGTTGTTGTTAGGGATAGAGGTGGCTGGTGATGAAGAGATGGAGGGACAATTAGTGAACATGAGAGGGAGATCATGAACCTAGAAATCATCAGAGGTGGAAAGGTTAATACAAGAGCAACGCTCGAGAGACGCGAAGAAAGCTTGGGCTACGCTGCCTCCCAACCATGCCGCCATGTAAGACAAACAGTTGCCTTTAGTGTTCTGCATTCTAAGGATTATCTGACTGATTTTGGGGGGTGAAGTGAGGATCTGAAAGAAGTTGTTTTGATTTTGAATTGAATTTTGTTGATAATAATCCCCAAAATCAAAATCTAGAAGAAGATGAAATTGAAAATTAAAATTATTTAATAATTTTATTTTTTAAAAAAGTTTATATTTTTAAAAAATAATTTTAATAATTTTAAAATTATTTGCAGACGTGGCGGCATATAAGACAAAATAGTGCCACATCAGTATTTACATACGTGTGGCGCCTAGGTGGAAATTTTTTTACACTTCAGCCCCCTTAGTTCCTTAATGGCCACATCAGCAGGACTGTTAAAAAATGACCAATTTGACCAAAAAAAAAAGATTATGTATGAAAGTGAACGCAAAAAAAATTTTAAGGGCCAAAGTGACCAAACACCCAAACGTTAGGGGCTAATTTTGTCGTTATGCTTATTTTTTTTTATAATTTTTATGAATTTTTATAAGCTTTATAAAATTTTAAATATACCAAATATGGTTTATTAATTTTATAATTTATAATAATTTTTATAAGTTTTTATGAATTTTTTTATAATTTTATAAGTTTATATAAATTTTAAAATTTTAAAATATTTTAACAATTTTTTATTTTTATTTCTAAATTTTAACAAGAAAAATATAAAATTAAATCATAACCTGCTACATGCCCCCGTCTAATTGATCCATTAATTGATTTTAATGGTCAACATTGTCAAAGATGAAAATTGTTAATGGAAGAGGCTTAATTGATTTTTTTTATTAAAGAAAGGCTCAATTATTTGTGAATTTAGTGCAATAACTCAATTGATTTTTTTATTAAAGCGAGGGCTCGATTATTTGTGAATTTAGTGAAACAACTAAATTGATGTTTTTTTTTCATTTTTTAAGGTATATGATATGATATAATATTATATAATATAATAAAAGAGTTAACTTTCAAATATACGAAAAGCTATCATGAAAGAATTTTTTATTAATGATGCTTGTCACAATGGATTCCATAGGTTTTGCAAGAGAAGCCAATTGTTCCTTAAAGGGAAGTAGTGTTATACTTCATCATAGCCACAAAATCCAACTTTGATGATGAGCTTTGGTGAATTGTTGTTGTAGATATTTTTTCCTTTAACTTTTGAGTTGGAGAAAACTTGAGATTTGAATTGTTGAGGTTCTTCATGAGAGACATCTCAACTTTATTGAATATTGATTTTTATTGAAAAGAGATTAAATGAAGAGATTATCGCATCAGATATGTCAAAAATTTGTACACACAAATTTAATGTCGAAATAAGACTTGAAAATTTGTAGCAAATCAAATAATAGAATTGTGAGTTACAATCTCTTAATAAATCCTTTCATTGTTCTCTTTGATGGAGCTTCAATCTAATCATCGTCTAAACTTGATTTTGGATGAATCTGAGTCACTTCAAGGTTCATCGAGACTTGATATTGAAAAGATTCTTGAGATATGCTTACTTTGAGAATTTAATTTGATTTGGATTCAAGAGTCTTTAAAATTTGATCTTGGATTAATGAAGTCCACTTCAAAAGTCGTCGAGACTAGATCTTGAAAACTAGTGACGGTTTGATCTAAGAGTTTTCTAGACTTGATCTTAGGTCAGTGTGGTTCGCTTCAAGGGTCGTTAAGACTTGATCTTGAAGAACAAATTTCATCTCCTTTGTATTGATGCTACCGAATTGGGAAGAGCTTTAATCCAAAGGTATTTGAGACTTGACTTTGGATTGATAATTCCACTTCAAGGACCTTCTAGACTTGATTTTGAAGAATGAGTTTAGCCTTCTTCCTATTGGTTGAACAAGATCAAAAAATAATTTTTTCATAATAGGACATTCTTCCGAATTTCTTCCAACTTTTTTTTTTATTTCTCCAAGGATATCTAGAGATTTTGGATAACGTTTTGAATCTTCAAAATCTTCTCTTCAGACAACTTGTAAACTTCCGAAATTTTGATCTTTTGAAGTTATCTTAAATTATTTTGGAGGTGATTCCGAAATAGAGTTCTTTTGTAATATAACTTCTTCATTTGAGTGATGGACAAGATTAAACTGTTTTATGTATTATTTATCATACATTAATTTAACTTAACTATGATAATATATTTTTTATTATTTATCTCTCAATTAGTTTAAATTATTTATAAAATAATAGTGACCAATTTGTGATATTATCACTTTTAATATATGGTAATTTCGATTTGAAATGCAACGCATTATCTTATCTACAATTTTAACCACAACTTTATATGTTTATTTGATGTATTCAAAATTTTAAAATACTAGATATGATGTTAAAAGGATGGAAATTTGTGATGCAATGCTAATTAAATTTGTCCTATTTCATAAAAAAATAAAAAAGATATTTCAAATATCAATAATAAATTATCGATTGAGTCTTAACTCGATTGGTATCAGCATCGTTGATAGTGCAGGAAAATGTGAATTCGAGTGTGTTGAAGTGCATTATCCTCCTATTTAAGGATTGAGAGGGATTATGAATAGTTTTAAACATTGTATCAAAAAGAACAGATATGATAAACTTATAATATTATTATGTTAAAAAATATCAATAGTAAATCAAAAGTGGATTTAGTTATTAGGCTAAAATCAGGGGTTTAAGAGAAAAAGACATTTAAAACTAGAGCCATGTGAGTGTGGGGTTAATAAGGACGAGAGAGTATTAGGAGGACAAACATGAAAATATGATTGTTGCTTTTGGATGTCAAATCCATTTGTAGGTTGGGGAATAATTGTTTGTTTTGGCACATCAAAATTTGTTCAAAATTGGGCTTTTATTCATTTCTAAATTGGAACTAAATTCATATTCATTAATTTTTAGTAAATATGTTGAAATTTTTTTTAGTGAAATAAGAGGAGGACAAAACCGTTATAACAATGCGATTGACGTGACTCAAATCTAAATCACACTTAAAATAATGAATATCCATAACCATCAAATTAATACATAAGATTCAAATATGTTGAATATTTTGATATATCCTTTTACACTTGATAGTTAAATATTAAGCCTTTAATGGTGCTTCTGAATCACACAAAAGGTTGTCCTTCCCACTTTTCATCCTTAATCATAGTCATTAAAAGAAATGCATTTCCAACAAAATTAACATTATATCTAAAAAGGAGATACCCAATATATATATTTTACTATAAAAGAGATACTATATAAATATACATTTTACTTTTACTTATGAGGACAAGACATGAGATTGCGACAAAACCAAGATTCTTCTTTTTAAGATAGTTTGCACCAACCTGGCCCTAAAGTTACTTCAGGCCTCCAATGTCTAAATTTATCAATGTTTTATAAAAATTGAAAAAAAAATTTGAGTTAATCGAATCGAGTTATTCGAGTTTCAAGTTCGAGTTAAGTTGAATTTTGCAATTCTAATAACTCGAATAATTCAAATAAAAAATTGGTATAAATACCCCTTTGATCCTTGTTAATTTTGGAAATGAATAAATTTGTCTCTCTTCCAACAAAAAATACAAAAATAATTTTAAATAAATTTTAAATTTCAAATATTTATAAAAATTCAAAATTTATATTTCTTTAAAAAATTATAAAAATATTAAAAAAATCTAAAGAATATATAAAGAAAATTAATTTTTTTTAAAAAAATTTAAAATAATAATTTTGAGACCTAAATAAGTTAATTAATGATTCAAGTTTATTTAAAGTATCTTATTTTTTATTATTCTGCTTTGAAAAAATTTTCAAATTTATGTACTCTAACATGGAAATATTTATCTTATAACAAGATTTTAATTTAATATGTTTAATTTTTTTTAATTTAACTCAAACAATTTCACTCGATTCAACTTTACTTGAATTTCATTTCACTCAACTCGATTCGAAAAAAATTTCAAATCGAGTTAAAATGATAAAATATGACTCGTCAACTCAAAATTTTTTCACTTGATTCAATCCAACGCTCACCCCTAATTGGTACGCTCTATTCCACCAGTTGTTATGTTCCACTTTGAATATATAACCTTGAAAATTACTATCACCTCTATGGATTTTGGATGCATCCATCCCTAGCCCACCCCATCTCGCTCCACTTCAATTTAATTTATGCTAGTTATCTTTAATTTTTTCAATCTTTTTAGAACCAAGTAAATATTAAACATAATCCTTCAAAAAATTATTTAAGCATAAAATAATTTTTTTATATTATATTATTACATTTTTATCATTTTAATACTTAATAAAATGATAATTTATATAGTGGAGCTGATCAGAGGTGGAACAAACAATTACTAAATCGTTCCGTATCCACTATCAAAACACCACATCCAATTTTCAAAAAAAAAAATCACTCCATCTGAAATGGATCGAATTAAAATCCATGGAACGATTTTGTAGTTTGCCATCCCTACTTTCATCCAATATTTTAACATTAAAGAATATTTATTACATGTATTACTCCTTAGAGTTGAACCAGCCGAATATTCAACGATTGATTTATTTTTATTTCTATTTATATAAAATAGAAAATTTATTTTATTTAAAAGTAAAGAATCGTAGAAAGTTTGAAAATGTTTGGGTTCGTGGAGTAGCGTAGTAGAAATCATGGCTCACGGTAAAATTTTAATTAGGTTGTTTATAGTTTATAAAATTTTAAATTAATAATGAAAAAATTGTATTTTGATCTTTCAAAAAATGATAAAAATTTGATTTAACCCTTTAAAAGTTATAAAGATATAGGTTATTAAAATGATGAAATTGTATTTTTACTATCGTAAAAATATACAATTTAATTCCGTCTCCAAAAAAATTTCAAGTTCCATCACTGTTTGGGTTATTCTAAAATGGTAGTGGGATAAAGGGATTTTTTTTTGGTGAGGATAAAAGAGTGAATTATGGGATATTAAAAATTATGCTTTGGGGTACTCTTCGATACTTAAGTCAGATGTTGAGCAATGATAAATTTAAGAAAATATTTAAATCAATATGTAGATGACAAGTGAGTTCATATCTCAAATTTAACATGCATAAGCATTTTATGGTAAAGGTGTCGTGGGGGCCTAAATTACATGAAAGTTGGTCAAGGCCTAAGGCATGATTGGTTGAGATCAATGCCCTTATTTGGTAGGGTTGCTCTTGCAATTCGTATGTTGCTCTTTGGTAGGTACTATCGACATCTCTTATCCCTGGATTCCTTGCTTTTGAATTGAGTAACTTATTTGGGCTTGATGTTAGATTCCTTTGGTTTCAATATCTTTGATATAATAAATAAGATCATTAAAAAAAATCAATTTTTTTATTTGTAATTAAAAAGGTTTTAAGCTTCAGTATTATTTTGGTGAATTACAATAACAGAGCAAAATTCGAACAATAAATACGATCAACGCGACTCAAATTTATGTTATACTTGAGACGGTGAATATACTTGATAATAAATTTAAGGATTGTACCTCCTCCAACCACTCCTTCATAAAAGATGAAAGGTTTAAAAATAATAGAAATTAAGAAATGGAAGAATAAAGGGGGAAAAAAAGGGAAGAATCATTGGAAAAAAAAGATTAGGAGAGGTGTAAACCAAGAAATGTATTTGTAGGTGTGGATGTTAAGAGTTCCTTGATGAGCGGGGGCGTAGTGGAAGCCTCGTCTGGAATGACCAACAGCAAGCATGTGAGGAGAGCCTAAGCAAAGCCCTTTTGCATGGCCAATGATTAATGGTCTATATGGGGTCCCATGCTTGAGCTGGCTTCAATTATTTGCCCCGTTAATTGTTTGGCTGCGGCTCTATTCATTACCCTATTTTCAACCACTTTTCATACCCAGAGTTTGGTGAGAAACAGGCTTGAGATGAAGACAAGAAAACAGTTGGGAACTCTAGTTTTCATAAATTCCTAGTTTAACATTGAAAGTCAACTCTTCTATATATATATATATATATATGTTTGTGTTCTTGTATTTAACATTTATCAACAAAATGGATTTACTTATATTTAACATTTATCATTGAAATTTGTAATATATGATTTAGTGTATGGTGAAATATTGAGTTTCTTGAATTCTTAAGGTTCGAAGTTGAAATTCTATCATGCTTAGGAATATATAGCTGCAGATGGGATATTTGCATTCTGAGTAATATTTAAATATATTTATTATTTGCATAAATAGTTGCCTACACATATCTTTTTTTTTCATAAAAACAATCATTAACGAAGAGAAAACCACAAAGGTTATGAAGGACAACAAAACCCCATCTGACCAAGAGAACAAAAAGGAGACAAGGCCACAGGCCTAAACATGACTCAAGAGACAAAACATATGACATGAACACCATTACAAAAATGGCCATGCCAAGCAAAAAAAAAAAAAAACAAAAACCCACCAAAGCAAAGGATAATTGTTGATAGGCCACAACCTCCAATACAATGGCATGAGATGGATCAATGCTTGATCAGAAGAGTGGCAACCATTAGTGTGAACAAAGTTCCCCCTAATGCGAAGATTCATTGTAGTGCTCATGTAAAAACAGAAGTTAAGACCTGCAACAACCTCTAATGTAATAGCACGAGATGTGTCTGTCGTTTTGAAATAGGACTGAAATTTTAAAATTTCAAAAGTATTTAAACTAAAAATGATCAAATTAGAATATAGGGACTGAATTTGTAACTTGCAAATGTTACAAGGACTGGTAAAAAATTGACCAAGCCTAAGAAGCTGACCTTCTTTCTTGGCTCCATTAATAATATAATAAATTAACAAAATGACAAGACTAGTGTTATGAAAAAGATTTTCAATTTTTATTTACTATCAATAATATAAAATAATATTATGAAGAGTTATTGATGCACAAACATGAATTTGAATATTGAAGAGAGTTGGCTCGAAAATGGAGAGCCATACAAGTAGATAGAAATTGAACAAATCTCAAGACTGTGAGCTACAGAGTATTTTGACGGAGGGAGATGAACCCTCTCTTTCTCGTAGTTTTATATTAAGTTGTTGAGAATGATTCATGTTTCAATCAAATTTAAAAAAGAATTTTTTAGTTAAATTATATTTATTTGTTTTAATTAAATTTTGATTAGTATAGATTATTTTATTAATATTTAACCTAAAAATTTAACTTATAAATAATTTTTTTTACAACATTAGAAAATATACTCATTAGAGATTAGAACTCATAATACATTTGGAGAATTTTGTGTTTATTTTTTGAGGATTTTTTATTTTCAAGTTTTTCGGGGTTTATTTTTTATCTCCATCTTTTGCACTTTTCGTTCTTTTGCCATTATAATAAAATTATTTTTACTCTTGGTTTTTTATCCTCTTCGGAGGGGTTTTTTCACGTTAAATTTTGTGTTCAATTTCTCAATTTCTTCCGCTATTTTTACTTGTTTGTTGCTTAATCGGGTCGATCCTCAACAAGTGATATCAAAGCTAGTTCGATTTTCGTAGATCAGCTCGTTTAGAGATGACAACAACAAGGTTTGACGTTAAGAAGTTTGATGGTGTCACAAATTTCAATTTGTGGCAAGTTCAGATTATGGAAATTCTAGTTCAGACTAACTTGAAAAAAGTCATTACTGATAAAAAGCCCGAAAATCTAGATCAGTCAGAATGGGAAGAGCTTGATGAAAAGGTCATGTTTGCAATCCAGTTGTGCCATTCAAATAGGGTATTGTAGGAGGTATTGATGGAGTAGACCTGATCCACGTTGTGGAAAAAGTTAGAAACTCTTTGCTACTAAGTCTCTGGCTAATCATTTAGTGTTGAAACAACGTCTATTTACGTTTCGCATGAACGAAATGAACTTCTTAGAGATCACATCAGTCAATTCATTACTATTTTGAATGATTTAAAAAATGTTGAGGTTAAGATTGACGATGAAGATTAGATTATGCTATTATTGTGTTCTTTACTCCTTTCATACAAGTCTTTCAAGGAAATCATGATTTATGGGAGAGATAATCTCTCATTCGAAGATGTGAAGGGTCATTTGTTGAGCAAAGACAAACTCGACAATGAGTTTGGTTCGAATAGCAAAGCATATAGGCAAGCTTTTGTTTTGGTAGCATCAAAGAAGCGAGACAAAAGGCTATTATAAGAAGTTAGGTCACGTCACAGCAAATTGTTATAAACTGCAAAATAAAATGACTGTTGGGAGTAACGAGGAAGATGTAGCTGGTGCTAATTTGACTGACAAAAGTGGTGATGATTTCTTATTAGTGCCAACGTGCGAAAGCTCCGAGTTTATATCCGAGTGGATCCTAGATTTGTGATGTTCTTTTCACATGTGTCCCAATAGAGAATGGTTCTTCACATACAGTCCGGTTGAAATTGGAGTTGTGCACATGGGAAACGATTCATCCAGTAAATCAGTATTGGTACTGTTAAAATTATGATGCACGGTGGGACGATTAGGACACTCTCAGATGTTAGGTATGTAACTGATTTAAGAAAGAATCTCATCTCTTTAAGTATTTTAGACTCGAAAGGTTGTAGAATCAACATTGAGTCGAGCGACATTAAGGTGTCTCGTGCGGCTCTCATTTTGTTAAAAGGTAAAATGATCGACAGCATTTATATTCTGAAAGGTTCTATAGTGGCCGGTTAAATCGGACGTCCCTCGTCAATTACGAGTTGAAGTCAACTCATTTGGAACGGAGGTAACTTGGTCAGAGGAGGGAAAGAGGTATGACCGTTTTGTTGAAGAGAGGTTCTCTTTTGGATGCAGGTTTTGAAATGTTAGGGCATTGTGTTTGTGAAAATCATACTCGAGTTAGTTTTGATTTGGCAGTGCACAAGTCGAAGGCTAGAAGTTTTCTAGTTTCTAAGCATACATTCAACTCAATTAATTCCTTGCATAGTTCAAGATAAGCCTGTGGCGAGCTTTGGCAAAGATGGCGTTGTTGAAATACGACTCATGCTAGAGATTTGTTGAGTATGATTCATATTTCAGTCAATTTTGAGAAATAATCTTCCAGTTAAACTCTGTTTATTTGTTTCAATCAAACTCTGATTAGTTCAGATTATTTTATTATTATTTGACCTAGAAATTTAGCCTATAAATAGACTCTTTTACAACCTTATAAAATACACTCATTAGAGATTAGAACTCATAACACATTTGGAGAATTGTGTTTAACTCAATTAATTCCTTGAAGGTTCTTTGTTTTCGAGTTTTTCGGGGTTTAGTTTTTATCATCTTTTGCACTCTTCGTTTTTTTTTCATTATAGTAAAATTATTTTTGCTCGTGATTTTTTATCATCTTCGGACGGATTTTTTAATATTAAATTTGTGTGTTCAATTTCTCAATTTTTTCCCTACGTTGTTTAATTGGATCGATCCCCAACATAAATTTTAAATGGGAATCCCCTTATTGAGTCCTAAGAATAAGTTTATATATTCATCATGTTGTATGGGATAAGTGTAAAGTGTGTAAGATTTGTGCAGTGATGTTGGTAAAGTAATCTTTGAGTTTGATCAAATGAGCTCTCTATGCGTGGTGGTTAATTTGGTCAAGTCTTTTTTTTGTGAATTACAAGGAAGGAGAGGGTAAAACCCACGATTGACACGACTCGAACTCAAGCCTAATCTGCAATAATGAACACCCTTAACCATCACACCAACACACGGAGTTCAATTTGGTCAAGTCTTTTAGGCGCAATGAAAATGTACAACAATAACTTCTATCGAATGGAAGATTATAGAATAAAATTAATTTCAAGAGATTTTTTCATAAGGTGCTGTTCATATAAAGATATTCTCATAAATATAACCAAAATTTGTTTCATTATTATAATTTTTTTATTTTACAATTGGGACGAGGAATGTGGATACTTAGGATCGAACCCAAATTTTCATTCTTCTAACATAATACTCTTACCACTAAATCAAGAGATTGTTTCTTTATATATTTTATAAAATTTAATTAATTATAATGTTCAAATTAATAGAGAATAATAGGTCAATAATAACAATCCATAACTATAACATATGGGCTAAAACATTGGGTCTTGTGTACTTAGGTTTGAAACTTACCATACACAATTGTTATTTGCAAGTCTTTTAATCTTACAATATGTTGTTGTCATGTATAGGTTTTAATATGATGGATTGTTTTTATCTTGAATTATTCCGATTCTTAACTTATTTATACTTTGTATTGATTTGATTTGATTTTATGTTGGAAAAATTGTATTTTTGGTTAACTTTGAGGCATATTCTCGATAGGTAAAGGTGGAGGGTTGAATCATAAAGTTATGATTTTATATTCTACTCCATGAGACCTTTACAACGGTATATCATCTGCTCAAAATAGATGAGTGATGAATAAGATATTAATACTCAAAGTAAGCCACTTGTGAATAAGTTGAGGAAAAAAAAAACTTAGATCCTATATTAGTTAGATACCAAGTGTGTGATGTGTTTATATATAAAACCCACCAAGGAGTTATTTTTATGAATAAGCTTGAAGCTCTGCCTCGCGCGCAAAAGGGTGCAAATCCAAACCCATCAGGGTTGGGGCGCACCTGCATGAAGTGGGCGACGCGAAATGTCCGGACTGATCGGACCCAAAAAGGGTTTGCGGATATTTTAGCCCAAATACATAAATTATTTTTTCCTCAATAGATATTCTTCTAAAATATGTTTTGAAAGGACAAAATATCTCAATTTGATATTGTTTCCAATTAAATTGTTTCCCGATTTGATTTGATTCTCTCAAATTGATTTAAAGGTTATTTAAATCAGATTTTTACGATTAATTCACGAATTATTTCCTAAATCCTCCACATTTGAGTGCCTATAAAAGGCTAAAGAATGCTGCAAAATTCTTTAGACTTAGACACACAACGGTTTTATTTTGTTCTTTTCAATCTTGAAAAAATCTTTCTTTTTTTCTTTGGTTTTCCAAACGTTCCGGTGATAGAAGAAGACATAGTTTGTTCGTTTATCACTGCAGAGGTGCTACTATCGCAATCATCTTGTTGTTGTATCCTGGGAGATAGATGACCAACGTTTCTCCAAGTACCATAGGAGCGGCCAAATCTGTCTTAAGGAAACTGTGAAAATAGGCCTCAATATATCGTAATATTCGATTTTCTATATCAATTTTTGGTATTTTCAAATCTTTTTTAATAATTTTTTTCAGATTTGATGTTTTAAATAAATATATTTATATTTAAAAGTGATTTGTTTAGATCTAATGTTATATATAAAATAAATATTTATTTAATTGATTTTGTTTAGATCTGTTTTGTTTTACATAAACAAAGACTATTTGTTTATATATATTTTTGTACAGATCTTGTATTTAAATATTTATATTTTTATGTGTTTGCTAACGTGTTTTGTCCAACAATCTTAAGATAAAATTATTTTTCAATTCTCTAATCCGAGATGAACGAAACGCTAATGCGAAAAAAATGTATTCTATTTGGAGATAAAATTAAAATTGGAAAATAAATCTGTTTCAGGATTTATTTTCCTTCGTTTAACAGATTTTATTTTATTTTAATTTATTTCAAAAATGATAATAAGTTGAATAAATCTGTTTCGAGATTTATTCCCACCGTTCAACAGATTGAATTCTATATTTGGATTTTGGTTCCAAATAATAATTAAGTAAATAAATATGTTTCGGGATTTATTCCCACCGTTTAACAGATTTTATTCCAGTTTGATTTTGTTTCCAAATAAAATAAGTTGACTAAATTTGTTTCGGGATTTATTCTAGCAGATTAACAGATTATATTCTATATTTAAATTTTATAATAATTAATTGAAAATTCTGTCTCGAGATTTATTCCTATCGTTTCAATAGAATTGTTTTGGATTTTGTTTCCAAATAAAAATAAAAATTAAATAATTATGTTTCGGGATTTATTCCTTCCGTTCAACATATTTGACTTAATTTTGATTTAGTTTCCAAACAAAAAATTAATTAAATTCTGTTTCAAGATTTAATTCTGTCGTTCAATAGAATTAATTTTGATTTTGTTTCAGAATTTTAATTCTATCGTTTAGCAAAATCAAAAGATTGTATAAAAAGGAAATTATTTTTTTTTAATTGTGGCATTAGTGGCTTTAAATTGTGAAAGCTTAAATTGTAACTTCAAATTGTGAAATCAAAGAAAAATAAATTTATCAACGGTTAATTAAAGAATACAATATGAAAGTGCATGTCTAAGATTGGTTCTTTGAAAGATTTGGTATTTAAGCGTGCCAAGTGCACCACCTTTCTTTCAGGGTTACCTATCTGGTGCACTGTTATTATTGTTTTTTTCGATTAGGCCGTGGAAATTTTTGTTTCGTGTTTTAATTCATTAAATTTTTGTCATTTAACAAAAGTTGATAATTTTTCTAACTCTGGTTATGTTTTGGAATATTAACAGAAAATGGAAACTCCCGTCAATTCATCCAAATTCAGGATTTGCTACGTTGGTTCCATCTCAAGCTTCGAATTCAAACCCAACAACATCGGTGGCTGTAAGTCACAATGAGAAGCTTGCGAAGTTCTGTGGGCAGAATTTCAAAACATGGCAACAAAAGATGTTGTTCTATTTGACCATGTTGAACTTGGCAAAAATTTTTGAAAGATGACCCTCCTACTATTAAAGATGGTGAGGTAGATGCTATTACTGCCTTCATTACTGTTGAAGCTTGGGAGCTCTTAGATTTCTTATGTCGAAATTACATCCTAAATGGATTGTCAGATGCACTGTACGAAGTATATAGTGTCAAGAAGACGACTAAGGAATTATGGACGACACTGGATCATAAATTCAAAGATGTTGGAGCTAAAAAGTTTTTAGTTGCCAAATTCTTGAATTTTGTAATGGTTGATTCAAAACTAGTTGTGAATCAAGTGCAAGAACTTCAACTGATCAGTCACTGAATTCTTGCTGAAGAGATGGTCATAAGTGAATCCTTCTATATGGTAGCCATCATTGAAAAGCTATCCTCTACTTGGAATGACTTCAAGAACTACCTAAAGCACAAAAGAAAGGACATGACAGTTAAAGACCTGATTGTTAGACTTTGAATTGAGGAAGACAATAGAGGTGGTGAACAAAGACTTACCAAAGCAGCAAATATTTATGGTGCTTAGGCAAACATGGTAGAAATTAAGAAGGACTTCAAGAAAGGAAAACAACCACAAAATGGGTCTACATTGGGACCAAAAGGTGACATTTCCAAGAAGCAAAAATTTCCAGAGAAATGCTTCAATTGTAATAAGATGGAGCACAAGTAATCTAACTGTAGGCTTCCAAAGAAAGTCAAGACTGATGAAGCCAATGCTATGGAAGAAATTTCCAAGGAAGTGTCTGATATAGACTTATGTGCCTAATATAGGCTTTATGTGGAAAGAGAATATGTAATGCAATCTTTGGAAAAGCAATGACAATGAATAAAAATGTCGCTCCTTCCATTTAAATGTTTGAGTCATTTAATTTATGACATGGCAGGCTCGTACTTGTTAATTAAATACTTTACGAAGATTAACTAACTTAGAGCAAATTATTTCGTTTCACATTAATTATATTCATAAATGAGAAACATATGTTGAGGAAAATTAATGAGATCTTCATTTCAAACAGTTGTAAGAAGCACATAATCACTTGATTTAATACATAGCAATGCTTGTGACTCAAGATTTGTTCAAATGAGAATAGGGAATAAATACTTTATTACTTTCATTAATAAAAGCACAAAACATTGCTACATGTATTTGCTTAAGAGCAAAAACGAAGTTATAGAGAAAGTTATTCTTTATAAGCAATAAGTTGAAAAACAACTTAATAAAATGGCGAGAAGTAATCGTGGTGATAAATATGTTGAATCATTTGACACCACCTTATTTTCCTCAATTCAAATGGAGAAGCCAGACGGAAAAATCGGACTCTAAAGGAAATGATGAACTCATTGCTAGGAAGCTTTGGGTTATCACAGAACATGTGGGGGGAAGCTGTTCTATCAGTTAACTACCTCTTAAATAAGGTTCCACGTAAAGAAAGTGACAAGACACCATATAAGTTATGGAAAGGTAGAAAAGTGTCCTACAACCACTTGGAAATGTGAGGGGTGTCTAACAACCACTTGAAAATGGGAGGTGTGTCTTGCTAACGTAATGGTAAGTCGAGACATATGCGTCATCGACAAAATATCATTAGACAACTGATCTCAAACGGAATTATCTCTATTGATTTTGTAAAAACAAAAGATAACATTGCGGATCTGCTAACTAAAGGCTTAAATAAAAATCAAGTCTATAAAAAATCAAAAGGAATGTGACTAAAGCCCATAAAAATAAAAGGTGCTATGTGAAGGAAAAACTTACCTAGTTGATTGGAGATCCCAAGATCTAGGTTCAAAGGGACAACCTACTTGCATAAACCTGTGAGGTCACTGTGGGGGTTATTATCCCAAGTCCATTTCTATGATATAAATAGTGATAAAAAATGGGGTAGGTTAAGCTACGCTTTTAATGACCGTTGTGTGTCTCAGTGAACCGAACAACATGAGTCACCTATGTGAGAGTGAAGTAAGGTGACTTCGAGGAGACTATTAGGCCATAATTCTCTCAAACTCTATTCACGGCCATATGAACATACCCATGAGAACAAAAAACCTTGCCAAGGAGATAGTTGTGTGATGTAACATTCCGATTTAAATGGTGTCGAGAACAATGGCTCAATGCCACATATTTCGATGAATAAATTAGTAATATTAATATTTTAAATATTTATAAATAACGAATATGCTATATAAATTTTAATATGAATTTTGGAGATTAGTGTTACTCATTTGAAAAGAGGATTAAATTGTAAAAGATATAAAAGATAAATTTCTAGTAGTGAAATTTGTGTCATTTTAACATAATTGGGAGAAGTGGGTGAACTTAGTGGACAATTACACAAAAACAAATTTTTAGTGGATGTTAGGTGACCAAAAATTGATATTTTGATGATTATATGTACATTAAATTTCTAGTAATGATGATAGATGAAATAAAAATAATAAGAAAAGAAGAAAGAAGAAAAAAAGGGAAAAAGGGAAAAATTCACTCAAATTTCTTCTTCTCCAACGTGAAAAGGAAGGAGGAAAAACAAGGGTTTTTTTCCAAGCACAATTTCTTCATTTGAGTAAGGAATTAAAGTTTTTTTCTTTTAATTTTGTGTTTTTGAGTTTTAATTGACTCGATTCAACTAACTCGGGGTTTATTTGTAAAATCGTTGAGGGTTTAAAGCTTTGCCATTAATGGTTTTGATAGGTTTTTGATTCAAATGGATGGATTATTAATGTTGGTAGTTAGATTTAAATATTTTGTTAAGTGATCTTTATGATTTTGAAAGCTAAGGACTAGAGGAATTAATAGTAAGAGTTAACGAAAATTATTGTGAATGAGATGGAATTTGGGTTGTTGTTGAGCATATATAAACTTGGATTAGCATGAGCTAATTTAGTATTCTCATGTATTGTAGTTAAAATTTAAATTTTGAGTAAATAACTTATTTATGTAAAAGTTAAACTATGGAGCGTAATTTTGTAAAATTACCTTAAAAAGAAGTTATGAAAGCAAATTATTTATTTGAGTAAAGTTGGATTATTTAATGAAGTGAAATTTTATTTAGATCAAGGATCGTAACGTGTGGAAGACGCACGAGGCAAGGGAAAAGCCATCAAATAGTTCCGATTGGTTTTGCACACTCAATAGGTAAGTCCTTAACCGTGTATTTATTTTATTTTACATTATATCTTTGACTTTGTAAATAAATGAGTAGAATATATGTATTATTGAACGAATTATTTAAGAGTGAAATAAGAAAATATTGATGAATGAAATAAAAGTGTTCGTTAGCATAAACGTAAAGTGGCTGACAAGCATAAACGTATAGTGGCTAACGAGCGGAAACGTAATTAAGACTTATGTTTTAAATACTTTTATAATGATCCATCTAATAGAATATGGATACTATCGTGATATGATGTATCAAGGAAGTGAAACAAATGTGAAAGTCTTTGAATCATAATACTATGAAGATATACGTCATTGATTCTGACAATGAAAATTCATGCTGAACATTAAAGGTTCTTATGAATATGATGAATTGCACTAATTCATGTTATGAATTTCTAAGTATTTATCATACTTACCTTGTTTTGTAGAATTTGAACTTTTATCACTACTTGGGTTGGATCAACGAATGACACGCATCTTCCCACACCTCTTTTGGTAGCCCTTGACGCCTCGTCTTTTGGTTAATTATGGCATGTATTTAGGGTGTCTTGTTGTAAAAACATGATTTAGGCTATTCTTTTGATTTGTATGTCACTTTTATGCTAGTTAATGTAAGTGATGATCTTTTGAAACTGTAGAGATATTATTTTGAAATGGTAAATCTTGGTTGATTGGGTGTGCTTATATGTTATTGAAATGTGACTTTAGGTAGGTGGTATATGTAGCCTTAAACGGTTAAACCATGTTTTGGATTTTTTGGGTGTGTTAGCTATAAGGTGCACACGGGTAGACAAACAGGTGTGTGACCCAAGTCAGAATAGACACATGATCTGGCACACAGGCGTGTGTCTTGAGTATGTTAGCTGTAGGGGTTCACACGGGCACCACATGACTGTGTGGATTTTATAAATAAGTGCAGTGGTCACACGGTTCGGCACACGGCTTAATACATGATCGTGTGACCGATTTTCGTAACCACACACGGGCAAGCACACAGGCTGACACATGGTCGTTTACCCTTATTTTCTCAAAATTTTCAACTTTAACTTAAACTTTCTAAATTGATTCAAATTGGTCTTTGATTGTTTAAAAGTTATTTTTAAGGTCTCGAGGGCTCGATTTAAATCTTGTATAAATATATTTCATATTAAATTGATTTTCAATTATCGAATGTTTTAAGAATGTTTTGATATTTACAATAACTCTCTATATCTCTACTCCGTTTATAGAAATAAGATATGAGAGATACATTTAGTGGTATTAGAGCTATAATTTAATCGATTCTAGTATTAAACATAGTGAACATTGAGTCTAGAATTACATGCCATATTGACCTGTAAATTATGTGGTGCTCGTGATCTGATCTAACAACATTTTTTTATAGATTTGAAAACGGTAGACAAGAACGATCCTGTCAAAAATAATGAAGTTAAGAGTCATGCTCCGGTTGCTGGTGAGGGAGCAAGTCAGGATGTATTCGGATCCCAAATTATGAAAAGTGGAAACCGTGATACTTTCTTCCAAATGATGAATGAATGAATGGTTTGCTCAATTTTTGCGTAATAATCCAATGGTTCCACAACCTCCACCTCCTTCAACACCTCCTGTAGTACCTGCTCGACCTCAAAAGGTATATCAAACAAATGTTCACCGCCCTTATACTGATAAAATTCGTAAGTGTGGTGTTGAAGAATTTTTGAGATTGTATAATGATGACCCAACCAAAGCATAATATTGGCTAGTGAATGTGCAACATGTCTTTAATGAACTAAATTGTTCACTTGAAGACAGATTAAAGTGTGTTGTTTCCCTATTAAAGGAAGATGCTTATCAGTGGTGGATTGCCTTCACTTCTGTAATCCCTCGTGATCACGTGACATGGGAGTTCTTCCAAATAGAGTTTAAGAAAAAGTATGTCAGTCAATTATATTTAGAAGATAAGAAGCGCAAGTTCTTTGACTTGAAACAAGGCAACATGTACGTTGTGAAATATGAACGCAGATTCATAAATCTGAGTAAGTATGCTCGAGAACAGTTAACTTCAAAAGTTGAGATTTGTACACGCTTTGAAAGAGGTTTGAATGAAGACATTCGAGCCATGGTAAGAATGCTTGAGATTAAAGAATTTTTCATGTTGACTCAACGTGCATAGAAAATGGAAACCATTTGGAAAGAGAAAAAATGAGCCAAAGCAAAAAAAAAAGGAACACCAAGTAAAAGAAGTGAATTCAGAACTTCTCAGCTCCTTCACCCAAGAGACAACAAGAATTCAATAGTCAACCTATTCCTACTGGGGGAAATCAGAGAAGAAATGAGTATCAATAATTTCCTTCAAGATCTCAAGCTACTTCTGTAGCTAGTGCTGGCAGTGTACGAAAGATTGACATCCCTGTTTGTAAATTCTGTGGCAAGCTTCATGTGGGGGAGTGTGGATTCAAGTCTAGAGCTTGTTTTCGCCGTGGATCTCAACACATCAAATGAGAGATTGTCCGTAGAGGATTGAGTTCGATTCGAAACAAGTAACAAAGCTTACAACTACTTTCTAGAAGAGTAAAAAGTCAAGGCCTGGGAACACATCAAACATGGGTAGTTTTGAAACATGTGATACGACCTTTAAGTCTAAGGGTCGAGCGCCAGCCAGAACTTATGCGATTCGAGCCAAAGAGAAGGCCACAACATCTGACGTCATTGCTGGTACTTTTATTCTTCTTGATACTACTGTAATTGCATTAATTGATCCTGGATCCATACATTCTTATATTTTCACAACAGTAGCCTTTGAAAAGAAAATGACTATTGAGTCTACTGAATTTGATGTTAGAGTGTCAAACCCCATAGGCCAGAGTGATAGTTAATAAAATCTATAGAAATTGTCCATTAAAATTTCGAGGTTCCTGTCGACTTGATGTTACTACCTTTTGATGAATTTGATGTTATATTGGGAATGGATTGGTTAACCATCTATGATGTAGCAGTTAGATGCAAGCAAAAATGAATCGTTTTGAGGTGTTTGAAACGATCATATTACACATCTAATTTGATATTGGCTCTAACTGCCCAGTAGTTGATTCACAAATGTGATAAAGCTTTTCTTGCTTACATTCTAGACACCAGGACATCTGAACAAATGATAGATCTGGTTCCAATAGTACGGGAGTTTATGGATTTTTTCCTAAAGAATTACCAAGGTTACCGCTAAAAAGAGAAGTTGAGTTTGCGATTGAAGTGGCAACGAGAGCTACTCTAATATCTATGAAACCGTATAAGATGACACCAACTGAGTTAAAAGAATTGAAGTCTCAGTAGCAAGAATTATTGGATCGCAGATTTATTAGGCTTAGTGTGTCACCTTGGGGAGCTCCTGTTTTATTTGTTAAAATGAAATATGGGACTTTGAGATTGTGCAAAGACTATCAACAATTGAAGAAACTAAAGATAAAGAATAAGTACTCGTTACCTCGAATTGATAATTTATTTGATCAATTGAAGGGGGCGATTGTGTTTTCAAAAATTGATTTAAGATTAGGTTCCTACTAGTTGAGGCTTAAAGAGTCAAACATTCCAAAGATATCTTTACGAACTCAATATGGCCATTATGAGTTTTTAATTATGCCTTTCGGTTTGACGAATGCTCCTATTGCATTCATGGATTTGAGGAATAGGGTGTTCAAATTACAAGTAGACTGATTTTCCATAGTATTTATTAATGATATTCTGATTTATTCGAGGAATGAAAGTGAACACGATTAGCATTTGAGAGTGGTGCTACAAACTTTACGAGAAAAGAAGCTTTACGAAAAGTTTAGCAAGTGTGAGTTTTGGTTGACTGAGGTTGGATTTTTGGGACATGTGATTTCTGCTGAAGGTATATGTCATTGATTTTGACAATGAAAATTCATGTTAAACATTTGAGGTTCTTATGAATATGATGAATTGCACTAAGTCATTTTATGAATTTCTAGGTATTCATCGTACTTACCTTGTTTAATTGTTTTGTAGATTTTCAACTTTTCTCACTACTTGGGTTAGATCACCGGAGCACACGCATCTTCCCGCACCTCTTTTGGTAGCCTTTGACGCCCCGTCTTTTGGTTAGTTATGGCATGTATTTAGGGTGTCTTGTAGTAAAAGCATGATTTTTCTTTTGATTTGTATGTCACTTTTATGCTAGTTAATATAGGTGATGATCTTTTGAAATTGTAGAGATATTATTTTAAAATGGTAAATCTTGGTTAATTGCGTATGCTTATATGTTATTGAAATGTGACTTTAGGTAGGTGGTTATATGTAACTTTAAATGGATAATTAAACCATGTTTTGGATGTTTTTGGGTGTGTTAGTTGCAGGGTGCACACGGGCATGTAACCCAAGTCAAAATAGACACACGGTCTGGCACATGGGCATGTGTCCTGAGTGTGTTAACTGCAAGATTCACACGAGCTGACACATAGGCGTGTGACCCAAGTCAGAATAGACACACAGGCAACACACGGCCGTGTGGATTTTATAAATAAATGCAGTGGTCACACAGTCTGGCACACGGCTATGTGACCTATTTTCGTAGCTACACACGAGCTGGCACATGGTCGTGTGCCCCTATTTTCTCAAAATTTTCAACTTTCACTTAAACTTTCTAAATTAATTCAAATTGGTCCCTGATTGTTTGAAAGTTATTTTTAAAATCCCGAGGGCTTGATTTAGAGCTTGTATAAATATATTTCATATTAAATTGATTTTCGAGTATCGAATGTTATGAGAATGTTCTGATATGGGTGTTACATGTGAGGTATATCATTGTTTACACAAACGGCAGAACAATTTAAGGACATCGCGTCTACTAGGCGGCATATAAAGTAAATATACTTTCACAAGGGAAGGTTCAAAGGGGGAAGCCTACCTATCCTATGCAACTATCAATCGTAGATTCTATTACCACATCGAGTCAATGATTTTCGATAAAACTATCAATTTTCATTCATGTGGGAGATTGCTGGAAAAATGGTATTTTTTTGGTAACTTTGAAGCATATTCTCGATAGGTAAAGGTGGTGGGTTGAATCATAAAATTATGATATTATATTCTACTCCATGAGACCTTTACAACAGTATATCATCTGCTCAAAATGGATGAGTGATGATTGAGAAATTGATGCTCAAAATAAGCCACTTGTGAATAAGTCGAGGAAAAGAAAAACTTAGATCCCACATTGGTTAGATACCAAGTGTGGGATGTGTTTATATATGAAAATCAACCAAGAGATTATTGAATGACTAAGCTTGAAGCTTTACATTGCGCGCAGGGGGGTTGCAGATCCAAACCCATCGGGGTTGGGGCACACCCGCACAACGTGAGCGATGCGAAATGTCCGTACCGGTCGGGCCCTTTACATAAATTATTTTTTCCTCAATAGATATTATTCTAGAGTCTGTTTTAAAATGACAAAATATCTCAATTTGATATTATTTCCAATTAAATTGTTTCCCGATTTGATCTGATTCTATCAAATTGATTTAAAGGTCCTTTAAATCAAATTTTTACCATTAATTCATGAATTATTTCCTCCTCCACATTTGAGTGCCTATAAAAGGCTAAAGATACTGCAGAATTCTTTATACTTAGACACACATCGGTTTTATTCTGTTCTTTTCACTCTCGAAAAATTCTTTCTTTTTTTCTTTGGTTTTCCAAACGTTCCGGTGATAGAAGAATGCACGGTTTGTTCGTTGATCGCTGCAAATGTGCTACTTCCACGACCATCTTATTGTTGTATCCCGGGAGACAGACGACCAATATTTTTCCAAGTAGCGTAGGAACGACCAAACCTGTATTAAGGAAACTGTGAAAACAAGCCTCAACATCTCGTAATATTTGATTTTCTAAATCGATTTTTGGTATTTTCAGATCTTGTTTAATAATTTTTTTCAGATATGATGTTTTAAGTAAATATAAATATTTATTTAAAAGTGATTTGTTTAAATCTGATGTTATATATAAAATAAATATTTATTTAATTAATTTTGTTTAGATATGCTGTGTTTTACATAAACAAAGATTATTTGTTTATATATATATTTTGTACAGATCTTACATTTAAATATTTATGTATTTATATGTGTTCACTAACGTATTTTATCCAATATTTTATAATTATCCAGTCATATATTAATAATTATACACTGTATTTATAACCTAAAATTTTAAAGAAATAACAACTTACAATTATATTAATATTTACTATAATAATAAAGTCTTTATGGGCAATGATAAAGTGTACATATGTGTGAAGAAAAGGCAGATATGGATCTATGGGCAACACTAAAGATATATCTTTGGCTTTATTTATTTAATTAATGTTAAATGAGTACGTAAAGTTTTCATATGAAAATCCTCTTATGGGAGACTATGACCTCTGATAGCAACATTGAGGAAACACCGTTGCCTTTCCTTTTTTTATGAGACGTGTATTTTTTATAAAGCAATATTTAATTTATGGTAATTTTTAAATTTAGTTTCTAATTTTTTACTTTAAATTAATTTTTATATTTGATAAATTTTTAAAATTTTGATCCACATGATGATATGACACTATAGAAAAAAAAACACATTATCAACTAAAAAATTATAAATTTTGTGATGATGTGGCACAATATTAAAATATCATGTCATCACACGAATCAAAATTGAGAAAAGTTGCGAATGAATCAAAAAAGATTTTAAATACTAAGTTAAAAAAATGTTTCAAAGATTAAATATTACTTTATCCCTTGAATTTAAAAATAGTTAATAACTATCGATTGAATCTTAGCTCTGTTGGCATTGGCATTAGCATTGTTGTCAGTGCAATAGGATCTGGGTTCGAGCGTGCTAAAGTGCGTTTATCCTTTTATTTAAGAAATGGGATGAGTTATTGGTAGTTTTAAGCATTGTATCAACTTAAAAACTCTCAGATATTTTCACAATTGAATTAGATTTAAAAAAATGATTACCTCGTATCAACAAGTATGGTAGCAATTAGTTTGCATTTTACCCCATTTTCTAAAAAAATGGATAAATTAGTTCCTGTAGATTTTATCAAAAAGTAAATTAATCATTTTTGTTAAATTTTTTATTCATTTTTACTATTAAAAATTGGCATGACTGACAGAATAATCAGACAGTTACACGTGGATTGTCACATGTACCTCATGTTGACATACAAGAACTAGTTATTAATCATAGAAATAGATGAAAATGTTAAGAGGACTTGTTTGCTCTTTGATATAAAGTATAGGGATTAATTTATCTATTTTTAATAAAAAGATAAAATACAATCTGACTCATATTATGAAAACTTCCATAATACTTTTAACGATATTAAAATTATCAGATCTTTCAACTAAGGACACATGTAATACAATAGCATTGATTATGGAATGCATGAGTAATTTATATCGTGAAAACTTGCCCCTTGCCATCAAATCTCATTTCATAATAAATTGGTTGAATATCAAAATTGATTTTTTTTAGAGTTCTAATTATAAATAATATATATTTAAATAATTATAATTAGAATGAAATTAATATAAAGTAAAAACAAATTAAAAATAATAATAAATATTCGAATAAATTTATACATGATAAAATTCAAATCTAGAATAAATTTAGGAGAGAATTTATATAATATTTATCATAATATAACTCGAATATTTCTATTTTAAATAATTTTTTTAACGAAACTTGTTGATACATGATGTCAACAAAAGTGAACAAGAAGGTGATCGGTGTTTTGATGAAGAAAAAGAGAGGAAAAAATTAATCCAATCGTGTCTGAAATGTCCCCATAAAAAGTTTTTAAAATTTTATTATATAAAAATTAATCGAATCAAATTTTAAGTCAAATTATTTTTATTATAATTATATATAACATCAAATTTGGACATCATAATGTGTGCATATGAGTGAAAATAACAATAATAGATAGATTAAAGAAAATGGTTGTTATCTTACTAGAATTTAGAGAGAAAGTGCATAAAATAAAGGGGCTTTTCAAGGGTGTAATAATGTGATAATTAAGTGGAACCCCATGCACATGGCGCCACACAAGATTGGTCTCGGCCTATACATGTCATTGCCCAACCTGCAACCAAAATGAACTTTTTCTTTTTCTCTGAAACCGAGGATGATCTGATACGAAACTTAAATGTACATGAACCAATCAGAAACACATAAATTTGAGATTAATAGAACCCATATGATAGTTTGATAAACACATAAACTTGAGATTAATAGAACCCATATAACCCATATAATAGTTTGATAAACACATAAACTTGAGATTAATAGAACCCATATAATAGTTTGATGGTTAAGGATATTCATCGTCTCAAATGTAATTTGAGTTTAAGTTGCATTAATTGTATTTATTATTCGAATTTTGTCTTGTTATTATAATTTACAAAAAAAAAAAAAATTGGGACTAATAGTGTGCTAAGGGGAAGCTTTATATGTGTACCCAATGCAGAGTTTGAGGCTGAAGTTGATAGTGGTCATGTGGATAAAGCTTCTTGTCGGGAACATTAAGGGTCAAGTGATAGTTCCCATGTTCCTAACTTATCAAGCACGTACCTAATTGAATTAATGCAGATTATGACTTGGTTCCTTCATTTTTCAACTTCCTTTAGTACATATCATTGATCTTCTTTGTTTTGCTTTGCTTTTTTTTTTCTTTTTTCTTTTTAATTGGTGTTTAATCCCTTTGATTTTTGCCTATTGGTATTGCTTTATCTAGCTGTGGATAAGGTTAAGGGACCCCCCAGAAAAATGGGTGAATGGTGATGGAAGACAAATTAAAGTTTTACCCTAGACAGTTGTGAGAATCTTAATTTTCGATTTGCCATCATTTTGGCCACAATTCCTCCGTCTGTGATGAGTTTCTCCAATAGAATTTAATTATTAAATTAATTTGATTTATTCAAACGTTAGTCTTTTATCTTACATCAAAAAATTACTTTCAACTAATAAATTAAAGGAAGGGTTCACTTACACGGTATAAAATTAGCATTTTTTATATTATAATTGATATTATAACAATTAATAGTTGAATTTATTAATATAATTGTACTTTTTATGTATATAAAATTTTGAATCGATCTGATATGTTTATATATATATTTAACAGTTGAAAATTTTATACATAAAACATGTAACACCTTACACTCAACTCGAAAGTTAATTGAATGCAAGACGACACATCCGTTGCCAAAGCAACTCAAACAAACATTAAAATTTATCATCAAAGCTAAATATAACGCCCTCCACCCGACCTAATGAACTGGATCTGAGTATTGGGTGTTACGCCCTATAACAGATGTAAGTTAAATTTTTTGTTGATTTTATTTGCCTACGTAAAAGTTCTATCTATGACTATGTCAAGGTTTCTTATGAATATACAATGTATGTTTACAAATACAATTTATGATAATGAAATTCCAATGATCTCTATTTTATCTCTCAGGCTACTGTGAACACGTTGAAATGCTACTTAATAAACTTATACTCGGACTTGAACACGCCACAAAACTTTCTCTGTATGCATAATAGCCCATCGCGCCACCCCTTTGGCGTAGCCTTGGCGTCGTCCCTTGGCTCATACTTCTTTACAACTTGAAACATGAAATAACTTTCGTATGTTCATAAGAACTTAGTGAGTTAATCCTTAAGTACTTGATTCATTACATCATAGTGCATTAGATGCTTCACATGTCATTCATATGTCTTTTAACCTTTCCTTATTCCCTCCAACGAGTATTTCACTACACTTTCCTTCTAACATATTGTATTATTCTTTTTTTCATATGACCTTTACCTTCTTTTTCGTGTTTCTAATGACTTACCTTCCTTCTTCAATCATTAAACCATCACCTTGTTAGAGTCTTGAGTGCAGCCCCTACTTGAGTGGCTTATTCTTCCTTATGAGCATACCATATTCACAACTCATTGCTTTCTATGTCCATTTTAAATCTTATTTTTACATAAACCTTAGTCACTTCATTCACCTTATTAACAGACTTACAAATCTTATTTCTTATTTATTGATTTTTCCACTACCTTTGGGTGGGGTGGACCACGCCCATCACTTCACACAGAGTTCGCCCAAATCTTCCTTACTTCAAAGTACTATCTATACATATCTTTAACACATCTCGGATTCACCACATATTTTGGCGCATTCTAGCTTTACTATTCATTTCTCATTACTATATGGGGTTCGTCGTTTCCTATACATACGGTGCCTTTTTTTCAAAGTTCATTGGATACCTTAGATCCTTCTACTTGTTCCATACATTATTTACTTTACGTATCTTCATAATCCTATCTTTACTTTACGTTCAGAGAACCATTCATGCCATTCTTTCATGGTTCTTGTACGTCATTCATTCAAGATTCGCCGTGAAGGCATTCTTTTACTTAGATAGTCCCAGAGGCTTCCTTTACATTTGCCACAAGGGCGTCTTTCTTAGAGGTTCGCCACAAAGGCTTTCCTTTACAAATTTTTGCCACAAAGGGATCTTGTTCATAAATTGTGCCACGAAGGTGTTCCTTTACAAAGCCACGAAAGCTTCCTTTATAGAGTTTGTCACAAGGGTGTTTTCTTTTAGAGTTTTGCTACAATGGCATTCCTTTTCATTCAGTACTCGCCACAGAAGCTTTCATTTAAGTGATTTTCCATAAAGGTGGCCCTTAAAAAGGTTCACCACAAAGGCTTACTTTTTTAGAGATTTGCCACAAAGGCTTTTGTTTAACAAAGATTTGCCACAAAGGCATTGTTAAACAGAGATTTTCCATAAAAGCTTGTCTTTTTTCTGGTGTTTTAAATGATAGGGATTTGCCTAAACTTAAACTTACTTAGGTTTGCCCTTCACTGTTCTAGGACACACAGAGAACAACATTTAGTAACAACCTTCTTTAAATTTTCCCATATGATGCCATAACCCACCAGCTATTGTCTTACATAATATGGTCCTTCATATGCCATGATCATGGACTTGTCCTTTCATAGTTTCGTGTTTAGTCTCGACGGACCCCTTTAGAATTATTGATACTGTTTGGTTAAGTTTTGGAATGTCGAGAGGCTAAGTTGCGATTTGGTTAAGGTCTAAAAGTTAAATGGTTGTGGTCGAATTTTTTATTGAATTCGTAGTGACTTGTGTTAATAAATCATTTCAAAATGTCGTTTAGGTGTTTGAAAGTATGTTATGGTATCTGCATCAGAAATTAACCAAGTGTGTAACAAAAACCTGTGAAAACAGTGAATGGCAAAAGCCAAAAATTGAGGCTGTCGATGCCACGTAGTCGTGTACCAGGTTGTGTAGGGTACTATTTTGAGTCATACGATTGTGTGCTAGGCCATGTGAGGTACTATTTTGAGCCACACAGCCATGTGTCAGGTCGTGTGTGCCACAATTCTGATATGATTCATTAAGGTTTTATTAATCTATTCTGCAAAGCATGGACTCCCATGCCTTATACTTTTTGTTATCGTATGAAAGCATGTCCTACATGCTTATCATTCTAATTTTGTATATGCATGCTATGACACGTTGCATGAGGTTTGGGATGATGTTGAGAGAAGGAAGTTTCTGACAGTTTAATGATTTACATTATCTTGTGGTTTATCCATAATTTGATTTGGCAATTATTAGTGGCTCGACCAAATATATCTGATTTGGCAGTTTTAACTACAACTCTGGTGGCAATGTCCGTAATTATCTGTTGGTGTGATTTGGATGGACGAGTTCTAGGGAACTCTATTTTGGTGTGTAGCGGATTCGTGTAAGAAGTTTTTTGAAAAATATGCATTATGATTTTCTGAAAAATATCGCATTGACATAATCATACATTCTCTGTTTTGTTAATGTGACCATTATGAAATTCTCTATGATACTCTGATTTATATATTGTGTTTTGTATGATCTCTGTTTGAGTTTAGTTATTCACTGAGCTTTATAGCTCACCCCTCTGTTTTATCTCTGAATTTTCAAATAATCTTTTAACTTAGGACTGAACGGCGTGTGGGCGCTTGGATTATTTTCGCACTTAGTTAAAATATGGTGATTTTGTAATTATTTGTTTTGGGATTTTTGGGTATGTAATATGTTTTTGAACTTGTTTTGGGTTATTGTTTAATTCGTTGATTATTGATATTTTCAAACGTGAAACTGTAAAATTACTCAAGACAACAAAATAGATTTCAATTTTCAAAACTAAAACTCCAAAAAAGATTTTCCGCTGCAAATTAAGTAATTTCTTAAGTGTTTTCTATAAACGAACAAATAGCTTTTAACGAATGTTTTCCCTATTTGTATTTTATAAACACTTATTGAAGTCAATTTTTCAAACGAGTCGATATAACTCCTCCCGATTCTGCCATAACGTCTAAGTCGAGTTTGGGGTGATACAACATCTTGAAAAGATAACAACACATGAATAAAGAGGGAGAAGAATTATACAAGGCTTAGGCTTTTATACAAATGAGGCAATAGGCTTCAAACCTTTAATGTAATTTTTTTTGTAATGAGTGATAATGCTTAAAATTGATATACTTTTGGATATATATATTTGAGTATGATCCTACTAATTTAGGCTATTTATGATTCTTTTATCTTGTAGGGACACAAAAAGAAAATTTGGGGCAAAAAGCGTGAATGTAGAAAAGAAAGTGCCGAAAGTGTGAAAGTGTGGAAGATTTAGGAAGAGATTTATTGGACATAAGACTTTATTTAAATTTAAAATCTATTTTTTTAGGAATAGTATTTAGGATTATTAATATTATATTGTTTATATTTAATTTTAATTTATCTTTTAAGCTTTATAATTTAGAGTTTAATTTGGAACCAACTAGAGAATTATTGTTTAGATTTAATTTTAATTATCTTTTTAGAGTTTTATTTGTATCCAACTAGGGATTTCCATATATTATAAATAGAGGATGGAGTTATATGAATTATTCACTTCCAATTTTCTATAAAATCCTCCATCTCCCAAAATCCTAGCCGTTTCTTTTCAATAAAAATTCTATTTCCATTAACCTTATGTATTTTTCCAAAAAGCATGAGCAACTAAAACTCATCTAGCCGAAAGTTATCAAAATTCCCCAAAAAGGTTCATGAGGCTTAGAATCCATACTTAACCCTTCTCAACCGAGTATTTATCACTTCTTAGCATTACGAGACTAACGCTTCCGTCCATGTCCCTTCAAAATTAATCTTTTCATTCTATGTGAAGCCGACCACTTTGTGTGTTTTGAGAAGATTGCACAGTCGGTTCGCTAACTTATTGCGTAAGAGGTTATCGAGCCAAAGAGACAAAATGGCGTGGCATTCGTAATTGAGAAGAGATGATCTAATGTAAGACAGTCCCATTAGAGTGACGGTTGGCTAGAGTCAGATTCCTCTAAAAAGCTATAACTGGAGTTGGTGGTCGTAGGCATCCTCTTCCACTATAACTGGCTTATTACGTTACGAGAAGAACCATCTAAAAGTCTATGATTGAACCAAGGAGGAATCAAGATAACCGGAGGCTGGAATTCCCAAAACTTTCTCTCAAATCTGTTTATTTTCGTACTGCAATTTCAATTTATTAAAACCTCAAATCATTCGTATTTTTAATTCTGTATATTTATTATTTCTCCAAGTCAAACACGTTTCTTGGGCACGACTGTGCCTAGGATCTCGATATACAAGATTCTGCAACATTTCAATTCCTGAGGATTTGACCCTACTTCCTTTATACTATTATTTTCAATATTTTTAAGGATAGGATATATTTGGTGCTCCCAACGACACACTAATGAGCTAACATTTAACATTCCCATTAACCAAAGTTGTCTCTTGTTCATTTTGTAGCCTGGAAAACCAGGTCAAATGCTAATTTTAGGTCTCACACCAGACCATTATTAGCATCCTCTAGGCCTAAAACCAACCAACAACCAACATCTTCTCAGCCACCTTTATGATCATCTTAGACTCTTTCAACACCATCTCTGCCTCTATCAACTTCCTCTTTGCCTTATCAACATCCTTAACCATCACTCAAGCACTTCATGTCCCCTACAAATATTGCATCACATGCTATTAAGGGTGTGTTTAATATTGCTTTTCAAAAGTATTTTTGGGATTAAAAGTGCTTTTAAGCAAAAGGAATGCTAAACAAGCTACTTTTGGTTGAAATTTTTGACTTTTCAAAAGCACTTTTGAAAAGACAGATAAGCTAAAAATTTTAGCTTTTCTTCTCCTAAAAGCACTTTTGGTGCATAATTACTTTTTCACCTCTCCAACAACATGATATTTTCCCTTCTTTTTTTTTGTTGCTTAGTTACAAATGTGTTTAAATCATTAATTAAAAATAAAAAAGTATTATTTAAAGTAATACAAATGTGTTAATATCTAAGTACAAAATATTTAATGGTTACATTTAAATCTTTAAAATATAGTTCATATATTCTAATTAAATTTTATAAGTAATTAATATTTATTACTTAAAAATATTTAAAATTTATATTTCATATATTAAAATATTAACAACAAGTTATAATAAAATATTTTTTATATTTTTACTAAAATATAATAATATTAACTAATTTGAACATTATTTAAATAATGTTTGTTACTTTATAACATCATGTCTAAAATTGATATTTTATTTCTCAAAAGCACATTTTAATAGCAATACTAAACACTCAAATCTTAAACCAAACATTTCAAAAGAATTTTTTTACAACACACACTTCACTTTTTAAAAGCAAACTAGCCCTAAATTGCCATATTCTAATAATAAGTGGCTAGGCCAGTGCATCAAGTGTGTAGTGTAGATGACAATAAACCATTAATCTTGGTTTTAAAGGTCGGACGGATGATCTATAATTAAAACAATAATGTTTTTCTTGGGGTATGTGATCACCCCAAAGTATATTAGACCAGAAATAAAGCATTCATTAAAATAATAAAACCATGTTAGAATCAAACACAAATATTTCTTAATGGGTTGCAATGGTAATTCTCCATTTCGTTTTTCCCTTTTGTACATGTGCCAAGTAGCATGTTAGAAAAATGATATTTTTGGTAATTTTGAGACATATTTTTGATAGGTAAAGGTGGAGGGTTAAATCATACAATTATGGTTTTATATTCTACTCCATGAGACCTTTACAACTGTATATTATATGCTCAAAATAGTTGAGCGATGAATGAGAAAATGATGCTCAAAGAAAGCCACTTGTGATTAAGTTGAGAAAAATAAAAGCTTAAATCCCACATTGTTTAGATACCAAGTGTGGGATGTGTATATATATGAAAATCTATCAAGGGATTAACAAATGACTTAGCTTGAAGCTTTGCCTTGCACGCAAGTGGTGTAAATTTAAACTTGCACCTGCACGATGTGAGTGATGCAAAATGTTCAAATTGGTTAAGTCAAAAAAATAGGCTTATGAGTATTTTAGTCCAAATACGTAACTTATTTTTTTTCCTCAGCAGATATTATACAAAATTTATTTTAAAAAGAAAAATATCTCAAATTGATTTAAAGGCTCCTTTAAATCAAATTTGTATTCTTATTCATGTAAATTTCCTAAATTCCTCCAATACTATAAAATTCTTTAGACACACAATGTTTTTATTTTGTTTTTTCACTCTCGAAAAATTCTTTTTTCTTTCTCTCCAAATTTTTCAACGTTCCGGTGATAGAAGAATGCAAGGTTTGTTTGTTGATCACTGTAGAGGTACTACTGTCGAGATCATTGTGTTGTTGTATCCTGAGAGATAGACGACCAACGTTTCTCCAAGTACTGTAGGAGCGGCCAAATCTATCTTAAGAAAACTGTGAAAACAGGCTTCAACATCTCATAAAATTCGATCCTCTTTATTTGATTTTTGGTTTCCAGATCTTATTTAATTAATTTTTTTAGAACTGATGTTTTAAATAAATATAAATATTTATTTGATTTGATTTGTTTAAATCTGGTGTTTTTACACATAAATACTTGTTTACATTATTCTGATTAAGATCTTGTATTTAATATAAAGATTTATATTTATATGTGTTCGCTAATGTGTTTTGTCCAACAATCATAAGACATTTATATTTTACAATTCTCTAATCCGAGACGAACGAAACACCAATGCGAAAAAGAAAAAAATAATATTTTGTTTGTGAAATTAAAATCAAATAATTTTGTTTCGTGATTTATTCCAGCCGTTTAGCAGATTTTATTCTATTTTAATTTTGTTTTCAAAATAAGAATAAGTTGAATAAATCTGTTTCGGGATTTATTCTCTCTGTTTAACAAATTTTATTTTATATTTGGATTTTATAATAATTAATTGAATAATTCTATTTCGGGATTTATTCTTATTGTTCAATAGAATTGATTTGGATTTCGTTTCCAAATAAGAATTAATTAAATAATTCTATTTTAGGATTTATTCCTGCAATTCAATAGATTTGATTTGATTTTGATTTTGTTTCCAAACAAAAAATTAATTAAATTCTGTTTCAGGATTTTAATCCTTCTGTTCAATAAAATTAATTTTGATTTTGTTTCAAAATTTTAATTCTGCCGTTTAACAAAATCAAAGAATAGTATAAACTAGAAATTAAATTTTCTATGGCCTTAATTGTGGCTTTAAATTGTGAAAGCTTAAATTGTAGCTTCAAAATATGAAATCAAAGAAAAAGAAATTTATCAACGGTAAATTAAAAATACAACATGATAGTGCATGTCTAAGATTGGTTCTTTGAAAGACTTGGTATTTAAGAGTGCCAAGTGCACCACCTCTCTTTCAGGGTTACCTACATGGTGCATTGTTATTATTGTGTTTTTCAATTAGGCCGTGTAAACTTTTTGTTTCGGGTTTTATTAAATTCCTATTGTCTAACAAAAGTTGATAATTTTTCTAGCTCTAGTTCTGTTTTTGGAATATTAACGAAAAATGGAAACTCCAACCACTTCATCCAATTTGGGATTTGCTGCGTTGGTTCCAACTTAAGCTTCGAATCCAAACCCACCGATGCTGATGGCTGTAAGATACAACGAGAAGCCTACGAAGTTCTGTGGGTAGAATTTCAACACATAGCAACAAAAGATGCTGTTCTATTTGATCATGTTGAACTTGGAAAAATTTTTGAAGGATGACCCTCCTACTGTTAAAGAGGGTGAGGTAGATGTTACCGCCTTCACTGCTGTTGGAGCTTGAGAGCATTCTAATTTCTTATGTTGAAATTACATCTTAAATGGATTGTCAGATGCACTGTACAAAATATGCAGTGTAAGAAGACGACTAAGGAATTATGGACGACACTAGAGCATAAATACAAAACCGAAGATACTGGAGCTAAAAAGTTTTAGTTGTAAAATTCTTGAATTTTGTAATGGTTGATTCAAAACTAGTTGTGAATCAAGTGCAAAACTTTAATTGATCACACACGGAATTCTTGCTAAAGGGATGGTCATATGTGAATCCCTCCAAGTGGCAGCCATTATTGAAAAGCTACCCCTACTTGGAATGACTTCAAGAACTACTTAAAGCACAAAAGAAGGGAAATGACAGTGGAAGACTTGATTGTCAGACTTCGAATTGAAGAAGACAATAGAGGAGTTGAATAACGGCTCACCAAAGCGGCAAATGTCAATGGTGCTATGACAAATATGGTAGAAGTCAAGAAGGACTTTAAGAAGTGAAAACAACCTCAGAATGGGTTTAAATTGGGACCTAAAGGTGGCGTTTCCAAGAAGCAAAAAATTTTCAAGGAAATGCTTAAATTGTAACAAAATGGGGCACAAGTCATCTAACTGTAGGCTTCCAAAGAAAGTCAAGGCTAATGAGGCCAATACTATGTAAGACATTTCCAAGGAAGTGTTTGATATTGACTTATCTGCTGAAATAGGCTTTATGTGAGAAGGGGATATGTAATGCAATATCTGTAAAAGCATTGACAATTAATAAAAATGTCGCTTCTTCCATATATATGTTTGAGTCATTTAATTTACGGCATGGTAAGTTCGTACTTGTTAATTAAATACTTTACAAAAATTAATTAACTTAGAGCAAATTCCTTAATTTCACATTAATTATATTCATAAATGCGAAACATATGTTGAGGAAAAATTAACAAAGTCTTCATTTCAAACTGTTGAAAGAAGCACAGAAACACTTAATCTAATACATAGCAATGCTTGTGACTTAAGATTTGTTTAAATGAGAAGAAGGAATAAACACTTTATTACCTTCATTAATGAAAACACAAAACATTGTTATGTGTATCTGCTTAAGAGCAAAAACAAAGCTATAGAGAAAGTTATTCTCTATAAACAAGAAGTTGAAAACCAACTTAATAAAATGGCGAGAAGCGATCGTGGTGGTGAATATGTTGAACCATTTGGTGACACCACCATATTTTCCTCAATCAAATGGAGTAGCCAAATGGAAAAATCAGACTCTAAAGGAAATGATGAACGCATTGCTAAGAAGCTCACAGAACATATGGGAGGAAGCTATTCTATCAGCTAATATGAGTTATGGAAAGGTAGAAAACTATCCTACAACCACTTGAAAGTGAGGGGTTGTCGATCGTTTAACATCACAGTAATATTGTGCAAGCGTACACTGTCGATGCAAGTATAATAGACATATATGAATCTGTCGGATATCGATCCCATAAGGATGTTTATTTTTTGTTTATCAATGTTAGTGCAATAAATAGATAAAAACAAGATAAATTGTGAGAATAATTGTCAGAGCAATATTTTGAAAATAAAGATAAAATATGATAATGATAAAATTGGGTTCCCTAACATGAATATTCAACAGAATACTAAGTGCTCACAAGGTATAAAAGGATAGGTGATTGTCGATGCAATAAATTGCAATGAATATCTTACCAAGCTTAACTTCTATATTTTTTTCTAAGACTTAAACATGCACATTAACCACACCTTTCGATGATGGCAATGGAACACAATTAAGAACAAGTGGATTAAATCCCTCTAGTCCTCAAGCAACTTCCATTGTCATGCTTGTTAGCTTGAACTGTCGTTGCACTTTCCAGTGGCAGTGACCACAATAACATTTTCATGCTAAAAACATTCAAACCCAAAGATTAAACAGTAGAAGCAAAGTTGAATAAAATAACATTTAACCAAAAATTCATGTGTACTTCCATACAAAAATGAAATAGAAAGTAATCACCAGCGTTTAGAAAAGAAATATAAAAGAAACAAGTAGAGAATACTATTCCTAGACAATCTCGACTTGATCTCTCAATTCCCTCTTGTGTCGCACTCAGGGCTCCTCGTCAAGAGCTGATCTACATCTCTTTCATGTCAGTTCACCCGTAGGAGACTTAAGCCTTCTTAGCCGAAAAGCTTCAAAAGATGAGTTGAAGAAGATAATGCACAAAAAACCCCTCCTTTTTCTCTTTTCACGTGAATATTTATATTCTCCCAAATAGTATAGGTGTCCTTTCATAAGAATCATGCTACCTCTGTCCGTACAAGTTGGTTATACCAGATTGGATAGCTCATACATTTTTATTCTTATCCACATTGAAAGCTACTTTGACAGTTGTCAGGTGCGGCGACAGTCCTAGGCGTAATCTAGAAATACTCGTAGCAACATCAGTACCAAAACATGAAAAAAATAAGGATAAATAGGTTAAGGTCCATTGAGTTATAAAATGCAATTTACTAAACTAAAAATGCTAAAATATGTGCTAAAGATAACTAAATGGGAGACAAATTAACCAATAAGTAGGGAGAAAGCATGTGTTCTTTCTAGTACTATCACACCCCCCAAACTTGAGTTTTTACTTATCCTCAAGTAAAACAAAAACTAGCAAGGCTACACAAGAATTCACTAAGGCAAATGATCATTCTAGCAACTTGAATCACCTAAAATCCCAATGAATGAGTCACATTCAGATGACAGAATATTGCATCGACAATACATAAGTATGAATGAATAAGATTGCAACTTCATCAAATCCAGCATCATGCCTCAAATCCTAAATTCTATATACCAATTCAACATTTATTTTACAATACTAAGTATCTATGAAGATCATAAATATATATCTCTTCTTTTTTTAAGGGATATCATTGCATTACTGTACCCTTGTTCCTGAGAAGTAACGATGGAGTGCAACAAACCCCCAGGGAGTACGTAATTGAGCCAACACACACTCATGCAGCAATAGCCTTTGGCCAGATTCATTTTTCTAACACTTGCATTAGAGTGTTCCCTCTTTAACAGTTTACAATACACCCACATTCGAGTGTCTCTTATTTATAACTATATATATATATAAGCAGTTATAAAAGGTAGGTTCATTCAAGATTCAAGGAATGCTACCAGTCATCCATTACTAATGCAACCTAAATTATTCATCAAAGAATTAAAGATACAACATTTAGTCAAATTTATCCAACTTATTCATTGATAAATCACATGATTCAAGAATTAAGCATCGAATGTAACAAAAATTTTCAAACACATTTGCATTAACCACAAATAAACCTTGCATGCTTCATTAAACTCAAAAGAAAATTTTTGAAATGTGGGTGCATTTCCAAAGCCCATATACATTCCCCTAAACTTAAAGTTTGCATTTTCCCCAATGCACAAACATTAAAATGCAATGACAATAGAAATGCAGCAACAATGTGCACTAACAAAATAAAAATTACAGCTACATGCAATGTGTGAACACTACAGGTAACAAAAAACTTAAAACAAACTAACTCAATTTTCCTCAGCCACAGATGTGGCTACACGATGATTTCTTTCTCCTCTTTTCTCCTCCTTCTTACGCTTCTTTTCATTAATAGTAGTACAATCGTATGAACTGCGTTGACAATAAAGTCCAAGTGTGTTGACAATGATACCTAATTATTCTGCAAAAACAAGAAGTAAAACAAAATTGAACAAAAAAAATAAAAATTTAAAAAATTTCGACCAATTTAATGGTCTTTGCCTACTTTCGATCAATATTCCCAAAATAATATTTCAATCGCTGTCCATTCACTTTGAACTGGTGTCCATCATGTAAATCTCTAATTGTGACCGCACCATGAGGAAATACTTCGACAACTTCGAAAGGTCTAGACCAACGTGAGCGCAATTTACCCGGGTGCAATTTTAGTCTAGAATTGAATAATAAAACTTATTGACTCGCGATAAATTGTTGCTGCAAAATAATTTTGTAATGCCGTCGTTTGGTCTTTTCCTTGTAAATTACAACGTTTTCATAGGCATTTCGCTTAATCTCCTTTAGTTCAGTGATATCCAATAGCCTTTTCTTTTCAACAGCTTCATAGTCCATGTTCACTTGCTTAATTGCCCACATTGCTTTGTGCTCCAATTCAACTGGCAAGTGACATGCTTTCCCGAAAACCAACTGATACGGCAAAATCCCTAATAGAGTTTTATATGCTGTCCACAATACCCATAAAGTGTCATACAGTCTGGAAGACCAATCTTTCCTTGAAGTGTTCACAACTTCTCAAGAATGTTCTTAATTTATCGATTGGATACTTCGTCTTGTCTATTGGTTTGCGGATGATAAGTAGTATCCATTCTATGATTAACTCCATATCTCTTCAGTGCGGCTTCCACTTGGTTGCAATGAAAGTGTGTACCTTGATCACAAATCAATGCCTTTGGTGTGCTAAAGCAGGTGAGTATATGCTTGTGAAAAAAATATTAAGCACTATCCTTGCATCATCCTTTGGGACTGCAACAGCTTCAACCTACTTTGAGATGTAGTCAACAGCTACTAATATATAAAGATTTCCAAATGAACTTGGAAATGGTCCCATAAAATCCATACCCCAAACATCGAACAATTCAACCTCTATAATCGACTGCTGTAACATTTCATTGCATCAGGATATAGAACCAGTGCATTGACACTTACCACATTGATTTACAAAATTGTGGGCTTCCTTGAATAGTGAAGGCCAATAGAATCCTGATTGGAGAACTTCAGCAGTAGTTCTCATGCCACCGAAATGACCTCCATAAGGAGCATCATTACAGTGCTTCAAGAGTGAAAGCATCTCCTCTTTCGGAACACAACACTGAATGATGTTGTCATTGCATATATTGAATAAATACGACTCGTTCCAATGGTACTTCACTACTTCACGAAGAAATCTTTCTTTTTTATGGCCCGTGACACCCAATGGGAGTTTTCCACACACTAGAAAATTAACCAAATTCGTATACCATGGGGTTGTATCTACAGCGAATAACTCCTCATCTGGAATGCATCGACAATTTGAAGTATGTTTCCATCTTCACTGCCAACTTCCAATCAAGACAGATGGTCTACAACTTGATTCTCTGATCCTTTGCAGTATTTTTTCTCGATGTCGAATTCTTGTAACAGTAAGATCCAGCGTATCAATCTTGGTTTTACATCCTTTTTCACAAAAAGATATCTCAACACTAAGTAATCAGTAAATATGGTAACTTTTGCGTCGACAAGATAGGAACGAAACTTGTCGAAAGCAAATATTACAGCCAATAATTCTTTCTCTGTAGTGGTATAATTTATTTGAGACTCTGTAAGAGTTCTGCTAGCATAATAGATGGCGTGAAACATTTTTCCTTTGCGTTGTCATAGAACAAAACTCACAACAAAGTCGCTTGCATCACACATAACTTCAAAAGGTTGAGACCAATCTGGTGCAACGATAATAGGTGCATTTACTAGCTGCTTCTTTATTTGAATGAATGCATCTAGACATGCCTCGTTAAAGATGAATTTTTGATTCTGTTCCAGCAATAAGCATAAAGGCTTTGTAATTTTCGAAAAATCTAATAAATCTTCGGTAAAACCCCGCATGCCCAAGAAAACTGCGAATGCCTTTCACATTTTTCAGTAGAGGTAATTTCTTAATGATTTCCACTTTAGCTTTGTCTACTTCAATACCTTAACTAGAGATGCGATGGCCTACCACAATGCTTTTAGTTGCCATGAAATGACATTTTTCCCAATTTAGAACAAGATTTGTGTCTTCACAATACTTCAATACTTTATCCAAATTGTCAGCGCAATGATCAAAATCATTCCTATAGACTGAGAAATCATCCATAAAAACTTCTAAAGAATCTCCAATCATATTTGAGAATATTGTCATCATGCACCTTTGAAATGTGGTTGGTGCGTTGCAAAAACTGAAAGGCATACAACAAAAAGCAAAAGTACCAAAGGGGCAGGTGAAATTGCTTTCTCCTGATCCTCCAGCGTAATAACAATTTGATTGTACCTAGAATAGCCGTCTAAAAAGTAATAATAGGCTCTTCCAGCAAGCCTATCCAACATTTGGTCAATGAAACGAAGCGGGAAGTGGTCCTTCATTGTGGCAGCATTAAGTTTGCGATAATCCATACAGGCTCACCATCCCGTAAGAATACGTGTAGGAATTAACTCGTCTTTGTCATTGCTAACCACAGTGGTGCCACTATTTTAGGTACACATTGCACTAGACTTACCTAATTGCTATTAGAAATAAGGTAAATAATTCCAGCATCAAGCCATTTTATAATTTCCTTCTTAACAACTTATTTCATCTTCTCGTTTAATCTTCTTTGTTGCTCAGTCGATTGCTTGCCTTCATCTTCCAACTTGATCTTGTGTATGCAAAAAGATAGACCAATACCTCGAATATCGACAATACTCCAAACAATAGCTCGTTTATATTACTTAAGAATATAGACCAATTTCTCTTCTTGAGTTACCTTCAGTGTTACAGAGACAATAATTAGGAGAGTATTGTTATCACCAAGAAAGACATATTTAAGATGAGTAGGTAGTGGTTTCAATTTCAGAGTAGGAGCTTCTTTAATAGATGGCTTGAAAATTAGAGTCGTTCTGTTGGCTAAGTCTAAAGATTCAATCTGCCATCCATGCCTGAGTTTAATATTATTAGCTTCAACCATGCTATCAAAATCATCTAAGAATTCATCATCAGATGTCACTACAAACTCCTTAGAAAGTAGTGTGCTTTGGTCATTGAATTCTTTCTCAATTAGATCATCTAGCACATCGACAATATGGCATTCTTCTTTATCCTTGCATTGAATAGATTCGAAAACACTGAAGGTAACATGCTCATCATTAAGTCACATGGTCAGTTCACCTTTGTAAACATCAATAAGAGTTCATCCGATGGCTAAAAATGGTTGTCTTAAGGTTATGAAACCTCTTTGTCTGCCTCGCAGTCAAGTATGATAAAATTAGCCGAAAAAATGAATTTATCCACACGAACTAAAATATCTTTGATTTTCCCTTCAGGTGAAGCCAAGGATCGATCTGTTAGTTGCAATGTCATTGCAGTAGGTTTCATGTGACCAATTCCAACTTTCTGAAAGTAGATTATGGCATTAGGTTGATGCTAGCTCCCAAGTCACATAAATCTTTACCCAAATAATGGTTGCCAATTGAACATGAGATAGTAAAGCTCCCAAGATCTTTCATTTTAGGGGGTAACTTATTTGTCAAAACAACATTACAGCCTTCTATGAGTGCAATAGTTTCAAAATCACTGAGCTTCTTCTTCTTGGACAAGAGTTCCTTCATAAATTTCCCATAATTAGGAATTTCCACAACAGTGTCCACTAAAGGAATATTGACATAAAGTGCTTTAGTGTGTCCAGGAACTGTCGATACTGCTTATCATGCTCATTCTCCCTGAATCTTTGTGAAAAGGTAAAGGTGGAGATACATCAGATTGCGTCGACACCTTGATTTCGTCAATAGTTTCGAGGGTCGGACATTAGGCATATGAGTGACAATTTGTGGAACTTCTTTGTCTGGTACATTAGCAAGCTTTTCAGATTCAACCTTCTCACCAAGGATCACTTCACTAGTAGCTTGAGGTGCTACATTAGAGTCTTTAGTCGACTTGCCAGTTTGTTTACCACTCCTAAGAGTGATAACCTTGCAATGTTCTTTCCCCCTTGGATTGGGATTTTTCGTGTCACTAGGTAGTGTGCCTGGTGGTCGAGTATTCAGATTCGAAGCAAGTTGTCCTAATTGTGCCTCCAATGCCTGAATAGAAGATAAATTCCCTTGCACAATAGCTTCCGTGCGAGTAATATGCTCTCGCATTAAAGTTTCAAGAGCAGCTAATTGATCAAAAGGAGAAGCTTGTGTGTACTGTTGTTGTCGATGTCCTTGAACATGTTGATTCTACATTGAAGTGTGTTATGGCTATGTCTGATTCTGGTGTGGATGCATATAGGTGTATTGATTATAGTTCTACTATTGTTGATTGTAATTCCCTTGTCTTGGATTATAATTGCCTTGAGTAGATGTATTCCTATATAGAAATGTCGAAGCATTTTGTCCAGCATTTTGAGTTCCCCAAGGCTATTGATTGTGTGCAGAATTATTATAAGAGTTGTCATAAGAATTGTTGCGGATGTTATTGACATAGAAGGTATTATTTGCATGTTATGGACAATCTTCATAGCCATGGTTGTCATCGCAAATCTCACAACAAAAGGTAGGAACATCAACTTGTTGAGCGACTTGTATAAGTGCAATGTCACTAGTCCATTGCATATTTTTTATCATATTTGCAAGAGAAGAAACTTGAGCACTAAGTGCAGATATTGCGTCCAATTCAATAACTCCCATAGTAGCTTTTGGTTGTGTAGCTCAAGAGATAGGATATTGGTAATCATTCTGAACAATTCTCTTAAGAATTCCAACAGCATCATCATAAGTACAATCCAGTAAAGGACCATTGGCTGATGCGACGACAAAATTCCTCGTTTGTGAATTCAGCCCATTATAGAAAATCTCAATCTATGTTTCTTGTTGAATGTCATTCATAGGGCAACGTCGAAGTAAAGATTTATAACGTTCCTATGTAGTGTGAAAATTCTCATCATCCAGCTGATAATAAGCTATAATATCATTTTGGAGACAAACATTCATTATTGGCGGGTTAAAGCACAAAACAAACTGTGTTGCTAGTGCATTTCATGAAGTAATTGAGCAGGTTGGTAGCCCAAGGAACTAAGTACGAGCTTTTCCCTGTAAGGAATAAAGAACTAATTGCATTTTCAAAGCGTCATCAGGAACGTCTTGTTGACTAAAGGAAGCACAAATAAATAAAAATGATTTAAGATGTTCTCGTGCATCTTCATGTGGCAATCTATCATATTGCTCATTAGAATTTAACATTTGAAACATTATTGGCTTGAGTTCGAAATTCTCAGCTTGGATTGTTGGAGTAACAACTCCCAGTTGTAAATCATCCAAGACATGTACTGCAAAATCTCGTATAGTCCTATTTTGTATTTGTGCGTTTTGTGGCAACGGTGGGTCATTAGCATTTTGTTGTTGCATCGGGGGTATGGCTGCATCGTTTTTTTGATAAAGCCATATTCCTTTGTTCTTGAAGTCTCCTCCGAACGGTTCTTTCAATTTCTGATCAAAATCAGCAATAAACTTCGAATTACTTCTGGTCATAAAACACCTAAAACAAAATGTGAAAATAGCAACAAAAAAAAAGTTAGTAACAACTAAATATTATATATAAAAATAAAGTGCAATAACAAAAATAAACATCAAACAAATGCCATCACTGGCAACGGCGCCAAAACTTGGTCGGTTGTTTAATGTCACAACAATATTGTGTAAGCATACATTGTCGATGCAAGTATAGTAGACAGATATGAATCTTTCGGATATCGATCCCACGAGGATGGTTGTCTTTTGTCTATCAATGTCAGTGCAATAAACAGATAAAAACAAGATAAAATGTGAGAATAGTTGTCAGAACAATACTTTAAAAATAAAGATGAAATATGATAATGATAAAATGGGTTCCCTAACATGAATATTCAACAGAATACTAAGTGCTCATAAGGTATAAAAGGATAAGTAATTGTCGATGCAATAAATTGAAATGAATATCTTACCAAGCATAACTTCTATATTTGATCTAAGAATTAAACATGCACATTAACCACACCTTTCGGTGATGGCAATGGAACACAATTAAGAACAAGTGGATTAAACCCCTCTAATCCTCAAGCAACATCCGTTGTCATGCTTGTTAGCTTGAACTGTCGCTGCACTTTCCAATGACAGTGATCGCAATAATATTTTCATGCTAAAAACATTCAAACCCAAAGATTAAACAGTAGAAGCAAGGTTGAATAAAATAACATTTAACCCAAAATTCATGTGTACTTCCATACAAACATGAAATACAAAGTAATCACCAGAAATATAAAAGAAACAAGTGAAGTATACTATTCATAGACAATCTTGACTTGATCTCTCAATTCCCTCTTGTGTCGCACTCAGGGCTCCTCGTCAAGAGCTTATCTGCATCCCTTTCATGTCGGTTCACCCGTATGAGACTTAAGTCTCCATAATCGAAAAGCTTCAAAAGATGAGTTAAAGAAGATAATGCACAAAAAACCCCTCTTTTTTCTCTTTTCATGTGAATATTTATATTCTCCCAAATAGTACAGGTGTCCTTTCATAAGAATCATATTGCCTCAGTTCGTACAAGTTGATTATACCAGACTGGACAGCTAACACATTTTTGTTCTTATCCGCGTTAGAAGCTGCTTTTACAATTGTCAGCGGCGAAAGTCCTAGGTGCAATCTGGAAATACTCATGCAGCGACATCAGTACCAAAACATGACAAAATTAAAGATAAATAGGTTAAGGTCCACTGAGTTATAAAATACAATTTACTGAACTGAAAATGCTAAAATATGTGCTACAGATAACTGATCTCTAACGAAGTTATCTCAATTGATTTTATAGAATCAAAAGATAACATTGCGAATCCACTAACTAAGGTTTAAATCGAGATCAGGTATATAAAATATCGAAAGGAATGAGACTAAAACCCATGAAAATAAAATGCACCATATAAAGGAAAATCCTACCTAGCTGACTAGAGATCCCAAGATCTAGGTCCAAATGGACAACCTATTTGCATAGACTTGTGAGGTCACTATAAGGGTTATTATCCCAAGTCCATTCATATGATGTAAACAGTGACTAAAAATGAGATAGGTTAAGTTATGCTTTTAATGACCGTTGTGTGTCTCCGTGAGCTGAACAACATGAGTCACCTATGTGAGAATGAAGTGGGGTCGCTTAGAGGAGACTATTGGGGCATAGTTCTCTCAAACTTTTTCAGAATTAGGAAGATTTTCACGGCCATATGAACATACCCATGAGAACAAAAATCTTGTCAGAGAGGTAGTTGTGTGTGGTATATCATCGTTTACACAAACGACAGAATAGTTCAAGGACATCGTGTCTACTGGGCAGGCAGTAAAGTAAATATACTTTCACAAGGGAAGGTTCAAAGGGGGATGCCTACCTATCCTATACAACTATCGATCGTAGATTCTATCACCATATCGAGTTAATGGTTTTCGATAAAACTATCAATTTTTCATTCATGTGGAGGATTGTTAGAAAAATGATATTTTTGGTAACTTTGAGACATATTCTTGATAGGTGGAGGGTTAAATCATAAAATTATGGTTTTATATTCTACTCCATGAGACCTTTACAACGATATATCATGTGCTCAAAATGGTTGAATGATGAATGAGAAATTAATGCTCAAAGTAAGTCACTTGTGAATGCGTGGAGGAAAAGAAAAAGCTTAGATCCCATATTGGTTAGATATCAAGTGTGGGATGTGTATATATATGAAAATCCCACATCGGGGTTGGGTTTCACCCGCATGACGTGGGCGACACAAAATATTTGGATCGATCGGCCCCAAAAAAAGTATGCAGATATTTTAGCCCAAATACGTTATTTTTTTCCTCAGCGGATATTATACAAAATCTATTTTAAAATGAAAAACATCTCAATCTGATTTTATTCCAATCAAATTGATTTTCGATTTGTTTTAATTCTAATGAAATTGATTTAAAGGCTCCTTTAAATCAGATTTGTATCCTTATTCACGAAAATTTCCCAAATTCCTCCACATTTGAATGCCTATAAAAGCCTAAAGAATACTGCAAAATTCTTTAGACACAATGGTTTTATTTTTTTTCTCTCTTGAAAAATTATTTTTTCTTTCTCTCCAAATTTTCCAACGTTCCGGTGATAGAAGAAGGCTTGTTCGTTGATCACCGCAGAGGTAATACTACCGATATCATTGTGTTGTTGTATCCTAGAGACAAACGACCAACATTTCTGCAAGTACTGTAGGAGCGGTCGAATCTATCTTAAGGAAACTGTGAAAATAGGCCTCAACATCTCGTAAAATTTGATCATCTTTATTTGATTTCTAGTTTTCAAATCTTGTTTAATTAATTTATTTTTTTTTAGATCTGATGTTTTAAATAAATATAAATATTTATTTGATGTGATTTATTTAAATCTAGTGTTTTTACATAAACATTATTGAAGCCCAATTTATCCGGGCCCAAGTGATTGGATCTTTAGGTTTAAATTCATTATTAAATTTAAATTTATTTTAAATTTAAAAATATTTGAAATTTAATTAAAATTTAAATTAAAAGTCCAAATAATAAAGTCCAATTACAAGCCCAATTGGGCTAATTTTGGCTAGCCCAAATTCAAACACACTTTGCTACCCCAAACAATAAAGGCCCAATTCGGCCCAATTCCCTTAACTCATTTAGCCCTTTAAGCCCAAATTACAAGCAGCCCAAACAGAAATCTGGCAGTCAGCTCCACTTGCACTACTTGCCGGCCACCTCAGCCAATGGTGTGATGCCACGTCAGCAATCCAATGGTCACCTCCAAGCAAGTTGCTGCCACGGCCATCATCTTCACCAGCTGCACCAGAGGCTGCCACGTGTCACTTTTTGGTTTCTTTATGTATCTAGTCCCTATCATTTTTTTATTTGTTTTAATTTAACCCTCAAATCAACTTCTGATTAATTACAAAATTGACCAAAACTCTTTTGAGATTTTTAAATTAGTCCTTTGACTGTTTGACTGCACCAGAGGCTGCCACATGTCACTTTTTGGTTTATTTATGTATATAGTCCCTGTCATTTTTAATTTGTTTTAATTTAATCCTCAAATCAACTTCTGCTTAATTACAAAATTGGCCCAAGAATTTTTCAAGATTTACAAATTCGTCCTTTGACTTCTAGATGCCTGTGAGGCTGCCACGTGTCACCCTTTCTTGGTTTTATTATTTTGTAGGTCCCTGGACTGTCTAAAAATTACCATTTTACCCCTAAATTTTCCAAAATTCCGTTTTAACCTCGATTTCATTAAAAATTACCATTTTACCCCTAAACTTTCCAAAATTCTATTTTAACCCCGATTTCATCAAAAATTACCATTTTACCCCCGAACTTCCCAAAATTCTATTTTTAACCCTAATTTCATCAAAAATTACCATTTTACCCCTAAAATTCCCAATATTCCATTTTTAACCCTTATTTCATAAAAATTTCCATTTTAAAACTTTACAAAATTCCATTTTTAACCTCGATTTCACCAAAATTATCATTTTACCCTCGAGCTTTCTAAAATTTCATTTTTAACCCCGGTCTCATCAAAAATTACCATTTTACCCCCAAACTTTCTAAAATTCCATTATTAACCCCAATTTCATCAAAAATTACCATTTTACCCCCGAACTTTCCAAGATTCCATTTTTAACCTCGGTCTCACCAAAAATTACCATTTTGCCCCCATTCGTCCAAAATTACCATTTTGCCCCCGGGTATCTAAAAGTCCCGTTTCAACCCCGATTTCGTCGTTTCTTCTTCCTTACCAATGTTTGCATTTATTTGCACCCATATTTTATATTTTCGCATATTATATATCTGATTATTATATTGCTTCGTATTTATCTTCTCTTATAAATCGCTATTTGTGTTTTAAACTTACGCATCCATTTACAAGTTATTTTAAAAAATCGAGGCAATATTTCGTCCGAGCGTAAATTTCGAAAAATCACGCCCTAACGTGTCGGGTGTGATTTCTTCGTATAACTCGGGCGAACCGGATATCCTTTTCAAGTTTTTTGCACCTGTTCACTACGAGGCTCCGAGAATGTCGTGTCCTAACGTGTTGGTCACGATTTTAATTCTTCGTGAAAGTCGAAGTAAACGGGTAATCCATTTTTAAATCCTTCAAATTATATGTTCGAGGATTGCATTTTAAATTTAATACGAAATTTTGTAAATTCTCAAAACACATCTATATGCATATATCGTAAATAATTTTAAAACGAGGCAATGTCCTTTGTGTGAAAACTTCGAAAAATCGCGCTTTAACGTGTTAAGTGTGATTTTCGTAATTCATGCAAATCGGATATCCTTTTCAAAGGTTTTCCAAAAATATTCTTCTATCTTATATATTTTCAAAGGATTTTAAGACCAAAAAAGAAACAATGTTCTTTCGTGTGAAAACCTCGAAATACCATGCCCTAACTTGCTGGGTGTGAGTTTCGTATAATTCACGCGATAGAATACTCTCTTTAAAATTTCCCGAAACATCCTTCAATTTTGAAACTCCGAGAATATAGTGCCCCAATGTGTTGGACACGATGTCTAGTTCTCACAAGAGATTCGAAACACGAGGATGAAATTTCTTAAAAGAATTTGCTATGAGATTGCAGAGCCTTTTAAAATAAACATCGCATTTTAAACTTAACTCGAGTTTTCATTGTTTTCATAAGAATAAGACCCGAAAATACTCATGTGGTACCAATTCTGGGCGTATGAGGGTGCTAATCCTTCCTCATGCGTAACCGACTCCCGAACCCGTTTCTCCAGATTTCGAAGACCAACTTTCTAAAACATTTTCAAACGTTTTGTGGTGATCCAATCACACCCAAAATAAAAGATTGGTGGCGACTCCCTTTTTGTTCCCATTTTCCAAACTTTAAAATGATTTTTCGAAGCCCCATTCTCGAGGTGGTTTCGACAGCTTGGCGACTCCACTGGGGGGCGTTTTAAAATAAACGAGAGTCAAGCCAATATTGATAAATTTTGGGTCTTTTTGAGAACGTCTAAACTTCGATTTTATTTAACATGTGATCCTCGACATTTTTTGTGAAATATTATGCTCTGTGATATTTCTAGTATAGCTTGGCATCATGTGCATCGCGTTATTACCCTTTTAAGTGAAAGTGGGAAACTACTCCTTCGTGAGGTCTTCACCTCCGTGCAGGATGGTGGATTGCTTTCGGGATTACAAAGTACCCTTGTTTTCGTGAAGTTTTCACTTCCGTGCAAACATGCGGGAAATGCGTCCCCTTAAACCGAACTCATCCGTATGAGCCTGTAATGGGTGAGGACCGAGGAATCTGCTGGTTTGGGTACCCTTCACCTTTAGAACCTAAACTACATATAGTGAACCGTAAGTACTCGCCTTAGATGGAGTTAGGTCGAACCTTTTAGTATTCACCCAAGATTAATTCTTAGGTACTGTGTTATATGTTTGTATGCTGATTTTGATTATTACATGTTACTAACCGTGTTTGTTTTATCTCTTTTTACTTGCATTTGCATCATTATGAACGAAAAGGTTTGATTTAAGTCCGTTTACAAATTAGGCAGTTTCATTATGGAAGAAGGATTTCTAGATAAAGTAGAAGACAATATGGTGGCACGCCTATGGTCCGAAGAGCAACAACGCGAGAAGGGTGACAGCCTGAAAGACGGGTATTTGTCAGAATTCTGGGACTACACTCGTATTAATGTAACTCAGAATAACTTGCAAGGGTTAAAAGAGATTTGGGGGCATTGGGATGATGAAATGAGGCAGATGTTTTACCGAGATTATGGAGATCTATCTTACCTACTCGAAGTAAAGATCGACAAGCATCTGTTTCTAGCTCTCTCCCAACATTGGAATCCTGCCTATAGCTGCTTCACCTTCGGGCATCTAGACTTGGTACCAACAATAGAAGAATACACTACTTTAATTCGTTGTCCTAGAGCCCAAGCCGATAAAGCATATTCAAAAGACGCAAGTGTTCCTACCTTTCTGAAAAGGTTGATGAGAGTCACAGGGATGAGTGAGCAATGGGTCGCTTCTCGAATTAAGGAAAAAGGAGATAACAAATGTATTAATTGGAAGAGTCTGCAAGAACTGATTGCAACACATCCAGATATGAGAAAACGTGTTGATGTCTTCGCCCTCGGCATATACGGGTTGGTCTTATTCCCGAAAGAATTGGGACACGTCGAGGATGCGGTAGTAGCATTGTTTGATCGACTTAGTAGGGGAATCACCCTAGTCCCTGCTATCTTGGCAAAAACATTTCGCTCGTTAAGTACATGCCGGAGAGAAGGAGAAGGAAGATTCATTGGGTGTGCTCAGCTTTTAACGGTCTGGTTTTACAGTCACCTTTGGAAAGTGGAGAAATTTTCTTGTAAGGTATTTTCAACAGATTTCTCGCCTTTAAAGGGCTTTGTGGCCGTGCAACGTGAACAAAATATATTCGAAGAAAAATGGGCAGCTGTTCTCCAGAATCTTCGGGATAAAAATATTGAATGGTGTGCACCTTGGTTCCTCTCAAATGAGATTCTCTACCGATGTGGTGATTTCGATTGGGTCCCGTTACTCGGAGTCTGAGGTGCTACTGGATATGCTCCGCTGCTTGTTTTGAGACAATATAAGACAAGACAGTTTATCCCTACTACACATGGCCTGGCACATTGCGAATTTTCTTATAAAGGGAACGACTATAAGAAGAAAGTTCAAGAAATGGCGAATTCGTGGAAAAAGGTGCAAAAAATGAAGAAGTTCAGTGTCAATCCATTGACAACCTCGAATTATGACTGGTGGAGGAGTAAGAGAGTGAATGACAACATCCCTGCGCCAAATCCAGAAAATGTTTGCCCTTTGGAGGAATATTTGCAAGAGGTCCCGACGGAAATAGACATCCTTAAGCATGACTTTGAAAGGAAAAGCTCAGAGTTCGGAAAAAGGATAGAAGTACTAGAGGAAGACAAGATGCAACTAGGGCTAGACGAGAAGACAAGAGACACCATGTGTTATCATACGGAAACCTATGCCATTTCCTTATGAAGACAGCAAAAGAGTTCCCTGGAACTACGGGTGCAACATTGTAGCACCCAAGGAGGAGCAGCTGCAAAATGTGAACCTGGTTACACGTAGCGGTAAAACTTACAACTTGGAAGAGAAAGCAGCTACCAAAGGAAAAGCTGTAGCGGTCGAGCCCGAAAAACTGACTGGCAAGTCGGAACCGATAAATGATCCGGTGACAAAAAGAGAAGCACAAGAGTTCTTGAAATTCTTGAAACACAGCGAATACAGTGTAGTTGAGCAATTACATAAGCAGCCCGCACGCATATCAATTTTGGCGTTACTGCTAAGTTCAGAGGCACACCGTAACGCATTAATGAGGGCGCTCAACGAGACTTATGTGAACCAGGATATATCTGTATGCAAGCTAGATCGACTGATTAACAACATTAGCGCTGATAATTTTATTTTCTTCAGCGACGACGAAATCCCATCCGGAGGTATGGGATCGGCCAAGGCATTGCATATTACCACTCGCTATAAAGGGTACACTCTACCCGGAGTGCTTATCGACAACGGCTCAGCTTTAAACGTGCTACCGTTGGCCACTCTCGAAAGACTACCCATCGATAGCTCCTATATGAGGACGTGCCACAACATAGTCAGAGCTTTTGATGGAACTGAAAGAAAAGTAATGGGCAGGATTGAAGTACCATTACAAATAGGCCCAAATACTTACGAGGTTGATTTCTTGGTGATGGATATCAAGCCTTCCTACAATTGCTTATTAGGAAGACCTTGGATTCACGCAGCAGGGGCAGTACCGTCCTCACTTCACCAAAAGCTCAAGCTGATAACCGACAGAAGGTTGGTACAATCAATGCTGAGGAGGATATCGTTGCATCTGTAACAAATGATGCCCCGTATATAGACAAAGATGAAGAGGCAGTAGAATGTTCTTTCCGTTCGTTAGAATTTGTTAATGCCACATTTATTGGAGAGGGAAGTAAAATTCCTGAACCTAAATTGTCACAAACAACGAAGATGGGGTTGCGTTTGACAATTGGAAAAGTAGCATTACCGGGAAAAGCGCTCGGAAGATATCTTCAATGAATAGTTAGCGCGCCGTCGCCATTTGGAAAGTGGGACCATTTCGGGCTAGGGTACAAGCCAGATGTGAAAGAAAAGAAGAAAGAGATAGAGCGAAAATGAGAGACAGGAAGAGCACGACAAATAGGGGAAGAAATTAGTTGGAGACCGATGACCTTCCCTCATATTTCGAAAACTTTCATTTCCGGTGGGCTAAGGCTTGAGGAGGAAAAAGTTACAAAACTTGTGATGGAACTGAACATAAATGCTATTTCCGAAGAAGCTGAAGAAAGGAGTTCGCTTCAAATCCGTCCGTATGCACCTGGGAGTAATTTGGACAACTGGGTAGAAGAGGAGCTCCCCGTAGCTTTTAGGAACATTTCAAAGTAATACTCGTTACACCTTTATCATTCTATGCCCGGGGATGATAGAAATCTTTTGTAAAAGGGCATTTGAGTTTTTATCTATTATCTTAAATGAATATACATTTTGACAACTATCTCTTTATTCTTTTCCTCTCAATTCCAAATAAATTATTTGCCTGTAACACACAAAAATAAATCATTCTTGAACACGTACACCCATGATCATACCATACAAACATTCTTTAAATTATTTTGTTCATTAGGCCACTCTCATTCTTTACAGATCTTGGGATATCAGTAATATGAGTGACACTGACTCAAAACCTCATTTCGAACAAGATATGTGTCTAGAAGAATCTCAGAACTCTGAAGATGACCCGGATAGTAATATATCTCCTGAATTGCTACGAATGATGGAACAAGAGGAAAAACAGATTTTGCCTCACAAAGAAGCGATTGAAACTGTAAGCATAGGAGAGGTGGAGGAAAATAAGGAAGTGAAAATTGGAACCAGCATCTCAGTGAAAACACGAAGAGATCTTATTGAGCTGCTAAGAGAATTCAAAGACGTCTTCGCCTGGTCCTACCAAGACATGCCGGGGCTAAACACCGACATCGTGGTTCACAAGCTCCCAATAAAGGAAGAATGCAAGCCCGTCCAACAAAAGCTTCGTAGAATACGACTTGATGTGTTGCTCAAAATAAAAGAAGAGGTCCAAAAATAATTCGACGCGGGTTTTCTCCGAGTGGTTGAATATTCGGAATGGGTCGCCAATATAGTTCCTGTCCCCAAAAAAGATGGTAAAGTACGTATGTACGTAGATTACCGGGATTTAAATAAGGCCAGCCCAAAAGATAACTTTCCGCTGCCTCACATCGACACCCTAGTAGATAATACAGCGAGGCATTCCTTTTTCTCCTTCATGGATGATTTCTCCGGATATAACCAAGTAAAAATGGCCCCTACAGACATGGTGAAAACTACCTTTGTCACAATGTGGGGAACATTCTATTATAAGGTGATGCCGTTCGGACTTAAAAATGCGGGGGCAACATACCAAAGAGCCATGGTAACATTGTTTCATGATATGATGCACAAAGAAGTTGAGGTCTACGTCGACAACATGATTGCAAAGTCCCAAACAGAGGAAGAACATGTGAGTGTCTTGAGAAAATTGTTCATGAGATTGAGGAAGTTCTAGCTAAAATTGAACCCTGCCAAGTGCACTTTTGGAGCTACATCGAGAAAATTGTTGGGTTTTGTGGTCAGCCAAAAGGAAATCGAGATAGACCTAGACAAGGTTAAAGCCATACAAGAGTTACCCTCGCCTCGTACGCAAAAAGAGGTTCGAGGTTTTCTTGGGAGGTTGAATTATATCGCTCGATTTATCTCGCAACTAATGGAGAAATGTGATCCCATATTTCGCCTTCTTAGAAAGCATAACCCAAGCGTTTGGGATGACCAATGCTAAAGAACTTTCGATAAAGTTAAGCAGTATTTGTCTGATGCTCCGGTACTAGTACCACCAAATCCCAACAAACCATTAATCTTGTACTTAACAGTTTTCGAGAATTCTATGGGATGTGTCTTGGGTCAACATGACGAGACGGGAAGGAAAGAAAGAGCCATATACTATCTCAGTAAGAAATTTACTGACTGTGAAACAAGATACTCTCCAATAGAAAAACTATGCTGTGCACTGGTCTGGACTACCCGAAGGTTGCGACAATACATGCTATACCACACTACATGGTTAATCTCGAAACTAGATCCTCTAAAGTATATGATGGAGTCAACCGCGCTAAATGAGAGAATGGCTAGATGGCAGATCCTGTTGTCGAAATTCGATATCGTCTATGTAAGCCAAAAGGCAATTAAAGGAAGTGCGATCACAGACTTCCCAGCCAGTAGGGCTTTGGAGGACTATGAGCCGATAGATTTTGACTTTCCAAATGAGGATCTGATGTATGTTGCAATTATCGAAGAGGAGACAATGACCAAGCATTCGTGGCGATTGAACTTCGATGGAGCTTCAAACGCTATGGGCAACGGGATCGATCCAGTTTTAGTGTCGCCAGAAGGAGACCATTATCCCTTCACCAGTAAGCTTGACTTTGATTGCACAAATAATATGGCAGAATATGAGGCATGTATCATGGGGATCCAAGCAGCCATAGATCGAGAGATCAAGGTCTTAGAAATCTATGGAGATTCAGCATTGGTAATCTACCAGCTCAAAGGAGAATGGGAGACAAGGGACTCCAAATTAATTGAATACTGAAATATGGTCCTCGAACTGATCAAAGAATTTGACGAGGTCACGTTCAGATACCTCCCACGCGAGGAAAACCAAATGGCTGATGCTTTGGCTACTCTAGCTTCGATGATAAAAGTGAATAGGCCAGAGGATATGAAGCCCATTCGAATGAGTATTTACGAAACTCCAGCCCATTGCTGTGACGTCGAAGAAGAAGGAAAAAGAGGGCATCCTTGGTACCAAAACATCCTCCAATATGTAAAAGACCGAAAATACCCTGAAAGAGCTACTGAAAATGACAAAAGGACATTGAGAAGGTTTACGAACGAGTACGTCCTAGATGGAGAGATCCTGTACAAGAGAAGAAAGGATCAAGTGTTGTTGAGATGTGTGGATTCAATCGAGGCTAAGAAGATCATAGAAGAAGTTCATGAAGGGATTTGTGGAACACATGCCAATGGGTTCAAAATGGCAAGGCAGATCATGAGATTTGGGTACTATTGGTTGACTATGGAGACTGATTGTATCAATTATGCTAAGAAATGCCACAAATGCCAGATTTATGGAGATAAAATCCACGTACCTCCTCACCTCTGCACGTCATGACATCCCCGTGGCCTTTCTCTATGTGGGGCATGGATGTTATTGGACCAATTTCACCGAAGACTTCTAATGGACATAGATTCATTTTTGTAGTTATTGATTACTTCACCAAATGGGTGGAAGCTGCCTCTTATTCCAACGTTACCAAGTCTACAGTCAGTAAGTTCTTGAAAAAGGAAATCATATGTCGATATGGAATGCCAGAAAAGATTATATCAGACAATGCGCTGAACTTGAACAACAGCACGATATCGGAGGTTTGTGAGCAATTCAAGATCAAACATCATAATTCGTCCCCATATCGCCCAAAGATGAATGGAGCAGTAGAAGCGGCGAACAAAAACATCAAGAAGATTATCGCAAAAATGATAGAAACCTATAAGGATTGGCATGAGAAATTACCATTCGCTCTCCTTGCTTATAGAACTTCTGTCAGAACATCTACTAGGGTAACGCCGTTCTCACTTGTATACGGAATGGAGGCTGTTTTACCCATCGAAGTAGAGATTCCTTCTCTTCGAGTCTTGTCAGAGTTGAATTTGGATGAAGCAGAATGGGTCCAAACCAGATATGATCAGTTAAATTTGATTGAAGAGAAGAGATTAAGGGCTATCCGCCATGGTCAAATGTACCAAAAACGGATGATGAGTGCTTACAACAAGAAAGTTCGCCCAAGAGAATTTCATGAGGGAGATCTAGTCTTGAAAAAAGATACTTCCGATACACAAAGACTCTCGAGGAAAATGGATGCCTAATTGGGAGGGCCGTACGTGGTAAAGAAAGCCTTCTCTGGAGGAGCCTTAATTTTGACTGAAATGGATGGCAAAGAGCTATACAACCCGGTGAATGCAGATTCGGTGAAGAAATATTATGCATAAAAAAATGGAGAGGTCAGGATGAAAACCCGTAGATAGGGCATCCTGAAAACCAAGGGGGTTTTGAGTTAAAAACCCGGAAAGGGCGGCTCAAATGTAAAAACAGGGCAACCAATTATTCCTTCAAAAGGGGCGAAAGGAAATATTTTACACCTTGGGGCATCAACGAAGTAATTCCAGGACCTCCAGAAACATATCAAGCAAAAGATGATCTTTGGATTAGGGAAACTCATATCTGATATCTTAGTCCAATACTGTTCTTTGTCATTGTTTGTTCTTTGTAAATATTTGATATCATAGCCATTAAATCTCCAAATTTAATACATTCCCATTCTTTCCCATATTGTCCAAGTATTTTCATATTCAGATGATGGATAAAAGGTCATGAAAGAAAACAAGGATTCACGAGTATTATTTTAGGAAATTCCTAAAAGACACGAGAACCCTAAACAACTGCCAGTTGAAAGAATTAAAATCCGGAAGGAGCGATTCAAATGACGAATCTGCCGAGTTGAATTCAAGGAAACGTCAGGAGATAGCTTCAAAACAGAAAAGACTAATCTTTGGAAAATTAAAACATTAAATCATGTACATTCATTCTAAGAATAGGAGCATTTTTACTCATTCCAAGCATAACACCCTAAACGTATATGGCTTACCTAGAGACCCATTTAAGCATATCCTACAAGTCAGCGTCATGACACACAATGGGAAAGATTTAGGATCGCAACGGCAGATCCAATACCATGAAGATTCGAAGGGACAGGTTTAGGTCGTTACAGCGAACCCGGTACCTTAGAAGCATGAAAGATCGAATCACCGACGATGAATCCTCTACCTGGAGATCATGGTGGATCAGATCAAACCAGATCATTTCCTATCCTCTTGAAATTGAAGTAGAGTTGGATAACAAGTCTTTATCTCTGAAATTGAAGTAAGAGTAACATCATTTCCTATCCTCTTAAAATTGAAGTAGAGTTGGATAACAAGTCTTTATCTCTGAAATTGAAGTAAGAGCAACATCATTTCCTATCCTCTTGAAATTGAAGTAGAGTTGGATAACAAGTCTTTATCTCTGAAATTGAAGTAAGACCAACATCATTTCCTATCCTCTTGAAATTGAAGTAAAGCTGGATATCAAGTCTTTATCTCTGAAAATTGAAGTAATAGCAACATCATTTCCTATCCTCTTGAAATTGAAGTAAAGCTGGATATCAAGTCTTTATCTCTGAAATTGAAGTAAGAGCAACATCATTTCCTATCCTCTTGAAATTGAAGTAGAGTTGGATAACAAGTCTTTATCTCTGAAATTGAAGTAAGAGCAACATCATTTCCTATCCTCTTGAAATTGAAGTAAAGCTGGATATCAAGTCTTTATCTCTGAAATTGAAGTAAGAGCAAGATTATTTCCTACCCTCTTGAAATTGAAGTAGAGTTGGATAACAAGTTTTTATCTCCGAAATTGAAGAAAGAGCAAGATTATTTCCTATCCTCTTGAAATTGAAGTAGAGTTGGATAACAAGTCTTTATCTCCGAAATTGAAGTAAGAGCAAAATCATTTCCTATCCTCTTGAAATTGAAGTAAAGCTGGATATCAAATCTTTATCTCTGAAATTGAAGTAAGAGCAAGATGAAGCCTCGACATCAAACCCTACTTCTGAGGATGCAGCAAATCAGATAGCAGATCCCATTCTCCCCGCAGTCATAGTGGATTGAAATAGAGCTACAAGTCAAGTGTTATCAATATGAAGTAGTCAACGAGGGAGCGAGATTCAGTGAAACTTGACAAAATTGAGCCTCCTTTTTAGTTTTGCTCCGTTTCTGTTACACAAAAACGAGCAAAGAGGGGCAGTTGTTGAAGCCCAATTTATCCGGGCCCAAGTGATTGGATCTTTAGGTTTAAATTCATTATTAAATTTAAATTTATTTTAAATTTAAAAATATTTGAAATAAATTTAAAATTTAATTAAAATTTAAATTAAAAGTCCAAATAATAAAGTCCAATTGGGCTAATTTTGGCTAGCCCAAATTCAAACACACTTTGCTACCCCAAACAATAAAGGCCCAATTTGGCCCAATTCCCTTAACCCATTTAGCCCTTTAAGCCCATATTACAAGCAGCCCAAAAAGAAATCTGGCAGTCAGCTCCACTTGCACTGCCTGCCGGCCACCTCAGCCAATGATGTGATACCACGTCAGCAATCCAATGGTCACCTCCACGCAAGTTGCTGCCACGGCTATCATCTTCACCAACTGCACCAGAGGCTACCACGTGTCACTTTTGGTTTCTTTATGCATCTAGTCCCTATCATTTTTTTATTTGTTTTAATTTAACCCTCAAATTAACTTCTACTTAATTACAAAATTGACCAAAAAATCTTTTGAGATTTTTAAATTAGTCCTTTGACTGTTTGACTGCACCAGAGGCTGCCACGTGTCACTTTTTGGTTTATTTATGTATCTAGTCCCTGTCATTTTTAATTTGTTTTAATTTAATCCTCAAATCAACTTCTGCTTAACTACAAAATTGGCCCAATAATTTTTCAAGATTTACAAATTCGTCCTTTGACTTCTTTGATGCCTATGAGGCTGCCACGTGTCACCCTTTCTTAGTTTTATTATTTTGTAGGTCCCTAGACTGTCCAAAAATTACCATTTTACCCTTAAACTTTCTAAAATTCCGTTTTAACCCCGATTTCATCAAAATTACCATTTTACCCTCGAACTTTCCAAAATTCCGTTTTAACCTCGGTTTCATCAAAAATTACCATTTTACCCCCGAACTTCCCAAAATTCCATTTTTAACCCCGATTTCATCAAAAATTACCATTTACCCCCGAACTTCCCAAAATTCCATTTTTAACCTCGATTTCACCAAAATTATCATTTTACCCTCGAGCTTTCCAAAATTCCATTTTTAACCCCAATCTCATCAAAAATTATCATTTTATCCTCGAACTTTCCAAAATTCCATTATTAACCCCGGTTTCATTAAAAATTACCATTTTACCCTCGAACTTTCCAAGATTCCATTTTTAACCTCGATCTCACCAAAAATTACCATTTTGCCCCCGCACATCCAAAATTACCATTTTGCCCTCGGGTATCCAAAAGTCTCGTTTTCAACCCCGATTTCATCGTTTCTTCTTCCTTACCAATGTTTGCATTTATTTGCACCCGCATTTTATATTTTCGCATATTATTTATCTTATTATTATATTGCTTCGTATTTATCTTCTCTTATAAATCGCTATTTTTGTTTTAAACTTACGCATCCATTTACAAGTTATTTTAAAAAATTGAGGCAATATTTCGTCCGAGCGTAAACTTCGAAAAATCACGCCTTAACGTGTCGGGTGTGATTTCTTCGTATAACTCGCGCGAACCGGATATCCTTTTCAAGTTTTTTGCGCCTGTTCACTTCGAGGCTCCGAGAATGTCGTGTCCTAACGTGTTGGTCACGACTTTAATTCTTCGTGAAAATCGAAGTAAACGGGTAATCCATTTTTAAATCCTTCAAATTATATGTTCGAGGATTGCATTTTAAATTTAATACGAAATTTTTTAAATTCTCAAAACACATCTATATGCATATGTCGTAAATAATTTTAAACGAGGCAATGTCCTTTGTGTGAAAACTTCGAAAAATCGCGCGCTTTAACGTGTTAAGTGTGATTTTCGTAATTCATGCAAATCGGATATCCTTTCAAAGGTTTTCCAAAAATATTCTTCTATCTTATATATTTCAAAGGATTTTAAGACCAAAAAGAAACAATGTTCTTTCGTGTGAAAACCTCGAAATACCATGCCCTAACGTGCTGGGTGTGAGTTTCGTATAATTCACGCGATAGAATACTCTCTCTAAAATTTCCCGAAACATCCTTCAATTTTGAAACTCCGAGAATATAGTGCCCCAATGTGTTGGACACGATGTCTAGTTCTCACAAGAGATTCGAAACACGAGGATGAAATTTCTAAAAGAATTTGCTATGAGATTGCAGAGCCTTTTAAAATAAACATCGCATTTTAAACTTAACTCGAGTTTTCATTGTTTTCATAAGAATAAGACCCGAAAATACTCATGTGGTACCAATTCTGGGCGTATGAGGGTGCTAATCCTTCCTCATGCGTAACCGATTCCCGAACCCGTTTCTCCGGATTTCGAAGACCAACTTTCTAAAACGTTTTCAAACGTTTTGTGGTGATCCAATCACACCCGAAATAAAAGATTGGTGGCGAGTCCCTTTTTGTTCCCATTTTCCAAACTTTAAAATGATTTTTTGAAGCCCCATTCTCGAGGTGGTTTCGACAAACATAAATATTTGTTTATGTTATTTTGATTGAGATCTTTTATTTAATATAAATATTTATATTTATGTGTTCGTTAACTTTTTTGTCCAACACTTTCATTCTTACATTATTAGCCATCAAACTTAAAAAATAAAACTGTTGAGTATTTTTCTATGTGTCCTATTGAAGAGGATAATCAGGTATTTATATACAAGATTACTGTTCATGAAATGGACGTTCTAAGTAGGTTCCATGCATGCTGACACATTTACCACTCTAGATTCAATACGTGTTCAACAGTTTACCCACTTCACTTCGTAGTCTCAACATGCGAGCAAGGCCTGCGATCCCCCCTTCGTGAGTATTTTTGACGAACCCTCATAACGAAACCACATGCATCAAGATGGTAGGACCCACGCATGGATCGCGAGTCAATACCCGGGTCATGCTCGGGTCTCAGGTTGGTGATTCGAGACCCATAAAAAACATGTTTTCCTTTTTATTTTCAAAAAAAGAAAGTAAAAGATTGTTCTAAGTGTTCCAAAAATACAAAAAGAGACCATTCTCTGCCTCATGTGTGTTAAGCAGCTTTCGCTTCTAGCAAATAGGAGAAACAAATAATGCAATCCCCACTTGTTTTTCTGGAAGTAACAATTATTATTTTCCAAGTGTCATATTTGTTACATCTACAACTATTATGTAATTTAAATTTCTAGAAAACTTTAAAGCTGATGAACTTGATGTAACTATGGAAATGAACATCCCAACTGGAGCTGTTGTTGATCTAGTTGTATTAGCTGGGGAGAGGGAGAGAGAGAAGAAGAAAAAGAAAAGAATACTATATTTAAAAAAAATTCACGAGTCACAAAATAATTGGTCGGGAATTTTTTTTCAAGGATCAAAAACTCAAACAAAAATCATAGTTTATGTACACTTTTGATAAAAAAGATGTTTTAAGTACTTAAGTGGGGAAACCACCATGGTTTAGGGGCCAAAATTTTCATTTAAGCCTTTGATAATTTATTAATTTGAATGATTTATATGTTAATTTTTGTAGGTTTAAGGTGTAAAAAGTCCTTAAACATTAAAAAAAAAACAATTAAGCCTCTGCTTTTATTTTGCACTCTCTTGGATACTTGAACTTTCAAAATGCATCAAAAAGGCCCTTAAACTTTTTCAAAAAAAAAAGCAATTAAGCCCCTGTTTTTATTTTGCACTCAATTGGGTACTTGAACTTTCAAAATGCATCAAAAATACCCTCAAACTTTTTCAAAAAAAATTAAGTCATTGCTTTTATTTTGCACTCAATTAAGTACTTGAACTTTCAAAATACATCGAAAGACCCTCAAACTTTTTCAAAAAAAAAAACAATTAAGCCCCTGATATTTTTTTGCACTCAATTGGATACTTGAACTGTCCCTAATTTTTTTTAGTTAAAACCACCACAACATGACATGTGAAAAAAAATGGTTAAAGGGTCTTTTTGATGTATTTTATAATTTTTTTTCTAATTTTAATTTTTTTATATTTTATTAAAATTTAATAATTTTTTATTCATTTTATATTTTTTTCCACATGCCACCCGTGGTTGTGACATAGGGTGGTTTTAATCGAAAAAATTAGGGACAGTTGGACTGTTAAAGTTAACGGTCAAAGGGTCTTTTTGATGTATTTGACATTTCAAGTACCCAATGAGTGTAAAAAAAATTAGGGGCTTAATTGCTTTTTTTGAAAAAGTTTGAGGTTCTTTTTTATGCATTTTAAAAGTTCAAGTACCCAATTAAGTGCAAAATAAAATCAGTGGCTTAATTGCTTTTTAGAAAAAAGTTTGAGGGTCTTTTCGATATATTTTGAAAGTTTAAATACCCAAATGAATGCAAAAAAAAAAAGTTGAGATTTATTTGTTTTTTTTTAAAAAGTTTGAAAGCTTTTTACATCCTTAAATCATTTTTGTACTATAATTGTATTTAAAGTATTATATCTCCATCTATTTATGTTATATTTAAAATGTTGACTGAATTAGTGTCGCCCATCAACTGAGCTCCAACTCAACAGAACAATTAACAAAACCCATTCATTTTATTAACTAATACACATTAATATAATGGTACTTTGTCATTTTAAATTATATAAAATCTAGAAAAAAAATTATAGTTGGTAAAATTCAAACTCAAAAATCCATAGTTTTTAATATTTTAATTTTATCAGTTCAATCAAAGCTTCATTTGATTTGTATATCAATTTTTTTATAAATATATTTTTACATAATTTTTTCACCTCATTGTGGTGTGATAGAATCTAGTTAATATTAATTTTTTTATTGAGTTTGGTGCTACAAGTAAATCAAGCACAACTCAATTGGATTATAATAATGAAAATACCATTATTTCAAAAAACAATTTATATTATTTTGAAAATGTTTAATAATTAAAATATCTCTCATAACTAATTTAATATTTATAAAAATTAAACTCTTTTAGGGTTCATAACTTCATTTTCAAACATAATTTTTTTTCAGCAACAATTGTTATGATAAATTTTATTTGATTGTATATAAGCTTGTATTCATTATGGTATTTTTAATTGCTTTTCTATATTGGATAAGAGTGGGTCAAACCAAAACACTACTTTTCGTCAGGGATACTGAGCGGGAGTTACGGTGAAGCCGGTCCCAAATTAACCACTTTTTCCTGGAGCAGCAATTTGGGGTGGATTAGTAGTGACAAGGAGGTGCACAGAAAATTTTGCATTTAGATTCTTTAAATTATAAAAAATAAAACTACATTTTGTTCTTTTAAAATTAATAAAAATTTGATTTAATCTTTAAAAATTATAAAAATATAAATATTAAAATGATGAAATTACGTTTTTACTATCGTAAAAATATACAATTTAATTTAGATCTTCCCTAAAAAATTTCTAACTTCGACCCTAAATAGTAAGAGAGCGGGACAAACACTGTTAAATTAAGCCTTATTGAATAATATGTTTTGATATAATAATTTAAAGTATTTTTGAATAGAAGTTGTGCAATTTGATAAAATCAAGTTGAAATGGTTTCAATTGAGTCAAATTTTTTCAAATATGTTTTAACTATTTTCAAACAAGTTAGAATTGCTCCAAGACAAAAAGTATCGATACTTTTTGTCCAAGTATTGATACCTTTCAAGATATCGATACCCATTCTAAAATTGATACCAAATTTACATTATGTTTTCATGATTTTTCAAACAATGACAAAAAGTATCGATACCTCTTATCAGGTATCAATACCGTTGCACCAACGGTCACTGAATCGGCATTAATTACAAAAAAATATAAATACTCTTTTAATAGGCATCGATAGTTGTTGCTGTAGGTGAAGTTAATGAGTTGGTATATCATCCCCAATGGCTATATTTACTTTCCCAACAACCACAACGTTGAAAATCAATTAGAGGGTATAAATACCATCTTCCAAAGGTCTAGCAACAAAAGAGCAGTGTGCACAGCTTAAAGATCAATCAAAACAACCTAGAGCTTAATTCTTTCATACATTTTCTTGTAAACACTTGTGAGCTTTCATTGTATTCATTTAGTTCAAGTGTTCTTCTTTGTATTTGTGTTTAATTGGCAAACATCCTGATCTTGTAAGGATTGTTTCTTTGTTTGCTTATTTGTTTTCTTTTGAGAGAGGATTTATACTTAAGGTTTTGGTAGAAACCTTAAGGTAATTCTATCTTAAAATTTTGGAGTATAAGTCTTAAGAGAGATTGTAAGGTTAAACATTGTCCTCAAAGGTTATACAAATATAAGTTATACAAATCTAGTGGATTTGAGAAAATCCTTAGTTGTGGAAAGCTAAGGTAGTTGAGTAGGCAATTGAGCCGAACCACTATAAATCTAGTGGGCACAATTTTTATTACTTCCACCACAACATGTCAAAGGCTGATTCAACTTCCCTCTTGGCAATCTCGAGTTGATCCTTACTAGCTAACAAACATAAAACAGATATATTTGAATTTATTAGTAGTGGTGTGCAAATTTCGGGTAAAACCAAATTAATTCGGTTAACCGATCGAATTCTGTTAATCGGTCAGTTAACCAAATTAAGTCGGTTGGGAGTCAATTAATAATTTTTTGGAAGTTCGGTTAACGATTAATTCGATTCGAAATCAGTCAGGTAACCAAACTTAATAAATAATATTATAATATATAAGTATTTGGTCGGGAGTTAGTCGGTTCGGTTAATTTTTGGAAGAATAAATTAATCAGTTGATTAATTCGGTTAATTTTTTTTTAAAATATTTTGGTTCGATTAACGATTAAAGATTTAAAAGGATCGATTAACTCAATTCGGATTGGTTAACCAATTGAATACCCCTATTTGTTAGTAGATGTTTTTTATTGGACATTGTTTTAAAGTAGAAACATAAACAGATAAAAGGATAATTAATTAATTAATTAATTAAAAGAAAGGTATAAAGAAAAGAAAAGGGTAAAGAAGGGGAGTAGATTTTGGGTTAACCAACCTTTGCCTACAAAATCTAGCATTAACTTTTCAATTAGGGGAAAAGTTTCAAATTCAATTTAAAGTTGAAAGAGTAACATACACAATAAATCTTTCTTGCGTGTATGTTAAGGGTTGTGTTGCTTCCCCTTCAATTACTTTGTTTGTGGACCTCCATCTATAATTTACCCATCCATCACCATATAATTTATACTTTTAATTAAACCTTTCACTAAATTGGTATTTGTGTTTAATGAGTTAAACAATAAGAACTCATATGATGGTCTGATAATTAAGAGTGTTTATCGTTTCAAGTGTGATCTGGATTCGAATTGTGCTAATCACATTTGTTATTCGAGTTTTATCTTGTTGTTATAATTTACAAAAAAAAAGGTTAAACAATAAATTTTTTACCACTACATTAATATTAATTCTTGAGTAGGCATAAAATAAATTAACATAAAATGTTTTCTCTCATCAAATTTCTATATCTATACTTCCATAGACTGAGTTAGTATCACGAGTTAACTGGGTACCAATTCACTTAGAAAATCATTAATATACCATTTTATTAAATGACTATTGTGCACACTCTATCACCTCCATCAATTGTATATATTAATAATATTGTATTTGGTTGAATTGATTTCATAAGTTAATTTGACACTGACTCAAGATTAATAACAACACAATGATAAACAATTTAATCTCTATTTTTCATTTTAATGACATACATATTTCATATGTTACTATTAATTAATTTTAAACCATAAGATATATTATTTATTATATGTTATTTTTAAACATATGTTTATGTTCTAAATTTGTAATTTCTACACATATACATGTATGATAGGATTTTTAATATTAATAAAATTTTAAATATTCGTATAAATGTTATAATTTTTTTTGAAGGAGGCCAAAGTTTTGCTTTTACTTTTACCTAAATTTGTCAATTTTGATTAGATTTATTTATTTCAAATCAATAAAAAAAAATATTTGTTTTATTAATTTATCAAGTATTCACATCACTTTTGATTTTGAACACTTATTTTTTTTTCTTTTTAAACTTATTTATCTGAACTTTTTTTAAATTTTTATTAAATTATCACATGAAAATTTGAAATAAATATAAAGCTATCCATGTGTCAAAAAATAAGTTATACATGTGTTTAAAATAAGGAAAAGGATTAAATGAAACAGTGACACCACGTCATTTGTATCCCTTTTTCAATAGTTTTATGTCACATTCATTCTTAATTTCAACATTTTCATCCTGAAAAAAATCAAATTACAATTAAAATCTTGAAATTTAGGATGAAATTATTGAAGTGTCATAAAACTATTAGAAAGGGATAATTCATACAATCCTTTCTCTTAAAATAAACTCTCCACGTCCACTTCTTGTCTTTTACCTTGTAATATAATATATATGATTAATTAACACTAATTTAATTAGTGAAATGATTAAAATTAATTAGTATTTTATCATTTTTGTTTTATACCGATATTTGTAAGACTCAGAATAAGTGTTAGTATTGGGTGTGTGAATAATTATGAAGGTATCTAGACACGCTATAGCTTGAAGCACCAACCTAAGCCTTATATAGGACTTATAAGTAGATCTAGTAGAACTTGAGGTCTCCACCAATTGAGATACCTCCCTCTGTGAATCGTACACAACTCTCTGCAGAGGATAGGAACAAAACTCTGACACAAGAATAATACCTTTGGTTGTTAAGAGTAGTATCAATTATCTGATGAACGATACTTCAAAAATTTCTCTCGAAAAAAATCATATATATATGTTAGGTAAATAATTATTTATGGATGTGGTATACGTTAGAAATTGCAAAATATTTTTTGTTAGTAAACTTTTCATAATTTTTGGGGCCAAAAGGGAAAAAAAAGGAACCTTTACAATTATAGAAATTCCAAACACAAAAGTCAAAATGAAAACAGCAAAGCAAGGAGAGATTGGTTGGTCTACACTATCAAAGGTGTAAATTGTAGCAATTTCATCATGATGAAGTTGTCTTCACCTTTTTGGGCAAAGGGCTAAATTGCGAAAATCAGAAGATGGAGGAGGGGGTTTCACAAAGCGTGTAGAAGTTGGCATGATGGGAGCCACTTGGTTGTTGCATAATTGTGCCCCAATCAAACAAAATTAGCTCCCAAATTTCAAGGATATATTTCAATTTTACTTTATCTAATTTTCTTGTGTTTACCATTGGAATGGGAAAGATATAGGGTGAATTTGAATGAGTGGTGTGTTTATTTGTGATTAGTATAAAAGCAGTGGTGACAGTGAAATTAAATATTATAACGTGAGATAAAAAGTAAATTAAATGCACTGCATCGCCTATCCAAACTTACCCTTAAAAATTAGTTTAGTTAATTGTAACGTGAGACAAAAATATTTCTTTTTCTAATTATATTTAAAGTGGATTTCGTGTTTAAAATTAAGTTTTAAATATGATTTTTTTCTATTAATGATGTGTTATTACATTAATTACAAAATTTAAAGACTAAATGCTCAAATTAGACCCAATCCTTGCTTACATAAAATCTAAATATTTCAAAATGGTCATATATTTGTCTAACCTTTACAGACGTGCTCTAATAAGGTTATGCCATATGATCATTTTAAAAAGTTTAGTCTTTATGTGAGCAACTCCTAAATAGTTGGTCATCAATTTGAGCATTTAGCATATTCTAAATAACTTCTTAATACATTTTTTTTTGTATTTGCATTATTGATTCCTAATACCCTATTTTGATTTGTAATTTACTACTAACATAATTTATAACTAAGCCGATGAATTTGCTACATGCCTCTGTGACTTTGTTTTTTTTTTTTTTGTGTGTGAATTACAATGGGAAGACAAGACCTTAACAGAACGCGATTGACAAGACTTGAACTCAGGTCACACCTGGGACAATGAACACTTTTGACCATCAGGCCACACACGAGATTCCTGTGACTCTGTCTTTGAAAGGAGTCAAAGGTTCATTTTTTAAGTAAATTAATGTCATATACATCAATAAATACATCAAAGAAAACAGATTTATGGACCTCGCATGTTGGCTTGATGATCAAGAGTGTTCATTGTCTCAAATATGATCTGGATCAAGTTGCGCTAATCGCATTGTTGTTTGAACTTTACCCTCCCCTTCTAATTCACAATATATATATATATATACTTTTTCATGTGAATGTAAAAGGTAATAGAAAATTCCTTAATATTGATTACGATAATTAAGGTAAAAATTTAGAGGAAATAAAATCATAACAATTAATAAATAATTCATATAAAATAAAATCAGTATTCAAAGTTGATCCTTTTTCCTTCCATTTTATGTATGAAGGCCTATAAATAGGATTCTTGTAAAGATGATGAAACACAACAAAAAAAATTAAAAACCAAATCAGTGGCAGTTTAAGGTTTTTTTAACTTTATTTTTCCTTTTAAACTTTTTTCGTAAATTTACTTTATATCTTTTAATTCTATTTTGCATAATTTGTTTTAATATTATTTATTCTCTAATTTTTAACGTTAAGATTATGGAAGGGAATCATTCATCAATGCTTTGAAGAATAAATTCAATAAAAAAGTGATCAAATAGCAATAGCGCGAGATTGAGATATACAGAACACTATACAACGAGTACCTTAAAATAATGAAAAAATGTTGAAGAATTTGAAATAAGCAAGAACACGATAAAGATTTATCAAGAAAACTTCATTGATCCAACCAATCAATGGATTGAACAATGTACAATATTTTATATAATATTGTAATTAATACATACAATTCACTCGTGCATGGCAGAAGATAACAGATTGGTAGAGTAGGGTGCATGTGAAGTTGATGAATATGATGATGCCAAGAATATGCAAGATTCAAGGATTCACAATCCTATATCAAACTGATTTTCCTCTATAAAATCATGTGATTATTTTTTTTAATATTAATTAATTATATCATCCCTTCAATAGTCTTAAATTGGATCCACACTCGTGAATGTTTCAAAATCCTTCCATATTTGTGGATTTATTTAAGCAAAATAAAAAAAAAATTTGTATAAAACTATTGCTTGTGTTACAATAAATTATTCAAACATTGAGGGAGAGAATTTGAATATATACGTTTATTACATTTATTTTTACACATTTAAATACGGGTTGTTAAAATATAACATTCTAAGTTCAAATATCTATGAGATGAGGTTGCAAGTTCGATTCTCACTCTTGACAATAGAGCATATTGTATGATTAGTAGTTTATTTCATTGATATTTAGATTTTGATAAAAAATATTTTTTTAATAGAAAAAAATATTTAAATATTTAATAGATAATATTATTTAATTTGGATTTAACTGTAAATACTAATATTCAGATTTAGTGTGAATGATGAATAAATTCATATTTAATTTAAAGTAGTTATAGATATTTAAATTTACATATTACAAAAAATTGCAAGACAAAATGTCATTCTTATTTAAATCATATTTACTAATTAAAGGAATTGTTTTTTTTGGTAAATTACAATAAGAGGGTAAAGCCCGAACAACAAATGTAACTAGCGCGACTAGAACCCAGAACACACTTGGGGCGGTGAACACTCTTGACCACCAGGTCATCACATAAGGTTCAAAAGAATTATTTTTAACATGCAAATAGTAAAGTTTTTTTTTGGTGATTAAAAAAGTGACAAAATTACATCTACTTAAGAGACCTACAAGGTCACAATTCATATCTTGTTTAAAGGACTCAAGCATTTGAATGGGCGGTTTGCTAAAAATCTGTAGAGTTTGCTTCCATGCCAATCCCAACTTAGCCAATTTGTCTGCTACCAAGTTTTGCGTTCTGGGAACAGACCGGATGTGCCATTGACCTTCACTTCGGAGAGTCCTCTACACTCTTCTAAGGATAGTGGTGCCATGGTCATCCTCTCCCATTTCGGTCAGCAGACGAACCGTATCGAGACTATCTATTTGAACGGTTGCACATCGAAGACCATTTTGTAGTATGATCAAGATTCCATCAATGATTCCCCAAAGTTCAACTTTAAGTGGACTGCAAGTGCCTAAGTAGTGATTGAAACCCAAGATCCAATTGTCTTTCAAATCACGAATTACACCACCTGCAGCTGCTTGCCCTGTTGGAGTTGTTACCGTCCGTCATGAAGAGGTGAGCCTCCAAATCTCCTGGAAATCTATTGTTTTGTTGTCGTGTCAGGATAGATTTAGGCACACTTTTTCTCGCTTCAAATTGACGTGACCAACTTTCAGATGCCTTAACGATATCATGAGCTGACCAAGTGATGTTTTGGAAAATGAATAGGTTTTGATTTTTCCAAATCCTCCAAAGGAGCATCCCAAATAAGCTCGCCCAATATAATCCTCGGTCCTATAAAAGTATAGACAAACATATATTAGAAAGAAACCAATCTTGAAAAGGTTCAGAAAAAAACCTGTTTTGTTGATCGGTAGGGAGAACTAGCTTTCACACTTCCTTGGCCATGTTACAATCCCAAAAAACATGAAGGATGTCTTCTGACATGTGTCCACAATTGCCACAAACGCTACTATGCCCCAATCTTCGTTTGGTACGCTCCTCGTTGGTGAGCAAACGTTGTTTGTAAACCAACCAAAGGAAAAAGCGAACTCTTTAAGGCCCTTGGTACTTCCAAAACATTTTCCAATTCAAGTTCCTAAGATCCCACTCTCCCTGTTTAATAGCACAATAAGCACTATTTACTGAAAATTGTCCTGAAGGTATCGAAGCCCAAATAATTCTGTTCACCCCTACACTAGGGTGAGGAGGAGGAACACTAATGATCCGATAAATATCCTCATCTGAAAGCCAAACTCTGAAGAGATCAATGTTCCAAGGACCATCAACTAAAACCATATCCTTTAACTTGCAGCCCAAGTCCAAAGTGGCATGAGCAGGAATCTTATTAACTAACGGCCCTATTCCTTTAACCCAAGGTCTTTCCAACATCGAATATCATAGTCATTTCCAGCAAACCAAGCAAGGTTCTCACAAAGAAGAGGCCATACCTTAGCTAAGGAGAGCCATAAATGTGAGCATTGGCTTCTGTTAATGTTGCTCGAGATGTGGTCTTTAACTCTATACTTGGAACGGAGTACTTGAACCCAAAGAGCATCAGTTCTAGTAAGTAAACTGAATTCGATCTTTATGAGAAAGGATTTATTTTGGTCTTGCAACTGCCTAAAGCCAAGTCCCCCTCTATCATGTGGTTGACATATAGTGTCCCAACCGACCAAAGATAATTTAGGATAGCCATTTGTAGAAACCCCCACAAACTGTCTCGCTATCTGCTCAATTTCCTTACACACTCCGATCGGGATGGACATTTACTGTATAAAGTAGTTGGGAATGGAAAGGAGAACTAACTGTGCCAACGTAATCCTCCCAGCAATGGAAAGCTTTCGAGCATCCCAATTTTGCAATTTCCTTCGAACCTTCTCCACCACAAAACTCAAGGTGCTCTTTGTGACTCTTTCATGCAGTAAAGGAACACCCAAGTAGGATCCAAGGTTATGAACAGACTGAAAACCAAACATTTGATTGATCTGGCTACTCAACCCCTCATCCATGCCCTTGGAAAAATGAATAGTAATTTTCCTCATACTAATCCCGTGACCAGAAAAATCACAAAATGATTCAACATACCTGAAAGGAGGTGAGCTTGTTCCATATCTGCCTTATAGAAGATCACCAAATAGTCTGCGAAAAATAGGTGTGAGAGGTTGGGTCTCGAACGAGAGGCATATAAGCTTCTAGTTGCCCTCTACTATTTGTGCATGAATGATTCGACCTAACCACTCTATACATAACACAAACAAATACGGGGACAATGGGCACCCTTGACGAATATCTCTAGCTGGTTTGAATTTCTGAGTAGGCACTCCATTCCAAAGTATTTGCATGGTTGAGATAGAAATTGCTCGCATGGTTGAGATAGACAAGGAAGCTTTGGACACCTACCATCTATAACGAGGCCTGAATGAACTCCCAGCTCACACGATCATAAGCTTTTTCTAGATTGAGCTTTAGAGCCATCCAATTTCGTCCTTTCTTCTTGCTTCTCATATAATGAATCACCTATTGAGCTATGATTACATTATCTGAGATGTTCCGCCTTGCGATAAATCCAGCTTGTTCCTGCGAAATGATATTAGGGAAAACCAATCTAAATCTGTTAGAAATAACTTTCATAACAAGCTTATATAATACCGAACAGACACTAATAGGTCGGAACTGGCTGAAATCCTCGGGGTGCTTTGACTTAGGAATGAGCACAATCAGTGTGTTATTAAGCTCAAGGTCGAAATAGTTTCCAGCAAAAATCCCTCTGACCCAATCATAAATTGTGCCACCTATAGTGGCCCACTAACTTTGGAAGAAGTGTGCATGGAAGCCATCGCTGCCGGGGGCTTTCAATGGTACGATGTCGAAGAGAGCTTTCTTAATTTCCTCATCTGATATATCTCTCTCTAGAAAAACAACGTCCTGGTCACTAAACTGAGGGAAGATCGAAAGGTAGCCCCTTAATAAGTTTCGTTCTTTCCCCATATAAACCCTCGAAAAAATGAACCGCTTCAGCCTTAAGAATGTCTTGATCAGAGCACCACTCTCCACTAGAAATACGCAAAGTGCTAATTCGATTATGCTTTCTTCTTTGAATTATGCGATTATGGTAAAATTTAGTGTTGCGATCACTAAACTAGAGCCAGTCACACTAAGCCTTTTGTTTCCAAAGCAACTCCTCATGATCCAATAGATTTTCTAATTCATCCCTAACATCTAATTCCAATTGTACAAGTAGATCAGAGGGGATCAATCCAAGGTACTTTGGATATGGAAGAGAGATTTCATGAGCTTCTTCTTTCTGGTACCTATAAAACCATACACAAATTTATTTCAATCTTTCACGTGGGAGGTAAATTCAGATAGTGAATGGAACATATCACATAAAAACTTCCACTTCTCCTTGACAAATGAGGGAAAGCTCGCATGTTTTTTCCAACCTACAAGGAATCTGAATGGTCGTCCTCGCTCTGAAGGGAAAGATTGCGAAGTTCTAAGGAGAATTGGTCGATGATCAGATTTAATTCTTAGAAGTTGTGTTAAGAGGCATTGGGGAAAGGCTGTAATCCAAGCATCATTGACCAAAGCTCGATCTAGTCTCGCCAGAGTATTACCTCTTTGCCAAGTGAAAGATGGGCCAATGAACCCTAAATCCTGCAAATAACATGAGTCAACAAAGTCACCAAATAATCTGTACCATTTACCTGAACTAAAACAACTTTTCTTATCATTAGAGGACAAAATAACATTAAAATCTCCTATAAGAATGCATTGATACTGATCTTGGGTAATACACATTTCAGCTCATTCAATAAAATATTCCATTTACTCTGGTTCAGACTACCATATACAAATATAATATAAATAGGAGTAAGAAATTCCTTACCAGATACATGTAACAAAATAAATTGGGGGTGATTGTACAGAATTACAATGTTGACTGTCTCTTTCCATCCTACCCAAATTCCACTTGAGAAACCTGTAGCTTCAACACGATGAGAAAATCCAAAACCCAAATTTTCAATGACAAAATTCGCATTCTTACCACTGATTCGCGACTCTAAAAGACAAACAATGTCAGGTGTATATTCGACACTATACTCATGAAATACCTTAAGAAACTTACCACTTGCGCAACCTTGACAATTCCACGAAAAAATTATTAAATTTGTCTTCATGATAAAATAAAATAAATAACAGCAGAATAAATTTTTTTAAAAAAAACCAGTAAATAAAATTACCAAACCAAAAGAAAATTATTGCTCAAGGGATACGAAATTCTCCTTATGACCCTCTTCATTAGGAATTAAATTCACCCTTGGAATAGAGGGGTTAGGTGATTTAATTGCCTTAGCCAAATGGACCATTGAGTCTTTTAACAGAATTTTAGGGCCATTGCTAGCCTTGAATTTATTCCCATAATTTTGTGAAATTTTTTTAGGCTTGGGAATTCGTGAACCACCTGCAAGATTACCTAAACCGTGAGTAATTTTTTTACCTCTTCCTTTTTTAGAGCCATCCCCCAAGCTATCCTCAAGCTTCCTACCATTGGACAGAGCAATGGAATCATGGAAAGCCACTGCCGAATGTTTTGTGGGATCTAACCCCGAAGGAGATTTGGAGATGGCCACATCCACTAACTGAGCTAAAAGCACTTGTGGCTGGTAAGGAAACATCGTTTCCATAAATTCACTCTCCATCCCCGAATAGTCAAGGACCCCAAGCTGGTCTTCAGCTGCTGTCAAAAGAACGGAGGTCAACGCTACAGTAGGAAGTACCGACAGACCAGTAGTTGCTATTTCTTTGGACCAAGTCATCCTCTCCAATGTCCTACTCGGCCCAATCTCCATGTCTTCCCCATCAAACCAGCAGTCATCTTTTCCATAGGCATCAGGCCTTTACCCGAAAGTCCACATTCTGGGTTTGTCTCCAAAGGCCGACTAGTCTTGTTCAAAACCCACTTGATTCCTTGTTAAATTTCTGCCCATCGAAAATGGGGTTAACATAAATTGCTTTTTACGTGGCGCCTTGTAAGTTTTCTTGAAGTTTGAAATTTTAGAGATTCCAATATTAATTTCTTGCTCGGTTCTTTTTAGATTTTCAATATCCTTTCCTTTTCTATTCCGAAATTTCCTACTCTGTTTCCTAATGTGATTGATTTTGTTCAAATGTGTCTTTCCTTGTTGAGAGAATCTCATAACGAGAACCTTCCTTTTGGTGAGCCAAAATTTTTGTCTTGTCTTGCCCCACCTCCTTAGATTGTCGTCGTTTCCTTCTTTCTACTAACATCCAGGATCCGTAGGTATCATCAGCCACCTTGTCACCAATCGCCTCTGAATTTACCCTTGCTAACAAAGATTCCGGTGAAATATTTTCTGTAGTAGCTTGACTTTCAACCAATTTGAGGGAACAAACTTCTTTCACATGTCCATATTTTCCACAGGTAAAACACACTGTGGGAAGGAATTCATATTCCACTCTTTGAGTTTTCCCGTTGATAAGAACTTGTGAAATCAACAGTGCCTCCAGATTAACATAGATAGCCAAACGGTCGAAACGCCATTTAGTTTTATTATCAGTATTTAAATCAAGCTTTTCCACCTTACCAATTAGTCCACCAATTTCTTTCAGTAGCTTCCACCTGTAAAAGTAGCATGGTAAACCCAGTAACCTAATCTAAGCCATAACCGTACTCGAAAATATTTGAGCGAGATTGAAGGCAAGAGTCCACGATTGAACAGTTAAATATTGCCTAAAAATGATCCACAGCTCCCCGGACAAAACTTTTTCACAATCATATTTACTTTGAAAACTAACCAAAAAGTACCCATTTTCAATATCCATAAGATGAAAAGAGGATGTTGGTTTCCAGAGACTATAGATCTTACTTTGTAAAACCGAGAAGTTGATGTTGCTTCCCAACAACTTGATGATCACGGTATTTTCCATATCCTGGGCTATGATCTAGAAAATCTTATTTGAGAAATCTATAGATAGAGTGCCATTGGAGATGTAAGTCTGAATGTCTCCCTCAAGCACCTCAAGGTCATCATCTTCATCAGAATCTATGGGTTTCGTGCTTGGAGAACCCACAAGTTTGTCTTTCCATGAAACTTTCGGAACCACCACTGGTTCCTCTATTTCTTCTGCTATTGCAAGCTCACCCTTGATCCTAAATCGAACTTTTTTAGGGATTAAATCTTCCATGAAAACGTCGTTAGATCTAGGATTTGCACAGAGAGAATTTTCACCAAGAGAATCCATTTAGTAAAGGTTTCTTTTAAGTACGCAAATAGAATTTTTAAAAAGGTTTAAATTGAGGTATTCATGATTATTTCTCAAATTCATTTATTTGTTCAATATCTATTTAATGTCAAATTTGAAAGTTCTAAATGAGTGTTTGTTACACGAAATTTTACACTCAATGGAAAAATATAAGATTTTGAAATTAAATTCATTTGCTTGGTTTTCGTAATTAATTTGACTTAGGAATCTTACGTTCCCAATAATTTGTTGGTATGACATTTTGAAATAAAAAAAATTCGATTACTATCCATGTAATTGAAAAAAGGTGTTGTAACTTAACTCAAATTGAATAAAATAATTTTAACAATATTAACAATTGGACTTGAATTTTTAAAAGTAAAAGGATTAACATCTTGAAAATAAAATACATAGACTAAATTCTAAATTTATGAAGAGTACGAGGACGTATGATACATTTTAACCTATTTATTATCTTTTGATTTGATCGGTTTTTATTATACAACACTTAATTTTTCTAATTTGATTGAAAATTTTAAGAATTTATCAATGGTGAATGAAATAATTTACATGCTAATATTGTCTAAAATTATTTCAACTTCTTTATTTATAAGAAAAGAATAAACAACAATTCTAAAACAAGGACAATTTAGTAAAATTTAATTGTAAATAATCTTACATTTTGTTAATCAAATAACAAAATCTAGCATTCCAACCAAATGAATCAAATAGGGTAATGCAACATACGTGATAACGTGTTATGTAATCTTACATTGTGCTAATCCTATTAATAGAGTTAATTTTACATTTCGTAAACCAAACATCTCCTAAGAAATTTATAAATTTGACAAATTCATATTTTTATACTTTCCAAATATATATTATATTGAAACTTAACTAATTTATTAATAAAATATGCATTTCATTCTTACAATGTATATAACAAAATGAAATTCAAATCCAAATTTTGATATTTATATTTTGAAATATAACATTAGGGAAATATAGTGAGCCTCCCTGTAATGCCACATTCTATAACAACATTTTATTATACAAACCAAGTTTATTAAAAAAATGATTTTTTATATTTTATTTTTACCTTTTATAACGACTTTCCACCTATAACAACAACCATAAATTATGATGTACATTTTTTACTAAATTAGTTCTCTGTAACAAGTGTTGATCATGGGTCGGACCAATGCAAACAATTAGGCTTGTTTTCTAGGCTTGGGCTCGACCCAACCTGAAAAATGAGCTTAAAATTTTGCTTAAGCCCGATCCAGATAAAATATGCTAGACCCAAGCCCGAACTGCTCATATTAATTTTTTAGATTATTTTTTATATAAAAATAAATTTAAAAAATATAATACATAAAATAGACTAAAAACATTAAAATAAATGTTTCTAACAAATTGAGAATATAAATGAAAAAAGTTTTTATACTTAAATAATACTAAACTTAATAAACAAATGTCTCTAAAATAATAGCACAATTAACAATAAAACAAGAATTATACAATCAATAGTAGCAAAATTGTAGCATTATAATAGTGAAATGGTAGAAAGACAAAACATAACAATAACAAATAGCAACATAATAGCAGTAAACAACAATAAACAATAGCAATTTTTTTTTCAAATTCGGGATGGGTTAGGTCCGGACCAAAAAAGTCTTGCCTGAGGCCTAGCCCATTTTCTAAACGGACCTTATTTTTTGTCCAAACCTATTTTTCGAGACCATATTTTTGCCCAAACCCGCCCACTTTGCGGATAAGCCTTCGAGTCTGGGTGGTGACCCGATCCATGATCAAGTCTATCTGTAACCTATTGTCTCATATTTTAGTAAAATTAATTGAATCCCTAAGTAAAATAAAAATAATAAATTTTAATTAAGATAATATATCAATAAAATGTTGATATGTTGCATGGAAATTTATTAACTATATGTATACAACTTTATATCAATAAAATGTCCATTTTTTCCCTTTCTTTCTTTTTTTGACAAGAAAACATATGGGTAAATTTCAATTTCAATCCATCTACCTTTTAGGTTATAAGAATGGTTAAATTTTAATTTGATCCCTATATTTCACTCAAATTTGAAATTTAATTTATATACTTTAATTTTAACATAATTTGATACCTTAATTTTTATAATGTCATTACCTAGTCTAAATACTTTATTCTAATTAAGATGATGATGTGATTTTTTTTTTTCGGTAGAAAGAAAACAACATTAAGCGATTACAAGAGAAAATCTAAAATATCAACCAAAACAAACACGACTATCTTCATCAAGCAACCTCAAGACCGAAGTTGGAGGTGATTGAAAAATTCGCATTGAAAGAGAACTAGAATTTGATAGCTTAGCCATATTGTCTGCTACACGATTAATGCTCCTTGGAATATAACGTACACATACCTTCCATTAACGATAAAGAATTTGATGCAACATCCAAATCTCAACCAAACCACTATCAGCCCTCCACCCGAAGATAAGAGATCAACAAGTAAGGAGTTATCACATTCCACTATAATCTTTTTGAAGCCCTTATCCCAAGCAAGAAGCAAGCCTTCCAAAAGAGCTCGTGCTTCAATTTTGAACATCGAATCCGAAACTAAGCTCAAATGAAAACCCCAAAGCCAATTGGCATGATCATCTCTAAGTGCTCCCCCCACAGAAGCACCGGATTTTGAAACTGCAGCATCAGTATTCAATTTAATCCAACCCGCCTCAGGTGCCGACCAGTACAAATAATGGAGCTAAGCATTGCCATGGTTAAATTTTCTGCCCAACTCAAGGTAACTTTGAGTCCAAACCACTGCAATAGAAAGAAGCGCCTAGGCATCTCTATGATCTTGATGAAAAGCATCCACATTCCTAGCTTTCCATAACAACCAACACAAAATACTAAAAAGAGTAGGCCATTCTAAACCATCCTTCTCCAATTTTCACTATCATTCAAGTTCCATAAAAACCATTCTTGAAATGATAAGGTAAAAAAGGAGGATATTACTCGGCTTGGAACCACCTATCGCCAAACACCACTAGCAAAAGCACAATCACGCAGTGCATGGGTGATCGATTCAGTACCCAATCCGCACACAGAGCAGCAATCCAACTCTGTCATTCACCGTCTTCTTCTTTCACAATTACTCAAAATTTTTCCATGCCAAAGAAGCCATAAGAAGGTACAGACCCTCTATGGCGTTTTAACTTTCCAAACCTGCTTCCAAATGATAGATTCCTCATTTTGTAGCAAGAAAAGTGACTTGTAAGTCATAGAAGAAGAGAACTTTATATTATCTCTCCATTTCCAAGCTAATCAGTCACAGCTCAAAACATCAGACGGGCAGAATGGTAGCAATCATTTTTAACACATGAGGTGAGACAAGCTCTTTCAGGTGATCCCAATCCCAACACCCATCTGTTTAATCCAATTATCATTCCAGAAATTAATAAGGTGCCCTCTCCTACAGACCAAAAAGCATTATTAACAACCTCCGACCAAATCAAAGCTAGAGAACGCCAAACAAATGAGCAACTAGAATTAGAAATAGATTGCAAAATATTTTCAAACACATTGTACTTACCGCTTAAGAGCCTTACCCATAACGCATCAGGAGAAGTAAGGAACCTGTAGCCAAGCTTCAACAAAAACACCTTATTCTGATCTCTCAACTTTCGGATGCCTAGCCCTCCACTATTCAAAGGTTTACAACAATTATCCCAAGATATTAAAGAGGTTTTCCTTGTGTCAGGTGTGAAGCCCCAAATAAAATTACGAGCAATCTTTTCTATTTCCATGCATATAGATACAGGGACTTTGACCACATACATAAATTAATTGGGATTAGATAAGAGAACAAACCTCGCAAGAGTGATACGTCCAGCCAACGATAGCTTCCTTACATTCCACCCAGACAATTTCTATCGAACCTTACGAAGAATAAAGCCAAAAGTACATATCTGAACTCGATCATGCAGCAAAGGTAAACCCAGATAGATGCTAAGATTGTCCACTTGATTAAATCCCATACACGCACAAATTCTATTAGCCACCACAAAAGGAGTATTTGGTGAAAAGAAAATTTGTGACTTGGAGACATTAACCTTCTAACTCGATAAGGTACAAAAAGTTTTCTGTATTGAATCAATAACCAAGGCTTGCTCTACACTAGCTTCACCAAACAGCATCAGGTCATCAGCAAAGAACAAGTGCGATAATGAAGGGCTTCGGCGAGACAACTTCAAAGACTTCCATAGTCCATTGTCAACAGAATCCGTAATAAGGTGGCTCAACCACTCCATACACAAAACGAAAAGGTAAGAGGATAAAGGATCCCCCTGCCTTAACCCACAGTAGGTTGGAAAGACTCAGTAGTTGCTCCATTCCACAAAACCTGAAAGGATGCAATAAAAACACAGTACATGATTATTTTGACCAATGCACTTGAGATGCCAGCAACAAGCAAGGTGTCCTAAAGGAAGTCCCAATTAATCCTATCATAAGCTTTCTCTAAGTCTATCTTTAAAATCATACCAACTTTGTTACTCCGAAAATTTTTCAAAGAATGGACAACCTCCTGAGCAACTATAATATTGTCATCTATGTCTCAACCAGGAATGAAACTAGATTTATGAGGGCCAATCAGCTTAACCATAAGGGGACGCAAACAGTTAACTATAGTCTTAGTGAGCACGTTATATAACATTGAGCACAAACTAATAGGGCGAAACTAAAAGATCCTCTCAAGATTCTGAACCTTCAAAAGAAGTGATAATAAGGTCCCATTCAGCAACGGATCAAAAGGCATGCCATTCATACTAGTCTTCACAAAGGAACAAATAGACGAACCTACTACAGCCTACTGAGTCTGGAAAAATTTTGCTTGAAAGCTGTCAACTTCGGGGGCTTTTAAAGGGGCCATACCGAAAACAACTTTACGCACTTCAGCATCTATAACTTCAATCAATACCAAGGTCACTTATATCATCAGGCATAAGAGTAGGGAAATTATGAACATAGTGAAAATTACCACTCGCTCTCTCCTCCATGGTATATAGATTTTAAAAAAAATACCTGACATGAGTCTTCAAACTCTCCTCCTCAAAGCACCACTCAGACTCAATCATAAGGCCCGAGATCCTGTTTTTCTTTCGCCTCATCAAAGTACAGCTATGAAAATATGAAGTATTCCGATCTCCTTGCATTAACCAATCAGCTCTTGACTTTTGAAACCATAACAATTCTTCATGGGCAAGAACTTCCTCAATATCAAATTTTAACTCTGACTCCCATTTTAAAAGTGATTGAGAAGACCGAAGCTCAAGGATCTTTTGGACATTTTTTAGTTCATTAATTAGCTTTCTTTTTCGAATAAAAATATTGCCATAGACTTCTTTATTCTACTTTATAGCAATTGATTTAAACTATTCCAAATTCTCAAAAGCTGATAGATCATTATTCCAATGAGAATCAACCATACTTCAAAAATTAGAATGGCCAAACCATCTTGCAAGGAAACGAAACGATTTATCTTTCTTGTGGAATTCTGGATGAGAAGAAACCAATAAGGGACGATGGTCCGATTTCAATCGATGTAGGTTCCTAACTAAGCAATTTGAAGCAAAGGTTTCCTAATTATAATTATAGATAGCTCGATCCAATCACTATGTTAAACCACCTCTATACCAAGTAAAACGAGATACATGGGCCCCTAAATCCTGCAACGCATTATCAAATAAAAAGTCATGAAACAGTTGACAACCACTATGTGAAAGAGTAGCACCCCTAGACGTTTCAGTGCTGTCAAGAATGCAATTAAAGTCACCTAAAAGGAGCCAAGGTCCATCCACAGAAATAGACAAGGCACTTAGAAACAGCCAAAGCTCCCTTCTAGTCGCAGTCTAAGGACTGGCATAAACAATAGAATAGAAGAATCAAATAGAACTCTAGGCTAATACCACTCTAATATGGACAACTTGAAAATGAATAGATAAGACATCCACCAAAAATTCATCCTTCCAACAAAGCCAAATACCACCCACAAATCCATTAGCCTCAACCCGAAAAGAATTGACAAATCCCAACTTAGAAATAACAGTATCTGCTTTGACACCATTGATTCGAGGTTCAAGAAGACAGAGTAAACTTGGAGAAAATTCTTTGCAGTATTCTTTGACAAAACTGTGACAACGAATATGTCCAGCTCCCTGGCAGTTCCAACACAGAATTTTAATATTCATAAAAAATAAGTAAAATGAGTTCGGATATACCTGGGCCAAAAGGCTAAGTCGCAGAATTCACTCCCTTAGGAGACGACACAACCATAGCTTCTTCAGCTCCTTTAACATCCTTAGCTAACTGGGACCCATTCGAAGCTTTATCAATCTCGCAGACCAAACCTTCCATAACAGTACCAAGGTCCACCGAATCATTAATAAGAGAGCTTTTATTAAGAGGTTTCCCTTGTTTAAACACAAACCCCAAACTACTACCTTATTTTTACCAAGAGGGATATTTGAATTTCCAAATAAAAATATTGAATTTTCTTTGTCATGACCTTCTATATTTCTAGATTCCAAAATTTTGACAGCAGCAGGAGCATGCTTCACTAATTTATATGAAATTTGGACCTTCTCAAAATGCATTGAATTAAAAGAATTTAAAAAACCACCTAATCCTTCAATTTGAACTACATGAACCTGCTGCCCACCCACATTTTGATCTAAGCCTAAACGCCTCACGTTGGGTTTTAATACCTTAAGGGTTGTTTTAGGCCTACCAACACTAATGCTCCCTTTTTTTTAATACTTTTAGTGTTATCCAGCAAAATTCCCTTCCTTTTATCAACATTTCTCAACCCTAAATTACCAACCTTATCCTGCACAATCCCATTAAAATAAGATTGTTTCCTTCTTTCACCCAAATCCCCTCCAATTTCATTGTCAGTAGCTCTTTCCATATCAAACAAAATTGAAAAACGTAAGCCCACCGGACCACCACCCTTCCCTGCATTATTGCTATCACCGGTGACCCTACCTTAACCTCTGCGTTTTTCAACCACCATCCACTATCCAAAAGACTCTTCCGCCACCTTCTTCTCTAAACCCGACAGACCAGCACTCAAAGGAACACCATCCGACACTTCCATAGGTGAAATCGCACCACCTTTCAAATAGCCATTAGCCTCGTGACCCACCATACCACAAGTAAAACAAATGCTTGGTAGAGCCTCGTATTCTACCCGTTGTAGCTTCCGATTAATCCAAAGTTTGGAGACCAACGGCTTTCACAAATCCACACTTACAGCCATCCTAGCAAATTGGCCTCGTTGAACACCATCAGTGTGGGCATCGATTTTAAAAACCGGACCAACCATCTGCCCTATTACTCGAAGCAAGCAGTCAAAATAATAGCCCTTAGGTAACCTTGGCAACCTTATCCAAACAACTTGGGATTCAAAACCAGTTAGAGCAGTCGAAAAATCCATAGACCATGGTCGAATCGAGAGATATCGTCCAAACACCACCCATGGTCCTGCCGATAAGACCCTATTCAAATCATCCCCATCATGAAACCGAACCAGATAAAAGTCATTCTCCAGATCCATCAATTGGAAATGGCCTTAGGGATTCTAGAGAAGTGTAATCTTGTTCAAGAGGGCGTTGAAACCAATTCGACCCCTAGCAATTTCACCACTATCGAACGTGCCATTTTACGCTGAATAAAGTCCTAGACTCTACCTGAAAATTTGAGAGATGACACCCCATCAATGAATTTAGTAAGAACATTCCCCTCAATCAAACGAAAATCCTCCTCCACAAAATCATCCTGTTTAGGCACCGAGGAATCACCAAGAAGGGTTGATTTATAAGAGGCTTTAGGGACATCAGAGTTACTCTTTGACCATTGTCATCAATAGTAGAATCATCAAAATCGAAGTGCAACTCCGTACGAGTTCTAACTTTTTTCGTCGCTCTTCCAATGCCCAGATTGGACCCAGCACTGTTCACCCCATCCACCAAATCCACGGTGGGCAGCGTAGCATTGGACATCAGATTTTTTTAATTATTTTAGTATTAATATTAATAAAGTCAAGTCCTTTACAATGTTATTTCTTTTTGTTACATAGTTACCAAGTTAGTTTTATTTTCTTTTCCAAAATTCCATACTAACACAAAAGAATTTTAATAGTGTTAATAAATTGACCTAATTTTTTAAATTCAAAAAGTAAAGAGATTAAATTCTTGAAAATGAAGTGGAGATTAATTCCAAATATATGAAGAGTTCAACAATTTTGAGTAAACTGTAACTTTTAAATTTTTACACTATAATTTAATCAAAAAATAAATAATTAACCCAGTACAAAGTATGGATGGAAACCATACTAGTTTTATTAAATTAAAATAAGTTTTAATAAATGGAACTATATTTCTATAGTTTATTATAATAAAAATTAAAAAATAAATATGATTTAAATCTCAAATAATATTACAGATATATCTTTTAATAAATAAAATTATATTTTATATTTTTATTTATAATAAAAATTTAAAAACAAATATAATTTAAATCTCAAATAATATTACAGGCAGTTATTTCTTTATTATAAACAAAATCTTAACAGTTAAATTGAGTTCTTACAGACAAAACTAATTATAACAAAATGAAAACCGAATTTGTTTAAAAAACTAACTATAGTTTGCTAAATTACTCATAAGGATATTTTTTATTATTTTAAATTGAATTTAAAAATAAATTTATTTTAAAATAATTATATTTTTATTTGATATGTGTGATAAGTTTAGTAAAATAATTTGACCTAATATAGTATTCCAATTTTTTTTCTTCATGTCCGTTTTACGGTTCATGTTGGAGATTTGTAGTTGTCTCTTTCAACAATGTCTTCTTCAATGTTTGAACTTGAATCCTCCGTTTGAGAGTGCAATATGTCTTACCATTGCTCACAATCACTTGTTGGTTATGGTATTCCAATTTGACTTTACAGTACATTGTATGTTGGTTTTTATCTATATTATTATTTAAATGTTTAATTGAAGTGTTACAAATTAACTTGACACTGATTTGATAAAAAATTATTAAAATTTTTAAATTTTAAACAATTAATCAATATTACTATAGGTATTTTTATTTTTTCACACTTTTATATAAAACCTATAAAAAACATAATTTAAATCGAGAATAAATATACATATGATGAGATTTGAATTTAAAACGTAAAATATCTCAAATACTTAATTTTACCATTTCAATCAAAACTTTATTATAACATTATATACATTTTTCTACATAAAAATTGTTTTTCACTCCCATCACATGTGATCTTTAATCTAATTTTTTAATTAAAAAATGGGTTTGAAGATGAGGAGAGTTATTTTTGTTTCATGAAAAAAATATTAATTTATTAACGTAATATTTGTTATAATGGAAAATGTTCACATTTTTTGAAATTGAATGAGTTGAAAAGCAATTTCATTGTTTGGTATGTCAAATTACTTTCTAATAAAAATGGCAATGTAATTCTCGTGATAAAAGGTGAGAAAATTACTTTCCTATATAGATTAAAAATTTTAAAAAATATATTAAAGACAAAATTGTTAGAACATTTTGAAATATTTATAGTGTTCTAATAACTATAAATGAATGGGTGTAATTAATCAAAAATTAAATCTTTTGATCATTGGTTAAGAGTTATATCACTCGATTTTTGAAAAAGAATTATAATTATTCAAACAATATTACTTGAATATTTATAATAGTATATGAATAATTATGTCTTTTAAATATATTATTCAGAAAAAAATACCTATTGAAATATGTCTATATGAAGAGACATGAAAATTCCTATAAATAAGAATGAGATTTCATTTGGAATACACACCAACAAGTTCTAAAAATTCTTTTTATCCTTCCTCATTTTCTTATATTATTAGATTGTTCTATAAAGAGTTATTACATAAATTCTTCGTAAAAATTGAGTTTCTTGTTATAAATTGTTCAGTGCTTAGTGAACTATTTTTTTCAGTACAAAACGCAAATAGTATTAAGCTTCATTGTATCCTCAAGGTTAATTTGCTTGAAACTCTTTTGCACACCGAATATAGGTGGGTGCGAATTTAACCTTAAAAATAGTGACTTGATACAGCCTTGGAGCCTTGTCCCATTTCTTCATTATATGTTCGAGTTCCGTTTGTGTGTTCGAGATTTTCCTCACCGAAGATTAATACTAACAAAAAATAACCTTATTTTATTTTGGTTTAGGAGATTAATCTATTAAATGTAAAAAAGAAAAAGTTATTACCTCCTTTTCACTACCAATTCTCTTGTTATTTCAATTGATTTTTCAAAAGTAATTTTTTTTTCTAATTTTATTATTAATATGAATATTTAATCAACTACATAGATATCATTTACATATCATATTTATTTTGTAACACCCTATATCGACCTAGACGAGAAGACCAAATCTAGAATGTCACATTAACTTCTTAGAATAAAATCAAACACTTTAAGCTAGTTAATGATACTTAGTTCAGTCCCGTAAACCATTAAGGAATTGAAAACACATAGTTAAATCCTAAAACCCAAAATACGGAAAATACGTAACACACTAAAAACATATTTATAAAACATTTAGAAGATCGAGTTTTCCAGCCGTCGTCCCGTTCAATTATGAGGATTTCCTGAAATATTATTCAATAAATTAGTTAGTATTAAGCTCAACGTATAACAGAAATAAAATTAATTCAACTTACGAACTAATCGGGAGTTATATAGAATCAGATACACTATCAGTTTCCAGATGTCAATTATTCACGTTTCACAGATTAGAAATAATGAATTATTCTAGATGCACAGCTGGAGATCAAATACAGATATAGATACAGATGCAAATATAGATGCAATTTCCTACCCCATCCGCTACACACAATCTCCATCCATCCCAACACACTATAGAGGTATATAAAACCTATTCAACCTTAAACACCCCATAGTGTCAGTATGACATTATTTAGTACATGCAGTCTAGCTGCCAAATTAGATACAGTTATGGGTAGCTTAGCCACACTAAAACAGTTTAGAATACTTCCTTACATATTCTCCAACCCATATAAATGCAGAATTCAGATGACAGATATATATAATCTATATACATTTATGATTATACAGTTCAAATTTAACAAAACGTCAATAACAACAATAGTCGTTCCATAAAGATATTCAGAACTCATTTCTAATCACAATACAATCGTTATACAGTCTAACTCATTTCATACGAATCGTACGGACAACCTATGTTTGCCTTACATGATGATTACAGTCTTAATGAAAATTTCATAACTTAGGCTCACACGCTTGTGTGGCACTACATGACCATGTGCCTCACACGGTCTGGCACACACTTGTGTCCCCTGCCCGTGTGTCCTTAATACACAAACGGTGAGTTACACATCATTAGCACATGCCCGTGTGAACCCTGGACCTTATTTACGGTCCACTACATGCTCATGTGGTTCACACGGCCCACCAAAGGCTCATGTAGCATTGACTGACCCCTTTTTCGATGATAAAAACTATAAAATTTTGAGGTTTTCGATACCCACCTAGTTGAAGATCAAAGGAGAATCAACACCAGAGATTCCAAGGCCTAAAACGACAGTGACCCACCAAATCAGAGAGATATAGACAAAATTAAGCACAAATTCAACCAAGCATCAAACACGTCAACAACTTTGACCTAATTCCTCGGAAAGCCAAAACATTTACTTACCAACATGCCAATAGTAGTCAATTGAACTTAAGGCGTTAAAGAAATGCCCTTATCGAGGTTCTCGCCTAAATAAAAAGTTTACACAATTAACACAAAAAACTAATTCAATCAATGGGAAGAAAACACCAATTTTCAGTAACACGCTAAAACCTAACTAAACAATGAGAGATAAAAACACAAACCTTTACCGTTAACAACACAATCAACCACAGAAAGAATTTGTGTCAGCAATTGATTTAACGGCAGCCAACAATTACCAAGCCAATTGTCAAAAATGAAAAGAAAGAAAAGAAACTGTATTAAAGAACAAAAGAAAAAGAACGCAGGAGGGAATTTAAAAAAAGCAAAATTTAAAAATAAAAAGAATTAATGTTTACAAATAAAAATAATAATTACTCCTTAATTGCTTACGCTAAGACTTGAATGCAAGACTAGAGAATTAACAAATGCTTAACCATTGAACTACTAAGCTCATCATTGACACAAATTAACGCGGATATAAACTTAAGTCAAGAGTTTAAATCCAATGTTCAAATAAAAGAAGAGCAAGGTTCCAAAAGATAACTCGAACCCCGAGCCTCAAGTAAATAGATAGCACACGTAACCACTAAAGAATGTGCACACATAGCGACAAAATTTAACAATCGAATATTCAACTTTTTGCGATGTTACACTTTTCCCCCTATTAAAAGAAATTTCGACCTCGAAATTTACTTGACTCAAACAAATACGGATGTTGTTGATGGATCGAATCCTCAGTTTCCTAAGTGGCCTCCTCAGCGCCATGGTTCTGCCACAAGACCTTAAACAGAGGTACAGTCTTTCTTCACAAGACTTTAATGTCTTGCTCCAAAATTCAAATAGGTTCCTCTTCAAAGGTTAAATCGGGCTTCACCTCAATCTTGTCAACAAGAACAATGTGAGAAGGGTTAGACAGATACCGTCTTAACATCGAGACGTGGAATACGTCATGGATCCGATCAATTTCAGGTGGCAACTCTAGTTGATAAGCGACATGTCCAACTCATTTTAGAATACAATAAGGTCCTATAAACCTCGGGCTTTAGCTTACCTTTACATCCGAACCGAAGGACCTTCTTCCATATATAAACCTTCAGAAATAACTGATCACCCACTAAATACTTAATATCTTTCTTCTTTAAATCGGCATATGATTTTTGTTGGTCAGAAGTAGCCTTAAGACTATCCCTTATTAATCTAATTGTATTCTTAGTCTTAGAAACTAGCTCGGGACCCAACAATCGTCGCTTTCCTAACTCAGTCCATCATAGAAGAGTTCGACACTTACGACCATACAAAGCTTCGTAAGGTGCCATTTGAATACTAGATTGAAAGCTGTTATTGTACGCGAACTTGGCCAACGGTAGATGATATTCCCAATTGCCCCTGAAATCGATTACACAACTGCACAACATATCTTCCAGAATCTAAATGACCCACTCAGACTGTCTGTCAGTCTGAGGATGATACGCGGTACTGAAATCCAATCGAGTACTTAAAGCGTCATGCAGTATTTTCCAAAACTGAGAAGTAAAATGCAGAACTCTATCCGAAATGATTGAAACTAGAACTTTGTAATCTCACAATCTCATAAATGTACAATTTAGCAAACTTTTGTAACGAATAATCAATTCTGATTGGTAAGAAATTAGAAGATTTAGTCAATTGATTGATGATAACTCATATCAAATCCTTCTTAGTAGGGTCAAAGGTAACCTACTAACGAATTTTAGTGTCACACGTTCCCATTTTCATAGAGGAATTTTAATCGACTGGAGCAATCCTGAAGGCAATTTATGCTCGACCTTAACCTTTTGGCATGTTAGGCATTGAGATACGAATGTAGTCACTTCCCATTTTAGACCAGGCCACTAGTAAATTTTTCGAAGATCTCGATAAATTTTATTTCTATTGGGGTGCATAGCATAAGGGCTACTATGCGCCTCTTAAAGGATCGATTGTCTTAATTCGACATCGTTAAGCACACAGATCCAACCACAAAAGCATAGAACTTCGTCCCAATTCAAATCGAATTCAGAAACTTCACTTGATTCAATCTGACACATACACTGAACCAAAGATTTGTCACTCAACTGTTTAGTTTGAATTTGATCGACCCAAGTTGGTCTGATCTGCAACTCGTCTAACAAACAATCATCATCGAATAAACTCAATCTAGCGAACATCGCTCTTAGATCAAACGTTGCTCGACGATTAAAAGTATCAACTATTACGTTAGCCTTACCGTGATGATATTCTATCCTACAGTTGTAGTCCTTAAGCAACTCAACACATTTATGTTATCTAAGGTTTAACTCTTTTTGCATTAACAGATATTTGAGGCTCTTGTGATCAGTGTAGATGATACTTTTCTCACCATACAGATAATGTATCTATATTTTTAAAGAAAAAATAATCCCAGCCAACTCAAGATCGTGAGTATCATAGTTACCCTCATGTGACTTAAGCTGTCGAAATGTATAGGCTACCACTTTTCCATCTTGCATCAGAACACATCCCAAGTTGATGTGTGACGCATCATTGTAGACCACAAACTCCCTACCTGACTTAGTCTGAACTAAAACAAGAGCTTGTGTCAAAACGGACTTGAGCTTCTCAAAACTAAACTGCTGCTACTCAGACCACACAAACAGAACGTTCTTGCGCAACAACTAAGTCAAAGGAGACACTATTAGAGAGAACCCCTCGACAAATCTTCGATAGTAACCTACTAAACCCAAGAAACTCTGTAGCTTAGTTCATCGATTGTTTCCACTCAACTACAACCTTGCTTTTCTTTGAATCAACTCGGATCCCTTCGAATGTTACAACATGCCTCAAAAAAGCAACCTCGGACAACCAAAACTTGCACTTACTAAATTTGGCATACAATTTTTCTCATGGAGTGTCTGTAGTATGATACGAAGGTGTTCGTCATGCCCAATTTCAGTCTTTGAGTAAATTAGAATTTCATTAATGAAGACTACAACAGACTGATCTAGATACGATTGAAACACCCAATTCATCAAGTCCATAAATGCCGTCGGAGTATTCGTTAAGCCAAAAGGCATAACCAGGAACTCGTAATGTCCATAACAAGTCTTGAAGGCAATCTTAAACACATCAGTCTCCTTAACCTTGAGCTGATGGTAACTAGAACAGAGATCGATCTTAGAGAACATAAATGCTCCACGGAACTGGTCAAACAAATCGTCGATTCTCGGTAGCGAATATTTTTTCTTAATTTTTAACTGCCGGTAATCAATACATATTCTCATCGTACTATCTTTCTTTTTAACAAACAAGACCGATGCTCCCTATGAAGACACTTGATCTAATGAACCCTCAATCAAGAAGTTTCTAAAGTTGAGCTTTTAATTCTACAAGCTCTTTCAGTGTCATGTGGTAAAGTGCTATGGACATAATAGTAGTACCCGATAATAAATCAATACCGAACTTGACCTTCCTATCCGATGGTACACTTGGTAATTCCTAGGAAAAAACATACGGGAAATCCTTTACTGTCCGAATGTCCTTAACATAAAGCTTAGAAGAAGCAGAGTCGAATACAAAGGCAAGGTATGCTTCGCACACTTTTTGGACTAAATTCTCAATTACTAAGGTGGAGATTACATTAAAAAAGTAATCTCGACGCTACTCAATCATTACAATCTCACCATTCTTGTTGGTTCTCAAGGTAACCAATTTAAAAGCACAATCAAGATTGGCTCGATGCTCTATGAGCCAAACCATTTCATAAATCAGATCAAATTTGCCAAAAGGCAACTCCATTAAGTTAGCCAGAAATATCACACCCTGTATCTTTAATGGAAACAATCTATAAACCTTGTCAACTCGAATTGATTGACCTAAATGACTAATCACAAAACCTCTCTAGCGGTACACTCATTAGATATACCCAATTTCACAGATATAGTACTAGCTACATAAGAATGTGTAGACCATATATCAGTTAGAGTAAAATATGAAATATCTTGAATAAAAAATGTACTCGCGATAACATCGACGTCATCCTTATCCTCGCGATGCCTTACCGTGTACATAAATGCATGCTGACGTACCTCAATCTAAACCACACCTCTGCTTGGAGCTTTGTTCCCTACCAGAACCATTACCACCTCAAGCTATACCACGGTCTCTAGGTGGTTACGGAGCTACTCTCGGAGGCTAAACAGAACCCAAAGCTGGAGCTGATGTCAAGATTGACACCTGATTAGACCGATGAGGATCGTCTCAGACCCGATACTCCATCAACTAACAATTCAAAAAGACTCCTGATTTCCACTAACATTCGTCCGGGTGGTACCTCCTATAATTGACACAATGCGAAATCTCATTGGAAGCAATCGAGGCCTCGATCTTAAGAGGCCCGTTGAATATAACCCATTTCTTAAGGCACTGAACAGAACCAGAGGAACCCAAATCCTTCTTTCCCTTAACTTGACCTCTCTCTCTGTCCCTCCTCTCGCGCTCAGTGCGCTTAACCTCTTCCACTATCTTTGCCTTGTCGACCAAGTCTGCAAACACTCGCTCCCTTTATGGAGCTATTATGACTCGCTTATCATATCGCACACCTTCCTCAATTTAGACACTCTTTTTATACTCAGTAGCACTAAAGCTCAAGCATACCTGCTCAGTCTCAGAAACTTGGTCTCATACTCAACCACAGATCTCTCTCCCTGAACCAAACTCATGAACTCGTGCATATGAGCCTCCACGTGACTCGCTCCCACGTACTTAACCTGGAAGGTGTTCTTAAAGTAATCACATGCTCGGGTTCAGTGCCCTGCTCGACTATTAGCCACCACTAATAGGCTTCATCTCGTAGTAAGGACACTACACCTCTTATTTTCTGTGTAGGAGTATAGTCAATATCGTTCATGATACACTTTGTGGCCTCAAACTAATACTCGACCACAGTAGGGGAAACTCCAATAACACCCCTGAATAGCTCAGCCCCATTTGATCGAAGCTATTCAATAATTGACCCTCGATCTCCGGGTTCAGGACGAGCCCTAGTGACCTTCTCTAGAACTCATAACATAACCTAGGATATTGGATCATCCCCAACTAGCGAGGTCTGAAACCTAGTTTCAACAGTATGAGTGCTAAAAATCTCACTGGTCTCCAAATTGGGTATACCATCTATAGAGGATAACTCTACTCGAGCTCCCTCACGACACCACGAGACCCACTTCCACTACTATGCGTGAACTCATATTAATTTAGTGTCTACAATGTCAGAAGAAAACAGATCAATTTAGAGTCTTTCTGTCAAATTCCATATGATAGTTCATAACAGATAGTTTAGCTAAATGGCAAAATCAACCAATATATTATATCTAGTTAAATAGTGTACTGAACAAGAATACTTACAGGTTCGACGCTGGAGACTCGGTCCTTTATAAAACCAAATTTCCTATTTATATTAATAAAACATTTTTTTCAAACATGTTTTAGCAAAATAGAAGCCCTAAACACAACCCGAGTGTTGTAAACATGACTTTAATACCACTAAATGTAACACATTATACTCGGCCTAGACGAGAAGACCAAATCTAAAATGCCACATTAACTTCCCAAGATAAAAGCAAACACTTTAAGCTAGTTAATGATACTTAGTTAAGTCTCAGAAACCATTAAGGAATTGAAAACACAGTTAAATCCTGAAACCCAAAATATAAAAAATATGTAACACACTAAAACCATATGGGTTAAATATAAAATTAGTACCTGAAATTGTCCACTTCTCCTAGATTGGTACCTAAAGTTTTTTTGTCCCAGATTAATATCCGAACTTTTTTCATCCACTGGTTTGGTACCTAACCCTAATGCCGTTTAATTTTTGATGATGTGGCAGCACTGGACAATCGTGCGTCATCACGTGTTTCAATCTAATGAGTCCAAAAAACTCATTCGTTCCACCTTTGACCCGATCCATTTGGAAAAAAAAGAAATTTAATGAAGAATTAAATAAAAATTAAAAAACAAAAAAAGAATTAAAAGCTTTTTAACACCATTATAATTATTTGGGGAAGAATTGAAACTTTACGTTTCTTTTGTTAAATTCAAAAAGTAGATTAAGTTAATATTAAACAATTATTCTTTCTCTTTGAAACCTCTCGATTGTTTGAAACTAATTTTTTTTGAAAGCTTTCCCAATCTCAGAAAACCCTTTCGATTATTTCGATTACTCACCCCTTTATTTGGAAAAAACCCTGTTTCATGATCGAGTAAACATCTGTTTCGATTGCCCTACTATTTGTTTCATGATCGAGTAGTCGTTTGTTTCATGATCGAGTAGTATTCAAGATTTAGGATTTTTCGACCATCAATTACAGGTATTTGACTCTATTTTTTGGGTTTATTTTCATCTTCAAATTAAGATTGTCATTTTTAGCATACAAACCATCGATGAGTTTTTTATTTTTATGTTCTTTTAAAAAATCCTTTTGTTTTATTTCGTATTATATATAACTTTTATTTTTTAATTTGTATTATATCTAACTTTTATTTTTTTGCTTTTGTTGGCATTCGTGAGTAACTGGATTTTTTTTGAGCATTTAAGAGATTTGGGGTTAAAGGTATGTCTGATATTGTCTGCTATGTGTGTTTCTTTATATTTTTGTGTATGTATGTATAATTATGTATGTTATGTATATATAATTCTGTATGTTATGTTATTTTATGTATGTTATATTTACTATTATGTTTGTATATTTGTATGTATGTTATGTTTACTGCTATGTATGTTATGTTTGCTATTATGTTTGTATGACTGTTTATTAATGTTTATGTATAGTTTGGTATAATGTCTTGGGATAAACGTGTGGTGCATATGCATTTGGGTGGAACTTTTGTTACAATCTCATGTGCATCCTATGTTGGAGAGGAAGTGTTGCAATGGGATTTTGACCCTGATTTTTTGTGTTATTATACTTTTTATGAGATAGTAGTGGAAGTTAGGTATAGAGCTGTGAGGAACTTTGTATATTCTGATGGTGGGGTAGATTTAAGTAAGGGACTCTATCTTTGATATGATAATTCATCATTCATAGTAATGATTAACCATATTAGGCAAAAAGGGTCCATACATGTATATGATGAACACGACGTAAACACACTTTATGTTGTAGATGATACCATATTATTGCCTGACAGTAAAGAAAAAGATGTAAATACCGGTGTTGGGGAATAGAATTGTAATAAGAAAGGTAATGGTGGGGTCGGGGAAACATTTACAGAGTTAGGTAGGAAATCTAATGTGGGACCAAACTTTAGTAGGAGTAGTGAGACATGTGCTGAGAGTGGGGAAGTTGTGAAAGAAATAGGCCTAGTGATATAGACAACTCATTGGGCAGTGGAGCTTTAGGGGTAGAATCTGAGGATGAAGAGGTGAGAAATATAAAGGATTGGTATAGAAGATGTAAAGAAAAAAAAACAAAGAGAAAGAGCAAAGATAGGTGAAAGTAGTGAAAGATGAGAGAAAAATGGTGAGGTTCCATCAGATGGGAGAATTGACTACATTAATTCATCGGATTTAGGGTCTTATGGAAGTGATTCAGATAATGAGGTAGTTTGTAGGAGTAACAGACATGTTTGTTACGACCCTAATAACCCAATACCACATTTGGAGCTTGGTATGGTGTTTAAGGGACCAGAGGAATTCAAGACTGCATTATCAAAGTATGCTGTAAAGAAAAGGTTTGATATTGTGTTTCCTAAGAATGAGAAGGGTAGGACTAGGGCGAAATGTAGGGTAGATGGATGTCCATTTAGAATATATGCTGCTGTAGATAATAGTGATAATTTTTAAAAGATAAAAACCTTTATAGAAACCCACGAGTGTTCTATTACTTTTAAGAACAAAATGGCAACTTACAAGTTTGTTGGGGAGCATTTCTTAAGTAAGATTAGGGTGATTCCAAAGCTGAAGGTAACTGAGATGCAGAAACTAGCCAAGGAACAGTTGAAAGTTGAACTGAGTAGGGTTACATTCAGCAGAGCCAAGAAATGGGCTTTAGAGAAAATAAATGGAAGGGTTTGTTATGAGTTTAACATACTTTAGGACTATGAAAATGCACTTAGAAAGGCAGATCTGGATGACAATATAGAGGTGATGGTAGAAAGACCAACCCCAACTAAAATTCCCAAGTTTAGTGGATTTTAAATAGGGTTTAGTGCTTTGAGAAAAAGGTTCTTGGAGTGTTGTAGACCATTTATTTGTCTAGATAGATGCATTTTGAAGGGGAGATTCAAGTGAGAACTTCTGTGTGCTGTGGGTAGTGATGGTAATAACCAAATATACCCTATCTCGTGGGTAATTCTAGAGAATGAAAGCAGAGAAACATGGAGATGGTTTTTTATAATATTATTTCAAATTTAGAAATTGGTAATGGTTTTGGATTCACTTTTATGACAAACAAACAAAAGGTATGTTTTTTTGTAATCTTAAATAATTTCAAAGCTATTATGCCTACTTAACCCTAAACCAACCATCTAATGTTATTATTTGTGTTTGCATGTAGGGTTTAATGGAAGAGATTTTTTATTATTGCCAAGGGTTGAGCACAGAGTTGTGCAAGGCATCTAAATGCTAATTGGATGAAAGAAAATCCTAGAGGAGACCTGCAACAAACATTTTGGGGAGCCTGCAAATCATAAATAAATGTTGATTTTAAAGAACACATTGAAAAGATTGATCGTATCAAACATAGTGCCAAGGTAAGTCTGCTTAGGATTGACCCTGAGCAATATTCAAAGGCCTTTTTTTTGTAGTCCATATGTGATGCAACTAACAACAATCTTGTGGAGTCATTTAATGAAGCAATTTTATAAGCTAGGTTAATGTTTATAATTTCCATGTTAGAAGAAATTGGATAATATGTTATGGCTAGGATTGTAAACAATTTGGCCAAAGTTAAAAACTAGAATGATCAATTCTGCCCTAAAATATGTGATAAGTTACACAAGAGTATCCAAGGGAGTTCAAACTGTCATGTTAAATGGAATGGAGCAAAAAGGTTTTAAGTGACAAACTTTGGTGATGTTGTAGTTGTTGACTTGTTTCAGTGGTCTTGTAGTTGTAGGAGATGGGATCTCATTGGCATCCCATGTCCACATGCTATTGTAGCAATTTTATGAAAAAAAGTTGATATTTTTTATTTTGATTATAAGGGTTTTAAAAAATATGTTTATGAAAAATTGTATGGCTTTGTATTGCCTACTATCTCAAGTGAGAAATTTTGGTTAAAAACCGATATGGAACCAATTGACCTTCCCATTCCAAGGAAAATGTCCGGAAGACCAAAAAAATCAAAGTCATAGAAGAGGGAGAGGTAAGTGGGAGTAAACTATTTAGAAGAGGGAGGAAGATGAAGTGTCAAACATGTTCCATGGTTGGACACAACTCTAGAAGATGTCAGAATTCTAATTCTGTAAGTGTAACTCTATCCTAAGAATTTTAATGCAAGACATGTTTTATTTGCGAACTAGTAACATGTTTAATTAGTAGGGTACACCTCCATCAGCCCCAGCACATCCTATTCCACCACCCGCAACAGCTTCTTCTACACTAGCTCCTTCTGATTCTGCTCCACCAACTCTACCAGCTCCTTCTCAAACTGTTGCATCCGAAGCATCTGCATCATCACCACCAACTCCTTCAACACAATAAACTCCTCCCACCATGTCACCCTTTTCAGCACAACAAATGCTTACAAGACTTCGTAATAAGGAAAATAAGTTGTGTAAGGAATTGGGTTATACACCAATGAGAGGACAGGGATGCAAAATTGAATGTAAGTAGCCAACCTTTAAATTACCTCCAGTATTTTTTATGACATGTTTTTTAATTACTTATTTTATGCATTGTAGCCTGATATGATAGGGGAAACCATAGTGATTTCCCCAACCAAGTGCACCAATAAAAGGAAAGACAAGGAAAATGTTGGTGGGACTTAGGAAAGTAGGAACACGAAAAAGGCTAAGTCCAAAGACACACTGAAGCACAATCGTAAGCCATATAGATAGTTTTGTTAACATACAATGGATGGTTTTATTTAGATATAATGGATGGTCTTGGTTAATTACTTATTTTTAGATACGATGGTTTTGTTAACATACGATGGATGGTTTTATTTAGATAGATGATTTTGTTGGATGTATTTCAATGATAGACAATGGTTGTATTTTGATGGACATTATATTAATAGTTGTATTTTGTCAATTTATGGACAACAAATATTTTCCATTTCATTCAATTCATTCATTCTTACAAAATATTTCACCATCCATAAACAATATAACTGAAAAACATTATCCATAATACAATTAACAAAGTAATTATTACTTTGTTGTTCCTGGACAGTCTTTTCTTGTACAATTTTATCTTCTCTCCCAAATGATTTACCCTTGATCACATTCTTCGTATTTCGACAATATTGAGCTCATCATTCTCAAGTCTTAATCTCCTGTTCTCTGTCAATAACATCTTATTGTCTATCATAATTCGACCATCGATTATGCATCCTTCTCCATTTACAATTGAGTCCATCCCTTCAATGTCACCTTCAACCCACCGAAAAAAATCACATCCCTCATTCTTCATATTACACATACGACAATAAACATCCAAAATATTAAACCTTAAACACAAACACAACACTTCTCTGTAAATTGCAACGACAGATAAAAATCCCAAAATCCTAATTTACCTCTTTGAAATTGGAACACCCTAAGAATTTTCTACCTTTGTTCTTTGGAGAATTTGTGTTTCAAACAGGTGCCTTTAACCCGCAATGACAGTACTGAACACCGCTCTGCCCATTTGATTTTCTGTTAGTAAAAGAAGACATTGCTGAAAATGGAAAAAATGAAAGAGTTGCTGAGAGAAAACGAAATATTAATAGAGGCAAAATGAAAGTAAATGATACATTGTGGTGAGGGAAAACGATGGTGAAATCGAAGGAAAAAAGGGTTAATATTTCTTCGAAGAAAAAAGGGAAAATGATGTTGGGGGAAAACAATGGTAAAAACAAAAGAAAAAAATAGAAGAAGATAAGGATGAGGGAAATCTAAATGAAAATATGGAGTTAGGGTTCTTTCCTTATAATTTTAAAAAATGGAGTTAGGGTTGGGTCAAAGGTCGAATAACGTGTTTTCTGGGCTCACCAGATTACGACATGTGATGGCGCACGATTGGCTAGTGCTACCACGTCATCAAAAATTAAACGGCTTAGGGTCAAGTACCAAACCAATGGACAAAAAAAACTTTAGGAACCAATTTGGGAGAAGTGGACAAGTTCGGGTACTAATTTTACATTTAACCCAAACTATATTTACTAAACATTTTGAAGATCGAGCTTCCTAGCCGCCGTCTCATTCAGTCCTGAGGATCTCTTGAAATATTATTCAATAAATTAGTGAGTATTAAGCTCAACGTATAACAGAAATAAAATTAATTCAACTTACGAACAAATCGAAAGTTATATAGAGTCAGATACAATATCATTTTTCAGATGTCAATTATTCACGTTTCATAAATAAAAAATAATGAATTATTCCATATGCATAGTAGGTGATCAGATACAGATACGAATGCAGATATAGATGCAGTTTCTTACCCCCATCAGTTACACATCATCTTCGTCCATCCCAATACACCATATAGGTGTATAATACTTATCCAACCCTATACATCCTATAGTGTCGGTGTGACATTGCTCAATAAATGCAATCTAGCTAGCAAATCAGATACAGTTATGGGTAGCTTAGCCACCAAAACAGTTCAGAATACTTCCTTCCTTACATACTCCCTAACTCATGTGAATGCAGAATTCAGATGACAGATATATAATATATATATATACAGTTATGATTATAAAGTTCAAATCTAATAGAACGTTAATAACAACAATAGTCGTCACATACGAATATTCATAACTCATTTCTAATCACAACGTAACCATTATACAATCTAATTCATTTCATACAAATCCTACGAAAAGCCTACGTTCAACTCACACGACGATTACAGCCTTAACGAAATTTTCACAACTTAGGCTTACACGCCTGTGTGATTCCACACGGCCGTCTGGCTGCTCGTGTGACCCTATCTCCAAAACAATGAATTACACGACCTAGACACATGCTAGTATCTCAGCTCGTGTACCTCACATAGTTTGGCACATGCTCGTGTCCCCTACCCATGTGTCCTTAATACACAAATAGTGAGTTACACGGTCTAAGCACACGCTTGTGTGTCAACCTCTGTGAACCCTGCACCTTATTTTTTCCATACACGGTCCACCACATGTTTGTGTGCCTTAATTACAGTAAACAGTGAGTTACACGACCTGTCACACAGCCTACCGCACGACCATGTGGCTCACACGATCCATCACACACCCATGTGGCATCGATAGACCTCTTTTTGGCGACAAAAATAGTAAATTTTTGGGGTTTTCGATACCCACCTGGTTGAATATCAAAGGAGAAGCAACACCATAGATTCCAAGGCCTAAAACGACAATTGGTACACAAAATCAAAGAGATACAGAAACAATTAAGCACGAATTCAACCAAGCATCAAACACGTCGACAGCTTCGACGTAATTCCTTGGAAAGCCAAAACATTTACTTACCTACATGCGAAAATCAGTCAATCGAACTTAAGGCGTTGAAGAAATGCCCTTATCGAGGTTCTCGCCTAAACAAAACGTTTACACAATTAACATAAAAACTAATTCAATCAATAGGTGGAGAACCCTAATTTTTAATAACACGCTAAAATCTAACTAAACAATGAGAGATAAAAACACGAACCTTTACCGTTAACAACACAATTAACCATAGAAAGAATTCGAGTTAGCATTGATTTACAGCAGCAGTCAACAATTACCCGGCCAATTGTCAAAAATGAAAAGAAAGAAAAAGAAACGGTACTGAAGAACAAAAGAAAAAGAACGCAGGAGGGAATTTTTAAAAAGACAATTCAAAATTTAAGAAATAAAAAGAATTAATGTTTGCAAATAAAAAATTAATTACTCCATAATCGCTTACGCTAAGACTCGTACACAAAATCAGAAAATAAACAGATGCTTAACATTAAACCACTAGGCTCATCGATGACATAGATTAATGCAAAAATAAACTTAACTCAAGAGTTCAAATCCAAGGTTCAGATAAAAGAAGAGCAAGATTCCAAAAGATAACTCAAACCTCGAGCCTCAAGTAAACAAATAACACACATAACCACTAAAGAATGTGCACACATAGTGACAGAATTTAATAATCGAATAATCAATTTTTTTGGGCGTTACATATTTTCTATTATTTTCTCTCTTTCCCTTTTGATTGAAATTTCAATTGCATTATAGTATTCATTTCAAAACAAGTTTTATATATGCAGGATTTTGTGATATTTAAAAAATACTTGTAAGATAAATTTGAAATATTTTTAATTAAAATTATAAATTAAAATAACAATTTTAAGAATTATTAATTAAAATATTATTAAATATTTAATCCAAATATTTATTATTAATAAATTTTATTGTAAAATATCAAATACATGAATATTATTTTTAATTAATAAGGGTGAATTTGTAAATTTTGATTACATTTCCAAGAAAGTATTTAGTGAATCAAATGTGATGATGCAACCTTTCATGGATTTTAATCAATACTTTTTGATGTATACCAAACGTGGCAAAGTAACTTTCCCAATAATCACATTATTAGGAATCACATTTTAAGGAATCGCATTCCATTAAAATCATAACATGAGAAAGCACCAAACGCTACCTAAAATTCATTTATTACATAAATTTCAAATAGAAGTATAACTTTACCCTTTATTAATTAGAGATGAATATCAAATTTACACATAAACTTCCACTGTGCAATTTGATATATGAACTTTGGTTTGGTGTAGCTATACATGAAACTTGAATTGTGGTTCATATGTATATATAAAATTTTGATTTTGAGTTAATTGTACACGTTTAAAGAAATGAATACAGACATTTTTCATATTGGATTGATATAATTGTCTGTGTATGCAATATATCAATGTAAAATGGTGTTAACTCAAGATGTTGTTAGTGATTTGTGAAATTTTAATCAAATTAAAATTTCATGTATAAAATCGCACAAAATTAAAGTTCATGTATAAAATTATACATTACATTAAAGTTCATGTATAATTTTGATATTTATTCCTATTAATTATTATATTTATTTTTGTTATCTTTAATATTTATATTCAATAAATTTCAATTAAAAATAATAAAAACTAATTAGTTATAAAATATTATTATTAAATTAAATTATAAATTGCATTATATGTTAATATAATCATATGTCACACATAATGCAATTTTCAATTAATATGTGCAAGTTTATTTTTGTCTGAAAGTTATAATTACTGTCAAAATTGTAATTACAAAGAATACACAACCCCAAAATTAATATTATAAAGTTGTGTGGCAACGTTTTAACTTTTTCTTTAGCTTTTACTTTTAAAAATTATGCGAAAATGTTTTACTTTTTTTTAAATTATCATTTTAAATTATAACATATAAAATTTGACATGAAATTTAACGGTTAAGTTAACAATATTAACAATGGAAAGACTTTATTAATATAACATAAATAGATTGAATATGATTAAAATGTTTTAAAATTTAGGGCCAATTTAAAACGAGTGTCATAAATTGAAGATGTTGATGCAATTAACTCATAATATTATAAGGATATAGAGATCAAATTATGTTAAAATTAAATATTAAATATTAAATATTAAATCTCAAATTTAAACATAATTAAACAAAAAAAATGAAACTTTAACATTTTTTTATAATAAAATAAAATTTACTAACCGAATAAATTTTAATTTGATTAACATCAACATTATTGCATTAATTTGGTATTTATTTATTTAATTCTTTGGTTCCCACTTTAACGCTAACCAAACAATGTCATAAATATTCCTTCCAAAAAAAAAAGAAAATGTTAAATAAATTTTAATTGTTGATTAATGATGAATACGATTTCGGTTGAGCGAACCCAAAGAAATTGATGAAACCAGACAATCTGTTACTTCAATTTTTACTAATATCCTACTTTTTTTGTTGCATTAGTTGGACATTTATTATTATTAATTTTGTTTTTTTATTTCAAAACTAACCAAATGTCATAAATATTCCTTGTAAAATAAAAGTTAAAATATTAAGGCATAATTATTTATTTGGCCCCTAATTTTATAAATAAAAGTCATTTTAGGCATTATTCAATTTTTGTCTCTTTTAGCATTTAAACTTGCATTGTTTTTCAAATTACTCAAAATGAACGAAAAAGTTATTACGTAGTATCTACATGGCAGTCCATTTTAGCAATTAATTAATTTTTAAAAAGTTTAAAAATATTAAAAATGCATATTTTTTTTATTTTTCTAATAATTTTTAATTTTTAAAATAATTTTTTGACTTTTAAATTTTGAAAAAATTAATTAATTACTGATGTAGAATCCACATAGTAATCCACGCATATGACATGTCAGTAAAGTTAACAGACATTAATTTTTGGCATAAGTGCAAAATTAGCCACTAACATTTGGTGGTTTTGTTACTTTGGCCCTTATCGTTTTTTGGGTCATTTTCATACACAACCTTTGTTTTTTTGGTCAAATTGGTCATTTTTTAACGGTCTTGCTGACGTGGCCGTTAGTTGACTAACGGTGCTGACGTGGCAAAAAAAATTTTCACCTAGGCCCTTATATGCCACGTCAACATATAATTATTTTTTTGCTGACGTGGCATATTTTGTCTTATATGCCACGTCAGCAGTTGCATACGTGCGAGTGTCTACATGGGAAAAAATTTGCCACGTCAGCAAGACCGTTAAAAAATGACCAATTTGACCAAAAAAACAAAGGTTGTGTATGAAAATGATCCAAAAAAAAACGATAAGGCCAAAGTGACAAAACTACTAAATGTTAAGGGCTAATTTTGCACTTATGCCTTAATTTTTCCATCCATTTCGAGATGATTTGACAAGCAACTAAATTTAAAAGCTAAAAATAAATAATTAATTAAATAAAGAAGTAAATTGTTAGTTATAATTTAGTTAACCTTTCTATATAATAATAATATAAACATATTTTATTTGACATTAATTTATTTTTCAATATAAATATTAAAATTTAAATTAGTCATATAGTTAGAGCAAAGATGTATGTCAAAATTAAAATTTTAAAACTAAAATATAAGTAAAATGTTTTACTACATAAAATATATATTCTTTTATTATTCAATCACAACTTTTTGCATTGACAACAATATTAATATTAATTGATTTAATTTTTTTTAAATAAAATAGAAAGTGAATTCCAACTAATGATTTAAATACACAACCTGCATGGGAGACACTTGTCTTTCTCAAGTAAATACAAAAATAAAAAAAAGAAGAAAAAAATGCCGAAAAGACTGAAAAAGAGAAATAAATGAACAATAAAAGTTAAAACCACAAACTAATCTAGAGAAAACAAAAAAAAGGGGAATTTGAACCAACTCAAAAAGGATGCCCTCCTCAAAACCCTAAAAATGAAATGAAACCAATCTATCAAAAAAACCAATCACCTGGGAAACCCAACCACCTTAGTTTTTTGCATCCACCATTCCTAACTACAAATCATCTTTTCAGACGTTACGCCTGAAACAAATTATCTTTTTTATAGTCATCTATGACCTTAAGTAGTAACCAGAAACCGTCGGAAGTCATAGACAGTCATTTTTCTCCGACCCATTTCCTTCCTTAAACACAAAACTTCGATCTCGCTCCGCTATCTTTTTGACGCCGTTGGGAGGCTCCTTAATCCAAACCATTTGGTTCGACCATCGTTTTCCTTCTTGGGCCATTACATGAGATGCTTGATTCGTCGAACGCCTTACGAACGAGCAGGTAAAACTTTTGAACCCTATTGATCTTTGTTTGATTTCTTGAATAATCACAGATAGGCTCGACCGATCTATGTTTTTATCTTTAATTTTCTCGATTACTGTCAAACTGTCTCCTTCCAAATTCAGATGCCAAAAGCCCAACTCCGTCACTACGGTGATTGCTTGAAGCCCTATTTTTTCCTTTGTCGTCTCCGGATCTACTATGTTCATATTCTGGTGAGTACAAGCTACCTTTATTTTACCTTCGTTGTTTCTAAATATGATTCCAGAAATTAAATTATGGGTGTTGAGATTAAACGCGACGTCAAAATTGCATTTTATTACGCCTGGATCTGGTGTGAACCACAACTTAATCACCAACCCAAATGTACTTGAAGTAAAGTTTAATAAACGATCATTCTTCATTTTGTACACCTTAATAAAAGCTATAATCCCCAAAACGTTTAGTTTATCACATTGATGGTGGATTTTGTTTCTTGATGACCAGATAGCCCAGCATGCTATGGAAAAGAAATTTTTTTCTTTTGATCCATATTGATAAAATTGTTAGCTAACCTTGTTTTCCATTCTTGCATGTGGCTATTGAGATCTAAACTTACCCCAACACTATGCAATATTTGTTTAGTTACCGAGCACCCACAAAGAAGATGCATCACTGATTCCTCTGAAATACGACACAGTGAGCATGTATTTGAGACTTGTAATCTTCTGCCTTGTAGATTTGAGAAAGTTGAGATGTAATTATGAAAAAATCTCCATAGATTAATTTTGATTTTATTTGCCACATGTAATTTCCAAAGGTTGTTATAAAAATTGAGAAAAATTGGTAGCTGTGTAAAACCATCCTTTAAGAGCCATTTGTACTCGCTTCTGGCTGAAAATACTCCAGAATTATCATCTTTCCAGATTATGGCATCGTCAACATCCATACTTCTGATAGGGATTTTTAAAATCCTACTAATGTGGGCAGCATTGAACGTTTCTTCCAGAGCCTCCAATCTTTAGGTATTGTGCTTGAAATCTATTAAAAATCAGTGTGTAATTAATGGTGATTTCTTGACCTGATATTTTCCCTTGATCTGAACCAGGGAGCCAAGCTTCACTCTAGATATTTATTTCTTTGCCATTTCCAACCTTTCAGCCCATGCCATCGTCTAATAGATTCCTCGCATTCCAAATACTTCTCCAGGTATATGAAGGGTGAGAACTTAACTTTGCCTTTAAAAATTCTCCATTTGGATAATATTTAGCTCTCATAACTCTAGCAAGTAAACAATGCGGCTGCATGATTAATTTTCATCCTTGTTTAGCCAACAAGGAATGTTAAACCTAGCTAAGTTGTGAAACCCCATCCCTTCCTGTGCTTTCGACAAGCTTAATTGATTCCAATCACACTAATGTATCTTTTTCCTAGTTTTAGAATTTTTGCCACAAAAAACGACTAATGATTTTTTTCTGACTTACGACATAAAGTAACTGGAATTAAAAAACATTGCATGGTATAAACTAGAATTTCCTGTAAGACTGACTTGACGAAAACTTCTTTACCACCAATTGAAAGAAACGAGTGCTTCAACTTTCTATGCGTTTGATAAATATGTTTTTAAAACCCGCAAAAGCTTCTTTTTTGCGTTTTCCTACCATTGTAGGTAAATCAATGTATTTTTTAGGGTTATTTAAAATACGGACACCTAATGATACCCTAATCTAAGCTCTAATATCGTCTGGAACATTATTGCTAAAATAGATTAAGGATTTTTCGAAATTGATCATTTGACCTGAGGCTCCTTCATATTCGTTTATTATTGTTTTGATAGCCATTGCGCCTTCCAAACTTGCATCCCCAAAAAGAACACTGTTGTTTGCGAAGAATAGATGGGTAAGGGCTAAGTTGCTTCTCCCTACTTTTACTCCATTAATAACACCTTCATCTTTTGCTAGTTTTAGAAGAAATGAAAACCCTTTTGAACAAAATAAAAATAAATAAGGGATTAGTGGGTCGCCCTGTCTAAGCCTCCTCAATGGTTTGAACCTTTCACCTTTGACACCATTCAACACAGCCGAATACTCTGCTGAGCGAATGCAACTCATAACTAAATCGATCCAATCCATGTAAAAGCCTAATTTCAACATTACTTTTTCGATGAATCCCCATTCCACCCTATTGTAAGCTTTGCTCATGTTGAGCTTTAGAGCAAATTGACCTCTTTGACCACCTTTTTTTATTTTTAAAGAATGCAAAATCTAACATGCTATTAAAATGTTATCAGTAATTTTTCTGCTCGAAATTAACGCAACTTGAGCCTTGTTTATACAACCATCAAGTAACAAATGAAAGCAATTCACTATTACTTTGCCTATAATGTTATATAAAACATTGCAAAGGCTAATTGGCCTAAACTGAGTTATCTCTATTGGTTGGTTGGTACCTAGAAGCACAATGCTGGTGTTGTTAATACATTCGATCGTTCTTTTTCTGTTTAGAACTTCTAAACAAAAATTTGACACTTCATCACCAACTACGTGCCGAAATTTTTGAGAAAATAACGTAGGAAACCCATCCTTACCATATGCTTTTAAAAGGGACATGCTTTTGAGTGCTTTTCGATTTCATCCTTGGTAAATTCTTTCATTAATACTTCATTCGTGCATTCGTTAATGTGACGATTGATGCCCAATAGAACCTTCTCCTCATTCTTGGGTATCGAATTTTGAAATAAGTTTTTAAAATAATCGGTTGCAATTTCCAGCTTGCCTTCATCATCCTCTTTCCATGAACCGTTTACTGCTTTTAGTTTCTTTACAGTATTTTGTTGCTTGCGTTGGTTTGCAAAATTATGGAAAAAGTCATATTCCAATCCCCGAACTTAAGCCAGTTCGCCCTAACTTTTTGCTCTCATTCAGCCTCTTCCTTATCTGTTTCCAAATTCAAGGATAATTTAATTTCTTCCAATTCAGCTAGGTTATCATCATCTAGTGTCATTGAAGAAAGAATTTCAAAATGTCTTGCAAGTCGATTAGCTTCTTTTTTTCTTGGAAATCAAAATTTGTCTCATCTCCTTGGCTAGAAAAATGCCTAACTGTTGTAGTTTTGAAGGAACTTCCCCAGAATTTCTCTGCCAAAAGCATCAAATGTGTTGTTCGCATACCTCCTCAAAAGCCCAACTAGCGTTAAATCTGAAATATTTTTTCCTTTGGTTGCCATCATCTCTAACTCCCAGATTCACCAAAATAGGATAATGGTCAGAGGTTGCATGTGGAATATGTTTAAGCAAATGTTTTGGGAAAAGACTCCACCAAGCCTGGTTAGCCACACCCCTACCAAGTCTTTCCCTAACATTATTTGTCGAAAGTTAGCCTCTTTCCCACGTGAACCACTTGCCAAAAAAACCAATGTCAGATAGATTACAATCAAATAAGATCGCTCAAAATCTCGCAATGTTTCATTCATTATAAAGTCGACCTCCTTTTTACTCAAAAGAGAACATGATTTCATTAAAATCTCCCACAACCAATCATGGCATATTTTGAGAAACCTAACCACTTTACAAGCTTCCATGACGCCTGTCTATTATGTTCCTCTAGAGCACCTAAAAACATGTTAACCTACAGGCTGGCCATCCTATTTTTTTCCAAAACAATCACATCAATGTGATTTGTTGGGTAGCTCTGAATTTGAATCCCTACATCATGTTTCCAACCAATGATAAACCATTTCTTAAGACCGCGCTTCCACATCTATCCATATTAAAACCGCATTTGTTACAGACTTGCTCCATTCTCAAATCATTTAACTTTGTTTCAATTAGAAAAAAAATTTTGGGGTTGCACATGCCTAACCTTATTTCTAAGGCGATTTACCGCTCGTGAGTGCCCCAACCCATGAACGTTTCAACTTAGTATTTTCATTGCATCCGATTGGCATGCTGAACAACGGCCACTGATCTCTCATTAATCTGAACTATCTTCCTCTCAACGATTCCCTCTCGCGACTGAGCGATCCTTATCCTTTGTTGTTTTTTTTGCCATCGCCCACATCTATCGGATTATTTTCCAAAACATCTTCCCTTTAACACATTGATAAGTTTTCATAGCTAACATCATCTTCATGATCAATGACTCCTTTTTGACAATTTATATCCATTAGATTAAACATGGAATTCCATCTTTATTCGTTTGACCCCTCTTCCTTCAACCACTTGCTGCCTGCTCTCAATTCTTCCCTGGTCGGGGACCTAAGTGATAAGTCCCAACTAAAATTAGCTTCTTGGATTCCAATAGTTTTACGAATTGGGCAAAAACCTTCCCCTTGCCCCAACTTGTTGCAAATAAAACAAAATAAGGTGAGTCATTCATATTGAAAATGTGTCCCTCTTTGCCTCCTTCTAATAACAGTTTTTTTTCTCTTCAGCGGTAATCTAATATCAATTCTTACCTTAAAACACATATAGCGTCATTCCCCTCTTGAAATTAGGGTAGCATCATACTGAACAATTTCGCTGATGAAATCTCCAAGATTTTGCTAATCTTTCTGAGACAACTCCATACGGAAGATTATGAACTTGAATATAAAAAAGAGAATGATTAAGGGGGATGGATTTAGGGTCTTCTCTTTGGCCAAGATGATTAAACAGGATTAGGTGCATGTTGAAAACCGTGGAATGCCATCCAAAACCCATTATATATCTACCTCATAAAAAACAAATACCTTTTATCTCCAAGATCTATGATTATTACCCCCTTAACGGATGCCACAAATCTGCCAAAGTTATTTTCAAAGATGGGAAGTGGATTACCTAATCTGTGAGCACCCTACCGACAAGGCAAAATCGTCAATCCTCCTCTTCACTAGAAGGGTTCCCTTCACACAGAATCGGGTTACCCTCTTCTTCGTCCTTTAGACTTAAATTTGCTAAATCAACTTCCATAATAGTGAACACTGGACCAATAGATTACAACTTAAAATTATCACATAACAATCCATATTTAAGGGATATTTTTTACAACTATGATTTAAACTCAAACTATTTCTAAAAAAATGAACACCGAACCAATAGATCACAACTAAAATTATTATTATTATTATTATTATTATTATTATAGTCTAAAATAAACATATGGAATAAAACTTTTTATCTCTCAATAAATTAGTGCCTCAAGTTTTGTTAAGAAAATGATGTCTCAAATTAAATGATACCGATTCATGTCAACAAATATTAATATAAATTTTTTAGAAAAATATAGTAATCATAGAATAGGAAATATAATATTTTTATCATTAATGCGATGTTTGGTTATCAATGTAATATGATGAGGAAAAAGATTATTTAATAGACACGTGATAAAGTAATTAGACATAAAATAAAGAATAATTAGAATAAATTTAAACTTGAAATTAGAATGATGAGTAAAATCTTTTATAAAAAATAATATTCTTCAAAATAAACGACAATATTTTCTTATCTTTGTCAAAATTAAATCATGAGAATGTTTAAATATTACAAATTAAAATACAAATTATCAGTGGCGAATCCAAGGGAGTTGACAAAGACTCCGATCCCCCTAAAATGGAATGTTTCCATTAAACCCTTTAAATTTTTAAATTTTTAAAATAATATTATATTTTATCCCCTAAAAATAATAAAAATTTATTTAATCTTTTAAAAATTATAAAATATAAAAATATTAAAATTATAAAATTATAAATTTTTACTATTATAAAAATATATAATTTAATTTCGAATCCTTCCAAACTTTCCTAATTTCCCCGATACAAATGATGTATTTTATATGAAAGCATCTAAAAATCATATCTACAAGTGGTGTCTAAATATATTAGTTAAAATTATATGTAGGAGCCATGTGAAGAGAGAGAAAATAGAATCTCAATTTCGTATCCTTTTAGTTGAATCTTGTTTGGAGTCAAAATCCCCTCACTTTCTCAAGGCCGTGATTGGCGCACACGTAATTTTACTACCACCTAAATTCCATTTTTTTATTTTTAAATATAATAAATTCACCATAGTCAGCTTTAAAATATGCTCTTAATCCCATAACATTTGAGATTTAGTCTCTCAAAAATTAAGTCCTCCAACTGTTATGATTTAAAAATCTAAGTTCAGTCATTAAAATTGTATATATCTTTTATAAAAAATTATTAATTTGGTATGTTAATTAAGTTGTCTTTATGTGACGTGTCATATGATTAACAAAAATAAATATATTAAGTTGACAAATTTTGATAGAAACTAACAAGGACAATAATGATTGGATTAGGATTTTTAAATTGAAAAAATAGGAGGATTGAATTTTAACTTTTTAAGAGTTAATTGCACCAAACTATGACTTTCATTCTAAATTGATCCCCAAACTTTAAAATGGTCTAATTACATTCCCAAACTATTTATAATATCCTACCATTATTGAAATCGTTAATTTAATTTAAATGACACGTAAATTATTATGTGAAATTATTTAAAATGGAATTTTTTTAAAAAAAGTAAAACATTTTTTGGTGCAACTATCTTAACTTTTAAAGTATAAGGATTAAATCTAAAATTCAATAAAAGTACAGGGACAACTAGCATATTTTAAGACAATATTTATTAATGTGGTAATTTAAAACACATTATTTAATGCCGCAAATTCAGCAGGAAACTGTGTGACATTCTGCTCCCTACTCCAGTCCGTACGCCCGTAATATCTGACGTGGCATTATCCAACAGTTAAAATAGTAAAATTAAACTTGTTTTAACGCTGGTGAAAATGGAGTGCGGGAGAGAGACAGTTAGTGGCGGTTAGGTGACTTAGGTTATTTGGTTAAAGTAAACCTACCCAGAAAATTCCAATGTTTAATATTTTGGGTATGTAATCGGCGTCGTTTTGGTCTTTCTGTTTTGGTGTTCACTTTTTTTTTTGCTCGTGCCTCTATAAAAGCCGTTTGCTTGGAGCTTGTACTCTGACTCTCCCAGCTTCACCATCTCCTTCTTTCCTTGGATCTCTCTCTCTCTCTCTCTCTCTCAATTTTTCCTCTGTTTGGATAGAGAGAAAGCTTTTAAGTACCGAAGAAGCGGAGAAAACTGCAATGGCGGTTTCCAAGAAATGGTTTTTAGCTTCTTTAGCTGTTCTGTTTTTGTTTCTTCTTGGAGCAATGGCCACTGTACAGACCAACAACGACTCCAGGTCTTTCTCTTTCTTCAACTCAGTTTTCAAGCTTTCTCAGCTTTGTTTTAGTAAAAGAAAGAGACAGAGAGTCTCCATTGTGTGTTTTCTTTCGGCTTTGGAATTTGCCTTGCAAAATTGTTGCCTACATTATGTCATTTTATGGTGAATTAGAATACAAACTATACAGAATTTTCATTGTTTAGATCTTGAAAAATAGTCTCATTCTCAGGAAAAAAAAGAATTTTTCCTTTTTAACGAAACCATTAATATTCCCTCTTCAAAAACTTCACTTAATAGGTCGAAAATGAGATTTCAGCGTCCTCTTTTTTTTCAAAAAAATGCTAACTGAAAATGGAGCATCACTGCAAAATACTAGAAAATCTCAATTTTCATTTATATTATGTTTATATATTTTTACAGCACTGTTGAGATAGAGAAGCTGCAGAGCTCAAAAAACTAAACAATGCCCTTTTTTGTATTTATTTTCGTTTTCTTTTTCCAATTCTGATCATCTCAGCCGTTAGGTTATCGCCGTTAATCATGAAATAACGATCCCATCCGTTGAGATCCAGATCCTTAGATCTCAACCATTTACTCCGTTACTCAATTCAATTCCCATATATAGAAAAAAAGGATAGTATAATAAGGAAGGGCATTTTATAAATTCCAGTCGACGGGTCCACACGGGGTTTCTGTTTCTTCCCCCTTGAAAAACGCTTTTGTAACGGTTTTGGAGTACTGTTGGTGGACGACACAGTGAATCCCCTTTGAGCAGTGTGTTTGCTCTTTTGTTTCATAGAATTATTAATCACCAACTAGGAAAAGAAAATTAAAATGAAATATTGAGAAATAATTTTATTTAATTGGATTTTGGGTTGGTGTGATTGGGATTTCAGGTCAGAAGAGGTTAAGGCCTTGAATGAACATGCTTTGGCCGATCCAGAGGCCGTAGCAGCCGAGGTCGAGACCATCATTGACATGTGAGTCTCTCTGATTTTCTTCTCTTACACTATCTCTATAAACATTTCTTTTGATGGGTTATAAATATCTAAATAGAGAATGTCTTTACAATCAACCCCCAAAAAAGGTGAAGCAGAAAGATTCCCTTTTTTGCCTGATTTTCATTTATCAAAACCATAAATCAAAATCTTCACGTTCTCTCAAATGGATTACAATCTTATATGTTGATGATGACAATTTTGTTTACTCTGGACAGATCCGTGTCTAACGGGCACGACCCTTTTCAATATTTCTTGCATCACATGACCATATCATTGTCTTTCCAATCCCGTGCTATCAATTTACTACACGTACCTTGAAGTACAAATTTTTATTCAAAGCAATTAAGCGCTTTTTTTAGGCTTATAATTACAGTTTTATAGCATTACATGACTAATTTTCTCTTCCTCATGCAAATTGCAACTTGACAACCACTCTTTTATTGAAGGAAGAAGGGTGGGTAAATGGTTTTCTCGGGGATTTTTTATTGTTCTTATTCTTGGTGTTTGCTGCAAAATGGACCAGCTAAATACGATAAACAGACTTTTTTTGTCTCTTTTCGTTAAAAATGAAAAGAGACAGCATGTCTTAGCCGTTATACCTGGAGTGAATGACCCCAATGTCCTTTCGAAATAACAAAATTCTACTACATGTTTTGTCTGCTTATGCACTATCTTTACAATTTGGGATTAACTTAACTCCCACCGACAATAATTTACAAACCCATCTTGTAGTAAAATCAAAGATGTTAATAATTTTGGTTACAAGCTGGAATATTTAGACCTAGTAAAATTTAATAGATTGAATGAAAAAATGGCAGGAATATTCGAAATGTAACGGAAAGGAGGAAGTTGGGGTTCTTCTCGTGCGGAACTGGTAATCCCATTGATGATTGCTGGCGTTGTGACCCCGACTGGCAGAAGAACCGGAAGAGACTTGCTGACTGTGGAATTGGTTTTGGAAGGAATGCAATTGGGGGGCGTGATGGACGCTTCTACGTTGTCACTGACCCTAATGATGACGACCCTGTTAACCCCAAACCTGGGACCTTGCGTCATGCTGTGATCCAGGAACAACCACTTTGGATTGTGTTCAAGAGGGACATGGTTATTAAGTTGAAGCAGGAGTTGCTGGTCAACAGCTTTAAGACCATTGATGGTCGTGGGGTGAATGTCCATATTGCTAATGGGGCATGTATCACAATTCAATACGTTACCAATGTCATTGTTCATGGTCTTCATATTCATGACTGTAAGCCCACTGGCAATGCCATGGTTAGAAGCTCACCCTCTCACTTCGGGTGGAGGACAATCGCTGATGGTGATGCAATCTCCATCTTTGGGTCAAGCCACGTTTGGGTTGATCACAATTCTCTTTCTAATTGTGCTGATGGTCTTGTTGATGCTGTCATGGGCTCAACTGCCATTACCATCTCCAACAATCACCTCACCCACCACAATGAGGTAATTCTGATGCATGTATTTCTCTTGTACCTCACTTTTTATCTGTAGCATCCTTACTAACGTTCAAGCTCAACTGCAGGTGATGTTGCTGGGTCACAGTGACTCTTACACAAGGGACAAGCAGATGCAAGTGACCATTGCCTACAACCATTTCGGAGAGGGCCTTATCCAGAGAATGCCAAGGTGTAGGCATGGATATTTCCATGTAGTAAACAATGACTACACTCACTGGGAAATGTATGCTATTGGGGGAAGTGCAAATCCTACCATTAACAGCCAGGGTAACAGATACGCAGCTCCAAGAAACCCGTTTGCTAAGGAGGTATTGTCTTGAGTCATATTTCCTGAATATGTTATGTTTACAATCATCATCTCAGATAATTAATATGATTGATTGGTTGGTTGGTTTGCAGGTGACCAAGAGAGTGGACACAGCTGAAAGCCACTGGAAGAGCTGGAACTGGAGGTCGGAAGGAGACTTGCTGCTAAATGGTGCATATTTCACTCCATCTGGAGCCGGAGCCTCAGCCAGCTATGCCAGGGCCTCAAGCTTGGGAGCCAAGTCCTCCTCCATGGTTGGATCCATGACTTCCAATGCTGGTGCTCTACCCTGCCGCAGAGGCAGGCAATGCTAGTTAGTATATCCGCCACCCAATCAATTAAAATGGTTGAAAAGCCAGCCATTTACTATCTCTTTCCCATTATTCAAAAAGCACTACCAACCAAATATCCATATTCTCTGTAGTCGATCCTCCCCATGTACCTGCAACATCGCATATTCTGATTTAAGTGTAAATTTATTTATTTTTACACATTGTCATTATTTTGTCCTACCCTCTCCCACTTCCACTCCCACTCCACTCATTCTGTTTGTCAATCTGTGTTTATTTTCTCAACCTCAACCTGCTTCAACTCTAGTGAACTAAAAAACCCATCTTAAGAGCAGGTACGCAAGCGTTGTCCTCGGTTCCATTTTAAGTCTTGTGGCCTTCCTCAGCCTCACCCAATCCGCGTCAATCTTGGTCACTACCTACACTTTGGTCTTTAGGGTTTATAGGACTTTTACTGATTTGGTGAACTTTATTTTATTTGTGTCTAGTCATACAAGCAATAGTATGAGCGTCAAAGTTTGGTATCATTGAAAGACTTCGTTACAGAGATGATGTATAGTCAATGGCAGTGATGTTTTTTTTTTCTTTCTTTTATTACTTTTACTTTTCTTTGCTTTTTCTTTCTTAATGGAAACGATCTTTTTACTTTTATTATATGTATGGGTATCCTTTTCTCTTTTCTTCACTTTATGGTTTTGCAATTGTGGGAATTACCGTTATCAGTATGCCTCCTGTTGTGACGTTGTCCCTCTGCCATCGCCAGCATTAGTGATTCTTTCATGTACTTTGCTATCACCCACATTTACCAAAAGTCATCAATTACTAATATCATGACAGCTTTTGGTCTTTTTATCAAAATGATGCAATTGCTTTAAATGGGTTCAACCACTGGTTTTCAATTCTAAATCATCTTAAACTTCGAAAAATAAAATAAAATATTTTACGTGAAAATTTTTTTTAGAAAAATTTACAGATGGATGAAAAATTTACTTACGACATATATAGTTCACTGGAATAGAATAAGTTGTAATAAAATAAAGTTATAATCAGTAGTTTAATTATTTGGTTGAATGTAATAGAATAAAATTGTAATAGTATTTTTGTATTTGATTAAATAGAATAGATTTGTAATAGCATAAGAAAAAAGTTAAAATGATCAGAGTACTCTTAACAAAATATTTTAGGTAAATGAATAATTTAATCATATTTTAATATAATTATTATTAAATATAATTTAATATCAAAAATAATTAAATTACATTAAAAGATTTTTTATTTTTATATTAAATTATATTAAAAGATTTAAAATATTTTATTTACTATATTTTAAAATAATACGCTATTATTTGAATCCATTACTTCTAAGTTATCCTCATTATAGTTGACACACAACAAACACATGATTAGAAGGTCAAGTTTATGGCTTAAAATGTTAAAATGTTATTTACTTTAATTCCTTATTACTGTTTGAATCAAGGAGATAACAAGAAACACAAAAAATAAATTCTATGTTATTTACATTGATTCGTGTAAAAAGGGGCTTGGTTACAGGGAAATATGAACAAAAATGTTTAAAACAAATCTATAAGAAAAATTTGTTTCATGCACATCGAACTTCTCCATCTATGCACGAGATGTATCATTGTGTTTAGCTGTCATTCAGCTACTCAACTATGTCATGCAAAGATACCTCCAACTCAACGTCCTCTTTCCACCAAGTAGAAGTCTACAATAATTAATGACTTGGTTTGTTGGTTAGTTGATTAGATTTTCACGATGCTAAATAGAGGTGAGCAAAACTCGATTTGACTAAAAAAACCGAAAAAAAATCGATTTTCGAGTTAAATGAATCGAGTTATTCAAGCTATTTGAGTCAACTCGATTTTTTTTTTTCGAATTTTGAGTTTGAATCGAGTTGAGTTTTTGAATTCGAATAACTCGAATAATTTGAATAAACCGAATATTAAATTATAATATTTTACATTTTTACCCTAAACTTTTTTACTTTTTTCCCAAAATCTTTTACTCCTTCTCACTTTTCCCCTAAAATTTTTACTCCCCTCTCATCCCACCCTCCATCTACCCCAAACCCATTTCCCTCCATTTTCTTTTAATATTTTTCCTCCAAAATTTTACTCTCCCTATTTATTTTCTCCCAAAACCCTCAAATTTTTTTATATTCTCCCAAAACTTTTACTCCCTTTCAGTTCCCCCTTAAAACTTTTACTCTCTTCCCATTCCACTCCTATCTACCCAAAACCCATTCCCCCTCTCCTCTCCAAAATTTTTAATATTTTCCCTACAAAATTTTATTTCCTTATTTACTTTCTCTCAAAATTTTACTTCCCAAAACTTCCAAAAATTTTTATTTTCTCCTAAACTTTTACTTCTCACCCTTTACCCCCAAATAAAAAATCAAAATCATCCAAAAAATTCTCAAACCTAAATTGTAATAATTCTATTTATATCTACTATTTATATTATTAAATTAAAATTCACATTTTGTACTATTTATATTATTGAAAATTTTTAATAATATTGAATATTTATATTAAAATTAAATTATTAATGATACCATAAAATATTCGTGCTAAAATTTTATGTTGGTATAAATTTTACATTTTATCTTTGTATAAGCCCAATTTCGTCCTAGCCAAATCGAAGCCCAATGTCAATTTTTTAAAGCCTATTTTTTTATTTATTTTTATTTATTTTATAAATAAAATAAATAAAAATGAAATCGAAACCAAAATTAACAAGCCCCTTACAAAACCCAATTTTTTTTTTTTTTATTTTTTATTTTATTTATTTATCATTTTATAAATGTAAGTAAATAAATAAAATAAAATACTCAAAATAAAGTTTAAACCCATTTGCAAAGACCCAATTTCGTTTTAATTTTATTTATTTATTTTTATTTTTATTTATTTACCTATTTATAAATATAAATAAATACAATGAAAATAAATAAATAATAAAATTAAACAAATACACATACCCAAATCCAAAAAACTCCATTTACAAATTAAAACTCAAACACAAACCATACCCAATCAAAATACAAGCCCAAAAACAAAAAAAAATCCTAAAAGCCCAAAACCTTAACACAAACAAAAAAACCCTAGCCACCCTTTTGGATCTATCGCTACGGTCAACACTACTTGTGCTGCCACCGTCGCCGTCGACGTCATTACCCTCAAATCTGGAGTCCACGACCCGCACGTCGCTTGATTTACACCAAAAAATCCAAAAATTTGTTGTACAAATGTGTTATAAAAAACACAGAAAAATGAGATGTAAACACGAAATTTGCACGAAAAAACACGAGAAAAATCAATTGAAAGAGACATTTAGCAACCAAAACATGAGCAAGTATTCGCAAATCACAGTCAAGCAAGGTACTCTTATTATTTTTTTCTAAATTTCGGCACTAACAATTTCTTTTTTTTGTTTACTCGAAAATACAAAGAGAAAAATAAAGGTAAATGTTTACCCTTCGTGTCGACTGCCCTTCCTTGTCGTCGTGAATGGTCGTGGGTGCTCGTTGGAGGAGTCGTCGAAGGGGTGATGTCTAGATCCAAACGGTTTCCACTTGTTTGAGGCTTGTGGGATGCAATTTTGGTAAGAAAAGTCCCAAATCATTGCTCGGAGAAGCCGAACGCGTAGAAAGGTTTTTTTTGGGACTTAAGGGTTTTTTTTGGGACTTTCGACCATCATGTACGGTGGTTGTCGATGGCGTCGTGTGTGGACGGACGGGTGGAGGAACACACTAGGCATGGGTTGGCTAAGTGGCCATCTGAGAGAAAACTAAAAGTTTTCTTTTGGTTTTTTAGAAAGAATGAATAGATGAATTTTGTTTTTAAAAAAACAGCTTATATAGCCAATGTAAATGGTACCATTTTGAGGGGGGTTTACTACACATTTTTAAAAAGTTGGGAAAATTTCCTAATAAGTCCATCCTAATTTTTAAAGGTTTTAATTTAATCCTTGATGCCATTTTTTTGTTATTTTTAATTCGACCCAACAATTTCACTTGGTTTTCAATTCGATCCTTAACCCAAAAGTGTCCTTGAAACTGCCACGTGTTAAGATTTTGGGTTTATTTCTCGAGAAGCCTTTATTTTATTTTAAAATTATGTTTTTACCCTTAAATTTTCCAAAAATTCAAATTTAACCCCTAAACTTTCCAAAAATTCAAATTTAACCCCCAAACTTTCTAAAAATTCAAATTTGACCCTCGAACTTTTCAAAAATTCAAATTTGACCCGGTTTTAATGTAATTTTTTTTATTTTATCCTATATGTATATATATATATTACATGCTTTTAATTTTTCTTATTTATCTTGTTTTTTGTTAGTCTCTTTTATATGTATATGTATATTATTTATTTGTTTGTTTCTTCATTTATTCATTTATTCAGCTATTTATTTACTCGATTTATAATCTTATTTTATTTTATGTATATATTGTTTTATTATTTATACATGTAAATTATGTGCATATTTTTTGCATAACATGGTAATTTGTTTTTTTAAAATACATAAATTATTTTAATAAATCAAGGCAATGTTTTTTGTTTTAAAAATTTGAAAGAATCATGCTCTAACTCACGAGGTGTCATTTTTTTCTTTGAACCGGGATAATTTAATATCTTTTTAAAAAATTAAATACGATATTTTTTAAAAGCTCGTTATTTTTTAATATTCGAATTGTTATGTCCTAACTTACTGGAAGTGACTTTTTTCTCGATTAATTCGAAATAATGAGCTTTCTTCAGAAACAAAATTTATTTTCAAAATAGAATAAATATGACATTCATGCATTTAAAGATCGCGATTTAAATTTTTCTTGAATTTTTAATTTTCAACAAATAAGATTTTGAATAATTGATTAGGTACTAATTTTGGGCGTGTAAAGATGCTAATATTCCTTATGCGTAACCGACTCCCAAACTTGTTTTATGGTTTCAAAGACCAAAATTATTTTAATAGTTTTTTTTACAAAAAAAATCTCGAAAGGTGACCCAATTACACCTGTTTTAAAAAATTATTGGTGGCGACTCCATTTTTATTTTCCAAAATATAAATCGAGACTGGTTTTTTTTCAAAAAAAATGGTTTCGACAGCTTGGCAACTCCACTGGGGACTAATAAGAGAGTCAAGCTGTAGGTCAATTATTTTTTGTTTTTGTTGAAAATTCAAAATTCGATTTAATTTAACTTGTGATCCTATACATTTTTGTATTTTATATGTTCATTATGATAATAGCATGTTAATATTATATGTATATGTTTTTGCATACATGCATTTGTTACTACACCACTTAAGTGGAAGTGAGAAGTTACTCCTTCGTGAGGTTTTCACCTCCGTGCAGGATAGTGAATCATTTTCGGGATACATCTGTACCTATATTTTAGTGAAGTTTTCACTTCCGAGCAAACATACGAAAAATGTGTCCCCTTGAACCGAACTCGTCTATATGAGCCTATAATGGGTGAGGATTGATGAATCTGTTGGTTTGAGTACCATTACTTTAGAACTGAAAATCGCATATAATGAGCCTTAGGTGCACACCCTAAGTAAAACTATACCGAACCTTTAGAAATCACCTAATAGATGCGTAGGTTCTCTGTGGTATATTTGTTGATACATTTTATAACTATTGGTACTAGTTTTTTTTATCTTATTTTGCATTGCATCCTCATATTAGGAAAGGTATTGACTTGAGTTCGATTACTAGTAGAGAACTGGTCATGGAAAAAAGGTTATCTTGATAAGGTAGAGGATAATGTGGCTGTGCGTATGTGGTCAGGGATAGATAATGTGAGAAGGGTGATAGTCTAGCTAGAGGTCATATATCGGATTACTGGGATTTCACTCCGATCAGTGTGACTCAGAATAGCTTACAAGAGTTGAAAGAAATTTGGGATCAGTGGGATGATGGAATGAAGGAGATTTTCTATCGAGAGTATGGGGATCTACCGTAATTGCTAGAAGTTAAGGTGGACAAGCATCTCTTCCGAGCCCTTGCACAGCATTGGAACCCGACTTATAGTTGTTTCACCTTTGGGAACATGGATATGGTGCCCACGATTGAGGAATATATCGCTCTATTTCATTGCCCCAAAGTTCAGGTGAATAAAGCCTATCCGAGAGCCGCTAATGTGCTAACTTTCCTTAAGAAGCTGATAAACATTACGGGAATGAGTGAGCAATGAGTCACAACTCGAATTAAGGTGAAAGGTGATAACAAATGTCTTACTTGGAAAAGCATGAGAGATTTGATCTTAGCTCATCTTGATGCAAGGAAAAAGGTTGATATATTTTCTCTCAGTTTATACGATTAGTTATATTTCCCAAAACATTGGGGCACATAGATGAGGCAGTCACTAATTTATTCGATTGGCTAGAGAAGGGGGTTACACCTATTCCAGTAATTCTGATCGAAGCTTTTAGGTCATTAAATGCATGTCGAAGAGAGGGAGAAGGGAGATTTATTGGTTGTGCACCATTATTGATGGTTTGGTTTTCATAGCCACTTTTGGAAAGTGGAAAATGTTCCTTGTCGAGTGTTTTCTGTGAGTTATTCTCCTTTAAGGGGATTTGTTACTACACAAAGGCAAGAGGATATTTCTGAGGAAAAGTGGATGGCAATACTCCATAATGTCCAAGACAAAGACATAGAATGGCGAGCACCGTGGTTCATTCTCTACAAAATTATTTATCGATGCGGTGATTTCTATTGGGTTTCGTTACTGGGGATATAAGGAGTTGTAGGGTATGCTCTTTGTTAGTAATGAGACAGTATCGATCAAGACAGTTCATCCCAGTAACTCAGGGTTTGGCTCAGTGTGAGTTCATATATAGAGGCGAGAACAATAAGAAAAGAGTCCCAGAGATATCAAATGCCTGGAATCAAGTTTGTTAAATAAAGCCATTTGCTGCAAATCCCATGGTAACTCGAGAGTATGATGAATGGAGGTGTAGGAGAATCAATGACAACATCCTAGTGCCAAATCCCGAAAATGTCTGCCCAGTTGAAGAGCATTTGCAAGTAGTCCAGTCGGAATTAGAGCTAATCAAGCAAGACTTTGAAAAGAAAAGTCCGAATTGGGGAAAAAGATAGAAGCATTAGAAGAGAAAAAGATGCAGTTGGTTTGGATGTTGATGTCCAAAAGTTAGAAGCTGAAAAGCTAAGGAAAGGGAAAAGGAAGGTTGAGGAGGACTCAGATAGCTTGAAGGAGGACTATAAAAAGCTCCGCCAATCAATGAGAATTGTTGGATTGGATAAGACGTCATAACAGTGGCAACGAGAAGTCCAAAAGGAAAGGACTCGAGCGGATCAGTGGAAGAAAAAATTCAAAGATGCTCAAGTCCAAGGAGATGCCATAAAAAGTGAGCTCCTAGAAAGCCAAGTCGACAAAGCTGAGTTGAAAGCCCGGTAGCTGAGTTAGAGGAGTTATTGCAAAGGTACCACAGTAGTAACTCTGCGACAGAATTGAGGGCAAGCCAGGTTGAAAATGCAGAATTAAAGAGAAAAGTTAGAGAACTTAAAGCTTCATTACAAACTGTGAGGTTCGGATCGAGTTCCTCGAAAGAACTTTGGAGACAAGCAATATGCAACTTCAATGCTCTTAGAGGTAAGTCAGAGACTGAGACCATATCACGGGTGAAGCATTGACACAAGTGAGAGAGGTGGTAGAATACTTACACTAGTTAGCTGTCTAGGCAAATGCTTTGAGCATAAAGTATAAGTTAGTGTCTGATAAAGGCAAAAAGTTAGCATGTCTCTTTCAAAAGATTAAGACTTTGAGCATTAGGGCAATGCCTTATTTGTAATTATCTTATGTAAAGACATTTGTTTTCTAGTAAGGTTATTCTATCAGAATTCGATTGAGAGTCAATACCTTTCTTGTATATGCATTCATGCATTCATAAAGTTTCGCATCGCATTTCCATGCATTAAAATTTCAAGAAAGACGTTTCTCATTAATTAAAAATTTCCTTTAAAAGTTACTTTGGAAAAATCACATCATTACTACACTCGTGCTAAGACAAGAGCAATGGATCAGCGATTGGAAAAGTTGGAGCAGACGTAAAAAGAAATGCAGGATCAGCTGTATGAATAGTTAGCAAAAATGTAGAGAGATATGAAGGACCAAATTATTGAGTCCCAAAAAAACATTATCAGTCAGTTAACTCAATTACTGGTTGGGAAAACTGATAAGGGAAAGGTATTGTAATTGACCCAAAGGAAGGGAGCGATGGTCTTTTGTGTCCTTCAAATATTACCCCCACATCGGCCAGGCCCTACAAAAAAATGTGTTGAGGAGCATTTGTCACTATTAACCCGCAATCGTGTTTGTTTGGCGCACCAAAATCGACAAACTACCAAACGGGTTCTAGTTCTAACCCAGAAAATAACCTTGTTGACTTTGGTGTACCTGATTTAAATGAAGTGATGGAGCCAGAAAAAACAAGAGATGGACATCCTAACCAGTTAAAGGAGCGTTGCAAATGGTTAAAGGAGAGGTTCAGAGCTTTAGAAGGAGTTGAGGGGTGCTGTTGGATTAATGCTAAGGAGCTGAGTTTGGTTCCCAACTTGGTACTTCCCCTCAAATTTAAAGTTCCAGAGTTCGAGAAATACAACGAGACAAGTTTCCCAGAGGCACATATCACCATGTTTTGTAAAAAGATGACCGGGTATGTCTATAATGATCAGCTGCTAATCCACTGTTTCTAAGATAGTCTGACGGGATCAGCTGCAAGATGGTATAATCAATTAAGTTTGGCACAGGCTTTCATGAGGCAATACAGCCATGTCACCGACATAGCTCTTGACAGGATCACGTTGCAAAATGCTGAGAAAAGGCCGGGTGAAAGCTTCAGGTAGTACGCTCAAAGGTGGAGAGATATGGCCACCCAAGTACAACCACCACTATTTGAAAAGGAGACAACCATGCTCTTTGTTAGTACTTTGAAGGCACCGTATATCAATCATCTGTTGGGAAACGCTACTAAAAGTTTCTCCGATATGGTTATGTAGAGAGAAATGATTGAAAATGCAATCCGAAGCGAAAAAATCGATGCCGAAGAAAGTACCAAGGGTCCACTCCTAGAAGGAAGGACATTGAGGTGAATAATATAGCTTATACCGGGCAAATGTTACCAAAACTAGTCATGGTGACATAACTAAAGCCCCGACAACCAATTTCAAAGTAAACAAGATAAGAATCGGGATTGAGGTCGATCGAACACTAAAAGAATCCAATTCACTCCCATCTCGATGACCTACAATAAGCTTTACAAGAGTTTATACGATGCCCGAGTAGTGTCCCTCTATTATTGAAGCGAATGCAACCCGTTCCTAGAATGGTATGACACAAATGCTCAATGTGACTACCATGTAGGAATAACGGGTCACTCTATCGAGAATTACACTGCTTTCAAGAAGCTGATTAAAAGATTTATTAAGATGGGGATCATAAGGTTCGATAAATCCGCAAGACCTAACGTGGCTAGAAATCCATTGCCAATTCATCCCGATCAGGGGGTGAACTCAATAAATGAAGAGAGGAGTAAGAGGATTAAGAATGATGCGGGGGAGGTAAAGTCTCCATTGAAATGGGTTTGGCAACAGATGGTCAATAGGGTTTGATCGTGCAAGAGAGACAGGACATGGTGAAAACAACTGAAAATTATTGCGAGTTTCACGTCGTAGAGAGGCATATAAATCCAAGGGTGTATCAAATTTCGGACCTTGGTACAGAAGTTGATAGATAATAAAGAACTTGACTTCTTTGAGGAGAGGAAAGATGAAAAGACAAATGATGTTTGTGCTTTTGATGAAGGGGTACCAAAAAGGCTTATAAGGCCAACCTACCAGTGGTAATTGTATCCAGGCCAAGGGGGTGAGGTTGAAGGTTGAATGACACCACGGGTCATCATTTCAAAAACTCGTGGCATTTTCTTATAAAGACAATAAAAGGATACTGTGGAGTTATTACTGCCAGCGTAAATGAGGAAGGATCGAATGAAAATGCAAGTCTTACAGATGTAGAGAAGGAGGTTAATAAGAAAGCCTTGATGGTTGGGCTTGAGAAGAGAGAAAACAATAAACTCAGGATGCCAGTAAATGAGCTAGTAACTGAGGAGAAGGCCAAGGAATTTTTGAAATTCCTAAAGCATAACGAGTACAATGTAGTGGAACAGTTACATAGGCAACCAGATCGAGTATCAATTTTAGCCCTACTATCAAGTTCAGGAGCCCATTGTAACACGCTACTGAAAGTGTTGAACGAAACATACGTGGTGGAGGATATCTCAGTAAACAAGTTTGACTGACTAATTAATAACTTAAGTGTAAATAATTTCATTTTCTTCAATGATGATGAAATACCTCCAGAGAGCATGGGCTCAACGAAAGCTCTTCACATTATGACTCGATGCAAAAGGTACACTTTACCGGGCGTATTGATAGATAATGACTCAGCCTTGAATGTGCTACCACTAACAACACTGAATAGGTTACTGATAGACAGCTCTCACATGAAGGCATGCCACAGCGTAGTAAGGGCCTTTGATGGAACGGAAAGACGAGTGATGGGTAGAATTGAGATTTCACTCTTAATTGGTTCAAACACGTATGAGATAGACTTTTTGGTGATGAACATTAGGGCCACTTACAATTGCTTGTTAGAAAGACCGTGGATCCATTCAGCAGGGGCAATACCATTATCCCTGCATCAAAAGTTAAAATTGGTGATAGAGGGTCAATTAATCACCATTAATGCTTAGAAGGACATTATTGCATCAGTGACTAGTGATGTGCCCTACATAAGTACAGATGAGGAGGCCATAGAGTGTTTTTTTAAATCGTTGGAGTTTGTGAAAGTTACCTTTGTGGTTGAAGGAGATAAGATCCTCACACCGAAGATATCGGTAACCACCGAGATGAGGAATGAAAATGATGATTGTAAAAGGAGTTTCACCTGGAAGAGGTTTGGGGAGATATCTCTAAAGAATGATTATAACGCCAGTATTGGAAGAGAAATGTGGTCAATTTGACTTAGGATTCAAGCCAAAAATGAAACAGATAAAGGAAGAATTACAGAAAAAAAGGATAAGAGAAGAACACGAATAAGTGGAGAAGAGATCAAAAGTAAGCCAATGTCTTTCCTCATATTTCAAAGTCATTCGTGTCGGGAGATATTATTAACCCTGAGCGAAAATCGACAGAAGATAGGTTGGCAAGAATAATAGAAAATCTGAACATCAGCGTTATTTCCAAAAGGATGAGTGAATAAAGGAATTTGTTAGGAATTCGCCCCTACGCCCTTAGAAGTGTTCTAGACAACTGGACTGCAGAAGAACTCCCTGTAACTTTTAAGTCTTTTCCAGAGTAATGTTCAGAACACCCTTGTTGTTCTAAGCGTGAGAGCAATTGGGATCTTTTTGTAAAGGGCACATGTTCACTTGCTTTTTATTTTCAATAAAAAAGATGCACTTTCTTTCACCCAAATTGGCAAAAATTCTCATTATTCTTTTCATTCATCTCATGCCGCAATAAACATTCTTAAATTCATTTATCTTTCGGATCTTTTGGTCCATATGACAAGTCCCTAGATATCAACGATATGAGTAACGTCATTGTCGACTTAAAGCCTCATTTGAGCAGGATGTGTGTTTAGAGGAATCTCAAGGTTTTGAAGAAGCCCAATATTGTAGTTTATCTCTTGATTTGCTACGGATGGTTGAGCAAGACGAGAAACATGTCCTACCTCACAAGAATCAGTAGAAGTTATGAGTATAGGGGATGAAATTGACAAAAGGGATGTGAATATTGGAACCTGTATCTCTGTAGAAACGAGGCAAGATCTCATTAATCTGCTTCAAGAGTTCAAGGATGTGTTTACATGGTCATATCAGGATATGCCCGGTCTAAGCACTGATATTGTGGTGCACAAGCTCCCTATAAGAAAAGAGTGTAAACCGGTCCAACAAAAGCTTCAAAGAATAAGACCGAATGTACTCCTAAAGATAAAAGAAGAGGTCCGAAAATAGTTTGATGCAGGCTTCTTACGAGTGGTAAATTACTCAGAATGGGTGGCCAACATAGTGTTAGTTCCTAAAAAGGACGGGAAAGTATGAATGTGCGTGAACTATCGGGACTTAAACAAGGCTAGTCCAAAAGATAATTTCTTGCTATCTCATATTGACTCCTTAGTGGACAATACAGCAGATCATTCCTTATTCTCTTTTATGGATGGTTTTTCTAGGTACAACCAAATAAAGATACATCTTGAGGATATGGATAAAACTACATTCGTCACCGTGTGGGGAACCTTTTGCTACAAGGCTATGCCATTTGGACTGAAGAATGCAGGGGCAACATATCAAAGGGTTATGGTGACTCTGTTCCATGACATGATGCACAAGGAGATTGAGGTCTTTGTCGACGATCTGATCACAAAGTCTCGAACAGAAGAGGAACATGTGAAAGTTTTGAGAAAGTTGTTCTTAAGATGATTTGAGAAGTTCCATTGAAGTTGAACCCAAACAAATGTACTTTCGGGCTACTTCAAGTAAGCTATTAGGCTTTGTGGTTAGTAGAAGGGGAATTGAAATCGGTCCTGATAAAGTTAGAGCTATACAGGAGTTTCCACCTCCACGTACTCAAAAGAAAGTTAGAGGTTTCCTAGGGAGATTGAATTACATCGCTCAATTTATCTCATAACTAACTGAGAGATGTGATCATATCTTCTGTCTTCTCAAGAAGCACAACCTAGGAGTTTGGGATGATGAATACCAAAAGACTTTTAAGAAGGTTAAACATTACTTGTCTAATGCTCTAATGTTGATGCCACCAAGTTCGGACAAACATTTTTTCCTATACTTGGTCATATTCAAAAATTCTATGAGATGCGTATTAGGCCAGCATGATGAGTCGGGAAAGAAAGAAAGAGCAATTTATTATCTTAGCAAGAAGTTCACTGAATGCGAGATAAGATATTCGTCGATCGAGAAACTATGTTATGCTTTGGTTTGGACTACCCGAAGTTTGAGGCAATACGTTATATCATACGACTTGGTTGATTTCAAAGTTGGTTCCTTTCAAGTTTATGATGAGGCTGGCAGCATTGAATGGAAGGATGAACAGATTAAATGCTACTTTCTGAATTTGACATAGTGTATGTGAACCAGAAGGCGATAAAAGAGAGTGCAATAGTAGTTTTTTTGCTAGCAGAGCTCTCGAGGATTATGAGCCATTAGATTTTGATTTCCCAAAAAAGGATCTAATGTATGTTGCAACCACAGCAGAAGAAGAGCTTCAGAAGAGCAACCATGGAAATTGTATTTTGATGGTGCTTCAAATGCTACTGGCAAAAGGATTGGGGTAGTTTTGGTATCCTCGGAAGGAGATCATTATCCCCTTACAAGAAAACTCGACTTCGATTGCACAAACAACATGGCAGAATATGAAGCATGTGTCATGGGTATTCGGGCAGCTATAGAACGTAAGATTAAGATTTTTGGAAGTGTACGAGGATTCTATGTTGATTTATCAACTCAAAGGAGAATGGGAAACGAGAGATTCCAAGTTAATAGATTATCGAAAGTTAGTTCTCGAGCTAATTAAAGAATTCAAGGACATCACCTTCCATTACCTCCGCGAGAGGAAAATCAGATGGCCAATAAGCAAGAAGATTTGAAGCCTATTCAGATGAGTATCTATGAGGTTCTAGCTCATTGTTTACAGCGTTGAAGGGTAGAAAAAGGATAATCACCCTTGGTTCCAGGAAATTTTGCAATATGTAAAAGACTGTAAGTAAGTACCTGAGCAAGCCACAAAGAATGACAAAAGAACATTGAGAAGGCTCGCAATTGACAGTGTCCTTGACGGGATATTTTGTATATAAAAAGAGAAAGATCAAGTCCTATTGAGGTGTGCTGATTTTGTTAAGGCTAAGAAAATCTTAGAAGAAGTTCATGAGGTTGTTTGTGTAACACATGCCAATGGTTTCACAATGGCTAGACAGATTATGAGATTTGGCTATTACTAGTCAACCATGGAAGGAGATTGCATTAAATATGCTAAGAAATGTCACAAGTGCCAAGCATACGGAGACAAAATTCATGTACCTCCTTCACCTCTCCATATTATGACTTCCCGTGGCCTTTTCTATATGGGGCATGGACGTTATCAGACCAATCTTTCCAAAAGCTTTTAATGGGTATAGATTCATTTTTGTGGTCATCAATTACTTTACTAAGTGGGTGGAAACTGCTTCCTACGCTAATGTCAAGAGATCAATGGTCAGCAAGTTCTTGAAGAAATAAATTATATATCGGTATGGAATGTCAGAGAAGATTATATTTGACAATGCTTTGAACCTGAATAATAGCACAATAGCAGAAGTCTGCAATCAGTTCAAGATCAAGCACCATAGTTCAACATCGTATCACTCGAAAATGAACGGAGCTGTAGACGTAGCTAATAAGAACATCAAGAAAATTGTAGGGAAAATGATAAAGACTTACAAAGATTGGCATGAGAAGTTACCATTTGCTCTATATGCTTATCGAACGTCGCTCAGAACTTCTACCGGGGTAACACCTTTCTCATTAGTATATGGAATGAAGGTAGTCTTACCCATTGAGGTTGAGATTCCTTCCCTCCGAATCTTATCAGAAGTAAAGTTAGATGAGGCTGAGTGGATCCAATCAAGATATGACCAGCTAAACCTAATTGAAGAGAAGAGGCTAAAAGCTATCCAACATGGTCAGGTGTACTAGAAACGGATGATCCATGCTTATGATAAAAAGGTTTGCCTTAGAGAATTCCTTGAGGGAGATCTAGTTTTGGAAAAGATCCTTCCTATACAAAAGGACTTCCGAGGCAAATGGATACCAAATTCGGAAGGCCTATATGTGGTAGAGAAAGCTTTCTCTAGAGGAGCTTTGATTCTAGTTGAGATGGACGCCAAGGATTTGTCAAACCTTGTGAACTCAGATTCAGTAGTGAAGAAATACTTTGCCTAAAAAAGGGTTGAGTTGAAAACCCGTAAAGGGCAGCTCAAACCCCAAAAAAGGTGAGATCGAGATGAAAACCCACAAAGGGCATTTCAAAACCTAAGGAGATTTGAGTCAAAAACCTTAAATGGCGGCTCAGATTTGGATAACAAATGGGGCACGAAGTGGGCTTCCTTTTCAAAAGTAACAGGATGGAGAGACATTACATTTTGGGCATTGACGAACTGTAATAGTTTTCATGGGTACACATCAGGCTCAAAGTGGTCCTCATCAAGTTTGCTCGAAGAAATTCATACGTTGATATCTAGGGCATCTAATTTTATTTCTTTTTGCTCACTTTAGCAATTCTTGATCAATGTTTGCTAGTTTTTTACCAACATTTGTTATTTTGACTAATGTTTCGACTAATATTTGATGTCTTCTCATTTATTTCCATTCAAGCGTTATCACCAATAAATTCGATCTTATCCATTTTCGTAATCCTGCTTAGAGCATTCTTTGCATTGAAATAACGGTTAATGAACTTGATGATATAAGGTATAAAAAGATTTATGCATATTACTTTGGGAAATTCTAAATAGTACAGGGACCTGAAACAGGACCATTAGTTGGAAATAGCCGAATCCGAGAGTTAAAGGGATCTTGAAATGAATAAGTTCAGCTTATGATTACCTCTTCGAATTTCGTATCAAGAACACTAGACTTGATGGAAAGGTATGGTGACACATCGGTGTTAGAACTTAGGCAAAGATGATTAATGACGACCTAAGGACTAAAAACAAAAACACTCCAAAATATGACATCTTTGCATTCATATCAACATCATTCATGCGCATTTATATAGGAGCATTTGATTCATTCAAATCATAGCATCCTAGTTACATGGTCTAGATAGAAGCCATAAAACAGATTCCATAGGTCATATCCTCAGAAAATGGCTTGACAAAATAACGAATCTTATACCCCTAAAGCTGTAGAGGAACGGATTAAAGCCGCAATGGAAAATCTTATACACCTAAAGTTGTAGAGGGGCAGATTGAAGCTGCAATGGCGAACCTCATATGCCTAAAGCTGTAGAGGGGTAGATTGAAGTCGCAAGGGCGAATCTTATACTCCTGAAACTGGAAAAAGGCAAATTGAAGCTACAAGAGCAAATCCTATACCTTTAAACTTGTAGAAGGGAGGAATAAAACTTACAGTAGCAGACCTCGATCTTTACTAAAGCTGTAGTGGAATTGAGTGAAGCCAAATTGTAACACCCAAATCCCGAGTATTATCTCCGGTTAGGATTCCGGTGTCTTCTATTCATTTTATACTGTTCATCTTTTACACATATATGACTATTCATATCTTTATTCAATTAAAAAATCATTTCTCACAACTTAAAGCAATATTCAAACATAACATTATTTTTGTCAAGGGTAAAAATGGAATTTCCAGCATTTTAGGGGACTTTTACCGGTACCTAATGGTCAAGTATCGGTAATAGTCAATTTAATGAACAATTCTAAACAGTGCAGATTTTTATCGGTACCTGTACCAGTTCTACCGATACAAGTATAATTTCTACCGATACATGTCATGCATCTATCGATACTAAGAACTCTAGAGAGCTAAATTTCCATCCTATAACTTCTACAGGTATAAGCATGCAAACTACCGATACTTCTGTACATACAACTATCGATACTCATAATTTAACTACTGATACAACTCAAGTCAGTATACAACCTCTCTCTTACCCTGCACTTCTACCGAAACATACATGAGTTCTACCGAAAGAAGTAAGCTAAATCTCTAGAATTGTACCAAACACAAGTTCATTATTTTCATATAAGCACAACTCTTATCTATGCATTCAAGACAACACAAATACAAGATTTATGTCAATACAAGGTACTTAGAACTACATCTAACATTTCATCAAACATAACAAGGTTTTTCACAAATTCATTGTATAAAGAAAAGGTAACATCATCCTAGTACATGCCATATTAACCAAGTGATGTAAAAGTCTACCGAACAACTCCGGGATAGTGTGATGCTTCAAGATGATCCGATCTCTGAACAACAAAAGTGAATCTACAAAACAAATGCAAATCCACAGGTAAGCACTTTAAGGCTTAGTAAGTACATAAAGTTAAATAGATTTAACAAACTTCAAGAGTTGTAAAAATCTAATTAACGAATGGAACATTGTTTACATCTGAGGTAGGTTTCACTCGCGTTTATTACTCACGATGACACAAAGTCATCGGACTCTTAATCCGCATTGGAACTCATTTCATTTAATACTCACGATGACATATAGTCATCGGAACTCTTGTTCCGTATAGGAATTCATATACTCATGATGACTCGGAGTGATCAGACCCTCAATCCATCATGGATTCATTTACTCACAATGACACTTAGTCATCGGACCTTCAATCCATAAAGGATTCATTTACTCACAATGACACTTAGTCATCGAACCCGTTTCGTTTATAGCTTGAACCCGTTTATCTTCCGTATTTCATTCACTCGTCTTCCACAATTTTGATTATCATCTCATCTCACTACAATAGTCATATTATAAGAATAAGCAATTTAAGTTAGAATTTAACCATACGAACTTACCGGTCTGGATTGCAGTTGTGAATGGATTCCAAGGACTATTCTGCTAATTTTCCCTTTCCACGATCGGTGGCACGGTCGTAGTCTACATTCACAAATCATTCAATTTATCATATTAAATCACACAATCAATTATTTAAAATAATCAAACCTTTTTTTATAAAATTACAATTTTAACCCTAATACTTTCTTTTTATTTGATTTAGTCCTTTTAACACAAAACATGCAAAATACCCCTTTTCTCCTCAATCCATACCAGCCCAACATTCAAAATCATCATACAAACCCAAACAAATCCATTTATTTCACAACAAGTACAACAATATCACCATTTTAGCATTTTAGTCCTTAAACCCTAATTTCATCAAAAATTACTTTACAAAAATATCAAGCCCAACCACCATTCATACAAATCCATCTTAATCTTTAAAAAAATAAGCATTTCCAATAATGGTGAAATATTTAACATTTGACAAAATCACAAATTGGTCCTTGGATTAGCTAGATTAAGCTAATACAGACTCAATAACATAAAAATTACTAAAAACAATCAAGGTTTACTTACTCGAATCAAAGCTCAAAGATTGAATGTGCAAACCCTAGTTTTTTTCCTTCCTTGCCGTGGAGAAGATGAAGAAAATAGTGAATTTCTTCATTTTTTCTATTTTTAATTCATATATATAGTCAATGGTAATTTTGTAAATATTAAGACTTCCATCATTAAGCATTAATTAACCATTTTTTAACCTTAATTAAATCTATTTACTCTTAATTTAACCCATACCAATCCACTAACTTATACTCCTTGGTTAATTTACTTATTAAGTCCTCCTAATTTAACAACTATACTTTTATCCTTTTATAATTTAGTCCTTTCTATTCAATTAACTATCTAATCAATGATATTTTCGAATCATAATTTATCCGATGCATATATCACCAAAAATATTTAAAATGAATAATTTTATGACTTGACTCGTCGGAGTTGTGGTCCCGAAACTACTGTTTCCGACACCACTGAAAATCGGGTTGTTACACAAATCTTATATCCTTAAAATTGCACTGGATCTGATTGAAGCTATGAAGGCGAATCCTTATCTCTCTGAAGTTGCAATAGAGCAGGATAGAGCTAAAAAACCAAATCTTATACCCTTGAAGTTGCAGTGGGTCGAATTAAAGTCATGAAAGCAAATCTTTATCTCCTTGAAGCTGTTGTGGAGCAAGATGAAACTACAACATCAAATCCTATATCCAGTAGGTTGGATGGAGACTACATTAGCAAATCTTATCTCATGGAGTGGAGTAGGATAAGGCTACAACATTAAATCCTACCTTCTTGAGGTTGCAGTGAACTGGACACGGTAGAATAGAGCAGTTAATAAAGTGAAAGGATGGGTGACTTAAGATAAGAAACATCAAAAGACGAAATTCAGTAGAATCGGATGAAACTGGTCTACTTTTTTTTTGCTTCGTTCCTGTTACATGACAACAAGCAAAGATGGGCAGTTGTATAAGCCCAATTTCGTCCAAGCCAAATCGAAGCCCAATGTCAATTTTTTTAAAGCCCAATTTTGTTTTATTTTTATTTTTATTTATTTTATAAATATAAATAAATAAAAATGAAAACTAAACCAAAATTAACAAGCCCCTTTACAAAACACAATTTTATTTATTTATATTTTTTTATTTTATGTATTTATCATTTTATAAATGTAAGTAAATAAATAAAATATAAAAATAAAATAAAATACCCAAAACAAACTCTAAACTCATTTGCAAAGACCCAATTCCATTTTAATTTTATTTATTTATCTATTTATAAATATAAATAAATACAAATAAAAATAAATAAATAATAAAAGTAAACAAATACACATATCCAAGTCCAAAAAACCCCCATTTACAAATTAAAGTCCAAAACCATACCCAATTAAAATACAAGCATAAAAACAAAAAACCCCTAAAATGCCAAACAACCCAAAACCTTAGCACAAACAAAAAACCCTAGCCACCCTCTTTGATCTGTCGCTGCCGTCAACACCACCCACGTCGCCATCGTCGCCATCGACACAGTTACCCTCAGATCTGGAGTCCACGATCTGCACGTCGCTTGATTTACACCGAAAAATCCGAAAATTTGTTGTACAAATGTGTTATAAAAACATAGAAAAATGAGATACACGAAATTTGTACAAAAAATCACGAGAAAAATCAATTGAAAGAGGCATTTAGCAACCAAAATACGAGCAAGTATTCGCAAATCAAAGTCAAGCAAGGTGCTTTTATTGTTTTTTCGAAATTTCGGCACTAACAATTTCTTTTTTTTGTTTACTCAAAAATACAAAGAGAAAAGTAAAGGTAAAAGTTTACCCTTCGTGCCGATCGCCCTTCCTCGTTACCGTGAATGCTCGTAGGGTGCCCGTTGGAGGAGTTGTAGGAGGGGTGATGTCTAGATACGAACAGTTTCCACTTGTTTGAGGCTTGTGGGGTGCGATTTTGGTAAGAAAAGTCCCAGATTTGGGCTCTGGAAAGCCGAACGCGTAGAAGGGTTTTTTTGGACTTTCGACCACCGCGTACGGTGGTTATCGACGACGTCATGTGGTGGATGGACGGTAGAGGGACACATCGGGCATGGGTTGGTCGATCGTCCATTTGAGAGAAAACTAAAAGTTTTTTTTTTTTTTTTAAGAAAGAATGAATAAATGAAAATTTTTAAAAAAAGGGCTTACATAACCAATGAAAATGGTACCGTTTTGAGGGGGAATTTACTGCACATTTTAAAAAAGTTGGGAAAATTGCCCAATAAGTCTTTCTTATTTTTAAAAGTTTCAATTTAATCCTTGACGCCTTTTTTGTTATTTTTAATTCAGCCCAATAATTTCACTTGGTTTTCAATTCGACCCTTGACCCAAAAGTGTCCTTGAAAATACCACGTGTCAAGATTTTTTGGTTTATTACCAGAAAAGCCCTGCTTTATTTTAAAATTATGTTTTTACCCTTAAATTTTTTAAAAATTCAAAGTTAACCCTCGAACTTTCCAAAAATTCAAATTTGACCCTAAACTTTCTAAAAAATTCTAATTTAACCCTTGAACTTTCTAAAAATTCAAAATTGACCCGGTTTTAATGTAATTTTTTTATTTTATCCTATATGTATATATATTACATGCTTTTAATTTTCTTTGTTATATTGTTTTTATTAATCCCTTTTATATGCATATGTATATTATTTTATTTGTTTGTTTCTTTATTTATTCAGCTATTTATTTACTCGATTTATAATTTTATTGTATTTTATGTATATATTGTTTTATTATTTATACCTGTAAATTATGTGTATATTTTTTGCATAACAAGGTAATTTGTTTTTTTTAAAATACATAAATTGTTTTAAGGGTAAACTACAAAAATAGTCACTTTTGTTTACCTCAAGTTACATTTTAGTCACTTATGTTAGTATTTTGTTACGAAGTAATCACTTTGCCGTTAAGTTCCATTATTTCCCTAAAGGTAATCCTACATGACAGTCCAACTAAATTTTAAGTGCCAACTTGGATTTCCAAATAGAATGAGAATAAATCTTTAATTAAATAAATAAATTTAATTAATTAAAATTTTTAAACTCTAAACCTTAACTGGAAAACCCTAAACCTATTTCCACGCACCTTTTTTCTTCATCTTCATCTTCTTCCCTTTTGATTCCAATATCTTTAGCTACAAATCTGTCTTAAAGCTTGAGTCTTTAAAACCCATTAACCTAAAGAAACTTAACGGGAAGAAGATATTGGAGTCAAAGATATTGAATCTTTGAATTAATGGGTTTCAAATATTCAAGTTTTGAGATAGATTTGTAATTAAAGATGTTGAAATCAAAAGAGAAGAAGATGAAGAAGAAGAAAGGTGTGTGGAAATGAGTTTAGAGTTTTTTCAATTAAGGTGTAGGGTTTAAAATTTTTAATTAATTAAATTTATTTAATTAAAGAGTTATTCTCATTCCATTTGAAAAATCAAAGCTGGCACTTAAAATCTAGTTGGACTACCACGTAGGATTACCATTAGGGAGGTAATAGAACTTAACGGCACAGTGATCACTTCGTAACAAAATACTAACATAACTGACTAAAACATAACATTTCAAACATAAGTGACTAAAATGTAATCTGAGGCAAACAAAAGTGACTATTTTTGTAATTTACCCTTGTTTTTATAAATCAATGCAATGTTTTTTGTTTCAAAAATTTGAAAGAATCATACCCTAACTCACTAGGTGTCGATTTTTTCTTTGAACCGAGATAATTGAATATGCTTTTAAAAAATTTAAATACGAGATTTTTTGAAAACTTGTTATTTTTGAATATTCGAATTGTTATGTTCTAACTTATTGGATGTGACTTTTTTCTCGATTAATTCGAAATAACGAGCTTTTTTCGAAATAAAATTTGTTTTCAAAATAAAATAAATGACATTCATGCATTTAAGGATCGCGATTTAAATTTTTTTCGAATTTTTAATTTTCAACAAATAAGATTTTGAATAATCGATCATGTACTAATTTTGAGCGTGTAAGGGTGTTAATCCTTCCTTATGCGTAACCAACTCCCAAACTCATTTTATGGTTTCAAATACTAAAATTATTTTAATGGTTTTTTTTACAAAAAAATCTCGAAAGGTGACCCAATTACACCTGCTTTAAAAAATTATTGATGTGGACTCCATTTTTATTTTCCAAAATATAAACTGAGATTGTTTTTTTTAAAAAAAAAATGGTTTTGACAATCTTTAAAATAAATTTTATTAAAAAAATCACATTTTTACATTTAATATATTTTTTAATTTCAATATACATAGTAACAAAAATTAGAAGATAATTGAAGCAACTAAGCAAGCAAAGAAGCTAACCCTATATAAAAGATTAATAAATAAATTATGAGGTGATGAAAGTTAATAACAAATTTGATTACAATTGACAAATTTGATTACAAGGACCCAAAGTTTTTTTTTAAATTTAACTTGAACAAATATATTCGATTCGAATTCCATCACACTCGACTCGATTCGAGAAAATTTCAAATCAAGTTAGGATGATAAAATACTATTCATCAACTCGATTAACCCGAAATTTTTTCGTTCGATTTGACCCCTAATGCCAAATTATATGTATTTTTGGAAACAAGATTAGAAAACCTGTAATATTTTCATCTAAAAATCTAATGAAGAATGAGAATTAAGTAACATAAAAATATGATGCATATATTTGATCAATAACTTGTCCTATTCAATTTCAGAAGAGATGAAAAAGTTGAACTATAGCGTATTTATCAATAGTATACAGTTGAATTATCGAAAGAAAAATACCAGACTCTGCTTCTTATGAATCCTTGAAGGTAACATAGGCAATTTGAGACCACTCATTGTCACTGCATAACCATATAATCGATTAACTCGAAATTTTTTCATTTGATTCGATTCGATTTGATCGAACGCTCACCCCTAATGCCAAATTATGTGTATTTTTGGAAACAAGATTAGAAAACCTGCAATATTTTCATCTAAAAATCTAATGAAGAATGAGAATTAAGTAACATAAAAATGTGATGCATATATTTGATCAATAACTTGTCCTATTCAATTTCATAAGAGATGAAAAAGTTGAACTATAGCATATTTATCAATAGTATGAAGTTGAATTACCGAAAGAAAAATACCAATCTTTGCTTCTTGTGAATCCTTGAAGGTAACATAGGCAATTTGAGACCACTCATTGTCACTGCATAACCATATAATAAGCTTTACACCCATCGAAAAGTAAGAATAAAAGATACTAGGAAGGAACTAATGTAAAAGGTGCAACCAACCTCTGCATTTTTACATATCTTATATCACAAGAAAAGGAAAAGAACTCATTGATGTCTCACTCAGTACCTTGTAAAGAAACATTGTTGACCTTAATGGTTTTAATTTGCAATGGCAACAACAAGTATCACTAATACAATCTTCACATTAACTAACAAAAACACGATCAAATGCATAAGGCAATCTCGACTCAAGAGCTATAACCCATTAACTCTATCTTATATTAATTAAGTCCTCCACCCCTTCCCCAAGAATCCTTTGAAATACAAACTGCATTATGCACAAAGTTACAATAATTGTTGAATCAACAAACATATATATCAAAAGAGAAATAGATTCAAAGATTGGAACGAAGGAACAACAAGTGTGAAAACCAACTTCCAATTGCAAAGAGAGAATCAACAAAAGGAAAACAAAGTTAATAATCATGAATAAAAAACAAAAGCTAATCGAAGAAGGAGAAATCAAAGGAAATAAAAAAGAACTAACCGACGACATGGTCAAAGAGAGATGAGAACTTTGTAACCAATTAATGTTCCTCAATATTTATACATATAAGTGCTGAATTTGTAGACATTTCACTAACATCAACTCCCACAGTTTAAAAACTATGCTTGCATATGCCAAGGATGCAAGCATCTATTATAAGTGGCTGAATAAACACTATAATATAGAATTTTCAAGACTACAAACAAGATTCATAATCCATATACCCTTTTATTATGTACAAAAATAGAGATACCCTATTTAAAATTCTTGTATAGAACTGGCATAATAAATCCTTGACACTTGGAAAACAACAACAGATAAGTGGTCCACATCAAAACCAACTCTTTCAATACATTCCTCTAAGCAACCAAGAACTTTCCTATAACCCTTTTTAAATCCCCAATTCATAGGCAAGAGTTTTAACTCAATCGATAAAGAAAAATAATTGAAGTCAAGCAATTCAAAGCAAAATTAATAATAACCCCTATTAACATGCTCTAGAAGTTAAACATATATAGATAAAAAAATGATGATACCCGGGGCCCGAAATGGTGGAAATAATCAAATAGTTAAAAAATTTGTCACCAAACAACCAAATAGAAACTAGTAAATTCTTCTTTTTGTTTTACTAAAACTAAAATACCAAAAAAGAAGAAAAGATCTACATACACAAGTAGATATTTTCAAGCTTACACAGCCACTCATAAACTACATTTTTCCGTCAAAATAAATTTAAATACAATAAAAATGGCAAAAAAAAAAAAGAAGCAATATCGAGAAGCAAAAGAAAGTGAAAATCAAACACTAATTCACGAAATGAAAGATAATTAGATCTTCATTTTTAAAGAAAATGAAAAAGATCGTAGATCTGATAGGAAAAAATAAAGAAGAAAAATGGAAGATATAAAAAGGAAAAAAAGAAGAAGAGAAAATACCTGAAATCGAACGGGAATGAGGAAACAGGATTGGAGGTATGGTGGCTTGAGGTGGTTGGTGAGGGAGAGTGGTAAAAGGTAGTAATGGCAGGTTATGTTTTTTTCTTTATTCCCTTGTGCGTGTAATTGCAATTTAATGGTGGGAGCAAGGAATGACATTCGGTGTTTTTGGGGAATAGAGAGCTAAATAGACTTGACTGTAATAATAGATTATAATCAACCAAACATTGCAATGGTGGTGGGCCCACTGAATTGGGTTGGAATCTATTCATAAACCCCTTAACCAAACATGCTATTGATATTAAAAATTGAATGATACAAGAAGAGTTTCAATTACATCTATTTAAAGATTAAAAAACCCTATTATGATTAATTTCAAATAGAAAAATGTAGTTCTATACAGATTCTCTTTGTATGGCATGGCTCTTAATCTTTCACCTTCACAAATCCCCTTATTTTGTCACTGTATTTTATAACAAGTGATGGGATCCGGATCACACAACTCTAACAATATATAATGATTACTTCCTCAAATCTAGGGAAACCAATAAGTTAATGTCGATAAGTAATATAATTCATAGCGATAGCAATTATTTTTAATTTGTTGATTGGAAAGGAGGGCGATAGTTCGAAAGCTTTGCAAAACCAAAAGAGAAATTTAAATTAAATGAAGATGGCACCTGGTGTCTAACAAGTTGGTTGAGCTTCATCACTAAGTTTCTAATAACATACTAAACAGATGATAGTCTGAGTGTAAGGCAGAGAAATGGAAGTAATGAGCTTCAAACAGTGATAGACTCATCAATATTTGAGGCAGAGTTGCTGCAATAATGACAATTGCATTTGGTTGGAGTTGGCCATAAAATAGAATGGAATGCTACCATCTCTCTTTCTATACCTAACTTGGTAGCTCAATGGATAAATAAAATATCACTAAAATTATATAAATTAATGCATAACATTAGCATTCCATAAATTAATTTATATAGTATAAACTAAGTCATATTAACACTCAATAAACAAATAAATTTAAACTTTAGATATATAAAATTTTTCATCAACCTAAGATATGATATAAGTAATTTTCTTTCCAGTGGCGGAGCCAGGATGTTAATCTTAGGGGGGATCAAGCTAAAATTAGATGTGTTATGTAACAATCGATTCAAAAGAAGCAATATTTGAACATAAAAATTGGTTCAAAAAAAAGCAATATCCAACATGACAATTGATTTAAACATATAAAAAATCGATTCAAAAGAAGCAATATTTCAACATAAAAATTGGTTCAAAAAAAAGCAATATCCAACATGACAATTGATTTAAGCATATAAAAAATCGACTCAAAAGAAGAAGTATTTCAAGGAAATAAAACCACTAAATATAAAGTCTAAATCAAAAGTTTCAACAATTTCTCTCTTAATATAAACAACAAAATTATCTATAAGAAACTCATACTCCATTTTGTTGTAAAGTCTTGTTTTGACAATTTCATTACCGAATCTCATCCTGAAATTTAATTTTATAAAATTATAAAAATGTAACATCCATTTTATTTCTATTTCCATTTTCATATCATTCTTATTTTCATTTCATATTCAAATCATGAATCGCATAATATAAAATTTTTAGTTTTAATCAAACATATTCATGCTTATGCTGGTTCAATCATTCGAAATCATAATATTCAAATTCAACTTAAAATCAAGAATTTACTAATTTTATAATTAAAATCATAATTTTCAATTTGAAACATAATCTTTTAAATACTAATTGTTGGAGCCCAATTTCGTCCGAGTCCAACTCAAAACCCAAACCCAAAAATGAATTAAAAAATAAATTTAATTTAAATTTATTTAATTTAAATGTCCCTTTTACAATCCATTTACACAAACCCAAACCAACCTTAGCCCAATGACCCAACACAAACCCAAATCTAACCTAAAACCCAAATTTTAACCAAGCTCAATAAGCCCAACACTAAACACATTTTGGAAACCCTAATTGTTAGGGTTTCCAATCGTCGCTCCTGCCAAGTGCTGCCACCCATGCCTCCACGTCAGCCACGAGGCTTCTGATCTCTCCTTTGCCACCAGACTTGCACCAAAACAGCAAAGGGCACACCTCCCATCATCGGAGTTGACTCCAAACCTTGTCATACCGATGATACCTGCAAAAAGAAGGAGAAACAAGACAAAACAAAAAGAAAAAGCAATTTCTTTATGTATTTTCATTTGGCTATAAAGCCATTAACAACTTCTCTGTAATTTTTACAGATTCAACCAATAGAAAAAAACACAAAAAAAATTACGGAGAAATACAAAAAAATACAAAAATATCAAGTAGTTTAAAGGATTCGAAGATAACTTTGTTTTTTTATTTTGTTATTTCCTATTTCGAAAAACAAAAAAAAATAAAAACCTAAAAAAGGGAAAAAGAATAAGATTCGAAAAGAAATAAAATCAAAACCTGAAAAAAAATCATTTTTTAAAACCTTTTTCGAAATCTATGGCTAGATCTTGGTAGATCTAGCCCCGATCTATGTTTTAAAAAAAAAAAAAAAGGGGAGTTTTCTTACCTCCGACCACCATGGAGGAGGAGCGGTGGCGCACAGTGGAATCCTTGACTGGTAATGGGGGAAGGTGAGGTGAGTTGAGAGAAAAAGAGAGTGCGGGTTTTGTTTTTTTGAAAGAAATGAAGGATAATTTTTTTTTTTGAAATTTTTAGCTTTAAATAGCCCCCCAAAACTACGTCGTTTTGGGTGTGGCTTAAAAGCCCGAAAACGACGTTGTTTTGGCTCAACCCAAATTTGACCCGACCCACTAAGGAGGATCCGTGTGTTGTTATAAAAAGAGTTATTTTCCCTTTTGGTCATTCCGCATTTTCTTCTATTTCAATTTGGTCCTTTTCTATATTTTTAATTTATTTCAAAATTGACCCAATAATTTTAAAGTATTTTCAATTTAGTCCTTGACTCAAAAATAGCATTGGGGCTGCCACGTGTCAAAATTTTGACTTTATTACCCACGAAGCCCCAATTTTATTTAAAAATGATATTTTAACCCCTGAACTTTCCAAAAATTTGAATTTAACCACCAAACTTTCCAAAAATTTGAATTTGACCCCAACCTTTCCAAAAATTTGAATTTAGTCCCCAAACTTTCCAAAATTTTATTTTTGACCCTCAAATTTTCCAAAATTTTGCTTTTGACCTTTTTTTTCTTATTTTCATATTTTTACCCTAATTTTTTTTACCCTCAAACTTTCCAAAATTTTATTTTTGGTCCATTTTTCCTTATTTTCATATTTTTACCCTAAAATTTTCATTTTTGTTTTAAATTAATCCTTTATTTCTTTTGTTTTTTTCTAAAATTAATCTAGTCTTTTTAATTTTTCGATATTTCGAGTTGAATTTTTTCGCATTGCGTATTTTGTTTATTTTATTTTTACATTTTTTTGTGTATTTATTACCGTATAATTGCACTTTCTTCATATTGCTCAATTTTGTCATTAATTGCACACTCGTATTTAATTTACATTCTCAATAAAAAATATTTTATAAAAAATAATAAAAAAAAATTTTAATCAAAAAAAATTTATATTTTCTTCAAAAAAGACAAATATTTTCAAAATCGAGGCCATACTTCTTTATTTAGGGAACTCGAGAAATTGTGCTCAAACGTATTGGGTACGATTTTTCTTCGAACCTAACTAATTGAATATACTATTCAAAAATCGAGGCAATGTTCTTTTATTTTAGGGAAGTCGAGGAATTGTGCCCTATCGTGTTGGGTATGATTTTTCTTTGAACCTAAATAATTGAATATCCTATTTGGAACTAATTAATGCTAAATATTCTGTTATTTTAGGGGACTCGAAAAATTGTGCCCTAACGTGCTGGGTATGATTTTGCCTTGAACCTAAATAATCGAATATTTCATTTAAACATCTCATTCGTGTATTTATGGATCGCATTTTAACTTTTATTCGAGTTTTCAAATTTTTAACAAATAAGACTTTTAAAAAATCGACTAGGTACCAATTTTGAGCGTGTGAGGGTGCTAATCCTTCCTCACACGTAACCGACTCCCGAACCCGTTTTCTGGATTTCGAAGACCAAAATGTTAGTTAAAATAGATTTAAAACGTTTTACGGTGATCCAATACACCAAATAAAAAGATTGGTGGCGACTTCATATTTCGATTTAAAAATTATTTTCGAGACTTTAAAAAAACGTTTCGACAACTTGGCGACTCCACTGGGGACTTTAAAAATAAAAAGAGAGTCAAGCCAAAATTCGATTATTTTCGAGTCTTTTTTCTTTAATTTTTAAACACTCGACTTAGTTTAATATACGATCCTTTGCATTTCTATGTGATGCCATGATAATATTGTGTTGATATTGCTAGTATAGACTTGCATTTATATGCATCTATTACCACATTCTTTAAGTGAAAGTGAGAAGCTACTCCTTCGTGAGGTTTTCACCTCCGTGTAGGATAGTGAATCGCTTTCGGGATTACATCCGTACCTATGTTTTTGTGAAGTTTTCACTTCCGTGCAAACATATGGGAAATGTGTCCCCCTAAATCAAACTCGTCCGTATGAGCCTAAAATGGGTGAGGATCGAGGAATCTGTAGATTTAGGTACTTTTACTCTAGAACTTAAACCACAAATAGTGAGCCCTAAGTGCTTACCTTAAAATAGAACTACACTGAACTATTAGCAGCTTCCCAAATGCATAGGTTCCTTGTTTTACATCTGTATTTTGTTATCATACTGACTGTTTCCTTTGCTTTTGCTTTTTGCTTTTTTTGCCTGCATTACATCTTCATATAAGGAAGGGAATTGATTTATGCTCGATTACTAAATAGAAAACTGGTCATAAGAAAATGAGTTTCTTGATAAGGTAAAAGACAACATGGTCGTGCATATATGGTCAAAAGAAGGATGAAAAAGAGAAACCGATTGTTTGTCAAACAAGTAAGATTAAGACAAAGATCACACAACGAACAAGACTTTGATCCAAGTACAAGGAGTAACTAATCACTTGCAGGTTTTTAACCACTCAAGTTGACATTTCGAACTTAAAAATTAAAGTCGAACCAAAGCGAAATTAGATGATTAAGGTTTTTGAACACTAAGACACGACCATATACATATCTACCTAATGTAAAGAAATTTATTTTCTAGTAAAGTTGTTCTAGTAGAATTGAACTATGAGTCAATACCTTTCTTATGCATACATGCATTCATAAGCATCATATTTATTAACTTGCATTTAATTCCATGAAATGACCCTTAAGAGTCTACCTTAAGTAGAACTGTGTCAAACCTTTAGTGGTTACCCGAATAAGGTAAGAGATACGGTTATTTTTTTTGTTTTAATTTCAATTTATTTCCAAGTTTTATTCCTGTATTAATCATACTAACTTATTTTGAATCTGTTTGCATTGCATTTTCATCTAAAAAATGTGTTGATTCATGTTCTATTGTTAAATAGAGAACTAGTAATAAGAAAACGGGTTCCTTAGTAAGGTAGAAGTCAACATGGCCGTGCATATGTGGTAAAAGAAAAACAACAATGAAAAGGTGATGGTCTGTCAAAGGGGTACATATCAGAGTTTTGGGATTACACCCAAATAAACGTAACCCATAACAGTTTGCAAGAGTTGAAAGAAATATGGATGACGAAACAAGGCAGATGTTTTACTTCGAATATGGTGATCTTCCTTACCTACTCAAGATTAAAGTAGATACGCACCTTTTTCGAGTCCTAACATAACATTGGGATCCAGTTTAGTTGCTTTACTTTCAAAAACATGGACATACGGTGCTACGTCACTCCATTGCCCGAGGATTCAGAATAATAAGGCCTACTCTAGATGAACGAGCATTGGGTTGCAGCCCTGCTCAAAGAAAAAGGGATAACAAGTGCATTGCTTTGAAAAACCTATAAGACATAGTACACTCAGATGCAAGAAAGAATGTCGACATCTTCGCCTCAAACACGTATAAGTTAGTCGTATTCCCTAAAGTGTTGGGGCACGTAAAGGATGCGGTTTCAGATTTGTTTGTCGACTTGACAAGAGAATCACTCATGTTCTAGCAATCTTAGCCATTAAACGTCTGTCAAAGAGAGGGCAAAAGAAGGTTTATAGGTATACAACTTTTTCTAGTTTGGTTCCGTAGCCATTTTTGGAAAGAGGAAAAGGTCTCTCATCAAGTATTTTCTAATGACTTCTCTCTGTTGAAGGAATTTATGGCTATCCAGAGACGAGAAGATATCACTAAAGAAAATTTGAAATAAACGAGGAATGAGTCCAACACTTTTAGGGGCAGGTTTGAGATAAGGAGCATGTCGTGAGCAAGGATTTGACCCAAGTGCGAGAAGTGACTAACCACTTACTGGCCTTAGCCATTCAAGATCGAAGTCAAACTGGAGAAAAAATTAGCTTAGAAGATTAAGGCTTTGACTATTAAGGTACTACCATATATATGTATCTGCCTTATGTAAAGAAATTTGTTTTCTAATAAAGTTATTCTAATGGAATTGAACCAAGAATCAACGCTTCTTTGAATGCCTTTTACCATTCATTTTCATTTCATTTCATTACGCATAAAATTTCAAAAAAAAAAGAAAAGAAAAGAAAAAGAAAAATCTCACATATCTAAAACAATCGTGTAAATGGAGTGTTAACAACTTTAAATAAAAATTGAGAGAAAACATGATAAATCAAAATAATGTTGAAATGTTGAAAATTTTGAGCAAAAGTCATATTGAGAGTGGAATCCATCGAGAGTTCATCCTTATACCTTTGGAAGTGTTTTGGACAACTATACTGTGGAGGAGCTTCCTGTAGTTTTTAGGACTTTTCCAGAGTAATATTTAGAATACACTTAATGCTCTAAGTCCGAGAGTAATAGGGATCCTTTTGTAAAGGGCACACGATCACTATCTGTTATTTCAATAAAAATGATGCATTGTTTTTGTCCCATTTGGCAAACAGCTTACCATTCTTCTCATTCGTTCATATCACAATTAATCATTCTTTACTTCAATTATTCTTTGGATCCCCTTTTGTCTTTTTGTTGGGTCCTTTGATAACAAAGACACTAGCGACACTGTTGTTGACTTAGAGCCTTTTTGAGAAAGACATGTGTCCAGAAAAACCTTGGGACTTCGAAGATGATTAAGAATGTAACTTGTCTCCCAATTTGCTACGGATGTTTAAGCAAGAAAATAATCAAATATTACCTCACAAAGAATCAGCAGAAATCGCGAGTTTGGGGAATGAAAATGAATAAGAGAGTGAAAATTGGGACATGTATCTTTGCAAAAATAAAGAAAGATCTCATAGAGCTGCTTCGAGAATTTGAAAAGGTCTTCGCATAATTCATTAAAGCATGTCGGGTTTAAGGAACTGATGTCATGACGCACAGGCTCCCATAAAGGAAGAATACAATCCAGTTCAAACAAAAACTTCGAAGAGTGAGGCTTGACGTGCTATTAAAAAGGAGGCCCAAAAAAAAAAAAAGTTAAGATGAAAACTCGCAAAGGGCATTTTAAAACCCAAAGAAAGAAAAAAAAAAGAGGAAAAAAAGTCAAGATGAAAACCCGCAAAGGGTATTTTGAAAATCTATGTATCTCCTTCACCTCTTCATGCATGGCTTTTTTCTATGTGAGGCATGGACGTCATTGAGCAAATCTTGCCAAAAACTTCCAATGGGTATCGATTCATTACTTCACCGAATGGGTAGAAGCTGCTTCCTTTGCCAATCGGCGGTTAAGCAAATTCTTAAAACAGAGAGATTGTATGTTGATATGGAATGCCAGAAAGGGTCATATCTAACGACGACTTAAATTTGAACAACAAAATAATAGTAAAAGTTTAGAGCCAATTCAAGAACAAGTATCACAACTCAACACCACATTCCCAAAAAGTGAATGGGGCAGTGGAGGCAACCAATAAGAACATCAAAGGATTGATTGGAAAATAGCAGAGACCTGCAAAGGCTTGGCATGAGAAGTCAATATTTGCTCTCTACGCTTATTTGAACGTCCATCAAGACCTACACCGAGGCAATACCTCTTTGATTGGTTTAAAAACAGAGGCAGTTTTACCCTTTCGAAGTCAAGACTCCTTCCATCCAAATTTTGGTAGAAGCGAATTTGGATAAAACAGAACAAAGCCAATCCAGATTTGATTAGTTAAACATTGATCGAGGAAAGGAGGCTAAAAGTTATGATCTGATGTACAAAGAGCAAATGATGCGGACTTATGACAAAAAAGGTCTGCCCTAGAGAATTCAATGAGCGAGATCTAGTTTCGAAAAGGTCTTCCTTATACAAAAAGGATTTTCGAAAAACATGGATGCCAAATTAGGAATTACCTTTTGAAGTAAAGAAATCCTTTTCCGGAGAAGCTCCGATTTTGACCAAGATGGACAACAAATATATGCTCAACACCGTGAACTCGGATTTGGTGAATGTAACAGCCTATTTTTCAGTGGTGTCGAAAATAGTTATTTCGGAACCACAAATCCGACGAGAAAATTTTATGATGAGTGTTTAAATTAAATAAGTCAAAAATAATTTTATATGGAATTTTGAATTAAATAATTTTAATTATTGAATTAAAATTTAGAATAACTAGTTTAGTTCAATGGTCAAGTGGTTTTAGAAAATGAGGTATTTGGACCTCGTTTCTGAAATTAAGTGCCGTAGATATTTTTATTAAATATTTTAAGAGTCTTACTATATGTGAATTGAAGTTCGGTAAGGTAATTTTGATGATTACTTGCTTAATTAATGAAAAAGGATTAAACTAAAAAGGGTTAAAAGTTAATTGCTATTGATTAAAAATAAAAGGGACCAAAGTGGTAATTACACCATGGTCAAAAAGTCCAAGCAGTGGAGGATATGATTACCTTCCACTAACTTTTGGGTTATTTATTCATTTAGTCCTTTTTAGTTTAAGGCTAAATTGTAAATAAGTTTGTTTAATCGAAATTTAATACAATTGAAGGACCAATTATGAAATTTGACCCTTCTTAAATGGCTTAATAATAGAAATGAAGTGTAATTCTTTAGATTTTGGTAAATTTCTATTAAATCCTAATTAAATAAGGATTTACTAATTAGTTTATTTTTCCTATATGATCGGGAATGATGATTTTAAGGTCACGACTTTGATAAGTCAGGTCGTAAATATTAATTATTAATATTTACGAGGTCTTTAATATTGTATTAGAATTTGGTTATGGAATTTAATCATTTAAATAGTTAATTAAATGAAAAGGATTAAATTGTAAAAGGTGCAAAAGTTTAATTAAAAGTATTAGGTGTCAATTGGAGGTTTAGTTGAACCACCTAAATGGTAATTAAACCACCTACTATGTATATGGACGGTTTTGGCTTTTTAAATGGCTAATTTCATGAAAATTAATTAAGGGTAAAATAGTAAATTACTAAATAAATGGTTTTTAAACCAAATTAAGAAAGAACAAGTTTTTTTTCATCTTCTTCTTCTCCAAAATAGAACCAAAACCCTAAACACCATGGGAGGAGCTTCGACAAACTTTAGTTCATGGGTTTGGTATGTAAATCTTGCTCGTTTTTAGCAATTTTTATGTTTTTAAGTTCGTATTAGCTTAATCTAGCTAACCCGTGGACTAATTTGTGCATTTGTTACAGGTTATAAATTTTTTCCATTGATGAATGTGATGTTTCTAGAAAATTTATTGAAGTTTATTAAGCTTGGTTGTCGGATTTGATTATTTTGTATTTGATGATTTTAATGTTAAAGGACTAAAATGTTAAAAGAATAAATTTGTAAGGACTTGAGGTGAAATATTACAAAAATTGGGCTGTATAAATGCTTATAAACATTTGAAAAACTTGAAATTTCAAAATAAAATGGTTAATTTGCAAGTTTAAGCTAAAGGACTAAATTGAATAAAAGTAAAAAGTTAAGGGTAATTTTGTAAAAATACCAAAAATGATTAACTACATCAAATGATTAAAAATTCATGTTGATTTAAATAATGGAATGAAATTATTGTAATAGATCAAGATCGTGTTCCGATCGTGAAAAAGGGAAAATTACGGATTTGCCCCTGAAATTCACTTTAACTGCAATTTCGTATGGTAAGTTCATACAGTAAATAGTTGATTTAATTTTTGTTTGTAAATTATTGAAATAATTTAAGTATGTTGTATTTAAATTTATTTGTTTAGTAAATATTAAATTGAAATATTGAATTAAATTGAAATGAAATTATATTGGGGAGTATGATTAAAAGTAATAAAATGATATAGTTGAAATCAGGTAACAACGAAACGCTTAAATAATTATGTGTTGTGTTTGTTGTTATTCATCTTACAAATGAATTAATTTGGTTGATATATGACAAATAGAAATTGAACTAAATGACATGGTTAGTTAAGTCGATATCTTGTTTGATAAATAAGGATTATACGGATGTTTGTTGGAAAAGGTATAATGTGATGAAAGTTAATTGAATTAGACATGGTATATGACACATATGAACTTCGTGAATATTTGGGACACAAAGGACATGTCATTAAGGGCTATACAGTTTTGGGAGATAGACTTGGATGTTTTACTGGCGAATAGTTCCTGTACTTGAGCCGATACTACAAGTCAATCCAGTAAGTTCGAATGGTTAAATTCTAGTTTGAATTTCATATTTTGTATTGTAAACCATTGAATTGAATTGAAATGGTGATCGAGAGATGGAATACGAGAATAAAGAAAACGAAAGGCAACGGGCTTTGAGCCGTAAATGAAAAAGGGTCCGATGACTAAGTGCCATAGTGAGTATATGAATCCTTTATGGATTATGAGGTCCGGTGACTATGTGTCATCGTGAGTATATGAATCCTTTACGGATTATGAGGTCCGATGGCTATGTGTAATCGTGGGTATATGAATCCTTTACGGATTATGAGGTCCGATGGCTATGTGTAATCGTGAGTATATGAATCCTTTACGGATTATGAGGTCCGATGGCTATGTGTAATCGTGAGTATATGAATCCTTTATGGATTATGAGGTCCGATGGCTATGTGTCATCGTGAGTATATGAATCCTTTACGGATTATGAGGTTCGATGGTTATGTGTCATTGTGAGTATATGAATCCTTTACGGATTATGAGGTTCGATGGCTATGTGTCATCGTGAGTATATGAATCCTTTACGGATTATGAGGTCCGGTGGCTATGTGTCATCATGAGTATATGAATGAAATGAAATCCATTGCAGATTAAAGATCTGATAACTCTATGTCATCGTGAGTATCAAATGCGAATCGAAACTTACCCGAATGTATACAATTTAATCAATGCAGTTGATTAGATTTTTCAACTCTTAAAGTTTGGTAAATCTATTTAACTTTATGAACTTACTAAGCTATGAAGTGCTTACCTGTGAATTGCTTTTGTTTTGTAGATTCAATTTTGCTGTTAAGGGATCGGATCAACATGGAGCATCACACTATTCCAGAGTTGTTCAGTAGTTATTTCATCACTTGGTTATATGGCATGTACTAGGATGATATTAACTTGAGATTGAACTAAAAGATGTTGAAACCATTCTATTTCGATAGTGTAAATGGCATGAAGTATGACTTAGATGCTCAGGCTTATAATGCTTGTAAGACTTAGAAGTTATGTATGTTATATGATGTTTTAATGCATAACTTATACTGGTTGTGTTTAAGTTATTAAACTTGTATCTTGGCAATACTCTTGAGATCCTGCATACTTGTTTCGGTAGAACATATGCATGTATCGGTAGAAGTGCAAGGCAGGAGAGAGGTTGTTCTCTGACTTGGGTTGTATCGTTAGTTAAGATACAAGTATCGGTAGTTTATGGTATTGATTTATCGGTAGAAAGAATGATTGTATCGGTAAAAGTTGCAGGATAAGGATTTTTGCTCTCTAGAGTTTTTGGTATCTGTAGTTGCATGAATTATTTCGGTAGTTATGTCACATGTATCGGTAGAATCATCTCGAGTATCGGTAGAACTCTGCAATATTTCTGAACTATTTTTGACTTGACAACTACCGATACATGTTCATTAAGTACGGGTAGAAGTGTCCAAAAATCATGGAAATGACCTTTTTGCCCTTGTTGAGTTGTGATTTTTAATCGATTGATGATTTATGATATGTTAAGTTCACATCTTTATTAAAATAAGACTGATTGAAATGAAAATAAAAGACGAATAGTGATAGATGAACAGTAGGACACCAAGATCCTAATCGACGACGGTTTTGGGTTTTGGGTGGTACAATGAAGAAGTATTTCACCCAAAAAAAGAGAGAAAAAGAAAAGAAAAGAAAGGAGAGGGCGAGGTGAAAACTCGTAAAGGGCATCTCAAAACCTAAGGAGATTTGAGTTGAAAACCTAAAAGGGCAGCTCAAATTCAAATCAAAGAAAGGGTATGAAATGGTCTTCTCTCTCAAAAGTAACAAGGTGGAGAAACTTTACACCTTGAAGTATCGATGAAGTACTCCAAGTTTCATGGACACATATCAAGCTCAGAATGGTTCTGATCAAGTTTGCTTAGCGAAGCTCATACTTTGATATCTGGGGCACTTAACTCCATTCTTTGCTCACCTCATGTTTGGCAACTTTTTGACTAGTATGGGTCATTTTTAATCTTTTCATTCATATGAGCTTTGCCTCCAATAAAATTCAATTTTATCCACCTTACAACATTGTGCTAGCATTTTTGCATTGAAATAACGGTTAGTGAACCAATGATTCATAATCTTTTCATTCATACGAGCTTTACCTCCAATAAGACTCGATTTCATCCACCTTACAACCTTGATTCAAGCATTATTTTTCATTTGAAATAACGGTTAGTGATCTAACGATATAAGAAATAAAAGGATTTCTGCATATCGCTCTAAAAAATTTCTAAATAGTACAGGACTAAAAATAAAATCATTCTCAAAGATGACATTTTTGCATTCATCATTCATACCCATCTGGTTAGGAGCATTTGACTCATTTTGATCATGTCATCCTAATAATCTGGCCTACATAGAGGTCCATAAAAGCATATTCTACAGGTTTGAAGGGAAAGATTGAAGCCGCAATGAGAAATCTAATACCCTAAAGATATTGAGGGAAAGGTTGAAGCCGCAATGGTAAACCTTGTACATTAGAGACGTGAAGGGGAAGATTGAAGCCGCAACGGCAATTCTAATACCCTAGAGATATAGAGGGAAAGGTTGAAGCCGCAACGGCAAACTTTGTACCTTAGAGACGTGATGGGAAAGATTGAAGCCGCAACGACGAATCTTGTACCATAGAGATATGGAGGGAAAGGTTGAAGTCGCAATGGCGAACCTTGTACCTTAGAGACGTGATGAGAAAGATTGAAGTTCTAATGGTGAATCTTGTACCATAGAGATATGGAGGAAAAGGTTAAAGCCGCAATGACGAACCTTGTGCCTTAGAGACGCGATGGGAAATATTGAGGCTGCAATGGCAAATCTTGTACCATGGAGATATGGAGGGAAAAGTTGAAGTCGCAATGGTGAACCTTGTACCTTAGATATGTGATGGGAAAGATTAAAGCCGCAACGGAAAATCTTGTACCATAGAGATATGGAGGGAAAGGTTGAAGTTGTAACGGCGAACTTTATACCTTAGAGATGTGAAGGGAAAGATTGAGGCCGCAACGGCGAATCTCATACCCTGAAGATGAGGAAAAGCAAATTGAAGCCACAAAGGCAATCTCAAGACTGTAGAAAAGCATATTGAAGCCATAAAGGCGAATCTCAAAGTTATAAAGGGCTAGATTGAAGATGCAAAGGCGAATCTTACATCTTGAAAACTGAAGAGGAGTAGATTGAAGTCGCAATGACGAATCTTCTACCTCGAAGTTTCAGTGGATTAGATCAAAATTGTAGTAGAGTTTTTATCTCTCTGAAGTTACAGTAGAGCAAAGCGAAGCTAGCATCCAATCTCATACCCCGATCATGGGGCAAATTGAAACATTCAATCTTTTACCCTAATCAGAGGGCAGATTGAAGACACACCAATCTCTTACCCTGATCATGGGGTAGATTGAAGCATCCAATCTTTTACCCTAATCTCTTACCCCGATAATGGGGCAGATTAAAGCATCCAATCATTTACCCTAATCAGAGGGAAGATTGAAGACATACCAATCTCTTACCCCTATCATAGGGCAAATTGAAGCATCTAATCTTTTACCCTAATCAGAGGGCAGATTGAAGACACACTGATCTCTTACCCCGATCATAGGGAAAATTGAAGCATCCAATCTTTTACCCTAATTAGAGGGAAGATTGAAGACACATCGATCGTTTACCCCGATCACAGGACAGGATGAAGACATCCAATCTCTTACCCCGATCATGGGGCAGATTGAAGATACCATCCAATTTCTTACCCCGATCATGTGGCAGGTTGAAAATCTTATCCAATCTTTTACCACGATCATGGGACAGATTGAAGCTACCATCTTACAGAAGTGAATCTCAATCTCCCTAAAGTTACAGTGGAATGGAGTGAAGCTTCAACACCAAAATCTTATATCCCTAAAGTGTTAGTAGATTGAATCAAAGGCTACGACATCGAATCTCAATCTCCCTAATGTTGCAGTGGAATGGAGTGAAGCTAAAATAGAAAATTTTATCTTTTTAAAGTTTCTATTGGGCAAGATGAAGTCACGCCGCAAAATCTTATCTTCCTAAGTTGTAGCGAAGCGGATGCAGTGCAGTAGGACGACTGATGATTTGAAAGAGTGGGTTACGTGGAGAAGAGAAAACGAGATTCAACAGGACAAGATGAAATTGGTCTTCCTTGAAGTCTTTGCTCAATTCTCGTTCCACAGCAACGAGCAAAGTGGAGCAACTGTTGGAGCCCAATTTCGTCCGAGCCCAACTCAAAACCCAAACCCAAAAATAAACTAATAAATAAATAAATTTAAATTTAAATTTATTTAATTTAAATGTCCCTTTTACAATCCATTTACATAAATTACCCAAACCAACCTTAGCCCAATGACCCAACACAAACCCATATCTAACCTAAAACCCAAATTTAAACCAAACCCAATAAGCCCAACACTAAACACATTTTGGAAACCCTAGTTGCTAGGGTTTCCAACCTTTGCTCCTACCATGTGTTACCACCCACGCCTTTACGTCAGCCACGAGGCTTCTGATCTCTCCTCTTCCACTAGACTTGCACCAAAACGACAAAGGGCACACCTCACCCCAAACCTTGCCATTCCGATGATACCTGCAAAAAGAAGAAGAAACAAGGCAAAACAAAAAGAAAAAGCAATTTGTTTATGTATTTTGATTTGCCTATAAAGGCATCAACAACTTCTCTAAAATTTTTACAGATTCAATCAATAGAAAAAACACAAAAAAAATTATGGAGAAATACAAGAAATATAAAAAAGATCAAGCAGTTTAAAGCATTCGAAGGTAACTTTGTTTAATATTTTTTTATTTTGTTATTTCCTATTTCGAAAAACAAAAAAAATATAAATAAAAACCTAAAAAAGGGAAAAACAATAATATTCGAAAAGAAATAAAATGAAAACCTGAAAAAAATCATTTTTTTAAAACCTTTTTCGAAATCTAGGGCTAGATCTTAGTTGATCTAGCCCCGATCTATGTTTTAAAAAAACAAAAAGGGGAGTTTTCTTACCTCCGACCATCATGGATGGTGGTTGGCCGTCATCGGCGTGGAGGTGCGGCGGTGGCGCACGGTGGAACCCTTGATCAGTCATAAGGGAGGGGTGAGGTGAGTTGAGCGAAAAAGAGAGTGTAGGTTTTTTTTTTTTGAATGAAATGAACGATAAATGAATTTTTTTTGAAATTTTTTAGCTTTAAATAGCCCACCAAAACTACGTTGTTTTGGGTGTGGCTTAAAAGGCCTAAAACGACGTCGTTTTGGCTCAACCTCAATTTGACCCGACCCACTAAAGAGGATCCGCGTGTTTTTATAAAAATGGTTAATTTTACATTTGGTCCTTCCGTATTTTCCTTCTGTTTCAATTTGGAACTTTTATATATTTTTAATTTATTTCAAAATTGATCAATAATTATAAATTATTTTCAATTTAGTCCTTGACTAAAAAATACCCTTGGGGTTGCCACATGTCAAAATTTTGAGTTTCTTACCCACGAAGCCCCTGTTTTATTTAAAAATGATATTTTTACCCTCAAACCTTTCAAAAATTTAAATTTGACCACCAAACTTTCCAAAATTTTGTTTTTGATTCCTAAACTTTCCAAAAATTTGAATTTGATCCCTGAGCTTTCCAAAAAATTAAATTTGGTGCTCAAACTTTCCAAAATTTCATTTTTGACCCCCGAACTTTGTAAAATTTCATTTTTGGCCCTATTTTTCCTTATTTTCATATTTTTACCCAAAATTTTCATTTTTTTAAATTAATCCTTTATTTCTTTTTTTCTAAAATTAATCCAATCTTTTTATTTTTTCGATATTTCAATTTGAATTTTATTTTGCATTGCGTATTTTGTTTATTTTATTTTTATATATTTGTTTTGTGTATTTATTACTTGTATAATTGCACTTTCTTCATATTGCTTAATTTTGTCATTAATTGCACACTCATATTTAATTTACATGCTCATTTTTTTTAAAAATAAAAAAAAATATCATTTTTTGGATTTGGTGGAGTAGCAAGAGATGATGGGGTGTTAGGAATTGAAGGAGAAACTCTAGTGGCTAGGTTAGCCGAAGGAGTAGAAAGGATGTTGAAGAGTTGGGTAAGAGCTTCTTTGGTAAACATAGTTGGGTGAGTTGACGTCATGGTTTGTGTTAAGGGTAGATCGCTTTTGGTATCATCGTTGCCATCAATCGGAATGGAAGAATTGGCGAGGTCGGTTTTGTTGTTTTTTGTTAATAGGGTTGTGGGTAACATTATTTTGATTTTAAGACATTATCTTGTCCATGCTCACCGTATCAATTGTTGATATAGAGTACAACAAGGGATGATTACAATGAGGACAGCAAGGTGGGTAATATGGGGTCAATTCACCTGTAGAGGTCGAAAGCGGGATCAATGACAAGATGACAGACATATTGAGATGATAAGTGCTCAAAGTAACTTTAAGATGTTAAAAGGTCAACCCCTATTCATAGTTTTCTAGGGTGTTTATAGTATATGTAACACCCTAAGTTAATTTTTTAAGGACTAAATTAATATTTTTGAGAGTTTGAGGGTTTAATTCATAAAATTGAAGAGTTTTAGGGACTTAATTGAATTATGATTTAAATTTTACGGTCAAATTTTGATTTTAAAGACTATTTTGTGAAACGGGTAAAGTTTGAGGGCTTGTTTAAAAACCCTAAAGTTCCTTGAGGACCTTCAAGAAATTCTCCCTTTTTACTTGGGTATAAAAACTCCTTTTTCCCTTTGGATGACTTTTCCCCGCCCATTTCTTCTTCCCCATCTATCGACTTTCTCTCAACTTCTCTTCCTTGCATTTTTCCGATCAAGCTCCGATCTACCCATCGTCGTCGTCCGTGCTTGATACCGCCACCCTTGCTGTGTTCGTCTTTGCCTCGAGAACAAAATCCTTCATTCTAATCCTCCCTTTTCGTCGTCGTTTGTGAGATCAGTGTGGAACCGATTCGAGCACCTTCTTTTCTGTCGTTGCTTCGTTTGTGCCTCATATGGTGTTGGTAAGTGGTTGGGAAAGCTTGGATCCCTTGTATTTGGTGTTGGGAGCCTTGGTTGCTTCGTTATCGGTGTGGCTGTCACCGTGTGTTGGAGGTTCGATGGTGCCGATGTGGTAGTTTAAAAACCTAAAACTCTTTGTGCTTAAGTGTGGGTGTTGGGTCAGTGTTAGGAAACCCAAACTGAGGCCCACACTAATAGCCAATTGGTAGCCCAATTTTAGTGACCAAAACCTTAAAACCATTGACCCAATCCAACCCTAACCCATTTTGGTTCGACTCATTTGAGAACCAAACCTAAACTTAAGAATCGAACTGACCCGACCCGGATCTGAACTCGACTGTTGATCGTTGACTTTTTTCATTAACTTTGTCTGAGAAACCCTATCTTGCCATTTTTCAGGGTACTGATTTCGATTCCATTATTCGTTTCATAAAATTCGAACCCGAAAGCCTCGTTTTAGCTTTTTGCACTTAATTTTGTATTTAGTGATTATTAAGAGGTTGAATTAGGGAATCTAATTTGGGATATTTTGTGTTTAGGTGATCATGACTCCGATGTCGACGACTTACCTCCTCCTCCTCCACCTGTTCAACCTGTTCCTGCACCAGCTCTGAGAGTTACACGTGAATTTATTTCAGTTTAGTATTGTGTTTAGCTGGTGGCTTAGGGATAGTTTTAATGTAATATTTGTTCTCGTAGGTTCTAATCCTGTTAGACCCAAAGCTAGATCTATGCATGGGAGACGTCTTCCTCGTCATTAGAGCTTCAGCCTTTTCGAGGTGTGTTTCTATCCATGTTTCATCTTTTTGTGTGATATTGATCTATGATGAATAATGACATGATCTTGTGATGTGTTATGTGATTGCATGTTGATATTGCATGTAGGCTCGACCTTGGGGGTAGTCTAGGAATGCTACTGCCCAAGGCCTAAAATAGAGAGGGGCCCATTATTTTTGAAATTTTTTTCAGTTTTTCTGAGCAATACACCCGTCATGCGTCAGATTTATTAGTCGTGGGGAAGAGAAGTTGCAGGTTTTAATTTGATTAGACATGACCTTTTTCTATATTTGTTTTATTGTTTTTGTTTCTTTATTTCTTTTATTATGAAACTTCCTTTTGAATTTTTCTTTTTCTACTTTGGGCTGCTAGTATTTGTTTGACTTTGGGCTTCCTATTTGTTTAAATTAAATGTCCAGTTTTATTATTTAAAAAAAAGAAAATATGAACTTTAGGCTTCCTTTTTCTAACATTTTTTAAGTTTCATAATAAGAAAAAAAAAGTAGAAAACAAAAATACTTTCATTTCTTCCATTTTCATCTCTAACCTTTTGTCTTCTCCAATTCTTCTTTACATCTCATTCCCAAATTCCAACCCCTTGCATTAGAAACAAGATAAAAAAGAATCGGCAAATAAAGAGGTAATGGATTTTGGATTTTATTTTTACAATTTAAGCTTTTAATATTCTTGGAGAACAATATGTTGTTTGGTTGGTTTTAATCTGTTCAACTAGAGCAAATCTTATAATGTGAGTTTTGTTTCTTGTAAATAAAAGAATAGTATGACAAATAGCCATTTATTTTTTTTCTTTTTCTTCCTAATGTTATACAAATTCTGATTTTATGTTGTTTTATATTTTAAGCTTTTAGCATTCTTGGGGAAGGGGGGGGAACAACCTTTTACCTTTGAGTTGGGTTTTGTTAATGTTTTTTCTTTTTAATTTTTTTTGATATTATAATAAAAGGAATTAGGGAACAACTATATAGTTTTCAATTTCATGTTTTTTTTTATCAACAATTTGCCATATTTGTTCACCCAAACTTGACCTTGGGCTGTTGCTCATAACTTGAACCCACTTGGTAGTGCATTAAGAGTTTAGAGATTTTGAATTAGGTCTGAATTAAATCAGTATTGTTTATGCCATTGTCTTATTAAAAAAGTTTCCTTGATGCTATGTTTCATTTAATTTTTTATTTGGAGCTTTGTTTTTGTTACTCATTTAATTTTTTAGTTAATTACATTGTTTATTTGTAACTGATTATTATAATTATATTTATAGAATTCCAATAACTCGATTTGACTTTTGGAACTAACAAATATGAAAGCAAATATTTAGCTTGGAATTCTTCTATCTGATGCTATTGTTTTATTTTCTTTTGTTACTTGAATATTTAACTTATATTTTATATATAATGTTGTCTAAGAAACATTTATCTGAAAGTGAAAAAAGAGAAAAGAGAAAACATACTGAAGAGTTAAAAAAAGCACAACAAGGTGCTATTAATAAATTTATTTTTAAACAAGTAAATTTTAAAGAAAATTTGGATCAATCAAATGAAAGTTTGCATAATGATGTACATAAGAATGATGAAATCAATTATCTAAATGAGACTAATGATGTGCCAAATGTATCAAATATTGAAAATTTTGGAGGCATATTAGTGAGAGGCTCAAACAACATGAAAATAGTGTAGAGCATATGACTAATATGAATTTTTGGAATGAAATGAAAGTCAGGTCGGAAAAAAAATGAAACAATTGATAAAAGCTTGTAAGAATAGATTATGAAAGAGAAAGAGTGATGGAGGCAAGTTTTACTTAGAATATTTTCAGCTGTGAAATGTTTTGCTACTCATAATTTGGCTTTTCGAGGATCCAATGCAAAACTCTACCAATATAGCAATGGTAATTTCCTGGGATTAATTGAAATGATTGCGAAATTTGATGTGATAATGCAAGATCATGTTAGACGCATTGAAAACTGTGAAATTCATTATCATTATCTTGGGCATAAAATTCAAAATGAATTGATTTCCCTTTTCGCCGATAGTGTTAAAAGTTTTATAATTAAGACTATCAAAGAGGCGAAATATTTTTCTATAATTCTTGATTGTACCCTTGTTATTGGACATCAAGAACAAATGACTCTAATAGTACGATGTGTAAATATGTCAACTAATAAAATAAAAATTGAGGAGTACTTTTTAGAGTTTTTGAAGGTGGATGATACATCTGGATTGGAACTTTTTAATGAATTACAAGATGTTTTGGATTCTCTTGATCTCAGTGTTAATGATGTAAGGGGTCAGGGTTATAATAAGGTTCTAATATGAAAGGGAAACACCAAGGTGTTCAAAAGCGATTTCTTGAAATAAACCCGAGAGCATTATATATGCCTTGTGCTTGTCATAGTCTGAATCTTACTCTTAGTGATATGACACATTCTTGCATTAAAGCTATTTCATTTTTTGGAATTGTTCAACGCATATATTCATTATTTTCGAGTTCTACAACAAGATGAAAAATTTTGCTTAACAATGTCCCTGAATTAATTGTGAAATTTTTATCTAATACTCGTTGAGAGAATCGAATTAAAAGTGTTAAAGCTATTAGAGTTCAAACTCCCCAAATAAGATTGTGCAACACCCATATCCCGTATCTATCCCCCAAGTAGGGATACAAAAAGTTACAGTACTTACCAAATCATTCACGTCACATCCGAAACATGTTTAAACTATTTTTTTTCAAAAAATCAACATATATATTTATAAATATATATCCAAACAAAAAATACAATTCGGTAACATATACATCATTAACCAACCAAGAATTTTCTATTCACTAAATATTTTTTTTTACAAATTCAAAAGGATCATCACCTATATTGCCAACATAAAACTATAATACAAATCAAAAGAAATATTCTAGATCAAGCATCTATATAACAAAACACCCTAATTACATGCCATAAGTAACTAGAAGATGAGTCAACAAAAGCTACCCAAAAGTGGTGCAAGAAGATACTCCAGTGATCCAATCCGTGCGGTAACAAAAGTTCAAAAAACTACAAAAAAAATTAAAACAAGGTAAGTATGGCTAAGACTTAAAATAAAAAGTCTTAAAAGAACTTGATATAACCACATATTCATAAGAACCTTAAATGCCCTATATAAACTATTAAATTCACAACGGATGACATTCATCCTCAAAATACCTTGACATAGTACGTCCCATTGTTTCACTCCTTTAAAACATCACATCTCAATCCTTCCATATATTATCTTTTTGATGGGTCATTATAAAAGTATTTATTACGTGAGTATCAAACACGTTTCCTCTTATCAGAGAACGTACGTTTATGCTCGTCAGCCACTATATGTTTATGCTCGCCAGCCACTATACGTTTATTCTCACGAATTAACACTTTTATTGACCCATCAACACTTACTTTCATTCATTCTTAAGTTGTTACTTCATTAGTATATAAGCTTGCTCTATTATTCATAAGATTAAAAATATATGATAGAAATAAAGTAAGTACACGGCTAAGAACATACCTGTTGAGTTTTCAAAACCAACCCGATCTATTCGATGGCTTTTCCCTTGCCACTTATGTCCTCCTCGCGTCACGATCCTTTATCTAAATCACAAATTTCCTGCATTAAGACCTCAAATCCACTTAAATACAATTATTTACTTTCGAGACTTAATTTAAGGTGATTTAACAAATTTTACTCCCCCACAAGTTAACTTTCACCCAAGAAGTCATTTGCTTAATCTCAACATTTAACTTCTAATTATGGATAATAAATGAACCTATGTCAATTTAATTTCCATTTATAAAGAAAACCCCTAATTTGATTTAACTGGCAGTCATTTCGTTTAAGCATTAATTCTTGACTATTAAATGAACTACAACCTTCAATACAATGAATAACAAAGGCCCATGCAAGAGCCTGAACAACTACAAAGCAATACAATATATGTACATGTACTAATAAAATGAAAATCAAAGTACACAGTTCGTAGAAAAACAAATTTGATGATAATACATTTAAAGAAAAAATAATCATGATAAATTGAATAATTAGCATAGGCAATTAAACGGAATAAGGATTAATGCTCGTAAATTGATTATTGACAAGACAACAAAACAATATGAAATACAGTAAATGAGAACACTGGGTGTCGTGAGCTAGAGGAAGATCAGCTAAAGAAGAAAGAAAATAATAAAACTATTCTAACTTACCAAAGATACCCATATCACCATTAACATAAATCATTTATTTCCAAGCAATCCAAAAATCATACCAAAACTATTAATGGTAAAACCCTAGATTTTCAAGGACTTTACAAATAAATCCCTTGTTTAAATATATCAAAATAACAAGAACTTGATCATAACAAAATTACTAAGAAAAATTTCATAAAGATCTTACTATAATGAAGAAACCATCACTCAAACCCTAACTCCTAAATTTCGTTGGCTTCTCCTGTAGATGAAGATGAATTTCTCTTTATTTTTCCCTTTTAAAATTTCATTAATTTCTTCCTTTTTATTTCTTACACCTAATACTCTATTAGTATTATTATTTTTTGTTATTATTATTTTCTTTAATCATTTCATTTCCCAAATATCTAGATTTTTTTACTAACTCCTCCACTAATTTTCTTTATAAGCTAAATTAAAATCTAAGCTGGTTAACTTCCTTCTTCAAGACTTTTTGATATAATCCACTACTAACTTTTACTTTTGTACTAATGCAATTTCATCCTCTTCTCTAAATTAACCACCTTATTAACTAAGTCTCGTTAATAAAACTAATATGTCTCTATTCAACTCTTAATGAAATATTAAATAAATATTAATTAAATAATATATATACTCTAATTATCGAAAAAAATGTGGCCTTAAGCTACCATTCCCGGTACCACTAAATCGGGATGTTACAACTCTCCCCCCTTAGGAAATTTCATCCTCGAAATTTCTTACCAGGAAATAGGTTTGGGTACTATGTTCTTATCAAGTCTTCAGTTTCCCATGTAGCTTCTTCGATCCCATGACAGTTCCATAAAACTTTCACCAAAGGCACCCTTTTTTTCTGAGCTCTTTTTGACTTCCCGTGCTAAAATCCTGACTGGTTCTTAAGAATATAATAAATCAGGTTGTATCTCAACTTCACATGGAGTGATCACATGTGAGGGATCCGATTGGTATCATCTCAGCATTGACACATGAAAAACATTATGAATCTTCTCAAGTTCTGATGGTAATGCTAATCTATAAGCTACGGGGCCAATTCTCTCTGTAACATCATAAGGTCCAATGAATCTTGGACTTAACTTTCCTTTTCTTCCAAATCGCAGTACCTTCTTCCAAGGTGAGACTCTTAGAAATACTTTATCACCAACTTCAAATTATATATTCTTTCTTTTCAAGTCTGCATACGATTTCTGACAATCTGACGCTGCTTTCAAATGATCCCAAATTATTCTAACCTTAACTTCAGTCTCACGAATAAGATCAGTACCAACCAACTTGGATTCACTTAACTCCGTCCAATACAATGGGGTCCTACATTTTCTACCATATAGACTTTGAATGGCGCCATTTTTATACTAGCTTGAAAACTATTATTGTACACGAATTCCACTAAAGATAAGTATTTTTCCCAACTACCTCCAAATTTCAAAATACAACACCGCAACATATCTTCTAAAATTTGAATTACTCTTTCTGATTATCCATCTGTTTGCGGGTGATACGCTGTGCTAAAATTTAGTCTAGTGCCCAGAGCCTCATGAAGCTTACCCTAGAATCTTAAGTTGAAACTTAGGTCCCTATTCGAAATGATAGATAGTCGCACACCATGCAACCTAACAATTTCTGATACATATAATTCTGCTAGTTTCTCAAGTGAATAATCATTACGAACCAAAATAAAATGAACTGATTTTGTCAATATCAACTATCGACAATAACCCAAATTGAGTCTTTTTTCCTTGGTGACAATGGCAATCCCTACACAAAATCCATCGTGATTCTTTCCTACTTCCACTTAGGAATAGTGATAGGCTGAAGTAATCCTGACGATACTAGATGTTCGGCTTTCACCTATTGACAAACTAAACATTTAGCCACGAATTCAGAAATTTCACGCTTCATACCCGACCACCAATACATTTTCTTCAAGTAATTAAACATCTTGGTACTTCTCGGGTGTATGGAGCATGAACTACTGTGAGCTTTAGATAAGATGTCATTCTTAAGCTCTGGATTATTTGGAACACATAACCTATTACGAAAGTATATCATGCCACCAAAACGCTCTGTAAACCTCTATGTTAAATCATTTTGGATTTACCCCTTCTTGGTTACTAACTTTGGATCACTTTCTTGTAGTTCTTTGATTCACTGAGGAAATAGTGGCCTAGCCCTCAACTCAGCAACAACACATCCATCTTTTTCTAACGATAGTCGAGAATTCAATACTTTCAGTGCGAATAGGAATTTTTGACTTAAAGCATCCGCGACACACATATGCCTTTCCTCGGTGATAATCTATGATCAAATCATAGTCTTTCAATAATTCCAGCCACCTCCATTGATGAAGATTGAGTTCTTTCTAAGTCATTAAATACTTCAAACTTTTGTGATTAGAAAATGTGGCATCTCTCACCATACAGATAATGTCGCCAAATCTTCAAAGCAAATACAACTGCAGCTAACTCCAAGTCATGAGTCGGATAATTCTTTTAATGAGTCTTGAGTTGTCGAGAGGCATAAGCTACTACTTTAACTTCTTGCATAAGAACACAACCCAATGCATTCAACGAGGCATCACTAAAGACTTCGAATTGTTTCCCAGATTCTGGTTGAGTTAAAACGAGAGCTTCGATTAACATCCTTTTCATTTGATCAAAACTTTACTGGCATTTATCAGTCCAAACAAACTGAACACCTTTTTGTAGCAATTTTGTCATTAACGAAGCCACAATCGAAAAACTTTTCACAAAGCATCTGTAATACCCTGCTAATCCAAGAAAACTTTGTACCTCAATGATATTCTTTTGAGGCTTCCAGTTCACGATTGTCGAGATCTTGTTCAGGTCAACCCGGATACCCTCAGCAGAAATCACATGTCCCAAAAATCCAACTTTTGTCAACCAAAACTCACATTTGCTAAACTTCGCGTAAAGCTTCCTTTCTCGCAAAGTTTGTAGCACCACTCTTAAATGTTGATCGTGTTCCTTTTCATTCCTCGAATAAATCAGAATGTCATTAATAAATACTACGATGAACCAGTCCAAGTGTGGTTGGAACACCCTATTCATCAGATCCATAAACGCGGTAGGGGCATTTGTCAAATCGAAAGGCATAACTAAAAACTCATAATGGCCATATCTAGTTCGAAAAGCTGTCTTTAAAATATATGGTTCTTTAACTCTAAATTGGTAATAGCCTGATCGTAAGTCAATTTTTGAAAATACGGTCGCTCCCTTCAATTAATCAAATAAATCATCAATTCGGGGTAACAGATACTTATTCTTTACCGTTACACTATTCAATTATCGATAGTCTATGCACAATCTCAAAGTTCCATCTTTCTTTTTAATAAATAAAACAAGAGCTCCCTAAAGTGACACACTCAGCTTAATAAAACCACGGTCCAACAATTCTTCCAACTAAGATTTCAATTCTTTTAACTTAGTCGGTGCCATAGATATCGGTACAGTTCTCGGTGCCACCTCAATCGCAAACTCAACTTCTCTTCCTAGCGGTAACCCTAGTAACTCTTCAGGAAAAACATCCATAAATTCTCGTACAGTTGAAATTTGATCAATCTTTAATTCGGATGCTCTAGAGTCTAGAATGTAGGCCAGAAAAGCTTTTACACCCTTTTGAATCAACTTTTGAGCAGTTACAGTCATTATCAAATTAGATGTGTATTTAGATCGCTCTATTTCAATACTCAAAGAATCTTTATTCGATCACCTCAAAACTATTCACTTTCTCTTGCAACTGACTACTGCATCATGATAACTTAACCAATCCATTCCTAAAATAACATTGAATTCATCAAATGGTAGCAACATCAAATTAGTACGTAACTCGTAACCCTAAATTTTTAATGGATAATTTTTTACTAACTTTATTTACTATCACACTCTGGCTTATCGAATTTGACACTTTAATATCGAATTCAATAGACTCAATGAGTATTTTCTTTTCGAAGGCTAATGTTGTACAAATATAAGAATGCGTAGATCTAGGGTCAATTAGTGCAATAACATTAGTGTCAAGAAGAGTGAAAGTACCCGCAATGACGTCAGGGTTGTAGCTTCCTTTTTGGCTCGAATTGCATAAGTCTTGGCGGAGGCTCGACCTTCTGACTTAAAGGTCGTATCACGTGTGTCGTTACGGCTCATGTTTGAAGTGTTCTCTGGTCTCGACTTCATACTCTTTTGAAAGACATTTGAAGGCTTTGCTGCTTGTTCTGAAATGAGTTCAACCCTTTGCGGACAATCTCTTATTTAATGTTCTAGTCACCCATAGCGAAAACAAGCCCCAGTCTTAACTCTGCACTCTCCCACATAAAGTCTGCCACACATTTTTCATGTTGGGATATATGCCTTTCGTACATTTCTAACACTAGCTATGGAAGTAGCTTGAGACTTCGAAGGAATTTGCTGAAACATGCCCCTTCTTTGATTTCCCCCGGTAAGAACAGATTGGCTATTTAATTCTCATTGTCTTTTAGGTGGAGGGGCAGAGAAAGTTCTAAAATCACTACGTTTACTCGAAATCCCTTTCTTTGCTTTGGCTCTCTTCTTCTCTTTCCAAATTGTTTCCATTTTTCGAGCATGTTGTGACAATACCACTAGCTCATTAATTTCTAGCATCCCAACCATAGCCTGAATGTCTTCACTTAACCCCCTTTCAAATTTTGCACACATCTCAACTTTCGAATTCAATTCTTCTCGAGTGTACTTACTCAAGCTCACGAACTTACGCTCATACTCTACGACAGACATGTTGCCTTATTTCAAGTCAAAGAACTCACATTTCTTATCCTCTAAATACAATTGACTAACATATTTCTTCTTAAATTCTGATTGGAAAAATTCCCACGTTAAGCGATCAGGCGGAATCATAAAAGTTAGAGTGATTCACCATTGATAGGCATCTTCTTTTAGGAACGAAATAGCGCACTCCAAACTGTCTTCGGGGGAGCAGTGTAATTCGGTAACATATACATCATTAACCAACCAAGAATTTTCTATACATAAAACATTTTTTTTACAAATTCAAAAGGATTATCACCTATATTGCCAACATAAAAGTATCATACAAATCAAAAAAATATTCTAGATCAAGAATCTATAACAAGATACCCTATTTACATGCCATAAGTAACCAGAAGATGAGTCAACAAAAGCTACCCAAAAGTGGTGTAAGAAGATATTCTAGTGATCCAATCCGTGCAGTAACAAAAGTTCAAAAAGCTACACAAAAAAAAAACAATTAAACAAGGTAAGTATGGTGAAGACTTAAAATAAAAATTCTTAAAAGAACTTGATATAACCACATATTCATAAGAACCTTAAATGTCCCGTATAAACTATTAAATTCACAACGGATGACATTCATCCTCAAAATACCTTGACATAGTACGTCCCATTGTTTCACTCCTTTAAAACATCACATCTCAATCCTTCCATATATTATCTTTATGATGGGTCATTATAAAAGTATTTATTACGCGAGTCTCAAACATGTTTCCTCTTATCAGAGAACGTACGTTTATGCTCGCCAGCCACTATACGTTTATGCTCACGAATTAACACTTTTATTGACCCATCAACACTTACTTTCATTCATTCTTAAGTTGTTACTTCTTAGTATATAAGTTTGCTCTATTATTTATAAGATTAAAAATATAAGATAGAAATAAAGTAAGTACACGGCTAAGAACTTACCTGTTGAGTTTTCAAAACCAACCCGGTCTATTCGATGGCTTTTCCCATGCCTCGTACGTCCTCCTTATGTCACGATCCTTTATCAAAATCACAAATTTCCTGTGTTAAGACCTTAAATCCACTTAAATACAATAATTTACTTTCGAGACTTAATTTAAGGTGATTTAACAAATTTTACTCCCCACAAGTTAACTTTCACCCAAGAAGTCATTTGCTTAATCTCAACATTTAACTTCTAATTATGGATAATAAATGAACCTATGTCAGTTTAACTTTCATTCATAAAGAAAACCCTTAATTTGATTTAATTGGCAGCCATTTCTTTTAAGCATTAATTCTTGACTATTAAATGAACTACAACCTTCAACGCAATGAATAACAAAGGCCCATGCAAGAGCCTGAACAACTACAAAGCAAAACGATATATGTACATGTACTAATAAAATGAAAATCAAAGTACACAGTTCGGAGAAAAACAGATTTGATGATAATACATTTAAAGAAAAAATAATCATGATAAAATGAATAATTAGCATAGGCAATTAAATGGAATAAGGATTAATGCTCGTAAATTGATTATTAACAAGACAACAAAACAATATGAAATACAGTAAATGAGAACATTAGGTATCGTGAGCTAGAGGAAAATCAACTAAAGAAGAAAGGAAATAATAAAACTATTCTAACTTATGAAAGATACCCATATCACCATTAACATAAATCATTTATTTCCAAGCAATCCAAAAATCATAACAAAACCATTAATGGTAAAACCCTATATTTTCAAGGACTTTACAAATAAATCTCTTGTTTAAATAGATCAAAATAACGAGAATTTGATCATAACAAAATTACTAAGAAAAATTTCATAAGATCTTACTATAATGAATAAACCATCGCCCAAACCCTAACTCCCAAATTTCATTGGCTTCTCTTGTAAATGAAGATGAATTTCTCTTTCTTTTCCCTTTAAAATTTCATTAATTTCTTCCTTTTTATTTCTTACACTTAATACTCTATTAGTATTATTTTATTATTATTATTATTTTGTTTAATCATTTCATTTCCCAAATATCTAGATTTTTTTTACCAACTCCTCCACTAATTTTCTTTATAAGCTAAATTAAAATCTAAGCCCTTTAACTTCCTTCTTCAAGACTCTTTGATATAATCCACTACTAACTTTTACTTTTGTACAATGTAATTCCATCCTCTTCTCCAAATTAACCCCCATATTAACTAAGTCTCCTTAATAAAGCTAATATGTCTCTATCCAACTCTTAATAAAATATTGAATAAATATTAATTAAATAGCATATATTACTCTAATTATTGAAAAAAATGTGGCCTCGAGCTACCATTCTCGGCACCACTGAATTCGGGATGTTACAAATTGGCTTTGTCAGAATTATATGAATCTTGTGATGATACAAAGTCAAAGAGTGAAGCTGAGAGTTTGGTCAATGCACTTGAGAGTTTTGAGTTTTTTGCTTGGTATGGTAATTTGGTATGAGATTTTATTTGCTATAAATATGGTGAGTAAGAAATTGCAATCTAAGTCTATGTGCATTGACACCACCATAAAGCAATTAGAAGGTGTATTGTCATATTTTGAAAAGTATAGAGATGAAGACTTTACTTTTAGTATTAATATTGCTAAAAGTATGGCACTTGATATGAATATAGAGCCTACCCTTCCAACAAAGTGTTGTGTTATTAGAAAATAAACAATTTGATGAGAATAACCAAGAGGATGAAGAAATTCGGTCGGCTGATGAATTATTTATAGTTGATTGTAGACATGGAAATTACTTCTTTGAAAAGCAGATTGGAGCAACTAAAAATATTTGAAAGTATTTTTGGGTTTTTGTTTGATTCAAACAAGTTAAAGTCATTGGATGAAAAGAAATTGAGAGAATGTTGTGCTACTATTCACTCTATCTTTTCTCATGGTGATTAATTAGATGTTGATTTAAATTATCTTTTTTCTAAATTGCTTTACCGAATAAATTAATGTTAGCCACTGAAATTCTTGAGTTTTTCAAATTTGTAGGTTGTTATCCGAATGTTTCGATTGCTTATAGAATTTTTTTTAACGATCCCTGTGACAGGGGCATCAACTGAAAGAAGTTTTTCAAAGCTAAAGTTAATCAAAACCTACTTGAGGTCGTCAATGTCAAAAGAACGGTTGAATGGTTTGGTAATTTTATTAATCGAGAAGGATTTTTTGGAAAAAAAATTTATGTTGATGTTATCATTAATTTTGCATCTCGGAATGCTCGTAGAACTCAATTTTTTATGATTTTTTATGTTTTTGTAGTTGATGACATTGGACTAGATTGAATGAAAAATATATTTTTTTAAATTTTGTTAGAAAACATCTTATTTGCTTAATGTCATAAAAAATATTATTTTAATGAAATTGCTAGTATATATTTTTATGTTATTGTATTATTTTTTATATTTTTAAAAGAGCCCCAATTTATTTTTTAGCATAAGGTCCCAAAAATGTTAAGAACGGGCCTGATTGCATGCATACCTATTAGTTTGTGAATTACTTAAATACTGTGTACTTTGAGATATATATATATATATATTAAATCATGAGATTGGGATTGAGATTGAATCAAATGTGTTATCATGTCATTGTGTGCTCATGGGTTGAGATTGTACGGTGGAAGACGTGGTAATCACCCCTTCAAACGGTTGATAACAAAACCACCATGCGATTGGTGTCGATTGGTTGGGGAGGGGTTCTGGGGAATCTCTCCACTGTATTGGTGTACAGGTGATTGGGTGCATTGCATTATGCTTATGTTTGTATTGCATTAAATTGTAATATGCTTTGTGGTTATTTTAATGCTATGAAATGACTGTGACTTTGTAATCATGGATGTATGCACTTTAGAGACACACTGGACTCTTTAGCTCATTCCCCATAGTTTTTCTTTCAGATACTTTGGACATAGTTGACTTGGTACTCAGAGGAACACTTATTTCATTTTTATTTCATTTTCTTTTATTATTCAGTATAAGTCATTTTGGGGTTTTTAGATTATTTTATTATATTATTATTTTGGGATTGTAAAGTTAATTTAAATTTTGGATTTTAGTGTTTGTTCAAGTATTTATTGATTATTCAATTTAATTATAACTTATATTTATATATATGAATGATTATGAATTTTGAGATTACGTGAGGCTGAAATTACAATAGTGACTTTTTGGATCCGGTCATATCTTCTAGGCTGGGAGTTCCGGTCATATCTTCTAGGCTGGGGGTTACGGTAGAGCTCCTCTTGTCCACTAGTATGACATGACAAGATAAGCATTCAATCTCATTAAATGCGTTTGGGATAATCATAAGCACACATTATGAGATTCTAACAACATGAGGTAGTCAAGCCTAAATAGACTCCTTATTTCTTGGAAGTGTATTCACATTAGGATAGCATTCACCCTTAATGTAACACCCTTATACCGACTCGACTACCAAGTCGAATATAGGAATGTCACATTTGACTTTCGAATTAATCTTGGCTAAATTCAATTATCTAAACCTTTTTTAGATCATATTTTAACCCCATGAACATGTTTTTAACATATTTTCAATGTGCAACTTAGAATCGAGTGAAACTTCTCAGTAAAAATTCATTTTGAATTATTTATATGCAGAACAAGGCCCAAAGTATCGATATTAGCACTAATGTATCGATACCTAGGATTAGGTATTGATACCCTGTGTTGTATCAATACCGTTCTGAGCTTCGAAGTTGAAAATTTAAGAAAAAAACCCTATGTATCGGTACTTTGTCCAATGTGTCAATACTTCCTTCAGAATATCAATACTTTGAGCTTGATATTGATACCAAAATGTCATTCAATGCTTTATTTTATGACATGGTTAATTTCCACCTTAGTCCTTCATATTTTACCCCTTTTAGCCCTTGTTTACTTGTCAACTTTAACCATATCAATCCATCTACCAAATTATCTCCAAATATCTTTTAATTCTAATTTTATGTACTAATTCATAAGCATATAATTATCTCATATAATTTTAAGCAAATTTCAAGTTTTACAATTAAGTCCCTTTTCATTTCAGCCTTAAAACATATCAACTTTATTATCAAAAGTATTACCTAACCACTTATTTCTTAAACATATGATGTTTTATAAAGAACCTTATGAACATGTCATTAATTCCAAATTTATAAATTTAACACAATTATCAACATTTTACAAATAAATTCTTTAAAGGACTTACTCTAAAAATAATTTATCCTCTCCATATGTCATTATTATAATTAACATTTTACCAATCAATTTTTCAATTAGGGCCGCCTTATTTCATTTTATATCAGCCACATACTTAGTATTTCAATAAAACTTGTGCACTTTCTTTATGTATTAGCAAAACCATACTTTGTAACAATTTCATAATATTATAATTCTTCAATTATTTTCCTCCTTCTCCTCTCCAATCCAAACCCTTAATGTTTTTATTTGGTTCTTACCATGTCATGCCTATGTGTGACATTAATTAAGGATTCTCTAATAACACACACACACAATCTTATCAAGGTTGTCCATTTGAGTGGCAATCACTAAAATATTTATATTTCAGCCTACAAGATTCAAAATTAAGATCCGCATTTTGTTATTGAAACTAGACTCGATGAAATTTTTACCATAAAAATTTCGGGATTCTTACTTAAGCCAATTAGTACAGTTTATTCTTCAAATCTTCCCTTAGATGCTACTAGGCAACTCTGACCCGTCTTCACTAAAAATCTATTATCTTTCAGTACAAGTCTCTTATTAAGTTACCGTTTGTTTCCCTTGAAAATATACTCATTAAGACTTTATACATGTAAATTTAATCTCGTAAAAAATTCTTGCACGATTTATAATGATTTTTCAAAGTTAAAATAGAGGAACCCGAAATCATTCTGACATTGTCTCACAAAAATTAATATATCTCATAATTTACTACTCCTTTACTTACACCGTTTATTTTATGATAAAATAGACTCAATGAGCTTTAATTAATATTTAATTCAACCTATAATTCGATTTCTATAACTTTTGATGAATTTTCAAAGTTAAGCTATTATTACTATCCAAAACTGCTTTAGTAACCATGGGAACTTGATGCTTTGTATAAATTTTACTTACTTTACTATTTTATTTAAACTCATATATTATGCATTCTATTCATAACACATTTAACTCAATTGTTTGAAATACAACTAAAACTAACATGAAAAGTTACCTATTTTACCAATGATTTCTTCCCTTTTTGCTTCTCTTTCTTTCCTTCTTCAATTCATGACCATCCTTCTCTTTCTTTCAAATTTTTTTCCACTTCCTTCTACTAATGCCTTATTCTAAATTTATGTACATACTCTCTAGAATTTCTTCTTTATTTTTTTTTCTTTGGTACGTAGGAAATTTTCAAGAAATTTGAGAGAAATAGTAGAATTTCTTGACAATGGATTAAGTTGCATAAAAAAGTAAAACTTCCCCCTATTTATACTAGTGATGGACGGTGGGTTGATGAAGCATGAAGAATTTTCTCCATGTTTCCATAAAAAACTCTTAATTAATTAATATTAAAATATTATAAAAAAATTTATTAGTCATGATGGTCGCAATTTCTTTTTACTTTTCAATTTGATCCAATGGTTCATATTCACCCATATTCATGATATTTTTCTCACAATTATCTTATTTTTGAAATGACTATTTTGCCCTTGAAATATCTCAATATTTATTCTTGTTCCATTTCTCACTTTTGAAAAAATTACTATTTGGTCCTTCTCATTTCTTCATTTATCCAATTTAATCCCTACCTCCAATTTTTATCTTATATTCTGATCATTCTTATCTTTAGATATTTATACTTTTGACCCTTCAACCTTTTCATATTTATACTTTAACCCTCAAATTATAAATATTTACACTTAGACCATAGCATTTTCATACTTTTATGATTTAATCCCTAGCTCAAATTAACATTTCACAACATACTTTTTATTTCATTTTTCTCTATCATCCTTTATCCTTTACTTTCTTCATATCTTATTTTACTAAAAACTATATTTCATATTATTTTCGACCAAGGAGATTTTAGGAATGTTATACTTCAGCTCAGGTGGTTCGTTCCATTTGAGGTGGGGTGAGTAATCATGCTTTAGAAGTCAAGCGGAGTTAACAATGTTTCTTGGTTTGACACGTGTCGTATTAGCAGAGGAATATAACAAAGATTATTCTCTATATTTTAAAATATTAACACTATTGAAAATGTAATAATATTAATTCAAAGTAATCGTTGAAATCTAAATTTGACAATATAATTCCAAAATTATATATTATCTACATAAATATGAGATTATTTGAACCAAAAATCACCTAATGTTAATGATTCAACTATAAATTTTTATATAAAATAAGAATCTTTGAAAAAAAAAACAAGAAATCATTCTACATTAAAGAAAATGACAAAATATTTTGACTTTTTTTAAGGAGTACGAAACATGTCAAAGTCAACCTCTTTATTTTCTCTATAAAATTTGACCCAGTCCAAATGAGGGCGTGTTTAATATGGACCCTTACGGGATTCTTCTGTTTCTTCTGTCTGGATGAGTCCAATTCAGACACCATGAGATTTGAGCTACTAAATCGGGAAAAACATATGAAGAAAAAAGCAACTCCTCACTCACCTCCTCAAGTAATAGGCATGCGCATATTTGGTCCCTCTTAAATTTGAAATTTAGCAAATTAGTCCCTCTCAAAAATGAGAACAATTTAATCCCTACTAATTTTGAAAGTGAGCTACTAAAAATAATTAATTATTAGGTTTATGTTTTCAATCAATTGCACATTATTTTGTTTGGTACAATAATAAATTCAGTCCTCCAAATTTACATATTTTGTTAATTTGGTCCTAATTTAATAAACTTATCCAACTACATCCGTAAATGTTAATGTTGAATTTGTTGACTTTTTAGAATTAAGGCTAAAATAATAAAATATGTAAACATCGAAAGCTAAATTTATTATTATACCAATCAAAATTATGTATATTTGATAAAACACATTAATATCGTAATTAATTATTCTTAATTATTGATTTTAAAATTGATAAGGATTAAATTACTTAAAAAACACATACTAACAACTAAATTGATAGAATTAAAAAGAATGATAAAATTAAATTGATAGCTTACCTTATTGTTTATTAACTTAAATAATTAATAATATCTTTAATTATTTTTATTTACTCATTTTTTAATAATACATGGATTAAATGACTCTATTTATTTTGAGAGCGAGTAATCTACTTCTGACTTTATAGTACATGGATTTCTTCGGTATTTACTCCACAAAATATTATATAAAATAATAAAAGAAATAAACTTTCTTATCATAATATTTATTACTTATTTTAAATTGGCTTTTAATCTTCTCTTAACTGGATTTTTGTTTGATTTGTTATAGAATAGACATCACATATATAATAAAATTGACTAAATATTATTATTTACTATCATACAATGTTAGCCCAAATTAAAAGTGATCTAATTTGGTTAAAACTTATTGAACTTCAATTATTAAATAAAGTATGACCAAATATATGTAAATCCTCTAATAACTAATTTCTAATTAATGATAGATTGGGTAGGAATTAATGTTAACGTGCAAAAATTATGTATTAGGGTCATGGTCTTCAAATGATATATGCCTAATTTTTTCGACATCTCATCTTCAGAAAATAGAAAGACATCTTTTCTAAATTACTTATAATTAATTTGAAAGATCAATGGATTCAAATAAACTTTCGCATTTAATTTTGTTCTTGAAGATTTTACATAAAATATTCTAGTTTATTTAGTTTCATATCAATTTTTCGTTTCTAACAAATGCTATCAAAACGTAGTCCTATCGAATAATTAGAATGATTTGTTGATGAAATTTTGATGTTTCGATTAATTAGGGATCTAACATTTCTTAATTGGAATGATTAATTATGGAACATCTTCAATTAATTGGAATGATTAATTTATTAATTTTAAAAAAAGCCATTTCTAGGTTTTAACCAACATTTCTTTTTCATATATTCTTACTTATTTTGTTTTTAGTTTTCATCCACAGTGAATGAGTAAACTCTAGTTTTATATGAAGGAAGCCATATATGAGATAAAAAAAATTATATTACAAAATTATATTACAAATATTAAAATTTAAATTCTAAACTTATTAAATATTTTCTTTGTTAATGATTATATAATAACCAACAATATAAATGTGTAGTGGTTAAGTGCTTTATTGGAACTTACAAGTTAAGATTTAAATTTTTTTTGTATCCCATATTCGTTTTATTGTTTATGTTTAAAGTTTGTAGCTACTCTTTCAATAATATCATCTCTAAATTTTAAATACGTATTCTCTTCTCAAGAGTGCAATATATTTTATCACTACATCTAACACTTATTGATAAGTTTTAAACTCTATTATTACATTATGCCTAATTATTAGGTATAATGACTTTTTTAGCCCTCCAGTTTTATAAAAAAAACAATTCATTTTAATCCTCGATTTAAATTTTTATCTTTTTTTTCAATACAGGAGGACATGGTTTCGAACGCGCTGAAGCGCATTATCCTTCTATTTATGGGTTAAGGAGGAGCTATAAGTAGTTTTAAGTACTGTTTCAAAAAGAGTAGATATGATCAAAATTTATAATGAGATTATTCAAAAAAATTGTCTCTTTTAGACATTAAACTCATGTTGCTTATCAAATCACCTCAAAATAGACGAAAAATTAATTTTACTGACATGACAGTCCACATGTGTGCCACAATAGCAATTAATTAATTTTTTCAAAAAATTTAAAAATATTTTTTATATTTTTATCCTTTATTTAATTTTTTAAAATAATTTTTATAACTTTTTAAATTTTAAAAAATTAATTAATTGCTTACATGACATCTATATGACAATCCACGTGTATGTCACGTTAGTAAAATTAACAGACAATTTTTTCATCCATTTTGAGGTGATTTGACAAACAACGTAAATTCAAATATTAAAATAAATGAAAAATTAAATAAATAACTAAAATAATTTTTTTCCTTTTTAAATTGGAAGACCAAATAGATGATTATGCTTTAATTATCATCTCTTTAGTATCCAAAAAAAAGTGATTATACAATTGAAATGAAATAAACTTTTGGTTTAGAGGGATGAGTTGAAATAAACTTATGATTATGTGATTGAATTCCTTATTGAAATCTCGTGTGTTGGTCTGATAGTAAAATGTGTTTATTATTTCAAATATGGTTTAGGTTCTAATCGCATTAGTCGAATTATTGTAAGGATTTTACCTTCCTCTTATAATTTAAAAAAAAAAAAAGCAAAAGTGAATTAGTTGTGAACAAGAGAAGTAGGTTATAGATGAAGGGTGGGTGTGAATGAACCAAAAACGTGCATAGATTCCAAAAGGGAAATTCCCAAGGCCACAAAACCCTTAAAATAGGGAAGGCTCACACCCAATACCGCCGCTTACCTTTTGCCTCCCTCTCCTACTAAAGTAGTAGTTAACGGGGAAAAGCCAATACTATAATATTAATTCATGCCCTTACTTTTATTCAATTTCTATTCAATTATTTTTAAATTATTTTTAAAATAAAGTTTTCATGACATTTTGGTATTTTAATATTAGATTTTGGGTTTGGTTAGGTGTATAAGTGGATTCCCATCCTCACGTGATATGGCCTCAAAATAAGGGATATGTTGTTAGCTAAAGTTGCTATACTCAAATCTTCCCCCAAAAGTCCAAATTCTTAATGGTTTTTCTTTCCCCCCTTCAATTTCAATTGATTAGATGCCTATCGATGCCTATTCATGCCTATGCTGGCCTTGTTTTGTTTCATTTCTTTTATACTTCAGTTTTTCTCTTTTCATTCTTTTGATGAATATAGTGGAATATGTTAGGTTGTATTTTGTTTTCTAGAAAATGAATAAATTAATCTTTGCATGTCATATCAATGTGTAAATTGGTCGTTTTGTATAAAATTTTATTCGGTTTTACTCTTAGAAACTGGTCCTTGTACACCAATATAAAATACACGTGGTATGTCATGTATCATTTTTTTATTATTCTGTTAGTCATGTCAATTTTTAATAGTACAAATGAATGAAATTTTTAATAGAAAGAATCGTTTTACCTTTTAATTTAACATACAAAGATAAATTTACTCATTTTTTAACAAAAAAAATCAAAATACAATTTAACTCCAATATATAACCTCAATAATACTTTTACCACCCATTTGTTAGAGTTGGCTCTTGCACATGATTATCACCCTTTTTGCTTTATTATCATCCCAATCTACCTTTTTGGATGAAAATCGTATTCATAATCAATCAATTTAATTTATTTATTTTTTCATTCTCCAATTGTTAAAATTATATTTTTTTTAGAATTATAATAACAAAATAAAATTCGAATAACAAACACAAATCACACTTGTAACGATGAATGGTCTTAATCATTAGATTATCAAATAATATTTAAGTTATGTTTATATTTACGATAATATTAAAAGATTTCATATTAATCTATTAGATCATTAAAATAAAAAATTTAAAGAGAAGTAAATCACGTCATTGCCGTGTAAACGTCTGAATGGCATATATACAAATGTAATAAGTCAAAGGTGCCCATTATTTAAAAGGTGAACTGAACAATGTAAAATTAATTATTTGATAAATTTATATTTATTCCATCTTTTTCCCAATAATTCTCCAGTCATTGACTTAATTCTTTCACATTTATGAATCTCATGTAATGATTTGATGATTAAATATGTTCACCAACTCAAATATAATTTAAGTTCGAATCACGTTAATTACGTTTATTGTTTGGACTTTATCTCATTATTATAATTTATTAAAAAAAATTCTTACACATTTATGAGAATTTAATTACCTGAAGGGAGGTCATTGTGAATTGTGACCACCTGGTATTGATTTTCCCATTCATTAGTCAAAATTTTAATATTAATATCACTAATGCACATTTTTTGAGTTTCAAATATAAGTTATTCTGAATGACAATCGACATATATATTTCAATATTATTAATACCATTAAATGTAACATTTTACATTCGATCTGGTTATCAGATCAGAACGCTTGATGTTACATTGTATTTTTGGAGCAATTTAGATTAACTCAATATCATTTTACTAAATAACATGCATTCAAACCAATAAATCACATGAAAATAATCAATGAATGTGAAATGATTTTGTTTAAAATATTTAGGGATTGAACGAAATTAAAAATAAAGTTAAGATTCAGATTCAAATTCATTTATCCAAATTCTACTGGATTTTAAAGACATGATCATTATATCTCTAGACATGATAAATTTTATTTTTAAATCGATGTTATAATATCTCAAGATATAAAGACACATGTCTCCATATAAAAAGTATAGACGTTAATTATAAAAAAGATTACTAGAATCTATTCAAAACTTTAGGAATTATCAATATCTTTAATATCTATATGACAAATGCAATATATTGGATTTTTTCAACTCGTGGTCAGTATCCACCTCTTTAATGGGTCTATAGAATGCGAAAGATCAATTACTGGACTCGCTCCAATAGATATCTTAAATAATAAAAAAATATATTGGATTTTTTTCAAAGTAAAATTATGTAACTTTTTTTATAATTAAGGTACTCTCAATGAATGTTTTATTGCTCATGAACATTAATTTTTTTTAGAATATGTGACTTCTCTTTTCAACAATGTTATTTCTACAATTCAAACTGGGATTTACTCCTACGAGTGTAATATGCTTTACTACACCTACAATTTATTGGTGTCAAAGACAAATCTTTTAATTCATATGGTCAACTATATCTATTTCATTAGATATTTTGAGAGTTTACCGATACAAATACAAAGTTATATGTTCGAGTAAATACAAAATACAATCAAATCAATATAAAATCCAATTAGACAAAACTCACCCATGACCACTTATGGACATGATGGAACTGAAGTGGACTCTTTATATATTTTGCAAGTCACTTTATTATGTTTAGGTTTAATTATAAAATTAGTTACCCAAACTAAATCGCTTTTCCCACTAAGTACTTAAAGTTTTTTGGATCAAAAGTAGTACTTAAACTATCAATTGGGTCATTTTATCTAAAAAGCATACAACTGCATCACGTTTTTATCCAATAGTATCGTGTATCGAGTTAAAATGAGATGAAATGAATAATTAAACTACTTTTAACCTAGAAAAAATTAAATATCTAAACAAAAAAAAACTTAATTTGTGAACAAAATAGATAAACACCTTATAGGCGATTATAATAAAAGAATAACAACTAAATTAAACACAAATTGAAATGTTTAAATTGAAAATTTGATGAATCCCATAAGAAATAAAATATAAAATTGCCCTATACTTTTCTACCGAAAATGTCACTGCAGGCCTTACTCTTATGCCAAGTATTAAATTAAATGATTCCTCCAGAGTTGAATTAATAAATTTATAGGTATAGTTGAGAAATTTTGGAGCTTGCTTTGTTCTATACTAAATTAAAATTAAATTTTTGTAAAGAAAAGTAGATTAATGCCATAGGATCTAGCGTAAGCCCTAATCCCATTTTTCGAAGGATTCCCCCTTCATATGTTAATGTTGGTCAGCTTAGGATTAATTTTTTAAAGCAAAGCATGTGGAAGAAGACATTAGGGTTTCATAAAATTAAGAACAAATTACTTAATTATGTATTGTGCAAGCTTGCGGAATTAGCAATCTATCATCATCTTCACCGCAGACTTTATTTTTTTTTTTTAATTACAATAATAGGGCAAAACCCAAATAATAAATATAATTAGTGCGATTCGAACTCAAATCACATTTGGATTGATGAACACCTTTAATCATCAAGCCATCACATGGGATCTCCGCAAACCTTATTTTTAATATATATGATTTGTAGAAAAGGTAAGGAAATGTGTTGCAATAAATTGAAGTTAGAATTATATGTGAAGAAATGAATGATTCAATGTTTATTTAGGGCTCCAACAAGTCAGAAATGGTCTTATAACTAGTAGACCATTGGTATTCCTAGGTACATGGCTTCCATAATTAGACCAGCGTATGCGTGTGATTAATATGCGTGATAAGAAATTAATTATATGATTGATAAAAGGTGTAATGATTTATTCGGTTCTCTAGTTTTATTAAAAAAGTTATTTTAAATTTATGTTATTTGTCAAATTACTTAAAAATGAATATAAATGTTAAAATTTGTTAACTTTGCTGATGTGGTATGCACATAGATTGTCATGTGGATGGCACGTTCAAGGTCTCAAAGAGGTGAAAAATAAATGAAGGACTAAAATGATTATAAAATTAGAGGGTCAAATAAATCATTATGTCATTGATAAATAATAAAAATCCCTTACATAAAAATAGAAGTGGACTTCTTTTGCAGTATTTAGACTAAATTCGAATCCTATAGTCAATGTTATTGTTGGAATGGTTTTACTTAAATATAATCCTAACCCAAATTTAAACTATAAAATGGAAGAAGACACCTATACTTAAAATGAAAATAAATTCTATTTCTTGAAATCAAACAATACTTTACTTTTTCAGAATCTACTTCGATCTTTCTATGTATCCATCACCCTGCTTTTATATTCATTAGTACTAGTTATATTTTATTTAAAATTTATATTTAATGCACTAAAAACCTATAAAATTATACATTGATAATAAATTATATTTGATAATATGTTAACAAGTTTAATTATTTATAATTATTTTAAAGGTTTTTAATGAATTGTGAATTTGTACGTTGACATATATCAAATATAATTTTATATACTATCAATCAGATGATGACACATTATTTAAAGTGAAAATAAATAAAATTATTTTAAAAATTTTATGGTATATTATCATCTAATTTAATAGTGCTATATAAAACTATACACATTTAATACATCAAATATTAGTATTTATTTTATGGGTTAGTATTTATTTTATTTCACAAACAATTTGTTTCGTTTTTTAATATTTTATTACACTTTTAAAATGTTTATTGACTATGTATTAAATATTTTTTTTATTTTATTAGATTAGATTAGGATGATTTTTCTACTATACAAGGAAGGTCTAAAAATAGTCAAACAAATTAAAGAATATCTAAAAGTTATGAACCTTCTATAGCATTATTATCTATAAGGTAGGCTCTGCTACTAAAATTGCATTTCACCTTTTGACCCCAGTTACAAATCTAGATTTCAATTTCATAAAAAGAAAAGAAAACAAGCTACCATCCCATTTGATGAGGGGCGAAGCTAGAAATTTTGTTATGGGGTCAAAATTAAATTATAATTTTTCGATAGTAAAAATATAATTTCTAAAAGATCAAATCAAAATTTTATCATTTTTAGGGAGTCCAAAATGTAATTTTATTTTTACTAATTTAAAATTTTTAAAAATTTTAAAAGGCCTAAAAAAAAAATTTCTATTTTAAGGGATCAGGGCCCTTGCCAATCCCCTGAGTTGACTCATGCATCTGATTATCTTGTTATACATGGATATAGTTACGCTTGTGAAAATTACATATTTAGAATAAAAAAGTATGATTAAAATTAACATATAGTAAATAATAAAACATATTTTTTAAACTAATTAATAATAACGCATTAATGTATAATATTAAAATGGAAAATATATTAAATTGTGAGTAAAAGGAAATTTAAGCACATATATACATCAAGTTAAGAAAATGCACTACAATTGTCTACCATGGTGTTGTCATCAGTATTGGGTTGATATCGAGTTAACTTGTAACACTTAGTGAAGAACATTATCAATATGTACGATTGATAGATATAATAAAGTATGCATAATAAAATTAAAATGTACAAAATATTTAAAATAAAACTTCTGTTAAGTTGTAAAATTAAAATTTTATTCACCAAAATATTATGGATTCAAATCCCATCATATGTAAATTATTTATTAGTTTTCTTTTAAAAATAAAAAAGACTACACTAGAATAGTATAATTTATTTTAAATATAAATATTTTCGTAATTTTTCTAATTGAGTTGGTGTTTGATTTACTTGTGACGCCAACTTAATTAAGAGATTAAATAATACTAAAAATTTTGTTACATGCATGTGCGCGTGGAAACCACATATTTATAATATAAGTATGCATTTAAAAACATACAACAAATAATAAAAGGTATGCCTTGAAACTAATAACAAAAACCATTTAATAGAAAACATAAATTATCTTTTTCCAATTGAGTTAGTAATCGGTTAACATGTGACATCAACGCAGTCAAGGGTTTAAATTTTTTTTTTTTAAATATACTTGGTAATGATTATTGACGTAGCAGTAAAGAACTTGTTTATAAATCCATTGAACGTGTGTTCAATCTTTGATTATTTTAATATTAATTCTTTTATCTAAAGATTATATAAAACATGAAAAGATAAAAACTGACATCAATTAATAATAATAATAATTTAATAGAAAGGATTAATTAGTCTTTTTCCATCTAAGTTAGTATCCTATTAACTTGTAATGTTAATCTAGTCATGGGTCTAAATAATAGTATATAAAATGTTAAAATAATTTTTTGGTTGAGTAGTAAATTTGATTTTTTTTTTCTAATGTAGTTGGCATGGACTCAAATCACACCATATTTATATTTTTATTGTTTTTTTTAAAATACTAAAGCTCTCTCAAATAATATAACTTATTTTAAATATGAAATGACCTTTCTTGTAATTTTCCTAACCGAGTTGGTGCTCAATTGACCCGTAACACCAACTCAGTCACAATTTAAATAATCGTAAGTATAAATATATAATTGATGAAGGTAATAAAGTGCACATAATAAAATTAAAATATATAAAAATTGTTGGTCGAATATCGCACACGCAAGTATGTATATCGTGGAAAGTAGCGTAAAAATATCAATCCCATAAAGAGATATTACTAATTATAACATTAATCACCAAATACTAATCTAATACCTATCCAAATAAATCGATAATATCATTTTCTAAACTAAATCAAATAAATAAAAATAGGCATTGCAAAATAAAATAAAACAAAATAATTAATCACAATTTCATCCAATGTATTAGCTAATTGTTCTATCTCCACTCAGTTTACCCTAATAGAGTTGATTACTAACCTGAGGAACTGAAATTTCCTTAATTTTTTTCCAACCAATTAAAGAACTAATCTAATCTAACTATTGAGCTATATTCATATGGCAATAATTTAGATCAATTGGTTAAGAACAACCCCAATTATGGTTACCCAAAGTAATTAGGCATATTCCTATCTTAATTACGAGTCATAAATTTATCTTTCTAATTTAGATCAAAAGTTATTCATTTTAAACTTAAAACAAAAAGTTTTCTTCCGATTTATTTAGATAATTATCAATAAAAAAATGAATAAATAACTAAATCTCTAGCGAGAATAAAACGAGATGAAATAAAAAATATTTAATTAACTAAACATGGAATCCATTGCAATTCTAAAAAGAAAACTTAGTTCATGGAAAAATTGAAAAAACATCTTCAAATAAAAACTAGAACTAGTCATAGAAAGCGGAAACAAGAAAAACGACGGAGAAACTCAGTATTTTCGATGGAACCCGTTCATTTTTAATGCTTGAAGGCTTTGGTGACTTCTTCTCTCCTCCCTGAGTTCAGGTCTCTCTTTTTTTTTTCTCTTTTTATAATCCCTAAAAATCGCAACTCTTGAAAATTGTTAGGTACGTGCGCTGTTCCAGCAGACAGTCTTTCCACTGAAGCGAAATGTTATCTGTTTGTGTTCTCTAGAGCCGAAAAATCTTTTGTTGGAGTGTACAATAACTTGTTATTTTTAAAATTATTTTTATTTTTCAACAAAAAAAACTTGAATTTTTTTGAGAAATTGAATTATTCAGAGATGAAACCCAAGTTTATCCTCAAAACTTAATTCCATGTAAAAGCTCAGGTTTTTATGTAAAAAAACCAAAATTTTCCCTTTATTAAAAAAACTAAAATTAATTCTAAAAAGAAATTAAAGAAAATAAAAAAGATAAAATAGTTTTCCTGTAAAACCCATGTTTTCCCTAAAAATACCTAGGTAATATCCTTGTAAGACCTCAAAATTTTCCCTTTAAAAAAAGTAAAATTAATTCTAAAAAAAGAAAAAATTAAAGGAAATTAAAAAGATAAAATGATTTTTTCATGTAAAAATCCAAATTTTTTCCTATAAAAACCCAAGTTTTTCTTTATAAAACTTAGGTTGTTTTCCCTTTAGAAAAAACTAAAATTGATTTTTTAAAAATAAAAAAAATTAAAAAAATAAAATGAGTGACCAAAATGAAAACTTATTAAAGTTAGGTGACTAAAATGAATGTATAATAATATTACCTAACCTGAAATTAACAATGGTTGACTAAAATGAAAATGATTTGTAATGATAGTGTCCTTTTTGTAAATTTTTATTTTTGATACCCAAAATGAAACTTTTGAAAGTTAGTTGACTAACTGTGTAGTTTAGTCTGAACTTTTTGTTATACTCTATTCATGAGTATCACCCATGCTTTCCATACATGAATACTTAAAGTACCATGAAGAGAGTATCGTTACGACACTATCAAAAACAATTACATCAGATTTAATTTCATTAAATCGTTCCAATTTCTCAAACTCACCAATCTAAAAATACTAAGTTTACAGTATCATAAAGAGAGCATTGTTGTGATGCCAAAAAAAAAACAATTGTTTCATTTGATCTAATCTAATTAAATATTTCCAACTACTCAAACTCACAAATTTGAAATACTAAATTTACAATAATTTCATCTTAACTCTACACCCTCTTATCATAGACGAAATTAGAGCGGGCTAACAGGGGCTTGACCCCTCCTAAAATAATTTTTATTTATTTAGGTTCTTTAAAATTTTAAATTAATAAAAATAAATTTGCACTTCAACACCCCTAAAATATAAAAATTAATTTAATCTTTAAAAATTATAAAAATATAGACTATAAAAAAAATAAAATTATATTTTTATTATTATAAAAATTATAATTTAATTTCCACCATAAAATATTTTCTGATTTCTTCATGCATCTTATAGTGTGAATCATCACCGTTTTAAGTTTTGGATTTGCGGTTCAATAATTTATGCAAACCAATTTCATGTGACAAAAGTTCCACTTCTTTCGGATAAGACTTTCATTTATTCTCTTTCTTTTCTTTCCATATACTTGGCATATCGCCAATGTAATTTTTTTTTTAATTTCACAAGTAAATTTCAAAAAAAAATTGTCATATATCATTTCTTTTGTATTAGTTTTTATGTCAGTGTGTTGCATGTGATTTTGCATTTTATTTTTCAAATTTATTAAATGATATATTTTTACAATTTTGAAAAATATATTTGCTAACTAAATGAGAATTGGTCTAATTTATAATATAAGTTCATTAATTTTGAAAAATAATTGAGAGAATAAAATAACATTTTAAAAGTAATGAAAATAAAAAAAATGGAAAAATAACTTTTCATTCTAATATTAATCAAAATTTTACCTACAAAGAGCCTTTGATATAATGTTTCACAACACAATTGTAAACAACATTTACAATTATGTAAATATTATTAAAATTAAATGATAGTAAAACTATCGAATATCAAATAATAATACTTAACATCTCGAATAATAATGAAAATCATATATTTTTTTGGTGATGAAAATAAAATATATTAAATAATGCTAAAATATTATTTTTAGTAATTCTTTAAATGTTGTTTTGAATGAACATGTATTGCTAATGCATATATTTATAGTGCTAAATATTAGTTTTAATTTGTATATAATTATAACGCAATGGCGAAGTTAAAAAATAATTTTGGGGGGTCGAAATTAAATTGTATAATTTTACAATAGTAAAAATATAATTTTATTATTTTAATAGTCTATATCTACATCTTAATAAAATTTAAAGGATTAAATCAATTTTTTTTATCATTTTTGAAATCAAAGTGCAATGTTACTATTATTAATTTAAAATTTTATAAACTATAAAAGATCTAAATAGAAAATTTTCTATTTTAGGGGGTAAGGTCCTTGCCAACCTCCCTGGCTCCCCCACTACTATAACACTTATTAAATGATAATTAATCTAAAACAATAAGTGTAATATAATATGGATACAAAGTCTAAGTAAACGATAATAACTATTACATTGGTAATGAAAACATTATTAATAAAATAATTATAATTGTAATGTATTAATGATTTGCTATAAACATAATCTTATATTCAAGATTTAATAGAAACATTATTAATTAATTAATTCTAATTATAACTTTTTTTATATTATGTTATATTATTGATTTTATATATTTAAAAGAATAAAAAACATAGAAAATACAAAATACTAATTCTTAATTTATCAATTTTATTTATCTTAATTTCTCAAATAGACAGAAGCAATAAAATTTGTTTAGTCAGGATTTATGTTGAATCGAACTAATTTGATTAGACACAATTAGTATTTATAAAAAATAATATTTATTTAATTGTAAAATATATTTATATTCTTTTGAGTTTTGACAAATAAAATAATAAATAATATATTATATTGTTTTTAAGCAGAACTTTTAAAACATATGACCAAATTAATTAATTTTACATCAATAAACTATTATATTAATTAATATTTAATTAATGTTACTTTTATTATTATCACATAATAATAATAATAATAATAATAATAATAATAATAAATTATCATTCTAATCTTAATTTAGTAATATAATTAACAATAAAAAGTATTCTCGTTAGTTTAAAAGTTTTTTTAAATTCGTGCTGTTATATATATTATAAATATTTATTTTTTAATATTTTACAATATCTTATAGGACACTTGTCATCACAATCCTGTGTGTAGAGTTAAAAACTCTACTGACAATATGTCAAATATTTTCCTTAAATAAATCAAAATTTAAAAGAAATTTTTTAGTGAAAATTAAACAATTACATTAAATCAAAGAATAACAATATAAAGAATTTATATTCAAAAAACAATATAAAGAATTTAAGATTACATTTTTGGTAATTTTTAGTGTTGTTAAAACTGAATCGAACTATTTGGTTGAACCAATTAAATTGGACATCGATAGTTTGATCAATTTAACTGATAGTATACAATTAAAAATAAAATAAATCATTTTTGATCGATTAAAACAATAATCTAATCAATTCAACTACCAATTTGTTACTTACAACATTGGTAATTTTTCAAAAGCATTGATTTTGGATTAATACGTAAGAGAAAAAATCTTCTTTCATCGCCTCATAAAATCAATGAACAAAAAACACACCTAATTGAGGTTTTAAATGTTAAAATTTCAATCAATTAAGCCCTTGATTGTTATTAACGGGTCAATTGTTTAAGATTAACGACTGTCAATTTCTTCTATTTTTGGGTTATTTACGCCCTGTGTCACACCAATATTATGCCATGTGGTCGAAAAATGGTATTTCCCATTTAAAATCATTAAAAATAATAGAATATTACAAAAAAAAATCTGAAATTATATAAATAAAGGTACAATTTTTTTAAAATCACAAAAAATTAAATTAAGAATTATAAAAAACAATATAAAAATTATTCAAAAAAAATGAAATTAAGAATTATAAACAATATAAAATTATATAAAATATAATAAAAGAATCTACAATTTTATATAAAATCTTTGTTGTCACTTGCACTCTCAAATGATTTCCTACCTTAGTTTGTATCTCAAAACACTTCCCTACCATTGGCGGTGGATAAAGGCATGCAAGCTTTGAGGAGATCCGAGTGAATGAGAACAACATAAAGCTTCAAGGATCAATTAATTCTTTTTATATTTTTTAATAGGTGTTGTTTTATTAACGATGATTAAGGAGCAAATGAAAAAAAAATTGGTTCATAATATTGTTCATATATTTTTTAATTTTTATGATTTTTATAATATTTTGTAAATTTTAATAAATTTATACAGCTTTAAATATATTTTCAATTTTATTATTTTCATAATTTATATAGTTTTTTTATTTTAATGGCTATTTTAATATTTTTGCAATTCTTTTATTTTTATTTATTTTTAAATTTACTAATTGTTACCACTTATAATAATTTTATAATTTTCTATGATTTTTATAATTTTTTGCACATTTCTATTTTATAAATGTTATGAATTTGTGGTAACATTTATACCAAACGTAAAAATTTAATTATATACAAATCCATATTTATATTTAAACTTACTCATTACAATATTTTATATATCATTTTTATAATTAAAGTATCATTGATATATGTTTTATAGTTTATAAAAATTAATTTTTTCGAAATTCATAATTCTTCCTTCTAATAATATTATCTCTAAAATTTGAATTTAAATTTTTTATTTGAGAATGCAAGTGTCTTACCACAATATTTATAGAAGACCTTATTCAAATTTAAAGGTATGCTAAAATTAAGGCTAAATATTTTAAAGGTTGCTCATATAAAAATTAAAATTTTAAAATTAATCATATAATGATCTAATTTTTATAAAATTATTCAAATAAAAGCTTTTTATGCAGTTCAGTCCAATTTAAGTAAAAAGTAGGTGAATGCTAATGTTTTTAGAATAAAATACATTATAGATTAATCAAATACTACTTTAAAAGAAAAAAAATAATTTGAGACTTCACATGTGACATTTGAGAAGTCCTTATTAGAACATTTTAAAAAAGATTTAGACCTTATTTGATCATTTTGAAATATTTAACTTTTATTTAAGCACTTTTGTAGAAATTAAACCTTTATATGTAGTGGTAGAGCTTAGTAGAAACTCACAGGGGTCATGACTTCCTTTAAAATGGTAATTGTTTTAATTTATGCTCCTTTATAATTCATAAAATTTTAAATTAGTAATGATAAAATTACACATTAACCTTTAAAAATGATAAAAATTTAATTTAACTCTTTAAAAATTATAAAGATATAAACCATTAAAATAATAAAATTATATTTTTACTATCGTAAAAATATACAATTTAATTCCAAAAAAATTCAAACTTGGCCACTGTTTATACGATAGGTTTAATTCTTAGATAAGCAACCAATTGGGATGGCATGATACATTGAGAGTGAAGATTGAATAGGGTCAGCCATTGATAGAGAAGTGGCAGAAGATAAATGGGTGTTTGAATTTGATTAGAAAAGAGCCAACAGCCAACAGCCAACTTAGTTTTGTAACTGAACCCACAAAAGTTTCCAGGAACCAGGATGGGAAAGAGTGAACCCAATGTCCTTTTCTGTATATTTTTTTGAACTCACTTGTCGCATACTTGAAGTTGGAGCTAACTGCCCCACTTTTTTATACTCTAAATATGGCAATAGAGCCAAAAACCGATAGCACTATTGTAATTACAATTACTAAATTTACTTAATTTAAAATATTTCCTCCATTGTTAGCAACCTGAATAAAATATTGAGAGATGCAGAAAGATATGAGGGTATGGGCAGAGGTGGTGCTTACTGTGCTTGTAGGGAAAGAGAGAGAGGCATCCTAAGGGAGGGGGTGGGTGGTGGTGCAGTTTTGTTGATCTCAAGGCTTTGCTTTTCTTCATTTCTTTTAAACTATTGTTTAATTTAAAGTGTTTTTGTTTGGATAGTTTAGTTTATTATAGAAAATGAAAGAAAAGACCAAATAGGTGGAGCTTGTTGCTGTTTAGAGCTTGAGTTCAAGGCAAGCAAGAAATATAGTGTGTGAGAGAGAAAGAATGGGAAAGAAGCCAGCACAAACATAGAGAAGAAGCAAAACCCAATGATGCAAAACCGAGAAGAAAGGTTTGGAAATTGAGGCAAATGTCTATGCCCAGCTCGAGGCAATCTTCTTCATTCTTTATCTCCTTTTTCTTCTTCTTCTTCTTCATTGCTGCAACTTTTGCAGCTCCAAACCATGAATCTTCCATTCTCTTCTCATGGATATACTCTTCTCCAACTCCGCATTCCTCCTTTTCCAACTGGAACAGTCTTGACTCCACTCCATGCAACTGGACCTACATAACATGTTCCCACAAGGTTATGTCACCGAAATTAATATACAGTCAGTCCCTCTTCAGCTTCCTTTACCAGCCAATCTCTCTGCTTTTCAATCTCTCAAAAGACTAGTCATCTATGATGCAAATCTCACAGGCACTATCCCACTTGACATTGGTTATTGTTCACAACTTACTACCATTACCCTTGGCTCCAACGGTCTGGTTGGCTCCGTCCCTGCAAGTATCGGTAGGCTTCAGTATCTCCAGGACTTGGTTTTGAGCTCTAATCAGCTAACTGGGAAAATTCCAGTTGAGCTAGGTAACTGCACAAGTCTCCGGAAGATAGAGATTTACGATAACCTTCTAAGCGGGACTATCCCTGCTGACCTCGGGAACTTGTCTCTTCTTCAAGTTCTTCGAGCTGGAGGGAATAAAGACATTGTGGGAAGAATCCCTGATGAGATTGGGGACTGCAGCAACTTGACTGTGTTGGGGCTAGCTGATACAAGAGTTTCAGGTTCTTTACCAGCTTCACTTGGGAAGCTAAGCAAGCTCCAAACCTTGTCTATATACACCACAATGCTCTCTGGTGAGATTCCTCCTGAAATAGGTAACTGCTCTGAGCTTGTAAACTTGTATCTTTATGAAAACAGTCTATCAGGATCGATGCCACCGCAGATTGGTAAACTTGAAAAGCTTGAATCACTGTTCTTGTGGCAAAATAGCCTTGTTGGGAGCATTCCCGAAGAGATTGGCAACTGTAGTAAATTGATAAACATTGATCTTTCTTTGAATTCATTATCTGGAACGATACCTTTGTCTTTGGGGGGTCTTTCGGAGCTTCAAGAGTTTATGATTAGCAACAACAATGTCTCTGGTTCAATACCTTCAACTCTCTCCAATGCTAGTAATCTTCTTCAGTTGCAGCTTGATACAACCAGATTTCTGGTTTGATTCCACCAGAGCTGGGAATGTTGCCAAAGCTTACTATTTTCTTTGCCTGGCAAAACCAGCTTGAAGGAAGCATCCCTTCATCTTTGTCTCGCTGTACAGGCCTTCAAGCATTGGATTTGTCACACAATTCTCTCACTGGTAGCATTCCTCCTGGCCTATTTCGACTCCAGAGCCTGGCAAAGCTTCTACTTATTTCCAATGACATTTCTGGTTCTATATCACCAGAGATCGGGAATTGCATCTCCCTTGTGCGGTTAAGGCTTGGTAACAACAGGATCATTGGTGGTATTCCTAGAGAAATTGGGAGCCTCAAGAGATTAAATTTTCTTGATTTTTCTAGCAACAGGCTTTCTGGAGCTGTTCCATATGAGATTGGGGTTGCACAGAGTTGCAAATGATAGACCTGAGCAACAATATTCTACAGGGTTCCCTTCCCAATTCATTGTCATCTCTATCTGGCCTCCAGGTGTTGGATGCCTCATTCAATCAATTTGATGGCCAAATACCAGCAAGCTTGGGCCGTCTTGTGTCATTGAATAAGTTGATTTTAAGCAAGAATTCCTTGTCTGGATCAATACCTTCTGCCCTAGGCCTCTGTTCCAGTCTCCAGTTGCTTGACCTTAGCAGCAATAAGCTCACTGGTGGCATCCCATTGGAACTTGGCCGAATAGAAGCCCTTGAGATTGCTCTTAACTTGAGTTGCAATGGACTCACAGGGCCAATCCCTCCCCAAATATCTGCACTTAGCAAGCTGTCCATTCTGGACATTTCCCACAACAAGCTTGAAGGAGACTTGGCTCCACTTGCAGCGCTTGATAATCTCGTTTCTCTCAACCTCTCCTACAATAACTTTGAAGGATATCTGCCTGACAACAAGCTTTTTAGGCAGTTACCACAAGCAAACCTAGCTGGAAATGAAGGCCTATGTCCTACAAGTCGGGACTCTTGCTTCTTGGGAAGTGATGGCAGGGCAGGGCCATCAAGGACTGAAAATGAGATAAGGCGATCGAGGAGACTCAAGCTAGCAGTAGCTTTGTTGATCACCCTAACAGTAGCAATGGTTATTATGGGGACAATCGCGATTATAAGGGCTCAAAGAACTGTTAGCGACGATGAATCGGAGTTGGGAGACTCATGGCCATGGCAATTCACTCCCTTCCAGAAGTTAAATTTCTCAGTAGAGCAAATTCTGAAATGCCTGGTGGATTCCAATGTGATTGGAAAAGGGTGTTCCGGGGTTGTTTATCGTGCTGATATGGACAATGGTGAAGTCATTGCAGTGAAGAAGCTATGGGCAGCAACAATAACACCATCCAATGGATGCAACGATGACAAAGTGGGATTCGTGATTCCTTCTCGGCCGAGGTGAAAACGCTTGGTACTATCCGTCATAAGAACATAGTTAGATTTTTGGGTTGTTGTTGGAACAGAAATACAAGATTGCTCATGTATGATTATATGCCTAATGGAAGCTTGGGGAGTCTCCTCCATGAGAGAACTGGGAATGCTTTGGAATGGGAACTTAGGTACCAAATATTGTTGGGGGCAGCACAAGGCCTTGCTTACTTGCACCATGATTGTGTCCCTCCTATTGTCCATAGGGACATCAAGGCTAATAACATCCTAATTGGCCTTGAGTTTGAACCTTACATTGCTGATTTTGGCCTTGCCAAGCTTGTAGATGATGGTGATTTTGCTCGCTCCTCCAACACTGTTGCTGGTTCTTATGGATATATTGCTCCTGGTAACATATTTTTACTGCATTATTTACTTTTAAGTAGTTATACTCATTGAAGGTCATTTTGTAGCAATCTAGAACTAATTATTTACTGCGTCTTGGCAGAATACGGTTACATGATGAAGATTACAGAGAAGAGTGATGTCTATAGCTATGGTGTAGTGGTGTTGGAAGTACTGACGGGAAAGCAACCGATTGATCCGACGATACCAGATGGACTACACATAGTAGATTGGGTTAGACAAAAGAGGGGAGGAATCGAAGTACTTGATCTGAGCCTACTGTCTCGACCGGAATCTGAAATCGATGAAATGATGCAAGCTTTAGGAGTAGCCTTGCTATGTGTAAATTCATGCCCTGATGAAAGACCAAATATGAAAGATGTGGCAGCGATGCTCAAGGAGATTAAACATGAAAGAGAGGAGTATGCTAAGGTTGATGTGCTACTCAAAGGATCATCAACCATTGATGCCAAGGAAAACAACAACTCAAGTGGAGTTCAAGCAACATCATCATCAAAACCAGCCATGCAAATGCAAAGCTTGTATCCCAAAAGCAATAACTCCAGCTTCTCTGCTTCTTCTCTACTTTACTCACCTTCCTCCAATCCTACATCAGGTTTAAACCAATAAAGAAACTCGAAAATGGTTATAGATACCCCCACATGGAAGTTTGTTCTGCTTATTTTGTTTCTTCAGTTTCAAAACCTTTTCTTTTTCTGTTTTTGTTTTGTATGTATAAAGAAAAGCTTGATATTTGTTATAATTAGATGCATGAAAACAAACAAGGCTTGGAGCACTGTTGTTTACAGCTAAATTACAAGTGGAATAACTATTTTTCTCATAGTTCCCCATCTCACAACTTGCGTATATGATAACATATAATTTTTTTTAGGTAGGGTTATATATTAGCACCATAACCCTGTTATTGATATAATACAGCTAGTGAGATTGAAGGTTATTTAGGATACATGAAAAGAATCTAAGAATCTAGTAAAAAGATGATAAAAAGTTACTCACCAGGTGATACCAGAAGGGAAAGATTTAAGTCATTGATTTGACCATGAAGGTGTGTTGGATGGGACCCATGATAAGTTGGTGATGTTTGATTGCTTGCATGTGTGAGTGTATAATGGAGGCTGGTGTCTTGGTGTTTAGCTTTTCCCATTCCCTAGTTGGTCATCAGTATGAAAGAATTGATTCCTAATATTGCACTCAGACTCAGTGTGTACCTTTCCAAGGATCTCAGACTGCTGTGTTGCTTTAACCCAGGGCAAAAGCTTTCTGCTAAAAAGGACTGCACTTTCACCTCTAAACTTCACATGAATGGCTGTCCCTACAGATGCCAATGAAAAATGTTGTTACCTCATGATGAAGCAGTCAAATTTGTTTACATTATTGAGTCAAAGAGAAACAAAATACCATGCTTTACTACTAAGAAATGTGCTAGGGCCATAAAAAAAGAATCTCACTTAAATCCAAATACTTCATAGTTTGAGCTCCTAACTCAATTCCATATACTACATTTCCATGGGGTTGGGGCAGGCTATGATGTGATCATCCCATGTTAGTCCAAAGAATGTTGTAATTTTCGCACTGGTACATGGACCCCTTTCCTCTGCTTGACAAGGGACATTTGCCTAAAGAAGTGAATCATTTCACATCCATTTGCCCCTTTTGAACGAATACAAAAGGATATTTTTCCTGATTCGGTTGTTCCTATTTGAGTGTGATACTGATAATGCAAGCACAATTGTCCAAACTACCTTATCCCCACATTGGTTGAATGGGTAAAAGTACGATGAAAACTCTTGTATTAAGAGGATTTCATTTTATTTTTTTAATTAAAAAATGAAAGTTAGTTTCTGTATGTTAGATTACCTTTCTATTAATTTTTTTTATCTATTTTTATTATTAAAAGTTGGTCTCTATATATCAAAATGAGATATACATGACATACCACATATAATTATCTGATTATTCTGTCAACCACGTCAAATTTTAACAATAGAAATAGATGAAATAATTCATAAAAAGAATTAGTGTAATCTTTGATTTAATGTGCGACAATAATTCATCCATTTTTTAAAATAAAAAAATAAAAACCAATTTAACTCTTAATATAAAACCTTTGATGTTAATGTCACACCATTGTATCATGGAAAACCAAGCAAAAAAATAAAAAGAATAAAAATAGTGGAGCTAATATCCTACATCTAAGGCTCTAAGTCCATAACTCATCTGGTGAATCCTTGGGCCATTATGTCAAGTCCAAAAGCCTAAAATACATCTACCATCTGCTCAATGGCTTGTAATAGTACTGCTCAACCACAGGCCAAGCCATGAGTCTGAGATTTGTGGTCAAATTCATGAAACTGCCACTTTTATGTCTTTGACTCCATGGGAACTCGAAAGCACTGGCAACGAGAGTATGTGGCACTGCCACTCATTCAATTTGACCTTGAACCTCAACTTACTTTATTCATGGAGGCATCCAAGTATTAGGAAGTAGGAGGGTTATATGCCCAAATACCGAAGCTCAAGTAGACATTTCCCCCCTCTGTTAAATGGTCGTAATCATTGTCGACTACATAGCTTTCACTTACTACATTCGTAACCTGTTATGTAACATCCATGTTTTTTGGATATTTTATTTTCATTCTTGGAACTATGTCTCACACTTTATATTAGAGGTGAGTGTTCGATCGAATAAAATAAAATTGAAAGAAATTTTTTTGAGTTAATTGAGTTTTCGAATACTATTTTATCATCCTAATTCAATTTAAAATTTTCTTGAATCGAGTCGAGTAAGATAAAATTCGACTTGAATCGAATCAAATATATTTGTTCGAGTTAAATTTAAAAAAAAAAGAGTTTGAGCTTGGAGGAATGGGGTAAAAGGTTTGGGATGATATAATATAAATTTAAATTTTAAAATAATATAAATTAATATTCAATTTATTCGAATTTATTTGAATTTGAAAATTTAACTTGATTCGAACTCGAAATTCGAAAAAAAATCGAGTTGATTCAATTAACTCAATTAACTCGATTCGAATAATTTAAACTTCGAACATTTTTTATAGGTGAATTTAATATTTTTTATAAAAAATAATTAAAATAATTTTATTATATTACATTTATATAATATTTTTAAATTTCAATTCAAAATAGAAAACATATAACAAAAAATTTAAGGCATGATATCAATAGAAAATAAATATATAAATATTTATCTCTAGTTTTTCTATATGCATTCGTAAATAAATTATGTATTTATATAAATTACGTCTACGATAATTTATTTCATTAAAATTTATCAATTTAAACATAGTAAATTTTCAAAGTCACCAATACTATACTCAATTAGCACTAATTCAAACAGATCTCAACTTAAATTATTTATGTGCACTAACTTTATGCACTAAAACTCTACAATAGAAATTACATGTTTTACTTTTTAAAAATAAAAAATAATAATTGTATTTATATTATTAACTTGTTTCCATATAATATATAAAACAATTTATATTATGCTTATTTTTAGGATAAACTTCAAAAATAGTTACTTTTTGTTTGCCTCAGGTTACATTTTAATCACTTATGTTTGAAATGTTACGTTTTAGTCACTTATGTTAGTATTTTGTTACGAAGTTATCACTGTGTCGTTAAGTTCCATTATCTCCCTAACGGTAATCCTACGTGGCAGTCCAACTAAATTTTAAGTGTCAACTTGGATTTCCAAATGAAATGAGAATAAATCTTTAATTAAATAAATTAAATAAATTAAATTTTTTAAACCTTAAACCTTAACTGAAAAAACTCTAAACCCATTTCCACACACTTCTTCATCTTCATCTTCTTCCCTTTTGATTCCAATATCTTTAGTTACAAATCTGTCTCAAAGCTTGAATTTTTGAAACCCATTAACCCAAAAAAACTTAACGGGAAGAAGATATTGGAATCAAAGATATTGAATCTTTGGGTTAATAGGTTTCAAAGATTCAAGCATTGAGACAGATTTGTAACTAAAAATATTGGAATCAAAAAGAAAGAAGATGAAGATGAAGAAGAAGGGTGTGTGGAAATGGGTTTAGGGTTTTTTCAGTTAAGGTTTAGGGTTAAAAAATTTTAATTAATTAAATTTATTTAATTAAAGATTTATTCTCATTTCATTTGGAAATCCAAATTGGCACTTAAAATCTAGTTGGACTGCCACGTAAGATTACCGTTAGGGAGATAACGGAACTTAACGGTACAGTGATCACTACGTCACAAAATACTAACATAAGTGACTAAAACATAACATTTCAAACATAAGTGACTAAAATGTAACCTGAGACAAACAAAAGTGACTATTTTTTACAGTTTTACCCTTATTTTTATTAGTATTGCAATTATATATAAATTAAAAACTAAAATCTAGTATTATAAATAGATGTATTAATCAAATATTTTTATTCACCAAAAATTCATCGGATTATTCTTAGAAATTTATATGAGAATGATATTATTGTTTTTCTTGATTTTGTTCGTGTTGGAACATTTTCAAATATTTATAGTGTTTTAATAACTATAAATGAATGAGTGTAATTAATTAAAAGTTAAATCTTCCGGTCATTGGTCAAGAGTTATATCACTTGATTTTTTAAAAAGAATTATAACTATTCAAGTAATATTTCCTGAATAGTTATAATATTAGATGAATATTTATGTATTTTTAAAGATGTTATTATTCAAAAAAGATATCTATTGAAAGACGTATCTATGAGGAGACATGAAAATTCCTATAAATAGTAATGAAATTTCATTTGTAAGTTACACCAACAAGTTCTAAAAAATTATTTCTATTCTTCCTCCAATTTTTAATATTATTATATTATTCTACAAAGTATTATTGCAGAAATTCTTTGTAGAAATTGGCATTCTTATTATACATTGCTCAATGCTTACTGGATTATTCTCGTCAGTGTAAACGCAAATAGTCATCAGCTTCATTGTATCCCCGAGGTTCATTTGCTTGAATCTCTTTTGCACATTGATTATAGGTGGGGGCGAATAGAACCTTAAAGATAGTGACTTGATACACGCCTTGGAGCCTTGTCCTATTTCTTCATTTTTTGTTCGAGTTACGTTCGTGTGTTCGTGATTTTTCTCATCGAAGATTTATACTAACAATTTTAAGGTTCTATTTTTCATGATGACTACCACAACACATGAAAGTTGAACACTGAGGGAGTTGGCTTCCAGCTTTGTCAAACTTGATAGGTTTGATGGTGGCAAATTCTGATGATGGCAGAAAAAGATGCACTTCTTATTATCAACTTTGAAAATTGCCTATGTTTTGGATACTCCAAGATCGAAAGAGAATGAAAACGAATCTGTTGCTACAACCCAAGAAAGGAAAAATGGGACAATACAGATTATGTGCATAGGCCACATATTGAATGGTTTATTCGATACCTACCAAAATAAGGTCACCGCTGAGGAATTATGGGCCAAATTGGAAACAAGATACATGACGGGGATGCTATAGGTAAGAAATTTCTTGTTAGTTATTTCAATAATTATCAAATGATTGATGATCGTTCTATTATGGAATAATTTCGTGATATTAAAAAAATGTTGAATCGGTTTAAGCAATATGATATGAAAATGGATGAAATGATTGTTGCATCATCCATTATAGACAAACTTCCTCCATCTTGAAAAGACTTTAAATGAAGTCTAAAACATAAGAAAGAGAAAAATCTCTCAAGGCTTTGGCAAATCATCTTCATATTGAAAAAGAATATCAAAAGCAATATCAGAACTTTGATTCTGAAAATGCCAAAGTGCATATTACGGAGGAAGTACAGACTACTAAACCATCTAAGAGAAAGTTCAAACAGACTGATAGAGCACCTAAGGTTAAAAGGAAAACAAATTTATTTGATTTGATACATAGTGATTTATGTGACATGCATAATACTCTTACATTAGGTGGAAATAAATATCTTGTTACTTTTATTAATGATTGTTCTAGATATTTCTATGTATATTTATTTCATTCAAAAGATAAAGCGCTTGAAAAATTTAAAGTTTATAAATCTGAAGTTGAACTTCAGTGTGAATCATTTATCAAGTGCTTAAGATCGAATAGAGATGAAGAATACTATAATCCAACTTATTTTGAATCCACTGGGATTGTCCATCAAGTTTTAGCACCTTACACACCACAACAAACGGTGTAGCTAAAAGAAAAAAATAGTCTTGACTGAAATGGTAAATTCAATATTATCATATTTAGGTCTTGGACAAGGTTTTTGAGGAGAAGCTGTTCTAACTGCTTGTCATATATTAAATAGAGTTCATAATAAGGAAACTAAAATACCCTTATGAACAATGGAAGAAAAGAAAACCAAACCTTAATTATTTGAAGGTTTGAGGTTGTAGAGCTATTTGTGAAAGTTCCAAAACCTAAACGTAAAAAGTTAGGTGAAAGAGGAATTGAATGCATATTTATAGGATATGCACATTATAGCAACGCATAAAGGTTCATGGTAATTGAACCAAATTATTCAATTTCAATTGATATTGTTATTTAATCAGAGATGCTATTTTTGATGAAAATATATTTTGTCGAAACCATTTTTTTGAAAAAAGAAAAAAGTCTCGAATTATATTTTGAAAAACGAAAATGGAGTCGCCACCAACCTTTTTTTTAAAATAGGTGTGATTGGATCACCTAAAAAAAATTAAAATCATTAAAACAAATTTTGGTCTTTGAAACCATAAAACAGGTTCGAGAGTCGGTTACGCATAAGGAAGGATTAGCGCCCTCATACGCTCAAAATTGGTACCTAATCGATTATTTAAAGTCTTAATTGTTGAAAAAAAAAAACTCGAGGAAAATTTAAATTGTGATCCTTAAATGCATAAATGACATGTTTATTTTATTTTGAAAAAATAATTTTTTACGAAGAAGGCTCGTTATTTCGAATTAATCGAAAAAAGTCATATCCAGTAAGTTAGGACACAATAATTCAAATTTTCGAAATAACAAGCATTCTTAATTATTATCACAAAATATCGTATTTTAATTTTAAATAGGGTATTCAATTATATCGGTTCAAGGAAAAAAACCACACCTAGTGTGTTGAAGCCCAATTTTAACCGGGTTTGGGCCTTTAGTTTTAATTAAAAGTTTAAATGGATTTTAAGTTTATTTTAAATTTAAATTTATTTTAAATTTAAATTTTCATATTTAAATTTACTTTAAATTTAAAATGTTAAACTAAAATTAAAATTAAAAAGTCCAATTACAAGGCCCAAATTCGAAATTATCTCAAACAAGCCCAAAATTGGGGCCCAATTACAAGCAAACCAAAACCCTAAATCTAAACAGAAGACCATCTGCCCACCTCCACCTCAGCCAATTGCAGACCGCCACGTCATCTTCTTCAACATCACTTTCAGTCAACTTGCACTGCCACCAGCTGTTCCAACTACTGCTGTCACCGCCACTGCTTGCACCTGCAAAAAGAAAGAGGAGATTAGGACTAGCAGTAAATTGCAAGAAAACAAAATTGCATGATTATGTACTTGGTATAAAAGCCTAGTCAGAATATGTACAAAGGGTTACAAGCCCTATTCTTGAAATCGAAAAAAACAGACCCTTTTTCATTGTAAAATTCGACCAAACATAAAACAATCAGCAAAGGCAGGACTTCATTAAACACCAGACCATTCAAGCATTAAAGGCAACCAGGTAATATCAGTATATGTTTACTACCATTCACGTGTCAAAATCATAAACTTATCAGATTCCAAATACAAATGAATGCATGCATTTAATATTTATTTAACATTGATTGTTTTCTTTAAGTTCTTAATAAATATTAAAGACATTTCCATATTATTAATATCATTAATAACACTAAATAGTATTAATGGCAATATAATATTAATTGCTAAGATTAATAATAACTTTGTTAATAATAATAATAATAATAATAATAATAATAAATATATTTTTAATAAGTAATAATAAAAAATAGAAAATGAAAGGACAGTCAGCCCTTCCCTGTCCAATCGTCGTCGGAGTCGGAGCGGGAGGCCGCCACCGTCGCCTTTGCATTTCGAAAACCCCAGATCTGCAAAATCACCAAATAAGGATTAAATCTGGGATTGTTATGTTTTTTTTAAATGCTTTAAAATATAAGAACAAATGAAAAAAGAAATGTTTAAAACCCAGATTTGGAATAGTCAGATCTGGGTTGGAAATAAAACAGAATAAAAGATTTGGATTATTTTTAAAATCAAAAGAAAAAGGGAGGGGGGCTCTTACCTTGAACGCCGGCGACGATGGAAGTGGCGTGGGGTTGCGTGGCGCCTCACGCGCGTCGGACGGCGGCTGGAGTTGAAGCGCGTGCAACCCGAGAAGGCCGAGGTTGCGTCGAAACGCGGTGAGGAATCCACGGCGGTAGCGCGTGGCCGTGGGCGCGCGACGGACAGGGGGGCAAGGCTCGCCGGAGTCCGGCCGGCCATGGAGAGAGTTGAGAGAGTTTGAGAAGGGGGGAGGCTTGATTTTCAGAAGAATGAAAAAAATGAATTAAAAAAACCAAAAAAATGATATTTATAGGACCCATTGACCCGACCCGACCCGATCCGACCCGAACCGGTCTAGGATCCGCGTGTTTTCGTTAAATGGGTTATTTGCGCATTTGGTCCTTCCGCATTTTTTAGTTGTTTCAATTTAGTCCTTTTCATACTTTTAATTATTTTTAATTTGGCCCAGTAAATTTGTTTACTTTTCATTTTAATCCTTTGACATTTTGAATGCACCAGAGGCTGCCACGTGTCGTTGTTTTGGCTTATTTCTGTAATTAATCCCTTTTATTTTTAATTTTTTAATTTGGTCCTTAAATCAATTTCTGTTTAATTACCAAATTGACCCAAGAATTTTTCAAGACTTACAGATTGGTCCTTTGACTTCTGGATGCCTGTGGGGCTACCACGTGTCACTCATTCTTTGGTTTTATTGCTTATAGGTCCCTAAACTGTTCAGAAATTATGTTTTGACCCCGAACTTTCCAAAATTCCATTTTTAACCCCGATTTCACCAAAAATTACCATTTTACCCTAAATTTTTAAAATCCCTTTTTTAACCTCGATTTCACCAAAAATTACCATTTTACCCCAAACTTTCCAAAATCCTAATTTTAACCCTGATTTTACCAAAAATTACCATTTTACCCTCGAACTTTCCAAATCCCATTTTTTTAACCGTGATTTCACCAAATTACCATTTACCCCCAAACTTTCTAAAATCCCATTTTGACCCGATTTCACCAAAATTACCGTTTTACCCTTGAACTCTCTAAAATCTCATTTTAACCTTGATTTTACTATAAATTACCATTTTACCCCTGAATCTTCTAAAATCCCATTTTTAACCTCAAAATTTCCCAAAATTACATTTTTACCCCTCGAGAATCAAATTACCATTTTGCCCCTAGGTATCCAAAAGTCCCGTTTCGATCCCGATCGCATCGTTTTTCTTCTACTAAATAATTGCATTTATTTTAATCATTATGCATTTGCATTTTACATTTTTGCATTCTATTTATATGCTTATTATCTTGTTTCATATTTAATTTCTCTTATTAATTGTTATTCGATACTTAAAACTTACACGCTCACTTTCAAAGTATTTTCAAAGACGAGGTAAGGTAATGTTCCTCTCGTGTGAAAGCTTCGATAAATCATGCCCTAACGTGTCGGGTGTGATTTTTCGTATAACTCACACGCATCGAATATCCTTTTTAAAGATTTTTATACCCGTTAACCCCGAGATTCCGAGAATATCGTGTCCTAACGTGTTGGTCACGATTTTAATTCTCCGCGAAAATCAAAGTAAACGGGTATTCCATATTTGAATCTTTTAAACTTTGTGTCCGAGGATTACATTTTAAATTCAATACGAAATTTTCAAACTCTCAAAAAATATATCTATATCATAAATAACTTTAAAAATGAGGCAATGTCCTTTCGTGTGAGAACTTCGAAGAATCACACTTTAACGTGTTAAGTGTGATCTTCGTAATTCATGCGAGTCAGATATCCTTTTCAAAAGTTTTCAAAATACCCTTTAAATCTAATAATTATATACAAAGTGGCTTTATAACCAAAAGAAAAAAAATAATGTTCTTTCGTGAAAAGATCTCGAAACTTCATGCCCTAACGTGTTGGGTGTGATTTTCGTATGGTTCATATGATAGAACACTCTCTTTAAAATGTCCCGAAACGTTCCGTAGTTTCGAAACTCCGAGAATTTAGTGCCCTAATGTGTTGGATACGACTTTCAATTCTCATAGAGCGTCGAAACACGAGGACAAATTCTCTTTAAAAGTTTTCCTTTGAAATTATAAAACCATCTAAAATAAACATCGTATTTTAAATTTTTACTCAAGTTTTATTATTTTCATAAAATAAGACCCGAAAATAATCATGTGGTATCAATTTCTGGGCGTATGAGGGGTGCTAATCCTTCCTCGTACGTAACCGACTCCCGAACTTATTTCTCTGGATTTCGAAGACCCATTTTTTTT